>CM063113.1:16377436-17605561 GCA_031841125.1 Acanthococcus lagerstroemiae | reverse complement strand
AAAAGGAGAGCACTGAACATGCGACCAGCGCTTTTTCGTACGTTGGAATCGATTTCGGAAGAACCATTTTGCGCAATAGAAAATAATGATTATTATTATAAGCCATTTATTGTAATACATACTGTTATTGATTATCTTATATTAATAATAAATATATTATCTACTACATATTACATTGAGCCTATCCGGGCGAAGGGCTCTCCGAACCTATCCCATTCCACCCGGTCCTCGGCCACCTGGTGATACATGTTACGTTCGAGCAACCTGACAAAGTCGTCCCTCCACCTGGTCTTTTTGTCTTCTTTTTTTCCTTTTGCTTAGGGGGACCCACCACGTCGTCCTCTCCGTCCACCTGTTGTCCCTAAGTCTAGCCACGTGCCCTACCCACTTCCATTTGGTTCTATAGCTGATAAAATTACCATCTTTGTTATGTTTTAAACTATCCTTTATTGTTTTAATTTTTCGCGTAATCTTATAGGTACTTAACATCGACCTCGCCATTGAGTTTTGTGTGGTTTTCAATTTTTTTCTATCTTTTGCACTTATTGCCCATACTTGCGATCCATATGTTAAAGTAGGCAAATACACTGACTGCTATTAAATATTTCGCTTTTATTTTTGTTGGCGAATGGACCTTTAATACTTTCTTTAAGGACCAATATTTGTTCCAGCCCGCTGTTATTCTATAACCCAGTTCTTTCTCCATACTATTCTCGAAACTTATTATCTGGCCTAAATATAGTATTTCTTTTTCTTTCTTGATTTTTCGGTTTCCTATTACATGGATTCTGTATGCAGGGTCTGCTAATTCATAATTTCTTCTTCTGTAGTCCACAGCGCTTTCTGCTTTTACGCCGCTCTGGGGACTGCCGGTCACTGATGCGATACTCGAAATGGTAGTTTCCGGGGCTGGGGGTGCGGTGTTATAGGGGCCACTTTGGCATGCGTGCATCGCCATACGTCCCACTACACCATCCTACATACAGAATTTACCAAGTTCACTCATACTCCAACATGGACACTAAACTAAATGGATATTTGGGCGGGCATTATAAAACAATTGGACAGTTTCGCGTTCATTGCCAGATAATTTTTGGGACGAAAACAAGGGTCGTCGTAACAACTCTAAAAAAACACGAGAAGATGTAATTTGCACACAGTAAGATAAAAGAGTGTGCAGTTTACATTTTTGTAGTGGGTGTAATTTACATGTTCATTGTAGGTCGAAAGATGTATTCTGCACACATTGTACTTGATCGAACCCGATAAAAATATGGTGTAGACAGGAGTGAGCATGCCGAAGATAGAAGAAAAAGTGACTAATACTCATATGATTGCTCGCGCCGAGTACAGTTGTAGACTTCGAATTCAGTCATCCACTCAGCAATTTTAGAAGTCTGGCCAGGTACGCAAATTGTGGGTTGCCGATTTAATTTAAAACAATCGTGGTATCGGAAAATTCAAGGACTAGTGTTGCAGAAGGACTACAATGAGATGACAGAAAAAGGTGCATGGATCCGTTACGTTTTCGGATTAGCTTTCCTGCAGCCAAATGAAGTTCGTAACGCCTTCATTGAAGACCTTCCTAAAATACAGCCTCCGTATCTGAAGGTAGATAAGTTCTCTGAGCACCTTACGAACCAATACTTGGGAAATGATGCTACATATCCACCATGTATATGGACCTCTCGCTGCCTCGTTACAGCGAACGACTAATGCTTGCCAGTCTTTCACGGCAACTGCAATGCATATTTTTATAAGACTCACCCCGATATTTTAGGATTCATTCAACATCTTTCCGAATTCCAAACCAAAACTTATGTACAAATTCAGGGCCTGCACATTCCAAAATAAGTGAGAAGCGACTATTCGGCTTCTTTTTCGTTATATTATTAGACTGATAACAAATGTTTGATTGTTGGTATAGGTTCGAGTCAAGCCCAGGAGAAGACGGAGACGACTTAATTTTAATTTATAACCCGATAACGTTTTGTAAAATATTTCAATAAAATTGATTTTTTTTTTTTTAATTTTTCAATTCTATATAGTTAACGTTTTCCAAAGGGGTCTGGTTAGCCGAGTGGATAGCGCACTGGTCTCGGAATCCGGAGGTCTCGGGTTCGAGTCCACGTAGCAGCTCGCTACATTTCGACCTAGACAGGTTTTCCGGCAAGACGAGAAGAGGGCTAAGGCAGCCCTAACAGCTTCCCCAAGGTCTCTGAAGTAATGCTCCAAAGGGTGGATTCCAGGGCTCGCGTTGAGAGGAAAATTATGAAAGAGTAATTTTTTTCAAAATAGGCCCAAATTTAGGCAAGGCCTTTTCCCTCCAACACTAAACGATCCAACATCGTCGATATGTACATTTTCAGTTCACCCCCGTTCTCAAATTAGATATTTGAGAAGATACGGAATCTTCCAGCCCTCTGGTTCAGCGCGAAATTTAATTTTTGACCCTGCCCGTCGGCAGGTACTCAAATTGAGTGTACAGAATTCGGGAAACGTATTCGTGCATCGTGTAGAGCGTCGCTCCACAAGAATAACACAGCCGACGGGGAGGCGAAAAGTAAAAAGAAAATAACGACTCGTCGGATCTGTCGTAATGCCGAGTAAAGATAATATAGACACCCTTCGGCACAGCCAGCAAGTATCACGCTTGACTTTTTAAGATATGATAGAATAAGGGTCAGTTCGAGTTACTTACAGTTACATTACAGTGGGCACATTATATCGTCGGAAAAATGGCCATATACCTGCTGGTGGAAACGCCACCTAAAATAACACACAACAGCCAGCACGCTTTCGGATATAGGTTCCCACTTTTCGTCTCACAAATATATGTATTTTGCCGCGAGTACCCGGGGGCGGGGGGTAAGCAAACGCGGAGGAAAATATGGGCGAAAATACGCGAGTGCAGATGATAAAATATTTTACGAGTATTAAATCGAGAACAGAACAAAGATCGATTCTAAACCCGGAATTAAATGACCCGAAAATAATTCGTATTAATAACTATTCGCCTTTTCTTTTCTCTCAGGTTGGCGAGACGAAATAAAAACTGAAACCCAACAACAACAACAAAAAACTGTAGAAACGTTCAGCCGAAGAGTGTAATTTTCCGGGGACGGTATTATCTTTGGAATAAATAAATATTGTTCTTTTCTTATCTGAAGCAGCTTTTAAGATTAAAATCGGTTTAAAGGCTCCCGATGTTCGATATTTCATTTATAGCGAAAATTTCTATCGTGTTTTGAAAAATGGTTTTTCATCGTTTTGTTTCAAACCGTACGGCTGAGAATGGGAATTACGCTCCCATTATGTTTTTCCCGAGCTGGAAATCTCTAATGATCACGGATGCGTAGGATGTGCGTATCATTGATGTAGTCAGAGAATTTCCGGGTTTGTTTCGCCATGTACCGGCCCCCGTTGTCTTTTTTGCAATTAATCAAAGACCAACTTTGCCTCCATCGAACAGGACGGAAATCGTTTTTAGCGTATAAGATCCCGTCTAGGCAAAAAATGGATATGGAGAACAGAGAAGCCCACTAGGCGCTGTTAAACGACGGTAGCGTACATCGAGAAAAATGTCCCAATAAAAGCGGAGTGGGACCAGAAAAGCCGCCGGGAAAATCAGTTCTTGCAGGCTACACACATAACAATCGTAGGCCAATACCCTAAGAGTTTTCGGGATGTCCGATTACAAAGGTTTAAGTACAGACCCGAATTTGAACTTCAAATTCGACTTTTTCTCTTCTTGCGGGCAGATTTGAATTTGTTGGGAAAATTAAATAGGATGTCGGAATAGGGTCCTTCATGGTCACTGATGCTCTCTGGTCATTGATGTGATACTCGAAAAGGTAGTTTCTGGGGCCAGGGGTGCGGTGTCTGGGGAGCCCGTTTGGCATGCGTGCATCACCATACGCTCCACCAGCGGAAGGTGTTGCAATAGGGTTACCTTCGTGGGGTAAATAGTTGTCCTGTAGTGGTACCTCGAGCTTGTCCACACGAGCTGGACAGAAGTGGAGATAGCAACTTTAAAAGTGAACACGTCTGGGATCACGTAAAAATCACGTTTTAATGCCGTCAACCTCCAACTCAACATCTGACTGATTTTCACATATCTATCAACATAACCCGGAAAATATTCACACTGTTGCAGAAAAAAATTTCATGAGACTGTTTTACGAATTGCCCCCTCACCGTTTTTATTGCAAAGTCGGATCAAGATAAGACCAATAATCTTCAGAAACTGAGGACAAACTTATTCTGGGATGTCCCCTCACCCCCAAAGGAGTCTGGAATGTGCAGTATAGCTTACCAAAGTAACATGAAAAATATTTAAATTCTTGCCAAATAGAAAATTTCATCAAGCTGTTTCACGAATTACCCCCTCACCCCTGTTTCTATTGCAAACTCGGATTAATATAGTGTAAACAATCTTCACGGACTGAAGTCTAGTTTATTTCAGAACTTTCTCTCACCCCCGACGGAGGGCCTGAAACGTACCTTCAACACTGGAATTTTAAATCGAAGTGCCTCGAGAAAAATATCGGAGTCGCTAAACTTGAAAATGCAACTGTATTTCGATTCAACTCTGACTTGGGATTTTATATTTGACTTTTTCCCCTTTTAAGGGGTCAGTTTTAGTTTGCGAAGAAAATTGAACAGAGTACGGAAATAGGGGCGTTCTGTTCATTAAGTCTTCAACTGATTCCGACTTGGGCTCTCAGATCCAACTTTGGGTCTTTCAACTGAATCAATTCGACTCTTTGCTAGAAAATATTGAACGAGATGCCATAATAGGGATTTTTTTTTTTGAGTTTGAGTGTATTTTCAAATTTTCGATCTGACTCCGATTTGGATCCTGAATTTCAAGTTCTGAGTCCTTCCAAGGAACCCATTTTACTTCGCTGAAAAAATTGATCAAGGTACCGAGCTTGGGGTTTTCGGGGTCTTTGATTTCGAAAATTCAAATACAGACCCGGATTTAAGCCCCAAATTTGACTTTCTCTCTGATATAGGTTTATTTGAATTTGTTGAAAAAATTGAACAAGGTATCGGAATAGAGTCTTTTGAAGAGCTAAATTCGAAAATTTTATTAAATATTTCATTGGACTCTGATTTAGGCTTTAAAATCCAAATTTGCAGGGCCGTATTGATAGGGGGTAGGAGTCAACTTCCCCCATCCCTTAGGAATTTTTATTCAGCTGTTTGGAAAATTTACAGTTTCATTCAGATGAGTTGGAAAAATCCAACAAGTTAAAAGTTTTATTTTTCTTTCTTCTTTCTTTTCTTTGATACTTGGGAATTGAATTGAGAAGTTGGAAAAACCCAACAAGTCAAAAGGTTTTTCTACTTTTGCTTTGATACTTGGAAATTCTGAGTTGAGTCAGTTGGGACATTCACAATTTTTACCCCCCTCCCGCTAGAAAAACTCTTTGGTACGTTTCTGCAAATTTGAGTCATTGAAATAGACTAATTAGACTCGGGTGAAAAAATTCGACAAGGAATCGGAATAGAAGTTTTCGGGGTCGCCGATTTTAAAAGTTAAGCTAAGCTTCATAATCCTACTCAGATTCGGGTCCCATAATACAAATTTAACTCCCTCAAATTGGCAAAATTGGTTCAACTTATAAAACGATATAATCATGATTTTTTTTTCCGCTACCGACATTGAATAACTTATTCCGATTCGACCCAGACTGATGCTCAAAAGTCGACTTCTTTCTTTTCGAAAGATCAAATGGACTCTGGCGAAAGCCTCCATTGAAGCACCAGAAGGAAAGTATTCTAAATAGTAGATTTTAAAAATTCAAACACATTTTGGATCCGATCCGGCTTTTCGATTCAGTACCCAAATTTATTTTGCCGAAAAGTTGAACTAATATTGAAATATGTTTCTTGTGAGTCGCTGAGCTCGAAAATTCAATTGAATTTTCAATCTGCCCTCGATTTGGGCCTCAAATTTGTCCATATCTCCAGCCTCATTTGAAGAGTCTAATTTTTCTTACCCAAAAAACTCGAACAAAATGATGAAACATGAGTTTTTGGGTCGCTCATTTCGAAAATTGAATTAGATTTCTCAATTCTCTTCTGATTTGGATTCCAAAATCCGAATTTGATTTTTTTTTAATAGCAAAACTGATTTAACTCATAAAATCAAACAAACTTGAGTAAGAAGTTTTCGTGGCGTTTATTTTAAACATCAAATTAAATTACTGGATCAAACTTCGATTTGGGTCTTAAAATATAAATTTAATTCTTGTGAACAGGCATAATCCATCAATTAGGGAAACTGAACAACGTATCGGCATAGTGAGTTCCAAAATTTTCAGACTTGTAATCTGATATCTGACTTTAGTTTGAACCACAAATTCAACTTTTTCTTTTTCCAAAGGGCCAATTCATAAATGTTCCGCAGAATAGTTAAAAACCCTCCTCCATTTCGAAAACAAGAACTCGGATCCTTTCACAAGGAAAAGGAGAAAACAATTGTCCTTTCCAGAGTGACTCTCTTAAGTTCAAAATAAGGTGTTTCCTGTATCGCTGAGCTCGAAAATCCTGCCAGATTTTCTATTCAATAACAATTAGTACTACAAATTTGACTTTTTCCTCTGTAAAGGGCAAATCTAACTTCGGTAAAAATTGAATAACGTATTGGAAGTCGGAAGAAAGTATTTTGGGTCATCGCTAATTTGACACAAACTCAATAAGATTTTGTGATCCCATAAAATATATAGAAATTTCAAACGTTGACTTGACAAAATTGACGTGATTCAAGAAAATAACTGTTGACATTAGAGTACAGGGTGTCAAATATCCCCGTTTCCTTCACCTCCCCATATTTTTTTATTGCAAATTTATTATACTTTTCTTTCTTTTCTGATGAAGAAAGGAAACAGACTTGCGTTATAATGTAAAAAGAAAAGCAGGGTATATTACATTTAAAAAAAAATCCTCTTATGTTTCTTTTGAAGAGAAAGAAAATGAAGTTTTTCTCATTGAGAAAAGGAGAAGGACAATTTTCCTCGCTTCCCTCAAAGGAAGAAACAAGTTTCTTTAGTCTCTAAGAAAGAACGCATGATTTTTTTCTCTTTTCTCAAAGAGAAAAACAAAGCACTTCTTATTAAGGATAAAAACTAGACTTTTTTCTTATATAAAAAAAAAAGAAGTTTCCCTTCCTTTATGAAATGGAAAAGCTTGGGTAATTTTTCTATTGTAAAAGTACCATGATCTTCTCATTCTAGAGATGGGATGGATGATTTTAACTTTAATTCCTCTTATGCGATGCTTGACTGATTCGACTCTCTCTTTTCCTCTCAGAATGTTTGGAGTTACCTTTAACTCTTTGAATTTTCCCATGTGATGCTCGGAAATTCTCACCAGGTGCTTGTGGGCACCGCTGAAGTTGCAGCTCATGATTTTCCTTTCTTTTATATATAAAAAAAAGAAGTACGAACTCCCTTTGACTTCTTCTCATTCTTATTTATTTATTGTTCAAAAAAAAAAAAAAAAGGTGACATCATTCAGGAAAGGGGTGGTCTGATCTAACAGAGTTCATTATTTTGTAGCAAAAATCAACATCCGATCAAATATCTAATTCGATTTTCGAAATGAGGGTCCCAAAAAACTCCTGTTGCGCCATTTCGTTCGAGTTTTTTCGGTAAGACGAATTAAGACTCTTTGAATGAGGCAGGAGGAGAGCACATCTGAGGCCCAAATCGAGGCCACATCAAAAATTCAATTAAATTTTCGAGCTCAGCGACATACAAAAAAACTATTTCATTAAATTGTTCAGCTTTTTCGGCTAGGTCCAATTTGGATGTCCAAGCCTGAATCCGGGCCTGATCCAAAATTTGTTTGAACTTTTCAAATCAACGATTCAAAAGACCTCTCCCTTTTGGTACTTCATTCGAGGTTTTCGCCCGAGTCCATTTCGCCCCTTCGAAAAGAAAAAAGTCCACTTGTGGGCACTAATTAGAGCCGAATGAGAACCATGGCTTAATATTCGAAGTTGGCGATACAAAAAAATCATATGTATGATTTTCCAAGTTGAATCAATTTGGCCGATTGGAAGGAGTTGAATTTTGATTAAAGAGCCCGAATCGGAATCGGAGTAAAAATCTCAACTGAACTTTCAAAATCAGTGACCACAAAGGCCCCTGCTCTGATCTCCCATTCAATTTTGTCACTCAAGTCGAGTCTATTTAAAAGATTCAGATTTGGATTTTAGAGCTTAAATCGGAGTTGAATGAAAAATTTTATAAAATCTTCGAGCTTGGCGGCCCAAAAACCCCAATCCCGGTAACTTTATTAACTTTCTCAACAAATTGAAACTGTCTTCTCAGAAGGAGAAAAAGTCGAATTTCGGGCTCAAATTCAGGTCGGACCGGAATTCTGATTTCATTTACGAATTTCACGTCGCACGATACTCCTGTTTCAGTATTTTTCTTAATATTTTCCCTTTTAAAATTCCAAACTTGGTACAGGTCGAGCTCATTCACTGAGGGAAGAAAAAACCACCTGAAATGAAGATACCTGTTTGTCCCATCTTGATCCAGCTACGTAGTAAAAAAAACTAGGAGAGAACCAATTCGTAAAACACCCTGTATATATCGGGCAGAAATTTTAGTGAGATAATTTCGAGATATTTAAATTTGGATAAAATACCCTCTAATTATGCCCTTTTTGTCCCATCTTGATTCAGTTTCGTAGTAAAAAAAAAAGGTAGGAGAGAACCATCGTGAAACACCCTGTATAGCATACCGGGCAAGAATTTTAGTGGAATCACTTCGAGATATTTAAATTTTAATAAGATACCCTCTAATTATGCCTTTTTGAAAGAAAAAAATAAGAACGGAGGCAAACTCTGATAACCATCGTCAAGAAATAGGGCCGGAATTGTGATTCAGATGCGAAAAATATTCTAAATATTTGTGTTGTTGTTGTCGTCGTCGTCGTTTTTTTGCTTTAAGGTTTCAAGGCGAAACGGTGAACAATGTACCTTGCGTAGGTCATCCCGACGAATGAAATTAGAAGTGAATTTCTCAATTCAAGCCATAGTAGGATGCGAAGATGAAATCGAAAAGGGAATCGCAGCTTCGAAATCCTTATATCCTTCACCCGCTCTTCTATTCCGTAACCGGCAAAAATAATCAGGAAGCCCACGCGGAATTTAAGCGGATCGAAAATTCTGCCATAAGTGGATTAGAAAGTTTTGTCGCCGCGTAATCACAACCAATATTTCGAAAAGTGCTCGGGGTGTCCGGCTGAATCTCTCCGCCCTTATCCTCGGAAACAGTATACTGGAGTGTGAACGTAAGAACTGTGGATTTTGATTGACATAGTCAAGTACAATAATTGATACTTAAGTACTGACCCGATTATGGATTTTTTTTTTTCAAAACGATCTCACAGAGAAGTATTAAGCTGCAGAGGTTGTGTAATGTGATGCATGTGCACGATGCAGGTTCTAATATATTAGAGGGGGACGTTAGCATTTGCCAGGCCCTATGTCAAATTGTAACTGCGAGGCCTTCCTTGTAGCATAAAAAGATGGGCACAAGCATGGCGTAGATCTGGTAACATTTTCGAACTCAGCGCCGACACCTTGTTCAATATTTTCTTGAAAAGTCGATTTGGTTCATTTGAAAGACCAAACGTTGGATTTCAGAGCCCAATTCGGGATTGGATTATTATTCAACGATCCGAACATCCCTGTTCCCGTACTCTGTTCAGTTTTCTCCACAAATTCAAACTGACCCCTCAGCAGGAGAAAAAGTCAAACTAGAGACTCAAAATGGAGTCGCATCGAAAATCTGATTGCATCCCGGATCGGATCCAAAATCTGTTTGAATTTGCGAAATCTGCTATTTAGAATACCTTCGTTCTGGTGCTTCAATGGAGGCTTTCGCAGAGTCCATTTGATCTTTCGAAAAAAAAAAGAAGTCGACATTTGAGCTCCAATCGGGTCAAATTGGAAACCTGACTGAATATTCAAAGTCGGTAACGCGCGCAAAAAAAAATCATATTGTAGTTTTCTAAGTTGAACCAATTTTGCCAATTTGAAGGAGTTATATTTGGAGTGTGGGACCCGAATCTAAGTAGGATTATGAAGCTTAATTTCTGAAATCTGCGACCCCAAAAACTTCTATTTCAATTCCTTGTCGATGTTTCCCATCCAAGTCAAATTTGCTTACTTGAATGACTCAAATTTGGATTTTAAAGCCTAAATCGAAGTCGAATGAAAAATTTGATAAAATTTTGGAACTTACCAATTCAAAAACTCTATTTCGATTCGTTGTTCAATTTTCTCAACAAATTCAAACAAACCCCTAAAGAGAAAAAGACAAATTTGGGGCTTAAATCCGGATCTGTATTTGAATTTTCGAAATGAGAGACCCCGAAAACCCTTAATTGGGTACCTTTGATCAATTTTTTGGCGAAGTCGAATGGGTCTATTTTAAGGACTCAAAACTTAAAATTTAGGGTCCAAATCGGAGTCACATCAAAAATTTGATAATATTTCCAACCCAAACAAAAAAAAAATATTTTGACACCTTGTTCAATATTTTATAGCGAAGTCGAATTAATTCATTTGAAAGACCCAAAGTTGCAGATTTCAGAGCTCAAGTCGGAATTGGATAATAACTCAATGAACAGATCATCTCTATTCCCGTACTCTGTTCAATCTTCTCTGCAAATTCAAATTAGCCCCTTAGAAGGGGAAAAAGTCAAATAAAAAACCCTAGTTAGAGTTGGATCGAAAATCTGATTGCATTTTCAAGTTTAGGGACTCCGATATTTTCCTTGAGGTACTTCGATTTAAAATTCCAGTGTTGAGGGCACGTTCCAAGCTCTCCCTGGGGGTGGTGGGGAATACATTGAAATAAACTACACCTCAGTCCATGAAGATTTTTTCCCCATTGCAATAGAAATGGAGGGAGGGGGGATTCGTGAAACAGCTTGATGAAATTTTCTATTCTACAAGAATTTGAATATTTTTCGTGTTTTCTTGGTGAGCTATGCTGCACGTTCACGCTCCCTTGGGGGTGAGGGAACATCCTGAAATAAATTAGCTCTCAGTTCTTGAAAACCATTTGTCCTATTTTGATTCGACTTCGCAATAGAAACATGTGGGGGGGGGGGCAATTCGTGAAACAGCCTGATGAAATTTTCTATGCGGCAAGAATTCAAATATTTTTCGTGTTGTGCTCTGAAAATCAGCCAGATATTGAGGTTGGAGGTTGACGGTACTGAAAAGTTAGGAGGTGACTGGAAGATGAGCACATATTTCACTTCAAACTGTAACTGGTGGATGCATAATTGTCGCCTGTACAATCGCATGCAGTTGGCTGTCGAGAGAAAACTGTGTTATGATTTTCACATTTCGACTGTTTTGCTATGTATATCTCGGGCGTGTTTATTAAAAATCCGCTATCTCCATTTCGGCCCAGCTTGCGTGGATAAGCTCGAGGTACTGCTATTGTGTAAAATGATCTATCCCACAAGGGTTTCTGGCAGAGAGTATATGCTCGATACGAAGTAGAGTAAGTCCTTTTGTATTGATATATCTTGGCGAAAGTAAAACCCCTTATGTGTATATTTATGCGACGTAATCTTTCAAGCTAAATTTATAACTCACGTTGAAAAATAAACGTCAATATTTCCAACTAGCGCCCCGGCGTGTTATTGGATATTTCTCTCTGTTGATGCAACCCGACAGTAAAATAATATTTCGTCGTCAAATACTTCGTATATTGTACTTTTGGAGACGATATACTTCCTAGATCGAATGTGTAAGCCATTTCTGGCGCTCGCACCTACTCGAAACTCGATAAATAGAAACGAGGACATTCGATGGAAATGTTTAAATCACATTTATCATTAATCTCGACGAAATAACAAAAATGAAGAAAGAAAAAAAAAAAAAGAAAGGGAACACGTATCAAACTATAACGCCTAGACAATTTAAGCTAGATACGTTTTAGGAAACTGAATGCAAAATAGAGTCGGGGAGAGGCCCGTACAGTGAGAAATATTTTCGAATTTCCGTCAGACCTCGATGAAATCCTAACAGGTTAAAAAAAATTGAAGCAATGGAAAGCTCACGTATTCGGCTTCAATTTGAGGGATCAAAATCAAACCTATAGAACAGGTTAAGATGCCCTCTGTTTGGCAAGGGCCTCTCTCAGACGCTCTTATTCCCCCTTGTCCTGCGCAATCCTGTGATATGCTGGAACATTCTGTCAAACTCATCTCCCCATCTGGTTATTTGTTCCCTTTTTTCTTCCTTGAACTTCTGTCATTTACCGACATGATGGAAATGAACTTATAAAAGTGATAAAATAAAAGCGGGAAATGATGAAAAGACAGAAAGATCAATGACATGAATAAGGGGGAGGGTATTATACCCCTCTCCTCACAGCCAGGGCATGCTATAACTGCTGTCATATCTTTAGGGGAAGGATTCCCCCCTTCTATACGCCTCTGTGGGGTTACAAAGTAATCCACAGTGTTCAGATTGGCACAATGTGTATGTTGATGTAGTTCCTACAGACACGAACACAGTCCATGGTATTTACAGCTGCTCGACCCTAAGTTTCACGAAACAGAAAAGAAATAGAGGTGGAAAGATATATATACGGCGGACATATTGCCTAACTTGACATACGAAAGGAGCAAATTTGATTTTCGTGTATCTTAAGAGTTGACATTGAGAAACAGTTTTTACAAAATCAACTCGGGCTGGCAACTTTTTTACAGTGTGTGTGTAGCGAATGCTAAACATGGGAAATTTATGTGTAGCGACGTTAATTGGTACAATTGGAGGTATGCATAAAGAGAAGCTTCAGCTTTCACTTCGCAAAAGTGAAGTGCAAGCTGCAGAGTGTATGTATAAAAAAAGTGAAGAGAAAACTTGTGCTCAGCAGTAAGAGCGTTTGCTTCGGGAAAAAGATTTCCCTTCGAGTTGTATGCGTAAAGAGGAGTGTTTTAACTTCAAAAGTGAACCTTTCGATCGCGGAAAAGTGCATCTAGTCCTGAGTAGACTTCTTTTCGAAAAACACATGCAGTTATCATTCATCTTCGAGAAGATTCCTTTGATTCCCGA
The DNA here is from genome assembly GCA_031841125.1 of Acanthococcus lagerstroemiae. Classification (NCBI taxonomy): domain Eukaryota; kingdom Metazoa; phylum Arthropoda; class Insecta; order Hemiptera; family Eriococcidae; genus Acanthococcus; species Acanthococcus lagerstroemiae. The sequence goes on along the minus strand of CM063113.1, from coordinate 17,592,453 downwards.
AGATAATTTCTGAGAAATTTTATAGAAAATATTCAGGAAAAATTTCCGATAATTTTCGAAGAATTTCATCGGACATCAATAAAGAAAATCTCCGATGATTTCAGTAGAATTTTGCTGAAAATTTTCAGGAAAATCTCCAACGATACCAAAGGGTTTTCTTGGAATCATCGAGAAATATGTCTGATGATTTTTGAAGCATTTCTTCAGAAGAAAGGTTCGATAACTTCCAGAGATTTTCATCGGAAATTTTTGGGATAAATTACCGATTATTTCCGAAGAATTTCATCAGAAATGTTCGGGAACACCGAAACCATCGAAGTCATCCAATCCGAATACGAACTCTTCTCATACAACACCCCAACCACATCCGATGCTACACAGTCGGATCCAAAACTCCAAAACGAACAGCCGCCGCATACCTTATCGATACAGACATCTCCACTTTCCAGCTACCTCAAATCGTCAACATCACCACAGTAGAAACTATTGCAATTTATGAATGCTTGCTGAACCTCCCAAAATACTGCTCATCCTTCCTAGTATTCACCGATTCTGAAACTTCCTTACAAAAACTCTAAAAACAACCCAACCTTAACTCCGACGCCTTAATCAGTCACATCCACCACTCCCTCCGCCACTCTCGGTACACAACGTCGAGGTCATCTTTATCTGGATCCCAAGCCACTGCTGCATCACTGGGCATGATATCACTGACGCAGCTGCCAGAGCCGAGCCCGAGGCTACAATCCCCATACTCCACCCCGACGACCTCAAAATGTATCTCCAATACCAATCCAAAGAATTATAGAACGCTGAATGGAAACACCTCACAGAAAACGAACTCCGCCGAATCAAAGAAGACTGCTACGACTGGACCAGAATTATTTGAAACCTAAGCCCAAATCGCACCATCGAAACCGCTATCAACAGAATCCTTCTTGGCCACACAAAAATAACACATGAATACATATACCTACGCCAACTTCCACCCAGTTGCGATACCTGCCACTTCCAACTCACCATCCAACACATCATCAATAGCTGCACCAAATACCACCAAAACACCAACCCGGACAACCTACTTAAGCTACAAAATTTACCACTACTAATCGATTTCCTAGTTCAGAACTGTATACTACACCAAATTTGAATCTTAAGATGTATACCGCTTACCTATAACCTTAAAATTCAAACTTTGTAATTATTGTAATCCTATACCAAGACCATAGCCGTTAGGCAATAAATGTCTCGTTAATAATAAATAAAGAAATAAAATGTTCGGAGATAATCTCCGATGATTTCCAAGGAATTTTATCAGAAATCTTTGAGAACAATCTCTAATGATTTCCGGAGTATTTCATCGGAAATCTTCAGAGAAAATTTCCAATGTTTTCCGAAGAATTTCTTCAAAAATCTTCCGATAATTTTTACAGAATTCTCTATTAAAAATATTTTGGAAAAATCCGATGGTTTTCGAAGAATTTTATCGGAAATCATCAGGAAAAATCCCTGATAATTTCCAAAGAATAATTTCATTGGAAATCTTCGAGAAGAATGTCCGATGATTTTAAACGAATTTCATCAGAAATTTTTGGGAAAAAATTCAGAAGATTTCCGAAGAATCCCATTGGAAACGTTTTGAAAGAATTTCCAATATTTTCCAAAAAATTTTATCAAAGTTTTCCGAAATAATTTTCCAATAATTTTTGAATAGGAAACGTTCGGGGAAAAACTCCGACAGTTTTTGAAGAATTTTATCGAAAATCATCAGGAAAAATCTCCGATGAATTCCGAAGAATAATTTCATTGGAAATCAAGAAGAATCTCCGATGATTTTTAAGGGATTTCATCGGAAATTTTTGGGGAAAAATTCCGGTAATTAGAGAAGAATCTCATCGGAAGTCTTTTAAAAAGATTGTCAATGTTTTCTAAAAAATTTCATCAAAATTCGTCGAGGAAATTTTCTGATAATTTTTGAAGAATCTTATTGGAAATATTCGGGGGGAAAACTCCGATGGTTTTTGAAGAATTTTATCAAAAATCTCCAGGAAAAATGTTCGATGATCTTCGAAGAATTTCATCGGAAATCCGATTCCCGAAAAACTGAGACTATTTCGCACGATGGGATTAGAGATTTTCCCTGAAGATTTTTCATAAAAATTTTTGGAAATCGTTGGAAATTTTTTCTGAAAATATTCTCCAAAAATTAGTGGAGATTATTTTCGAAGATTTCCAATGGCATTTTATTGAAATAATCGGAGATTTTTCTCAAATTATTTTCGATAAAATTCTTCAAAAACTGTGGGCTTCATTAGAAATTGTCAAGAAAAATGTCTGATTCCATCGCATGAGTGGAAAATAGTCTTAATTTTTTGGAAATTATCGGAATTTTTTCCCCAAAAAAATTTCCGATGAAATGCCTTTAAAATCATCGGAGATTTTTCTTGAAAATTTCCAGTGAAATTATTCTCTGTAAATCATCGGAGATTCTTCCCGAAGATTTTCGATAAAATTCTTCCCAAAACCATCGGAGTTTTTTCCCTAGTATTTCCGATGAAATTCTTCATAAATTATCGGGATATTTTCCTGAAGATTTTTGAAGAAATTCTTTGGAAAACATTGAAAATTTTTTCTGAAGATTTCCAATGAAACTTTCCGGAAAAGATTTCCAAAAAAATGCTTGTGTAGTTTTTCGCTAGCAATTTTATACGCTTAGTCGAGTAAATCGTAATAATTTCTGATCAAAATATGAGTTCTGAAAATTGTATTAGATTCCCCGTAGGCGAAGAAGAGGTTGTCTCTTGAAATCGTTGTAAATTTTCCTCAATGATATCCGAAGAAATTCTTGGAAAATGGTCGGACATTTCCCCTTAATATTTTCGATAAAATATTCTTTGGAAATCAAAGGAATCTTGTCGAAGATTTCTGATGAAATTTTTTTGGAAATCATCGGAGATTTTCCCCGAAGTTTTCGATGAAATTCTTCGGAAATCGTTGGAGATTTTCCCCGAAAATTATTTCATCGCTTTGTACGTTTGGTGCGTTTTCCACCTGTACACCACCACCATCTTTGTCTTCGTTTCTTTGCATGATTTTCGATTCAGAAGAAATCCTTGGACACATAGTTACGTCGGCTGGTAACAACTTGAACAAACGTTGTTATCTTTGAAGCACTCGCTTCATTTTGTGGCGTTCGCTTTGATGGGAAAGAGAAAGCTTAGGCATACAGTTGAAGCAAAACCTTAAACTTCTATCTTTCCCTTCGGAGAGACGGCTCTCACTTCGCTCTTCTGCTTCGACGTTAAAGCTTAATTTTTATGCATACGGCCTATAATGATATACGATAATAAAACTTTATTGTGTAAAATCAGTGTTGTTTTTTTCGCTACACATGGGAGTATTATAAGTTGCCGGCACTGCTCCTCCCTCCGTTAGGAAACTTTCTACATCCGATTCCCTCTCTAAACTCAATTTTCATTTCTCTCGGGTTGTTTCAGAATGATATTCTCATATTTCCCTTAAAACCGACCTGTACTGATGCGAATATCATGCTCTGGGACTCGTCAGTGGTCGCAGACCCCTGGCCTCACTTCTTCAACAATTTCTTGCTATCTTATAAAAAGGTGTCTAGCTCTCTGGCGCCTCAATGCTAAATTTACCTAATTACAAGAAGGTATAAATCTTGACGGCAATTCCAAACTGGACATTTGGAATCGACCGGAGGCCGAAATTTGCGATTGAAATGGCCGCATTGAGAGTCCAGCAACACGGTCTATGGCTGAACCACTTTCGCGATAACGTGTAACAAACATTTTCGAACTACGCGAACAGAGTGAATAATATTAATCAAATTAATTAAAACAAACAAAATTAGACCAGTTCAGTTTAATTAAAACTTTTCGGCGATAAGCTGTATCGAGTTATAAGATTTCTCGCCACGTTTCGTTTGCTTTAAGAGTTAAAGATGTATAGGCTTAATTGAATCACAATACGTACCGAAATCGACAAATATCAAAACATCAGAATATATATCAGAGTCCATGTTTCAGTCAAGCTTAAGCATGGAAAGTTTTGAACGAAAGTATTACGAGTACAATTTTTCCAGTAATAAGCTCGTAGGTATGAAAAATGTTCCTGTGTGGGAGTTTTATAGATAACTATGGCTCAACTTCCTTCAAAGTTTTCATGCGATGCCCGTACAAGAATAGGTACATAATAGTCTTAATTGGAAGCCTGTTTCGTTTAAATTAATATTTCCTTACTAGATTTCGATTTTTTGTTTGTTTTATTTGTCTGTTTTGGGATTCATGTTATCTGAAAGTTGGCCAGGTAGCCCATTATGGATTCATTCGATTATAGGAAGTATGACGTATGAGAATAGCTGGATAAGAATTACTTTAATATTACGCACATTTAGCGTATTTTGATGACAAACAAAGTTGCAGTTGCGATAATAACTGACTCTGCATAAATTAATGTAATTGTATATCCAAACTTCCGTTAAGTTCTCACTACACATTCGAACTCGACGACGTAATTTAGAAAGATACATATAACTAATTAACTAAGCATACTTATATCAAGTCGTTTGAAGGTTTAAACTGGAAAGCGTGGATTTATTTCCTTTACGGGTACTTAGTGCATATTTTGTTTGGCTTGTCTGAGGACGTAGGCCAGAACAGTCAGACTTATCAGAGGAACAGATTTCCGGGGAGCTGCATTTTAGCGCAGAGGACTGGATGATAGTACCGAGTAACGTACTAAAGGTACCTAAGAATCCGGGTATTCCCAAGTCCCTAGGTGACTGGACACCCAAAATGAATTTTTCGCGAGAATCTCAGGAAATGCCAACTACAGGAAAAAACTTTTCAAACAAAAATAACCCACCGTTGGATTCCGTGGAAAGACAGTTTGTTATACTTTTTTCGTAATTGACTCCCAAAATGTCACAAATAGGAGCTCCAAATAACCCTTTATTTTACAAAATGTGAACTTTTTTTTCATTTTTAGGCCCTGGCCGCTAACAAGTAACACGATTTTGAAATGGGGGTTAATTCGTTATCAAAATTGAATTCAGGGGTCGCAGGGGCCTTTAGAACCTACAAAACGATATATTCATATAGATTTTTCTTCTCAGTCTTAAGCCCAACCTTCCTCACCCAGCGTAACAAATATTTTGAAAATCAAATTCTGTGACCTTGAGACCTTTTACATTTACATTTGTGTGTGAGGTGGCGCTACATGCACCGAGCGCTCAGACTTTGCAGTCCATTGCACTAGTCCTCAAGCTGCTGTTAAGAATCAGCTCAGTAACCTCACTTTTATACCCAAAGTGAGTATTTTACTTAGCTCTATCCCTTTGACTTCACTGGGTGCTGGATATTCTAGCCCCAATGCTTCGCGTCTTGTCCCGGCAATTGCTGGGCACCGACATATAATGTGGATCGAGGTTTCTTCCTCTTCTCCACAGTACCTACAGGAGCCCCTTCTTACCGCTCCTATTTTATACCACATGTGTTTTGTGGCCCCATGACCGGTTAGTAGTCCGATCATAAAAGCCTTGCATGTTTCCTGTCAAGCCCTAATAGGAACTTGGCATACTTACTGGGGGTGTCCCCTATCAGTGTTTTACTGACGTTCATGCCATTGGCCAACCGCCAGTTCATTTCCGTCTGCTTGCTTATCCAGGCCTTTACTTTGGATTTTATGACGCTGTATGCTACAGGAAGACACGGCCTGGGCGTTGCCAGTTCTTTTTCGGTGCCCTTCTTCGCTAGCTTGCCAGCGATCATGTTCTCTTTTAGGCCGCAGTGTCCCGGTGTCCATAGTACGGTGACCCGGTTCTCCTAGGCAAGGGTGTAACCTTAAGACCTTCCTAACTGTTAACTCAGTTCGATGGAAGTTCTAAAGGTCGCCGTAAAAATGTCATTTCTGATAATGAAAAACACAGAAAAACACAAATAGTGGGGTATCGAAGGATAGGAGGAGGGTGGAAAGAACAGTTTCAGGGACTGGTAGATGGGGATGTACACTGTACAGAAACAGGTTCAGAGGTCACTAAAAAATGACGAAAATCTATGTTTTGCCCCTAGAAGGCATGTGTTAGTATATAGCAAAATGAAAGGTTCTATTGAACTATTGTTTGTAGCATTTTAAGGGCAATTGCAAAGAAATTATAAAGGACTATGTTTATGTAGAACATATGTGGAAAAAATTTTGTTTAAAATTCGTTCCTATAGTTGATATTTTCTGAGAATCATTGGAAAACCTGATTTTTGGGAGCCTAGAGACCCTTGGATTCTCTGTATCAGTATTATCATGCAACTTTCGGGGCCAAATTTCAGTTCTCCAACAAATTTCCTCTCTATTTGCCGCATTTTTGTCGAATTGTAGAAGTCTCACGTGGCATCAGCCGAAAGTGTGACTACCTTACCTAGAATATTCAAGTGTCCAGAATTGCTCCGTAAATACTGTTGAGAGCTACTTCGCTCCTGACTCTGACTGAAGGTTTCTTGTCCTCATGAACTTATCTGTTGGTCTCGGATCCTGTCAGTGCTCTCTCTACCCACATTTCATTCGAGAAAAGGAAAGTGGTCACGATTAAGCGATTTAAGATTGGCAGTTACCCATATTTTCGTGTTAGAAAAACAGTTTTCAAGAGAGCCGAGCTGTCTACAACGTATTTTCATACGGCTGAACATACAGCATTTCCATAGTTGTAAGCGAAGAAGAAATCCAATTCTGTACGAAGTTTTATCCAGCCGGAGATGCCTGGCAGTCAATTTTTCATTTTCACAACTGAGAACCCCGCTAAACAGAGAATTACTTTGGGAACTTGTCAAAACGTAGTAGAAAAAAATGTTTAATCAGTGAGACCGAATACGGCGCAGGCAGAAAACTTGGTAAGGAATAATTTTCTCGACTGATGAGCTTTTTCAAATTTCAATCGAAGTTTTCTTAATAACAATCTTTATAACAGTCATTAACCTTGTCTGAAGATGGAGACAGTATCAAAACGAAATAACATAGCTAGGTAAAAACTATGGAAGGGGAAAGGGGTAACGTATACCCACGAGATAAACTATCATTTTATCCTTTTACGTATGATTGTTTTTTTTTTAATTCATGAGGAGTGAAGGGGAGATGAAATGGAATGGAGAGAAAGAAAGGTGTAAGGTACGTCCAGGAGGTAGCAAGACGTATTTTAAGAAGGAGAAGAAATATGTAATTTTGAAGAACCCTTAAGTTGGAGGAAATGGTTCATTTACCCCTTGTAAAGTGAGTTTTTAGCCAGTTTCGACTTCACGAACCGGCCTTCTTCAACTCGCAATCTGTCGCCTCATTTTATTTATTCAGTTTCGAGCCGGATAACTCGTAAAACTGCCTCACGATTGTAGGTTACTAAATATACTGTGATCAGTCAAAATACAAAATTTTTCTCAACTATGTCTTCTGCACTTTTGATCTTTCATTTTGACTTCCTTTAAGGTTTGCTCTGGATGACCCTTTGAGGTTTATTTTTCTCCCTCCATTTCAATATTTTGATTTTTTTCATGTCAATTTTGCTTTTGCGGCAGCCAATTCATTTAAATTTGTTGACGTTATCACTATAAGATCTCAGAGGGAGGAGAAGAGCTATGGTTTCTCTTCCTTTCTTTTTCTTGCCCCTTTTGGCGGGACCAGGGGCGGTAGAAATATGGTTCCCAACATTTGTTGGTTCTTCTTTTTTTAAATTTTAAAATTCAAAATTTTCGCCGCTTTAAATTCTTGCTGGTGGCATGATAGTTGCTGTCTGATTTTTGCAATTGCTGGACCAAGAAGTGAGGGAAGTCAGTATTTTCGCTCTCGTCTCTATTGTTTCATTTCTTTTTTCCTCTTGGCCCAAACCGTACTTCAAGACCCTAATGAGACCCAGCTTAAGTTTGTTCTCTTTCTCCTCCAGCGATTTGAGGTCAACATGTCCCTCATTTGCCTGGAATCCCAATATTCTTTTCGTGAACAGCTTAGCAGTGTATTCTCTTGCTGGTAGAGAGGAGGTTTAACCTACTTCAGGCTCCTCTTCTTTTTGTATTTTTCGAGGATTGAGGTCTTCAAGCTAAAAAAACTTTTTTTTTTGTCAATGACTTCTTAAACATGGTCTGTTGAACCCGAGTTTTCCTGTGATTCGATGTTAATTGTTGTGTTCGTTTTTACCACTATTCGTGTTCATGTATGTCAGTTAAGATAAGCGTCTCGATACTAGTTACCTATCATTGATATTATGTTGTATGCAGTTCAGTTGTGTTATTAATAGAGAAGAGTCTGCACGTATTGAATTTCAATTTTTTCGCAGCTAACATAATGGTGACCTCGACGTGATTTTGTCTAATTTTTACCGTTTTTTCCCGTGAATGTTGAAAATTCGTCTATATTCGCGATATGTGAAGCAGTCTATCGCAATTTTTCGCCGATATCATGCAGATTTCCTGAAAGTCGTGCTGTAAATCAGTCTAATATGTGCGTCAGGTTGTGTCGTGTCGGTGCTTGCCGCATTCGTTATTGTTCCAGTAAGCCTCTATAAGTTGTATATTGTCCAATTTGAGATTTCCGCTTCGAGATACAGTGTCGGACGAGATGGACGAAACCGAGAAGAGACTGCTGGACAAAAACATCAGAAAACGAGATTTGCTGGTCCGTAGTATTCAGAGAGTTTGCACGACCATTGAGAATATGGATATCGATGACAGTGAAACCAAAGTTGCTCTGGAAGCCGCCAAGATCGATAGAGAAGACCTTGAGAAGAAGTTGACCGAATTTCATGAGGTGCAATCCCAAATCGAGATGGATGTGGAAATTGATCAGCTTGAGGAACACGAGAATGAGCGGACGCGGATTGAAAACATTGCCCGGTCGGCTAAAATCATACTTGCTGATTTTATTGCTGCCAACACGGAAGCTGCGTCATCTCATAATACGTCCGTGAGACGTTCTGTGAGCACTGAGGTAAGGTCTGATCATAAAATAAAAAGACCCGAGATTCAGATTCCCAAATTTGAAGGCGATTATCGAAAGTGGAATGACTTCAAAAACGTGTTTGAGTCATTAGTTGTAAATGATGCTGCATATACTAATGTTGAGAAAATGGTCTACCTTAAACAGGCCATGCAAAAAAATGCAGCTGATGTGATTAGAAAATTTGAGGTTACAGATAAAAATTTCGAAAAAGCCTGGGACAAGCTGAAAAAGAGATGCGAAAATCGTCGTGCCACTATAAACACGCACTTGCAGTCGCTCACGCAGCTACCGCTTGCCAAGTCAGAAGCCGGGTTGCAAAAATTATTAGATGCAGCTTCTGACGCAATCGAGTCGCTGGATGCTATGGGCGTCATAGATGGCTGGTCATATATGGTGTCCTTTCTAGTTACGGAGAAATTGGACTCTGAAACCCGAAAGGCCTGGGAGATAGAGATTGTCAAGGAGGCTGAGTACCCTAAATATGAGACGCTAGAAACCTTCTTGCAGCAACGAGTCCGCGTCATTGAGTTAATGGGTTGCCCGAACTCGAGAATGCTAACTGGTGGCACAGCGGTCAAAAAACCGGAACTCTCGAAATCTTATAACCTGCGGAGATCTGCTGATGGTACTACTAGTGCTGAGAGGAGATGCTTTGACTGCCTAGAGAACCATGCTATAGCGGAGTGCGAAAAATTTGTCGCAAGGACTTTGCCGGAGAAAACAGAGCTGATCAAGAAAAAGGGTCTGTGTTTCCAGTGCCTTTGCAAGGGTCATATGGTGCTGTCCTGTCGTGCTTCTAGATGTGCCAAATGTAGTAAGCGTCATCACATTCTGCTTCATGTTGATGGTGAGAAATCGACAACAGGTAATGAAAGGGTTTTAGATGAAAATAAAACTGAACAGAAAAAGAATTTTTGCACTCTATCGAAAGAAACTAGTATTTTATTACCGTCCGCTTTAGTTTTTGTGAGCCAGGGTGACGATAAAATTGTAGCCAGGACTTTTCTTGACTCTTGCTCTGAAGTCAACCTAATTTCCGAGTCTCTTGCTAAACGGTTGAAATGTAGTAGGAAAAGGTCTAATGTTGTTTTGAAAACAGCTATACCCGGCTCACTTAGCATTGCAAAATTTTGTAGAATTAGAATTGAGTCCAGATCACGAGATTATTATTTAGAAGCTGATTTTCAAATAACTCCGTGTATTGCTAATGATTTTGTTGTTTACGATACTTCTAAGTATAAGAATAGTAATCTTGATTTTGCCGATAATCCTAAATTAGGTGGTAGTCATGTCGATTTATTGATAGGTGCGGAATTTTATGAAGCAGTCATGTTATCTGGTCGACTTAAGCAGGTTGATGAACCCTATCTCAGAGAAACTATGTTTGGTTGGGTAGCTATTGGTACATTTCGGTCTCAGCTTGTTAGTGATTCATCTAAGTGTTATCTTACCATTCAGGATCAGCTACAACAGTTTTTCGTTTTAGAAGAGGTTGGTACTGCTCTCACATCATGGACTCCTGAAGAAGTGAAGTGTGATGAGCATTTTGAGTCCACTCATATTCGTGATACTGATGGTTTTGAAGTAGCTCTTCCGAAAGGTTTGTCATTGGAGTTGTTGGGTGAGTCTCGTTTTATTGCTTTCAGGCAATTTTGTGCTCTTGAGAGGCGGTTATCTGATAACGAATTCGTAATTTATAAGAGGTTTATGGATGAGTACATCCATCTTGGTCATATGACTCTTATTGAGAAGCCAGATCCGTCGGAATTTCGTTGTTACTTGCCCCATCATGCTGTGTATAAGAAATCTAGTACTACCACCGGAATGAGATCGGTTTTTAATGCTTCTTGTCCGACGTCAACTGAATACTCACTTAATGATGTCCTTATGAAAGGTCCTGTACTGCAGGATGACCTTTTCTCGATTATGTTGCGTTTTAGGTGTAAAAAGGTGGCCTTTACTGCAGACATCGAGAAAATGTACAGGCAAGTGAGAGTGAAGAAAGAGGATAGACGTCTGCAGTGTGTGCTTTGGAGAGATAGTCTGAATGAGCCAGTCCGCACCTACGAATTGAACACAGTTACATACGGAACGAAGCCAGCGTCGTACTTAGCAACGAAGTGTTTGAGCAAGCTAGCAGATGAGTGCGACGGCGAGTTTCCTGAAACAGCAGCAATTTTGAGGAGCGACTTTTATATGGATGATGTTCTGACTGGTAGCAGCTCCGTGGATGAGGCGAGAGCCAGGCTGCAGGAGCTGCGCCAGGTTTTAGGCAGTGCAGGGTTTCCTCTTCGAAAGTTTGCTTCTAGTTCGGAGTTGGTGTTGAGCGGGCTTGAGAAGGAATTGATAGAAGGAGCTATGGAGTTTGAAAGCGGAGAGCTGTCGGTAGGAGTGTTGGGCTTAAGGTGGCTGACGGCGGATGACAGGTTCGCCTTCTACGCCAAGCTGCCCGAGCAGCCGACATCTTGGTCAAAAAGGGAAATTTTATCAGAGGTCTCTCGGATTTTCGATCCGTTGGGTTTGTTGTCTCCTATCACTATCACGCTGAAAATCATTTTGCAGTCACTGTGGGCCAGTCAGGTCGGATGGGATGATCCGATAGTCGGCGATGTTGTGGATCGTTATTTGAGTATGAGAAATAAGCTGACGGATTTACCGTCCATTCACATCCCACGATTCGTGGGGGAGGTTTCCGAATGTGAATTTCATATTTTCTGTGATGCGTCTGAAAAGGCCTACGGGGCTGCGGTTTATATGCGTCACTTAAGCAGTCACAACGTTGTAATTCGTTTGTTGTGTGCTAAGACGAGAGTGGCGCCAGTTAAGAAGATTTCGTTGCCTAGATTAGAGTTGTGTGGTGCTGTACTGGCTGCCAAGTTGTTTAAGAAGGTTCGAATTGCACTCAAGTTGTCTGAGAGTACTCAAGTATTGGCTTGGTCTGATTCTACCATTGTGTTGTCCTGGTTAGCTAAGCCTGAGCATTCTTGGAGCACTTTTGTAGCCAATCGAGTTACTAAGGTCTCTGAGGTGCTGCCTGCTTCAGTTTGGAACCATGTTCGTTCTCAGGATAATGCTGCTGATGTCATCTCGAGAGGCATTGAATCTGGTCGTTTGGATGAGTTGTACAGTTTTTTAAATGGACCTAAGTTCCTACAGCAGCATAGCTTCTCGTTTTCCGAGCGAGTTTTCGATAATCAGGCGGTTTGTGAAGAGAAAAAGGCAGGTAGGGTCCTTCTGGCTACCACCGAGTGTTGGACAACCAACTTTTTTGATCGTTTTTCTAATTATAATAAGTTAATTCGAACTTTAGCCCATATAATTCGGTTTACCGAAAACTGCGCTTTAGAGAAAGATAGTAGAACTGTTGGTAATTTATCTATTGATGAATATGTATTAGCGCGTATTACAGCCATTAAATTAGCACAGACTCTGATTGATGTTAAGAAATTAGAGAAAATTGATCATTTCGTCGACACCGATGGTGTAATTCGTTTGCGTAGCCGAATGTCTAATGCTGCATTATCTGAACGTGTTAAGTATCCTATTTTATTACCAAAATGTAGATTTTTGACTCTTTTAGTTGAATATAATCATGTAAAATTTTACCATGCTGATTGTTTGTTTTTAAAACATTTTATAAAATTTGAGTATTCTGTTTTAGCTAGTTTAAGTCGTCTTATTCGTACAACCTTGTATAATTGTGTAATTTGTCGTAGAAATGCATATAGTCGTCATTTAGAGTTTAAGATTCCGATTGGCCAGTTACCAGCTGTTAGGGTGAATGCTTCCCTGCATTTGTTGAAGTAGGTGTAGACTTTGCTGGACCTTTCACCACCCGTGCAGTGGGGCCTAGTCGCAATCATGGAAAAGTTCTGTTTAAATCTTACGTTGCCGTGTTCGTGTGTATGGCCACAAGAGCTTGTCACCTTGAAGTTGTTGAGGATTTGTCGACCAAGGCGTTTCTAGATGCTTTCGCTCGGTTTATTGCTAGACGTGGTATTTGTGCTAATGTGTATAGCGATAATGGAACGAATTTCGTAGGTGCGGACCGAGAGTTGAGAGCTGCTTATGAGTTAGTGTCTGGTTCAAGGAATGAGATTGAGAATTATGCTGTTAGTCGTGGAATTGGTTGGCATTTCATTCCTCAACGAGCTCCAAATTTCGGCGGGCTTTGGGAAGCCGTCGTTAAGTCTTTTAAGTCTCATTTTCGAAAGGTTGTTGGAAATCAGATTTTGTCCTTTTTGGAATTGTTCACTCTGGTTACTCAAATTGAGGCTGTGTTGAATTCTCGTCCGTTGTGTAAGTCTGATTCCATTAGCGATTGTCTAATCACACCTAGTCATTTATGTATTGGTCGTTCGTTGATGCTTCTTCCAGAATTGCCAGGTGAAGTTGTATCCAGTAGTCCTCTTGTGAGGTATAAGTTACTTCGTGGTATTTTAGAGAGATTTTGGTCTGTCTGGCACAATGAGTATCTTGTCTCACTTAGAAAGGCGACACTCATTGTTAAGGAAGTTAGGGTGCCTGTTGTAGGCGAGTTAGTTTTAGTTAAATATGAGTCTACTCCACCCAGTTGTTGGTCAATTGCTCGTATTGTTAAGTTATTTTATGGTAAGGATAATATTATTCGTGTAGCAGATGTTCAGTTGGGCTCGAGGGTCTTACGTAGGCCTGTAATTAAATTAGTGCCTTTGCTGCCTGAGACCCCTGTGTCTCATGGTGGGGGAGTATGTTGAACCCGAGTTTTCCTGTGATTCGATGTTAATTGTTGTGTTCGTTTTTACCACTATTCGTGTTCATGTATGTCAGTTAAGATAAGCGTCTCGATACTAGTTACCTATCATTGATATTATGTTGTATGCAGTTCAGTTGTGTTATTAATAGAGAAGAGTCTGCACGTATTGAATTTCAATTTTTTCGCAGCTGACATGGTCGGCGAATTGACAGCATGATTTAAAGTTGAGAAGTAATGCTGAATCTGATTTATAGTATGTATTATTAGACCCTGATGTGTCTTTATCTGGATTAATTATTCTGCTTTCTTCTTTTTTGTTGGGTCAGCTACTGAATTTCATTTAGGGTATTTTCCCTCCTCTTTTCTCTTACCATGGGATTAATTATTGGCTTCTCTCTTGCCTCCTTTGACTCTTATTAGCGACATCCTCTTATATTTTTGCCTGGACAAATTGCCCGAGCTTATTTTAACTTGTTTTGAGGTAGCTCATATTTTTTCTCTCTATTTTGATTTTCTTTTTTCTTTATTCGTGATGAATTTTCGTTCTCTTTGGGGGGTTCCTCAGGAGCTACCTATTTTTTCTGATTAGCTACATCTCTTATCGTTGCTTGGCCTGGTCTAAATTTTGTACCAGGCTACTGGCGAAGTCTTCAACTATATTCCTTTCCTGTTCCATCAGGTTAGTTTCTGACTGGAGAGGTCCGCTATGATCAGTAATTTGGTGAAACCTCCCAATATCTGCTTTGCTTACTTTATATTTTGCGGGAGTATATTTTTATGGATTGTAAGTCCAGCGATCCATTTTGGAGTCTTGCTTTCTGATCGCCCCCTTTTCTATTTCGGTGCGTTGTGGACGTTATTCCAGATCTTTTAGAACTTCCTTCGCTCCATCTCTGATTACTAGAGTAGCAATTGTTCTTGATTCTGGGTTACGGGCTCTTTGAATGCAGTACATTCCTGCAATCTGTATTGTTGTTGTTATTTTGATTCCTTTCATTTAAAAAAAAAACATTTTTTGACTTCCTTAATCATCCTAAATTATATATTTATTTTTTTGTGGTCGTGGCTGAATCTCCTCTTTCTCTTTTTTCTTCTTTTCTCTCTGTTTTCCTCTTTATTTTTCAGTAGAAGAGAGGGAAGAGGTACTCTATGCTTTTAGTCTGATTACTCCTCTTAGGTCTGAAAACTGTTTCGAATTAATTTATTTTTTATCATTTTTCATTTTTATTATTCAATTCATATTTTATCACCTTGTGGTATATTTTTCTTATGTTAGTTTCATTTCTGACTTTCTTATTATTTGATTAACGACACATTGTGTGTAAGACAATGCCTATGGAACAGACTTTTAAATTTACATTTTGGGTTGGCCCGCTACTATCCAATGTACATTTTTGTATAAATATTGTTCTGTTTGGCTACTTTCTGCGTAACACGATACGAGTATCTAACAAACGTCTTTTGTCTTCTGTATTCCTGTATATCCGGCACGTAATCTTCTAAAAACTATGTTCTTCTTCTTCTTCTTCATGACTCAAAATCACTTGATCTGCCTAGCAGGACATCCGTTTAGTTCAATAACAGTTGATATGTTGTAGCTCTCACATTAAGATCTGCGTTTTTACTATGGGGTCTGATTGGCCAAGAATGGATAGCGCGCTGGTCTCGGATTCCAGAGGTCCCGGGTTCGAGCCCACGCAGCAACTTGTTACATTTCGACCTAGGTCAGGTTTTCGGCAAGGAGGGAAGAGAGCTAAGACAGTCCTAACAGCCTCCCCGACGTCTCAGAGGTAATGCTCGGAAGGGCGGATTCCAGGGCTCGGGTTGAAAGAAAAAATTAGAAAAAGGAAGATCTGCGTTTACTGTCGATCGTTCAAACACGCAAGTTTGGTACTCGTTCTCATTTTTTGATTTCAAAGTCCCTCGCTGCAGTCCGGACTAAACATTTCTTGTGCAAATTCCGAACATCTCGCAGAAGTAATGAACAAAATTTTATAATTATTCATTATTCTGCTATCCCTAAGGAAAACTTTTAAACTACATTATTAAGTTTTTACGCGTAAATTATGAAAATAGGTGAGCTCATATAATAAATCCTCAAATTTCAATTGAAATTATTGCATAGATTATATTCAATTTTCTGTAGAAATTTCTATTTTCCTATTTTTCTTGATTTAAAATTTGTGATACAGAAGATTTGGGTACCGCACACTTTCAGAAACTAGGTAAGGGAGTGTAGAAGCTACACCAGTCCAGCTTTGTGTTTTTTGTTTTTGTCCTGCCGGAATATCTATAGTCTTGACTTTGCTTGTATCTTTTCTGTCGGTGAAAGGGCTTGTGAGAATTGAACATACTTAAGGGTTTCCGCGGAGTCTTTGGATCCTCAGGAAACTTCTTAAACTATAACCTTTTGCCGGATCTCATTTATGGACAGATCATCTCCTTTATGAAGTCAAATAAAATATTCCAACTCAGAAATACTTCAAATAACTTTTTATTCTTCACGGGACATGCTATGGCAATAAATAATGCTTAGTACTCGTATTTTACTGTTAAAGTCATTAAGGCCTCTGGACCACCTCTTAGTTTTTTTTTTAATCCTTCAAGGTGCATTATTTTTATCCGACCGAGCACCAATTCCTGTAGTGAGCCGAATAAATAGTCGATTTTTTTTTAGAACGCTACCACTGAAACTGCAAAAGCATCTACGATTACATGGCTAACATCTGTGATCTACACTTATCTAACTAGCCTGGTAAAGCTAAAACTATCAGACACGTGACCACTTCATTGTCATTAAAGTATCCATGATTTTCACATAATAACTTATGGTCTTCTGTACTGGTTGTATTATTTCCCAGCAGATTCACAAAACGGAATTCTTAAATTTACACCCCAACTTCCTCGGCCTACTTGCCATTACTGTCAAAAGCTGTACTCCATAGAGCTTGCTCATCAGAAGTTTTAACAGTATGCCGCACGCGTACGTCGCATATCATTACAAAATACGAGTAAGAGGGAAAAAATTCTGCCATGGTACAAATAGTTCGGAGCAGAAATATAATGAGCAAGAAAAGTAGACGTACGTGAGACTTTAATAACTGTGAAAGTTTCGCAGCAACGTGTATTAAATAAGCTGCGTTTATGATTTTTGTCATTTAAATTTATTTCAACTAATTTATTCGTACGAAATTTCAACGTTATTTGAATCCATTTTAATTTCTTCGTCTCCACGTCTCGAGCGTGTTTGCCATACAGATGTCATACCTAACTATATATTTTATGTCTTCCCAGTTGAGGAAGAAAGTCTCGGTGTATTTTTTCCATTTAGCTCCTTAAAGTGAGGATAAAAGAAAATTCGAGGATACAATGGGCCACCGGGGAACCGGGCAAATGCCCTGCTCTGGTACAAATATGACCTGGCTATCTAAAGGTGACCTGATGGGACCAGAAATCAGGGTTTTCGTATGATAGAAGTATAAGTATTACATTCTATTCGAATACCAAAAATATGCAATCCTCTTAAAATGCCTCAATCCAAATTTGACTACTTTGAATAGGCAAAACTAATGTAACTTGTACAATCGAGCAAAGTATCGCAATGATTTTCTTATGTTCCCGAGTTCGAATATTCAATTAGGTTTCTGATTCGATACCGAATTGTGCCCCAAGGTCTACTATTCCCTTTTCGAAGTGGCCAAGTTGAGTCTGGTGTAAGTACTGAATGAAGAACCAAAAGAAAAATGTCTTAAAAATTCAAACAAGTTTTAGCTTCGACCCCGATTTGGCTTCAGCATCCAAATTTGACTCCTTCGACTGGGTCCATTTGACTTTACCGAGAAGGCTGAACAAATTATTGGAATTAGTTCTTAAGAAACTGTTGCGAAGATGAATTCTTGCTGTAGTTAGTCAGCAGAGTATACGGATGAAAGCTCTAAAAGTTTTCACCTGATGTTCCCGGACTAAAAGCGACAGTTGCTGTTGAGTATGATCAGAGATGGAAATAAATCCAAAAGTGAATCTAGAATCCGAATCCAGATTCTCAGATTCTAAATCATTGTTCTCTGGATTAGAACCCCATGATTTTAATTTCAGTTTTTGGTGGATTCGGATTCTGGCATTCTGTTTTTTCGCAAAATCCAACAGAGTTCTGTTTTCTATAGAATCTACACTACATAGAATTCTAAATCTGTATCCGGATTCTAAATTTGTATCTAATTTACAGAATCCATCAGTATTTCATAGTTATGAGCTCCTTTTTAACGACGAAGTTCCAGTGAGATCCTTTTTGAACTTTTTTAGCACTTTTATCAGAGTATACGCCTTACTAACCAACCATTCAAAATTCAATTTTTTTTTTTAGTGAAACTTTCTTGTTAATTGCCTGCTCTATTTCGGAATTCCTAAACATTTTCAGTTATTTTTTTTTTTTATTAAAGAATTAATTTTTAGGTTTTTAGGATAGAGGGGATTGAACTCTCCTTCTGATATTATCCCAGAAGATACGCGATTTACTTATAGGGTTTCAAGGTCTCTGAATCGTTTTTTGAGTTCTAGATACCACTGGAAGGGAGTAAACCTCCATTTGAGTCTTACGTGGGCTCTTTTACCAAAAAAAAAAAACACAAAAAAACCAAAGAACAACGCAGAATTTGATGGTAATATCTATGCTTTGCCTATATGAGTATCTCTTTAACTCTTCTAACTACAACCATGTTCCTAAATCCTCACTACACTTACACGTTCACACTTTGAAGGGACACTGTCCTGTACCTTTTCCTACAATTTACTACCAACAACAGTACCCAGCTAGTGTAGTCGAATCAGTGAAAAAGCGCAGAAGAGCTCGAAGGAAATGACAAATCACCAGAGATCCATACTATAAAACTGAGCTCAACCGCCTTAGTCGAGAAATCACTGCTCAAACCCGAAAGTTCAAAGATGAAAAATTCTAGGAGTTTCTTTCCAACCTATCAGCCCAGAAAAACGACAACTACTCCCTTAGGAGAGTTACTTGAAATCTGAAATCTTCGCCGCAGAACCACACTCTTCCTCTTCGCAATGGAAATACCGAGTGGACGAGAATTTGGACTTTCATATCTCCTTATCAAATTTCCAAAAATTATCATTTTTTCATACTCAGGATTACATCCGATAAATGTATTCTTTATTTTATTACAACGTCTCACAATGTCAAAATGAATTCGTTAATTATGTGATCCACATGCTTCTTGTAGCTCAAGTTGGGATCTAGGATTAGACCCAATGTTGAAATTCTTTCTTTGTGTGTTTCCTTGATACAAAGAGCATTTGTGTTTTGTTTGGGTTCAGACCTAAGCCCATCTTGTTTAGTGTGGTATTTATGGTTTCTGTTTTTTTGTTTATTATCTTGGCTTCTTTTATATCATCAATTCCTACTATGAGTAATAGGTCATCGGCATAGCTTAAGATCTTGATTTTATTTGTTTCTTTGATTGCTTTATGTACTTTTGACATTGCAATGTTAAAAAGAGTTGATGATAGAGCTGAACCTTGAGGTACCCCTGAAGTTAGTCCATATTCTAATGTTAGATTGTTAGCTTTGTCAAACAGTCCTGTCTTTCTATTTTCCAGGAAGCTATGAATTGTTTGTCTTAGATCCTATTCAATTTTGTTTTTCTTCATTATTCTTAGCAGACTAAACTTATAGATCTGTAGTTGTTAATATCTACTTTGTCTCCTTTCTTAAGTAGTAATACTATTTACGATAATTTCCACTGTGCGGGGATTATTTCTATGAGACGCAAAATTATTTATCAGAAAATTAGCATAAAGTTCATACTGAGCCCCATTTTCCGCCCCTTCTCTGTAGGAATCATCAACTAAAAGCACTTTAAACTAAATTTGAACCCAAAGAGAGCACTACAATACCAACCGAAACTTGTATCCGTATCTTTTTCGAGTATTATAGGCTAAGAGAAATATAATTTAATGAAAAAAGTAAAAACATTATATATTTTCCCATGACTAGGGCGGCAGGCTTGCGTACGTGTTCCCCTTCTCCGATGAGGTTGCGACTTCCTGGGGATTTTTTTATTTAGAACTCATCCGCGAGGGAGGGAGAGGTCGTGTCATGAAATTCTGAAGTAAAAAAAATCCTGGAGTAAAGAAGGACAATAAGGCTGGTCTGATCAATTTCTACTTGAGGGGAGGGGGTGGATTATAAAAATTCTGAATTGCCAAATAGAAATTTTAGTCACATTTTTTCGATTTTATGAACCGTCGAAGCAAAAAAAAAACTTTTGATTGTTTGGATCTTCCCAACTTCTTAACTGAAAATTCCCAAATAAGCTGTCAAATAAGCCGTGAAAGTAAAAAGAAAAAGCTTCCGACTTGTCAAATTTTTTCAAATTTTTCATTCGGTATTAATAGATTGCGGGTCCAGATCAGGTAAAGAACTGGTTCCTGAAAGACTTTGCGGAGGAGCTGGCAATACCTCTTAGAGATCTATTTAACAAAATATTTGAGGAGGAAGTTTACCAGTAATACAATGGAAAATAGCAAAAATAATATAACTATTTAAAAAGGGGGACGTTCAAAATGTCAATAATTATAGACCAATTATTCTGACTCCAAATTTAAGTACAATGTTTGCAAAAATCATAAAAGATCGCATAACTAATCAGCTCGAATGGAACCAATCAAAAGAACAAGCAGGATTCAGAAAACATTATTCAACAATAACTGATAATTTATTCACTATGAATCAAATTATAGAAAAATCCAACGAATATAATCTGTGTACTAACTTCCTCCTCATTGATTTTAAGAAAGCATTTGACTCTATAAACCATTTGTTTCTATGAAACGCAATGGCAAAGCAGGGGGTGAACCCAAAATTTATCAGACTAATCAGAAAGCTATATGAAGGCTCCGAAGCATACATCTGCTTGGATAAGAAAGGCAAAAAATTTATAACAGAAAAAGGTGTACGGCAAGGAGACCCTCTCTCCCCTAATCTATTTAACTGTGCGCTCGAAGACATATTCAGGGAACTCGAATGGGAACAAAAAAGTTTAAAAATCAATGGCAAATACCTGAGCAACCTCAGATATGCGGACGATGTGGTTATCATAGCTGAATTGGTCGATGAACTGGAAAAAATGGGGATGGATAAAAAGCAAAGAAGCAGGATTAGAGATAAACTGGGGAAAATCCTTCATTTTGGCTGACGACAAAGAAAGACCGGTAAAAATTGGAGGATATGAAGTGAAATGGAAGGAAGAAGTAGTATATTTGGGACAAATCTTGTCCTTCAAAAACCGGAGGGAAAAAGAATTAAATATCAGGGTTAAAAAAGGGTGGCAAAAGTATTGGACACTAAAATCAATTTTTAAAGGAAAGTTTAACAACAAATTAAAGACAAAAATATGGGAAAGCTACACGCGGCCGGTTCTCTCGTACGGGGCCTAGACCTGGGCCTTAACAAAAGGTGGTACGCAGAAGCTTCAAAGAACGCAGAGGGCTATGGAAAGACTCATTTTTGGCATTAGGAGGAGAGACAAAATTAGCAACCAAAGTTTAAGGAAAAAATCTAGTATGACAGACATAGGATACTTTGTGAAGAAACTGAACGGAAGTACGCGGGGCATATTTTAAGACTGGAGGAAGAGATATGGGAAAGAAAAGTAGAGGCTTGGATGCCGTACGAGAGAAAACGATCGCGTGGCAGACCAATGACGAGATGAGGAGACGAATTCATGAAGGTAATGGGGACGGGGTGGAGGAGAGTGGCCGTCATCCGTCAAACATGGAGAGTCTGCGGAGAAGCCTATGCCCAAACTTGGGCTTAGTCACGGTGTCAGGGAGGGGGTACTTTTTCTCCCCTGATATCAACTTAGACTAAACGGCTGTAAAAGAAATTAAATTAAATTAATAAGTTTAAAAAAAAAAGACTCCTCAAAGAAAACGTAAACCGAGGTCAGTGACGCAATGCGAAGACGATATTGGTGAGATGGCCGGCTCAAACTGGTTCTTTATAGCCAAAAACAGGGGGAAATGGTCCGAACTGAGCAAGGCTTATGCCCGAAAATAAGCTATCTGAGTGCTGAGCTTGTGCCGACTGGGATTCACCCGCCTATCGATATTAAATGTAATGTACAGTACATAAGAGGCACTGAGTTTAAGCCTAATAATTAAAAAAAATAATAATAGTAATATTGAAATTAAAAAAAAAAAATGTAAAATCAGCGTGTAAAAGAAATATCAGTTTCAAAAAATTTGCCGAATTGAGCAAAATTTTGCCAAAATTACCGGGATGTGACCCCCTCCACTCGCACCGGCCCTGAACAAGGATCACCGCTAAATGAAGTCCACTTTCGGCGACATTAAGATTAGTCTTCCTGGCTTTACTATATTTCGACACTATCATTTGCCCTCCTCGAATGAAAATTGTCACGCCGACCCGTAAGCCCTTGCAGCGACATATTCGGGACGGCTTCATCTTTTGTGATTTTTGTAATCTACCAACATTTGCCGCTAGCGTCACAACTACCAGCGTTTTCCGCAAAAGTCACGTTTAATGTGTGGCAGCCCACCAGTTAGTTTACTTGGCGGTATTTACACCGAATCCGGAATCGGACCCCGACGCACGACAGGGATAATTATTATTTGTGGGTTTGATTGGTGTTACGAGTAGCGATGACGTGGTTCGGGGAAACTTTTAAAATTGAATTTGTTTTGCATTACGAGCTCGGATTATTCGACGGGACAATTTGTTCCGCGTGTTGCGGCGGATACGGCGACGTGCGGCGCGGTTACCTGTTGCGGTGAAATGCGAAAACGAAACCGCCGAAAATTCATTTGCACGCGATGCGAATCGATTTTCGGGCTAGAAAACGGTACAGAACACAAAAAAGCTCTTTGTCTCCCCGTATCGACGGATGTCGTCTTTGTAAATCGGATGGCGGAAACGCGTATACGGACCTAAGGACATAACTTATGGAAACAATCCCCCCGAAAATGGCCAACCAAACGAACGGGCGCCTTCGGAAGCGACGATAATTTGGCCGCTCTTTCTTCATTTACTCGCCAATTTATTTGGACTGATTTCGTTTTCGCCGTTCCGGCCGCTCGCAATGGTCAATAATTGCGCCGATGGAAGGTCGTAAAATTTTTACGCTCCTGAGATGATTTTCGACGTGTCTCCCCGCGGGTGTTAACGCGAGCGGGCACGGATTCTGGAAATGATTAACGAAAGTAACAGCTCGGTCGTTTGTCCGACGAATTTAACGGGATATGGGGGCGCAGAATTTGTAGTTGAGCTGTTTGAATCGAAAACAAAGTCGTATTTGCGGCGCGATATCAAATTAACTTACTTTTTCTAGTGCACCGTGAAGCAGAGAGACACTGTTTAGGGAGGGGTATAGGTGCAAGAAGAGGAAGACTTAGGAAGGGGGATTAAGCCTCCCAGATCCTCTAAAATCCCTCTTTCCAACCAAAAGAAATCGAAAAGAACAAGAGAGAAAGAATTTTTAACAATCAACGCTCCCCTTATATGAGATCAAGGTTGAAAACGAATACACGAAAATTGGATTCAAATCCGAATCTATGAATAACTTTTTTTTCTTTTTTTTTGTTTTTGATTCGAATATGATTCAAGAATGATTCACGTTCGCTGTGATTCGAATCGGATTCGAATAACTGGAGTAGATTCTTAGATTCGAATCCACAAATCGACCGGTTTTGGCATCCAAATCAACCTTTCCAGTTGGTCATTTTCCACTTCATTCGAATCTGCCATTGTAATTATGTAATTCAAAATTCGATCAAAAATTAAAAATAATCATATTTTTTTAAGCAAGTTTTTGGTTTTTATCTCCCCCCCCCCCGTAGAATTAAGGACTTTCAGAGTAAGATTCACAAACGTACAAAAAAAGTACGAATCTGACGAATCCACTGTAAAGATTCGAATAAATATCACAAATCTGTAACGTTCATTACATTCGAGTCACTAATACAAATCCAATTCCCGGAAGCGAATTCGAATAAGTTTTTTCGGATCCGCAAACTGGATTCGGATCCGGATTCTAATCTTTTGGATTCGAATCTTTTTCAAACTTGCATGAGACCTCGTACACTAGGTCGGCTATCTCTGTGCGTAGAGTTGTCTATTTCCTTTGCTAAAAAGCATTGTCGGCCGAATTATTGAAGACCGTTTTTCCAAAATTGCTCAAGTCTATTTTCGCACTTTCGAGAAAATCGAAGGAAACGTGAGAAACCATTTTCCACCGGTAGTTAGTGCTTGCGAATGGGTAGGTTAGCAGAAGCGAATGCTTACGGTTAAGATATAGTCACCAAGAATGGGAAAAGATACCGTTTGCACCCTCCTGTAACCACGTCATGGGGAACAATTAAGTATGGACTTAGCTGGTTTCGCCCAGGAACGTACCGAATAGTTTTTCCGGGGGGGGGGGAGGATAACATTGTGAAAGTCCCAACTGACTGAACTCAAGAGTTCCCAAGTATCAAAGCAAAAAAAAAAAAAAAAAAAAAAAAAAAAAAAACTTTTGAACTGTTGGATTTTTTGAACTGACTGAACTCAAAATTCCGAAGTATCAATGCAAAAAAAGATTGACTTTGTTGGGTTTTCCCAACTTCTCAACTCAATTCCCAAGTATCAAAGCAAAAAAAAAAAAAAACTTGTTGGATTTCCCAACTCGTCTGACTAGTGAAAAATTCCTACGGGGGGGGGGAGGAGGAGGGTAAGTTGCCCACCTGACCCCTATCGGTACGTTCCTGGTTTCGCCTGACCCCAAACTCGTTATCGCGCTACAGGAAAGAAACAACATCGGAAAGCCAACTTGTACATATTATCTAAGAAACTACTGTGAAAAACAAACACAAGCGCTCTTACCATGCGCGTCCTCCACTTCGTATCACGCAACCTATTATCACTGGACTTAGTTGGTTTTGGAAGACCGAATTATTTTCGAACGCTTAGAACACGTAAACAGGAACGAAATAAATCTTAATTCTTGCACTTGTCGATAGAGGCACATTCATAATATTTAGGAACGCTAGTTTCACGATTTATTCAATTTTTTTTTCGAAACCTGGAAGAAAATCTCCTTATCTAAGTAAAATCGTCCCTGTAAAATTTATTTTATTTTCGTCAAGATGCAGACGAGTCAGCAACAACGGGAGAGCATTTTCATGTCTATAATCTAACTTTGCGTTTCAACACAGCAACATTATCAAAAACCTCCACGTGGGGAAAAAATTTTACTTTCGAACAAATCATAGACTAATCCTTTTTACATCGGAGCAAAAAACCAAGAAAAACGGGATAAAATAGAAAAGTATCAGAGGACTATAAAATAACATCCGAAAACTGCAGCGAATACGAAAAAGAAATAGCAAAAAAGTCAGACAGGTATCTAGGAGAGGTGCTCAGAGGGGAGACTACAAAGAACACCGACGAACTAAAAGAAATGCTCCGGAATTTAATAAGGGAAGCGAGAAATAAAATGAAAAAAGTAACAAATAACGCGAAACAGTCACAAAACTTCAACTATAAAATGAAGGAACTATATGAAAAAAGGCGCCAAATCCTGAAAAAGCACCCCAAATCAAGAGAAGACCAGATCGAACTAAACTTAGTATTTAAAACCATCAAAATTAAAAGGAACGAAAGAGAACAAAAGTAGAGGGAAACGATCATAAAGGATGCAATAGAAGGAAACAAGAATATGAGATCACTCAGGAAAAACTTAAGCACAGGAATAGAATGGACCACTTATCTAGAAAACGAAAAGGGAGAAAAAAATCTACGACAGGAATGGAATTAATAACATCGCTACAAGATACTACGAAAAACTGTACAAAAAAGGTTCACAGGAAAAAATAGAAAAAGTACGAGACAAACGACCGCTGCAACAGGGGAAGGAACCAAAATTTCTACGAGGAAAGGTAAAGAAAGTAATCAAATCACTAAAAAATAACAGAGTACCAGGGGAAGACGGAATAACTAACGAGCAGATAAAATATGAGGGGGGGGGGGAAACTAACTACAGTACTTACAATCTTCTATAACGAAATTCTCAAATCCGGGAAAATCCCAGAACAATGGAAATCTCTAACCATAATCTTGATCTACAAAAAAGCAATAGGCATCAAATCCAAAATTATAGATCTATTAGTTGAAGCCCAACCATATCCAAAGTATTCTCTAAACTGATGAAAAACAGAATAAAACCATACACCAACTTTCAACAACCACCCGAACTAGCCGGCTTTAGAAGAGATTACTCAACAATAGACCACCTACACTCAGTAAATCAGTTAATAGAAAAATGCACCTGGGTTCATGTTTACCACGTACAGTTAGGGTTCTATAGTTTTCACACAGGTATAATGGACCGCCATTTTGATTCCCAGCTAACCCGAACATTCTTGATCATCCGTTCGTGACCGCGTACGAGCGCGTCCGAGAATGCTCACACTAACTTGGGAATCAAAATGGCGGTCCAGTATACCTGTGTGAAAACTATAGAACCCTAACTGTACGTGGTAAACATGAACCCAGAGTTGAAGCAATGCAGCTGTTCCAGAATAGAAACACGAATTCAAGAAATTCACACACACTAATGTAAAATGGTCACGGCGAAGAAAAAAAAATTTATGACTCAACTTTTGAATTTCTTGGAGATCACATGGTGTACTTCTCATCACGATTATTAACTTTTGTATCCCAATACCCTTCGAAGAAAGACGCATGCCATTTTCTCATAAGAAATGACTAACTCGCATCAATTCTGAGGAGAGAGGGGGAGGGGGACATAAGCAGTGATCAGCCACGGCGAAGAACATTTGAGTATTTAGCTGGTTTCGTGGCTGCTGGGGAAGCAGATAATGAAGGATACAAAGAGTAAATTCCTTCTTAGAAATGAAAAGATTAGCACAGGAGAGAGAAAAGTGGAAAGACCCTACACTAGTCGAGAGACCAAGGAATATATTATCATCATCATCATCATCATCATTGCTGCTCACTGGTCTTATTTTTCAAGTAGCTAAAACAGTCCAACCTCCAACACCTCAATAACATCTTCCCTCGAATTGAATCCCATCATTAACACATGTTTCAGTAAAGTGAATTAAACTATGTTCGGTAACTTTATCCTTGTCAATGAAAGCGTCAATAAGCTATCATGAACTTTATGAATAGGTAGCAGATGTATTATTGTTGAACGTCGCACTTTCGGCATTTCCGATTTCAGTATTATATGTGGCATGAACATTCCATTCTACAGTTCCGAGAAACTGACGGTTTTCCAATTTTTATTTCACGGTAAAAAATTTCCTCTAGGCCAAATAATCCTGACAGCTGATTCTGAATTATCGTGAAGGAATTTAATCATGTAATGCGGAATTCGACTGCTCCATGAAAGAGCCCCCCCCCCCCCCCGGTGAAAACTGACACACCCGTTCGCTGAACATCAACAAAAATCCGCTTTTACATCATCCGAAATACGCGGGACAGCCAACTCATCCCCCTGTGCCCTTGAAACAGAACCAAAATTACATGAAAAAAAAAAAAAAACAGTAGAAACAGAAGCCGGAAAAAGATTATCGAGTCGCGAAGACGCAAACCATCAAAAATCACCCGAGGCTGTTTCGCGAAGCCGAAAACTACTCACAAGTTCCGGAGGAATTCTTATTTTCAGAAAGTTTACTCATTATCGAAATCATGAATCGAATCAAATAGAATAGAACCGAATGGAACGGAGTTCTCTAATACTCCTTGGTTCGACGAATAATGAGAAAAGTAGGCCCCATACAGCAGGTATTGCGTGTGGAAGTTTTCGATTGAAAGCGAAAAACTTCCATGAATTATTCGCAACAGGCTGCAATTTCGAATTCTTTTTGCAAAATTAATATTTCCTGGGGCGGAGAAAAGCTGTGTAGTGCATACCTGTAGAACAACACCGAAAAGAAAGGCGATTATGGAAAGTAGATGAAGTACTCTCAGGTCGTTCAACAGATCGAGCAAAGTTTTTCCAAGTTCTCCACGAAGCTCACCTTCGCGGATTCTTCGAACTTGTTTCTTTTTCTGGTTTATTCATTCACGTTGAAGGAGCTTTTGATGAATCAATAGAAAAGGTCGTATATTGTATGCTCGTACGCATCCTCAGTTTTCTCGTTCCTTACAAATTAGGTTTACGACCACCACGGAGTGAAATTTATGGACAGGGAAGCAAACACCACAGTCACAAGGTCGGATACAAAGACTCATGCTCGACAGTGAAACGGGACTACTTCGCCCATGAGGCAACCACAATTTTAAGAGGCCATTGAAAGAGTGTTTTGTATCAGACAATTCGGAGGTCTTGATTTGGAGAGGTCAGGGACAATGATAGTGTTCAAGGTCGACCTCCGTCGCAAAAAAGAAATCTTCCTGTTCTATGAATCTCCACTGGGCCACCCCCGCCGCCGGGGAGGAAGAAACGTTCGATCTTTGTCTGAATGTATGCTTAGAAGATAATAAATAGGGGCATCATGACCAGGGAGTATGAGCGGTGTCGCATCCCTTAGAATCCCTTAGATCATATTCGCAATCGGCAAACTTGGCAAATAACAACAATTTTTTTTTTCCTTTTCTGGTAGTATGGGTAAAAACTTGGTATACTCGGCACAGATTTCGGATTCCGAGTAGGCAAATTTGCGCCTTGTCCCTCCTCCCTCCACCTTATAAGATTAGTCTCGTGAGGGCACCTAATGATAAACGACTCAAGATTTAGTATAAAGAAGGGATAAGTAAAGAGATTCAATATTTGACATCCTATGTCTAGAAAAAAACAGAGAAATCCTAGAGTGTCTCAAGTACGTGACCCCCCCCCCCCTATCGATCAGGTAAACAGACAGCTCATCCTGGTAACGTGTTGATATGTTTGCCTGATCTTACATTTCAAAGAGAAAAGAAACAAATATTTGAAGGAATTATGTATAGCTTTTCCCCCTCGACACTGCTAATAGTTGGATTATTGGTGAAACTTTAACAAGATGTTCACGAAATTAATTTTGGTTAATAATTATAACTAGGCATAAGCATTTTCATATTTTTCCAATTTTCCTTTAAAATTATCCACTGGACCCAATAATTTTTTCGCCGTAAACAATTTTTTTCTGTAAACCCTTGGGAAGTACCCCTTTTTTTTTATTTATTTTTATTTTTTATTTTTTTAAAAGCATTTATTACAACATTACGAGACGATACCGCACTTTCCCTGGTGGTTTTCAGTGGGTATCGTCTCGGAATCTACATGATGTATAAATTTACATGATTATAAAGGTGCACTACTTTAATTGTTCTTACTACATGCTTAGCCTATTGAGATTAATACTACGGTGTACATACTTACATAAATAAATCAATCAAACGGTTTTTCGGTTAGCTTGTATTTTCTGATTTTTTTGACTTTGAATTTGGTGGAGATAGTCTACAAAATTGTAAAACTCGTCTCTGGACATATCGGTTATGTTTGTGAGGGAAGCATTGTTCTTTATTTTATATTTGCGTCGCAGGTTTTCTCTCTGCGGGCAGTTACAGATCGTTTATATTACAGTCTTGCTCTCTTCCTTACAATCATCGCATAAAGCGCTATCTATGATTTTAAACCTAGCTAGGTAATTATTGAAGTTGCCATGTCCGCTTAAGAATTGTGTTACGGTGTAATCGGTGTAGAAATGTTTCATTTTTAGTCTTTTTTCAATATTGGGGAAGAATAGATACGTGACTCTACCTGTCTCCGCATTTTTATGCTGTTCCTGCCATTCGTCTGTTGTTTTGAGCCTAGCCTGTGAGATATTGGTTTTAACCTCATCGGAGCAACCGTTCCAATCCTTGAACTTTTTGCATTCTTGTATAGCTTTACGTTCTTTGATTTTGAGATCAATTGGAGGGATTCCAGCAATGCACCAGGTCGATACGTACGAAACTGTTCTATAGGTCACACTTCTATTTTAAGTTTCGAGTTTATTGACTCAAAGCTAAATACAATGTCTTATATGGAAAATTACGATTTTTAAATATACTATGGGGCTTTGCCCCCTGGCCGCTTCGCGGCCCAACTCCCCGGCGTTACTCGCTTCGTTCGCGCCTCGTTTGACTATCACAGTCCTCAGTGTGTTCGGTCTAAAACTTTTGTTCCTGAGTTGAGGTTTGCGTTGGGCTACTATTGCTCCCCTTCTATCAGCGGTCCTCAATCTTCCACCATGAACCCCCTTCTATTCTTTCTTCATCACGAGCCTCCTCCTCCACCACGACCCCCTCGTTTACCACGGTCGCTCTCCGCCTCCACGGTCACACTTCAACAGTCGCGGCCCTCCTCAGCCATAAACTCCTCTCCCACAACGGCCATAATCTCCTACCAGAGTTACTTCCGCAGTATTCCCCTGCGAACCCTTTCCTTTTGCACACCCGGGTAAGCCCTCTCCCTTGGAATTCCTCCTTACCTCTACAATCATCAACCACCACAACCAACCTCCACCCCCTGGGCCTTAATCTCTTCACATTACCCTCTCCCTCTCTCCATGACCTTCTCCTTCTCCGTCCACAGCTTCTCCCCCACATGGCATCCTCTGTTCATCCCTTCAATCATCACCTAGTCCTCCGCCTAGTCTCCTCCTGATTACCCTCTTCCACCCCGAGTGCCCACCCTCAACAAGACCACGTCCCCTGACCACCCCCACACTAGTATGGCCTACATTTCTATTCATGTACCACGCCCCCACTAAGACCTCCTCACCCATCACTAGGCTCTCCCCAATTGCGGCCTTGATCACTCGCTACAGCCTTCCCCTTCCACTGCTCCTTCTCTTCGACCTCCGGACCCTCTCCAAGGGTAGGCTACCCCTGGAGAAATGAACAATTAAGGGGCAGGGTAGGCAACCCGCAGTGCGTTTTTCTCTCCCGGCAGCAGATTTTACTTTTTTAGTACATATAGAGCAATATGTCTTTTTATGTTTTATTATGTCAGTTATGTCTTAAGACGGAGATCTTTTATATGTTCTTGAAAGTAGCTGATCTGCAGCTTCAATTTTTCTGATTTTTAGGGTAGGCAACTTGCAGTGCATTTTTTCTCCCGGAGGCGGTGACGGTGGTAGGCTACCCCTAGAGAAATGAGCAATTAAGGGGCAGAGTAGGCAACCCGAGAGTCACTCATTATTTTGTAAACATTATTTTGCTTTAGAGAAAGTGTTTGCTGCATGATTGCAGTCTGCAGCTTCGCAGGAAACCTTGAACTTATCATGTGTTATTAGTGTCATCCTATTTACGTTCTATCTATCAGTTCTTATGTTGAGAGAAAAAATACCTTAAACAGGACCATCGATAGGTTTTTTTTTTTCTGACATAATTTCCAAGGACCACGAAAATAAAAGCTAATTCGGTATCTATTTTCCAGCCAACCCTCTCCGAGTAGCGAAACTGCTTGTTATCATCTTCCAACTTGTTTCTTGGTATCTCCAGTTTCTTTTGTTTTCAAAAGGTTGCCGAAAGTTTATAGAATGTGTCCATATTTCATATTTTAATCTTGAAATCTGCCCTGCCTATCCCTGTTTTAACCTCTTTATTGTTCACACTCCATCTTGATTTCTCAATTTCTTTTTGATAATTTCTGGACCTATGTGATCTTTTTATCTAATACCCAAAATTGACCGTTCCATCGAGTTTTGCGTAGTCTTTATTTTATTCACTAGTTTTTGATGTAGTGTCCAAGGTTTGCAGTTATATATTAGATTTGGGGCACGCATACATTAAAAATTTTACTTTTTTGCGGGAAACGAGAAAGCGAAAGAGCTTTTTAAGATATTTCTAAGGAATCAATACTTTGACCAAGCCTTTGTAATTCTTGCATTTATTTCTTTTTCTATCCTCTTACCAAAAGATATTACTGGCCAAGGCATGTTGCTTCTTTCATTATTTCCTATAGTTTTGAAATTTCAACCTTTGTCGACAAATAGGCTCTCTTCGGGTGGGTGAATGTGTCAGCGTGAGTTTGCCGGAAGATTTGTTGCCTCGTTCAAATGTACAATTATGTTGAAGCATAATGGCTGTGGATACAGCACTATCTGTAATGTCGGTATTTTAAAACTGACCAAGGTGGTTTTTCATGAACCCTTCATAAATGTTGTTATAACAAAAAAAAAACACAAAAAAAACCCTGCTATATTCATAGGAAGTAAAATGCAAGCCTATTATTATTATTACTCAAAGCCAATTTGGCCTGCGTGCATCGCCATACGCCTCTCTATCGTCGATTATTATTATTATTAGATTTTATTATTTATTAAATTTGTCGTAGCCCCAGTTTGAACTAAAGAAAAATCCAAAGCGATATGAAAAGTAAAATCAGATGTAAATGTTATTTACATGATAAATATTTCTAATTTTAGACATGGGGTCGGAGTGCAAGGTAGGTAAGCACCATTTGTCTACTCTCCCCTACACGAAAAGATCATGATTTCGGTTTGTTCCGGAACTTCCCCTACTTTTTTACATCCACGAAAAAGATCACAGTCGGTGATTTCAGTTATTTTCAATGTTTGAACTGATTTCGCCTGTAGACTTAGGCGCTGTTACTTTATCATTATTTCAATTTTTTTCCTACTGATGATTGCAGAGCTCGGAGAGACTCGTCGAGATGATCGAAAAGCATGTTAGCCGAGTCGCGATCATCGATCACATTATTCTTGCGAGGGAAGAAACTACCGGGTGGCAGGTTATGGCTGAAAAATTACGAGACACTGCACAATGAAGTGAATTGTATTTCGCAGTTTTCGCGGAAGAAAACAAACCAAATGAACCTGATACCAGTATAGCGAGTTATAAAGAAATTAATGTATCTAGTTTAGGGTGCTCATTAATATCAGTCATTTTAAGTAGAAATTTCGCGACTTTTGTCCTCGCCCAAACAGAAGCGTCACAGAAGTGTTTATCCATTATTTCGGCTAACAGGGAAAGTGAATTAGGCTGGTCGTTTAATCGAGAGTAGTGCTGACGAGAGAAAAATGCGAATAAATTAAATTACACAAATTTTTGCCAGGATCGTGAAAAACGTATCAGCGTCCTGCCTCGGGCAAGGCATTCTCGAAAGAAAGAAAAAAAAACGCACATCGGTATTCTCGCATACAGAGCCGGATAACGACCAGACGATTCTTCCCCGTTGTAACATTAAAACAGGAGGCGTGAAACAAAATCATGTTACTTTTAAGCTGCGAAATATTCAATGAATAAATTTGCAGATAGGTAGAGCTCTTTCTAAACGGTATAATGTCAAAGTTGGCCATGAAAGTTCAAAATACGAGAAGCTTGTGCGACGCGCAACCAGTTCGACCAGAGACATAACATTATTCAGGAGCAAATAAGAGGAAAGTGCGATATCTTATTTCCCTCGTTCCTGTTGAACACGCCGAAACATTTTCAATTTGCAAATCCAAATGTCGTCTCTTCAGTTTTATTTCTTTTCCCCTTTCTTTCGAGCTTTTATTTTTGTATATTTTTTAAATTACGAAAAGTGCGCTGTGAGACGTGTATAAAATTATGGCAGTGGGGTCCTGAAGATAATAAAAATTTCGCACAAAAGTAAGAACTATATAGAATAACTTTTTTCCTTTTCGGTCGCTATTCTACTGCTATAGTCGACCAATGTCGACATTTTTGTTGGAAATTGAAATCTGAAAGCCGCCGATGCTTTGGCGTACGTTAGAAAACTAACCTTTCTAACAACGGAAGAACGTGAAGCCCATGACATGCCATGTCCCAGAGGAGTTCGGGTCGCAGGAAGGTTAATTTTGGAAAGATAATTCAAGGAGAATCGATAATTCTTTTATACAGAACCTTTCAACACCGCCATACCCGTTCCGTTGATGGGATTATACGACGCTCGAGTTCTTTCTTCAAATATTCCTAGTTTATCCGATTATTCGGCAAAACAAAATGTCTATGAACAAATTCATATAGGTACTCTCCTTTATCTGTTCAGCCGAAATTCGAACATCAATCCATTTCGTGTGCGTGGTATCGTCAAGAAACAGAAACTATATTTGTGGAAGCCCGCTGATCATCTTCGGGTTCAGTTTGCAATCGCTGACTTTTATGAAGCCGGGGTGTATTAGGTACGAAAGCTGTACCAAACTTAGAAAACTTATAAATTATGAATAACTGCGAGAAGTTTTCAATCGCTCGTCGAAGTAATTTTATTCTTCAGTATCTTATACTGTGCTGGAGGAGAGGAAAGAGTGTGAGAACTTCTGTGGTATGGTTATAGATTTTCTTACAAATACATTCATCATAATTTTCTTTGGTGATTCATTCCGTAGACACGTGGCACTTAATACCGACATTCGTGAAACAAAAATTCCTCAGTCTGTACTCGCTTAATCCTCTCAGATCCGAGAAAGATTGAGCAGTACTAGAAATATAGTTTTCTATGCCTGTAGTGTAGTCTATCGTAATATGGGGTGACTTTTCTCATTTCTTTTGGGTCGGCAACAAACCTAGTAATCACTTTTTTTCCTTTATTGTCACTTATTCCGTTTCTTTCAACTATTTTGTTTCATTGAATTGATTAGAAACGAATTCAAAGACTTAGAAACCCTCCTAACAATTTAAAGAATTTGGAAATTGGAGAAATTCAAGTACTAGAATATTAGACCACTAGGGAGCCTCAAAGGTAGATCGGATGGGAGAAATAACCTTTCAAACGGATTCAGAGACCTAACAAAAATGTACTATCGATGTAAAGAACTTGGAAATCAGGGAAATTCGAGTACCTGAAGATTAATTCTCTGTGGAGCCTGAAGGGTTAAAGGAAGGGGTGAAAGAACTCATGAAATATCAATTTAGTAACCCAAGAAACCTTCCCGCTGCGGAAAAATCACAATTTCTTTCAATCTGTCACTGAAAAATTGAGCCAAATCGAGTCAGACCCTGTGTCACAGCTGAAACTCCGTCCACCGGAGTAATCGTTGACATAAGGTGCCAGAATTTCATTGTAATGACAGAATTTTCTGTCACACGGGGAAACGCGAAGGTTGTGTAATGTGTATTGTACTTCGTGTGCGTATCTTTTTTCCTTTGCGCCAGCCGTGTAATGGTAAGTTAAAAAGGCGCCGTCGCGTCGGTGCCTCTACAAGTTGCTGGTACACTGCGTTCATGATCATGTTCGATATCTTGCCTGGGGTCTAGAAGTGGTTTCAGTTTCATTTCGAATTTAATATTCGTTTGGTGTTCAGTGCGGTCTAAAACTTATGAAGCGGATTCAAATGCATGATAGAACTGAAAAGTACTCGTAATTGAGCGTCAATTTATCGGTAAGTTATGTCATATCTATTTCATTTAATGTAATATTTAGTTACTACTTATTTTAGAGGTGGATTGGTGAAGGAGGGTAGGGGAAGACTGCCGTTCGAAAGATTCTTGTTTGGCTCCTCAAACCATATGCACAGTAGACTCCGGGTTATCCGACCTAATCGGGGCTGAAGGTTGGTCAGATGCCGAAAAAGGTCGGATAATCCGAAATTAATATTTTCAATGTAGAAATAACGTGCACAAAATTTAAAAAGAAATAGTTTATTCAGAAAATTGAACTTTGGCTTTAAAAAGGAATAAATAAGTGAAAAATCGATACTTATGCAATAATAAATCACAAATTATAATTTTTTTAAATCGTCGGTGACCAAAGTTTTTTTTAAATCGCGATTTTTTTTGGCCGCGTGATTTCGCAATGCCGCGCTGTCGCACCAGTTGAACAACGTACGTAATGTATCTGCATACATTCTAAAATCAAAAATTAAATGGCTCATGTAGAAATTTGGATTAACTGGCCTTAGTAAGTCGAATAAGTCGGAGGGTAGGGTCGGATAAATTGGACTCGGATAACCCAAAAGTCGGATAATCCGGAGTCTACTGTATATAATTATGTTTTTACTTCAGGCCCGTAGCTGGCCATCTGCGGTAGGGGGTGCTGACTGTTTACCAAGGGGGGGGGGCTTGAGGAAACACATAGTATATAATGTGAAAATATCTACGAGACAGTGATGTAGCCAAAAGGGGGGACGGGGTGCTATGGGCAAATGTTCCTCCCAAGGCACCTGAAATTGAATGTAAAATATGCAAAAATGAGCAATTTTTCGCCTTTATAAAACACGTTTTTGCTCAAGCATTTACCTTCATTTTCATAAAATAGTCTTCTAATATCGGCGATCTTTAAAATTACCTCAATTTTCGAATTTTTCTCCCTTGAAAATCTTACTTTGCTCTCCCCCCCGGGGGGGGGGGGAATTCCGGCTACGTCACTGTTGTCGGTTTTTATGGCGAGTGTCGAAAACGAAACCCGAATGGACGACTAGCAGCTTCGACGAAGTTTTCTCATGAATATATTGTAAGCACGATCGCGAGTGTACGCGGCTGCTCGGGTCTCGGGTCTTGGGTGTCTCACCTCGTTGTCTAAACAGTCGCGGGTAACTTGGGGCCATTACATTCAAATCCCATTCCCAATCCAAGCGTCCCAAATTAGTTAACCAAGCTTTTGTTCTAAATTTTAAAATGTTTCTGTGATATTGATTCTCTTCTTCCTTTCTTTCTCTCTCGTTCAGCATAATGATGACTTTTTTAAGGGTGGTATTTTTGTCTACGGGGGCTCAGGATACCTTTAGAGGGGGCTCAGCTTCAGCTTGCCCCCGATGGCTACGGGGCTGTTTTAATTGGAAAAGTATGTACCAAATTCTGCGTCTTAATTTCCGGAGGAGCAGATTTCATATTATCGAGCCGCTTTGGAATTTCCCAGTCAAAGCTGGAAGCTATCTTGAGTGAGTCTTTATGCACAAGGTCGTAATAAAGGGTTTTGTCTGGGGGGGGGGGAGTTAAAAATTGTGAAAGTCGCAACTGACTCGAGTCAGAATTCTCAAGTATCAAAGCAAAAAAAACAAAAAAAAAAAAAAGTTTTGACCTGTTATATTTTTCCGACTGACTCAACTAAAAATTCCACTTTTTCCTAGCTGCTGGTTGTGCATGGCTTTATGGTAGAACTGATACCCAGTTCTAGGATGTGAATCTATCTAAAATATTTTTGTATTAACTAAAATTATTACTTCATGAATGTTCTTTTTCTCTTTTTAACAGATAACCGGGACCAAACATCAACAATTGTACTGGGATTAACTGAATATTAATAAGTTTTTGTACATAGATAATTGTAAAAATATAAAATATAAAGATAATATTGATCATTATTCATGAATTTTGGCTCTCGGAATTTTGTGTGTCAGGGAGGAGCGCACTGAAATGAGGGGTAGGTTAACCAAAATGCGACAGAATCAGGGACGTACCGAAAAGTTTTTCTTAGAGAGGGGGAAGGGGTTAAAAATTGTGAAAGTCCCAACTGACTCAACTCAGAATTCCCAAGTATCAAAGCAAAAAAACCTCATCTTTTGACCTGTTGGGTTTTTCCAACTTCTCAACTCAATTCCCGCAAGTATCAAAGCACGAAAAGAAAAGAAAGAAGGAAAAAAAAGACCACTTTTAACTAGTTGGATTTTCCCAACTCACCTAACTGAAATTGTGAATTTTCCCAACTGCTGAGTGAAAAATTCCTACGGTGGTGGGGGGGGGGTAAGTTTCCCCCTGCCCCCGTATCGGTACGTCTCTGGACAGAATATTGTCAGAACGGATTAGAGTGCTGCTAAAATGCGACAGAATATTGCTAAGATGTGACAGGACGCTGCTAAATTGTGACACAACACTACCAGAACGTGACAGCATTGCCAAAATATGACACAGTATCGTCAGAATCTGACGAAGCCTCTGACAGGTTGTTGATAGAATATGGCAAATACTGGCAGTCGTACCATAGCATTGACAGATGCTCCGTCGTATGTCTGTCGCGTTGTGTCACGTAAAATCGCACGGCTGTGCTCGATTCTGATCGGTTCTCATGCTGACATTCTGCGACAGATTCGCTGACAGGATTAGCATCATCTGGCATCTGTCAATTTTCCGCAGTGGGAAATTAGAGCACCTGAAAATTAGCTCCCTGTGAAACCTAAAATGTTGACTTTGCTATTCGGTCAATTAATACACCCACTTTTTCTACAAAAACTCTCGTTTCTGTGATTTCAGATGCCCTAGAAACACTTCTCATGCTAATGTCGAAGAACCCGAATTACTAAACGTACGAACAAAAGTGAAATTTGTAAAATTGTGGATTTAGTAGTACAAACTGGTTCGCTTGGATGTCTACTGGTAATATTTGACAGCCACGGAGCTAGAGTGTTAGACATGTTCTATAATTCTCGATGCTGAGACTACCAAGACGAAAACGAACTATGTCCCAGCTACCGTTTCACTACCAAGCTGAAATATTAAAACAAAAAAGAGGAGGAAAATAGGCTGTAAATTTGGCGTGCAATCTGCGATCTGCGTTTTCGGCGCGGACCAAATAATGAAAAGTAAATTCATTTTTCCAGATTTTCGTTTTTCGACAACCGCGCTGATGATTTTTCCAGATTGCCCCGCCGCGCGTCTTCACGAGCCCGGTTTCATCTCATTCGCTCGTAAAGGAAAGAAAATCTAATTAAAGCGGCGATTATCCGCCGTTTCGAGTACAAAAATATCGAGTTGAGGACGATCTCGAAACGCCTCGATTACTCCATTGCCAGGTCTGGTGTTAGAATCACGTCATCGTGCGTGTCGTGGTTTCAAACGACACGAAAACTGTGTGAAAACTGGGCACGAGTACAGCCCGCCTGGCTCCCCGGATATCTAGTCAATTTCGCCAAGTGCCTTTATAATCCAATTTAGCTGAATCGTCGCGATATCACGGTCGCTTTTTACAGACTCCATAATGGGAGCATTTTTCTGAATTATCGCTTTTTGAGGAAGCCATTTCAAAGGGATCGAAGAAAGTAAATGTCGGATTAAATACTCGACACGAACGGCGAATATGCACAGTATACGAGTATGTTCAGTATTACGGTTTATTTGGTGTCCTCGAGCTACTGTGTCGAGATTATTTGTCGTATGGAATTCAGATTTTTTGTGGCGCGATACTAAACGCTGCTATCAATTCCGCATGATTTGGAATCAAAATGATCATCAGCTGCGGGACCGTTGTAAAAAAATATATATTAGAACCGCCGTTCTTTCAATTTTTAGACGTGCGCACAAGTGTACTCGAGTTAAGCTCCTTTTTTTGTCAGTTTGTGACCAGCCATCAACTCCTTCATTAAAGAATTCTACGAAAAGTAGAGGTGATAAGAGATCCTTTTGTTTTAACCCCCCCCCCCCCTTTTGGACTGGGAACGTTATATTTTTTGCGATCTAGTGTAATAATTATGCTTTTGAGTTTTAATTCTGTGTTTTGAAGTACCTTGATTATTTGACCAGGAGCTCCTTGTTTAGCTAGTGCATCTCGGACACTGTGGTGAAAGACACAGAGAGTCCAAGACTTTATTGTAACAGGTGTAGGTCAAAGTCGCATTTCTTACTTTTCTTATTTTCGACTGTGGTTCCAACGTTTTAGGAGGGGAGAGGAAAGGGAGAAATGCCTCTCAAAATCTGTTCTCTGCTAAAAATATTAAGAACTATCAAATTTACTAGAAAGAAACTTCAGTTAAAAATCGTTCCTGGTGAGAATTTAAATAGTACGAAAGGTTCTTATCAACTTTTCCTGACTCGTCCACAGAAGTCCTGATAATGGGGTAAAATGAACCTACTACGCATTATCACAGGCCTTATGGTAGAACACATGTTTTTTTGATATTTTTACAGTGTCACCGAATTTTGTGAAAGCAACGCTGTTAATTACCCTCAAACCCGCTTTTTGACATCTTCATCCACTGACCCCCGGAATTTCATCCTTTCTCTTCTCTCCCATCTTTAGATACCACATTTTGAAAACTGTGGTTTTTGTGCGTTTCGTGATTTCAAAAAGACATTGGAATAGTGGATTTCTGGTATCCAAAAGCTCAATTAGAAAAAATGGTATATCAGTTGTAGGGGTTTTGGTGTTACTGAGTTCAACTCTAATTTAACTTTCATGTAGGATTTACGTATAATTTTGGCATCTGGAGGAGTGAGGGAAGGACAAAATTTGTAATTTTTTGGGTTATGTAAATCTCTGAACTCATTTTGGTCATGAATTTCATCGAAAAATTAAAATTGTGGTACTTGAATGAGAAGAGAGAAAAAATGTTGACAGATCACGTTCCTTGTACCAGCCTGCGAGCACTACGCTCTGCTAGTGCATCATCTTGCAGATGAGCATGCTACCTCGGGAGAGTATTGACATTTTTATGTCTTTACTTTGGCACGCAAACCAAAAAATGTTACTTTCACGCGTGACGTTTCACGCGCCACGTTATAGTAATAGTAATAATAACTTTGTGTCTTATCAGCGATATATAGACAAGTTTTATGTTTGTCTGTATGTCTTATCAGTAGGAAATGAGACTGCTGTAATATCAGTGGGGAAGGAGAAGGTGGTTGTCAGATTTATATCGGGTAGACTTTTCATGCCCATCGTATATCTTTCTCTATCATTATGTCTTTTATCAGCCATAGACTGTCTCATGTCTGTCTTCAGGTCGTATCTCAGTAATGAAGTAGAAGGTGACTGATCTGTCCCTGAAATTCTTTGGATTTTTTGACATGTTTTTTCTTTATGTCTTATCGACGAGTCTCGTATCTGTCATCAGTAATGAAGGAGACGGTAACTTGTCAATTTTTTGAATTTTCCTTTTCTCTCTATATATTAAAAACAAAAACTCCTCCCCCTCCCTCCTCCTGAAACAAAATTCACTGCGGGTTGCCTACCTAAAAATTGGAAAAATTGCAGGGGCAGATCAGCTACTTTCAAGGACATAATCTGTTCTAACATAAAAGATCTCCAAGTTTTAAGACATAACCGACATAATAAGACATAAAATGACATAATTACCCATAATCTTCAAGATCACAAGTCACTGCAGGTTGCCTACCCTGCCCCTAATTGTTCAATTTTCCAGGGGTAGCCTACCCTCAGGAGGGGGTTCATGGTTGAGAAGAGAGCTCCTGAAGGGGAGGAGGCCAGGGGGAGAAGCCCCTAGTGTCTTATCAAGAAATACAGAAAAGTTTCAGCTAGGTTGGCTGGCTGGATAGTCTGACAGGCAACGGAAAAAAGCGTGATAAAAATGCGTTACAGGCTGGCTAGGTTGGCTGACTGAGTGACTGGTTGGCTGACTGAGTGACTGGTTGGCTGGCTGACTCTGACTGACTCTTGATTGACTCTGGCTTCCGATTCGCAAAATACTCCTTGTATCAGCCTGAGAGCATTACATTCCTTGTATTGGCCTTCGAGTACTACGCTTCGCTAGTGCATCAGTTTGCAGACGCGTCTGCAACCACGGAAGAGCATTTTTACGTCTCTCCGCTCCTCTGATTCCGCCGACATGAGAATGTGGACGGTCGCTTCGCTTTTTATTTTTTCGGCGGAACGGTCGTTGCTCTATTATTATTATTATTATATATATATTTTTTTTTGTAACACTCTTTTTGTCATCCTCCAAAGTAACGCTTTTTTCCAGCGCGTAAAAGTAACGTTTTTCTGGTTTGTGTGCTAAAGTAAAAACATGAAAATGTCAAAAACAATATTGGCAAGGTTTAGCAGATTTTAAAAGTTCCTAAACTCATCGTTTTTAACATAGATTTCGCTCTAAAATAAAACTTGTGTTACCGACGAGCAAGCAGGGGATGAGGTGGAGTAATTTGACAAAAATCAATACGATTATCATTTTGCAGATTTCAAGTCACTGAACACATTTTTGACATAAATTTCATCCAAGAAAATTGTAGCAACTCGGGGAGAGGGGGAGAGAGAAATTTAATAAAAGCAGTATGGATATGAAGAGTGTCATTTCAAACTGCCCTTAGTCGATTCTCACAAATAATGAGATAAGAGCGCGATCTAGTGGCCACAGGTGATTATTAACATGTTATCGAACTCCTGTTGTCCAGGTTGCATGAAAAAAGTCTCTATAGTGAGGAGTGCAAACAACGATGAAGGAAGCGTTATTCCAAGACTGTACTAAGTCATGGAAATTGTCACCATTCTCGTTAAAATTTGCTGCGCTTATTTATTAGCAGAATTTGTAAGGTGCTCTGTGAAAAGGCACCATATTTCGGAAAAGTGTATTCTGCCCTACAGCACAACATGTCTTGTGTTTTCTAGTCGGAAATTCCGTTTTTCACATTTCAACGGAAACTGTTTCTAGACACACGCCGCCGCAGTTTACAGTTGGAAATAATCGTCTAAGAGATGATATTTCAGGCCACAGACTGGTATTCGGAAAAGGTACCACGAGTCGCATCGATTTTGTTTACGTGTGTGCACGTGTTATCACTACAGCTGTGAATAATTATTATTATCGCGTTATCGACGAGTTCATTGTTGTCAAATGTATGACCTGGAGAAGCTTCCTTCGTATTCAGACTTACCAGTTTCTCAAAACCAACCCTTCACTTGTTTCTCATACGGGCTGTCCTCTTCAAAGTTACACTTCATGAAGGAAGCTAATTTGTTCTCTTTTAGTTTGATGAAAAGAACTTCTTCTCTTTGTTCCAGTAAGAAAATTTTCACGTTACTTCAGAAAAAGTAATGATTTCTTTCTCATGACGCATGGAAAGGAATAAGTTCTCGTTCTTTAGGTGGAGGAATCATTTTTTTTTAAATTTCAATTTGACAAATTTAGCGACGCTATAACCGAACTTCGGAAATGTCAGCTTGACGACATAGGAGGCAACCCCCCACCCCCATCAAGCTATATATCCTAGGGCTAGACACCCAAGGAAATGAGAAACAAACTATCTCGAGACAACAAAAAGAAGAAAACAGCCGAATTACCGAAGAACCCTGTCGAGCAGCAGGGAAAAAAGCCCACGCTATGGAAAAAACAAAACCGAGTGAATGAAAATTGCC
The DNA here is from genome assembly GCA_031841125.1 of Acanthococcus lagerstroemiae. Classification (NCBI taxonomy): domain Eukaryota; kingdom Metazoa; phylum Arthropoda; class Insecta; order Hemiptera; family Eriococcidae; genus Acanthococcus; species Acanthococcus lagerstroemiae. The sequence goes on along the minus strand of CM063113.1, from coordinate 17,549,733 downwards.
ACATGGAACGTACGAGGACTCAATGGGAAGGAGGGAGAACTAGAGTACGTACTCATGCAAAAACAGCCCAACAATGAAAGACCAAAATAAGACCCTTTCAGTATTTTAAAACGGTCTCATGACTGAAACCAAAACATATTGGTAAATTAAATGGAAGTTCCGAACCGAAACCAACCAGAATGAAAGTTATGTATGAAGCCCAAAATCGATCATAACTAAAAATTGAATCGGTTCCAAACACTGGTCCAAATTAAAGTTTGAGTGAAATTCTAATGCAATTTTTGATGGATTCCTCAACCATTTTTTCTGATTCGGGGCCCCCGAATTTAGTGAAATACCAAATGTGATGTCATCTATTAGCGATCCAAGAAACTTCTGGTTTCTATTTTGTTAAATTCTTCAAACCCAAATCAATTACGCTAGATTTTTCAAATACGGGAGCCCGAGTAGTACCAGGTCCAGCATCCGAAGCGATATGCGGAATCAGTTCACCAACGCCTGTTTTCCAATGAAATTCGAAAGTTAGTGGCACATCCGATCTCCCATCCCCTCCTTTGGAGCGAGGAGAAATCTTTTCATTCAAACCTGAAGCCTAACTGAAAACATTAGACATGTTTTTCGTCGAAATTTGATCTAAATTCACGGTCTTATTCAGATGGGCGTATTTCGTAGAAAACCCTGTGTATAAGAACCGAAAATGAGTACACAGCCTGCAGGGTTCCTTCTTGACGGGGGAAGGAATACAAAGACTCAAATTAACGAGAAAAACAAACGGACTCAACGGAGACGAAGCGTTTCGTGTGTAAAGAGAGTTTCGTTACCTGTCGATATTTGCCCATATTTTTGAAGTTTTTTTCTTCCTCGTACCCCGTTGCTAAAGATGGAAAACGTATTCGGTAGAACTTGGCGAATTTTAAATAGAAACCAATACGGATCAAAGACGTCATTCAGGACACGTGTAGAATTACAGATAATATAAGTGACCCCTGCTGACTTCGTAGGCGTTTTAGAAGGCTCATTTGCTGCACAAAAACTATTCTAGCGAACTAACCTTTGAAGAAATGGCACAAGCTTGTGGAAAAACCTATCATTCTAGAAGTTTCAGGAGCGCGAGAGACAAAACTGAACTTTACTCAGTCCCTCGTGTATCACAATGATAAAGAAATTTCAAGGACCGTTTACTTGTCTACGATGAACTTTTATCAGGTAATTGTAATTGAATACAAACTGAGAAAAGGTAACATTTTTTGGCGAATGCTCCATTCCGTCGCTGTATTTGACATGGCCGATTTTTTCCCACTCCGATGTTCGTACAAAGGCCGTTTTGCCGGTCACAATTATATTTGCGAATGTATGCAAAGAAGAAAGTCTAAATTGTGTGCTTCCATTCACGAGAGGATTCTAAAAGCACTAAAGGTAGAGGGAAAGTGGTAAGAAACCCGTTTCGTCCCTCTAAATGTCTGAACTTGCAGGCACTTTGAGAATGACCTGAAGTGAACGAAATAAAAAACTGTATTATGGTCCGAGACCTCGATCCTGCACAAGTTTTCGAGGTTCCAAACCTAGGCATGATGCCTCTTTTAATTTACTTTAATTATTATTTAGTAATGATAAACAAGTAGAAATGAATGGTTTTAGCGGTCGGATTTCCCATCTTAGCTCTGAATTCCTTCTATTCGGAAAAGCTATTCTTCTTTACGTATATTTCATGCGAAAATGAAGATAAAAAAAAACCAGATAATGAATAGCGACACGTGAGATGCATAGATTTGCAGAGATTCCGGATTTTGGATTGTGGAGCAAAACTTTCCACAAAGTCTGAGTCTCCTCAGTTTTACTCACGGGGCAAAATAATGAATAAAGAAATTGACCCCCCCCCTGGTAAGAAAATGATATTAAATCCTGGTGGCTCGAGAGAACTTGGTTATCAGTTCCAGACAGAGAAGGACCTTTAAACAGCTTGAGGTTATTTCTCCAGAACGTGAAGGTCAGACATGCAGGTTGATGAACAGAGAAACAGCCAAGACGGACTTGAAGAAACGTTACCGATCAGAACAAGGGGTATACGACTTTGTAGAAAAATTTCTGGCCGAAAATGTGTCAATTTTTTCTAACGATCAAATACAATTTCTCAGAGGAAAAACTGAGTGAAAGGTTCATTTCTTTGGGCTTAAGAAAGAAGTGGGTATCATGTCCTTACATACCAACGTAAATTTGACTGTTGGACTCCAAATTTTGATTTCCTGCTTCGTGATAGAGGCTATGCATGAACATTTATTGATAGAAAACCAGTAGATGGAGTGAAAGAAATAGAGATGAAAAAACAGACAGGCCAGAAGGCAAACAGGGGAACTTATGACTTTTTCGTTAGAGCGTTAATTAATTTCTGTTAGTAACAGAGACTAGGCAACATTCTAATCAATCAGACAGATAAAAGCAGGCAGACAAACGAACAGTATCAGTGGACAGAAAAAGACAGATATCTGTTAGAGGGATTAACAGACAAACAAATAACTGCCAGCGATGTACTAAAGAGGTTCGAGAAACTTCCTCCAAAGGTTTAACAGGTAGTTTCAGTTAAAAAAGAAGTAGCCCTCAGTTGGAAAATTTAAAACTTTTTAGACTTTTTGCCAGCTTATTTGACCCAATAATCAGTAAAAATAAACTCAAGAATGTTCTCTCTCGCTCTGCACACTAAATCGGTACATTTTCAGTTTCTCCCTTTCTAACAATGTAAAAAACTTGGAAATTATGTAAATTTGAGTAATTGTAGATTTGCCCTCTGTGTAGCCTGAAGAGTTGAAAAGAGGAGAGAAAGCACTCCTGAAATGGATTCAGTGACCTAAAAAGCTATACCATCAATGTAAAGAACTTGAAAATTGGAGTAACTAAAAATTAGCCACTTCCCCTTGCAAAGCCAGAATAGTTGGGGTTTAACATTCGAAATGAATGCAGCAACTTTTGAAACCTCAATTTAAAAAGTAAATCCTCGATTGACAATGAGGCAAATTGTGAGTGCATCTGTGAACATCACTCAGTAATCACACTAATGCTGAGTGATCACTTTACACACACGATTATAAAATAATGAGATGTTGAACACTCACGAAAAATTGTGAGTGGCCAAAAGTCTCAAAACGATAGTGATTTTGTAATATGATTTGTAAGTTCTCTTCAAATTGTCTATCGGGTCGCTTTTAGACTCACGTGAAGAGGTTCCCCAGTGACTAGAACTCAAATTTTCGAACTCAGTTTTAATCCCCATGTGAATTTTTCCACCTCGCGACAAAAGTTAATCTTTTTTCAATTTTGCTCAAACATGGCTGATTTTTTTTTTTTTAATATTAGGAACTAATCCAGGGTAGTCCATTAAGAAATTAGAAGTCAAAAATAAGGACCATGCTGATAATCATCAATATTTTCAGAGAAGTACCGTAATACGAGGTGACTTTGCAATCATGGGGTGACTTAGCACACCATGTTTTCATTACTCCTACGAGCACATGGAGAAAAATAGAACATGTGGCAACACTGACGCATGACTTTTTGTTATGTAAAATGTTGTAGCTATTGTGTGAAACCAACTCGGTGTAAATCTGCTTTATCTCCAGGTAGCTTTATTACATCCCAAGGTTGAAAACGAATCCACAAACTATTTTCTATATTTTTTAGATTCAAATATGATTCGAGAATGATTCACATTTGCTATGATTCGAATCTGACTCGAATAAATGTCCATACTGGGATTCGAACTCGCGTTCCGTGGTTCAGGAGGCAGCGTTCGAATCCACTCGGCCATCAAGCCACTCAAATATAAATAAATAACTTACTAGCAATGTCAACTCTTCCTGCTCCATCTGCTTCATTTCTATCACAGATTTATCAAATTCTGATCCCGAAATAGGACCTCCTTCATCCTTCATACAATTTTCTCTTTCTGTAGATTACTTGGACGTGCCCCATTCTGGCACAGTCCTCAACATATCTCACCCATCTTTTTACTTTGTCTCCTTTTTAGAGTCTAATAATTTCCCTTTCCATTCATTAAATTTTTGTTCTCTTTATAGGTATTTGCTTCAGAATTTTCCTTAATCTCTCTCTCATTGGTTTGATTATGCTCTCTTATTTCGTCAGTTAACTCAATTAGGAATTCCACTTTTCATCCATGGTTTTCTCTTGAGCACCTATTTTTGTCCTTAACAAAGTCTGAATGTCTAAATAAGTCTTGATGAGTATCAGTCTGTCCTAGTCTCGACATGTTTTCATATATCAACAAGTTTTATAACAGGTATTCGTAAGTTTTTTAGAATTTATTTATGAGTTCACCATCTCGGAAACATTTTTGTCGAGTAAGTGTTTTCCACCGAACATATTGCCCTTGAACTCGAAAGCTCTAACGAGAATAGACTGCCGGTAACTTATCTGAAGATTCTGTCAACAGGAATCGCACTCACTATTTCCGATTATGAAAAACTGTGTACCAAGCTGGCCGACGTACGCATTAGATTTTGAAAAAGGCTAAAAACTGGAAATCCTTTCGGAAATCAATGCAAACAAGCGTGGAATTTAACCATGACAGACGATTTCGAAATCGCAAAGGTTAAATTGGCTTAACAGATACACGAAGGTCGTCGAAAGCCGTCAAAACTATCTAACTCGAATAAATATTGAAAACGCTTATTCCAACTTGTTTTTGATTTGGGTGTCTCGTCTGCAGCTTTCGTATGATATGCATCCTACAGAGCTTACCAAAATATAATAACGAATACAAATTGTCGTAGTTCAAATCCATATGCTTAGCCATTCGACACACCCATCGCACAAAGATTGAAGAATGACGTGTTCGCTTTTCCCACTTTTGTTATTTTTCCATAGGGAGACTGCAAGAAATTAATTAGTTTCTCGTATTTTCATTCGACGCGGAGTCATCTACTTCACAATTCTCTTTGTAGCAATGTTTATCTTCTTCTTTCGGTTAATTGCTGAAGGGTGTACCACAATGCCTTATGGTTAAAGCTCTTTCCTCTATCATGTCGGAACTCACACCAGCCAGACAAGGCTAATAGAACTGGTATACAGTTTGTAACTCAGCGATTATTTTGGTGTAAATAGATGTGATGAGATCGGATATGAATAAAGGGGTGCGAATAAGACGAACAACAGAGGAAGACGGTAACGTGAAATGTTAAATCTCTTTTCTAAGCATTTCCAACGTATAGGACTATAAAGAGCATTTATATCAAAGGATACAGTGATATGCTTTCTAAAGTTCTTGAAATATAATAAGTAAATGCGGTCGGTATCGAGGCTCAAAGCCTGATTCATATTTGGGATCTATCCAAGGACACATCGAAGAAATTTTCTTGGGGGGGGGGGAGTGTAGAAGTCTCAACTGATTCAAATTCAACTGAAAATTCCCAAATACCAAAGCAAAAAAAACCTTTCTCAACTCAAAATACCCAAGTATCAAAGCAAAAAAAAGAAACCTTTCGACTTGTTGGATTTCCCCAACTCTACCGAAATTTTCCAAGTCCGCCTGACAGAAATGGTAAATTTTCCCAACTGCTGAGTGAAAAATTCCTTCGGGGGAAGCTCCCCCCCTCCCGTCGGTACGTCCCTGCAAATCCTAGTACGAGTGGACATAACAAATGTCGGACCAATAAAATCTATACGAAAAGTATTCCTGGAGACAAAGAAATAAGATTATCAAAATCCTTAATAACCTCTATTTTTGGGAGGAGTGGTGTCATATGCACCGTAACTATACAGCTGAGTTAGTTTAATAATAACAGGAAATATTACAGCCAAGCGCATCATCAATAGGGTAGAATGGGATTTTTATTTTTGACATAGACTGGGTTTTAAAAGTTATCTTTCGGTGTAAAATGAAAGTATACGTCATTTAATTGAAAAGTATTGCCTTTTCCTGGTTTCTGCTTGTCTATGGAACTTGAAATTGTCGACGCGACTTGTAGCATGAATATTGAAGTCTTCTTAAGAAAAAATAAATAAAAAGTATAATGAAATACAAGAGAGGAATCTAAATATTGGGTAATTGGGAGTGGGGATGAAGCATCACTCAGACTGTTAAGATTTTTAGTAGGTTAGTCAATATCGTTACTCCTTCCTCATAGCCAATTTCAGCCGCTCATACATTTACTTCGTTCAATTAAAAATGTTTGAAGTACTATTTCACTGTTAATGACAAATCGCCCGCGCTTATTTTTGCCAGGGAGTGGGCAAGGTTCTTGCATGCTCCACAGGATGCTAATGTTGAGTGATACTGTACCTAGGCAGGGACGAAACTAAGGAGGCACGACAGCAGCTTGCCCCCACCCTCAAGCCTCCGCTGGAGTTGGAATATTGTAGTAGATGGATCAAGAGGTTGGAAAATTCAACCAGTCAAAAGATATTTCGATTTTTTCCCCCCTTTTTGGTAATAAAAAAAAATTGATACTTGGGAATTTTGAGTTGAGTCAGTTGGGAATTTAACAATTTTTGCCCTACTAGAAACAACTCTTTTAGACAGAAAAAAAATACTGAAACTCATATTTAAAATTATTAAGTATAAAAAAGAGAAGATACACGACAGAAGAATGTTTTTCTATTATTTTACCTATTGGTCAAACAAAAATAAAGAGTAGAATAGAACCAGAGGCGAAACTTGACTTTCCATTTGGGGGGGGGGGGGTGGAGAAGGAAAATTTGCCGACGAAGCTTTCCAAAAATTTGAAAATTTCTTTTAATCAAAATATTTTTTAATTGAAAAAAAAAAAAAAAAGAAAAAAAAGAAAAGAAAAAAAAACCTAAACAAACAAACGTTTTTAGAAAATGAAAAATTCAAATAAACAAATTCAAAATTTGCTGACTGTCTAATTATTGGGGGTATGAGTGAATCACTGAATCACTGAGTGCGTGACTGTGTAACTGAGTGAATAACTCAAAGAGTAAGCGAGTGACTGAGTGAGTGAGTGAGTAAATCACTGAGTCATTGAGTACAAGTGATTGAGTAAGTGAGTGAATAACTAAATAAGTAAGCGAGTGACTGAGTGAATCACTGACTTATTAAGTGAGTGATGGAGTGAGGAAGTGAATGAATAACTAAATGAGAGAATGAGTGAATGAATAAGTGAGTGAGTGCATCACTGAGTAAGTGATTGAGTAACTGAGTGAATCACTAAATAAGTAAGCAAATGACTGAGTGAGTGAGTGAGTGAATCACTGACTTATTGAGTGGGTAACGGAGTGAGGTAGTGAATACATAACTACATTACAGAATGCGTGAATAAGTAAGTGAGAGAATGAATCACTGAGTGGCTGAGTAAGTAAGCGAGTGGGTAACTAAGTGAATAACTCAATAAATAAGCGAGTGACTGAGTGAATCACTGAGTCACTGAGTAAGTTATTGAGTAACTGTGTGAATAACTGAATAAGTAAGCAAGTGACTGAGTGAATGAGTGAATCACTGTCTTAGAAGTCGCTGTATAATATGCGATTTTTCCAGTTTCACCTAACGGATTCACAAGAGGAGAAAATGGACGCGCCATGGGTCGATTGAGTCGTAGCATATCCTTGTACTGAGTACTGGAGACGTGATGTGAACAATGTTCATGAAATTATGGACAGGGTGAAACCGCCCGTTGACAAATAGCCGCTGTTCCGGAAAACACGTGTGAACTACTAGAACGTTCGATACTCAGCTTGAAACCTTCTGCTTTTGACTGACTAGTCTCTAACAGGGGTCCAGGATACTCCATTTTTAGAAACGAAATTTGACTTTCTGTTGGGAAAGGTGGAGAAGAAAAATTTGCCGAAACATATTTTTTGAAAACTAAAAATTCACTGACAAAATGTTTAAAAAATTAAAAATTTGCCAATTTTTTTGATCGAAATATTTTTTAATTGAAAAAGAAAATAAATAAATAAACAAACAAACAAACAAACATGCATAAAAAATGAAAATTCAAATAAACAGTTTCAAAATTTTTCGACTGTCAAATTATTGGGGGAGGGGAATCAAATGAACACTCTTAAAATTTGCCGACTGCAAAATTATGGGGGGGGGGTGTTTCAACCCCAACACCCCCTATAATTTCGCCCCTGAATAGAACAAAAGATAAAAGGGATTTTATTAAAAAAGGAGACAACATGTGGATTTGAAAGTACGAGTAAGACAGATTTCTTCGTACATGTGTTTGGCGTAAGGAAATGTATGATTGTAAGATCTGAACTATAGGTAGAAACACAAGACAGAAAAAGGCTAGAAGCTCTTGGAATGGGGTGTTATCAGAAAATGTTGAAATTCAAATGGATAGAAGATCAGGAAAGAGGAAGTATTGAGGCGAATAGAAAGGGGAAGAAGAATTTGGAATATAATTGCAAAGAGCAAAGTTAAAATGATAGGTTATGATGTAGATACTCAGGGATATTTTTATTACTGCTAGAGTATTGTTGAAGGAAAGAACTGGAAAGGAAAGCAAAGAATGAGCTATGAAGAGCAAATAATGAAGGATGCAAAATGTAAATCCTTCTCAGTAATGAAAGGATTAGCACGGGAGAAAGATGATAGAGAGACGCAATCTACTACCTAGTCGAGAGACTAAGGTATATATTATCATCAAGGGTATATAAAACTCATCATCAAGTGAAACAACCAGCCGTCCTTAGCAGTGGCTATATTTGATAGTACTCGCATATTCTTCCACTCACAACTGAACCAATAAGAGTTATTAGTAGAGCTCTGTATATGTACTTCGTGTAAGTACGATCGTCCGCCATTTCGACTTCAACCGAGCCCGTGGATGCCGGATCCCACTATGCGGAGCGTACCGCGTAGTCAATTCGGCATCGACGGACATGGTTGGATTCAAAATGGCGGACGATTGTACTCTCCTATCTACAGCCTTATTATTCGATCTGAGATGAATTCTTGGAAATTATTACTTCAACCCCCTACAAAACACTTTTCGTCAGTTTACCCTCTCTGAGAAACACTGACAAGGACTAGGTACCTACATTGCATACAGTATAACATATTCACGTCGATTAACCCATCTCTGAAAATTTCTTCAATTAAACTCCAACATTTTTCTTCCGTGTGTTGATGAATCATCACTTCGTTGACATCGAAGCACCTAGTTCACCCCTCGCGGTCAGTTGACACACAGTCATAGTTTTTGAAAAGCGTTAAATATACTTTCGAAAGTGCGATATTTCATCTGGAAGTGAAATTTATAGGTGGCAGTTTACAAAACGTTAGATATCTCTGAGCGGAGAGAGTTTTCGTAAACTTCGGCGAGTTGATTACTTCGAACGCATAAAGTAAAAGTACATGAACTTCCGTCAAACTTTTCGCCAGACGATCATTTTTTATTACATTTTTTAAATATGAATTTCGTCTCAACCAAGCATTGTATATCCGGAACTCGATTCAGTGTTCTGCCCGTTGTTTACAGAATGTTCCTTCAGATGTTCTTGTTCTCGAGTTTCAGTACTTCATATAGTCTTCACTACTTCGCTCATCTCAATCTATCTCGGTTTCACGCTACATCTGTTTAATTACATTAAGAGTTCGATTATACTTTCGTACACATCAGCCTGTAATCTATATACTCACTCTATCCTCGTTCGAGAATTTCCATTTTTGACGTATTCGTTGAGCAGGCGTACACGATTTTTTCGTTAATTATACCCCATCGAAGTTATTATAATCTCGCTAAGTTTATACCAGTGACGTCTTTTTGCGGGTTAAAATATGAAAAACCGCGAGAGAATGAAACTGCTCGATGGCAACACGGCAACGAGAAAAAACAATAACGACGATATGGAACAAAAAGTCGAACCCAAATAGCAACGAACCTTTGGCTGTAATTTGGGTACTCGTATACAGCCAGAAAAATACGCAGTCGAGCCGAACAATGCAGTCAAAAAGGAAATATTATAATTGAAACCAAAAACTGAAACGCCGCCGGAACCACCTGACACCTTCTAGACATTCGTGCAAATGAGATCTTTCAGTCGCGAGATTAAATTTGGAGTGTGGATGCGTAGGTGCGTGGTGGAGTTAGAAATAGCCTAATGTATATCTATGTCATCGTATGTATTATGAAATAAAGTGAAAAATTTGAGGGAAAACAAATTTTAAATAAAATATATATGCAGAACTCTCGCACAGGTTTGTTTTAATAAGGAAGAGTGAAGAATTTTTTATCTACACTATATCATTCAACCACTACAGGTACCAACTGGTATTATTATTATTAGGCTGATATTCTATCGGTCCATACTTGTTAAAGAAAATGCTGGTAGCTACTACCCCCGCACAACTATACTGGCGTAAAGCAAATCTACTTACAGCTTCACTACAACAGTTTCTCATCTATGCATGCGCATATGTTGCACGCATAAATGTAAGTGCTTGTATGCTACATTAGTTTCCTATCGATATATAATATATTCATGCCTTACGTACAAACATAAAAGCACCTACCACTGTGACATCGATTTCTTATCTATCCATATTTGTGTGTTCACGCAAATAATGCAAATTCACCTAGTAGTCTAGGAAAATTAGGCTTTGAAACGGACATAAAGGATCAGAGATTTTTGTTTTGAAATATCTTCTGAATGACTCCCTAATTGACATACTAAAAGTCCACAGCGATCCCGGTGGAGCTAAGCCCCCCAGGGGGCTTCAAAGACACCGAAATTCACCTTTTCAGAAGTATTTCGCGTAAACAACATTTTACAGGAAAATGTGTCGCACAAAAGTTGTTTCTCGTTAAAATTTACATAAAAAAGGCTTCTTGTAAAATTTTCGTAGAGTTGAAAAGAACGCCGTCAGCGCGCGCTGAAGTTGACACAATTTGTTCATGCTCACTCTGTGTACTGAACCAACGTGCATTGGCAGTGTTTTAATAATAATAATAATAATAATAATAATGGGACAAATACAATTATTGTTTGAAGATAGAACAAATAGAGAGATAACCTCAGAGTGATTTCAAATTTCGTAGACCAAATTTGGCGGCGATGCTCCTTTGTCAAAATAGGCTCGAAAATTGGAATATATGTTGCTAAAATTTCTCAAAAAATTACTCTGCCTCAATTTTTACCGGTAGATTTGAATTTGTGTCGAGAGATTGAAAAATTTTGATCAGGTTTCGATGCCATAGTTCTCGTTCGTTTGCCTGCGGTGAACCATAAGAGCTGAGGGTAGGACGGGATAGGAGGGGCGGACTCCCTCGAAATATCTAAATATATACCAACATAACTCAATTATCATGTTAAATCTGTAACATTTTTCTAACTTTTTCATTCAGATCCCCCCCCCCCCCCCGAAACTATTTTCTCTACCCGCTACTGACTGAGGGGCTTGAACTTTAAGGATGTGTTTGTATGAACTCTGAATAAGTTTTAGACTAAAAAAAAAAAATCGGTGCTCTTATTAGAAAGAGGGCACAGAATTTTGCCCCCTCCCTAATTTTTTTACTTGAATTTTGCAGGATTAATTTACCATTGAGTTTCTCCACATTCTGTTGAAATTTGGTGGCTGGTGTAACTGTCTCCCTCCCGAAATATCTAAATACCTACCAACGCAACTTCTTTGTTATGTAGTATGAGTATTAGGCAAGTGCCTCGGACGGCCGATTTCGAGGGGTGGCAAATTTTTGTACAGAAAAAGCGGAAAAAGGAGAGAAAATTCGGAAAAACAGAAAATGAAGAGAGAGAAAAAAAAGTAAAATCTTGTAGTAGCTGCAGAATTTACAACTGGGAAATAATTATTAATTTTTGACCTGTAGCTCATTAGGAGGATATAGAGTGGAGGGGTAAGGGGGATATTTCGTTGAGTGCCTATAGCGACTGAGCTTCTAAATCCGCAGGTGGTTACAAGGAGCGTAAGCAAAAGTGGAGTCCATAAGAATTACAAAAAAAAGTGAAGTGACCACCCGTTCATTAGTCGCAGTAGCAGCCGATGCCGGCACTGCGGGATGGGTCGCGGCAGGAAAACTGCAAGAGTTTTCAGACAGGAAAAGATCACGGATGTGGATCACCGAAGAGGGATGATGGGAAAGCAGTTTGAAAGGGAATATATATTACAATACAAGGAACTGAAATAGAAAAAATTTCCGAATTCGACTATTTGAGACAGATACTTTCGTTTGAAGACTTAAAGAATAAATAAACCATGGGCAAGCTTAAAAAACATGTATCAAGGTAAATGAAGATTGAGATAAAGACGAAAATACTGAAAAGATGCACTCTACCAGTCCTCACTCATGGAGCCCATACGTGGGCCATAATGAAGAAGCTAATGAAAAGGTTAACTGCCACTGTGAGAACAGGGACGAAACTAAGGGGGTATGGGAGGACAACTTTCCCCAAGCCTCCTCCGGGGAGTTGGAAAGTTTTAGTAGTTGGATCAAAAGTTGGAAAAATTCAACAAGTCAAAAAAGATTTCGATTTTTTTCCTTTCCCCCTCCCATCTAACTCATGTAAGCAAACCCACTTTAGCCAGCTCACTTTGGCCCATAGTCCAGATGAGCCGCGAGGCGGGTCAACCTGTAGAATATATTATGGCATGAGCATGCACAAAATGTGCGAAATTCAGCGCACTCTGACAGCGTTGTTTTCAACTCAACGAAAATTGTACAGTGGGCCTTTATTACGTAAATTTTAATAAGGAACAACTTTTGTTTGAAATTTTTTCCCATAAAATGTTTTCTACGCGAGATATTTCTGAGAAAGTGAATTTCGGGGTCTTTGAAACCCCAATAAATAGTCAATGGTTGAATAACCTACGCTTCGCCGACGATATAATATTAATGAGTAACAATCTAAAAGAGCTGAAAAATATGGCAGAGGAGCTCAGTATTGAAAGCGAGAGAGTGGGACTGACAATGAACTTCTCTAAGACTAAAGTAATGACTAACCAAGGATGCGATGGGTTTCAGGTGAGAGGGGAAGACATAGAAATTGTCAAATAATATAATTATCTGGGCCAAATGATCATTTTTGAAGACAGAGGAAAAGTGAAGCTAGGGGTGAGGACTACTAAAGCGTGGAAAAACTGTTGGGCTCACAGGACACTTCTTGAAGGTAACCTACCACTAAAAACGAAAATCAAAATATTAGAGCAATGTGTGATACTCACTCTCACTTACGGAGCCTAATCCTGGTCATTGACTAGAGGGCAATAAGAAAAATTGAGGATAACGTACTTTAGAATGTTGCGTAGCGTAATGAAAGTTAGAATCAAGGACAGGATTAAGCTAGAAGAAATAATAAAAGCCACTGGAATCATGGATATAGGCTGTAGGGTCAAAAAATTGAAACTGAGCTTCGCAAGACATATGGCGAGGGGAGAAGAAAAATGGGTAGATTAGCAGAAGAATGGTCGCCTAGGGAATGGAAGAGGAAAAGGGGTAGGCCGCCTACAAGATGGAGAGACGAAATTGTAAAATATTTTGGAATTCTATGGGGAAGATTAGGAAGGGCCTGGGGTGGTGGAGGAAGACGATAAGAGCGCATGCCCGTCTATGGGCGCGTTCGGTGGCGTGGGCACCCCTCGTACAGCCGAACAAAAAGCTATAAATAAATAAACATGACCACTGATAGGTCCTTCTTTCTAAGCAGATAAACTAGTCTCTAATTTTCCTGTCCAGAGCTGGCCATTTTCCAGAAGCTAGCTGTTTGTTGTTTTTCTTTGGTTATTTACTTGAAATTTACCAGCCTGGTGAAATGCACCTGGCTGGATACTCCAGCAGGTGCTAGTGCACATTTGCACCACTATTTTCGCCGGCCATGGCTCGAACCTGGTACCTCCGGATTTCGAGACCTGCGCGCTATCCACTCGGCCAACCAGACCCCTTCTGTCTATCATAGATGTGATCAGTTTTCTTTCATTTCTTACTTTCCCTTCATTTTCCTTGTTGACCAACTCTCCTCAATTATATTACGGATTTTTTCTCGATTGTAGTTGTTTAAATCTTTCTTAATTTCAATTTTAACTTTTCTTTTTAGTATCTGTAGCATGATAAATTTATGGACCAGTTTTTTCGTATTAAGAGTCTCGAGCTAGGAGTTTGGGACCTAGAAGGAATGATGGTTTTCAAGTATCACGATGCAGGTAGTCGGACATTCCGACGTTTATTTAGAATCCGAACTGCGTGGTGACGTTTTTGCAGGGGGCCGACGTCCCTTTCGATCCGCGTGTATGATCTAGAAAGGGCGCGGAATAGAAATTCCCTTTACTTTCGATCTTGGTGTTTTCAAAATTCTGGGTCTAAAAGCAGTCCCCTTTTATTTTTGTTAATCCCCCCCTTTTTGTTCAAATCAAAATTTAGTGAATAGCCTACGTGAATATCACGTGGAAGCTCAGTACTCATGTTAACCTACGTTCAGGGTGGGTGCTTCAAAATTTCAGGGTCCTGTGTGACCAATGGGATCAGGACGCAGGAATCGTCACCGAATCTGAGGTCGTCGAAAGCGATCGTTCTAAAAAACTCTGAAGCTCCTCGAGCTCATTATTCGAGATCTTAATGCAGCCCAATTCTCAAATTTGAATATCTCCTAGGGATAAGGGGACTCCCTTCGGAATAGTTTTTGGAATTTCACATTTGGCTAGTCATTTATTTTTTGGTTAGTTTCTTTTTCCAGCCATTGTTGCTGATGCTTTTTGATCATTCTAAATTTTAGGGGAGAGAGGACCCTACTTCACGGTGTTATCACTCAATACAGTCGTTTATAATATTTATTGTTGATTCTGAGCCCATATTGGAGGGCATCTATCATTTATTTTTGATCGCGTACGAATAGGAGACATATCGCGAAGTAAGGGCCACTGGCCCCATGTTTATTTACAAAGCTGTCGAGTATCTTCATTGTGCTATATTCTATTTTTCTTATTTTCTTTTTTACTTTGATTTATTCTCAATGTTATTTTATCTATTTACAATACACGTATTCTAGTGCTATTTGATATGATTCTCATAATTTCAGTGAGGTGAATTTGGAACAACTTTATCTTTTCGGTTTATTTTATCGAAAATGCATGGACGTACCAACATGCTAATATTTGATTTATGGTACGTGGCATCCCTGGACTTTTTTCAAAATTAGATTTTCCTTTGGTGGACCTCTTTTCATTCAGGGACATGAAGAGTAGGTTCCCAAATACTTATGTCCATTCTTATGGCTCAGGTCTTTCAGCCCTTATTTCACTAATGAAGTACGCTGGAGGTAGGGGTCATCATGGACTCGCCCAGACTCCCGTGGGGCTTGGTGGTAGTCTGTGGTTAAACCCCTATGAGTATGGTGATAGTAGGATGCACGTTCGTTATTACGAGTTATTAACCCCCTTAGTCGGCAATCTACTATCGGCAATTTCCTACAGGTGAGATCCCTGGGAGAAGCTCGTTTTCTTCTTGGGCTCTTATTCCGAAATTTGGGCGGGACATCTGGCTTTCGGGAAATCTTGTTACGTATCAAGAGGTCGATTTTTCCCTTATGGTTACGTTTTCCCTTGTCGACCATTCATTTCTTTTTCTTATTAATTCTTTCGTTTCTCTTGTTAATTTGTCGTCTGTTTTAATTTTGGCTCCTTGTGTACCAAATTTTCGGGGTATTGAGGTAATTGCTACTTCGATTTGGTTGCATAGCTTTTTCGTCGATAGTTGTACTTTATTATTGAGTGTTTGCTCCATTTTATTTTTCATTTCTAGTTTGGCTTCTGTCATTTTGTTTAGTGGAATAATTTCCTGAAAAACTTTCTTCTCTTGTTTTGGGATTTTTATTACTCCTCCGCATATTCGGTGATCTGATAATAATCCAAATCGTAATAGCGTGGAGACATCTTGAACAATACGGGGTGCATTAATCAACAGATGGTATATTTCGTTTTCCGTATTTTTGTTTGGGGAGATCCATGTCCATTTTAATTTCTCGTTTTCTCAAAGGTGTTTGTTATTTTTAATCTGTTCTTGGTCGCAAATTCTATGAGTCTTTCTCCATGCTTATTCTTCTCCCTAGGCCGAATCTACCTACATTGTCTGTCATTTCTTCTTCCTTTCCCACATTTGCATTCTAGTCCTCCATTATTATTGTAAAATTTTATCTTCCTTTATTTAGTATTTCTTCTAGTACACTGTAGAAGTTCTCTATCTCATCAATGTTAGCCTCCAGCGTTGGTACCTAAATTTTCAGAATTGAGAGAATTCGAAACATGTTTTATTTTTATTGGGAAATTTAGGAGAAAATTTTGAAAATAATTTCAAATCAGGAGAAATTGCTTGAAAATCTTTAAAAAATTAGAAAAAAAAAGTATTTTAGGAGGTTGTATAAACATTCAGGGATTCACGAAACACTCGAGAGACAGTATAACATTTCAAGGAATCTCCTGTGATTTCAAGAGAGTTTGCATTACTACTCCGCCATTTGGGATACGATATCGGTAAAAATATATTAGAACTCCACCAGAAATCTTCACAGTTTACGTTCAACGACTATACTTCAGCTAATCGTTGCCGTTTCCCTTTAAAATTGAATCGCCGTATTCTCAGGCGTATACAAATTATGTACATGTTAGCGGGATTATTCGTCGCATCGGCCTCATGCGAATCGCTCGTAAATCCAGATTTTTACGAAAATGAGATTTTAACATCGTTCGACACAAAAGGATTACATACTGCCTGAAAAAAAATCTCGTTATATTCAAACCACAAAATTCCACCCAAAATCGATATTTAGCCACTTTATAACTCAACCCGTAAATCAACCATTTTTAAATTTACAATCAATGATAGGGTGAGTAGTAGTGCTCGTACGAACTAACGATGTTCGTAAGTTCACATTATAAGGGAACGAACGCCTATATAATGTTGGCGGAAAATTTTTTGCATCGTAATTACGCTTTTTTGAATGAAACTTTAAGAATCAAGAATGTATTTCTGCACATCGCTCGGGAAACTTGTTGAGCTACCTACACTTGAACTGAGTCATGAATACAAAACTGAATTTTTTTTGGAGTGGGAAAGAATAACAGTGCCGACCAATCTAAGAAAGAGATCCTCATTTTTCCAAATTCGATGCCGACTTTTCCAACAATATTAGAGAGAGACTTTACCAACTACCATCCCCTCACTGTCTTTGGCCTTAGATTCTTACTACAGGCGGAGTTAGTGGGAGTTGCGAAGCTCTTGACCCTCCTAAACTCCCAATAGGTTTCCGTTTCCCTACAAATTCCTTCGAGACGATCTACATAAACCGCATATATGTCATAACACAAGACCCCGGTCCCCTCCAAGTTATACCACGGTATTCTCACCTCTGATAACCTTTCTCACCATTTTTTTTTTTGGCGACTTCACCAGTAATCCGAGTAACTGTTGGAGTATCAGCTTGATAGTGTAATGAAGAGTAAAGACAAGAGTAAGAAATAACAGAGGGAGAGCAAACGAGATCATAAGCACATTTATGCGTCCGAGGTCAGTACACTTTTCTGCGGGTCTTGGAAGATGACCTGAGTTCTTTTCGCAAAACAGCGACGGCAATTTTTCATATACCAATTCTCTTGTTATTTTGAGTCTTAGAAGCCAGAAATGTGTATTTACTGAAAAAATTCTCGTTGAAATTGAAACCGACAATGTAACACTAGCTGTGGCCTGTCTAAGTCCCAGGAGACGCATCTTCCAGCTGTTCCCCACATGAGCGTCTGTTTGTAGAAGCCGCGAGTAGATAGAAATGAGAGCAAATGATGACGTATTCGCACTACATTCGCACTTTTATTTTCAAAATGTTATTTTCGCTGGAGCTGGTATCGAATATTGATGATAAGGTAGTCAGAGTTCGATAGCGAAGCTGCCAAATTTTCCCGGTCGTTTTCCTATAGGTATGTACTGTTTTGAGAAAGTCACGCATGGGAAGGGAACGAGAGAGAGAACAAATTACTCGAAAAGGGCAGACTGCTAGGAAGGGACATAAGAGCCATAAGACTCAGAGTAAGTACTACGAAAAGTTGATAGCTTACCCCCAAGAGATTGAGAAATTCTGGAAAACCAAATTAACTACTCACTCTGACAATCTTCCATGTAGACTCGATAAGCTTCGTCTTTAATTCATTCTATTTCTTCTAAATAATAATAATAACAGCCTCTTTATTTAGGACTAATTTTACATAACTCCAGTACTATTGTTTATCGGCCCATTCTTGGGAATAGGCCTCTCCGATCTTCCGCCATACCGCCCTATTGTGGGTTTGTTTGTGCCAGGGGGTACCGACTCTGCCAACTATTTCGACCCTCCATCTTGTAGGTGGCCTTCCTCTTTTTCTGGTGTAGTTGTAGGGGTTCCCATTTCCCGGCGTCTGTTCTTGCTATATATGTCCCGCGTATTTGAATTTGATTAGGACTCAAAAAATGAAATGTTAATTAGTTAAATAGTTCGTCAGCCAAATAGTAACTAAGCCACTGGATTCGCAGTATCAAAATTATTGTATAGCATCACGCAGATTCAGGTGATAACAGTGAGAAGTAAGTACAACAGAAATGCAGCATGAAATTCCTTTATTACAACTCACTGTTACTCCAAATATTATGTGAGGGTGTGATTATTAACGACCAAAAGTACAGTTACACCACCAGAATTTCAAAAAGTTTAAAGCAATAACGACGCAAAGTACATTTACGTCGCTTTTATATTCGGCAGAAAGTGCAAATGTGACGTTTTCTTCCGATGTCAGCATATGTACTTGTAGATACATATAATTATGAACTAACTGACGTTTGCGCTGTTGTTTTTCCAAAATATTACACCAAACCATTTTCAACAATGACACAACTTCCCTCTATCGGCAGGAAAATGAATTACAAATCCGTCATCTTTCTCCTGGATGTAAATAGTTATGGTACACTTAGTACACACAAGAACACATAATTGCATGATTTTAAAGTCCTGCTGTCATTGTTCTACTGGAACAGCGATATCTTGTCCAGTTTGATTAACTGATAAGGATCCAATCTTACCAGCAGACGAAAATAAAATCAATATGTAGGTTAATAAATGAAAACCTTCAGTACGTCTTAGTTTTGTGGAGAAAATATAAAATCCCTGTTATGATAACAAACAAAAAAAAAATGTTTCTTCGGTTTCTAGAGGATTCTCTTGTCTTTTGAAACTTCTTTGCTGAATAATAGATAAAATAGGTAATTTCGGGCACAGAGGTATGAAAGAAAGCTCGAGGATATGCAAACCCCCCCCCCCGCCTCCCATTAAAAATAAATATGTTATTTTTCAATATTCTTGATTGCACTGCGATTTTGTAGGAATAATTTTTGACGAAAAATTCGCCTTAATTTACTTTTTAAATAAATGTTTTGGGTGGAAAATCATTTTGAAAAGTCGAACTCCCCCCCCCCCGATTTTTGACTTATTCACACACCTGTTGTATCATTATTCATGCTCAAGTGCGAAAATTTTATATTGTACAATCTTTCAAATTACTGCAAAGCCGCTGCAAAAAGGGGGTTACCCTGTGCCCCAAAAATAATGGAGACTGTTGACAGTTCTTCTAAAAAATCCTACAAGCGAAGGAAGGAGAAAAATGGAAACAAAGAGAGAGACACAAAGTTGGAAAAAGAGATTTTTATGTTCGTCAAGAATGGCTCTTTAGCCACAGTATTTAGTAAAGTTGAAATTAAAAGACATTGTTTTTTCTTCTTCATTCGATTATTGTTTTACATCCTTTACTTATACTTTTGTCCTCGAAAAAAATATTCGTACGCCAAGTGACTGAGTTCACTCGGCAATCGCTGAGCACATTCCAATATCTGCCTTCCCTCTCACCCCAATTTGTCTTCAGTATAGCTCTGCCTTTCTGAAACCGTCAGAATATACTGGAAGACAATTTTACATTATTTCCTATGTCTTTTTGATGCCCCCCCCCTATTCTGACGCAGGCCCTCTTAGGCATCTCCGGGATAGGGGATGCGGTGTCCCGGAGCCAATTTGGCATGCTTGCATCGCCATACGCCCCACATCATCGATGTCTTTTTAAGAGAAGGGGTAGAAGAAGGGACTAAAAAGACAAAAAATATCCGGTATCGAAAGCTATGGTGGTTGATGATATTGCGGTAGAAACACATTTTCTGGGGACTCCCATGAGATCCACTGTTGGCTGAAGTGAGTGGAAGGGGCTTTACAGAAAACAACAATTGACGACAATGGAGAACACTATTTCTTATAACTCGGCTTTTCACTTTAAATTTTGTTGATTGTCATCTTCTTAAATCTAAAGGAGAATCCGGGAATCAGCTGTAAAAATCCGAAGCGAGGATCATTTTCCCTCAACTTTTATCGACCAAAATTCATGCAGCTACTTGATGAACTTGAAATTTTGCAGCTCCTCTCCTCTCTGCAGAAGAGTGGCATCTTTCTTGATCAAATTACTGTCTAAGTATGTATAGTTCACTTTTTCAGCTTGTGCCAAAATTGTCTGCCAACATCCCACCTTGCAGTATTGGACAGTAGTAAGGATTCGAAAGATTGGAGGCCAGGGGAATATATATCTTACTCCAAAAACACAGGAATGGCATGACTCTCAACACTGTGGTGGTTAATATAGGCAAGACTTCTGTATCTGAGTGATTTTATTTGCCCCTTCCATCCGTCCTTCTTCCCCCCTCTCCCCGTTAAAATGAAGCTTTTTGGAGATAAAAGGGTAAGAAATTCCTTGGTAGCGAACAACTCTGACGAGAGAGGGGAGAAAGCGGGAAATACCCCGAGTCCGGACTTTCAGGGGGCCCGATGTATTTAAGAGGCCTGAATTTAATTGCATCATACTGCACATCAAATTAGCAATCATTCCTTACACCATGAGAAAAACCTCTTACCCAGTAGCTTATAATTTTTTCCCATCTGACGAAAGAACAAAATGAACTGGAAGGAAGGGAGTCCGTGAAAATTCCCCCCAGGCCCTCTTTTTTTCTCTACAGGGATGGTAGCGAATTATTTTTCCGATTGGAGATGAAGAGGTCATGGCCTCAATATTTTCAATATTTGCACAATTTACGTCCGAAATCCAATTACGACAACTGATTGCATCCGCAAAAATTGTTCTTGTTAATCCTTTGCCTTTTATTATGTGCATTCTACAGGACTGCAAATCAAAGCTCGCCTACATTTCTGGCGCGTACAGGACTTTGAAACTTTTGATCTAAGAAATTGAATGATTATAACTTCCGTTTCCCCGGGACCGCATAGAAGAAGATTAGGAATTTCTTGATTAGTGAGAAATCACTTTTGGAATGAAAAACCCCAGAGTTACCAAAATGGATTTTCTCAGCGGCTTTCATCTCGGTTAGTTACGAAATTCGAAATTTAGGAATTTAAAAAATTGCAATGTCGTAACCAAGCCAAAAAAATTACCGTTTTTATTTTACGCAGAGAATCAACTTTTTTCTCGGCAACTCACTTCTCCTGTTAATAGTTGTTACCTGGGAATATGAAATTATTGACGAAACAAGTCCCACAGCCCAACTTTATAAACTCAAAATTGGCCAGTCATTATTCCTTTCTATTTGAAGCTTGAAAAACTTTAATTCCGAGGAAAATACTTCTGAACTTTAGTATTGATTACCAAACGTGTTAAAATAAGCGTACATAATGTTGAGGGTGATACCTTTAAAACCATCGTTATCTTTTTTTTTACCCTTCAGTAATCACGCCTACAAGTTTTTTTACAGCAAAGAATATTTTGTTCTGAAGCTGAGTCACCGTATTTCTTTACCTTCCTGTAGTAAGAATTTTCACGGAGAAAAGTGTTGTTGTTGTGTTTTAAGCCCTAGATATTTACCGAATAAAATATAAACTGTTGAATTTTTATGTTTTCATTTGATCGGTGATTTACCAAAATGCAGGGAGTACATTTTTTAAAATCGGGTGATGGAACTCTAAGCTCATCACTATATCGGATTTGTTCTCTTATTATTACAGTTTTATTCATCACACCCCCTCCTACCCCGCATCGCTAAGCAGCATTCCTCGACTTCGGAAGATACATCGAATCATAAAAAAATATTTGCTAATGAAAAGACTCATTCTCAAAACTCATTAAGTTGCATTTTTTGTTTCGGGATCGGGTAATATAAAGGCCCGAACTCGATATATCTTGTTATCGAGCGGTAAAAAACCATTTTTATACTTATTTTCTAATATAAGGGCTCATTTCTGAAATTCAGTGAGGGTTTTTTCCGGAATTTATGATGAAACTCCTGATTTATCAATATCACTGTCAAATCCCCCCCCCCTCCCCAACAAAAGTCACATTCCTTCATGTTATCACAATGCCTATTTTATAATAAAGAAACTCATTCTCAATTTTTTTTTTATCGGATGATGAAGCTCAAAATTTGATATCTCTTTACTGAATAACAGAAAGGTGATTTTCATATTTGCTAATGAAAATGATAATTTCTACAACGCAGCAAAGAGCTTTTTTCGGAATTGAATGGTGAAGCCCTCGACCCATCAATAGTGAAAAAGGAAACCTTTTCCCTCCATGTTGTTACAATATTTGATGTTGAAAAATAATTGTATTCGCTGTGCATTCCAATTCCAAAATGCAACTGGCGATTTTCTCCTTCATCCCCCTCAGAAATATTTGCTGGCTTAACGCTCTTATCTGTTTTAGTTTTCGAGTTGAATGAATTTAATCAACTCAGTGCCTTACATTAAAAATTATATATGATTGCTTCGAAAAACTGTTTACAATGGATCGAAAAAAGTTACAAAAATTTCTCAAATCAGTCACAATTGTAACCTAATCGAATTTAATAACTATCTTTAATCGAATATTATCGGAGCCATTATTTTAGTAATTGAATTTTGGCAATCAAACACGATAATTTCCTGTTCCATAGTAATAATATAATTTTTATTGCAGTAGAGTAAATAAAGGTGGGAGGTATGGGGATATATTCCTACCTCGAGACAATATTAACTTTGAAAATAACCCATTTTCACAGCTTACATCCATATTGTTTTGAAAAACTCGAAAGTTGTTTCGCTCACTCCGCTCACAATCGAATTTGCCACAATTTTTATCAAATTACACAATTCGTGTTCCTCTACAGCAGCTCCCTAGTTACGATAATTAGGACAGGCCGGAAGGCACCCCCTGGCCCCTTTCGGTTATATGCCTGATACTCTCTGAAAATTTGAATATAAGGGTCAATAATCATCTCAAAATCGTAATTTTCAATGTCAGGCGTTACACTGATTAAAATTTTCAACCTCGAAAACTAAGGCGGATGAGAGGATGCGACAAATGAGTCTTTCTGAGAGATATAAAAAGGAGAATCGTTTACTAAAAAAAGAGAAAAAAATATCCCAGCTCGGAGAATAACTTCATGGAATATTTTCGTAAGCAGATTATACCAAATTGACGTTGTGAAAATCTTGTAGATCTAATTCCGATATTTTTAAAATGTTACTCTTGATGAAAAAGTTGCATCGAGTCTATCTATAAGTAATACGGAGAAAAAAAGTTCCATTAATGCTGTGTATAATTTCTTAAAATTTCCATATCTTTGACTCTTCAAAAGTAAGAGCAGACAAACGTATCTGTACGCTGTCAGGATAAATTGCCTACCTACCCGGTCGGAGAAGGTTCACGCCTTTGAAGGCACCATGTATATGACGTTAGTTGATGAATTAAAATTTAGACTAAAGGTAAATCTAACTATTTTATTTTACAACATCTCAGTTAGCTTTATACTGGGCGACCCCCCCTTATAAATTTCGCCGTAGGGCAAGACAGACTAGTACAGCTTCAGTTATAATTTTCGCCTGTGAATTTGATATTTAGTTTGAAATTTATACTGAATGGCAACCTGAGACAGGGTTGTTAAGTGTCCACAACTTGTCTTAGGTGGATTTAAAAATATTGCCAATTTTCTGCGCGATGTCTTCAAAACTAGGGCCGTGATAGAAAAATATTAAATTGTGACCTGCATCGAGAAACGTGGTTAGTGAGCAAAAATTCCGATTTTGAGATTTTACTCGATTTGTACTAATTAAGACCTGCGCTTTCACGTGGTGTTGTCGAAAAAAAATTTAAAAAGAATTATTTAAGCTTGTACAAGCCATCAAACTGGTTCTTATCAGTATGACGATTTTCATTGATTTATGCTGATTTTCATCATGGCAGATGTTCATACATTCACGAGCTCTTATCACTATTTTCATAGTAGGCAATACTGAATAACTCGAAAATTTTTGAACTCCAAATAAAAAAAAGGAACAAGAGTATAAAAAATAAATTACATGGTTATATTCCACAAATGCCTATTAATAATTATTCCAAATTTCAAGAAGATTGATCGCTCCAATGCAAAGATATTCGCATTCAAAATTTGTTTTCGTTCTCCTGGGAAATTTGTTTATTGCTTACTAAACACCTTTTCTCGATACAAGTCACAATTTACTCCGTGTAAGTTTCTATGGAAGATAAAGATTCCGAGAAAATAGTGCCGAATAGTGCCGAATAGTGCCATTTGCATAAATTGAACTAGTATGAGACATCTAAAAAACGTCAAATTCGGAGGAAAAGTCTTGTGTCCAAACTGCTCGGCAAAAATCTAAATATGATACAGTGATTGGGTTATTAGGATACAGGATTATAATTCGCCTCCAGGAAAAGGTACACGAATCAGCCGGGCAATGATGGTACCCTCACACTTTACCGGAAAAAATGATGCAAACATTTAGTAGATACGACTATTGGTTGCAGAAATATCTCATTTTGAAGGGAGGAACATTTTTTCAAACTGCAAAATAGGAAGACAAACATTACTAATAGGTCAGAAAGATGTTTAAAAATTAAATTTGGACTATAAACTCGCAGAGATTACGATGACCCCTTGGTCATTTTTTCCATTTCAAGTCATCTAAGGTCATTTTTGGTAATGTCCCCCTAAATGGTCATTCAATTCATTTTTGTGGAAGTTTCTTCTTCAAACCCTAGAAATTCTGCTCGATTATGAAGAAAATTATTCTTTTCCTTCATTTTGTGCTTCCACTGTGCAGTGTAAAAAAACAAAAGGAAATTCAGTTTTCCGCCAGATTGCAGGCAGGCACGTAGAGAAGGGTTTCTTCTGGAGGGGCAAAAGTAGTTAAATTCTCAACTGACTCAAGTCAAAATTCCCAAGTATCAAAATTTGTTTGTATTAGCAAAAATAAAAAAATTTTGACTTGTTGGATTTTCCCAACTGACTCACAAGTCGGAAATTTGTTCGTATTAGCAAAAAAAAAAACTTTTGACTTTGATTTTCCTAACTTTTGATCCATCTACTGCTTTGAGGGGCAGTCTTCCCCCTGCCCCCTTATTTTCATTCCTGTTCCAGGGAATTTATTAAATTGAAATAGGACCAAGACTAAAATGATCTACTCAGAGCCCGTGCGAGGGGGTGGGGGAGTGTCAAACCTCTCAGTCATCTTTCATTCGGCAAAATTTTGGAAATTGATATTTCTTTTACACACCGATTTCACAAGTTTTTTTTTTTTAAATACTGAATGAAAAATTTCATTAATTTTGACAAAATTGTATTCGGTTAAACCTGAGAAAAATTTAGAAAAAAGCATTCCTAAAATTTCTATTTGGCAGTTCGGTATTTTTATAATCCACATCCTCTTAATAAAAATTGCTCAAATCGTCTCTGGATCTACTTTAGTGTGAGAAGAAATCCCATGCAATTCCCATCCGTAATATTCACTTCTGGTCACCACTGAGAACCAAAAGGAGCTTAGTCTAAAAACTTTGAGCAGATGTATTTGAGGTATACTTGAAATTATTTTTTCGTTATGCCCTTAAAAATCACCTTTTTGGTCCCCTGTCACTGCCCTAAACTACGTTTCTGACAAATTTTTGCTTTTTGTATATATCAGTGTTTTGCTTCTCCTAAAAAGTGTGAAAAATGGAGTTCATCTCTTTTGATTCACATCAATTTAATTACAGACAACGTTAGTGCTAAATTAGGGAAGAACATGCACAACACTGTATTTGGCATAAAAAGTTCATTTCAATATAAACACCTTTTCCGTATCATGACCAGTATTTTGTCATTTCATGTAAATCATATTAGCACAGTAAACGTATTTAGAAAAATTCCATTGCTCAGTTCAAAATTAACATCGTAAAATTAAAGAAAAAACCTCAAAAAATTGACTTAAAATTCTCATTTCTCGACTTCAAGTAGTACCCAAGTCCCTTGACCAGTGGAAAAATCTTATTTTTCCACTCGTACACGTGGTTCTGCTACGAGAGTTCTAATCCTTATTCGGGGTTAATATTTTTCAAGGCCAATTCAAGCCACCCCCCATGTCCAATATCAACCGCACACAGATGGGCTTTTTCCAAATTGCCAGGTTTATCGCTGGATTCAAAATAATTCGTCAACACGAAATTCCAGCCTCTGGTTCCGATTTCCCGGCAGAACAATTTTTATTACCCCGGCCTAGTATAAAAACACTTTCTCGAGATTTTCGGTGTAAATTTTTCGCGAATTTACTGTCGCCGGTATATGCGAAAATATAAAAAAAAAATTTTGCGACGAATTTACACCGGCAAATTTCGTTTTATTGACGTTGCGGTATCGGGAACCGAAAATTCTCAATTTGCGGAAGCCGAATAAAATATTAATAAAAACAAACCTATTCTTCGAGGAACTGTTTACGAGTCACGCATTCTCGATTCCAGTCCTCCTCCGATTAATCGATACATAATCACAGGCTCGATATTTCAAAATCACCGGAATGAGTGAGCTTGATTCGCGTTAAAAAAAAAAATCCGTTTGTACGCCTTTCTTACTATTCGTGATAAAAATCTTTTTAACCGAGCACCGGTCACAAAAAGCGGCGATTCGCGTGATCTAGTACACGCTCGAAGAAAAAGAAATAAGAAAAAATTAAAAGAATCAAAAAAATTGTACTCGTCACTTACTTTTTATTTTTTCGTTTTTGAGATATTGCAATCAGGTGAGTTTTCGGCGGGCGCAAAATATACTAAAACAAATAACGAGTGCTGTGCGGATAGAATACGTTGTGAGGCTTAGGCGTAACGCACATGTTGCATTTATATAATTTTCTCCTTCGTCTTGAAACAGGAGTTCCGTGACGTCACTTCTGTGCAACCAATCGTCGTCCATTTTCAATCGCGCTTTTTTTTTTCTCCCCCGAATATTATAAACATAATATGCGAACACCTTTTCACTCCTCGGAGCCGTGGGTTGGCCGATTGTGTAAAATGATTTTTTTCGAAGAGCTGTTGAAAACGAAAAACAGGATTTCGACGAAGCCCTACTTCGGAGTGACGTGTGCCGTGGTAATTATAGGTATTTTGGGTAACAGGTAAAGTGGTTACCCGAATAGAAAATCGTTTGGTCTAGACGGCATGGGAAACCCTGGGCCAGACGGAGGGAATGGAATTTGCGAAACGATTACGAAATATCGAGGTAATTATCGGGTGAGAAAGTATTTTCGACAGGACGGAGGCAAGGGTGAACTGGGGCAAAACGGCCTGGTGGGAAACGCCTTGAAAGGAGCCTCAGTTGATGTTTGGGAACTGCCTAGACACATATAAATTTCTAAATCAAGTATAATATGGAAGTATCGCAGAAATCCTGAGGTATGCCCAAAAATTTGGTGTAACTCGCACAAAAGTGGGCATAACTGGCTAAAATATTAAGCAGTTCAATTTTGATGCCGCTGAATTTCTTTCGGAAAATTAAGTCATTTCGACTGTATTTTGTTTCAAAAGCTTTACGATAAAAGTCTTGGCCCTAAAAAAAGACACAGTGTGTTAGGATGGTGCTTATTTTTGATTTTCGATTTTGTAATAAGTCACCCTTGGGGTCGGAAAAATCCATGATAAATTTAAGAATTTCTCCTCCCTTGCGGTACGGGCTTTTTCTGATTTCGCTTAAACCTTGCAGAAAATATTTCTTCAGTCAATGGAATCGAGCTACAGGGTGGCTTGACCCAAAACATGATTTTTTTCTCGCTAAGAGTAAATACGTAAAAGGTCCACCCAAGAGCATCAGGAGAAATTTTCAAAAATCAAAAAGATTGAGTTGACCTAAATTCAAACTCTGTTTTGGCCGCGGTGTTTGAATTCGTTGTTTGATTTTGACGGGAGTTCTTTGTTCTCGAATTCAAGTACAAAAAGCAGGTGTAACTCGGCCGAAAATTTACTCTGTTCATTTTTGACGCCGGGTCTAAATTCATCTTGAAAAAATGAGCCGTTTCCACGGCGTTTAGTTTCGAAATTCACTGCCCCCCCCCCAAAAAAAAAATATATATTATGGAGAAATGCTTAAATATTAAAAAATTGATTTGACCACTTATTGCAGCTCAGTTTTGGCCACTGATTTTGAAATCGATATCGGATGTGTCACTTGGTCACCTTTTCAGATGTTGTTTACTACTATAAATCATTTTTTCTGTAAAAAGTCACTAAAAATTACTTTTTTCATATTTTCACGCACAAAATAAAGTAAAATAATAATCAAAAAATGAAAATGGAAGAACTGTGACAACGCGCCCGACTCGCGGGCATCCTTCCCTACCTTTCCCCATATATCTAGGTTTTTTGCCACCCTTCCCCATGTTGTCCCAACTCTCCTGTCAATTTCGTTTCGCCACACCTGGTTGCTGGTCTTCCCTTTTTCCTGGAGCTTCCGTACGGAGTCCAGTCAGTCAGTCTTTTATGCCATTTGTCCTGCTTTTCCCTGGCTAAGTGTCCTGCGTATCTCAATTTCAGTTTTTTGACTTTATATGTGATCGTTTCCACTTTGGTCATTGCGTATAGCTTTGTGTTTTTGACTTTGTCTCTAGATCTGATGTTGAGGATGCTTTTTACCATTTCATTTTGAGTTACTTGTTATCTGTTTAACTGGGATTTAGTCAGGGTCCAAGGCTGGCTCTTTACGTCAAGCAGAAAGTCACACAGTTATCGAAACTTTTGATCTTTGTTTGTAGTTCCATTTAACTTTTAAAACGGTATTTGAGAGTCCAAAAGCTTTTCCACCCGTTTCTTCTACGCTTAAACTTATATCAGCATCAAATTTATTGTTAACTGCCAACGTTTGACCTAAATAACTAAATAGGTCCACTTTTTCGATTTCAATGTTATCTAAACTTAGTTCTGCATTTTCGCCTGTTGATAAAAAATTTTTCTTGCTGGGGTTAATTATCAGCCCTACATTTCCGCATTCATACGTTAGCTCTGATGCCATTCCCCCAACTCCACCTCACTTTTGCTTATTAAACTTATGTCATCCGCGCACCTAAGGTTGTTTAGATATTTTCCATCAATTTTCATTCCATTGTTATCCCAGGACATGTTCCAATACCGCGTTGAAAAGATTTGGAGAGAGAGGGTCTCCTTGTCTCACGATAGGAAGAGAAGGACAGGCCATAATCGAAACAAAAATGGGAAACCTATTCTGCCATATCGGAAAAGGGGGAAGGCAAAGAGGCGTGGGCTTTTCAATTAATAAATTAAAGGAATTTTGCTGAAAGTCTGATAGAATTGCACACGTTACCATGAAAATCTCCCAACACCAAATTGTGTTCATTGTGCAAGTCTATGCTCCTACTTCAGACTCCAGCGAGGAAGAAATAGATAACTTTTACGAAACCCTCTCGTAAACAATGAGCCCTCAAAGCAACAAGAAGCAGAAAGATCTACTGATAATGGGTGACTTTAACAGCCAAATAGGTAAGCGAATATGCGGAGAAGAACTCATTATGGGACCATACGGATACCGTGAGGGGAACAAAGGAGGAGAGATGTTGGTAGATTTCTGTCAAATGAACAAGCTCCAAATTACCAATTCATTTTACAAAAAAAGGAAAAATCACGTATGGACTTTGATTACCCCAAACAGGGAAAATAAGAATCAAACAGACTATATCTTGGCCCCCATGGACACCAGAAAAAAAAAGGAAAAATATTTCGGTTGACCCTAAATTTGAATTCCATTCGGATCACAGACTGGGTATGTAAAATGCGAATTGAGATAGGAAAAGGCGGTAACCGTCGCAAATCATCTATGATGCCGGTAGAAGTATTTAAGTTTTAAAATTCGGGAATTTACCTGGTCGAAATCAGCAGGTTGCTTAAAGAGATTGACATAGACGAATTGATAAGAAACTCAGCTGCGGAAAATGTGGACCGTCTTAACAAGGCTATCTCCGAAGCAATTTACGAAGCCGCAAGGCTTAGCATAACCCCGAAAACCAAAATAAAATTATAATTACAAATCCAAACAAAACGGGGAAAAGGGTAACAAGCCTCCAAAGCAAAGTTCGGCTAAGGTTAGGGAACTCATTGGATCAAGGGAACGCCTGAAAAATGTAAAGTTTTTGTTAAAAAGGAAAAAATTGAACTAAATGGTGTAAATTGGTAAAGAAAGAATTCAGAACCCAAAACCAACTGAAACAACAAAAAATAATTGAGTACACTCTAAACAGTTTCAAACGTATCAAAAAAATATGGAGAAGCTTATCAGCGGGTAGAAACTGCGAAACTGGACTAACTCCCTAATCGACTCCAAAGGAATGAAAATTTATGGCAGATTTGAAATGAATGAGGTTGCCGCTGAGTTTTACTTTTCGCTGTCAAAGTTCGGATCGATAACGCAGTGGTTAGTTAATTGATATCAAGTTTCGTATAGAAAAATTGTTGGTCAACTGATATTATATTATTTCTTTTAGGAAAACTTTCAGATTGTCGATATTGAAAATGCGATGGAAGAATTTATTAGTATCAAGTCAAATCAGAAATAGGAAAATCAGATGACTTGATAACAACATCAAAGTCTATATCGAAATCAATTTCGACTTTTTCATCGACATTTAGATAGAGAAAATCAACAAAAAATTTGTGGTCATCGAGACACTTTTCTATGTGCAATTCGATACCAACTCTCTCATTAGCTCTTGAGTTGCTCAAGTCGACAAAAAAGTCGTGATGGCCGAGTTGATTACCATATATAATTCATCATCGACTTTTTCGTAGGCTTTTGACGAGCGAAAGAATGATGACGAACAAGTTGACGTCGAACGTATAATGTCGGCTTCAACTCGACTCTTCAATCGACTTTACCTGTTGAAGTCGACAAATATGCCGTATTGGAAAAGTGACCGGTTTTGAATGTTGACAATAGTATCAACTTTTGTACCGACTGTGTTTCGAGGGTCAACACATCATTCTGAAACATCAATTTCAACGTTGATATGAAATGGAGTATTAATTCTGATTCTTTGCCTGTTATACTATGGCCACCGCGACTCTTTCGTTTCCATATATCTTCTGGTGCCTATGATCGTCTTACCGCCTGGGGTATAGGCGCGTATCGAGCTGCTGTTTTACAGAAGGTGCAAAAAGTGTTCTGTTGATGAAATTATTGAAAATGTATTCTTTAGACTAGAATAACGTAAGAAGGAAATTCAAACTAACCTACGCAAGAAACCAACTACAATTTAAAAATAATTCCAGCAAACTTTTTCATTTTTTCATTTTTTTTTTTTTTGAAAAGTTCTACAAGACAGCACCAATAACCGGAAATACATAGAATTCTTGGTTTCAGTTATAATATCTGTTTAACAAATTCGAAAATACAATTTGAACAGCGTTATTCTTGCCAAAGATATCTATGAATTTCATTACGTCTGGTACAAAATAATATGACACACAGGAAACAGTTCTAACAAATTATTAATTTTCTATTATTAATACCGAATGCGATAACTAATTTTCGTGGATTTCAACTTCTATTCATTAAGATGAATTTCTTCGAACGATTCAACTCTAATTATTTTTCGTCGCGTGTTTCCGACAAGTATGATGATTAGAAAATTCTGTTAAGGGGTAAAAGTATAAGGAGAAAATTTAACGAACATCGTTTACTATTACAAGCACGACCGATGAAACAATGTTCTGAGACCATAACCAATATTACGAGATGAGTTTTCAAGTTTCGATTTCAGAGTGACCTCGCGGACGGGAGCTTTGTTTTGAGGGATCCTTAGCAAAATCTTGATTTTAGATGATATTTTGATGTTTCCTTTCAAGATTAATTTTAGAAATCAGTAGCCTTTCCATGCTTGTTTTGTGTTTCTATTTCTTTTTACATTTTTTCTGTAACATATACTATTTGGCCCAGGTACGTATACTCTTCCGTGCACTCCGATTCCTCGTCCCCTATTCGGA
Source organism: Acanthococcus lagerstroemiae (assembly GCA_031841125.1). Lineage (NCBI taxonomy): Eukaryota > Metazoa > Arthropoda > Insecta > Hemiptera > Eriococcidae > Acanthococcus > Acanthococcus lagerstroemiae. Next base: position 17,517,467 of record CM063113.1, on the reverse strand, counting down.
TATTTGCACCCATAGAGTCAAAAATTTGAGAAATTTGCGACACTAAGAACCATACTTTTTTTTTCTCTTTTTTTTTGCCACGATTTTTGTCCCTACAAAAAAAAAGACATGTTCTGGTATAAGATTCTAATAACCAACATTTTTACAAAAAAAAAATTTCAAGGAGGTTGACATTTAATACAAAATTCTCATTTGAGACATCTGACAAGTACATAGGTAGCTTAAAAGAAAAGAACCTTCAAATGTCAGAACAAGACTGAGACTGCCTAGAGTTGATTATTTAGCCAGCATGAGCCGTTCTGTTTGTCATTTCTCGCCGCAACCTTTTCAAGCCTTATTCGGTCGATAACAGCCGCCTTTCAAAACCGTATAACAAGGTTCGCAACAATATCTACGTTTTTCAACAATAAACATACACGTACATTTTCCAAGGCATTGATTACAAAAGGGGAAAACGTGTTATTTCCTGCAAAAGCAGCGGCTAAGAATTTCGCCTACACCTTCAACGTCGTCGGAACGTCTTTCGAGCCCGCGCCGCGGCTGATAAGCATCTTTGGAATTTGTGAAAACAAAAAAGTACAGTCAACTCTATCCACCGGAAACAATTAATACATCACGCGGCACTGGCGGCGCTGCGAGCCCGGCGCGCAAAATGTGAAGTTGCGATTTATCTGCTGGAAATAACCCATTTTGAACTCGCACAAGGCACGCAAATATTTTTCGAATATGTTAATAATACTGCCTATGCGAAACGCCTGACGCCGTCTTCACCTGTTCTGCAGTCTCACACCGAAATTCCGCGTTATTCACGTCGTTTCTAATTATGTAATTCTCACTGGACACACGCGCCTAAAATTTTCGTATAATCTGCATACAGCCGTCGGATGAAAATTTTAATTGTTTAATCAATGAGATCTCCAAGTTCAAGGGAGGACGGACCGGGTCACCATGAGACGATATTACGCAGTTTTTAAAAATAGCTCGACAGTCTTCGACGTGTTGTTGCAAAAGAGATTGAAGGTGGGCACCGAATACGGCTCCGAGATAATGTGCCACTTACCTATACGTACCGAAAATGGAAAATGTTCCAATTTTTTTACCTCCCCGCTAAATTTTTTCCTTTAGTTGTAAAAATGAACTCCTGAAGATTTCAGCCAAATCAGATTAACCGGTGCCGACTTGAGCTTGAAGTTCGAAAATCACATGTCCGAACGCGCCCATAGGCGTCGCGGTTGTCATCGCCCGACGCTCGGCGTAATGCAGCGATGAACCCACGGACGCGACTCACGACAGTAAAACACTAAAATTGTAGTTTTTTGCTATAGCTGTTTATTGATTTGCACTCCAAATCAACAGATTTTCTCTTGTCACCATCGTTGTATGTAGTATTTATCATTATAGTCTATTCATTCATACCTCCTCTTGGGTTATACCTTTTGCCGTGGTGAGGAGGCTTAAGCGTAAATAGTATAATACAACGTTCTATTCTACAGATGAGAGAAAAGCACGAACAAGAACAAAATTTAATCTGGAACATCAAAAACGTAATGACTAATGAGTTATCACGTTATCAGTCATCGTTGAGCCTTCAGTGTAGAAACGCGCATGCGCAAAAACAAATACCTATAACAGCTGTTTTGTCGAACTCATTAAGTCCCTAGACATTTAAAATTTCATTAAATCCTGCTTACGACGTGTCCAGGAAAAGGGCCTTAGTGGTAAATGAACATTCAGACCCTTTTCTTGTATCGGGTCACGCTTCTTATAATCATGACGCACTTAAACAGTCACTTTAGCTCCTAAAAACTGGGATTAAAAACGTACTTTGCCACCATCTGTAGAAAATAGTATATTATACACCAAGAGCCAAAAGTGAGTGTTTACAGCGAGGGAAAGTTTGCGAACGAGCGTAGCGAATGAGCAATTGCTGAGTCATGCAAATTCTTTTTTGCCTCTTGTTGTGGAAGATATTTTTTATACTACTTGATCAGAAGCGGCAATGTTTTTCGCTGATATGCTCTGTATTATGTATCTATTTATTTAAATTATAGACAGGTGATTTTTGTGTGCATAATTAATTCAAAAATTTAATTTGCTCAGTTAATTACTACAAAGTACAGTATCACAGTCTTGTCTTCAGTTTGTTCATGTGCACAAACATTGTACCTACACAGGTATAGTGGCCAGCAAAAACGTAACGACGGTTAACAATGAACAGTAACAGCCGTACTACATCGTGAATATTTAAATGTGTTCTTAAGTCACTATTTTGTAATTCGCTCCTTGGCTGAGTGGTTGGAGACGATCGCTACATTTTGGTCAAATGTTTCAATGGACGCGGGTTCGAATCAACAATACAAAATTGCTGGCCAGCAATTTTTTCATGTAAAAACGCTTTACATTGAGGGACGTTTACTCTACATACAGGTTTTGTTAGCTCTCGTTGCATGAAAACACCAACATTAAACATTGCCTTTCTGATCAATAAAAAAGACTCTATCGCTAACTGGCGGAATTTTGCGCATCGGGGTTGGTGTCTGACTGATTTGGTCATTTAGGCTACTTGACTGATAACGACCTGTTAGTGGTTACCTATAGTTATTTTGCAGGCTTGAGCTAGTTAGGCTGCATAGGTTGTTCGGTGTACCAACTTTTTTTTACAGTTTTGAATGACTGAACAATTAGTTTTTGAAGTTTCAGTTACTGTAATGATTCTCGCAAATTAATTATTTTTGCTGTTTCGGTCGCTTGGCTTTAGCCGATTAGATTGCTTTGATTGATTGAGTTGTTTTATTTTTATGGATTTTACCTATTTTTGACTGTTTTGGTAATTTTGAGGCTATTTAAGCATTTTCAGGTTTTCCTGATCGTTGTTTTCGGACTTTTTGGGATGATTGGGTTGTTTTACTTATGTGTTCGAGCGATTTTGGTATTTACAGCGATTTTTCTTGTATGTATTCTTCTGCATGTTTAGGCTGTTTGTATTGTTTGAGCCATCTTCATTGTTTCTGCTGAGTTACATTTTTAGGGTGTTTGCCCGCGCACAGCGCTGCAAGCAGCCTATTGCAATTGCTTTTTAATTTGTTTAAATACAAGTGTATTGTTTACAGACTATAGTTCGATTTCAGTTCAGTTTATTTGTCAACTGCTGCCATCTATCGGTAAGTCGGTCTCTCGGTTTGTAAAGACGTTGGTACACTGAATTAGCTTCAAAGACTTCAAGCTTCAACATTTATTTGGTTTTGTTTTATCAAGTAGAAAGTTAGCGCACCAACAAGCAAGCAAGATACCAGCAAAATCTCAATATTTTGGAATCCGGTCATTCAGTACAATCAGTAGCGGATTGATGTTTACTTGTTGCAGTTTTAGGATAATTTTGGGAAGCCAGCAGTTGGAAGCTGAAAGTTTACTTTTCCAGCTTCAGCAAATACCCTCTCCTCGCTATCTGTGAAGTAGCTTGTTAGCTGTTTGCATTATTTAAGCTTTATTTGTGCTGTTTTTGCTGTTCAGGTTTGGTAAGACTGTCTATGTTATTTTAGCTGTTTGAATTGATTCAATTTACAACCAGCGGTGTAGCAACCAACAAGAAAGTTGTTATTTTCAAACTTTAGTATCAATGAACATACAGTTAATTCAACTACTTATCTATTTGATTTCATTAGGCTTCTTTTTCATGCCACCACTGTAAAATGAATACAGTCGCCAAATTAGTTTGGACAGTAGAATTTTTGAGGGTTTTAAAGTAGTTTGACGTGGATGTGTCTAAGGGAAGTAATATTTAGCACGGTGGAAAAATAGAGTTGCCCGACAAATACGTAACGACGAAACAGTTATGAAGAACGGCAAGTTTGCTCCAAGTGAACGACAGTAGTTGTCAAACGGCGCATAAATAGGTGAGACTGGTGATCATATGCGAGATCAAACGGTGACAATAAGGCACATGCTCATCCACTTGTACTTGCCCACATTACATGAAATAACTCCTCTGCAAGCATTCCCCTGGCGTCCTCATTCATCTTAAACTTGCCGAGGCTCGGCCAGCAGCTCAAAGCATACTGTTTGGTCAGAAACGGAAAAGAGAGGTCGCTCCAAAAGGCAAGCGCGCGCTAATTAGACAATAAGTTTAATGCTGGACTTACTCCAAGGTTATAAGCATGCTATTAACAAGTGCACTACATTTGAAATGTTAAGGGATAACTTGTTGATCGCACGCTTATAACTTTTGTGTAAATCCAGCAGTGTATTACTCATACCTATATCGTGATTACTTTTACTTATATTTCCAGACCGGCCACTTTTTAAAAATTAGCATGCTGCTATTCTTTTGCCGTTCAAAACTTTACCGTGCAAAATTTTATTTCACTGTGTCCGTCTTTATTTTATTGTGTTTGTCTTTATTTTACCGTCCCCATATTTTTTAAACCGTTGATTATATTTATTCGCCATTATTTTCTCATTTTCTGCCGAGCGGGAAAATGTTTGCCTATGTCTAATTGCTCGCCATGCGGAAGAGAAAAGTTCCGCAAAAAAACGTTACCATCCTAACGTAGTTGCGTATCTTCCTCTTTACCGGGTCATTCCGTTCCCACAGGAGGAATGTCGAGCAATGCCGAGAATTGCCGACTAGAGACGGCATTAAAAAGATGGGTATGCGCATCAACGCAATCGTCTGCGCGACATACCACGTAACAATGTTCTTCCATGCAGCGGTCGGATTCTTTCTCTTTTCTTTTCTCCATGCCATTCCAGTTTATCCAGCCATTTTTACCTTAATTGTTATGAACTTGGCATTAGTAAGTCCAGTTTAAATGAAATTGAACTGGAGAGGTAAATCGTGTGTGACAAAATACCTGTTACATATTTGTTGCCGCCACTGACTTTCTGAGTCGTTTAAGCTGATTGAGTGACAAACTGTCCTCCTTCTTTATTGAAAAATGCATATAAGTTTTTGGTATCTAATACAGTTCAAACATCTTACCCAACAAAGTCAGCATATTTTTGATAATTTACTGACAAATTCAATAAGTTATAAAATAATTGGCAGCGCGATATCTCGACGATTATGTTGAAGCCAGTAGGAGTGTGAAATGAATGACATTCAATGAGGAGGTTAATTCACAAGTTTCCAAGGTTGCTGAATTGTTATTTCAGGATAGTATCCTAGATTCCCATATGATTATTGAATCAGATTCTGCGAGCAGTTTTTGGATTTGACTGCAAGAGTGCCACTAAAGGAGGTCGAGGAGAATATCCTGAAGCCGACATTCTACAGCAATAACACCTCCTGAGCTACTGCATGGATCAGTTAGTTGTTCTTGGCGCCGGCGTTCCACTTTTTTCCCGCATCGCCGTGTCCAAGATGGCGTATGATGCACCAAAGAGACCACATGTCACTGCAACTTAATTTTCCTGAGGAAACTTCATACATTGACTTGATAGCACATGTCTGTACCGCGACTATGTGATACTGCCTTCTAGCGTCTACATGAAAATTATATATATGTACGTATGAGAAACGACTGATTACACCCAATTCTTGAAACTAAAACAAATATTGAAAAACTTTCGATGCACATATTTTTCAACATTAACAGTCTGCTTTTATGTGGCTAAGAAAAATAAAGAGAATACGCGAATATGTCAGCAGTATCTCTATATTATTCCAGAAATTACTACGCTAACTTTCTGTTGAATAAAAGCTTTTGCCATCGCGCCGGGTAGGTACCTGTTGAATAATTCACGGCTTTTGTGTATAAATCTGCAACGAGTACCTACCTGTGTTGGTAACTGTTGTTATTTAAACAATGAAAAAATAAACAGTTTTCCTTTTCATGAATCGCTTCGACTTTCACTTTACTTTTAAAACCCGTACTCGTTTCTTTTGACGAATCTAAAGAATGTTTGCCACCTGACGCGGTATTGGAATCATAAATTCGAGTAATGTTTTTCCGGAAACGGACATATTATTATCCTACGGCAATTCGAGCCACAACCCTTTTCCCTCTTCACTTGTCTCGCCGCTGCTGAAAATGTCAACCCCTATGCAGTTTCGAGTGAATTAATGAACTCCGCACGCTTTATACGATTCGTGTTTGTCTGTTTCCTTTTATTCCTTTAGAGCTTACGAATCTTTCTGCCGTGAAATTATTGCCACAGCTTTGCGACCATCGAGAATGACCACCTAGTTTGTAGTGAGATTTCCTCTTTTTCACCGCTCTACCAGGAATAAGATGAAAAATACCAAAATGAAATCAAAGTCAAGGTTTTTTGAGTCTCAAAATACCAGAAACAGGTAAACGAAAAGAAGGAATATCGCGTGTTACTCCCCTAACTTTTACGATCTCTTCGAGTTCACGTTTCGGCTCTTTTTTAAAAATGTCTTATCATGGTGAACTGTTCGTCTTACCGATCCGATGATAGAAGGGCGTATGGCTATGCACGCATGCCAAATTGGTCCCGGGACATCGCATCCCCTATCCCGGAAACGCCCTGAACGGACCTGCATCAGAATAGGGGGATGCATCAAACTAAAGTCGCCGAGAACGTGTTAAATCGCATCACGGTAATCGTGAGAGGAATTACATAAAAATTAATAAATCAACGACCTTTTTACATCCTTATTCGAAGTTCCTCGGTAAAAAAATTTCGTGCCCCATTCTAAATTTTTGAGGAAAAAGCGAAAGTATGTTTGTTTACTTAGCTAAAACATATTATAGGATTTAAATACGGCGTAATATCTCTCATATATACTGTACGACTAAATGAGTTGTTTACCGTATGTATGGGTAGTTTTGCTTTAATTCCCAACAAAGGTGGTGTTAGAAAAGCTGGAAGAGTGGCGCTGACAGGTTAAAAGTAAATCCAATCGTCAATTTATAAATTACATAAATTGTGTACACAGTAACAGGCGTGTTCAAATATTCGAGCCGGCAACGTGTTTATTATTCATACTTCTAGTACGGGTGCATTGAAGGAAATAATGGGCAAAAGTGTTGATTGTTTAGGAAGTAAGTTCTATATAAATTTCAGTCGTTTCCTCACGACAGTTTGCTAAACGATTTACAGTGCTGGATTTAGCATACTCGCGTCTCTAGACAAAAAAAAATAACTGCCCCCCCAGATTTTCGTTCTTTTTTTTGTTTTTTTTTTTTCCAATAAATTTAAAAAAAAAAACGATATACCTTTTTAAATATTTAATTAGGGCACAAATCGTTCCCCAAATTTGAAAAATCACCCAAATGGGGGGTTTTCCCCCTCATTCCCCCTTAAACTACCTTCACTTTTTTGTCACTCATACCTACAAAATCTTTTTTGTCGAAATATTTTTAATTTAAAAAAAAAAAAAAAACAAACAAACAAACAAACAAACATTCAAAAAAAAAGAAAAATTCAAATGAACATTCCAACATTTTCCGATGCCAAATTATTAGGGGGGGAAAGTTTCAACCTGCCACCCACCCCCATAGTTTTCCCCCCGGAACAGACCAAAAACTACCAAAATCAGATATCCAAACAATCAGTCAAAACGGGCGAAATCTAATTAGTCAAAATTACGAATTTGGGAATTTCCCAAAAACCCTTTCCCCAAAAAATGAAGCCTTTTTTAAAAATTTTCCAAAGATTTTGAAAAGAATTAAAAAGGGGCCGGTTTCATTTTTTGAATTATTCCCCCAACTTGAGTTTTTTTTTTGGAAACATTTTTTCCCCCCTTTACCCTCCCCCAATTCAAAAAGGGCCCCCCATTTTTGGCGCCAAACGATTTTAAAAAGGTCCCACCAAAAAAAAAAAACTAAAATTTTTTAAAAAAATTTTAAGGTGCCCAACCAATTGATTCGGCGGGGTCCCCAGCTTTTTTGAAAATAAAAATTCCTTAGGCGCCGGCCCGCCCCTGCAAGCTTTCCTTTAAAATTTTTTTCCATTTTGGAAAAGTTTTTAAACCCCCTTAACAGAAAAGATAGGGCCATTAAAATTTTTGGGGGAATCCGAGGGGTAGCATGGGGAAAAATTTATCAATTTTTAACAAAAAAGACAAAAAATCCTCCCCTTTTCTAAATTAAAAATTGGGGGCACCCTTTTACCCGGGGGGAAAATTGAGGGAAATTTTTTTTTTTATACTTTTTCCCCCAAAACCAAACAGGGGACAAGGGCCAAACGACGGTCCAAACCCCAAGCAAACATAGGAAATATAAGAGGGCATACCTGGGGGGTTTTCAAGGGGAAACTTAGGGGCCCCATAGCTTAAACGAGGGTTTAAAAACATAAAAAAAAAACGGTCTCAGCAAAAAAAAAGGGTAGAGGTGCTAAAAGGGATTTAAACTTTTTTTAAAAGCTAACCCCCATACCCCCCCCACTAATTGGGGGCTCCCGGGGTTTCTGGGGGATTAGAGGGGGAGGAAAGGGTTCGATTTCAAAAGGGTCCTTGGGGCGGGGTTTTAAAGACTTTAAAAACCCATGGGAACGAGGGGGTTGGGTCCTAAAAAGGGATCTCTCTCCCCCGCCGGTTTGTCATTGAGGTGTAACGGAAAAGAACTTTTTGATTGGAATGAGACCCCCCGAATCCTTGAGACTTTTCCGACTGAAAAAATTCCCTGACTTTTCCGTGATTTCCAGAACTACCACACGCTGGGTAACATATTTGTAATCAAGTACCTGAAGAACACAGGCATGAGATTCGAGGAAGCGTTATCGAGAATAAATAAATGACAATGAACATTCGAAAATCAGCTGTTTTCTTTTAGAACGAGGCACCACGTGCCTGGCATGCATAGTACTTGAAAAATCGCACACTATTTCACATATACTTAGTACAGATAAGATGCGATGTTGCCATCCGATGCGACGTGAATTTGATAGGAATCAGAAAAGATACTATACTGCAATTAGCGGCAATGACGCGAATTTGTTAAAACTAGTATAGTTATGATACGGTGTATAGAAGTATTCGGGGCGATCATGCGCTCCTGGCGGGACTTCAGTTGGACTAAAGTACACAAAATATACAAAAACCTGTAAATTCAAGTCATCATTTATTTTGCATATCTGCATCGATCAAGGGGTTCTGAACCAAAATACATGGAAAAACAAATCCACGTCAGTATACTGACGCGGGTTTGTCAGTGACGCGGATTTGTTAGCAAATTTAACATAGAGTTGACGCGGTTTTGTTAGAATATCGAAACTACACGTACATTTTCCAAGGCATCGATTACAAAAGGGGAAAACGTGTTATTTCCTGCAAAAGCAGCGGCTAAGAATTTCGCCTACACCTTCAACGTCGTCGGAACGTCTTTCGAGCCCGCGCCGCGGCTGATAAGCATCTTTGGAATTTGTGAAAACAAAAAAGTACAGTCAACTCTATCCACCGGAAACAATTAATACATCACGCGGCACTGGCGGCGCTGCGAGCCCGGCGCGCAAAATGTGAAGTTGCGATTTATCTGCTGGAAATAACCCATTTTGAACTCGCACAAGGCACGCAAATATTTTTCGAATATGTTAATAATACTGCCTATGCGAAACGCCTGACGCCGTCTTCACCTGTTCTGCAGTCTCACACCGAAATTCCGCGTTATTCACGTCGTTCCTAATTATGTAATTCTCACTGGACACACGCGCCTAAAATTTTCGTATAATCTGCATACAGCCGTCGGATGAAAATTTTAATTGTTTAATCAATGAGATCTCCAAGTTCAAGGGAGGACGGACCGGGTCACCAGGAGACGATATTACGCAGTTTTTAAAAATAGCTCGACAGTCTTCGACGTGTTGTTGCAAAAGAGATTGAAGGTGGGCACCGAATACGGCTCCGAGATAATGTGCCACTTACCTATACGTACCGAAAATGGAAAATGTTCCAATTTTTTTACCTCCCCGCTAAATTTTTTCCTTTAGTTGTAAAAATGAACTCCTGAAGATTTCAGCCAAATCAGATTAACCGGTGCCGACTTGAGCTTGAAGTTCGAAAATCACATGTCCGAACGCGCCCATAGGCGTCGCGGTTGTCATCGCCCGGCGCTCGGCGTAATGCAGCGATGAACCCACGGACGCGACTCACGACAGTGAAACACTAAAATTGTAGTTTTTTGCTATAGCTGTTTATTGATTTGCACTCCAAATCAACAGATCTTCTCTTGTCACCATCGTTGTATGTAGTATTTATCATTATAGTTTATTCATTCATACCTCCTCTTGGGTTATACCTTTTGCCGTGGTGAGGAGGCTTAAGCGTAAATAGTATAATACAACGTTCTATTCTACAGATGAGAGAAAAGCACGAACAAGAACAAAATTTAATCTGGAACATCAAAAACGTAATGACTAATGAGTTATCACGTTATAAGTTTGGCGAAATAAAAATCAACGACTTTTAATTGAATGGTGTTATTGAAGAATACGAATTCAATAACGAAGTCCAATCGTCGAGGTAATTATTGATGGATGGTACAACGAGAAGTATAAATTGTACGAAGAGAGCGATAAATGACTAATGCAAGAAATGACAAGAAAGATACGGAGTGAGTACACGCCACGACAAGGAGAATCTTACATCCCCCTTTCCCACTCATTTAAGAGCGTTAAGAAAGAAAGGGTGAGATGGAAGGAAAGATGTGATAAAAGTACAAATAATTATTTGCGAGAGTATGGTAACAATTTCGATGCATGGTACAAGCGTTACCAGAGGGCCGTCTTTAAACAGTTAATTCGAAAATTATATTAGACAATTTACGAGAGATTACAAATGGTCCGATGCGAATAGGATCAAGTTTATCTCTATTTAACCTATTGCCGTTATCGACAAGTACAAGATCGTTGACTTCATACGTAACATCGTTTTTATTCTTATCATATACCTTTTTGTTATATTCGTGATTTTTAATCGTACGTAATAAAGCAAGTTTCCTATCTCTGGTAATGTCCGAAGGAGGTGAAAGAGAGGAGGGAAGAATTGAAGGAAAATGACCTGTTAAAAGATAAGAGGGCGGAAAGGAAGTAACAGAATGTGGAGAATCGTTGTAGAGTTTGACGCACCTTTTTGCAAGCGTAGGCCAGTCTATGGATGAGGATGGAAAGGATTCATTTCTCACACAGCGAATCCGGTTTACCAAGGTCTGGTTGAGGCGCTCGTTCAAACCGTTGGAAAGGCGGAGTCTACTGCAGTGTAGATATGACTGATATTCGAGTTCTTGCAATACGATGAAAATTCGCCAGAAGATAATCCGCCAATTGATCAGTAAGAAGAATGCCGATCTGAGTCTTCCTTTGTACTGAGTCAATTAGCGAGATCATTTCTCCCGAAGTCTGACCCTTGGAACATAGAATATACGCATACCTAGAAAAGTGGTCGACAAGAAGATGCATATAACGGAGAGACGGATGATATTTGGAAAAGCCACCTATGGTGTCGAGTGACATGATTTGAAACGGTGCGGAAGGAGGACCGAGGATGCCTAAGCGAGCAGTACGACGAGGACGACGAGATTTATTTTTCAGACATACCTCACATGATGAGCAATATTCATGAATAATACTGTACATAGCAGGAAAAGTGAAATCATTTGAAATAATGGCTATCATATGTTTCGAGCCGATGTGACCAAACTTATCGTGAATCATTTTGACAAGTGATTTACCCATGTCAGGGTTCAATAAAATGCGAAATTTACCGCGTATTTTTCTATACGTTACGTTATTTTTAACGACATCCAGACTTGATTTAATAATACCCAATTGCATAGAAATAATATCGCTATTGGAAAGGAAATATATTGAAGGGATGATAGGTATGGGAACAGGTGGATCAGGAGTTGGATTGAGTACGGGGTTTCTCGAAAGACAATCGGCCTCGTGGTTGGATGAGCCGGGATTATAAAGGATAGTGAAATCGAACTGTAAAAGTTCGTTGGCTAAATCGCCAAGCTCTTCGTCGGGACGAGCCTTCAGATTGAGATTTTGGAGAGGTTTGTGATCGGTGTACACAGTGAAGTGGCGTCCGAGGAGCCAATAGCGCCAATACCGGATGGCCTCACGGACGGCATAGCTTTCGATATAAATAGCTTTCTTTTTTTTCTGCACTTCCGACAATTTTTTTGAGAAATAGGCTACTGGCATCAAGGAGCCGTCAACCTGTTTCTGCTTCAGCACCGCTCCTATACCCACCCCACTGGCATCAGTGTAGATGAATATGGGCCGAGTACGATCAAAGATTGCCAGAATAGGAGAGGAAGTGAGGAAATCTTTTAATTTATCGAAACTTTGCTGACATGAGGGGGACCAAGAGAAGGATACGTTTTTTCGTAGGAGGTTGTGAAAAGGCTCGAGTAAAAGAGAGGAATTTGGAATAAATTTGCGATAAAAATTTACTTTGCCGAGGAATTCACGAATTTTTCGGCGCGAGGAGGGAATAGGGAACTTTTTATAGCGATTAAGTTGTCATTTAACGGTTTGACAAAATTCGGGCTAATAACATGACCAAGATAACGAATTGAATGTTTAGCGAAATTACATTTATCGAAGTTTAGACGAAAGCCTTCGCGATAAACGGCTGAAATAACTTGCTGGATGTGTGAAATGTGATCATCGAGAGATTGAGAGAAAATAAGAATGTCATCGAGGTAGTTTATACAGAAATCAGATAATTTATAAGTTTTAATTATCGTAGACAAAATTCGCTGGAATACTGGAGGCGCGTTTTTTAAACCGAACGGCATGACGCGCCAGTGATAGTGGCAAGACTGCGTAATGAAGGCGGACTTGTGTCTATCGGAGGCACGAATCGGAATCGAATGAAAAGCCGCGTTGATGTCTAAAGCCGAGAACCAAGAACATCCTCTGGTCTTTACGAGTATATCATCGATGAGAGGAAAAGGATGACATTCAGGAATGATCAATTTGTTGAGTTCGCGGAAATCCACACACATCCGGGTTTTGACTTTGACGCTGCTTAAACCATCCTTCTTGTATTGAAGAGTGACCGGAGAGGCAAACGGGGAGGACGAAAGAGAAATCATCTTAAATTTAAGAAGGTCGGAACACTGCCTTTCGATTTCATCCTGATCCCCGTAAGAGCAGCGGTAGGGCTTCTTTGCAACATACGTATCTTTCGATAGCCTAATAGGACACTCGTATTTCGTTACGTTACCAACATCGAATTTGTGACGAGCAAAAGCGGAATGATTTTTCAAGATTAAGTCTTGAATTAATTTCTGTGTATTGTTCTCTAAGTGAGAAGTTTTCGAGATAAATTTTTCCTCTGAAAAATAATCATTCCAACTTACGTTAAATTTCGGTATATCGTGATTATTAATTTCGACAGAGGGTCCTACGTTACTTATTTGCGTGAGATTCAAATTATAATCAAGATTTAGTTTGAAAATTGGTATTAAATCCAGTGCGATGATAAAATCGTAAGCGAATGTAGGTGAATCGAGAACGTATAACAAAACTTTCTTCGAGATGTTCATAATTTTTATTGTAAGTACAGTGATACCCAAAATAGTGCCCGTGCCGCTCGTTGTATGATAGGTAGTTTTTAACGGTAAATATTCGTAATTTTCTAATTTTTTAAGGGTCGTAAGTGAAATAACCGATACGTTAGCGCCGGGGTCATAAAGACCAGACCCAGAAAAGTTTCCAAATATTACGTTAAGCACAACGAACGGGGGCGTTACTGTTTTTTTGCATATCTTCAATCTCATTTTTGAGATCATCAATATTAAACGAGTGTATGGCTTGTACGTTCGAATTAGAGTTTGAATTGGAAAAAGAAGTTTGATTCGCACTGCTATTAGAATTAAAATTACGATACTTGCTGTCGCGAGCCTTGGTGTGACAATCTTTCTCCAAATGAAACCTTTCGAAGCCCTTCTTTTTGCAGTAAGGGCAGATATGTTTCGGGAATGACGACGAGGATGACGAACCGTAGCTGGTGCGAGACGAATCGGAGCGAAAAGAATCCTGACGAGGAGTGTCAAAGGAGTTGATGAGCGATAATAATTTCCCGAGAGTTGAAGTCTCAGAAAGATTTACTCGATCCTGAAGATGACGAGGTAAACCAAGCGTGAGGTGAGCCATTTTGTCCAATTCGGTCATCTTGGGATTAAAGGAGACGAGCAGATTTAATTTATTCTGAGCATAGTCGGACATCGAACCTGTAATGTATCGATAGCTCCACGCCGAACGAGCCGCCGAGATACCTTTTGAACCAAAATTTTCCAAAAAGGACTGGCGCCAAAATTCCCACGAAGTTGAAGGATTAGCGAGGCGAGTGGTGCAGTACCATTTTTCTGCGCTGTCTGCCAGAAATAGACGAATCATCTCCCAGTAACGATCCTCTTCGATGTTGAGTCTTCTGCACTCGCCCTCGAAGATTTGTAACCACGATTCGGCGTTCGAACATTGAGATTTTGCACCGAATCTAGAGACGACCGCGTTCTTGGTGAAAAATGAGGCAGAGGTAGTTTGTACCGATTCAGCATTACGAGGCGGAGAAAGCGGTGACGAACGGAAGTCGACGACAAGGAGACTGAAGCTAGATCCGAGTATTCGGAATCGAAGAGCATTTTGCTGTTGAAGACCGGATTTTCGTCATCGTCAAAATAAATCTTGACCAATTTTTCCGTGAGGGTAGTATTGAAAGATCTTCTTGTCCACCTTGGCTTGAGATCTTTCTTCGCCAATTTGGCAGCAGGTAATTCAAGAAGCGATTCGTGAAATGATAAATCGCGGAATTCCTCAGGAAAAGCGTAGGTCGTCGATTGACCCAAAGGCTGCATCAAGATCAAATGCGTAACCGTATTCTTGGGTTCGACTGGTGACGGAACCGCACAAAAGGTAAAGCGAACTTTTACCGACATTGTGTAAAAGAGTTAATTGAGATGACGCGAAAAGCGAAAAGTTCAACGAAAATGATACTGACACAAAAAGCGAAACGCGTAAGAGCGAAGCGAAAAAGAAAACGACGAGTTATTGAATTTATAAGTTTGGCGAAATAAAAATCAACGACTTTTAATTGAATGCGTGTTTATTGAAGAATAGCGAATTCAATAACGAAGTCGTCAATCGGTCGAGGTAGATTATACACTGAATGGATGGTACAAACGAGAAGTATAAATTGTACGAAGAGAGCGATTAAATGACTAATGCAAGAAATGACAAGAAAGATACGGAGTGAGTACACGCCACGACAAGGAGAATCTTACACCTATAACAGCTGTTTTGTCGAACTCATTAAGTCCCTAGACATTTAAAATTTCATTAAATCCTGCTTACGACGTGTCCAGGAAAAGGGCCTTAGTGGTAAATGAACATTCAGACCCTTTTCTTGTATCGAGTCACGCTTCTTATAATCATGACGCACTTAAACAGTCACTTTAGCTCCTAAAAACTGGGATTAAAAACGTACTTTGCCACCATCTGTAGAAAATAGTATATTATACACCAAGAGCCAAAAGTGAGTGTTTACAGCGAGGGAAAATTTGCGAACGAGCGTAGCGAATGAGCAATTGCTGAGTCATGCAAATTCTTTTTTGCCTCTTGTTGTGGAAGATATTTTTTATACTACTTGATCAGAAGCGGCAATGTTTTTCGCTGATATGCTCTGTATTATGTATTTATTTATTTAAATTATAGACAGGTGATTTTTGTGTGCATAATTAATTCAAAAATTTAATTTGCTCAGTTAATTACTACAAAAAACAGTATGACAGTCTTGTCTTCAGTTTGTTCATGTGCACAAACATTGTACCTACACAGGTATAGTGGCCAGCAAAAACGTAACGACGGTTAACAATGAACAGTAACAGCCGTACTACATCGTGAATATTTAAATGTGTTCTTAAGTCACTATTTTGTAATTCGCTCCTTGGCTGAGTGGTTGGAGACGATCGCTACATTTTGGTCAAATGTTTCAATGGACGCGGCAAAGTCATATAGATACACCAAGTCGTTCGACTCTCCATTTAACCAATGTTAAACTTCGTATGTTACGATAATTTATCCCGATAGCAGCGCTGGCAGCGTTCGATCCGTGAAATCAATGTAACGTTGGAGCCTACAAGGTTTTGCGTTTATCTCATAACGGTCGAGTTTCATGAAAAGTGAAGAAAATTTATTCACCTGTTATTTTCTATCGGTAGATCATTTCAAATTTTACATAAATTCGATTACTCGCTTCATGGGAAATTCCAGGTGAACAAATTAGCTCTTCAATTTCATCAAAATTGATAGTTTGACTAATCCGCAAACGTAAAACTCCATATAAGCGCAATGCAACAAAGGGTTAGCGATGCAGCGCGCTGGCATGACGCAGAACGCGGAAACGCGCTAGTCGTCTAACTTGGTGTATCTATATGACTTTGGGACGCGGGTTCGAATCAACAATACAAAATTGCTGGCCAGCAATTTTTTCATGTAAAAACGCTTTACATTGAGGGACGTTTACTCTACATACAGGTTTTGTTAGCTCTCGTTGCATGAAAACACCAACATTAAACATTGCCTTTCTGATCAATAAAAAAGACTCTATCGCTAACTGGCGGAATTTTGCGCATCGGGGTTGGTGTCTGACTGATTTGGTCATTTAGGCTACTTGACTGATAACGACCTGTTAGTGGTTACCTATAGTTATTTTGCAGGCTTGAGCTAGTTAGGCTGCATAGGTTGTTCGGTGTACCAACTTTTTTTTACAGTTTTGAATGACTGAACAATTAGTTTTTGAAGTTTCAGTTACTGTAATGATTCTGGCAAATTAATTATTTTTGCTGTTTCGGTCGCTTGGCTTTAGCCGATTAGATTGTTTTGATTGATTGAGTTGTTTTATTTTTATGGATTTTACCTATTTTTGACTGTTTTGGTAATTTTGAGGCTATTTAAGCATTTTCAGGTTTTCCTGATCGTTGTTTTCGGACTTTTTGGGATGATTGGGTTGTTTTACTTATGTGTTCGAGCGATTTTGGTGTTTACAGCGATTTTTCTTGTATGTATTCTTCTGCATGTTTAGGCTGTTTGTATTGTTTGAGCCATCTTCATTGTTTCTGCTGAGTTACATTTTTAGGGTGTTTGCCCGCGCACAGCGCTGCAAGCAGCCTATTGCAATTGCTTTTTAATTTGTTTAAATACAAGTGTATTGTTTACAGACTATAGTTCGATTTCAGTTCAGTTTATTTGTCAACTGCTGCCATCTATCGGTAAGTCGGTCTCTCGGTTTGTAAAGACGTTGGTACACTGAATTAGCTGCAAAGACTTCAAGCTTCAACATTTATTTGGTTTTGTTTTATCAAGTAGAAAGTTAGCGCACCAACAAGCAAGCAAGATACCAGCAAAATCTCAATATTTTGGAATCCGGTCATTCAGTACAATCAGTAGCGGATTGATGTTTACTTGTTGCAGTTTTAGGATAATTTTGGGAAGCCAGCAGTTGGAAGCTGAAAGTTTACTTTTCCAGCTTCAGCAAATACCCTCTCCTCGCTATCTGTGAAGTAGCTTGTTAGCTGTTTGCATTATTTAAACTTTATTTGTGCTGTTTTTGCTGTTCAGGTTTGGTAAGACTGTCTATGTTATTTTAGCTGTTTGAATTGATTCAATTTACAACCAGCGGTGTAGCAACCAACAAGAAAGTTGTTATTTTCAAACTTTAGTATCAATGAACATACAGTTAATTCAACTACTTATCTATTTGATTTCATTAGGCTTCTTTTTCATGCCACCACTGTAAAATGAATACAGTCGCCAAATTAGTTTGGACAGTAGAATTTTTGAGGGTTTTAAAGTAGTTTGACGTGGATGTGTCTAAGGGAAGTAATATTTAGCACGGTGGAAAAATAGAGTTGCCCGACAAATACGTAACGACGAAACAGTTATGAAGAACGGCAAGTTTGCTCCAAGTGAACGACAGTAGTTGTCAAACGGCGCATAAATAGGTGAGACTGGTGATCATATGCGAGATCAAACGGTGACAATAAGGCACATGCTCATCCACTTGTACTTGCCCACATTACATGAAATAACTCCTCTGCAAGCATTCCCCTGGCGTCCTCATTCATCTTAAACTTGCCGAGGCTCGGCCAGCAGCTCAAAGCATACTGTTTGGTCAGAAACGGAAAAGAGAGGTCGCTCCAAAAGGCAAGCGCGCGCTAATTAGACAATAAGTTTAATGCTGGACTTACTCCAAGGTTATAAGCATGCTATTAACAAGTGCACTACATTTGAAATGTTAAGGGATAACTTGTTGATCGCACGCTTATAACTTTTGTGTAAATCCAGCAGTGTATTACTCATACCTATATCGTGATTACTTTTACTTATATTTCCAGACCGGCCACTTTTTAAAAATTAGCATGCTGCTATTCTTTTGCCGTTCAAAACTTTACCGTGCAAAATTTTATTTCACTGTGTCCGTCTTTATTTTATTGTGTTTGTCTTTATTTTACCGTCCCCATATTTTTTAAACCGTTGATTATATTTATTCGCCATTATTTTCTCATTTTCTGCCGAGCGGGAAAATGTTTGCCTATGTCTAATTGCTCGCCATGCGGAAGAGAAAAGTTCCGCAAAAAAACGTTACCATCCTAACGTAGTTGCGTATCTTCCTCTTTACCGGGTCATTCCGTTCCCACAGGAGGAATGTCGAGCAATGCCGAGAATTGCCGACTAGAGACGGCATTAAAAAGATGGGTATGCGCATCAACGCAATCGTCTGCGCGACATACCACGTAACAATGTTTTCCATGCAGCGGTCGGATTCTTTCTCTTTTCTTTTCTCCATGCCATTCCAGTTTATCCAGCCATTTTTACCTTAATTGTTATGAACTTGGCATTAGTAAGTCCAGTTTAAATGAAATTGAACTGGAGAGGTAAATCGTGTGTGACAAAATACCTGTTACATATTTGTTGCCGCCACTGACTTTCTGAGTCGTTTAAGCTGATTGAGTGACAAACTGTCCTCCTTCTTTATTGAAAAATGCATATAAGTTTTTGGTATCTAATACAGTTCAAACATCTTACCCAACAAAGTCAGCATATTTTTGATAATTTACTGACCAATTCAATAAGTTATAAAATAATTGGCAGCGCGATATCTCGACGATTATGTTGAAGCCAGTAGGAGTGTGAAATGAATGACATTCAATGAGGAGGTTAATTCACAAGTTTCCAAGGTTGCTGAATTGTTATTTCAGGATAGTATCCTAGATTCCCATATGATTATTGAATCAGATTCTGCGAGCAGTTTTTGGATTTGACTGCAAGAGTGCCACTAAAGGAGGTCGAGGAGAATATCCTGAAGCCGACATTCTACAGCAATAACACCTCCTGAGCTACTGCATGGATCAGTTAGTTGTTCTTGGCGCCGGCGTTCCACTTTTTTCCCGCATCGCCGTGTCCAAGATGGCGTATGATGCACCAAAGAGACCACATGTCACTGCAACTTAATTTTCCTGAGGAAACTTCATACATTGACTTGATAGCACATGTCTGTACCGCGACTATGTGATACTGCCTTCTAGCGTCTACATGAAAATTATATATATGTACGTATGAGAAACGACTGATTACACCCAATTCTTGAAACTAAAACAAATATTGAAAAACTTTCGATGCACATATTTTTCAACATTAACAGTCTGCTTTTATGTGGCTAAGAAAAATAAAGAGAATACGCGAATATGTCAGCAGTATCTCTATATTATTCCAGAAATTACTACGCTAACTTTCTGTTGAATAAAAGCTTTTGCCATCGCGCCGGGTAGGTACCTGTTGAATAATTCACGGCTTTTGTGTATAAATCTGCAACGAGTACCTACCTGTGTTGGTAACTGTTGTTATTTAAACAATGAAAAAATAAACAGTTTTCCTTTTCATGAATCGCTTCGACTTTCACTTTACTTTTAAAACCCGTACTCGTTTCTTTTGACGAATCTAAAGAATGTTTGCCACCTGACGCGGTATTGGAATCATAAATTCGAGTAATGTTTTTCCGGAAACGGACATATTATTATCCTACGGCAATTCGAGCCACGACCCTTTTCCCTCTTCACTTGTCTCGCCGCTGCTGAAAATGTCAACCCCTATGCAGTTTCGAGTGAATTAATGAACTCCGCACGCTTTATACGATTCGTGTTTGTCTGTTTCCTTTTATTCCTTTAGAGCTTACGAATCTTTCTGCCGTGAAATTATTGCCACAGCTTTGCGACCATCGAGAATGACCACCTAGTTTGTAGTGAGATTTCCTCTTTTTCACCGCTCTACCAGGAATAAGATGAAAAATACCAAAATGAAATCAAAGTCAAGGTTTTTTGAGTCTCAAAATACCAGAAACAGGTAAACGAAAAGAAGGAATATCGCGTGTTACTCCCCTAACTTTTACGATCTCTTCGAGTTCACGTTTCGGCTCTTCTTTAAAAATGTCTTATCATGGTGAACTGTTCGTCTTACCGATCCGATGATAGAGAAGGGCGTATGGCTATGCACGCATGCCAAATTGGTCCCGGGACATCGCATCCCCTATCCCGGAAACGCCCTGAACGGACCTGCATCAGAATAGGGGGGATGCATCAAACTAAAGTCGCCGAGAACGTGTTAAATCGCATCACGGTAATCGTGAGAGGAATTACATAAAAATTAATAAATCAACGACTTTTTTACATCCTTATTCGAAGTTCCTCGGTAAAAAAATTTCGTGCCCCATTCTAAATTTTTGAGGAAAAAGCGAAAGTATGTTTGTTTACTTAGCTGAAACATATTATAGGATTTAAATACGGCGTAATATCTCTCATATATACTGTACGACTAAATGAGTTGTTTACCGTATGTATGGGTAGTTTTGCTTTAATTCCCAACAAAGGTGTGTTAGAAAAGCTGGAAGAGTGGCGCTGACAGGTTAAAAGTAAATCCAATCGTCAATTTATAAATTACATAAATTGTGTACACAGTAACAGGCGTGTTCAAATATTCGAGCCGGCAACGTGTTTATTATTCATACTTCTAGTACGGGTGCATTGAAGGAAATAATGGGCAAAAGTGTTGATTGTTTAGGAAGTAAGTTCTATATAAATTTCAGTCGTTTCCTCACGACAGTTTGCTAAACGATTTACAGTGCTGGATTTAGCATACTCGCGTCTCTAGACAAAAAAAAATTACTGCCCCCTCAGATTTTCGTTCTTTTTTTTGTGTTTTTTTTTTTCCAATAAATTATAGCAAATTTGAAAAAAAAAAATCGATATTACCATTTTGAAGATATTCAATTAGGACACAAATCGTTCCCCAAATTTGAGAATCACCCAAGTGGGGGTTATCCCTCTCATTCTCCCCCTTAAACTACCTTCACTTCTTGTCACTCATACCTACAAAATCATTATTTGTCGAAATATTTTTTAATTTAAAAAATAAATAAACAAACAAACAAACAAACAAACATTCATAAAAAATGAAAAATTCAAATGAACAGTTCCAACATTTGCCGATTGCCAAATTATTAGGGGGAATGTTTCAACCTGCCACCCCACCCCCTATAGTTTCGCCCCTGGAACAGACCAAAAACTACCAAAATCAGATATCCAAACAATCAGTCAAAACGGTCGAAATCTAATTAGTCAAAATTACTTGAACTATCCTGGTGCAATTTCCCAAATCCAGTTTCCCGAATGGAAAAGTCCCCGAATGACCGTTTTCCCGAATAACCATTACTCCGAATCCCCGTATTTCGAAAACCGAATTACCAAATAGTCCAGAGAAATTTGCATTTTTGATGGAATTAATTGCAGCACAGCTGGAACTTGGTACGATTGTTTAGTACCCTCTTTGGAAAAGTTCAGTAATTCCCCCCCTCCTCCCCCGCTTTGAGCATCACCCCCAGAGTTCAAAAAGGGCCCCCGGAAACAGTTTTTGGCTTGTATCTAGCCTAAACTTGAGTTATAGGTAAGAATGTTCCCTACCAAAATTAAAGAACGTAAAATTTTCTACAAAAATGATATCCACGTTTTTTTCGTGAATCCCATACCAATTAAGATAATCGGCGTTCAAGATCACACGAGCATATAAATAATATGAAGTAACCTAAAACGTTCGCGGTATAGGAACGCCGGAACTCGTCACTCTAACATGCGAGAAGCGTTGAACGCTGTAATTTTAAATTCCTATACTTGATGGACCAGCTTGTTTTAGAACCCGGATTGAAGGCAGACAATAGATATGGAGCGACATGACTATTGGTGTTTGGACACTCCTGTAGGTGCGCTAGTCTAGTGGACGAAAATATGATCAGGGTATTTTTACCACAAAAACATGTACATATGAAATGAGCTCTAGCATTTTCAGTATTGAAGAGAATTAAAGGGTCGGCCCTTATCATTTCCTTTCGGATGAGCCCAACTTGAGTTTTTTTGCAGAACATTTTTGTCCTTGATCATCTTTTCGTCCAAATACACTAATCAACGGGTCGCATTTCATTAGGCCGCCAGAGAGCGACTTTTTAGCGTCCAAACGCAAATCGAACAAACACTCATGCGAATTATGAAGAGTGCAAGCGGACTGACTCATCGACGCGGTGTTACATCTAGCGTTTTGCAGCAGTGGATTCTTAGCGCCCCTGTCATATGCTTAATCTTTGCCAATGTTTGGAAAAGTTCATAAACTGTCAACCAGAAACGAGTGCTCAGTATAAAAAATTGAGGGAATCACGAGTGTAGCATGATAGAAGGGATGTTCAAACTTTTTTAAACTGTCTGAGACTCCATCATCCCTTCCCATATCTATCTGAATTACAAAAGGGGATCTACCCGGGTTTACGGAGGGGATTCATGAAGGGGATATGGAAGGGCTATACGACGGGTTTACAAAGGGGATCCATGCTAGGGGAAACAGAGGGGCTATACGACGTGTCTACAAAGGGCATACATAGAGGGTATACAGAGGGGCTATACGACGGGTCTACAAAGGGCATACATAAAGAGTATACGGGTGTCTCAACGCCGGTGTATAGCTCGGGTATTGAGAGTGCTACACGTGAATGAAGCTTTGTGATTGGCTAACCTGATGACTCCCCTCGAATGGAGCGCTCTGATTTGCTGCTGGGTTGATACGAGGCTAACGAGGGTCGATTGTCTAAGGGTCTTGAGCGGGTTTACACGAACTTAAGTTTTCCGCATCGGGATCACGAGCTTGTGGTTGCCGTAAAGTAGGTATCTCTCATAGCCACGCGTTTGTACAGGAGGTTGTGTAAACGCAGGAAATTGTATACATGTAGATTCGGATGAAGATGAATTCTTACGAGGGTCGTTCAAAATGTAAGGGTACAAATGCAATAACTCAAAAACTAGAAACCATAAAAAGTTTATTTGCAAAAACTCTGAAAGGCACATCCTTACTCTACTTTTCGACATAGTCACCTCCACAGTTGAGGCACTTATCCCACCTATGGATCAGCTTGAGGATACCCTCCTCATAGAACGTCGCCGCCAAGTTATTGAACCAGTTAGAAACGTCTTCCTTGAGTGCCTCGTTGGTCAAAAAACGTCTACCACCCAAGTAGGCCTTCAGAGAAGGGAAGAGGTGGTAATCTGAATGTGCGAGGTCAGGTGAGTAGGGTGGGTGGGGAAAACGGCAGTCTATGCAATGGAAACATTCCAACAGCCCTGGAACTGTGAAATTTAAACAGACCTTATCGGCAAAAAAAGTCATGGCTTGTGTTTTTTGGGATCGTGGAGGCATTTTGCTGGTGGATTACATACCCTATGGCCAGACAGTAAATTCAGAAGTGTACTGCAATCAGTTAAAAAAATTACGACGAGCTATTCAGAATCGTAGACGCGGTTTACTGTCACGAGGAGTAGTGTTTTTGAAAGACAACGCGAGGCCGCACACTTCACGCGTAACGACAGCGCTACTGGAGAAGTTTAAATGGGAAGTTTTGCCCCACCCACCCTACTCACCTAACCTCACCTAACCTCGCACCTTCAGATTACCACCTCTTCCCTTCTCTGAAGGCCTACTTGGGTGGTAGACGTTTTTTGACCAACGAGGCACTCAAAGAAGACGTTTCTAACTGGTTCAATAACTTGGCGGCGACGTTCTATGAGGAGTGTATCCTCAAGCTGATCCATAGGTGGGATAAGTGCCTCAACTGTGGAGGTGACTATGTCGAAAAGTAGAGTAAGGATGTGCCTTTCAAAGTTTTTGCAAATAAACTTTTTATGGTTTCTAGTTTTTGAGTTATTGCATTTGTATCCTTACATTTTGAACGACCCTCGTATAATAATAAAGATGATCAATTGAAATTATATCATGTAACATTCTATACATCCAGTCATATGTTTTCGCGACTATTTTAGCATTCGTATACCGCGGACGTTGTAGGTTACTCCATATTTACATGCACGTGTGATCTTGAACGCCGATTATCTTGGTTGGCACGGGATTCACGAGAAAAAAAAACATATAGATAGCATTTTTGTAGAGAATTCTACGCTCTTTAATTATTGTAAGGAATATTTTTACCTATAACTCAATGTTAAGCTAGATGCAAGCCAAAAACTGTTTCCGGGGGCACTTTTTGGACTCTGGGGGTGATGCTCAGACCGGGGGGGGGAGGATCACGGGGCTTCTACGAAGAGGGTACTAAACAATCGTACCAAGTTTCAGCTGTGCTGCAATTAATTCCATCAAACATCTCTTTTTTTAGCTAATTCTCATGGACTAGTAACCATTTTCCCGAATGGGAACCGTTCCGAAGAAGTTTTTCCGGAATACCATTTTCCGAGAAATCCGGAGGAATTCATACCTATTATGCGTTACTTCGAGGAGTATCACGTAATCGGACGTCTTGCCAGAGGTAGACGCAGAGCGATTCCTTCCCGTTATCCGCCGGAATTATGGAACCAACACGAAGTGGCATCCAATAACGCCGCCAAGACGAACAACGCCAGTGAAGGCTGGCATAACAGATTTCATTTTCTGCTGGGGAAGAACCATTCCGACCTGTATGTTGCAATCACGGAGCTGTAGAAGGAACAAGGTAACACCGAAATCGCGATGGCGGAATTGAGTATGGGTCCACGTGTCCAATAGTGCCCAGAAAGAAATGGGTGGAACTTCAAAACAAAATTTCGGTAATCGTAAGACGGTGGGCAGAGTACGATAACGACGACAAAGTAATAGATATTACCATAGAACCATATCTTACTATATAAGCATTTAACACAAAATATAACTAAATAAACATCACACTTTAAATTCACTATCTTTTTTGGGGGGAAGAATAACAATCGGGGAAATCGGCTTCGGGGCAGCGTATTCGGGAAACTGGATTCGGGAATTTCAATTTTGAAGTAATTTGTGTGGTATCTAGACAAGCATTAAACCCGTCAAGCAAGGTTATCGACCTTGACATTCCCCATGAATCGTCTCTACTGTCTCGAGAAACTCCCCTGCCCTATTGACCATTTTCACAATTAAATTCCGCAAGATTCCGCAGCGTCTCAAAATTTCTGCAAAATGAGACACTTTTTTCTCGCTACTGAAACGGAAAATAATTTCCGCAACTTCAGTCGCGAAGAAACTGAATCCGTTTCCGCAATCCTGTACGGTATTCCTACCACGCAACGTTCAGCTGCGGAATTCTTTTCCTCTACTGACGCAGAAAAAATCATATTTCCGCATTATTCCGCTTCGAAAAAAATCTATTTCCGCATAGTTCTGCTTCGAACAAAATCTATTTTCCGCAGCGTTCCACTACGTTTCATCAATTATATTCTGCCACATAATTATTTCTCTGGAGCGTCTCGGAGCGGACTATATTGGAAGCAGAACTGCGCAGAAAATTTTATTCAACAGCGTTCAGGAGCGACTATTATTTCACTGCTGTACAAAGCAGAATATTCTTCAATACATGCTACGCCGACTTTCATTAATTTCTGATGCTAGTATGAAAGAAAACAATTTTTATTTGAAAATAAACGAACAATTTATGCAAGTTTTTCAGATAAATTTTGCGTCGCATTCGCGTGCTGGGTGGCTGCATTTCTGGAATCTGAAAATTAAATTTTCAGCATGAGAGCAGATTATTGAAAAGTATACAGAATGAGTGGCAAGAAGTGACATTTGTAGAAAAAAGTGACTAAATGGACGCCCTGCTAACCCCATATAATACGGCCAAGACGTCAGGAAAAAATATTAGCGTCTGTTGAAACAAAATAGGTCTGTTTGGGCAGCATACAGAAACTACCAAAATTGACAAAATGGACAGAAAGTGCGTTTGGGCAACTTTTCTGCACTTTCTGTAACTGCAGAGGAGAATGTTCAAGCACCAACTTTCTGGAGTTTCTGTAACTTTTTTGTGAACAGTTGGAACGAAAAAAAACGTTGGTTATTCCTTATAAAAAATTTGCTAACAATTAAATAATTTCATAAGAGAACGTTGAAGGTGATTTGCAATTGTTCAATTTTATTTTACCCGATGAACATTTTCATGTTCGTAATTTAGCAGCACGAGTACTAAATTACGAACATTACTAATACAAAAACAAACCTTTTGTATTTACATTGTGTGTGTTAGAATAGTTAGCAGTAATTATGATAATCCTAGCCCTGAAAACACTAATGGAAATTAGTGGTAAATATTATAAAATACGAATAACACTTAGCTGTGATTTATTCTGGATTTATCCTATTTCAAGATAACTAGGCGTTCCTCATAATTTGTACTTTGTGGAGGATAAGAAACGCATAACCTGGAAGATCAGCGCACGCATCCTGATTTGTCTGTTGGGTGCGTTGAATTTTTGAACTGATAGTAAACGTTACATCTTAGTAACGGTTATTTCGCGAAAAAGACAGTTTAGTTTTGCGGTGATTTTGGTTTCAGTTAATATATAATTACTTTATTGCAGGTTTGTATTTGTTAGTTATACATCCGCGTTACTTGGTAGCATTCCATTAACTGCATACTGATGCATTTCTCCTATGATTTGCTGAGTATAATTATTTTGCGAGTAAAGTGCCGTGTTATTCTGGTTAGAATAGGTGAATGTGTTGGATAATGGCGGAAAACCCAAAAAATCACGAAAATACTGGCTTCTGGGGCATGGTGATGTATCTTGTAGTTTTTACTATCAGCAAATGAGGAACGAACCCGACGAACCTGTGGTAAGTAAGCTTTTCCTACTATATGTAGGTAAATTTTCAGTTCAGGATGAACTCAAATGTGTAGGTAAATTTAGTATTAATTTAAAGTAACATTTATTGCCGGATTAAAATCTGAATGATAAGGCCAGTTTCCTTTGAGTATTGTTAAAGCATGCTACTTTGAACAGTGATGGTGCTGCGTCGAAAGACATCCCCTTTTATCTTTGATATACTAACTTATATCTTGAAGTGTGAATTCTGTGGCATCAGATCCAGTGTTTGGAGAGCCTATACTTCGGCCTTACTTACTGCATCACTTTTCGGCCTCTTCTGCGGCACTACCGTTCCTCCAGAAAATTTCTTCCTGGTACCAAAAACTAACTTTCTTCATTACTTTATGTAAAGCAGGCTGTGATAGTCATAGGTAGGTATATTGTCTTTCTGTATACCCACTATGGGTGCTGTAAGGTTCCATAGAGTCTGTTCACACAAAGATAATGGAGAGCAGTAAGTTGTTTACCTTTTACTTTCACTATCACCTTTACAGTGGTGCGCAGTGCAGGTCAAAATGTAACGAAGTGTGCAGTCATATTCAAGTGTAAACATAATGGGAATGGAATTAGAACAGATCTAAAAATATGCAATACACACAAATGGAATGCGATGTAGGCGCAGGGCCGCCAAGAGCCAAACTGGACCCGGGGGTGGGGAAATCTGCCGGCCTACACTGAAATTATTTGCTTGTAAAAAGACATATTGTCTATTTGATAATTATAATTTCTGTGACTCTGCGGGCCCCCTTAAAAAACCTGAGCCCGAGGGAAGAAGTACCCTCCCCTCTTCTTGGCGGCCCTGTGTAGGCCTGAACAAGTTTTGAAACGAATGCATTTCTGAATGCTAAATGGGGACCACCTGGTTGTACCTGACCAGTTTTGCACCTTTTTAAGGACCACTACTAGCCTGGAACGAAAACAGGACCATCATCTTTCCGTGGGCAGACTGTACCTGACTATTTGCACACGTTCCACCATACTTTACAAATCCTTAAGTGGGTATCTGTTTAGTCTAGGTACCTACCTTATTCTATAGTTACACTTTGACTTTGCAGACTTCCATTTCATTTCCACTTTGTCCTACCTCCATTTCCGCATCGGCTGTAATTGTTTTGCTAACTCTTCAATTTTAACTTTAGTTTCATGCCTGAATTAGACTTTCGTTAATGCTGTTACACTTACTTTCAACTCTGACATTCAGTCTAATTTCCACGGTATACTACAACACCTATTTTTACTCAACATTTTTATTATTGACTTTTATTTAGTTAATGATCACCTTGGCTATCTTAGACTGGAACATTGATCTTGACTGTTTCCATTAAAAATCTGATTTAGGTATTTCCACTCTGAATTTGACCATTGCTTCAACTTCACTCTGATTCATTTGGACTGCATTACTGCAGCTCTGATCACAATTTCAGAGCAGATTTTGACTTTAGATGAAGACTACGTATGTGTGATGCATTTACTGAGATGAATTGATCGTAATTATTCTGCAGGAAACCTAACTTTTGTTGAATACTATGAATATATGAAATTATTCATCACAATTTTGCAGGCTTCTACAAGTCAACAACAGCATTGTGTAGTTCCAGTAAATCCAGTTGCAAATGTAAGCGACACTATTGATTCTTCCCATTTAGCTGAAAATGAAGATGAAGAGTTGTTGGAAGTGAGTCGAAAAAAACTGAAGATTTATTGTGTAAACAATATGATAATGTGATAAATGCGGTAGGGGGCCTTATAAAACCCCTACCGCATTAGGTAGATGATTATGTGTATTATAATTTTGTTTAAGGTCTTATGAATTTCCTACCAAAATTTAGGTGTTCAGTTATACATACCCTAGTGCCAAGGGTGTAGCCAGAATGGTCTTGTCGGGAGGGCAAAAGAAATTCTAGGGGGAGTGGGGCAGTTAGATACTTATTGACCTTCCATACACGCGGATGCATAGGAGAGGAGTCATCATCAGCCCTCCTTCCTACAAGTCCGTCTCCAATACGATTCTCTAACATCACGGCAACTACCCTTCCCTCACATTCCTGCCATCAGCTCACCCCACCAAAGCCCCTTCTATCACTATTTCAATACTCATCACGACCCTCTTCATCCAACATGCATGTCACAATCACCCTACACCACCATGACGCTTCAGAAATCCCGATCCTCTTCCCACCATGGTGCTCTCTGCTAGTATAAGCCTGCTCCCTTCCGCAATAGGGCACCTCTCCTCAATCATAGGGCGCCTCTTGCACCACGACCTCTTTCTTCTGTACAGCCATCCTTCGAGTCCCTGAAGCTCTCCCTGCTGCAATCCTCCTCGCCCACCATGGCCCTCTTCCTCCACTAGATCTTCCTTACCACGGCCCTCCTACCCCACTATGACCGCCCTCCACCATCAGGACTCCCTCACCCATTAGTACTCCCTCCCTCTGCAGCCTTCTCCCACCACAATTCCCTTCTCCAATCACACCATTCCATACATGAATGTCCCCCCCCCCAAGATATCTCTCACCCACCACAACCCTTTAACTCACCATGGCCTTCTCCTCTTTCCTCGCCCCCCACCCTGATCATACTCCTCCTTCCAGGAACTTCCTCCCCTTACCATGAACCTCTTCCCTGGGGTAGGCTGGTAGGCTGCTATAACATCACAAGGGCAGAAAATTATGATTCCATACAAGACACCAAATGGCCCCTGCTAAGCCTCTGCCCCGCCACCTATTCTGAAGTACTGCGTGGGTTACCTTGATATTTATTGCAAAATATTGGATTTATTTTTGTCGGCCCCGGGCTCACAACATTTTGGGGATTATTGGAATGGGTTTGACTCATATGTTTTCACTTTTCGCTTCAATCCTTTTATCTGTTATGTAGTTATAGATAATAATTCAGTTTTTTAATATTTTGTTACATTCCTTTTTAGCATAAAAATTGTAAAATTATTTCAGACACTAAATAAATTTTTTTGAATATTTCATGGAGATCCAATCATTTTCAAGTATGATTCAAGGAGCTGGAAAAGTTTTTGAATGATAGCAGTGTAGCAGATAAAACCGCTGCCAATTTTATCCCCAATGTTACTAATATTGTTCAGTGTACTGCTAAAGTTATCCAAAATAAGGATAAAATGCAGAATGTTTAGCAGGAGGAACACTACGTTTATGAAAAATACTACTAATCTTATCATCAATGCTGCTAAATTAATCCATGATACTGATAAATATATCTTTATTTCGGATAAACGCCGGGCGAGGTTATTCAGAAATAAGCAGTACATTAGCAGTTCAAAGTGTCCATGGGGATAACTCGCTGTACTTTTCAAATGGAGGAATACTGCTAATCAGGTTAAAATATGACTAAAAATTATCCGAACCACTGACAAATTTTTCATACTTTAGCAGTGAAATGTTCATCGGGTATGTGGAGATTTATCCGTGAAAATAAACGTTGATCGGAAATTTCAACAGAAAGTGCAGAAAAAGTGTTTGAGCATGCGCTAAAACGATTACACAACAGCACTACAGAAACGAACAGAGACATTTGTACAGAACTTACAGAAAAAATCATCAAGATTAATTTCTGTACGCTGCCTGAACAGACCTAATAATCACCATATCGATTCCCTCTATGAAAATGTACACGCAGCCAAAGAAATACTCTGAACCAGGAACTTTAAGAGCATTGATTTTCACAATGTCGAATTTGGAATTCACCCTTTCTAACGCTACTGTACGGGAAATTTCACATGAAGGGAAAAACACCCGCCCACTGACTTCAGAAACCGCAATGAGTTCAACGAAATCCTATCAACAACAAACTATTTGTGCTACCAATGATAAATACGAAAGGTTTGTTCATTCAGCCACCAACTTAATTTGTATCAGTTTCACATTATTTGATTCGCGACATTAGAGTTCTGATATTAAACAATCTTGAGACACAGCTATTTCACAAAATTTCTTCACAACGCTCACCTGGATAACTGATAGCAATCGTCCATGAACTAGTCAATTGTACCATGTACCACATTTCAGAACTTGAGACTGGCTTCAGTTTTTTTGTTAATCAAAACCAATGCCGAAATGAGAATCTAATTTGAATTTGACAAAACCGTACGCTGCATCTTGCAGTAGCGACATCTCATTTCTGAATACTGTTGAATACGTTCAGAATGAACATATTCAACGGTACTGTACATTGATTAAATGCGGATACGTTAAGGAAATTTGTTGCGTGACATTCGTTAGTGCACGCTCGTCATACGAGTGCAATTTTGCCAAAATAGTCGTCAAGCAGAAAGTTCTTGCACCATGCTCGAGCCTTTGAACGTGCATATTGAAACATGAATACTCTGTACTTACGAGTGAACTGACGACTTGGATCGCTGAATAGTGAACAATGGGCAAGTTGGAACTGCGATTACATTCGTCATAAATCTGTGTTCATGCAAATGCACAAATGTCAGTGCAATATGAAACCGATGTCAGATAGTACTATCAGCTACTGGTAATGTAAATACTTACCAAGTTCATCAAATAAATTGATCACTTGTTCCTCTCTTCATTAGCGAATAACCGATATTAGGAAACGACCTTGTGAAAAAATCTTCCCATGAACGACAGTAATTGCAACAATTTTAACGGTTCAATTTCATATGTTTGCACGGAAATTGCACGAAACTTTCGTTTATCATTATTTCGAAATTCGAATAACGGCCAGCAGGACAGCGGCCGACACACCGACATATCACACGACGACTCGGCGACGCTAAGTGACCGGCAGCTACGCAGCCTGCAGTATTGGAAAATAGTAAAGAAAGAAAGGCATATAACGTCCCTATGTTAAGGGTCTTTCTCTAAGTTCAAAAAAATTTCTGTTCGATCTGGTCACACCGGGTTTGACATACACTTTCAATTCCGACATTAATTTTTGTCAACATTTTCGATTTTCATAATGTCTTATTGTATCGGTCTTGGATGACTTTTTCCGTTCAGTTATCAAATATTTGATAATTTGACGACACCTCACTGCCATAAGTAAAATAAAGTGAATTGCGAACGGTCGTTTGACAGTTATTTCGTTCCAATTTATACGCATTCAAATTATCGAATGGGTTACGGGTGCTCGAGTTAGTGAAAATAGGTATTTATACTCAGGTTTTCAAATTTTTAATGTCCGCTCTTGACAACAGGGTGCCTCGGACAAATATATCTACTTTTAGGGACGGACTAGAGGGAAGAGGACACAGATGGAAAATTACATGAAATGCTAGGAAAATTTTTGCTATACTGTTACCTACTATTTTTTCTGTCTGTCATCAACTTATGGGGCTGCGGAATTCTCCCCCCTATAACTGCATTATTCATACGGGGACTACATAGGGAAACCAAATCATCGCGCACTGCGCTACATTTACATTCGTACATGAAACGTGAAACTGGTGAAACGTGGTCTGTCAAAAAATCGATTTTCCGTTATTTTTGTGGTTTCGGGTAGTTTAATATAATATCTCCTCTTTCGCAACTTCAAGGCAACCACAATGAAACTGTTCATCGGGATATTCGTCGTATTATTGGAAAGGCTCCGAAAATGCAGGGATGTACCGTTTTTCCTGGAGGCAACTTACGCGAATTATACATGGTCAATCATTTCGAGCGCTGCGTCAATAATAAAGAACGTGTACACAGAACAACGTCATTATAATGATCAGAGACCATAAAAATGATCCGAGCGTCAATAAAAATTCAAAACGATTTGAATTTTTTGAGACACAAGAAAAAAATTTGTTCTACAGATATGTTTTCTTGGTGACAATGAGGATGGAAGGGAGGTTTAGGGAGGTTTAAAGGGAGGATTATTACTACAGATCCTTTATTGTTTATTATTGAATTTTGCGGTACCTTTAGCCTATATTAAGAAAAATTCTGTGCAGCAGATTGAATACACAGTCACAATGGAGCACTTCTAATATTGAAGTCCGCATCAGCCACTGCTTTGTATTTGCAGCTTCTAAACGATACTGGCCAAAAAATTCTGGATCAGCAGCAGTTATTAGGATCGCAGTAGAACGTGTCGACTTTCATGTTTCGCACTAATCGTTACTGCCGCGGAATGTGGAATAGTCGCGGTAGAACGCCTCAACTTTTATTCTGCGTCAGTCACTTCTGATGCGGAACAAATAAAGTCGCCGCAGAACATTTTATTCTGCGTCAGCCACTATTGATGCGGAACAGATAAAGTCGCGGCAGAACAGAAATTCCACAATGTCCGCTACTGAGGCACGTTCATTATTCGCAGCTGAACGCCTCAATATTTAAATTACGCATCAGTTGCGGCTTTATTTTAAGCTGCTGAATGCAGCGTAATAGTAAATTCCGCGCCCGCCGCGGGTTAGATAATCGCAGCGTAACGCAACGTAATGGACAGGAATTCTGGAGACGCTGCAGATACTGCAGCGGAAAAATCAGAAAAATCGCTACGTTCTGCTCCCGAATTCGGCATCTGCCTCGATTTTTTTGCGGAAATTTGAAATTTCCGCAACTGAGTAAGCGAAATTTCAGTAGATTTGGTCAATAGGGTGATTTCCTTTTAGCTTTCAGCTTGAAAAATAGTACTTACATCAACAATGTTCCCATCAGAACATACAAATCTGTCGAATAGTTATCGACGACCTGGCCAAATAAGAACCTACTCGAAATACCGAACTGTGTTATGAGAATTACGATTTACGTAACGACGATAATTAAAAATCTCTGTCGAGTGCTTCTGTGCTCAAACTCTACATTGAAATTACATTTATCGATCGTTGAATTTTGCATTTTGAGTTTCACGATACGGTTCGGTACGTGCTCTCGCGTCACTGTGTGCGAGAGAGTCGCTCGAAGACGATAAAAATATGTATTTCGAATGCTTACAACGAGAGCGTCTTTAATGGATCTTCTAATGAATGAGTCGCCTAAAATGAGAACGTTTCCGTTTATTGTAGTTTCCTCATCTGTTCTTCATTCATCTCTTGTTCAAGACCAACTACAAAAAGTACTTACCTAAATAATAACACGAAACAGAGATGAGTAAAAATATACGAAAATATTTTCAGTTTTAACTGGCCCATTATACACTGCCGGACAAAAGTCTTTATCCACCCCCAGAAAATTATGATTCTCCTTCTGCCGTGAAACACTGTCGATATCGGCAAAAGCATAGACATTTGTACTGACATCATTTTTTTAACTTATTTTGAGTTTTTGTATCCCAATACTGTGGAACATATTGCATTAAATTCAGCCGTACTGGAATTATGACACTAACTTAATTTACCAAGAAATTATTCAGCCTAAGCCATTTGTCAATAAGTATATATGTCAATGCGAATGTCGACTATACCTTACCTACTTTTGTATCTGTTGATATTGACAGAATTTTGATTGTATAGTTGACATGGCCTTTTGTCTATATGTTGATTATCTCATTAACATGAATATTGACAAATCCTTCAGTTGTTGATATAGACCAATTTTAAATTGCACAGTTGACATACCTTATCGTCAACGTTCACAATGTTATTGATAAGACTATCGACAAATTGTTCAGCTGACGACAGTCAACAGTTATATCAATATTTGTGTCTGCAGAGCCATCGACATAAATTTTGGAATACACTGCCGTGAACCATTTCAGTTGACATTATAGTCGACAAGTATCGCATACTATCAATATTGTAGTAGGTATAATACGTGGAATTGACATGCGTTCTGTAGATGTCCTTTATAATCTCATATTATGTCATTAATATGACAGACAGTTCTAAGCACCATATGAATCCAATGAAAGTATGCAACTGATATGAAAGCAAATGTTGTATAGCACAGTTTAATTCTAGATCTTTATCATAATGTGTGCCCTGTTCGATGATGTTCGGCAGGGCTGCCAGATGAGATTTTCGAAAATCCGTATTTTTCCGTATGCTAAAATGGCGTTTATAATTGACAGTGCAGTTGACATTTATAAATAAATTACTTTTTATACTACTTGATCAGAAAGGCAATGTTTACGTTGATGTTTTGCAGACGACAAGAAGCGCCTATCATTTATACATCAAGTGCTAACAAAACCTACATGTACAGTAAACGTCCCTCAATTTAAAGCGTTTTTACATGAAAAAATTGCTAGCCAGTAATTTTGTATCGGGGAATCGAACCCGCGTTTGTAGCGATCGTCTCTAACCACTCGACCACGGAGTGAATTACAAAATAGCGACTTAAGAACGCATTTAAATATTCACGACGTAGTACAGCTGTTGTTACTGTTCGTTGTTAACCGTCGTTATGTCTTTGCTGGCCACTATCTGTGTATGCTGTTTGTGCACGTGAACAAACTGAAGACAAGACTGCGATAGTGTACTTCATAGTAATTAACTGAGCTAATTAAATTTTTGAATTAATTACGCACACAAAAATCAGCTGTCTATAATTTAAATAAATAAATAAATTAATTAATTAATTAATTAAAAAAACAAAACACAGACCCTGTCAGCGAAAAACATTGCCGCTTTTCTGATCAAGTAGTATAAGAAATATCTTCCACAACAAGAGCCAAAAGTGAGTTTACATGACTCGGGAATTGCTCACTCGCTACGCTCATTCGCAAACTTTCCCTCGCCATGTAAACACTCACTTTTGACTCTTGGTGTGTAATATACTATTACGTCCATTAAACACATGTGTACTCAAAATGTCTCGGATTTCCATACTCGACATTTTAATTGATATTTCCATGCGCACGTGTTTCACGGGATATCAGCAAAAGGGAACCAGCAAAAATGACTGAAGATTCAGATGTTACATTTCTAGAACATTCAGTGGCGGATCCAGGGGGGGGGGCTAAAGGGGCTATATCCCCCCCCAAAAAAAAATAAAATAATTTTCACTCGCTTTTCCACTTATTTTAGCCACTGATGTTTTTAATGACAGTAGCGCTCATACAGCACCGTTCGTGAATACATATCGCGTTATCAATGAATCAACATTATCACTTATCAACAATCATGCATTCATGCTTAAAATTTTGTTTGCTCTTTTTTTCTCCAACATTTAGCCCCCCCCCCAAGTGTAATCCTGGATCCGCCACTGAGAACATTTCTCTTTTCACGCGTATGCTGTGGAGGCATTCAGACATACCCGATACAGACAAAAAAATCCCTGGTGTAGCAAAAAATTGTATATTCCAGAACTGTAAGAAACAGATGTAAAACGACAAAGGTTCACTAAATGTTGATAAAATCAACAGAAGTTGATCCTAGCAACACGTGTTGCCGCCACCGGCCCGAATCACGGCTCGTAACCGGCTCGGCATGCTATCAATTAACACACGGCTCCTGTGGTATCGCTTCCCATTCTTCTCGCAGGACAGTTCTCAATGCATTGGGGGAATTTATGAGGGATTTCGAATTCGTATGCGTCTACCCAGTCTGTCTAGACTTCTTCAATTGGGTTCAAGTCTGGGCTGCAAGCTGGCAATTCAAGTTATACAATTTCGACTTCTTCCAAGAATTTGAGCGTCTGTCGTGCTACATGCGGTCGTGCGTTACCTTGCATGAACAAGGAGCTCGTATCCATAAATGACATATAAGGCACGACGTAATTTACGAGAATGTCCTCAATATACAGTGAAGCGTTCACGGTGCCAGAGACACAAAAATGGAGATCCGTCCTAGCATCACGCGAAATACTACCCCAGACCATAACGGAACCACCGAAGAAATTCGACCTTCGTGTAAACATATGTTGAGCATATCACTGACCAGGGCGTCTCCAAGCGCGTACACGTCCATCCGGTCCTGTGGGAGAAAATCTGGACTCATCTGTGAAGAAAACCCGCCTGCAATCCCCTTCTCACCATTACACGTGATTGCGAGCAAAAAACAAGCGTCATCATCGGTGTTCCATAGTGAGTATCGGAACTTGTGCCGGTTTAAAGTTAGGTACGTAAACCATGTTCGCGAAGTCGGTGATGGACTGTTCGAGAATTCACAGGCGTGTTACGAAAGAAATTCACTTCCCCAGCTATTTCTGTTCGATGTTAAATATGTGTTGCTCGGCCCCATGCGCCAGATTATACTGTAGCGCGACAGAGCGACGACTTTTACCGTCGTCAATGAGTACACCAATTTGCGCAGAAATTTCCGGCGAAATGAAACATGTTATTTAAAAATTGATAATCCTTACAATCGAATAAAAACTGACGCATGCTACCTAATCAACATGCACAAACCTCTGAATTTAATTGTGCGAATCTTTGTCTATGTTGAACATTTTAACTCGAGCCCCTATAACTCGAAAACCACTAGAACTTGAATTTTTTATTCTGTTCCCTTCGCATTCCCATAAGCGCCTAATAAATGTAAAAATCCCCCTATTACTCGAAACTCGGATCTCTAGAACTCGAACAAGAACTCGCAGTTTCGCAAGGCTAAAAAATCTTTAACGAAATTGCTTTCAAAAGAATTTGCGGTGAAAGTCTCGTGATAACCCAGATTGTAGTCTGGTTGGACCAAGGAATTCCTCTCAAAATCGACTTGTTTTTTGCAATGTGAACTGCTGACAAGGCGTGGAGGAAAGTATCGCAGACTACAATAATTGAAGCGTGATATTCCAAAACGGACTCAGTCCATTTTTACAACTTTTCAGGAGAGCAAAGCAACACGCAAAACAGGCGACGGCGGCGTCTGCGCGTTGCCTAGGTGTATGGTTACAGGGACACATGCCGTAGGCTGATTAATTAGCACACTGTACATGTTCCTCCATCAAATGGCGCATCTAAATTCTTTTTTATAAAATTGGACTGAGTTCGTTTTGGAATGTCACGCTTCAATTGTGAACTGCTTCAAGAAATCTGAATTTTCCTTTCACAATGATCAGACTGAGGCTCTTCTTGAACGTGACGTTTATCCAGATTGGGGACGAGTGGCTGTACATTCCAACGCTTCTAACATCACTTCCCGTAATTTTGTAGCTGTCGACAACAACGTGGCTATGGCGGCCGGTTCAACAGATGAGGATATTGTAGAAGAAGTTCCAGAACCAGATGAACGCGACGTAGAATCTGCCAGCGATGACAAACCTGAAGACGAACCAGCCCCGGTTCAGACAAAACGTGCTGCAGTTGCAGCCCTGACAACTCTCCGTCAATTTGTTGGTTACTCACCCGACGCATGTGAAACCCCTTTCAATATATTACACAAACTTGAATTGTTTCTCGAGCGGCCTTCCGATAATTTAACGCAAACAAATATTGCTTTCTATTTCTTACATTCAAAATTAAGCTTGGACAGGTAATGCCTATTCATTTCACTGCATAGGTAGCCAGTTTAAAGATTTCCCCGGTGATAAGTACGACGCTCGCTTTGATAAGGAAGCAACAGCCTCCGAAGCGAGCACATGGTCTTACTTGAAATCATCATCCGCACAGGCTTTCTCCTGAAAGGATTGGCTGTGCTGGGGACTATGTTTTTCGACATAATGCTATCAAAAGTCGACGTCTCTTTCCATCTCTCGGATTGTTACTATTTTGCAGATGGTACGGGGTGGAGGGATGGAATGATAAGTCACTAGACAAGTCGGCGGAGTGATATAGATAACGAAACGATGCACTAAGTTGAAAATTGCAGCACGGTTCATTTCGTTTCTTGAGCTACTACAGTATCAATTTACCGTTATGAATCTCGCTACAGATTTTCGCCTACGTGAAAGGCTTCATACATCGTGTATTACTTATTCAGTTTGAAAACGTATCACGCATTTTGGAAGTTCTATTCGTTTATTTTGTTCTCAAAATTCAAAATTCGACGGCTTTTTCGATCGCCAGAAGTGTCTTTTTGCCGTAAGTGACAGAACTGAAACGCCACAGTCGTATTTTTTGGATCCATTCGCTGAGCCAACCGCATGGTGAGATGAGAAGGCATGCTATAAGCCTTGTCCAGCGAAGCCAATTTCGAGTTTTTTTGGTTCAATCATGAAGATCTGCGTCTCCACAAAGTGTTCGCCGTGTCGAGAAATCGTGTTTCCAGTTCCGGGATGTCCGAGTCCAGACTGATCTATGGCGCTATTCGATCGAGACCATGCCGCCACGACGCAAGATCACGAGGCCGATGCTACGAGATCATCATCGAATTCGCTGCCAATGGCTCCAGGACCTACTCAATATCGGCTAGGCATTACGTTTCATTTGCTCATTTTTATGTCAGATTTCGTACCTTAGTCCGATAATTTTCGATAATTATTACTGTTTATATTGTAAGCCTAGCTCCCCTCATTTTGGATCTCATATTTCGTGTTGTTTTCGAATCAAGTGGGCAAAATTGAGTTTTCTCTAGGAACATCTTTCCTAGGAGGAACCAACCCAAAATTTATTGGAATTTTCGTTTTAGTAGGGTGAGCAGCTTAGTAACTTGGGTAATGATGAGTCTTCTACGTGTGATTGAAACGTGCTGTAGGCGATTCACATTCGCCTCAAATTGGAGTTTTGGGACAAGTTACTGTGCTGTGTTATTTTTCAGTTTGTTCCTGCAATTAATCAGCTATCGTCGAATTGCTGGAAGATTTGTAGCAGTGGCGCCACTTCGCAGATCTAGATCCATCATCTCGCTTCGCAGATCATACGCACTTTAACGTTCCAGCTTATCCAGCATTGGTGCACGTAACTCCAATTTGAGTCTTTTTGGTATCTTTAGCTGAAATGCTAGGTAAAGTACCTTATGTTTGGTTTTTATGATCGACCCGTGGTATAGTGCGATTTCGCGAGTGCTAGCCTTAAGAGATTCGTGCTTACCATAGGGAGCCGACGCCCTTTCAAACCCGCGCGTATGATCTAAAAAGGGCGCGGAATAGAAATTCCCTTTACTTTCGATTTGGGTTTATCAAAATTTTCAAATCTAAAAGTATTCCGTTTTAAATGTATTTTATTTTTGTTTATTTCCCCGCCCCCTTTTTGTTTTAGTTCTAAATTTAGTGGAAAGCCTACGTGAATTTCACGTGGAGGCTCAGCAGTCTTGTTACTGTATGTTCAGGGGGGTGATTAAAAATTTCAGGTCCTGTGAGACCAGTATCAGATCAAGACGCAGGAACCGTCACTAAAGCTGTGACCATCGAAAGCGATCGTTCCGAGCGCTTTTAGGCTCTTCGAGTCCTTAATTCAAGATTTGTAGCCTGAATCTCCAAATTTGAATGTGTACTTTGGAGAAGGGGACTCCCTTGTGAGTAGTATTTCGGGTTTCATATTTTCCTAGTCTAATGCTTTTGGTCAATTTCATTTGCCAGCCTTTGATGCTGAAGTTTATTATTTATTCTAAAGTTTAGGGGAGAGAGGACCCTATTTCTACATTGTTATTACTCAATGTAGTCTGAGTGTAATATTTATTTATTGTTAAATTCGAGCCCATCATAAAGGGCATATATTTATTTTTGACCGCGTACGAACTGGACGTATTGCGAAGTAAGAGCCACTGGCTCCATGTTTATTTACAAAGCCGTCGAGTATCTCCGTTGTGTCTCATTTCATTTTTTTAATCAATTCCTATTATTATTATTATTATTATTATTATTATTATTATTATTATTATTATTATTATTATTATTATTATTATTATTATTATTTTTATTATGAATTTTCAATTTTATTTTCAATTTAGAATACACGTAATTCTTGTGCTGTTTGACATGACTCTAAAATAATTTTGGTAAGGTGAATTTGGAACAACTTTATCTTTTTGTTTATTTTATCGAAAATGCGTGGACGTACCACCATGCAAAGTGTTTGATTTATGGTACGTGGCGTCCCTGGACTGGTTTCTAAATTAATCTTCCCTTTGGTGGACCTCTTTTCGTTCAGGGACATGAAGAGTGGGTTCCCAAGTACTCACGTCCATTCTGGTGGTTCAGGTCTTTAACATTATTTCATTAATGGAGTATACTGGGGACAGGGGTCATCGTGGACTCGCCCAGACTCCCGTGGGGCTAGGTGGTAGTCTGTGGTTAAACACCTACGAGTATGGTGATAGTAGGCTG
This sequence comes from Acanthococcus lagerstroemiae, assembly GCA_031841125.1. NCBI lineage: Eukaryota > Metazoa > Arthropoda > Insecta > Hemiptera > Eriococcidae > Acanthococcus > Acanthococcus lagerstroemiae. The sequence continues at coordinate 17,476,237 of CM063113.1, read as the reverse complement.
AACGTTCGTTATTACGAGTTATTAACCCCCTCAGTCGGCATCTACTATCGGCAGTTTCCTACAGGTGAGATCTCTGTTTTCTTCTTGGGCTCTTATTCCGAAATTTGGACGGGACATCTGGCTTTTGGGAAATTTTGCTACACTTGTTCCCTTGAAATTCGAGTTAGCGCGGTTTCGACTTGTGATACGTCGATTTTTCTCTACTTTCGGAAACTTAATTTTCCCCTCAATTTTCTGAATGGCTGTGTATTTTACGGAACCAGACGTAAATAGAAAACAGTATGAAAATATTATATCCTCAACGCGAGTCATTCGCGTGCGTTTATTTGATATCAAAATATAAATAACGTATTTTGGCGGGCAAATAAAGAATTTTGTCCGACAGTGTATTTATGCTTTTCTGAGTACAATATACCAAACATGCAAATTTTATATCATGGATGGTGATCAGATGACATCGAATTTTTTCGATCACTATGTCTCGAGGTTTCATAAAATCAACCATTGAGGCCAGAAAGGAAAACCTGGCCGAGTTCACGTGCGTGCTTGCGTACAAGTGCGAACTGCGGAGACAAATTTCCTTGGCAACAAGTGTTTACAATTATGAAGGAAAATTAATACACGGTATAGCTGTCGTTTATAAACTCATTAAATAACGCTAATCGTTTGGTACGCACGAGTAGTCAGCATAGTAAATATGAATTATTCGTCGTTTCAGCCTCCAGTTCGGCGTAAGGGTATTTCAGGAACGGAGACGGTGAACATTATCGAAAAATTTATCGCATTTTTCGAGATGAAATATGGAAGTCTGTTCACGAGACTGCGAGCTTATAGCGGTGGATGAGAAGGGGGACAATTTCTACGTATGGTCTCTGTGAACTAAGTATCTACGGTAAACATTAATTTTTAGAAAATGAAAACTATAGAGCGATGAAAACATGCAAAAAGTTATTCGGTCTAGCTACGAAAAAGCTTCGTATCATCACGTTCCTGATTCGTTGCCCTATTTATCGAAAAAAGAAGGTCCAGCGGAGAATATTGCATCAACAAAGCTCGCCAGAAAACCTTATCTGTCCGAAGAAATCGAAAGCAGTTAGCAGTTTGATCAAGCATTTACTCATTTTATTAAAAAAAAAAAATCTGTAATGACCCGAGCAGATCTACTTATGCCAAAAATGGCGTACCAGATGGCAATCAAAAATGAAGCTGCTAGTAAGTGTACATCGCATCGCTTGAAGTAAAATTTAGGAAAAAATGAATCATTATATCTTACACTCGATTGTGTGTTATGTTTTAGGTGAAAAATGGTTTAAATCATTTATGCGGCGACATCCTAGTTTATCATTTCGAAAGCTAGAAGCCACGTCCGTCGCTCGAGTTAACGGGTTTACTCAGTCAAAGGTATATCAGTTTTTGACGTTCTGGAAAATGTAATGAAACAGCACAAGTTCGAGTCCAATTGTATTTTCAATCCTCATGAATCCGGGCTCACTGTAGTACAGTCGAAAAACTCCGAATTTATTGCCTTAAAGGGCAAGAAACAAGTCGGCGCGTTGTCTTCGGTGGAACGAGGCTCTCAAATTTTACGATTGTTGTAGCGATGATTCCGGCAGACTTTATACGTCGCTCGTAATTTTTCCAAGAAAACATATTCTTGCCTTATGGACGGAACTCCATTCAAATCGCAATATGCTTGTAATTTGTCCGGGTGGATTCAAACGGAAACTTTTACCGAGTGATTCTGTCATTTCATTGACACAGTGAAACCAACCAAGGAATCACCGGTACTTGTGGTCCTCAACGGTAATTGTAGCCATGGCAAGAGAAAATTTCGTCACTATTATCTCCATCCCTCCTCATCCCCACCTGCGCGGCCAGTCGTTCCATTATGTTTCCCCCGGCTGACGCGAAAAATACCGAGCGATGCCGAGAATAGACGACTATTTGGACCAGGCAAATTGTAGGTTCGCTAGCATCGATTGAAGAAAAACTGATAGGGAAAAGGGGGCGGAGAGGGAGAGTTCAGCGCAGCAGTTCATGACAATTTTAATGTTTTTTCTAAATATCTCGAAAGTGAATGCGGTTGACGGAAAATTGAAAAGAACATACCTTATAGCAAATAAAATTTCCTTTCAGATGAGCTAACTTTTATCGAAATCCAAGTGATTTTCTTTTTCGCATAAAAATAACATTGCATCGTTGTTGTTGATGATTTAATTCGTTGTTGTCGTCGTTCTTGTTTGCTCGGTCCGAATAGTCCGTTCAACCAGAGAATAACCAAAATCTGTTCCAAATAAGAATAGACTAAAATTCAAAGAGCAAAATGTTCGCGTCACACTGAATAGTTAAGTTACCTGCTCCATATGCGTGACATACCAGGAATAAAGGGATCTGTGTGCAAAAATGTAAATTTTACAGGAGAGTGGGTAAACAAAATTGATAACGTGTTCACGTTCCGAGACACTCAAGTTTGAAGACTTACAACAGGTTGGGAACATTTTTTAAATTTTTTCGACAACACCTTGCGAAAAAGTGGCCAAAGATTAGTCAAAAACACAGTTGTTATCACAAAAATGTTTTTTTTTTTTTGCGCACTGGTTCCTCTCCTCCTGACATGTCACATATAATGATGTTTGGAAAATGAGGCGAAGCAGAGAGATGATCAATTAATAATTTAATCTAGTTCTGAAGAGAAACTTCGCGTGCCTGCAGAGAAATGACGCACGGGTATGACTTGTGCGTGTGCGCCTTCAGTGTGACCGTTTTTTCTGACGTGCCCCTCGGACTACCGCGTTGTCTATCACTTCTCGAATATTGCGTGTTGCGTTAGTCTATTCTTATTTGGAACGGACTATAAGGAATCATGAGCATGCGAGCCCGCCGGGAGAGGAAAGAGTATTCACACTAGACGAGCAAGTGCGTCACTTTCACTGCTTGAGGGCACTTCGCTCTGACTGGAAACTTGAATGCTGAAATGCTTATATTTGTATATTTCATAGAATTAATAAATGTGTGTTAATTCATAAATAAATGGTGCAGTACCGGTGTTGGGACGGTAAAGTCTGCTTCATCGAGAATCGTCGTTATGGAAAGCGCTTGCCTGGATGTCAGTCAGTCAGGTGCCGTATCCGTAGCCAGATGTTGGCGGTCGCGGTTTCTGACGCACGACTTTCCTGTGCTGGGTAAGTCGGGGTAGTTTGCCGTTCTTTCCCCTCGGTGTGTTGCGTTAGAGTTTTCCTTCTTTGTGCCGGAAGGTGTGCAGCCGCAATTCATTTACTAGCCACATGTTTGCACGATATCCATACAACCATGTCCTTTTGTGTAGCGGTCGAACTCGTGCACCCCCCTCCCTCAGTCTCATTCCCACAACTTGTACTTACTAGTCAAAATCTCTGGTAACATTTCATCAGAAAAACTCAAAACTTTGGAAAACTCTAGCAAGGACGTAGCGAAGAATTTATCTGTGAGGAGGAGGGAGAGGGGTAGATAAAATCCCAACTGACTCAATTCAAAATTCCCAAGTATCAATATTTTTTTATAATGGATATAAATACCTTTTGACTTGTTCGATTTTCTCAACCTTTGTACCATATACTCGTACTAAAATTTCCCAACTCTGGTGTGGAGGCTTGGAGGGGACAACCTGCCCCCGCTCCCTTACTTTCATCCTGGTAAAAAACATAAAAGTCCAAATGTTCAGTTTTCCCAATCCCGTTACGCCATGTCGACCGCGAATCGACGTCGATGTGACGTCAAATCGACCATTTCACGATTTAGAATCAACTCATTGGCTACGTCGACTCCGCGTCGAAATACGGAGTTGTCGACTATACAAATCGACTCAACTTGACTGCGTATCGACGTCGAAATCAGGTCGACATGAAATTTATAGCACTTCAAATCTACGTCGAAATTGAGTCGACTCTGGGTAAATGTCATTCCATACACTGTAAATCCACGGCTACATCGAGTCGAATTTGAGTATATGATTTCCCAAAAGCCTTAAATCAACGTCGAGATTCAGTCGATTGGGGGTAATTAGCTTTTTCGTGGACTGTAAATCTACGTCGACATGAAGTCGATTTCGGGTAAATGCCGTTGAGAAATGTTATCGATGTAACGTAATAAAATTCGACTGACTTTCGACTTCAAGTCGACGGCGAAATTAAGCAGAAATTGAGTACCTAACACACATGACTTTTGAATTAGACTGCATTTCGACCTGGATATGACGGCGAAATGGAGTCGAAATTAACTAGCACACATGACTTTAATTTCGACTCCATTTCGCCCTCGAAGCGACATCAGTTAGCGGTCGATTTAGTTTAAGAATCGACTCCATTTCGACGAACTTTTGTGAAGACCTTAATTCGACGTCATATTCCAGTCGATTTTAGGTCGACACTACCTAACGACTCCAAGTCGACTCAAAATCGATGGTCAACATGGTTTAACGGGACTCATTACTAAAGTAGTAAATTTCCCCAACTGCTGAGTGAAAAATTCTTACAGGGGGGGGGGGAATTGCCCCTTTTCATTATCGGTGCGTCCCTGACCACTAGACTAAATTTATATGTACATGACCATAAAATTTCATTCATTCTGGCTGGTAAGATTTCAAGCTGTGTACGTCCACGCTTAGCTAATAATCCTTTGTGCCCGGTCCTCCCCTAATTATATGGGTAGACTAGCTTAATTGATCTTCCTGGTAAATCATTTTAGTAGATCAGTTAGGTAGATTATGAAAGTAGATTCTATATACATAAGTAAATCATATAGGTGGGCTATCTAAGTAGATTATTTTGGTAAATTATCTTGGTAGATTTTCTATACGAGTACAAAGTGTTCGTCTTGATACATTTCGGTGGACTATTCGCGTTTGGATGCTAAAGAATCGCTCTCTAGCTGCCTAATGAAATGTGACGCGCTGATTGGTGTATTTGGACAAAAAGGTGATTAGTGACAAAAATGTTCTAAAAAAAACAACTGAAATTGGGCTCATCTGAAAGGAAATGATAAAGGCTGACACTTCAGTTCTCTTCAGTTTTCCATAAAAAACAATATTGAAGATGCTAGAGCTCGCATTTTACTTGTACATGCTTTTATGATAAGAATACCCCGATCATCTTTTCATCACGATACTAGCGCACGTACAGGAGTGTGTCCAAATGCTAATATCGTGGATCATCTTGAGAATCATCTTGAAAGAACATCTCTGTATGTGATCGAGTTGCAGAGTTCAATGCAGGGGAACTAAAAAAAAACAGACACAGACAACCCTGACAAACATCCCAATTGAAAATACAGGCGCGGATCCACGAAAACGGGAGGGGTGGGAAATTCCCACATAAAATGGTGATGAGAGGAGGGGAAAATAGTAGGGGGAGAGTGCGGCAAAACAACTTCCACGCGTGAGTGCACTTCGTGCACTTTTCCTTCTGCCATCCCTCTCATGATTGTCTGAATCCGCGCCTGAACGTACAGTGTTAACCGTTCCTCGATATTATTGTGCGTAAAGAGTGAAAAATAAGCCAGTTTCAAGGAGTAGGGCCCACCCTTTGAAAAAGAAGGCCAATCTTTTTCATTCTTATGAATATGTAGGGGAGGGTTGGGTCGATTTTGAAGTAAAAGAGTGCGTACTAAAATTAACCGTAATAATTGTTCTATAAATTATGAGTTTCTCCACCTGGCCCTTGTGGCCTGTCTGAAACCTTGTGACCTGTCTGAAAATCGAACGCAACTGCCTATGAGGAAAAAAATCACAAGGGTCTAAATTTGGAAGCGAGAGACGACATTCCCGCATATAGGTACTGTGTAATCAAAGCCTTACACGTTCAACTGAGCCTGAAGAAATGTGTAAATTGAAGCTGTTACGCCACTTCTACGAAACTGTTTATAACTGGTACTTTATCCCATTATTTTACAATAGTAGTGATATTTTTTCAACCTTTAAGTCACCGGAACCGAATCCAGGAGAATCAGGATTCAGACAAATAACCTACTCGATTGGATGCTGTTAACTGGCGTATGAAGGCGAAGTGAGAAGTACGCCTATGATCGCAATTCTATTTGAATTCTCTTACATTTTGGAAATGGTAGGCACAGCCGCGTCAATTATCAGTTCTTATTGTTATATCGGGCCTGGAAAATTTTTCTCCTTTTTCACAACCTATATTTCCTTCTTTCGGTCTCAAAGTTTTCAATAATGAGTCTTGGGTTTGGCAAGCTTTGAGAGGTCGAACTGCGGCAGAAGTGCATCCCTAATGAACCCAATAACTCATATATTTCATACAGCTAGCGAGGATCACCTGACGTAAACGAATTCACTATAGCGGGTGTCCAAAAAACGTTCGACTCGACATTTCCGGCTACTCCATCTCGCTGCCTCGGGAAATGAAATTAAACGCAGTGGCACGATGGATTTTTTGGATATCAGCGCACTTGAGTCTTTTGACGTTCAGGAGGCGAGGATTTGAAATATGTTTGAAATGTCAACAGTCCTAAATTTAGTTTCGCGACGAAGAACGTATTTTATTATAAGAAAGAAAAAGGGATTCGAGCTGCGCGTCTTTTTCGCCGAATCTCTGAGCGCTATATACTTCCAAATTAAACGCGCGCGCGGGTTTTCCACTTTATTTTATGTACACCCAGCGGGGCGAGATTTTCAAAGTGCTAAATTAAAACGAAATTATTCCAGAGACCGTAATAATTTTCGGGTTCTAAAAATTTAATTAATTATTTGGTCTCAGTTGTATTTTTCATTTTTTTCATTCGCCTTCGTGTCGACTATTTGTCTCGTGTAGGTTCGCGGAAAACGCGCCGCGCCAATTGACTGAAATTTCTTGCGAACCGAACTGAGCTCGGCGTAAGTCGCCAGAGTCTGGAGAGAGAGAAAAAAAAGATATCACTTTTCACTGAAAGAGCTGGGCCGCCTGCATTCTACAATGAAGAGATGTGTCAGTTGAGATAAACGCTTCGAACTTCCTCCTCGGCAAGCTTAAAAGATGAATAAACATTTGCGAGACGCAGCCACTCAGAGGTGAATCTGCTTATTTGACTTTCTAAAAAATGGCTGCCTCTTTGTTCCACCGCTCGTGATTCATTTTACTTTTATCTTAATTAAAATCAAAACAGTTCCCTTATAAGTCGATGTTTGATGCTCGCGGTGATAAATTCGCGTGCAGCTGATGGATACGCTGTATAATTTAGCAGATCGTCTGCACTTTCAGCTTCACCTCCTGTCTGCACGTCTGTGTAACTAACTGGTGTAATAGAATTAGAAATTATTTTGAATTGGTAGCGTAAAATGGACATTTTAACCCAATTGGAGACTTGAATTTGGAAGAAGCTGATTAGGAGCAGAAAATAATCATCGAAGCAATATATTTCAGTAACAAGCCCACGGAAGTGGACAATCTCACGGTCTACAGAGTTAATTGGAAAATAAAGAATGAAGTAACAGGTGTTCATTGTACTGCTAATTCTTATCTAATCGTTTCGAATTAAATAATGGAAGATGTGATAACGCATCATAAAGCAATGCAACTGTTCCTAATGCAACATAAGAACTGATAAGAAAAAATATATTTTTCAGATGTATGTTAGTCAACACTGTTTCTGTATTTCACACCATCCAACCGAAAAGCGGTTCTCCCCACTGAATCTTCTGCTAAGCGGTAGGAGATGCCGGCTATATAAAAAGAGATACTGAGGCAGAGAAGGCATTCGATGATTAGCCGAGTTAGAGAGAAGGTTACAAAGAATTTGTTAGTGCGTTGTTGTAATTAAGCATGATATGCCTTTATTTCGGGTTTTACAAGTGAAAAAATTCACTGGAAGTAGATTCCTGCGTGGGGATTGGTAGCAGAATATCCCCACGGCGCCCCAGCCTATTGTAAGAGGTGACTAAAGGGGCTTGGAGAAGGCAAACAAAAACCACTCCAAGTATTATATCCGAAGAGAACTAGCCATGATATTGTTCGCCGTTAAGTATTCCGGGGACCTAAATAGCTCCCTGTTCGGATTTCTGGGGGAGTAACTGCAAACAAAAAAGTTATCCCAATTATAAACTGGACGCACCTAATAGGAACATGGAATATTTGGGGCCTCGGCTTTGCGGGAAAGCTGCAGATTATCAAGCAAGAACAAAATGGATACAAATTTTCCATCCGAGGCCTAGCAGAGGCTCATTGGAGAAGCGCGAGCCATTTTTATACCTCATCTGGAAACACCCTTCCAAAAGCAACTCTGGCTCGCGCAGAGACATTGCAGTGCTACTTACTAGGACATGGAGCGATACCGTTACGAATTTCAAACCAGTTAACCAACAGATCATGGTAATAACATAATCCAGGCTTATGCCCCAACATTGGACGCCAGTGAAGCGGACTGCGAAGATTTTATAATGCGTTGGAACACAAAATACAGGCCCTGCCACGCAGTGACCTTATGCTAGTGATGGAGGACTTAAATGCTAAGGTAGGCTATGAAGAAACACCAGGTAGAGCAGTTGGCCACTTTGGACTAGGCAAAAGAAATGAGTGTGGAGAAAAGTTGACCAAATTCTGCCAAGAGCCAAGATAACAACCTGATTGTCACCAACACTTTCTTCAAACAACATCTGAGAAAATTATATATGTGGACTTCACTAGTCGGCCAACATTAGAATCAGATTGACTATGTTATTATAAGAGGAAGATGGAAATCAGCAGTCAAAAATATCAAAACGCATCTGGGGCAGTCTGTAATACCAATCACCAGCTGCTCTGTTTGGAGCTGAGGCTGAATTTGGCAAAAGCAGTCCCACACCGCGACAGGCTCATCCGACTAGAAGGTCTAGAAGGTGAAGGAGAATTATGTACTTTCCAAACACTCATTAAAAGCAAACTACTGGATATAGAGAGTTGGACAGTCATAAGAGACATTCAAGGAAGTGATAAGCAAAAAGAAAATGATAATACAAAGAACACCTAAGGTCAGCATTTTGGGGTTCTTCCAAACCTTCTTCAATCGATAACCAGCTCTTCGACTCCTTTAACAGAAACGATTTCATCAAGTTCTTCATCTTTATCGTTTTTATCAGTCACAGAAGATGGCAAAAAGTCAACGTCGATAAAATGGTCCGGTCTAAAGGATTCAATATAACATGACCTAAATCCTTTCACCGCATTTCTTATTCGCATGCAATCGCAGCCTTGCCTGTGTACACATCTGTTTCTTGAGATTCGGCCTTCTTCACTCGAGAATATTTCCATTTCACTCGCTCGCGATTTGCACCCATGTGTACACTGAAATTCATTCATTCTCAATTCGCTACAATTCGCTGGCTAGCAATAAGTTTGCATCCAGGAGTCTGGAATTCAAAAAAATAATGATAATAAGCTTAGTTTTCAAACGTTTCCTTAACGCAGACTCCTCCAATTCATAACTACTGGCAAAATACTACGGATGCTTTCATCCAGTGCTCTCCTAGATTTAGAATCTTCGAGAATTTGTCAAATTATTGCTTTTTTGTCAGATACACCTATTATACGTTTATATAATTCCTAAAATGAGAAGAAATGATCAAAAATCGAAGAGGACTTTCGCCCCAATAGCCAGTGCGGACTTTTGCCCCAGTGGCACATTACTGATGAAATGATTTCTGATATAAAAAGTATGAATGTAATAAAGAAACCAATTGTCAAAATTAATTACTTACCTAACCATGATTCAATTTTAAACCCGTGACTCATATGCAACTCTGTGGATAACTTCAAATCACCTTTCCAAAATGAGAAAATATTTCGTCGAAAGTTGTGGGAAACAAAATTTTTTTGGCATTGTGGTTTTTATACTAGACATGGAGCATTGAAATTGTATACAAACGTGAACCGTGTTGCCAACATACTAAAATCAACAAAACATGGCATTTGTATACAGTTTAATTAAAAATAAAAGCGATAGGACTTTTACCCCATAGCGGACTTTCGCCCCACCCTCCTCTATACCCCGGAAATATTTTTTAGTTTATTTGCTCATTTACATTAATTGACCATCATCTCGCGTTCAATATCCGGGGCACTTACCAAATAACGGGAAATGTTCTTCATTTGCTGCCGTAAATTAAGTAGGTAAAAAAAAAAGACTCGCGTATTTAGTCGAGATTATTCGCCTGAGAATAGGACCTAACTTTTCTGACTGCGTCAAGTAGCGATAAAAACTGGTAAAAACGAAAGAAATGAACACGAAAGAAAAAAATGATACTAAGCAAAAGACAGGTAAATGAGGAAGAATTTGATAATGGCATGCCTTTTAAACGTTGTATTTGTCTTCGGGGACCACAGCCAGTATTGCCTGCTCTTTACATCCTCATGCCCATTTCTAAGCAGGGGTCATTCTTACTTCCACAAGCATATTCGTCGAGAATTGCCATCAGCGAGCCATTGTCCACGGCGGTTCTACGAAGGCGGCTCACTGCAAAAAGTGGTCCAAATCAATTTTTGATGTATTATAATCCATGTTAACCAAGTTCATGTCGCATAATGGATGATATGAAGGGTTCAGAATCAAAACTCACATTTGCCATTTCCACAAATATATATTACTTCGTAAAAGGCTAGGCTAGATGCGTAACAACGGAAAAAGCGAGAGAAGACGGTTGCCTAGCTGCTCTTGCGCCTGTAGGCATAAGCAGATAAACGTTATTGTAAAATTAATCATCTACATATCGAATGAACGTCGTTGCCTTCTTCTTTTTATTTCCGCTTAATTCTTTACATAATTCCATTATTCTGTATTCTGTTGTTTCTTCGACTGTGAAGTCAAAATTCTAATAAATTTGTCCTGAATTCCCTGTTCATTAAATGCATTCCAGAGGCAATTGAGGTGGACGGAATCGAATGCCTTTTAAAAGTCAATCAGTAGTATATACAACGGAATGTTGTATTCATTACATTTTTCTATCAGTTGATTTATTATAAAAATTTGGTCGGCCGTTGATCTCCTTTTTCGAAATCCTACTTGTTCCTGACTTTGATTACAGTCCAACTGATTATACATTCTATTTTTTAATAATTTAGCGAATAGTTTCGAAACATTTGAAGTAAGAGTGATCGGTCCGTAATGACCCAAGTCTTTCCTGTCTCCTTTTTTAAATAAGAGGATTATTTCCCATAACTCCCATTGCACAGATATCTCTTCCGACTCGAGAATCCAATTAAAGATCCAGGTCAATGGGGTAGTTAGTTCGTCTTTGAATAATTTCAGGTATTTGTTCTCTATCCCATCGGGTCCCACGGCCCTCCCGCTTTTCAGACCAGCAAGAACTTGGGCACTCTCATCTTCCAGGAAAGGAGGGATATCTTCTTCATTCCTGTACTTTGGTTCTCATCCTGCAAACGCGCCCTCCTCACTGTACAGGTTAGTATAGAATTTCGTTGCTTCAGCGCTAATACCGATCCTATCTACCACCTCCGATCCCATTGGGTTCTTAATTGCAGGAAGCAAACATTTACAATCCATAAGTTCATTTTTAGCTTGTCTGGTAGAATCTGAATCCTCTAAAATTTCCGACAAAACTCTAAATTCTTTTTTTAAATCACTTCTGATCATTTTCCGCGTCAATTTTCTACATTCACTTAGTTCTATTTTTTGCCTTAACGTTTTATTACCTATTTTTACCCAATTGTTCCTTTTTTCATAAGGTTTCTGATGGCAAGGCTCTATCGAATTCATTTCTTGAGATAACTGTTTCAAATTTTTTAATTGTTCCTGTTAAAAGTTTTATTAGACCATCGTATCGATCTTGAATACTATTGTCTTGAGTTTTCCAATTTTCTAGTTTGTTTTTTAATTCTTGTTTTGCCTCAAAAATTTTGTTGTCCGGAATGTTTTTGTTTTTTGAAATTTTTTTACCAAAAGAGTTTTTTACTGATGATCTTTCTAGAATCACCAATTGAATTTTTAGTGGCCGATGGTCTGATGAGAAACCCAAATTCTTTACTACCTTAACATCCTTCACAATTTTTTTGTCATTGCTCAGGCACTAATCAATTTCATGACCAAGTCCATTTATCTTTTCCCCTCTTTTTGTAAAAGGTGTTCATAATTTTTAAATTTTCTTTTGTAGCGAAAGTTGATCGAAATTTCCCCGTTTGAATTTGAGTTTTCACTTGAGCAAAATTGCCCCAGACAGCTAAAATTTGCCTTTGCGTCTTCCCTTCCTAGTTTCGCATTAAAGTCGCCAATCACTTGTAATATGTACTCCTTTTTGTTATTGACCACTTGTGTTAATTGATTATAAAATTCTCCAGTTGATTCCGTTTACCTGCATGGTGGGGGCATAGACCTGTACAATGCGGAGGTTTGCTTTCTTACTGATTTCCAGTTTTACCAAACCAATCCTATCTGATATACTCCTGACTTGTTTGACTTTACTGATCCATTTATTATATTGTAAGATGCCATGCCACGGTGACCCTTGGTTTGCCCGCTATAAAATAAATAATTCCCATTTTTTCGCTCCATTAATTTTTTGCCCAAAATTCTAGTTTCTGCAATGCCCACAATATCAAATTCGATCTCCTCCCAAGATTTCTCAAATTCAAAGAGCTTTTCCGTGCTAGCTATACCTTGACAGTTAAAAGTAAATACATTTAAATTTAGCCCCGTATCCCTTCTTTTCGTTTTCCTCTGATCTAGTCTTGAATTTTGCCCCGTTACCACGAGACACCGGCCATTAAACATGACTGAGGAATAATCAAACACTGAAATGTTGAATCGATGGACAACGATGATATTACTACTTTTCATACTTCTCAGTCGAAGAAACAACATAATACAGAATAATGGAATTCAGTAAAGAATTAAGCGGAAATAAAAACAAGAAAGTGGTCACCATTATTAACAATCATTTTTACCTTGCAAAAACAAAAGTGACATGAAATCATCAGCCATTCGTTACATAGAATATTCAAAAATACGAGTTCAGAGCGGGCACTTCGCATCTCTCCTTATTAAAACTTAATAATCGATACCCGACCTATTAGTTAAAGATCTCCAGAAATTGACTATCACTACTTCCTAACTACATTCACCAGGTCGAAAACGTATGAGAACATTATTCATGAATGTGCCTGTAAAATGGTAACTTTTTAGTCCCGTATTTTCACACAAATTTTATATTTAGGTCTCAGTATGAGGTCACAGGATGTACGACTTCCAACGATCAATCAGTCTCTGGTGCTTGTGTAATTACGCAAATTGGTAAAACGTAAAACTTTTTTGGTCAAAAATAACAGGCGAATCCAAGCAATCCTTTTGGTTTAAGTTCATGATTTAGAAGATTTTATTTTTCGTATCACCACCAGGGTCAGATTGGCCATAGGGAATACCGGGAAAATTCTTGGTGGGTTGGTAGGTCGATAAGCCCACCCGAAAAAATCTGTGGGGTGGTGTGCCAGAGCTATATTTTTCCGGTACGCTTTTTAAGACCCAATCCAGCCCTGATTACCACAATCCAGTATACATAATATACATAAACTTCCCCACCTATCAACAGTTACAACGCTTATACTTACGAACTTCATTATTTTACTCGGATAAAGTAGGTACCTTTAAAGAGGAAAAACATTTTTAAAGCGAAATATTCTCTAACCTTACGATCAACGCAGCATAAGCATTGTAACCTTCTGCCTACATGCGCTGGAGACGTTATGCAACCATTTGGATAGTTGTTATAACACTGTGTAAATGACGTGTTACGCATCTAGACTTTCTGCTGTATATCTGTGGCTATTTCATTTCAAGGGCGCAAATAGGCAAAATATTGCACACGGGTGCAGAAATATCTTTGCTGCGCCTGTGAACGTGGAGTATGTTATACATATCACACTTTCACAGGCGCAGCAAAGGTATTCCTGCACTTGTGTACAGTATTTTGCCTATTTGTGCCCTTGAAGTAGAATGGCAACTGTGAGTTTTGACTCTGAACCCTTCATATAGTCTATCATTGCAAAAATCAACCGTTTACTCTTAGTTTTCAAGTGCGTCTGTTGCTGTATTTAAAGTGGACTGTCAGTACAAAATTTCACAAGTCTACTAATTTTTATCATGATGAACCGACATGTAAGCCAGGAACGAGTGAGATCACATCTAGCCTCAAGTTTGCTATTTGATCATGAATGTATTACGTTTATTTATTTAACTATTTTACCGGGTTTTCGAAGAAAAGGGGAGGTATTATATTCGACAACTGTGCCGAATATAATACCTCCCCCTTTTCTTCGAAAAGTCGGTAAAAGGGAAACAAAGAACCAGATGGAGGGATGAGTTTGACAGAATGTCTAAATACCGGGACTACCAAAAAATTGCATGGCATAGGAAAGAATGGATACGCTTGGGAGAGACCTTTGCCCAGCAGAGGCAACGTAACCTGTAAAGTCAAGTAGTTATAAGAATAAAGTCATCTTGAATTAAACTGAATATAAGTCATCCAGGTATATTGTTACTACTGCTAGAGGGAATGGTTGAGGGAAAGAACTGGAAAGGAAAATACAAAATGAGCTATGAAGAGTAGATAATGAAGAACTCAAAGAGTAAACCTTTCTCAGGAATGGAAAGATTTGCACAGGAGAGAGAAAAGTGTAAACACAACCTATACATGTAAGTTTCAGCAAACTGAAGCTTATTATTTACCCAGATGCGATACCGTTATCGCATTTCACATTTCGTGCATCGACTGGTCTCTCATTAAGTTACTACTTCAGTTTAATTCTTGTACTCGTTTAACTCGGTACTCTCGGCGCTCTGTACTTTATTTAACACGTATTAGCTTATTTTCGAGATTATTTGTCACTTCTTCAAGAATAAAATCGTCATAAGTTGATCGTGTCTCTGATCTTTCCTACTAACTTACATCTCGAAAATTCTTTTCGTGTGTTTCGTGTCCGATATTTACAATTTCTCCGTAATTATGGTGTTCGTCACTCCACCTAGTTTTGTGTTTTCCACAGTAGCTTCGTCGGATGATCCTAAAACTACGATAGTTTCTTTAAAACAACTGAAAATTGATGGTGTGTCGTACAACTTCCCGGGTCACGCACAATCGCTCTCTCTACACAAGAAACTTATGGAGACTTCGGCAGCAAAAGCGGCAAAGGCGGCGATTAGGTCTCGCGGCCAAACACGCACAGTAAAGATTACACTCGACCCAGAAACTGCAGCTCTGTACTCCGATGATGACGGAAATCCGATTTTCAATGGAGAGGTTCTGGAAGAAGTGGTCGTTACTCCGCCGGCCTCAGTTCCTGAACCAGTCGTTCAGTCTTTACCCGCAAAACCTCTGTCTTCGGTGCTAAAGGATGCAGTCGTGGAAAAATTTGATGGAAAATCAAACGCACTGATTTGGATCGAAATCTTCGAATCTGAATTATCTCGTCTCGGGGTTTCTGCTGATCGTTATTGGGAAGCGATTCGTTTGTTTCTAGAAGGAGTCGCCTTAGACTGGTTCAATTCAACACGAGTTGAAGCAAAAACTACCGAGTGGAAAATCTGGAAGGAGTCGTTCCTCTCATCTTTCCAAACAAAAGGTTGGTCAGATCTGCGTTCGTCAATCTCGTTTCGATTCGTTTCTGGTTCTTTAGTCGACTACGCGATGAAGAAGCGATCCATGCTAGTAAACGCAAATCCAAAAATCGATGAACTCACGAAAATCGCATTAATAATATTCGGACTACCTTTCTCCATCCAGGAGAAACTCGATCGCAACGACATCGAGGATAGCGGTGAGTTATTCGAGAAGTTAAACGCGTTAGATAGACCTCGCTCATTTAATAAAACTGACAATAAATCATTTTCCTCGAAACCTTTCATCGGAAAGGATCCCAAAAATTTTACCCCGCGCTCTTCAAGTTCAGGGTCGACCTTGAAAAAAGGTCCGTGTACATACTGCGAGAAGAAGGGACACCCCGGTCGTTCCCATAACGAAGAAGATTGTATTACAAAATTTTATGACTCGAAATATAAAAATAATAAGAACGGTAACGTAACGAGAAAAACCCCTAGTAATGGAGAAAATAAAACATTAAATTTAGCAGAACTCGAAGAATTCTTAGGGGACTTCGAGACAAAAAACGTGTAGTTCCTCCACTGGTGATAGTAGATATAAGTGCGAACGGTAAAAAAGGAAAAGCACTGTATGACCCAGGTTCTAATATCTCGGTCACTTCTCAGGATTTCTTCAAAAATTTATACCCAAAAAAATTCTTACCGTTTAAACAAAAATTTACTACACTTGGTGGAGATAAAGAAATTTTAGGTATTGCACGTGTAAAGATAAAGGTCTTAAACCTTGAAAGAGAAATATTTGTTTATGTTGTTTCGTTTCGTAATTATAAGTTCGACATGATTTTGGGCTTGGACACAATCCCTACCTTTGGTCTCGGTCTGGATCATGATTTGAAACTGTCTCAACATACACGAGAAAACTCAGAAAAAAATATTAACATACATCTTTTCAATAAAGTAAATTCAGTCAACTCAGTATTCAATGATATTGTAAATAAAGACTCAATAAAAGAAAAAATCAAACATATAAACTCGAAAGAAAGTGAACAAGTTCGCCTATTAATCCTTAAATACTGTACCCGCTTTGGAAAAGATAAATACGATATAGGTACGATTTCTCAGTATCAGGCGAAAGTCACGTTATCTAAAGATGTTTATATAGCTCGTAAACCATACCGCTGTTCCTTCAAGGACCAAGCTGAAATTGAGAGTCAGGTAGGCGAGCTTCTAAAACACGGGATCATAAAGGAGTCTTCGTCTCCCTTTGCATCCCCTGTTACTCTCCAGTACAAAAAAACCGCTGGAACAAAACAAAAAAATCGGCTATGTGTGGACTACCGGGCACTGAACAAGTTTATTGTTCCCGAGAGTCAGCCATTTATCCTCATAGAAGACATAATCACGAAGACTGCTGGCTGCTCGTGGTTTTCCGCGCTGGATATAAATTCGGCCTTCTGGTCCATTCCTATAGCGGAAGCCGACCGATACAAGACCGCATTTGTAACTCAGCGCGGACACTACAAGTGGGTCAATATGCCATTCGGAATAAAAATCGCGCCGGCGGTATTTCAGCGGATTTTATCAAGCATTTTACGCCGTCGGGGTCTTTCGGAATTTTGCGTTAATTACCTCGACGACATCCTGATCTTTTCAAAGTCGTTCCAAGAACACTTATGTCACGTTGACTTGCTTATGTCTGCAATAGAACAAGAAGGCTTCAAATTAAATTTTGTAAAATGTTCCTTCGCGCTTCAGGAAGTACAGTATTTGGGACACGTGCTCAGCGCTGACTCGGTGCGGCCTTTACAAGATAACTTAATCGCTATCCGTGAATTTCCCATTCCCACTAACAGAAAGAACGTGCGTCAGCTCCTTGGTAAGATAAACTTTTACCACAAGTTCATCCCAAACGCATCCTCTGTACTCGAACCTTTTCATAACCTCCTCAGAAAAAACGTAGTATTCTCATGGTCTGATCGTTGTCAAGCCAGTTTCGACAAAGTGAAAGGCATTCTTGTTTCTTCCCCTGTTCTGGCAGTTTTTGACCAGGAAAAACCGGTAATTATTTACACGGACGCAAGCGGCATAGGCATAGGTGCCATTTTAAAACAGAGACAGAGCGATGGTTCTGAAAAACCCGTCGCTTACTTCTCTAAAAAACTAACAGAAGGACAGAGAAAGAAGAAAGCCATATACATCGAAAGTTTGGCCATACGTGAAGCCATACGCTACTGGCGATTTTGGTTAATCGGAAGAAAGTTCACAGTCATCACCGACCACAGACCCTTACATGGTCTTAATTTGAAAGCCAGAACCGACGAAGAGTTGGGTGATCTTGCTAACGAATTAGCGCAATTTGATTTCGAGGTCATTTATCGTCCGGGAGTGAGCAATTGCGAAGCGGATTGCTTATCCCGTAACCCGGTACTCGAGGGAGACGAAAAAGATGGTATTGAACAAATTATACCTACCTTAAATTTTCTTTCTCTCGACGAAATTCGAACCAGTCAGAAGTTGATAAGTAGAGTTCCCTCTGATATCATTAGATCAGGGGTTATTCTACGGAATATCAATGGTAACCATCGCATTGTCTTAGAATCAGTGTATGGAGAGAAATTAGTTCGGTCTCTCCATTCTCAGCTCGGTCACATCGGAGAAAAGCAGTTATCGCTTATGATCCGTAAATATTTCACATTTCCTAACTATTCCGATTGTATACATCGTCTCTGTCGCAAATGCGAAATTTGTATTAAAAATAAGTCGCGTAGACCCACGCCCAGTGGCAGTCTAGGTCATTTTGGTCCTTCATCTAACCCTTATGACATAATGTCACTCGACACGGTTGGTGGATTAGGGAACAAATCGTCTGCGAAAAGATATTGCCACCTTCTAGTGGACCATTTTACCCGGTATGCTTTTGCTTCATATACAAAAGGTCAATCTGCGAAAGAAATGATCAAGCTCATTGATTCGGTTCACAGGGTTAACCCAATAGGTACACTGTTAACCGATCAATACGGCGGATTATCTTCCCAGGAATTTCAAGATTATTGTGAGGGCGCTGGCATCAATCACGTTTTTGTGGCGGTTGACAGCGCTTTTTCAAATGGTCTAAACGAAAGACTTAATCAAACGTTAGTAAACCGTATACGTTGCAATTACAACACTCCCGGAGTTAATCAATCCTGGCAAGCTATAGCCCGCGAATCTGTTGAACAATACAATAACACGGTTCACAGTTCCACAGGTTTTTCTCCTTCCTACCTGCTTAACGGTTCCCTTCCCCCCTTCATTCCTCAGTCTCTCGTTTCTTCTCCAAACCTAGCAGCCGATCGTAAAGTAGCGTTTATTAATTCAAATAAATCGCATAATAGTAACAAGTTACGTCATGACAGACATAGAGCGCTAGTAAGTTTCAATGTCGGAGATTGGATATATGTCGAGAACGGCAATAAGCTTAACCGTAACAAGCTCGATAGTATACGTATAGGACCGCACCCGATTATACGTAAGGTGTCTAATGTAGTTTTCGAAGTGAAGGTAGGAAACAAAAAAAAAATGTACCACATAAGTAAAATGTTAAAGGCAAATCGATGACCGAAATGCTTGGGTTGGGGGGATGTAAGTTTCAGCAAACTGAAGCTTATTATTTACCCAGATGCGATACCGTTATCGCATTTCACATTTCGTGCATCGACTGGTCTCTCATTAAGTTACTACTTCAGTTTAATTCTTGTACTCGTTTAACTCGGTACTCTCGGCGCTCTGTACTTTATTTAACACGTATTAGCTTATTTTCGAGATTATTTGTCACTTCTTCAAGAATAAAATCGTCATAAGTTGATCGTGTCTCTGATCTTTCCTACTAACTTACATACATTAGTCGAGAGACTACGGAATATATTATCATCATCGAATTACATTTAAATTCTGTCATAAAAGCAGAAAAATATGGAAATTTTTGAATTTCTTTTCGAAAATTTCAAACGCATTTCAAACGCAGGATTTCGACGTGTTTTAAATTGCGAAAAAGAGTTGGGGGTCTCTTTTCACGGCACTGCCGATGAAAGAGAAGAGCCGGAATCAATTTTATAGACTTCTGTTTGGACACCAGTGTCTGTCTGTCTGTCGTGAAAACATCTTCCGAATATTTTCTCATTCTCGTCACTTGTCTTGAAGACGATGGCGCCGCAATTTGTCCTTAATAATTTTCCTTTTCACGCGGCAGATTTGTGTCTGATGCGATTCACTCGTTACGATGAGTATTCTCTCAGTTGCAGACACCTTTATCACTACGTAGTCCTGTTGAAAAACAAAAAAGCATTTCGTGTCACCGGTAAGCTGTAAGTCGGTCACAACCACGTTCGCAAACTTTTGGTAATCGCGTGCCGGTATCCGGCGAAATCCGGCAGCAAGTTGAATCCCTTCAAAAGTTAAACTTTGGTACGTTGGCGTCATTATAAAACTAGCAGTCTTGTTTTTTGAGGGGTGAAAGTTTGAAAGACGCAATTTCGTTTAATCACGACGTAAATATTTTGGGCTATTTTCAATCATGGTTGAGCGTCGTTCATGGATGTAACGCCTCGTTCTTGGGCCGTTCTCTGGATTTGGTGAACCGTGAAGGGAACGATGTTCATTCGCAGGTACTGGTACAGTTTTGATCTCCGAAGACGATCCAGGTGCCAAATCGTAGTCGTTGGCATAATTTTCAAAAAATTGCTGGAAAAAGAAGTTCTGGAAGCTATTTTATCCGTAGTCATGGGTATTATCATTTCTTTCGCCGTGGACAAGGTGTCTATCGCCGTGAACAAAAGTCGTTCCCTTCCCTAAATTTTGATGCTGCTGCTCTGTAAGCTTGTTGAATATTCTCTACACTTTATAAATTCGTATTATGGAGGGGAGGGGGGCTAACAAAAAAGAAATGCTCTTTAAATATTCTTACTTTCTGAAGAATGACCTCATATCGACTGGTACGCTCAGAAATTAAGTACCTTTCTTAGTAATTATGATGAAGGTTGTTAAAAGATATGACTGGGGTCGGGGTAAATAACTGAATCAGGAAGAAACCGTATACACTCACGAGCAAAATTAGCAAGAAGTTGTTATATTTCCATAAGATGATTCGTTGGAAAATGGTATATTGAAGCCATTGCTCCCACGAGGCCTAAGGAAAACTTCTCAGATGCACCTCCTTTTCTGAGGGCCTGATCATCTGATTTATGACCAACATACCAAGAACTTTTCACGTTTTCCTGCATTTTCTTTTACTATCAGGGCACCTAAACAATTTCAAAGAAATTTAAACTATGACTATTTAAAAAAGTTGTCTTTACACGTATTTCAGAAATATCGGGATTCTGACTAGAATCAAAACTCACATTTTGCCATTTTACTCCAATGTCACAAATCAGCAAAATACTGTACACAGGTGCAGGAATATCTTCGCTGCGCCTGTGAACGTGGAGTATGTTATACATATCGCACATTCACAGGCGCAGCAAAGATATCCTGCACCTGTGCACAGTATTTTGCCGATTTGCGCCATTGAAGTAAAATGGCAAATGTGAGTTTTGATACTTTACCCTTCAATATTCTCCTCGATCTTTTCTTTATAATAAACTGTTGCCTGATTTTTTTTCTTCAGATTTTTCGAAAAATATACACAGGATCCCGTGAGTTTTGAACAGGGAATGGGAACCTGATCAATTTTTGTTCGGATTCGGGTTCCGGTTCCAAACAAAATTGGGACCCGATTCAAAAACGTTTACTCACGTTGAAAAAAGCTTATCAGCTACGTCATTTAGTTTCTACGTGGCTCTTGAACTTCGAATCACATGTTCTCAAAACACAGATTTTTGTTGCTTGGTTCTGTCTCACTTAACAGCGTCCAGCGTCCATATTAACTCTTTTTTTTTTCAGGCACCATATACGATGCCGGATGTTGGCGATCGCAATTTCTGACGTTTACTCTCCTGGCAGGGTTGTCAATTCAGCACTTTTTCGGCTATTTCTAGCCAATTTTAAAAATTTTGTCCAAGTTTTTTTTTTTTAAATTTATTTGAATTATAAAATGCAGCCTAAAATCGACTAATTCAAGAAAATTTAGTCGATTTGTGATTTTTCTGTAACGTTTGCCTGTAAAAGAGTAAATTAGTGACATATCAGGAGAAAAGGACATTAGTGTCTACTTACCACTAAGGCCCTTTTCTTGTGACACGTCACATTCAGTAGAAAACAAGTGTTAAAACCTGAAGCAGTGAAGCCTGAGCATGGTCAGTATGGTTATGGTGATGATGATGATGATGATAACGAGTAAAAAATGAAACCTACACAGTCATAATTCATAATATTTGTACATACAGAAATAATTATGCCCCATAAGACTGAACCAGATTCTCGCACATTATAGGTATGCCACTCCTCCCCCTCCCCATTTTATATTTTCTGGAGACCATTCTTACAGTATTTTTTATTTAGCCACATTTATAGCCGATTTTAGCCGATTTTTTCATTGGAACTAGCTGAAAAAAAATACAGAAATGACAACCCCATCTCCTGGGCAGATTATTTGGAGTAGCTTGCCGTTGCTTTCTCAGCGGGTTTGTTGCGTTAGAGTTTTCTCTTCTGTATCCCGAAGAGTTTGCAGCCACACTTCGCTCACTCTCGCCACGTATTTCATGAGATTGAGTGAGCTGTCCACGACGTGCACACGCACAGTACCAATCTTTCTGAGATGGTGGTGACACGCCCTGCGATTGTTGCATGTTTCTGGTGAACTGGCAGGGGTTATAGGACGCACTGTGTTTCCATCTAAATTGATATTTTAGTCACTGTGTTCGCTGGATATTAGTGGAGCAGTGGGGGGTATTCGGATATCACTGACTTTCCGGCGTTTGTGGGACTCGAAACCGAGGTGCAAAGATTGTGAAACAGATACGTCACCACTTAGCCACGCAGCGACTTTTATTTACTCCAAGTGGATATTTTTTCGAATTATTTCAGGATCCTCCTTCCCGTCTCCTTATTTGTCTCAAGATATTTCATAGTTGAATGCAACTTTCTAGTCGTTTTCTCTTCCCACGGGGATTTATGAGGTCGCATACTTCAGCTGTTAAAAATGTATCCTCCAACTTATTCAATGGGAAGGAAGTTGAAGTTTATTTAATATTATTATCAGGACTAGCACCGGCATGAGGGATTCAGAAGCATGCCTTAGCGACCCCTACACTGGATCATGAAACTGGCTAAATAAACTGCTTTCTAGATGTTTCCTTCGAAAGAATATATAACTTGTCTTCCAGAAGGACATTTTGCTTGTAAACCTTTCCTCGCTTTTCAAGTATTCCTCTACCGGTCCAGGGTTTGAAGATAAGATATCGCATATCTTCTTCAAATGACATGTCGCGGAAATTGAAAAGATACACGTACACATTAGGTACTTCATAAACTAAAAAGACGTTCAAAATCGACCAACTCTGCCTTATGAAATAAATCTATCCTTATTTTTGACTGCACAAAAGCACACCACTTGTAAATGGAATCCTCTTTGATTCCGAACCCGAAGATGACGCAGCAATCAAATTTACGCCAGTGTCACATCCGCTACAGCCTGAAAGGGCACCATTTTCCTCATTTCTGTTTCGAAGAAATTAAATTTTTGTCGACTCTCTGTATACAGCGTGCTGCTAACGAAAATAAGAAGCAATAAAATTTAATATGAGAGCGTAACAATTATACCTCTTTTAGGTCTTCTCGCCGTTGTACATTCTGTACTCGCAATTTTATTTAACGTAGAAATTTTCATTTAATTTTACTTTATTCGCATATTATATTTTTAAAGGCAAAAAACCCTTCTTTCTTCAGTTTCTTTCGTTTTTTTCCTGTTTTTTTTCCCCTTCCTTTCAAAATATTTGGCTAATGTAGTTTCTCTACTGGAACGGTTGTTAGGTAATTTTGCAAGCGGAATAGAAGGGCCCAGATGTGAAAATTTTTACGGATTCTTACGAAGTTGCACGGTAGCAATATGTAGCCTGTTTTTAAACTGATTTGCTTTATTTTTAAAGATGAAGTCGCTAGACAAATTTTCCTTTTTCATTCTTTGTTCGCTATTGTGTTCTGTGTTCGTAAATACACTACCGGACAAAGATGAATAAAAACCAATTTTCTGTACAATTTACACTTTGTATTACTTTTATATCAATTCATGTCAAATAGAAATCAGTTTGGCAACTGATGTGAAATTGATATCTTATGGATGGTCAATCTGGTTTATCGGTGGATGAATGTTGATAAAACTAACCAGAAGTCGATCCTAGTAATGCGTTTAGCCGCCACGGGTCCGAATCACGGCTTGTAGCCGGTTCGGCCTTTTATCAGGTCCGTTTTGCCAGCCTCCCCAAAATTAGATTTCGAAGTCAAAAACTATCTCGTAATTTTGTACCAGTTTGAACCACCAAACCAGAATTTTCATTTTGTTTTAAATAAAGGGCCAGTGAAACGTAGCCTCCCCCCAATTGAGAATATCGCACCGCATGTGATATGGGAATTTTGTACCATTTTGTACCACCAATCCCAAATTTTGTACCCTCCCCCTTCCTTACTTATTCGCAAAATAAGTATCTCCCCTGGGCCCCCATGAAGCATTCGGTACCCGGATTAGTATCAAATTTTGTGCCTGATTTTTGTACCATTTTGTACCATCAATCCCAAATTTTCTACCTCCTCCCCCACCTATTCGCAAAATGAATAGGCCTTACTCTGTGGAGTTGTTCATCTGCACCCGGGGTGGTATCAAAATTTTCAAATAAATCAACTTATACGAAGACTAAGTTAAATTCATCGAATGTTGTGGTCACCTAGGAAGACAATCAAACAGTATTATGACTAATAATAATTTTCGAAAATGAAAAATTGACAATATTTAAAACTGAGCTCTATTCGACATTGCTAACTTTGAAATCATTCTAATGCAGACACATATGAAAAAAATTGTAAGATTCATTTTTGTAGATGATTTTATGTGGAATATTTTTATAAGTTTTTCGTGAGAAATTCAAATCCGTCATCAAAATGGAGCTAGAGTCATTTTTTGAACAATTTCACCAACATTTTCGAGCGTATCTCGGAAACGGAGCGTCGCCGCCCACTTTGGACAACAAATTTAAATTCAGCGAGAAAAATTGCGTGGAAAATAGTATTACACTAGACATTTTTGATTTTCTCTAATTTTGAAAATTTCTCCACACATCATGTGTTTTTTGGGGCGAAAAATTTTTTCGGGGAGCTCCGGCGTCAGGAATGGCGTGACGTACTCAATTTTTCGTGACAAATTCAAATCCGTCATCAAAATTGAGTTAGAGTCATTTTTTTGACCAACTTGACCAACATTTTGGAGCATATCTCGGAAACGAAGCGTCGCCTTCCAGTTTGAACAACGAATTTGAGCTCTGCGTGATAAATTCAGTGGAAAACTGTGAAATAATCTTCGGAGCAAATCTCCGATCATTTCCAAATAATTTCATCAGAAATCTTCGAGAAGATTCCTTTGATTTCCGATGATAATTTCCAAGGAATTTTATCGAAAATGTTAAGGAAAAATTTCTGATCATTTTCAAAGAATTTCATCGGACAGCACTGAGCAAAATCTCCGATATGATTTCAGGAGAATTTCGTCGGAAATTTTATAGGGAAAATCTCCAATAATTCCAACGGATTTTATCAGAAATCATCGCGAAATATCTCTGATGATTTTTGAAGGATTTCTCCAGAAAAACGTTTCCATAGGCCTCACTCTGTGGAGTCGTTCATCTTCACCCGTGGGGGCATCAAAATTTTGTACCTAATTTGTACTATTTTGTATAGCCATCCCATATTTTGTACGTACCATACATAACCCATTAGCGATTATTATTTTAAACAAATTTGTGGAGATGGGTCTAACACAACGTATCTTCCAAAGTGAGAATTTCTTATAGTAATACAGTCATTTTGTAACTACTTTGTACCATTTTGTACCCCCAGTCCCGAATTTTGTACCCTCTCCCGGTTTCCGATGGAAGTGTGCGGCTCTCGAAGTTATTCTAAAGTGTGGTTTTTTTTTTGTTTTTTTTTTTTTAACCATCTGGTTCCACGGACTTTGAATTTCCTAAACATAATGATGTGTCGGCCAATTATACGTACCTCCTTCTCACGCTAAATATCTAGACAATATTGGAAAACCTCATTTTTCCTTAAAGGCCGAGCTAGCATTCATCATTTTATTGCTTCAATATTGTTCTTATCAATTAATTGACCGTTTGGTTGGTTTCACATCAAGAATTGATAAGGTGACATTTTATTTCAAAGTGCCAATACCGTTTTGAATTTTATTGATACGAGCTCAAATTTTGATTGCCGGGTGGTTGTGTTTTAATTTTAGAGAGGTTTCGATTCGATAATATTGCTTGCGTATTTTGATTTATTATTGAAGCTACTATAAATTAATTGATTAAAAATTTAACAGTGTGGAAGCACTCTCAAAATCTTTTTTTATCATAAAAATATTGAATGACACATCTTCAATAATTGATGAAAAATATTGATCGTCTAGCTCGGCCATTATGGTGTATTTGTAAATCTGAAGTTTGAATTATATTTACAAAAGGACACAACTTGACAAAACTAGCATAATGCTTCACAAATCCAAATTTATTTTCACATTTTTTCCTCTGAGAATTCCTTCTTAGAGTATTTTTAAAATTCTTTGTAATTTGGTATTACATTCTCATCAGTATTGGAATTCTCAATTTTTTGAACTTGTCTGACAATCTATTAATAAATTTCTGAAAATTTTTCGAAATTTGAAAATTTTTATCAAGTCATGTATATTTTGAATCTCTGAATTGTTAGGGTATATTTACTGTTTCATTTAAATTGTATGGGGTTCCTTTCGAGCTTTTTATTACTTGCTGGAGTACTGAGAATCATTTTTCTGAATTTTTTAAATACAACTTTAATTATCTGTAAATATTTCGATTCGAATTTGTTTCGTGTGTCCACGTCCTTTAAAATATATCATCAAATTTTGTACAGTTTGTTAGAATGTTGTGATTTTTCCTTGGAGTACTGTCTGTAATTATCTCGGAGTTTCTTCAAATTTTCCAAGAATAATGGCTATTATGCACCTTTGAAAAGTAAAATAAAAATTGTAAGATTTCAAATTTTCTCTAGAGTTTCTGAGTTATTGTAAAACATTTCAAATGTATACAACTTTTTGTAGTTGAAAAAAAAAATTGAAATATTTTGGATTGAAAACGCAACGCTGCTAACTCGCTATATACTTACATAAATTGGTGAGCCAGAGTTATTGTAAACTGGTGAAGATATGAGGTAAAGACAGATTTTGTGCCTCATTAGGGAAGGGGGCAAGTAGTCAGAGGGCAGTGCCCTGTTACCCTACTCCTCTCCTGTTATTCATCGATAAGGGTTGTCTGCGGGGAAAACGAATAGGAATCCGTCTTTTTTCAGTTGGTGGAGAGTCTTCGACTTCTTAAATGAAAAATTCACCGATTACAGATCCAGTTGTCATTTTTGGAAATCATTCGAATT
Source organism: Acanthococcus lagerstroemiae (assembly GCA_031841125.1). Classification (NCBI taxonomy): domain Eukaryota; kingdom Metazoa; phylum Arthropoda; class Insecta; order Hemiptera; family Eriococcidae; genus Acanthococcus; species Acanthococcus lagerstroemiae. The sequence goes on along the minus strand of CM063113.1, from coordinate 17,449,105 downwards.
TCAACTTTTTTTTTTTCTCCCACAAAAGTCTTGACACAATTCCGTGCTAATTTTTCTATAGCGACGAATATTTTCTATAAATCTAGCTAAATGTTGTGCTCTAGGTGGCTGAAGACTTTTTTTTATCAAATCAAATACAACATTCCCGAATTTTCTGAAAATTTGTAGATTTATATTTCGAATTATTGTTATCGTTATTCTTCCTTATCATTTCCAGAACGGGACTTCAATTTTCTAAGAATCTTACTCAAATTCCCTTCACAAACGTTTTGAAGACTAGCTATATTGAATCAGCTTTAATGTTATATTGTCGAATTATTCGAATTTCAATTTTTTTTTTTTTTTAAATTAAAATGTTAACCGATCGATGACTTTTATGGGATGACTGCATCTTTTCTTGAGTTGTACAGAATCTTCGTATTCGATTTGATAATATAAAATCATGTCCATATCTTGATTTACCCCCCCCCCCCCCCAACCCCTTCAAAATTGTACATAACTTGGTGATCATTCTGCGACCGTAATTTTTCGTGCATTTTTCCAGGTTTTTGTAAACTAATTAATAATAGCTCATGCTATCAAATAAAATTTGAGTTTCAATTTTGTGACCTTTGAGACTTTTTCAATTTCCAAATATGGCGTAACGGATCATTGTCCCTGTCTGTCTATGTGTCTATGCAATCATAAATGATTTTTACTTACGGAAATCATCAGACATTGTTCTCAAAGGTTTCTGATAAAATTCCTTGGAAATCATCTGAGATTTTCCCCGAACATTTTCGATGAAAATCTCTAAAAACCATCGCAACGTTGTTCTGAAGAAATTCTTCAAAAATCATCAGGGATGCTTCGCGATGATTTCTGATAAAATCCTTTTTGGAATTATTGAAGATTTTCCCTATAAAATTTCCGAAAGAATTCTCCTGAAATCATCGAGATTTTTCTCAATGGTATTAGACGAAATTAATTCTTTGAAGATAATCGGAAATTTTCCCTTAATATTTTAAATAAAATTCCTCGGAAATAATCTTCGGAAATCAAAGGAATTTTCGATGAAATTCTTTGGAAATGATCGGAGATTTATCCCGAAGATTGTTTCATAGTTTTCCACTGAATGTTTCACGTAGAATTCAAATTCGTTGTTCAAATTGTACGGCGACGCTCCATTTCCGAGATATACTCGAAAATGTTAGTGAAATAGGTCAAAAAAATGACTCTGGTTCAATTTGGACGACGGATTTGAATTTGTCACGAAAAATTGAGTAATTCTATTTCTGACAGCGAAGCTCTTTGAAAATTTTTTTCGCCCTAAAAAACACATGATGTTTTCGGAGAAATTTCCAAAATTAGAGAAAATCAAAAATTTTTAGTCTAATATTGTTTTCGGCTCAATTTTTCACACTGAGTTCAAATTTGTTGTCCAAAGTGAGCGTAACGCTCCATTTTGACGACGGATTTGAATTCCCCACGAAAATCTTCTATCTAAAGTATTTCTCATAAAATCATCTATAATAATGAATCTTACAATTTTTTTCATGTTTCTGCATTAGAATGATTTCGAAGTTAGTAATGTTGAACAGAGATCAGTTTTAAATGTTGTCAAGTTTTTCATTTTTCAAAATTATTATTAGTCGTAATACCATTTGATTGTTTTCCTAGGTGATCACAACATTCCGATAAATCTGACAAATCTTACTCAGTATTCGTATAAGTTGATTTGTTTTGAGAATTTTGATACCACCCCGGGTGCAGATGAACGACTCCACAGAGCGGGGCCTATTTATTTTACGAATAGATGGGGGGGGGTGAAAATTCGGGATTGGTGGTACAAGATGGTACAAAACAAACAGGCACAAAATTTTGATACTACTCCCGGTGCCGAATGATCCCATGGGTGGGAAGGACTACCTATTTTCGGATAAAGTGGAGAAGAGGGAGGTTACAGAATTCGGGATTGGTGGTACAAAATGGTACAAAATAGGCACAAAATTTTGATACCACTCCGGGTGCGGAATTCTTCCATGGGAGGCCAGGGGGGATACTTATTTGGTGAATAAATGGGAAAGGAGGAGGGTACAAAATTCGGGATCAGTTTTACAAGCTGGTACAACATAGGTACAAAATTTTGATACCACTCCGGGTGCCGAATGCTGCCATGGAGAGGGGCTACTTATTTTACGAAAAAGTGGGGAAGAGAGAGGATACAAAATGGTACAAAATCGGCACAAAATTTCCGTATCACTTCCGGTGCGATATTTTCAATTGAGGGGGCTACGTTCCGCTAGGCCCCCAAATTTATTTTTAAAAAATGCGGGTAACGATGTGGGTACACAATGCGAAATTGGTGGTACAAATTGGTACAAAAGAGGTACAAAATTATGAGATAGTTTTTACTTCGGAGTCTAACTGTGAGGGGGGGGGCTGGCGAAACGGACCTCATGCTATCAATTAACGCACAGATCTCCTCCTATGGTATCGCTTCCCATTCTCCATTCTTATCGCAGGGCAGTTCTCAATGCATTGAGGGATATTATGGGGGATTACTTCATTTTTTGTTTTAATGAGGGAGTCTCGGCCACGCCTGACTTCCGCCAGGCCTAAAATGTCCAGGTTCGAGTTTAAAAAAGCGTTTTCTAGCTCGACTAGACTTGCACGGTGTTTTAGAGTTCTTACGTTAAGAGTGGCAACTTGTACAGAGTTTGGTTACTTGAAGTATATTTAGCAATTCTTGATTGATATTTTTTGATAGTTACTTCCGGGATTTTGGGGGGATTGTGTTATTTCGAAATAGAAAATTTTTTTATGGCTCTAAAGTGTAGGATTTTGTGTTAGAGATTGATTTTGTTTACTGCTTTTTGGGTAGGTTGATAATTGAGGTGTGGTCAGCAAAGCCCTTGCTGACCAGGCTCGGTAAACTTGATGTACCTGCGTAATAAATACATTTTTGTATAATTAATTCTTCTGGTTAGTTAAATGTCACTGCACGTACATCAGGAGGTAAACTTGGTGTCTTATTATTTCGGCCGCCCATTGACATACCTCGCTCTCGAAACCACTAAAAAGCGAATTCGATCGCGTCACCTAACCTACATTATGCCACTCTCTAAACAACCTCGTCGTCGAATGCGGTAAATGAGGCAAAATGTAAAATGTGGTAAAAGCAAATTAATTTATTGCGAAACGTACAAACACAATCTCCGCTTACGTTTCTAGATGGTTCGAGTCGCGAATGAAATCTAAATCCGTTTTTCCAATTGAGCGAAATGAAGCGCGATTTTTTATAAAACGCGAAATGAAAAACTTAAATCGAGGAGGCTGGGCGGCGCGATATTACATTACTCGGCCAGATTATCGGGATGGCTTATTATAAAACCTTCTATGCGGCTAAACGCGAGACGAATCGACTACCTACCGTAGAAGTAAATAATCTGCTAATTAATTAAAATTGTTTACTGGTCTATAACGTCGCCTGTGTTTCGGGTCCGAGAAAACGAGAAAATTCAGTGAAATACAATTAATGCCGATTGAGACGCGAGCAACGGGTAAAAAAGAGCGACAGCTCGGGTAAATATTTACGCGAACAGCGCTTGCCCAAGTTTTACGAGTAAAAAACCCCCAGGAAGACGGAATTCGCGCCGAGCCGCGCGTCTGAAATGTGAACGCCATTTATAAAATGACACAAGTGAAAGGGAACCTTTTTTTTTCTCTCGTTTTGCCGTTCCATTTCATTCCATTCGATTCCGGATGAAAAGAACAAGCGCCGCTGATGCTCGGATAAGAAGGAATTGGATACAGGTGACTCGAGTCCGCAGCCTTCCTTTTGCGTGGCAACGACCGGAAACCTTTCGTTTAGTCGGCAATGGAGGCAACCGCCCCATCAGCGACTTTAGTAAAAAGCTGTGCGAAAGCCTATGCCTAGGGGAGGGGAAGAATTCCTTAAATTTATCTACTCTTCTCTCAACACTCCACAATATAAAGGTCATTTGGTTGTAAGTTGAAGGTGCTAATATAGTGAGGGGGAAGGGGGCTCAAAAACAGGAAAGAAGGAGCGATACACCTACTAGGGTGGACCCTATTTGTGTACGTCTCTACTGAAAGGGTCTACTTTTCGCTCACAGCAGTGACCCTCTCCTCTCGAGTGTACGTATGTTTTGTATAAATCGTCCTGTCTGGTTACCTTCTTCGTAGCCCGATGCACAAGTCTAACAAACGTCTTTTGTTTTCAGCATTCCTGTACTTCCAGTTCCTCAGTCCGGGTAGCAGGTTCCGTGGCGGCTAAAGCCTGTAGTAATCCAGCACGCGGTCACCTATAGTCCACGTCTAAGCGGAGATCGTTCTCACTCAAAAAAAAGCTAAAACAAATTTTTTTTTTTGTTATTATCGAGCCACCTCGAGCTATGAGTTCCGGAAAGGTTGTTGTCTACATATCGCAGAGGTATCCAGAAGCAGAAAGGTAGATGAGGGTGTTGTTTATGTGCTCGTGGGAGTTGGAGAGGGCCAAAATTCGACTGCGGGGGACGAAGGCGGGTGAGGGAGAAGCATGAGAAGAGGTGGTTCACGGTGAGAGGGTCATCATCTTCACAGTGTGGGCAGTTGAGGGGATACAGGTTAGTGAGAAGATGCGTATGTGTCAGGCGTGTATGTCCGATCCCTAGGCGGGTGATGATAACTGCCTCGCGGCGTGAGGATCGTTCAGACGTTGACCAAGGGACAGGTGTAAGCTTGATTTGTGCGAGTTTGTTGTGCCGAGAGGCTCAATGCCGCCACTCTTTGAATCACTTACACACAATGGTCTGGCGAATGGCGGAAGTGAGATCTGTTGAGATAGGGAGGTGACGAGTGATATATGGGAGCTGTGTAGCTTGCTGTGCCGCTTGATCATCTGCCTCATTTCCTGGGTACCAATATGGCTTGGGAATCCAGGTGAGTGAAATTCTCTTGGTGGTGATGGAAATGCGATGGAGAATGAGATGGATGCGTTGGACGAGAGCGTGTAAGACCTTAAGAAGGAAAGTGAATCTGAGAGGACCAGTTAGTGGGTGGGGGTGGGTGGGTCTCCGAGCAAAGAGATCGTGACTGTGCACTGTAGGATAGCATAAGGAGTGTGTAGATGGAAGCTGTATTTTTAAGTCGGAAGGAGTGCAGTATATCTGTGGAGTAGGCGTAAGCGGTGCGTCGGTTGTACTTTGAACCACCAGTGAAGTATAGGATACGGTCAGGAAAGCGGTCAAGAATTTCTTGCAAATGAGTCCGATAAATTGGGGGGGGGGTTTAGGGAATTCTGTAAGCACGAAATTGCATACGGGAAGGTTCAACAACCAGGATGGGGGTGATGCATGGATTGTTGGTAGTGACTTGTAGGATGAAAAACCAAAAATTTTGTATTTCAGTAGTCAAGGCTTGGTTAATGAAAGTCGTCTGTATGAGTCCGACAAAGCTCTTGATAAAATGTATTGGGATGTTGTTGGAACAGAACCGGTTTTAAGTACTTTGTCACCTTATTTTTTTCACACTCTCTTCCGCAAAATTGAGGTAATTGTGTTTTAGGGCCGCCAATTTTGCCACCCCAAAATTTTGTTGTTCCGGGTTGCAGCCCAGTCAGACCATATGGTTTAACAGACGCTTAATCAAAACCTATCAGTCCTAGTGTAATCATATAAGAATCTCTCTCGTTAGTGGTAAAATGGTTGTAGTAAAAATTCTGGAGTCGGATCTGTAATCTCAATCAACGTGAAAATACTTTCAGAAATATTATACATCCTTTTCTTCACCCCATAAATGTAATTTTTCTCATTTTCATGTGAACTTCTGAAATTTTAGGCTGTATAGGTAACCAGTATGGGTGCCTCCTTCGAGTAGAGGGTATGCTGTAGGGTGAGTCCGGTGAAAGAGGGGGACTGGGAAGTCAAAAGGCATAAAAAAGCAACCAGTAAAAGTTAATATTTTTTTATTTCAGTCTTATATCACAAGACCACGTTTAAACCCCACTTATCATATAAAAAATTTCTCAATACTCTATTATATCCAAACACTCTCATCTTACGGCGTAAGTACCCGAAAATGTTGCTGATTTACCTAAAGTTTTCCTTGTTCGAAAAAATACAATTTTGGAGGTATTTGAAAAATTCGAACAATCCTTCCCGCTTCCAGTTAACGTACATAGATATTAAGGTGGTCGTCATTTTTGAATACCGGAATTTCTACCGGCACCCCCTTCAATTTCAACAAAATACAAAAAAAAAAAAATCGGTAAAGTGTTAGCTTCATCAGAAAAGGGGAATGCGTGCGACATGTCTTTTACCCTTCTACAGAGAAGTACATTGAATAAAAATTTTTATTTGAAAAACTTTTTTCCATGGAATTTAGTTGGATTGAAAATCTGTTCTCATAATTTTCAAGGAGCTGTATACGATGCTGGTCAAGCATAAAATGCGAAGTGTGGGTCAGTGGCCTTAAGGGATGCCTCTCAAATGAAAAGAATTGGGGCGGAAGGTTCTGAGGTTTCTTAACTCGATTTGCGGGTAATTTTCACATCTAATCCCCCGAGGAGTCACGAAAGGAGGCTAGGACCAAATATTGTTAATTTTTCCGATATATCACCTCATTATACAAGTTTTCATGGTCGCTGAAGCCAATTCGTATCCGATTCGTCTGGTGGCTCCCAGAAAGGGTCCAAATTAAATAATAATGTTTTTTAAAAAGTTATTGAATAGTAACTAGGACACCTTCTCGATCGATTGATTGTTATTTGGTCTCAGCTCCTTTTAGTGGCACTCCAAGAAGCTGAATGTTAGAACAACTTCAAAGTTGATTCAGTTACCTGAAAAACCAATTGAAAAGGCGGCGACGGAAACGTGCTAACTCGAGTTAGCACAATGAGACCTTGGTCGGAGATCGTTCTTTACAGTCTAAACCAGTGTTGCCGAAGGAAAGCCTGAAACATGTGCTCGTCAGAGAACAAAAATGTGCCACTTCGTGCCACCTGTCATTTTGTGGAATAAAGAGTGGTAGAGCCGAATACACATATAGCCTAGAACGCGCATTGTACATTACATTGTTAGAGCACATTGATGGCTATAATTCATTTTCTCTTTTTCTCTTACAACTTTCAAGTTCAAATCTAACTCTCTCTGAAATGATTTCTTTTTTATTTAGAGTACTTTTAAATTAAGAAAAAGTAATGAAAAAGAATATAAATTGTATCTCTATTTAATAATCACAGACTGTTACATAAGCAGCCAATTGTTGAAAAGAAGAAAACACTTAAAATATGTTTAGGGCCTACAGGTGCTTCCAAGTATCGATGCTGGTATCGATACTATCGTTACCTACCTTTCATAAAAGTATCGATACCAAATTTTTTCGACAATCGATGATTAGAAAACATATCTTGCAGCCTGCAGCGAAACCGTCCTGTCCTGTAGTCGTGTACTACAATGCAGACAACTAGAAGGGATTTTTTCATGTGTGACTTATTATTTTCATTTCTAAGAAGAAAATTGCGTATTCCCCCCCCCCCCCAAAGAAAAAATAGATTATCAACAGAAAATGTGCCACACAATGAGCCACCAAAATAAAAATGTGCCAATGTGGCTCAAATGTGCGACCACCGGCAACCCTGCTAAACTATCAGTGGTTGAAATTTCAGGACGTTAGGTGCATTCCTCGCCCGTAGAGAGCGCCACAAAGTTGGCAAGCTCACCGTTGAAAACCTTTCTATAGTATCTATGGGATCTATGTTTACAGTACTTTACTTCTTATCAGAGTATTGGGATGTGGAACGGAATGTAGGAGCGCTAAGGTTGAATGATCATGGCGGGAAATAACATTGCCGTAAATGGGAAATAGGGGTTTTCCAAAAAAAAATCATTATAAAATGAAGAAATGACGGGCATGCTTCAAATTTGAACTGCATGGAGCTACATATTCGAAATTGCGACTAAAAATTTAATACGTCAGGTAACAAAATAATAGAGGTGCGGTGAAGTAAGAAATGAGAGGTACTTTATTAGTTGCCGGCGCGACCGTATTTATTCTTAGGGTCGGTTCAGCCGAGCCTTATACAATGGGAAAATAGTAGTAACGTTCTACCTAATGCAACAGTGGCGCTTGCGGTTTAAAATTAAGTATGTGGACAATATACGAGAATGAATTGCGTTTGCTTTTGACAGTGGCGCTTGTGGTTGTAAATGTGAAAGTGAACGTAATCGTGTGTAAAAGAAACAGATAGGAAAATGGTTTTACATCGTGCTTACAGTCTATGCAAAAGTGACTCGAGGTATCAACATGAGGAATAGATGAAAGGAGTTCATTTTGTGAGGTTTGTAATATTATTGTGTATGATTCTTGCTGAAATTAGGGTCGGCGTACACCAACCGACATTTGTAAACAAAATGAGTTATTAGTATTGTTGGAAAGAGCTTAAAAAGTAGAATTGTTTTGCGCCCCCGATTCAAAAATGTGTACTCATGTTGATCTAAGCTTATCAGTAAGCTCTATGTCATATAGTTTCTACATGGCTCTCAAACTTAGAATCACGTGTTCTTGAAAAACAGATTTTGCTGGTTGGTTCCCTTACGCTTAACAGCGTCTAAATGCGATCGTATCTTTTGTTCGAAGTTGTTTAGTGGAATAGCCGCTCAGACTTCAGCTGAAAGGCCGACCCTATTACTAGGTCGCTTGCGACCTGGCGTGTTTTCTCCATGATTACTCAATGAGAGTTCACAGAACATCCGCTAGATGTCAGCCACATTGATTCCGAGTTCCAGTTGCCACCTTCGTCGACTTTTTACTTTCGTTGCCACAAAGTGTAAGATTGATATTATTTTGTCAATGAATCAAGAGTGGAAATTTTTTACTCTTTTCGACTTATATCTTGAAATGTTTAATAAAGTACTGCTTTATCATTTTTTATTATTAATTTTTCCAGCTTTATAACGCAGTCTACGGATTTCATTTGAGAGAAAAAACACCGGCAAAGAAAACGCGCTAAGTCATTCCCACTTTGAACTGATTATAAAAGTAGAATATGAGAGTTCTAGAACAAGGTAAACACAAGATTTGGGAGCTGAAAGATGTATTTTTCAGTGATAAAATTTTCAGGAAGTAGCTGGGAACATTTCCTATCCAAAACTTGTTTACGAAACTTGAAATGAGGGTTTCTCAGATCACAGAATTGTGAGTTAGCACGTTTCCATCACAGCCCTTTCAATTTTATGTTCTCGACCTTCCTGCTCCCTCCCTTGACAACACAATGAAATCCCCTCTCATAGAAGCATTCTGGTATCGGGCCTGCTTGAGACTTGTTAACATTTTTGCCGTTTATTTCAAACTGAAAGGCTTTCCCACCGCTCCTTTACTCTCGAGGTACCTTCAATTTGAATTTTTCTTTCTGGCGGAGGCAACAGTCCCCTGTGTCCTTCCTGTGTATGCGCACCTAGAAGGATTCCGAATTCCAAAGATGAATGATGTAGAGGGTTCGAAGGAGAGGAGGCGGTAAGGATTTGCCCCAGAGATCATTTCACTCAAGTCCGACACTATGTAATCATATCTGAACAAGGGCTGAGTTCGTTTGAGATCTAGTAAACTATACGAGTGGAATGGCATGCGCGGTATGCTAATATTCATCTGTTGCGTACAAGAAACAAAAAGGAACAAAGTGACACGTATTCGCACATTTGTATTGTTACATACTGAGGTGATGATAGGGAAGGAAACCATGGCCTTAAAGGTGTAATGCACCTTATCGAAAGCACCAGCAGCACTTCTGTATTTGGATTGAACTTCTTACGCACTCAGCTAGTCGCCCTAGTTAGTCGCTTTTAACCAGTCCTCTTTAGCTAGTCGTTTGTCAGCTAGTTTGTAACGTTATTCGTCTCGAATCTTGCTGATAGGCTAGACAGCCGTCAGAACTTTACCATCACGAAGATGGAATAAAACTGGAAGACAACTAACTCGAAGATCTGACTCACAAAACGCAAGGAGCTGAAACTTCAAAGGCCTGAAACACGTAAAAGTTTGTTCACCGGACGTCGTTTTAAATAATTTGAAACCAGGAATACCGCGAGTCGCTCTGTAATCGAAGACCATCGCATCAGCTCCGGTGAAGCAACGAACTGTTTCCAGAAGTTAACGCTATCGAATGACATCCTCTTCGAACTTCCACTTCTTGTCCCCGGACTTGGCGTCTTCTTTACCGTACTCGTGTTTGTGGCCGTGCTTCTTCCTCTCTCCGGTGTCTTTAAGTTGGTGTTTAAGTTCGTCCTCGTGATGGCCGTGATGCCACATACCCTTTTTGCCTTTATGGCCCTCCGAGTAGTCTCCGTCATTGTAAGCCTTCTTGTGATGGCCGCCGCTCTTGTGCTTGCGACCTTTGTGGAAATCGCCGTACTTTTTGTGCTCGTCGTCTTCGTGGTGCTCGTCGTAGAATTCGTACTTCTTCAAAAATTCGTTCTTCTTGTGCACATTGTGAGAGCCTGCAAGATGACCCAAATTATATTAGTCTCTGTAGTTTCGACGAATCAGCTTAGAAAATATGATTCAGCGTTTGCAGTGACGCGAATTTGTTACACGTGGGTAGCAAAATTTTCAGATGGGTTCGGTCGGTCGAGGAGCACGCGGCAGAAGAATAAATATTACGACTGTTTTCAAGTTCATATGAAGTAAAAAAGCCCCGCTCGATGGAAGTGATAAATAAGTTCACATTTCCTGTGCCAGAAGTGACCTCAGCTGTTGCGAGCTGAGCCGGCGATATTAATCACGTTACGGAAATTGCTTGTCGGCTCGGAAAATTTCGAATAAAGTTATTCGGTCGAGGCGGTTGCAGTCGTACATTTGAAAGTGCTTGATAATGGTTCAACTTTTAATTAAATATAAAAAATTTATGTTTCTCTGTTGTACCGATCTTCGTTAAAGAAAACTCCAAAGTGAGAGATCCACTGAAGTGATCTTTTTAGGTGGGGAGGGGGGTCTATTGCGCTGATATCCGCCGTTAAGTTATTCCGACTGCAAAGGATTTCTGTAGGGAAAAACCATATTTTCAAGAATAATAGATCTGCAAAAACTTCTCAGTAAAGAAAGGAGAGTAGAAGAGCCGCTCGAACTTCCGACAGGTGGTTTTTCTACCACTTCGAGAGAGGCATTAGAGCAGCTCATTGACACGCACTCTCCGGGAGCAAAAATTTTAGAAAACACGCAGCCAGAGCGGGGAGCCAACCGCACGCAAAGTGGAACGGATTGGGAAACGGCGAAGGAGGTTGTTACATCAAACAGGATATGTTGGGCGGTAAACCGGGCCCAGTTGGAATCTATCCAGTCTGCCTACAGACAGGACTAGAGACCATAATGGAACTGACCATAATCTCAGAGCATCATTAGCCCTAGGGCACATTCCAAAATCGTAGAAGGATGTGAGAGTGGTGTTTTTGCCTAAACCAGGCAGAGACCCCTATAAGTCTCTCATCATTCATACTGAAAACCTTGGAAGGCTGATAGACAGAAGCACAGATTGTCTACGTTGTGACCAAAAAAAAAAAGAACTACATATCCACTTTGCGGCCCAATGAAATTTAAAGCGGTGTACGTTTTGCGGTCCGTGCATATTTTCCTTCCCACTTCACTGGACTACGAATTTTGGGAATGTCGGGTTCGTACTTTGTAAATTATCCAATAAGAAAATCTATTTTTTCAGGTTGTAGAAACGATAACTCGAAAAATGATCGGAGATATGAGCCTTCAGCGCTCTTACTCCTATCTTATACATTTTCTTCAGGCCTAAGGACTGTATTTTCCTGAACTATGACTGACTGAAATGAAAACGACATCCTTGAATAATTCCAGAGAGCCAAGCATTGTAAATAACTTAGTGTCCATTTCTGAGTGTGAGTGAACTTGGTAATATTCCGTGTGTAGGGTGTGCCAATCGGTACTGCTTTCGACTATAACTACAGGACCACGAGAGACAAGTCTCATTTAGGGTACTCTACTGATGATGGCATAACAGCCGAAAGCGCTCTGGAATACAGAAGAAGAAAAAGTGAATTGGCACACCCTACACACGGAATTGTAAATAGCACTGTGGATAGCTTGTTCGAAGTCAACGATAACTCTACGAGGGATGAAATCGGGTGGCAAAAATGTCTTCATTTTTCGTAGCGCGATCGTGTACGCTTCGGTTGTTTTACTTGGGAGGAGGCAGTAGGCGACAGGCACATACGTATTTCGTTTTAGCCCATGTACGATGAACAGCTGCGTGAACAACGAAGGACACAGGAGAAGTAGGTCGAACATTTGCAGGGGCCGCAATCCAGACATCCCATTCATTTCACTCGAGCCGCAAAGAGGGAGGTTACCTTACTTCTTACGGGCCACAAATTGGTACCCACTTGTTATTTCAGTGGCTGCAAACTGGATACTTTTCAGGGTCTTCGGCCGCAAACTGGATGCAGCCCATTCATAGATATACACTATACAGGGAGCGTTTGACGCGACTTCTCATGAATCAATAGAAACAGCCCTGAGGGGAAGGGAAGTGAAGGAAAGCCTAATAAGCCGTCTAGTATCTATGCTCAAAGTTAGGGAGATCTAGATAACCTACCAACAAGAACAAATCCATGCAACGACTATCAGAGTCTGCCCACAAAGAGGATTCCTCTCTCGTGGAGCCGAGTGGTGGACAATTTACTGGATGAGTTAAATGGTCAAAAAATATACACACAAGGCTGCGCTGACGATTTAGCTGTGGTGGTAACCGGAAAATTTCCGGGAACCATCGCGGAGTTACCGCAGTGGGGACTAAAAATGGTAAAGTCAGAGAGGAACTAGACCATCTGAAAAGGCTCACGTGCTGATGACAACGGGGGTAATAAGAACGGCGTCAACTGAGGCACTTGAAAGGCTCCTAAACCTGCCACGACTTCATCCTGCTATAGAAGCAGCTGCGATAATGGGGGTTTATCGTCTGGATCAACTAAACCTTCGGGCCCAAAATACAGGCCACAGAAGGAATGGGAGATGGGGATGATGGACAAATGCTTTGGGATGCCGTGAAACCTGATTCTTTCATTGGAGATAGTAGGTTAGTTAGTGGGGGGTCGAGGGAATACGAGCCCCCTCTGCGATTTCGTTAAATAGTGTTTTGTAATTCCTCTAGCACTCCTGCCCCTTTGGTCAAGACGAGATCTTCCCAATAAACATTAGGCTGGCTACGCCCTGATTAGTGAATGGTGGAAACATCCTAAAAAGTTCTGAGTCAGCCTAAATTAGTAACAAAGAGAGAATAAAGAGTGAAAGATTTTACACGACAACTGAACCAGGTACAGATACACGCAGATGCGATCGGGTTACTGCCTTCCAACCAAAACAAAAATTTGAAATCGAAATCACTTCAAAAAAAAAAAAGTTGATTCTTAAGCCAGCTTAGTACAAATCTTAGGGTGTCATTGAAAATCCAGAAAAGTCTTTGCAGGGTCGAGAGGAGTTCAAACATATTTTTAAAAAGTTTTGAAGAATCTTAGCTTAGTTATTTCGTCTCGTTTTCATTACTCTGAGTTCTATTTTTATTTTTTTTTTAATTTTGGGGGATCCCCTAAATTTTTTGTTGGAAATTGGTGCAGCAACTGCTGCATATAATTATAGGGGCTTCCGTCACTATAGTTATGAAAAAATTGGTGGATACATATTTGACACGGAATCCAAGATCTTAAATACTTCTTTGAGTCCTCGTCAATTTGAAGCCAAATAGTGTTAGCCACAGCCTAGCTCTGACGTTGGTTCTATGACCATGAAATTGCTTTTTGCTAGCCAAGATCTATGTCTCATTTGAGGTGTCCAATTGAATCTAATAACCTCTTATTTTGGAGTACATATAATCGTGGAACATTTTTTTTTTTTAGTTCAACGTTACGATTAGCGGCATTAGTTTCTTCCAAGTATATCTCCGGCCCACAATATACAAAGCTATCTCTCACTCTTCCGCTCATTCCGATCTAGGTCAATTTGTTGGTATTATTTATTTTTCAAGAACTGGTCGATTTTGTTCTTCCATCTGGTTTTGGACTTTCTTTTCTTTCTGGTTTTGTAGCTCAGAAACTAAAAGGTTGCCCACCTGTCCTGTGGTAGCCTCGCTGCATGTTCCGCCTATTCCCACTTCAAGTTTATAATGGTTTGTTTACAGCTTTTTAAATTTGGTAATTTCTTCTGGATGTTTGTTAACTTAATGAGACCTTTTGAATTTTATTCCTCTATTTTATATTGGAGAGTAATATAAATATCCGGGTCAAAACTGTGGCTATGAAAGAAAGGGGAAAACATGAGCTGAGAATAAGAATAGCAAACGGGTGGAAGAGTTTCTGGATAAATAAAAGCATTCTGAAAGGGTACAATTTCTACGGCCGCTACAGTAAAAATATTGGAACAATGTGTAGTGCCCTCACTCACTTATGGAGCTCAAACCTGGGCCTTGACGGCTGAACTTAGAGAAAAAATCAGAACTACACATACTAGGATGCTTCGAAACATCATACATGTGAAGATCAAGGACAAAATAAAGACAGAAACGATTTTGGGAAAAAACTGGAGCAAAAATATATAGGTAGTCCAGAGGAATTAGCATTTTTGATGGAATTAATTGCAGCTGAGCTGAACATTGGTACGGTTGTTTAGTACCCTCTTCGGAAAAGCCTCGTAATCCCCCCCCCCATGGTGAGCATCACCCCCCATAGTCCAAAAAGTGCCTCCGGAAACAGTCTTTGGCTTGTATCTAGCTTAAAATCGAGTTATAGGTAAAAATATATCTTACCATAATGAAAGAGCGTAAAATTCTCTACAAAAATGATGTCTATGTTTTTTTTTTCCGTGAATTCCATACCAGCTAAGATAATTGGCGTTCAAGATCACACGAGCATGTAAATATGGAGATAATGTACGCGGTATACGAATGCTGAACTCGTCACTTTAACATGTGGGAAGCGTATTGGCGTTTGGACACTCCTGTAGGTGCGCTAGTGTAGTGGAAGAAAAGATGATCAGGGTATTTTTACCACAAAAACATGTGCAGGTGAAATGAGCTCTAGCATTTTCAGTATTGAAGAGAACCAAAGTGTCAGCCCTCATCATTTCCTTTCAGGTGAGCCCAACTTGGTTTTTTTTTTTTTTTTTTGCGGAACATTTTTGTCCCTGATCATCCAAATACACCAATCAGCACGCCGCATTTCATTAGGCCGCTGGAGAGCGACTCTTTAGCGTCCAAACACGAATTGAACAAACACTCATGCGAATTATGAAGAGTGCAAGCGGACTGACTCATCGACACGGTGTTACCTCTAGCGTTTTGCAACAGTGGATTCTTAGCGCCCCTGTCATATGCTTCATCTTTGCTAAGGTTTGGAAATGTTCACAAACTGTCAACCAGAAACGAGTGCTCAGCATAAAGAATTGAGGGAATCATGAGTGCAGCATGATAGAAAGGATGTTCAAACTTTTTTAAACTGGCTGAGAGCCCATTATCCCTTCCTATATGGGATCCACTCAGGTTTACGGAGGGGATTCATGAAAGGGATAGGGAAGGGCTATACGACGGGTCCACAAAGGGGATCCATGCAAGGGGAAACAAAGGAATATACAAGGGGTCTACAAAGAGGATCCATACAAGGGGAAACAGAGGGGCTTATACGACGAGTCTACAAAGGGCATACATGAAGGGTATACAGACCCTGATCATCTTTTCGTCCACTACACTAGCGCACCTACAGGAGTATCCAAACGCCAATACGCTTCTCGCATGTTAAGAGTGACGAGTTCGGCGTTCGTATATCGCGTACTTTACCTCCATATTTACATGCTCGCGTGATCTTGAACGCCAATTATCTTGGTTGGTATGGGATTCACGAAAAAAAAAACATGGATATCATTTTTGTAGAGAATTTCACGCTCTTGAATTTTGTTGTTGAATATTTTTACCTATAACTCAATTTTAAGCTAGATACAAGCCAAAAACTGTTTCCGGGGGCACTTTTGCACTCTGGAGGTGGGGGAAATCACGGGGCTTTTCCGAAGAGAACACTAAACAATCGTACCAAGTTTCAGCTCTGCAATTAATTCCCTCATACACCTCTTTTTTTAGCTAATTCTCCTGGACAAAGAATGGGCAATAACCAAATTGCGGGATAACTAAAAATGAACAAAATTGACGAGGGAATGGACTCCCAGTTACCTGTCAAGAGAAAGAAGAAGGCCGCCAGTTCGTTGGAGGGACGTTTTGGTAAATAGGTTTGGGGTGTGATAGACCAGAGCACAGGGACGTACCGAAGAGTTTTTCTAGAGACGGGTTGGGGGGTTAAACATTGTGAACGTCTTAACTGACTAAACTCGGAATTCCCAAGTATCGAAGCAAAACAAAAAAAAAAAAAAAACCTTTTGACCTCTTGGATTTTTCCAGCTGACTCAACTCAAAATTTTCAAGTATCAATGCAAAAGAGAAAAAACCTTTTGACTTTGTTGCGGGTTTTCCCAGCTTCTCAACTCAATTCCCAAGTATCGAAGCAAAAAAAAACAAACCTTCCAACTTGGTCGATTTTTCCTACTCGCCTGACTGAAATGGTAAATTTTCCCAACTGCCGAGTGAAAAATTTCTACAGGGGGGGGGGGTACGTTTCCCTTTGCCCTCCTAGCGGTACGTCCCTGCCGGAGCAGGGTTTCTGTTTTTTCTTTGTGTTAGTTTTTCTCCCCATTTCCTTACTTCCCCTCCCCATTTTATTTCTTTTATCTCCGTTTCAAATTCGTATATCCTATCGTTCCTTACCATCCCTCTACATCATACTATTATAAATTCAGACCTTTCCACATTTTTCTTCCCATTCTTCTTCTTTAGAAAGAGGTGTTATTGCAACATTTTCCCCCCACAGTGGCTGCCTTCGGGGGAGTGCTTCGGCCTTAGCCACGTTCTAAATCCCTTCCTGGTTCTTTTGGTGGTTAATTGAACTGATCCTGCCGCTGCTCCTCGTCAATAACGTCATCCCTCAAACAAGTACACATATTTTATCGATTACACTTACCCCGTATAATTATTTATCTTTTGGCACGGTGGATTTACACATCATGTCACCCATTCATTACCGTCTCAGCCTCCATAAATCTAATCAGCTACTTTACTTCTCAAAATCGTTTGTACACTTTCCAGCACCACGTGCCCCGTTTTAAAAAATAAACTCCTACCCCATGTTCGTTCGACATTTTAATTAATATCGTAAAACAACCCGTATACGCACAATCTCGTCTCGAACATTCTTCATTCATGCCGCAGAAATTAAAAACGAAAGAGGTCTATTCGTGCTCACGGTACTTCGAAAATTTCGCTTTTTCTCGGCCAAAGTTTCGGACTTGTAGGGGGAGGGGGGGGAGGGTGCAAAAAAGCGCTTTATTTCGCGGTGTTAAGTTAAATCCATCTACTTAGGTCCTTACCTTTGGTACTGTGTCCTTTCTTATGCTTGCCGGTTTCTTTGTACTCCGCTGCCTTCTCGCCCTTCGCCTCGATGTGGTGCTCGTTGTAGTGGCCCGCGTCTTCGTTATGCTTCTTCTTATGGCCTGCTTCTTCGTGCAGCACCTTCGAACGGCCCGTCTTATCTGAATGGCCTTTTTTCGCGTTATCGTGCACGTGGTGCGCACTATAGCCCTTAGCTTCCTTGCTGCCGTCGGACTCGCGATGGGACGACTTGCTCTTTTGACCGCTTTCCTTCATCCCTCCGCTGGTCCCGCTGTTTTGGTCGCTGGCCGACTGCTTCGAGTCCGGCGAGTACGCGTAGTGCAGCGGCTTCTGCAGTATTTTGGTCGGGTACTCGACGTTCTCGCTCTGAGCTTCCTCTTCCTCGGGGTCTTCGTACTCGTCGGGGTAGTCGACCTCTTCCATGGGGTCAGCAGGATCGGGGTCCTGTTTCAGCGACTCGTGATGACTGGGATCGGTTTCAGATTCGTCTTCCTCCTCGGCCGGTTCAGCAGTGCTTGTGGACTGGGTGGTGGTCGCTGACTTGGCGGAATTCACGTGATTCGAGCTTTCCGCCTTTGGCGTGTGGATACGAGTGCGGGCTCCGGGAATCGCACTGTCGACCGGCCGACTGGCGTCGATTCGCGGTCGCTTCGAGGTCTGAAGTTGCTTGTATATCGGCTCAGGAGTGGTGATTATGGTTTCTTTTGCCAGGTCTGTACTCACCCCTTGTTCTTTGACTTTGATTTCAGGCGCGTCTGGTGCTTTCCTGATCGGTATACGCCGGCTGTGGGATCCATGTGGTTGGCGAGTGGTCGTCGTTGATACCGGAGGACGGTCGCTGCTGGATGGAGCATTACTGGGCTTCGAAGCAGTGTCACGCCATCGAGCGCTGCTCCTGGGAGCGGTCGTACCTATCTTCGGTATATCAGGCGCGCTGGTGACCCCGGTCCTCGATCGACCTCCGTGCCTCGTCCTCTCGGTAGTCACTCTCGACGCATCCACCGACTCCGTGATCCGTAACAAAACTCGGGGAACGTCCTGCCACCCATGATTCTCACTGCCTTTGGACGCTTCTCGTTCATCGTTCCTAATCTGATCGTTCGCCTTTGGGAATCCAGATGCTTGGTTGCTCGTCTCGGTACTCGAGCTTTCGGTACTAACGCTCGAGGTCGCATTGTTTTCCTGCTTAAGCTTCCGTCTACGCGAGACGACCGTTCTGACCGGAATGCTGACGCCCTGTTCCTTACCAATTTTCACCTTTTTGTACACCTCCATAGGTGACTGCTCCGCGATGTGATCGTGATTCTGGTTCGGGTATCTGTAGCTGCTCGGCAGCGACTCAGTGGTACTCTCCTCAACCGGTATCTCGTCTGTTGGCTTGAGCGGCCGCGCTCTGGTCCGCACCAGAACCTTACGCATCGGCGGCTCGGCGGATGGACGGACGTCGCTGATGGTGGTCGCGAAGCTGACGCTCTCCGGACTGCGCACATAGCTCACCTTGGCGACGTGCTCGTGCTTCTTGCGCGCCCTGCGCGGCTGGCTGGCGATGGTGACCACGGGCGCCTCGGTGCTGGTGGTCGTGTCTACCAGGGGTTGGTACCTAGACACGCCGTACCCATTGTCGATTGGCCGATCGTAGTAGTGGTGAGTGAGGATGGACGGATGAAGGGTGGTCGAGTGCTCGCCCGGATACTCCATCTGGCGCTCGTAGGTTCGGTGCACGCCGTCTTGGAAGGTCTCGGTGTACTCGCCGTCGTTGGAGGCCGTGTACGAGTAGGTAACCGGTTGCACTGTGCGCGGAAACGAGACCGGCGCCGAGGCAACGAGCAGGGCGACCGCCCGACACAAACACTTTGCCCATTTCATGACGGACTGAAACGGCAGCGCGACGCCCGAATAAATTTTAATCGATTTGCGCGTACGTTGCCTTCATCGAGACTGGGCATATCTGGTTACGCTTTCGTAAATGCGGTTCACCAGTTCATCAGACGGATTGACGAGCATTTGGTAAACGCGGTAGTGGGAAATGGCCGGACGGCGGCGATGCGGAAAACTGGTTCAGTCGCACGAGAATGAATGCGAGTGAGACACGGGTGCCTGGAGATGAATGAAAGATACACCGCGATACGAGAAATGCGATGGCGAAGCTGACGAAGCAGATAATTCATGGACTTTAGAACCGAAGCCGGAGGAAAGCTTTCGTGGGGGGGGGATAGACAAAAATCGGCACAAAAAATTGTTAACAAGGAAAGTGAGCAAGAATTTTTTGAACGTTCAGCAAATCGTAAGCCAAGAAGGGGGAAGGATTTGTAGACCAATCCCGTCGCCGACAGAAGTGAACATTTCCAAGTACCCTTTGTCTTAAAGTGACGTCACGGAAATGGACGAAAGACAGCAAAATTATGATTTTTCAACTGCACACTCGATTTTTTCGGCGTTGCGTTCTTAGGATCTCGAACTATGGTACGGTTTTCTATTCATTCCCATAAGCAGTACTGAAAGCTGTGGTTTCCGGGTCTGGAGTAGCTTTATGAGGGCAGAGGATAAGTTCTTCCTTTGTAGATAAAGAAAATGCAAAGCAAAGCAGATGGTATACTCAAGAGTGTGAAACCTGAGACTGAAAATATCGTGGAAAGCTATCTATTACAGATAGAGTTTCCCTTCCTCCCTCTGTCTTCGGTGAGCTACCAGACAAAAACATCATTGTAATATAAGACCCCCAGACTTGCACAAAACGCGCAGTTCTCAGATCCTGGATTTTAGTTATTTTCATTTGAGGGGAGAGGCGGAGAAACTGTTTTTAGTTACTTCGGCATACGTTGGGGAATCCAACAGTAGATGAGTTTTCGTCGTATTATGCTCGGAGTTAGAGAGCAATGACAATTCTGAGACAGACCAGTTCAGACGTATTGGGAGCTGGATTTTTTCCCTAGAGGAGCGAAAGCCACTATTATTAGCATTGTGAGGATGCATCAGGAAAGGAATGAAATTTTACAGGAAAAGCGTTTAAAGTTGAAGTAATTACTTTCTGAAATTAGTTTCTCAGCGCTTTTCAATTTTCAAATTACAGTCCAAGAAACTGACTTGAATTAAACTGTGAATTGTTAATAGTGTATCCGTCCTATTATTCCGCATCGTAGAAACTCTTTTCAGCAACGTTGACCGCATTGTCTTAAAAATGTAATAACTCCCTGAATTCTGACGTTAAGGGGCTTAAAAGCACTTTCATTTATTTTCTGAAGAGCTTCTATATGGTATGGTGGGACGTATGGCGATGCACGAATGCCAAAGTGGCCCCTAAGGCACCACACGCCCGGCCCCGGAAACTACCCTTTCGAATATCGCATCAGTGACCGGAGGGGTTCTACATCAAATGGGCCGAGAAAAAGAGAATTGAAATTTTGATCGAAAAATCCCTTTCCCAGTGCGCCCGCATATAAAATATAGATAAAGAGAATTAATTTTTGCAGGCATAGAAAAAGTTTAATTCTTTCTATTGCTGGCTGCCGCCTTCTTCAGACTTTTCATTTTATATTAGAACCATAACAGTATGTTGTTGTTGTTGGCGGTGGTGTTGGGGGTGTAAAAGCGGGGGAGGGATGGCCGAGACAATGCAAACGGTGGAAAACAAAAGAGAAATATCACAGGAAAATATAAAAAATAGAAAATATGTACAGAAGGAACAAAATTAGATTACGAATGGCACAAAAGTAGAAAAAGTTGAACAGAAAAAAAAAAGAAGAAAAAATCAAACAGAAAGTGAAACAAAACAGGACTCGAAGAAAAAAAATAGAGACCACGAAAATATTCCAGGAACGCAGGAAAAGGTAACATAACATAGAACACATACAAAAAATAAAAATCGAACGATCAAAATTGGTCGAAAACTGAAAAAGACACGGGAAGAGTAGAAAAAGTGAAACTGACAAAAAGCCAGCGAAAAACCAAAAATATGGCAGAACACAGACGGGGTAAAAAAACAGCTATGAGAAAAGCCTTGAAGAAGATAAAAAATGATTCGTAGAGATAAGTAGATAAGGAAAGATAGAAGACGAAAAAAATCTTCTGGACAGAAAAAAATCATTGAAACAGAAAACTGAAAACAAAAATACAAACGAAAGAAATTACAAAAGGATCTGTGAAGCAGAATATAGTAAAAGACAAAACGACGAAAAAGAAGGAAACCCCCCCCCCCCAAAAAAAAAGAGAATAAAACAGGAATGAAAACCATGTAAATGGAGGAAACTGTGTAGTTGAAAACAAAAGAAAAAGATAAAAGTAAAAAAAGGAAGAAAATATGGAAACAGACCAACAGACAGAAAAAAAGAGAAAAATATGAAAAATAATAGACAGAAGAAGAACAGAAAACATGGACAAAGAAAAAAAAAAATACAGAAACCGGAAGAAAAATATTCCTGTTGTGCTGCTTCAGGAAGTTATTGATCGAATTTTTTTTTCTTCTTCTTTCCCCTACTTCCTAAGACGGCCTTGTGTTATGGCTCATCCAGATAGCAGCTTTGGTGTTGGGCTCGCATCAAGATGACGGGATTGGTCTTCTTCGCCTTATCATCAGCTCCCAGATTGCCGAAGATGAGTTTCTAGCTTCCGCGGCATGGACGCGCCAAATTCTCTCTCAGGATTCGTCTTCTCTGCTGCCTAGGCTGGCAGTCAAGCGCAGGTTGTACTTCCTCCGAGTTGGTCCAATCTTTTCATCTCTGAGAAGGATTTACGCTGTGTATCCTCCATTATCTACTCTTCATATCCTATTCTTTGTCTTCCTTTCTAGTTCTTTCCCTTCGAACATTCCCTCTAGCAATAATAACAATATCCCTGGATGTTTTACATTATGACCTATCATATTCACTCTTCTCTTTACGATTTTATTCCAAATTTCTCTCTTCCCCCGATTCGCCTCAATACTTCCGCTGTTCGTTTGATTTTTAATATTCTCTGATAACATGAGATTTCAAAAGCTTCTTTCAACAGAAAAACAATAATCTACGGCAACTTATAAATACAATCGCAATTCATTATGTATACAATCGTAGGTCCTTTTTTAATATCCTCGCGATACTCAACAGCAGGCTCCAAAATTTGATTTTGACTCGTTTTTATATCCACGCTTTTGCTATATAAAGTTGGAGACTCTGTTGTAGTATTTCTCCTCGATGCTTCTTGTAATAACTGTCTATACATCATGTTGTCAGGTTTTATCCTAAAATTTTTCACCAGCTCATTGGACGCTGTTAAGCAAACAGGACTCAAGCGACAAAATCTGTTTTTTTTTTTTTTAGTAAACGTAAGATTACAATGTTTTTATTGAGTCTTGAGCATTCTAAGATTCCGTCAAAGACTTAGTATGGTGGACTTGATATGATGTACAATCAACAATAGGAAACAGCGATTTGTTCATAGGAAATGACAATGAATTCTGAGAACATGTGAGTGTTCCTTAACAGCACAATGTTATATTTTATGCGCAATGTTGACTATAGTTGATATACATACATAACCCGAGGTCCACGAGTACTCTATGGTAGGTAACCAAAAAACTGTCATGGGCGTAGCCAAGTGGGTTAGGGGCAGACTGGGGCGCTTGTCCCAGTAGACAGAGACAAGTTATACTGTAGTACGCAATACCCGACATTAATAGATATTTCAGCTGTAAAATAATAATTAAAAAACCTATGTTTTTCAAAAATTCCACGCATTTTTGCGATTATTTTGATAAATATGTTTTCTAAAGAAAAGTTGTAAAAAACCTTTTCATAGAAAATTTAACAAGGAACATTTTATGTTATTTGCATTTATGTCCTAAAGTAAATATTTCTTTAGGTAACTACGATTTAGCGAGTGAAGATCGGTAATGAAAGAAAAAATAATATCCACGTTCCTCAAAACTTTCACACATTAATGCAATTATCTCGGTGAATACGCATTTTAGAGAAAAGTTGTGTGGAAGCTTTTGTATAGGAAATTTAACACAAAACATTTTATGTTATATGCATTTCGGTCCTGAAGTTGATATGTTCCGAGATATTCGCGGTTTTTGTACAATCTCAGTATTACACATAACGTCAAGGTCAAAGCGACACGGGTTAATAACCTCATATTGAGCTCAAATTTCTTATAGCGAGTTTCTATGTCCATTGGAACAAATTTCAGTGCGACCCTAATCAATTGGCGAAAACTTGTAAAATAAGGGAAACACACTGGGCAAAATGCTGGTTTTAGGCGGCCAAAACCCCATAAAATGAAGCGAGTCAATTTTCATACATGGTAGAAATAATTATTCTTCAATATCAGATGACCTAAAAACAGCACAACTCATTTCCGCAAAAATATTATTTGAATACAGAGCTGGATATCAATTTGAACATTATTTCAAAATTTAACTACACTGTTTTAAAAAATGATGGAACGAAGGGTAGTTTTAAATGACGATACTAAAGCCAGAACTTGACGTAGAATTATTTTATGTTTTTATTTTTATTCCGTAATGAATACAGTTCAGTTTGAATGAGTTCTTTGTAGAAGAAACTTCACGTTTCCAACATCAAAATGAATATTAAGCTCAACATTGCTGTCCATTGTGCCCTACCACATACCTTCTCTTTATGGACTAGAAAAACCCTGTTCCAACTCGATCCGAAAATATTCTAAATGAGTTTTATTCTTCGAGCATTCATCCAACGATCCTACCAACATTCAGCTGCGACCGTTTGCGACCTTCAGAGAGAACGAGGAAATAAGGGACGAAGATTTAAGCGCCAACCATTTAAAAACACCTTTTAGTGTGTCTAAAATCAGGTTTCCTGATTTTGGGGTAGTGTTATGGCATAGCAGTATTGTCCTTTCGGTGGGATTGTCTCATCTATGAATTTTTACACAACGCGCCCAAAATTATCTAGAAATTAAGATACCATCTTTTGTCAAAATAATATGGCAGAACTGAGGTTTTTGAGATTCAAACACTGTGTTAGTGTGCCCCCCTACCAAATAATTTGTCAGGTATCCAGTTGATGGGTACCACGGAAAATTAAGTACCTTGGGAAGTGGAAACTTATCGTAATTTTAGGAAACCGGTTTTGACACACTAGGTGGGTCTTTTTTGATGCGTTGCCGATAAAGATGTGTCCGTGGTTTTATAGAATATAAGGATATTGTGCAGGGTCGTACGCTTGGAGGTGGGTAACTTAACCCCTTTAGAATTTTTTTCAGCAGTTGGAAATTCTTTAGAAAAATCCACAGTCTCGAAGTTTTTTTCCTTTTTTTGTTCGATACTTGGAATTTTTAGGTCAGTTTAAAATATCATTTTCAAATTTTCAGCCCACCCCAGGAAAACGCTAAGGTTACCGATCCCGGGTATTGTGGTTTCACGATACATCTACTTGGGTTTCATCTTATAATTTTTGGTAAATGGTCCTATTCTCATTTCATGATTTGTTCATTTCCTTTCTGGTTTGAATTCTGAACTTGGATAAAATTTGTACATTATTTTGATTAAATAGAAAGATCCTAACTTAGCTTTTGTTCGGTTTTTTTGATTTTTGAAAATCAAAGTTGATTGAACTTTAACAGTTCAGTTCCTGACCCTTTGTTTTCAAATACGAAAACAATATATTTTTAAGGTTGGGGTAGCCTACTAAATTGTTAAGGTAAAAAATAATCTCTAATAATTATTATTTTATTTTTTTAAATGATTGCCTATTCAGTGTTCAGTTTTAGTTTTGAAACAATCTTTCAAAATTTTCAAATTATGATGTTGCTCTCAAAATTATGTTGTAAATTATATAGTCCTGTTTGTATTTTTGATCAAATTTTGCTTTTTTACTGATTTCTAAAATGCATATTCCTGCCATAGTTAAAGTATGCAAGTGTTATTAGTCTAAATGCCGTATCAAACATATTTTTCCTTGTAGTTAAAATTTTTGGCAAATTTTGTAAAAATTAATTTGTTACAAGAAAGTAAGTTTACAACAACAAAAATTATCATTTAAACAAAGACCTTATCAAATTTGGTTGGATTTTTTTATTTTGTGACACCCTGTATATAGGGAGCCACTGAAAGGAAAGGAAGTGTCTTAAGCACAAAATAAGGTTAAAATTTTGATTGGAATAATTAAACATGGAAAAGCACATTGATAGTTAGGTTTAGGCCGCCTAGAATCACGATCCCGTCCAGTGTGAGACACCCTAATGTTTAAAAATACAAAAATGTGGAAAATGTGAAAAAATATGCTCCAAATATGCTTCTAAAACACCATGTATGCAGTTATATTGAAATATACAAAAATATGCAATTTCAAATAGGGCTCATTTCACTCAGAATTTATTATCTTCAAAATGCTTGATTTGATTCACGGAGGAAAAATATGCTGAAGCATACTTTTGGCAGCCCCGATCATACCCTAATGGAAATTTCTATTCACCACACTACAAACTACAGTCGCGCAGCTAAGATCAAGATCAATAAGCACATGGCTAGAACGCTAGAAGGAAAAATAATTTCCATGGAATTGTGGACCACCGAACTGAATTTGTGACCATGAAGGGCTAAATCATATTGACTGGTTTCACGCAATACGCACAACTGAACTGAACTGTGACCTGGACTGGAATCAAGTTCAGTGTCGGTCGAAAACGGGCCATCCAATAGACATATCCATGTCAAAAATTCAAAGAAGAGAAAATAGCGATTTCAATAGGAGCCGACCCTAAAAAAAGGAAATATGGAGATTCCAAATCAGCGCGGTTCGCTTTCCGTTGTCATGAAACGTCGAGGAAAGTTTACCTCAACCTCCACTCCCGACAAGACCAGTGGTTGATTTTAAAAATAAGCTAAAACTGATTCACTTGTTGCTTGCATTGTGTACCTGGTCAGCTGATCTGTAACTGAGGAAGCTGCCAGACTGTAGACTCGGCTCCTACATAATCCGAGCCGGGCTGAATCACATGGGCCACAGAGCGTGAAAAATCGTTTCGACACGCCGGGCTGCCGTCGAAGTCCACTCGTATCCACGTAAGCCACGCGACCGCTCGATTAAATACTCGCTGAGTAAGAGCTCTCTGTGTACAGTCTGCATCTACAAGAGTCTACAATCTACATATATGTAACACTGCAAATCGAGTCAAGTCGAGTCGTAATTATTACGTAATTTAATTAAACGTCCGAATGCGGTTTTTCGCTCGTATCGAAAATATTTTCGTCTTTCCTTTCGACGAAAACTTCCGCCACATGGTAACTGCGTGGAATTTGCACATAATCAATTAGTCGGGAAGCCGAGAGCGTACAGTGAGCACCAGGTATCTCTTTATAAAGTCGCACATCTGGTACCTTTGTGTGGCCGACTAATGAGAGAAAAATGCGCGTTAATCGAGCGGCATTCGGCAAGCCCGATTGCGGCGGCGTTTCTAAGGTGACCACTTTCGAGCGGCCGCACGTTTGAAGTCGCAGACCAGGAGGCGAGTATCGGATTCGGGTGCTCGCTTCTGCCGATGGTGATGGAAACCAGCATCGCGAATAAAATGAAGCAATCGGCTATACGGTGAGACGGCCTTTAATTACGAGAAATGCGACCGCAGAACTCCGGGCTGTAAAAGGGCGGCAGGTAGATTCGGAATACGGCCGTCACACGGACGCTGGAAGGCGCGAAGCCGTGGGGTTCTCGGGCCGGACACGCGGATAATCGCGTCGAAAAGTATATTTCGAGAAAATTTATTTGAAATCGAGTACCTTGTGGCCGGTCTTTTGTGCCGGCATCGATTTTGCAACGCCACTCGTTATGGTCGTTTTTCTCTCGAAACTCGACAGCCCGATTTCCGCAAAACTCAACTGGTAAATAAATATCGAGTTTCATAATAGCGAGATATTGTGTGCGGCACCGAGAGCGTCGGGCAGGGCGATTCGCCGGTTCCGCGGTAATGAAAGTCGAATAAAAATATTCTTTCAGCTCGTAATATTATTTGGAATTGCAACAGTCGACAAGAACGAAAATCCCGGCATTTCATTTCGTCGTTTTCCTCAGACTCGAATGTCAACTCGGAAAAGCAACCCCAACTATCGGTGTTGCTTCCGCTCCGAGTCGAAGGAAACGCTCGATAAAGGTTTTCAAATGGTATTGAAACTGTTAATTCGCCTTTTTGATTATGAAAAATAATTTCGTATAAAGTTTTTTCGCTGGCGCGACTTTATGTCGCGAAACTTCGAAAAACTCGAAACCAATTTAATTGATTTTTAATTGATTTCAAGAAACGGAGAAAAATGCCGAGGTAATGTGCACCCTTACTCCGTGCAAGTAGGGTACTCTAATGTAATCGCAGAAAAGTGTATTAATTTTATTGTACATAGTCGCTGAGCACTGGTAGGCAATTTAAACGCTGCTGCGTCGCTAATCCAACGAATATAATTAAGAGTTGAAAATTATCCACAAGGTGCAGATAAAGTTTCTTATGTAGGTTCATTTCTGAAGAACATTCGCCGCGTATTTTATGCGCGAGATCGTTCGCTGCTGAATATTTTTAAAATGTTGTCCCTTTAGAAAAAAAAAGCACGTGCTAGGTGTATACTAAGAAAATTTTACGCTACAAATATTGTGCTGGTTTTCTGGTAAATTTTTGACGTTAGTAATTTCACGCACTCCTTAAAACTTTCTTAGTTCCGAGAGCTATCCAGCGAGGGAAACATGTAGGTATATCTTTCGATATTTTTTTATTTAGACTCTCGGGCTATGTTATCTATTTATGTCGCAGAGGTATCCAGCAGTGGAAAGGTAGATGAGGGTGTTGTTTATGTGCTTGTGGGAGTTGGAAAGGGCCAGAATTCGACTATGGGGGACGAGGTGAGAGTTACGAAGGCGGGTGAGTGAGGGGCAGGAGAAGAGGTGGTCCACGGTGAGAGAGTCTTCATCTTCACAGTGTGGGCAGTTGAAGGGACAAAGGTTAGTGAGAATGGAATCTCAAAGATTAGTTCGACAACAGGAGTGGAAGTTTCTTCTGCTGTCTATAAAATACTTGAAAAATGGTCGTTGATAGACAAAGTAGAGAGATTTGTCTTTGACACAACAGCCTCTAATACTGGGCGATTTAATGGCGCTTGTACTTTGTTGGAGCAAAAGTTGAAAAGGGAAGTCCTCTTCTTTGCTTGCCGCCACCACATTTTTAAATTAATTTTACAGGCTGCAATTCAAGAGGTGAAGTTATATACATCGAGTGGACCAGAAATTGCTCTTTTTAAACTTTTCAGACATCATGGAAAAATATCAATACGAACAATTGTTGGGAGCGCTACTATCGTCCTGAGTACCTAGTTCTCTAAGTTGCCTTGTTTTCTTTTTGTACGTCGTTGATAAGAACTAGTGCTTTTGGTTTGCACGTTTTTTTGTTTTTGGTCGGACAGTTTTATGTAATAAAACGGCTTATTTTTCGAGTATATTTGCTTTATTCCTGTTCCCGAATGTTTCAGGTATGAGCAAATACCATAAATTAACAGGTTATGGGCCCAGAAATGTTCGTCTGTACCAATCGTTTCTCTGACTCATCGAGTCGTCGTTCTGGTCCAGATCACTCCAGTTGCTTCTGAGTTGTTCTTTTGATCATCGTCTGAGTCCTGTATGCGGTATGATGTCTGCGAGCTCGCAGAATAACGTTCGAATACGGAGGTTTGATGGATCTAACTACTTGGTATGGCGTAGTTGTGTGTTCACGGAACTTCAATGTGAAGATCTTACGGAGCTAGTTGAACGAAAACCGACTGATGATTTTAAGAAGAAGACTTTTTGGTTCAGAGAAAAAACCCTGGACCTGGTCGCAGGCTGACGCGAGAGCTTGGAGGGTGATTGTGGAGAATCTCAATGATTCATTTCTTCATTACACACCCAACGATCTGACTACGTTTGAGATTGGGCAGGAGGCTGAAAGCGACTTATAATTAGTGCAGTTACTTGCAGCACGCGTATTTGCGATGTTGACTCAGTAACCTAGTCTATGACGGTAAAGGAGACATATCTCATTTCTTTCGCGAATTTGATGTTATCGCGGAAATCAGATCAAGTGGCGGTAAGATTGGGCGGATGGAGGGCCGAGGATGTGGAGGCTGTAGTTCATCTCCTGGCAGCTTTACCATCTGATTACTCGCCAGTTATTGCTTTGTTCGGAGAAATTAATGAAAATTCCCTCGTCACTCTCGAAAGCGTCAAAAGTAGTTTGCTAGATTATGACCTGAAGCGCAAGAACGAGAGAAAGGCAAAAAAAGTCGATGTTGAGCCGGTTGGAGCTGAGTTCTACACAGATTCTGGGGAAAATGAGAAAGTCAAGTGCGGTTATTGTGGTTGTAACAGTCATCGTGAAGCCAAGTGTTTTAAGAAGCGAGGAGAGCGGAAAAGTAGCGAGCAGAAATCGGGCAGCAAAGCTCACATTGCCTCTGACAAAACTGTTCCTCGGGCTGTATCTTTTTTGGTGGAAGTTGGTGAGCCAGTGCTGGTAGATTCAGTCGTGGTTGTTTGTTTGATTGAAGAGGCTGATGTGGCAATGACGAAGAAATTGGATGGCGATGCAAAAGAGGTCGATTTTGTCACTGACTCGGGTTGCACAAGGTTTATGATGAAGGACACGGAGTGTTTTTCGTCCTGCAATGAACTTGAGCAACCTGTGCCCATCTCTCTAGCCAACAACAGTTCGACATCCGGCACTCACTCAGGTATTATTGAGCTTTCTTCAAACGTTGGCTGTGTTCTTTCTTTTACGGAGGTATTGTTTGTTCCGGGATTGCGGAGAAATTTATTGAGCGTGCGGAAAATTGCCTCTCGCGGCTACGACGTTGTGTTCAAGAAAGATTCGGTTGAGATATGGAAAGGTGATACAGTGTTGGCCACTGGTTTTGTGAAAGATGAGCTGTATCACATGACATTTTCGTTGCGCAAAGCAAGCGCTGCTGTGAGTGAGGTTGGAATGTCATTTGAGCTGTTGCATCGTCGCCTAGGACATCCTGGAGCGCAGGTCATCACTGAATTAAAGAAGCGGGGCATAGTTCGTGTGCATGGCAAAGTCATTGAGAAATGCGAGGCTTGTATTTGTGGCAAGCAGTCGCAGTTGCCCTGTCCGTCGTTGATGTTTACTACATCGCAGCTGTTGGAGCAGGTGGTGTTGGACGTGTGCTTTGCTGAGAAGGCCAGCATTGAAGGGTTCTTTTATTTTGTCACCTTCTTGGAGGTATATGCTACCCATTTTTCCGTCATCTTCATGCTGAAAAGAAAGAGCGAGACCTTCGAGAAATTTAAGGAATACGAGGTTATGGCGTCTACACATTTTGGTTCCAAAATACGGTCATTTCTTTGCGATAATGGTTGCGAATTTGTGAATGGTGACGTTTTGAATTTTTTGCAAAGAAAATGGAATTTGTGTCAACACTGTGGCGTACAATCATCAACAAAATGGCCGAGCTGAAAGACTTACCCGAACTCTCACAGACCATGCTCGATCAATGTTGCAGGCCTGTGGTCTTCCAAAAACCTTCTGGTCTGAAGCTGTCTTGTGCGCAACGTACTTGCTTAATCGTAGCCCGACATCTGCGACTAACAAGATACCAGCTGAGGAGTGGTATCAGAAAGCCGTAGAAATTGGCAAATTGCGTACGTTCGGCTGCGTCTGTTATATTCACGTTCCTGACGAAAAAAGGCAGAAATTCGACTCCAAATCCTGCAAGGGGATCATGGTTGGCTAAGCGCCAATTGGATATCGGATCTACAATCTGGAAACTAAGTCTATTCCGATTGCGCGTAATGTGATCTTTGACGAGTTGAAACTTTATAAAGATCTGCTCAAGGGCGAATTCACTGTTGAACAAGACCAAGTAACAGACGACAGCGATGAAGAAGACAGAAGATTCGGTGATAGAAGATGGTGGCAGCAAGTCAGATGATGGTGAGGAAACTCCTGTGCGGAGGAGTTCGCGCGAAAGAAAACCTCCATATTATCTGAGTGACTATGAAATTTCTGCCAACTTTGCTGAAGTGTTTCTGGTCGAAAATTTCCAAAGACCCTAAGTGGGACAAAGCGAAACGTCGAGAGCTCGACTCCATGAAAAAATTTGAAGTCTGGAAACTAATTCCGAGACCTGCTTGTATCAAGGTGTTGCGTTCCAAATGGGCGCTTCAACAGAAGCCTGACAAATGCAAGGCCAGGCTCGTAGCAGTTGGCTGTGATGAGAAGGAGGTGCCCAATTTGCTTTTCTCGCCAGTGGTGAACATGACCTCAGTCAAGATTTTGCTGTCCATTGTAGTCCAGAAAAAGTTAGCATTGCATCAGATGGATGTATCTAATGCTTTCTTGCACGGCGATATTGATTACAAAGTACGAGTATATATGGAGCAGCCACCGGGGTTCAGCACAGGTCGTGATCTGGTGTGAACTCAAGCGTGCCATCTATGGGCTGAAAGTGGCACCTCGACTATGGAATAAGTGTATTAACGATTTTTTGGTAAGCTCTCTCAGATTCAGCCGCTCAGAATTTGATCACTGTTTTTATTTTAAAGTTGAAAAAGAGTCTTGCATGTTTGTTTTAATTTACATAGATGATTTATTGTTGGCATCAGATTCTGATGATTTCATAAAAACTTTTAAAGTAACGATTTCGCGCCGATTTAATATTGTTGATTTAGGAGTCAGTAAAAGGTTTCTTGTTGAGAGCAAATTTCATTTCCCGTGTCGCCCTGTCATCGGCCGTCTGGCTGTTGGGTGGCACATTAAGCCAAATAATAAAATAAATAAATAAATAAAAAATTAGAAAACGAAGAAGGTCCTCCACGGAGGTAATTTTGGCCCATAGGTTGAGTTCTGCCTTCAGAAACTGTCGATAAGAGTCCCAGTCAGTGGTCTTCTTGTGTAATTGCAGCTTATTCTTCTTCTGAGTAATTTGAGTACCGAGAGTAAGCAGAACTGGTGAGTGATCTGAAGCAGCGGCGACAAAGATAGCAGGGATATTTCTGAAGATGAAAAAGTCTATCAGGTCAGGTATCTTTCTGGTATCGGTGAGCCAATACGTAGGTCTCCTACTTGATGCAACTTCCGCACGTATGATTGTGATTGCCTTGGCTAGTTCACATCCTTTTTTCATTATTATAAGTCTTGAGCCCCATAAGGTATGCTTGGCATTCAGGTCATCTCCTAATATGAAGCATGAGCCAAGTTTTTCGAGCAGTTGGACGTAACTTGTCTGCTGGAATCTGAGTGGGCAATCGATGGCAGCTATCGTGATTTTTCTGCAGTTAATGTGAACGGAGAGTGAGACCACTTGGAATGCTTCCTCTTGAATGATTTGAGGAGCCTCAAACTTAAGGTGATCTTGTATGAGGATTGCTGCTCCTCCTCTGGCTCGATTACTTGGATGATGGCAATGGAAGATTGTAAAATGGCGTAGTTTCAAGCATGAGCGATTGGTGAAGTGAATCTTTGAAATCAGAGCAATATCAATTTTTTCAGAGTGAAGGAAGCACTCTAGTTCTGGGCCTTTACCCACAAGCCCATTCGCATTCCAGGTTATGATTCTTGTAATGCTCATGGCCGAGTTCGGTGACTAGCCCTGTACTCCTGATACCATTCTTCTAGCCGGGCAAAGCGGGTCTCCAGGTTTTGGACAGCTAGGTCTGGAGTTCGCCCATCCAATTCCTCTGGAGCAGATTACTGGTGCCTTCCAGTTGAGGTTTCGGTATTTCTAGATAAGGCACTTTCCTTTGTTTTTTCCTCTTGGACTTTTGCCCTGTATAGAGTGTTTGGTTTTTTTCTTCTTTTTTTTTTTCCCCCATATAATAACATTATAGTAATATTACGTGTCACGTGCCCCATATTTTCTAAATCTTCCTTTACCTATGCGAGATCAGTAGCGGGGTATAATCCTCGGATAACAGCACAGAAAGGTTTTTCTTCTTTTAGCTGATAATAATGATACTCAAATTTTTCTTTTTTCAGTAGCCGAATTATATGTCTGTATTCTTGAGCCATGTGCGTTAGAACTAGAGTATTACCTCTAGGAAGAGTTTTCGTTGTAGTATGTAACATAGCTGGAGAGTCCTTTGTCACCAACTCCTGGAATACTTTGAAATCAAGGATCGTATGAACAGTGATTGGTGGAGGCTTCCCCTTTGCTGGATCCTTATCTTCAGCCATTGGTGAAGACTCGTTCGAGGAGGTCATTTCGGCTGCCATTCTTTTTGCAGCTTGTTTTTTACCGCCGGTAGTAGGTAGACATTGCCTTTTTGCTGTGGCTTCAGATCCTTTGGTCGTAGGTGTGGAAGGAGTGATCTCCTTTTTTGCTGAAGTCTTTTTCTGAGTGGTGGAATAGTCGTTGCCTCTCAGGTTGTCATCTTTGATGATTTCTTCTTCTCCATGGGGGCTCCTATAGCCCCTAGTTGGAAGCAAGTAGCCGAGAGACGTTTTATGTTTAGCAGTAAAGTTCGCGTACACGAAGAATCCGTGAGTAGAAAGAAAACGTCGTTTCTGTGTATACATTTAGCAATAGCAGTTTAAAAACATCGGACTACTAACTGACGAAATATTACACGCACATCCGAATAGGACGAGTTAGTGATCTCGATCGATAAGATCGATCTTTTAATCGATCTTATCGATCATTTAAAATTCTCGATCAAGATCGATGATCGATCATTTTGGTCATGATCGAAATTTCGATCTTTCACAAAGTAACAACAGACCTGTTTAGTGTGACGTCACATTGTTCCACAGCCGGCGGCAGCTAGCTGCGGCTTAGGTGTAATGTAAACTTCATCTGTGATAAGTTAAGTGATATTGATATGTGATAACCATAACGAAACATGAAAGGGTAGTCGTTTTTAATTATGTGAGACTAATCCTGTTTTCAAACTCCAGCTGCAAAAAACAAGTACAATATAAGAATGCAAAGGGAAATCAACTGACCAAAATATATGCAATAGGATTCATAGAAAAAATGTATTGTTGAGCTCTTCAAGATGGAGAATAAAGAAAAATAATCTCTTTGTACAGCAAGCCTTAATATGTTTTTTATTCCAGGTTGCAGCTCGCAGGTTCAGTTATCAGTTATTAATGTTGGGAGATGTGCTTTTGTGACAAATTTAACAAAATTTTCAACTTCAATAAATTTTCTAGATTTTTTACTCATTGACAGCGAGAAATAACCAAAATTCATTTGGATTTTGCAGATTTGCAGATGCAGATAAACTTACACCAGTAAAAAAATTCTCTGATTGATCAAGATCGATCTTATCAAAAATCGATCGTTTTACATAAGATCGGATCGAATCGAATATCGGAAGTCGTATGATCGAAAATTTCGATCAAATCGATCTTTTTTGAAAGATCGAGATCACTAGGACGAGTAAGATAACGGAACTGTGAGTGCCATATAGCAGTATAATTTGCGGACTCCGAGGCGCATCCATCATGAAATACTACCAGTGCCAAGAATTCGACGCTATGATCGAACTTCGGAAATGTCGGGTTGACGACATTGGAGGCAGCCCTCCCCCATATCCATTCCTATAATCCAAGTTTTTCACCGAATTCCATATTTTGAAGCTTCAAGGCAATAATTGCATATTGCCTTACGGGGATTCATTTTGCACCCCGAGAAATGAAGGGGTATCTGCAATTTAAGAATTAGCAGATTAATTTTATAGTTAAACAGCAAAAGTGATTATCCAGTTCTAGAATTTTAAAATAAGTGGACTCATTCTGAAGTATAAAAAGTGACGATGCTTGTTTTGAATTTTATAAAAAATTGAAGCGACTTCATTTTGAATTATGAGGAAAACGAAGAACTCTTTTTGTTAGTCCTATGGAATTTCGGAAGTTCTGAAGAGTTCTAAAAGAGTCTGGGGAAGCTGATGGCTCGAGGATTGGTAACCTTTGAAAGGGCGTATTCAGTCACTCTTTACTTATGTTAATTTTTTTTTTTTACATAACCTCGTTTCTGAAGCCGAGTACGTGCCCAAGTGCCACTACTTTCACATTAGAATTCCACTTGCGTTTTCCTCTTCCCTGTCAATATTAAACTTTTGCACTTTCAATTTGCTAAAATCAGAAGTATACATAGCTATATTAACACTAAACCATTAAAAGCAATCAGGATACTGAAATAAGCAGTAAAGTACGGAAAATGTGGCTGTTTCTCCGTTTACGATCCGAATATTCTATTTAAACGAAAATTTAATGTCTTTGAAAATGTAAAGTCTAAAAAATTTATAGGTTTTACTTAATAGCGAAGTACATTACTTATTACCTATACTGTATATAAGTATCGCATTCACAAACATTTCTGATTTCAATACAGATTTGAATTTAAAATCGAGTTCTCAAAATTGAGTCCCAGGGATTTGCAGAACATCTGCTTTGTAGACGAAAATTCTGCTACCTTTTAAAAATCAATCAAGGCTAGCTCAAGGATCGAACTCCACTTTAATTATGCTTTTAATTAAGTCCAATACTTAATCTTGTGAGCGTTTTTTTTTTCTTCTCAAAATCACTTCATTGGAAGTGATGGATAATTTTTTATGCTTGCCATTTTAGTCCATCACGTCATCCACTTTCAAAAGTGATTGAACTTCTTACTGCGTCGAATTAAAAATTTCAAGATTGAACTCCGCTCTAATAATGCTTTTAATGAGGTTCAATGCCTAATCGTGTTAAGAAAGTATTCCTATTTACTGAATGTAAAATCTTTTCCAGATCGGTTTCGTCAGCCTGGGCAGTCCAGGCCAGGCCACATAAGCCAACCTTTTTGGATGAAAGCACCAGGCCACATAAACCAACCTTTTTGGATGAAAGCAATGAAAAAAGAAACACTCACTATGTTTCATGAAAACTTCTTCATAAAAAAAAAAAAAAAACAGAAAAAGAACCAGCATTTCAAAATTTGAATATTTACATTTTAGGATTGTCAGAAATCAGAAGAGAGGTGGAAAACCTTTTCAAAACACAAGAGGGTAATATTTTTTTTTAAAGTGGTCAGAAGGAAGAGGGATTCTTAATAAACAAAAAGTATGCTAAATCTTTCCTGGAATTTAGGGGAGCAACAGAAAGGATAGCAATAATTAGGCTCAATCTAAGAAATTCCACCCTCTCTCTAATTCATGTGTACGCTCCCACAGCTACCTCTGATGATTCAGAAAACGAATCTATATATTAAAAGAAACTAATACGAGTTTGTCTGGCCGTTCTATCAGGCCGATTTGCTTCATTTTTTTTTAACGAAAGGTATTTATACGTAGATATATCATCATTCATCAAGTATTGGAATTCACTTAACTTTGACCCTACTCAAGTTATACTCAAACGTGACTTAATTCATGATTATTCCAAGCTTTTCCTCCACTCAAAGATCTACATCTCAGGCGCTAATTGAGGAAAAGAATTCGAATTGCTCTAAGAACACTCAGTGGATCAAGACCTTTCATTTGAGCTTCTGACCACTCAAACCAGCTGAGTCTGAGGACAGTTATGAGCGGACATTCAACTTCACTTTTGATATTTTCAAGATTCTTCTTGACTCAAAGATCTATATCTCAGGTTCTAATAGAGGTAAAGAATTTGTTTTGCTCTAAGAACACTCAATGGATCAAGACCTTTCATTTGAAATGTTTAACACTCAAATCGATTGAGTCTGAGGACAATTGTGAGTGGACATTCAACTTCACCTGTTATAATTTTAGGAGGAAAAAAATGGTAGATTAAAGAAAAATAAATAAAAAACACTTGCGTCATTCTGATTGACTCTCAGCTTCATCCATTATACTTCCAATTAACAACTAATGCTGCTGAGCAACACGGGTCCTCTAGTATTCTATTTAAAATTAAAAGAAATTCTGGAAAACTTAAAATGCAACTAGAAAAGCCAAGTTTTGATCATGGGAGACTTTACAGTCAGATAGGCAAGCAAAAATCTGAAGAAAGCAAACTTACTTGACTTTATACTTTTAGCAAAAGAAACAGGAGAGGATGGAACCTATAGTTAATTTCTGCCAAAAAAACACTGAAAATAGTAAACACTTTAAAAAAAAAGAGAATGAGTAGAAGATGGACAATGGCTTACCCTTAATCAGAAGTACAAAACCCAAATTGACTATATATTAGTTCCAATTACCATGAAAAATATTCGAAACTTTGATGTACTGAAAAATTTCCAGATCCACTTTGACCACAGACCGATCAATTAATTGAAATAAGGAAACAACAATATGGCCCGCCCGCCCGCCCACTTATATCTACCCCCCCCCCCCCCCAATAGACAATGAAAACCAAATAATCTATGAACAGATAATCTTTGAACAGATAGACAAGATGGTCGGCCGTGGATTAAACCCTCAGAAACAAAGCATCAAATAAAATTCTAGTTTAAAAGTCGAAAATTCGAAATACTAAACTCCCTGCCTCCTTTAGTGAGTTGATTCAAAGGAGGACAAAAATAAACGCCTACCAAAAACTGTTTAGAACAAAGTAGAACCGAATCTAATAAACCACGAAAGAACACAAAAACTAATTTTGTCAACTAGAAAAAGTGCAAGAGCAGTACAACGTTGTAATTGGTTGGGAGATAAATACACAAATTTTTTTTTTTAGAAAACGACAGACAAAGGAATTTGGGAATACAACCGAGAGAAAATTAATTAAATCACCACGAAATTTTATTTGGAACTTTCTTTTTATGACTTTAAACTACTTGACACAAATGAGGAAGGCGAAAAAAGGAACTGGACTTCCTCATAGAAGAAATTAAAGAAAGTAGCTGAATCACTGAAGGTATAGGCAAGGCAGCTGGACACGACAAAATTACAAATGAACACATAAAATTTGGGGGAGATAGACTTTTTACAATCCTAACAGGTGCAACATAGTTTTAAGGGAAAAGAAAATACCTTAAGATTGGAAAATTTCAAGAATAATTCTTATCATTGATAACTACCATCCCATAGGCCTACTCCCCACTCTTTTAAAAATTGTAACGGGATCCGACCCGAAAAACGCACGAAAATATGTACTAAGAACATTTAATGTCACACTGATACAAACGCACGAAAACAGTAGCTAGATCGCTTGGAGAACGCACATTTTATCGCATATAAAACTAGACTAAACTATACGGCGTCGGCTAGCGGCCTTTATATTATCCCGATGTTAGCGGCAAAACTCCTTATCGCTCTCGTTATTGAACTTCTATTCTGCTGCTCGAAACGTGTCAATCTTTCTTCATTTATCTCGAATGTTCGGGAGCGTTCTTCGCCACAAAATACTATCATCTTTTATTGAAAGAAGAATAAAAAATTATCTGGACTTCACACAATCTCCAGATCAGGCAGGTTTTCTCAGGGGCTTCTTCACGGTGGATCATCGGCACATTATTAACACCCTCATTCAAAAAGCCTCAGAATACCAGCAAGAAGTTCATTTAGCTTTCATAGACTTCTCCAAGGCTTTCGATTCCTTTAAAATAAATTTTATGTTAAAATCATTAGTAAATCAAGGTATTTAGTCTGATGAAAGATATATGCACAACAACCTGAAGACCTAAATTATTACAGACGAAGAAGGAGAGCTGTTTGAAATAAGAAGGGGGTGAGACAATGGGATCCCATCTCCCCCCTGCTCTTCAATTGTGCCTTAGCAGAAGTCTTTCGAAACTTAGACTGGAATCTAGAGGAGTAATAGTGAATGGAAAAATTTTAAACAATCTCAGATTTGCGGATGATATACAGAATGGTAATTGCAAAAAGTAGGAATGAATTAGAAGATATGTTAGAAGAACTTAATAACAAAGGAAAAGAAGCAGGTTTGGCAATCAACTTTAAAATAGCAAAAATTTTCAGCAACTCGAGGGACAAAAAGATTTAATGTTAGGAAGACAAAAAATTGAAACTGGTATAAAATGTAATCTATTTAGAGCAATTAGTCCCTTTTGAAAACCAAATGAGGAAGGAAATTAATAGAATATTGATTGGCTTGAATAAATACTAGAATCTAAAATTTATATTTAAAACATTTATGCCAAATAAATATAAAAGCCAGCTATCCAACAGTTGTATTCTCCCTTCACTAACGTATGGGTCTTAATCTTGATCAGTGACAAAATCAGAGGAAAAGAAATTAATGGCAATACAAAATACCTTGAAGACATTTATATGTACTTACGGGGTATAAAACTGGAAGATAAAAAGTTCCACTAAGAATAATCAAAAATAAAAGTTAAAAGTAACAACAATATCAGTCATGCAATCAGGAGCATCAAGTGGAACTGGGTGGGACATATCGCTCATTTAAAAAAATAACCGTTGGTCATAAGAAATCACCTTTTTGAAACCTAATAGAAAACGTCAACCTGGTCAGCAAAAAATAAGAGGGACAGAAGAAATTTGCAATTTTCATCACAACAAACACTAGGTACATCATAGAATTGCCCAGGACCAAGCCGAATGGGAAAGGTTGCGCCGGGAGGCCTTTGCTTAGAACATGGACTTTAAATTGTAAAGGCTTAGTGAATAATGAATCAAGAAATGTAAAATCACTCCGATTAAACGGACTATGGACCAGTTTCCTTCTTGATGTTTCAATGCATCACGTGATTCACTTTCAAAAGCGACCGAAATTCTTAACTCCATCGAATTAAAAAAAATTTGTGGATTGAACTCCACCCCGACAATACCTTCAATAAGGTCCCATGCCTATATAGTCTTATTAAGGTATTTTTCCTATTCACTGAAGGTAAAATCGCTCCGAAGGAACTGATTGGACCAGTTTTCTACTTGACGTTTCAGTCCATCACGTGATCCACTTTTAATAACGATTGAATTTCTGGCTGCATCAAATTAGAAATTTTATTCACTTTTCATCGGTTCAGTACTAAGTAATTCGCTTTTATTTTAGCAAACAGGGGACATATTTCAGTGGGAGTGCTTTCCGATCTCGGTAACCCTGATTTATGCCCAGCAATAGACGTGTTCTCACCCTGGCTACAAGATATACGCAGGTGGAATCGAAGAAAAATTTCGTACCACGGAAAGAATGATCGTATTTCGTCTTTATATGCTCTTAATAGAACCTTTGGGATTTCACTTAAAATGAAAAAAAGGGTTCTAAATGTTTACAGGCTAGGATTTCGAAATGTCCTGCGATATTGTGAAATACGAAGGGCGAGTTTGGCTCAAATTGAAGACTAAATAACCGAATAAACTACGGCCGGTTTATGTACTCGTAGTTCTAACACGACACGACTGCTTAAATGAACGAGCGAGAAGATAATTTGTCAGATTAACGTGGATGTGAATTAAGAGTCAGCCCCCGCCACGGGTATGGAAAGAAAGTACAACTTTTTAGAAAGGAACTGGAAAGAAGGAAAAAGTTTCAGGAATACTCGGTCCAAGTTTCTAGTTGAAGAATTCGCTGTTCGTAATCATGTTTTGCAGTTGAAATTAATGCGCTCTGAAGTTGATTTATTCACGTTGGTGGGTGTACAAAAATTTAACGTTGATAATTCAGTTGGTGAAGTTTTCGGGAGACGAATTTTATTTTCATGGCAGCCACTGCCGGGCTCCGTGCGGCGAACATTTT
Source organism: Acanthococcus lagerstroemiae (assembly GCA_031841125.1). Taxonomy (NCBI): domain Eukaryota; kingdom Metazoa; phylum Arthropoda; class Insecta; order Hemiptera; family Eriococcidae; genus Acanthococcus; species Acanthococcus lagerstroemiae. The sequence continues at coordinate 17,408,037 of CM063113.1, read as the reverse complement.
ATTAGAAGATTACACCTACCCTTCGATAGGTAGTTCTACGATTCTGTTCACTGAAATGCACCCACAGATAGTGCCTTCGGTTTCAATAAAACCATGCCATGTAGTGTTTCCGGAATCACAACTGTAACCTATTTTAACTCTACTAGCCCATAAAAATCATATTTGAGTTGAAGAAACAATCCAGCGAAGATTTTTTCATAAATGTCTTTGGACTATCTCCCTAATGATCAAAATACTATCATAGTGCTGGAACTTTCACCCCCAGTGAACTGAACGACTTACAAAATTCAGTTTTCTCCACGAATCTTGATAAACATCGACTCTCGACAAAAACTTCTGAAACGAAACTGTTCCTTATTAAATTCTGTACAAAAAAGGTATCTTATAATTTTATCGGAACTGCCCTCAAAATGCACTAAATTTAGGGTTACACTTTGAGTTTTATTCTTCTGCAGATTAACAAAAACCTAAAAGGAAAAAGTCGAATATTGGAATTTTTTCTTGTATCGCAGACTTCAAGGAATGTAAGGGATGCAAATCGTCATCAGAATCCCTTTTACATCCAACTGTTTATATTCAACACGTCGAAACGAATTATTCAAATCCGTTGTCAAAATTGATTCATACTCATTTTTCTGTATCAACAGTTGCTCCTTCCCACTGTACAACAAAATTTTTAATCGTATCTCGGCTACGAATAAGGGTCAGCGCCAAATTTGGTCAGTGAATTTGAACTCAGCGAGAAGAATTGAGTATGAATAGGTGGCTATCTCAATTTTTTGAGAATTCAAAAATTTCGAAAATTTTTCCATACTGTCAGGCATCTTTTCCCGGCGAAAACATTTTCTGAAAGCTTGGGAGCCGGGACGAAGTGAGATATATTCAAATCATCGAAACGAATTCAAATCCGTCGTCAAAACTAATTCACACTAATTTCTCTATACCAAAAACTGCCCCTCCCCGCATTGTAACAGAATTTTTCATCATATCTCGGTAACGGAGGGTCAGCGTCAAATTTGGTCAACGAACTTAAATTCAGCGAGAAAAATTGAGGTTATCTCAATTTTTTGAAAATTGGAAAATTTCTCCATAATCTGTACATTAGACATATTTTTCGGGGAAAACATTTTTTGAGAACTTTGGGGCCGAGACCTGGTGAAATATATTCAACATGTCGAAACGAATTCAAATTGATCGCCAAAATTGATTCAGACTCATTATTCGATACCAACAATTGGCCCTCCGCACATTGTAACAGAATTTTTGATTGAACCTCAACAACGGAGGGTCAGCGCCAAATTTGGTCAACGAATTTGAGAACAGCGAGAAAAATTATGTACAAATAGGTGGATATTTCATTTTTTTAAATATGTTGTAAATTTTGAAAATTTCACCATACACTCACATTAGGCATTTTTTTCAAAGAAAAAATTTTCGGAGAGCTTCGGGGTTGGGACATGGTGAAATGTGTTCAACTCGGAACGAATTGAAATCCGTCGTCAAAATTGATTCACACTTATTTTTCGATAACATCAATATTTCCTTTCGCCCCCCCCCCACTGTAACGGAATTTTTGACCGTATATCGGCAACAGAGGGGTCAGCGCCAAATCTTATCAATGAATTTGAACTCGCCGAGAAAAATTGAGTATGAATAGGTGGCTATCTCAGTTTTTTGAAAATTCAAAACTTTCGAAAATTTCTCCATACTGTCAGGTATTTTTTTCCTGAGAGCTTGGGGGCTGGGGCGAGGTGAGATATATTCAAATCATCGAGACGAATTCAAATCCGTCGTCAAAATTGATTCACACTCGTTTTTTGATACCAAAAACTGCCCCTCCCCACATTGTAACAGAATTTTTCATCAACTCTCGGCAACGGAGGGGCAGCGCCAAATTTGATCAACGAATTTGAATTCAGCTAGAAAAATTGAGTATAAATAGGTGGTTATCTCAGTTTTTTTGAAATTTGGAAAAGTTCTCCATACGCATGAGGCATATTTTTCGGGGAAAAAATATTTTGAGAGCTTTTTGGGGCCAGGACCTGGTGAAATATATTCAACAAGTCGAAACGAATTCACATTGATCTTCAAAATTGATTCACACTCATTTTTCGATAACAACAATAATTGAATGGGTCACCTCAATAACGTTGTAACCGACAATTTTTTCAAAATGGAAATTTTGATGCCATAATGTTGTAAACACCAATACGCATTGTAGGGCTATTTTTCCCTTCGTGGAAGGTTTTTAGATGAGTGTTTTCTCGTTGTTTTTTCTAATATATAAAATTTTTCATGCCTTGTTTTTTAAATTTTTATGTCACCTGCGTTGCTTCTACCATGACTGAAAAAGGTTCATACTTGCTCAGAATTCGCCATCCACCCACTCTCTTGTTTGCTGGAAAATGAGCAACAAGGTTCTAACCCTCCACTGGTTACAACATTGTTGCCAGAATTTTTACACATATGTGAGTCTTGCTTGGAGTCAGGCTTTTAATATGGCTGAAATGTTTTACATGCCAGCTTATATGGGTGCGGCAAACACGATGACACTATTATTCATTTCCAAAAAAAAAAAAAAATCGATCAGCATGTTCACAATATTTTAGGTTTTACTGAAAAATTTCCTTTTTGTCGGTTACAACGTTGTTGAGGAGACCCATACAATTGTTCCTCCCAAATTGTAACAGAATTTTTGAATGAATCTCGGTAATGGAGGGTCAGCGTCAAATTTGGTCAACGAATTTGAGAGCAGCGAGAAAAATTGCGGACAAATAGGTGAATATCTCATTTTTGGAATTTTGTAAATTTTGAAAATTTTTCCATACTGCACTTTAGGCATTTTTGTTGAGGAAAATATTTTCTGAGAACTTCGGGGCCGGGACCTGATGAAATATATTCAACGCGTCGAAACGAATTCAAATCGGTCGCCAAAATTGATTCACACTCATTTTTCGATATCAACAATGGCTCCTCCCTCATTGTAACAGAATTTTTGTTTGAATCTCGACATCGGGGAGTCAGCACCAAATTTGGGTAACGAAATTGAGAACAGCGAGAAAAATTGCGTAGAAATAGGTGGATCTCTCTTTTTTTTAATTTGAATTTTGAAAATTTCTCCATACTAACATCAGGCACAGTCATTTTTTCGGCGAAAAAAATTTTCGGAGAGCTTCGGAGCCGGGACCTGAACGAATTGAAATCCGTCGTCAAAATCTATTCACACTCATTTTTAGACACCAAACATCAGTTGCCCTTTACTACACTGTAACTGAATTTTTGATCGTATCTCGGCAACGGAGGGTCGATGCCAAATTTGGTCAACAAATTTAAACTAAACGAGAAAAATTAAGTAAGAAATAGGTGGGTAAATTAAGTTTTTGAAGTTTCGAAAATTTTAAAAATTTCTCCATAGTAGGAGACATTTTTAAAATTTGAAAAAACCAAAGTTTTCAGTTGACGAATGTTTTGTCCTCAAATTTTTACGCTGAGTTCGAATTCGGTGTTCATATTTGTCGTTGACGCAGCGTTTTTAAGATACACTCGAAAATGTAGGTGAAATTTGTCAAAAAATGACTCCAACTCAATTTTGACGATGGATATTCGAATTCGTTTCAAAAAATTGAGTAGTTGGCGCACCAGCGCCGACACCACTCTCCAAAAATTTGTTCGACCCAGAAAAGACATGATGTTAGTATGGAGGAATTTTCAAAATTTGAAAAAGCAAAAATTTTGAGTTGACGACAGTCTTTTATTTCATTTTTCACCTAAATTCGAATTCGTCGCAGTTTAATAGGAAAGCTCATAGCAGCTTTAGAATTCACTGATGCGAAAAACTGCTTGTATTTTGATTCGTTACTCAGTTTTCCAAGAATAGAGAACTCTAACTCCTATTTTAGTGATCGTTCCATAAAATTTCTAGTTTAGCTCTAATCTTGCTTAATGAGCGAAATTTTTTTTTACCGGAAAAGAAACGAGACCTTGCCGTCAGAGATGCCGAATTAAGGAAAAAACTTTCATTCCAAATTTGGCGGCAACGCTCTGTTCCGGAGATGCGCACAAAAATGTTGGTTACATTGGTCAAAAATGGCTCTAGTTCAGTTTTTACGACGGATTTGAATTTATTTCGGAAAATTAAATAATTAGTACCAGTACTGACGCCAGTATGCTCTCCAAAATTTTATTCGCCCCCAAAAAGACATGATGAATATGGAGAAATTTTCAAAATTTGGAAAACCAAAAATTTCAATTTGACGAAAATTGTTTACTCTATTTTTTACGCTGAGTCCGAAGTCGGTGTTCAAATTTGTCGGCGACTCCTCTAGAAACACACTCGAAAATGTGGGTGAAATTGATAGAAAAAAAAAAAAAAAAAAGACGCCAGCTCAATTTTGACGACCGATTCGATTACGTCTCGTAAAATTGAGTAATTAGCAAGGCGCCGACGCCGAAGTTCTCTGGAAATTGCCTCTCGTAGATAGACATGATGTGTAGTATGGAGAAATTTTCAAAATTTGGAAAACCAAAAATTTTGATTCGACAGCTACATATTTATCCTGGAATTTTTCCTTCCCTCTCTGCCTGTCCTTTGATACCACAATTCAAAATTAGTATTTTTTGGGTATTTTTTCAGTGCCAAAATGACTTATAGCCATTTTTATACATCATCATGAATAGGGCATCGATATAGCGGCGAGGATTTCCGGGTCAAAAATTTAGATTTTGATATTTATTTGGCCTTAAATTGTGATACCGAAGAGGAAGTGGGGCTCAGAAATTTCATAAACTGGAGTATGACTTAGATGTTGTTCCATTCTTTTATAGAATCGCTGAGCTCATTCTTGAAAATGATTTGTTTCAAATTATCTATGGCAACTAAGGAGGGGGAGCGCTTCAAAATGAATATTCTGAAAAATGCAAACTGTTACCGTTTTATATTTATTTACTTAGAAATTAATAAAGTTCTCCTTTACAGCCTGGAGGCCATAGTTATAGAAGAATCATTGAATTCAATTTTGATATAAATTTGCCCCTAATTTTCAAAATGTTACATCCGAAGAGAAGAAGGACGCCGAAGGTTTCATATTATTATGTGATACGAATGTCATTTTCATAGGCTTAAAGAGTCACTGAATACATTTTTGGTATGATTTGCCCCGAAATTGGAATTGTGATATCTACGAAGGGAAGGGAGGTCTCTAACACGGGATGTGTCATGTGAGCTGTCCACTACCGTTTGGTGATATTCTAAATTTATAAACTAGTACATCTGCGCTATCTAGCGATGGAAACGTGATACGAAGAAATTGATAATTGTAAAAGTTTTTCTTCTTCACCGATAGAGTGCGATTCTGCATTATAAAATTGTCATTCACCGGTGACAGCCGTGGGCCCACGGGATCCATATAGGAAATGGGGGACGTGTGTCCCGTGTAGTAGGATTGGAAAGTATTGGCCTGCGGTTCTTAGGATGGTGATCTGCAAAACTGATTTTTCCGGTTCCCACTCCACCCCAGGTAACTTTCCATCTTCTGAAAAATCTCAGCATCAAATCGTTCCAAAAATAATAATACTTACTTGGCTCGAGTGATTCCGAATACTTGAATTTTCTTGGCTGTTATTTTTAGGTTATTACGTTTATTCGATTTTGAATTACCTATTATAAAGAAACAGTAGTCAGCTGACAAGTAAACAAGACAAGTATTCAGCTACAATCGCAGCACATCGGATCTAGATAATTAAATTCGAGAATATGAGTAGGTATGTAATTTTCCAGGTATCACTACTGAAGTATCAGTTCTTGTAAAAGTATGAAACAGAGCAATTGAAATTCAAATTCATCCGGTATATTAATAGAATTGCTTATCGATACTTCACAAGCAGGTATCAATATCTACTGTCTCGGAAGTACCTACAGATTTATCTCTGAATATTTCCCAATAATTCACTTAAAACAAGTTTTCGGTTTCTAAATACTGACACGTGATAATCGGCGTAACTTTTATCAGTGGTTTTTATGTCAAAGAGCTGTACAGTTCGGTGCAGTCTTATAAAGCGAATGTGATTCTTTTGAATTTTGTCTAATTCAAGTAAAGCTGGATCATCAATTTTGAGAAGGTAATCTGAATATACATTTCCAATATTTAATAATTTATTGCAGCTAGCACCTAGAACCATGATGATGATGATGATGAGGTTATCAATTCTACGATCGGTTTGATGCAACTCTCAATTTTTCCATATCTTGTGCGAGTTCCTTCATTTCCAAATAACTCTGACATTTGACATCCCCGATAAGCTGTTGAACATACTGGAATCTAAAAGTAGCCGACCCACTCAGTTCTCTGCTTTTTGTCACGATTTTAACAAAATTTAACCTCGTAGAGAGTTTTACGCTTAAGTCTCCTCACCACAGCAAGGTATCACCAAGAGGAGAACCTATAACTTCCTGAAATATATATCGCTGTCAGGGAAACTTAAGATTCCCGGTGACCTGGCCCAAATGTAGCCTGATGGTCTGAGAATTGATTTAACATCTTCAAGTCTCGTCGATGCTTGTTTATGACTTTTCATGACTTCTTTAAGGCACGTGCTATGCTTTAGACTATTTATTTTTTTAATTCTTCAAGACACGTTTAAGACTCTTTACAAATCTAACAGACTCGGTAAACACTATCTGGGGCTTCAATACTTTACAAAAACTTTTCACATTCTTTGATAAAAATATTTTCTATACGTACTTCTATCCGAATAACTGAGATATTTTTTCATAATTATATGTTACCTGTTTGAAACTCTTAGATTCGTTCCAGCTGGATGAGACTCGTTTTAGACTTCTTAACCTTTTTGGGCTGTTGTGGAGGGGCTCAATAAATCAATTCAATAAATAAATAAATCTTGTGTACAACATTTTACAATTCTTATGAACATGTTTTTCTGCATCATTTCCAAAGATCTTTGAGATTCGTTTCAAGACCGTTCCTGGCTTCATTCAGATATTTAGATTATTCTCAACAGTATTTGGACTAATTAAGACTTTTTCATTCTTATTCAAGATTCTTTCAAAATCATCCAGACGGATTGACGATTCTTAAAAATTCAGTAAGAGTTTTTCAATCCTGTTTTAGATTCTTCGAGATTTCTTCAGGAGTTGCACCAATATGACTGAAACTTGTGAGACTATTCTATGCTTCAGTGAGGCTTTTTAAACTTTTCCAACCTTGTTAAGTGCTCATAGAGGCGGGGTCAATATTTTTGAGACTCTTTAAGGTTTTTCTAAACATACTTTTTTTAGTGTCTAGTCGAGTCTCAAGAAGTCCTCAATAGATCTATAAGTCTTGGAAAAGTCTGAAAAATGTCTCTGTAGGGCGTAGAATAACAATCTGAAACAAGTCCGAAAAAGCTGTAAAAACAATCCGAGACAATTCTGGTCGAATCTTAAAAAATAAAGTACGTCCGACAGAATTTTAGAATGTACGAGGATATACCTATCCCTCGCCTTCTGAATCGGGAAAAAGATGAAAACACCCATCTAACGACTCATCTCAGCAAGTCTCATGAGGTTTTGTAAAAGTCTGTAAGAGTATGAAAAAGTTTGTGTAGAATGTAGAATAGTGATCTTAAGTCCGAAAAAGTTTAGAGGATGGAAGAGTCTTGAGAGTAAAACAGTTTGAACGAATTTTAAGGAAATGTGGGGATATATTCCCTCCTTTCTCCCCCCTTCCACACACACACACACACACACACAGAGCACATTGTACACCTCCACTGAGGGCAATTTGACACACTGTACGCCAAAATTATTCCCATGCCTCGTGAAGATCACGACTGGAGCAGGTAGTTTCAAAATTCCCCTGCTTGACCAACATTCGGAACCATACCTCGTGAAGGTCATGACTGGGGCAGGTAGTTTTGAAATTCCCCGGTTTCACCAGGATTCGGAAATTTTGTTAATTTGTTTTCAGCTTTGTCGAAATGTGGTTCCCGGCTAACGGATTCCCTTTCAGCTATCAATATATCACGTCCTTAAACAATCGTTTGATTTTCTCTGTCACTCGTGAGAAAGCTGGACCATTGTCTTCGCCGCCCTTATACCTGTCGCAGTACGAATTTGGGGAATTTTATTTACAATATACGCGTCCAGTCGAAGGCATTTTTAATTTTTTCTACGACGTACGTCTCTGGTTGGGCGGTTGTTATCGCCCCACTCCGTATTCGAAGCCAATTAAAGTCGATGTACATTTTTGGGCTCAGTTACTCTGGAGATTTCAAATTTCGTCGGCATCAGTTATATTTGAATTTCATGAGCACGAAGTATCGCTCCTTGAAAATTTCTGTAATATTTCGTATCCGGGCTAGTCGTGTGCATTTTGGATCGGATGCTTGGATTTACCAAGTCGTGATGGAGTTTTGATTTTGCATCCGTACCGTGAGTTATGTCGATTTTGCATGTTTAATTTTGGTACCCAAATGATTGCCTGTTGCCTGTCCTTTGACTATGTTTGGTTTATTACATATTTGATTGATCGTCGTATTTTTGCATGTTTGCTGCATGTGGTTACTGGTCGCGTGTTCTATCTCGGTTATTGCTTGTCATTTGACTGTTATATTTTACCACATATTTGATCGATCGTTATATTTTTGCATGTTTGCTGCATGTGGTTGCCGTGCTTGCCATTAGACTATCATATATATTTTGTTATATATATTTTGTTCGCCATATTTTTGGATGTTTGCTGCAAGTGATTACTGGTCATGATCTGCCTCTATTGTTTAAGAACTTCGGATCCGGTCATGTGTGCATTTTGGATTGGTTGCTTGAATTCCACAAGTCTGATGGAGTTTTGATTTTGCGCCTGTATAGTGAGTTATGTTGATTTTGCATGTATAATTTCGGTACCCAAATGATTGCTTGTGGCCTGTCCTGTGACTGTTATATTTGGTTTCTCACATATTTGATTGATCGTCGTATTTTTGCGTGTTTGCTGCACGTGGCTGCTGTGTTTGTCATTTGACTGTTATATGTATTTTGTTCGCCATATTTTTGCATGTTTGCTGCATGTGATTACTGGTTGTGATCTGCCTCCTTCGTTCAAGAGTTTTGAATCCGATCAAGTTGTGTGCATTTTGTATTGAATGCTTGGATTCGCCAAGTCTGATGGAGTTTTGATTTTGCACCTGTAACGCGAGTTAGGTATGTCAATTTTGCATTTTTAATTTTGGTACCCAAATGATTGCATGTGTATTTTTGCATGTTTGCTGCATGTGGTTGCTGTTTGTCATTTGACTATTATATGTATTTTGTTCGCCATATTTTTGGATGTTTGCTGCATGTGATTACTGGTCGTGATCTGCCTTCATCGTTCCGTGATCTACCTCCTTCGTTCAGGTTCATGAATTTCGAATCCGATCAAGTCGTGTGCATTTTGGATTGGATGCTTGGATTCGCCAAGTTGGATGGAGGTTTGACTTCACATGTGGAAATTTTGGATTTACCGAGTTTCTCAAAATACGTCGCTGGATATAAAATCAGTATGTGGTGTAACAATTTTGCTGGTATAAGCTTCCGAATTTTCCCCCCGAATTGTGATACTGCAAATTTATTTTTCCAGCTTCCGATTCAACGATCGTATTATCGAAGATTTATTAGACCGCTGATTCATGGACGCGCTTCTTTTGTGCAAGTATAGAGTACCAGCAGATTTTAAATTTTCTCCGTGGAAGTTTCGGCTTTAGCGAGTTTCTCATAATTTGTTGCTGAATATAACAGTATGTGATGTAAAAATGTTGTTGCCTTATAGGGGAAAGAATTAATTTTCTCATTCCAGTTCATATTTTCCCCCCGAATTGTGGTACAGCAAAATAACATTTACAGCTTCTGATTTCAACGATTTTCGCATTATAGGTAAGAGAATGAATTTTTATTAGCGTATTTTCCCCCCAAATTGTGGCTCAGCAAAATTATTTTTAAAACTTTTGATTGAACGATTGTAGACCTGGTCATTGCTTCGTGAAAACACTTCAACACGATTACTAAACACTAGCACTTTTTGGATTTTCTCTGTGAAATTTCTGTATCTGCCGGCTTGAATAACGGTATGTGGTGTATTAATTTTAATTTTGATGGGTTGCAAGATTTGTATATCGTCTCATCTGACCCCTTTTAGATTATATAAGTTCACTTTGTTTAATTTAATTTTTTTATTTTCGAATTTGTGTACAGCAAAATTATTTTTATTGCTTTTGATTGAACAGATTTGGATTTTCTCTGTGTAATATTCGGATCTGTCGAGTTTCCTGAAATTCGTCACTGGACATACAAGTATGGGGTGTTGTAGTTTCATTTTCTCCGAATTTGATAAATCGTTGATGGACATAATTATGGTTTTTCCAATTTCATTGGATCTGTCGAGTTTCCGAAATTCGTTGCTGGACATAACAGTATACAGTGTGTGGTGTATCAATTTACTTGCTTTTTCTAAGTGAGAGAATTCATTTTTTCATTAGCTTTCGAATTCCCCCCCCCCCAATTGTGATACTAGACTGTTGATTCGTGGAAGCGCCTCGTCTATGCAGTCACCGAATATAAAGATTCTGGAATTTCTCTGGAAGTTTTGGACCTGTCGCGTTCTTCAAAATTCGTCGCTAGATATAAAAATATGTGATGTACTAATTTTGCTACCTTATAGGTGAGAGAATTCATTTTTTCATTAGTTTTAGTTTCCTATTGCTTCCCTGAACTTTGGTACTGCAAATTTATTTTTACAGCTTCTGAATGATCGTAAGTTAGAGGATTTATTAAACCTGCACGTTGCTTCCTGGAAACGCTTTAGCAGAAACACCGAAATTTCTCTGTGAAAATTCTGGATCTGTCCAAATTTCCAAATCCCTCATATCTTGAATCACTAGCACGTGACATAATACTTCAGATTTTCATGGGTTCGTAAGATTTCTATATTGTCTTCCCAAATCCCTTCTCTCCTATCCCAATACTGAGTACTAGCAGATTTTGGATTTCCTCCATGGAACTTTTGGATCTGTCGAGTTTCCTGAAATTCGTTGCCGGACATGAACGTATGTGGAATGTGGGTGTAGCAAATTTACCTGCCTTATAAGTGAGAGAATTTATTTTATCATTAGCTTTCGAATTCCCCCCCCCCCCGAATTGTGATACGGCAAATTTATTTATGCAGCTTCTGATTAAATGATCGAATCTTCCAGGATCTACTAGACCGCTAATTCGTGGAAGCGCCTCTTCTATGCCATCACCGAATACCAGCAGATTTTGGATATTCTCTGGAAGTTTTGGATCTGTCGCGTTCCCCAAAATTCGTCGCTAGATATAAACATCTGTGATGTATAATCTTGCTGCCTTATAGGTGAGAGAATTCATTTTTTCATTAGCTTTCGTTTTTTGTATTGCTTCCCCGAACTTTGGTACAGCAAATTTATTTTTACAGCTTCTGAATGATCGCATCTTAGTAGATCTACTAGACCTGGCCGTTGCTTCGTGGAAACGCTTCAGCGGGAACACCACATCAGCATTTTTTGGTATTTCTCTGTGAAAATTCTGTATCGGTGGAAATTTCCAAATCCCTTGTATCTTGAATCACTGGTACGTAGCTAAGATTTGTATATTGTCTTACCTAACCCCTTTGAGATCAAAATAATTCACTTTTATTTCTTTGATATACCTAGCAAAATTATTTTTATCGCTTTTGAATGAATGATCATGTATCATGGATCTACATACTACTGATTTGTGAAAGCGCCTCTTCTACGCCAACACAAGAGTACTGGCAGATTTTGGATTTCCTCCGTGGAACTGTTTCCCGAAATTCGTCACTGGACATAAAAGTATGTGTTGTTGTAATAATTTACTTGCCTGATAAGTGAGAGAATTCATTTTTCAATTAGCTTTCGAATTTTTCCCCCGTTTTCGGATACAGCCAAGCTTTTGATTGAACAGATTTTGGATTTTCTCTGTGGAGGTCTTGGATCAGTTGAGTTTCTCGAAATTCGTCGCTGGACACAAAAGTGTGTGGTGTGACAATTCACGTGCCTTGTAAGTAAGAGGATTCATTTTTTCATTGGCTTTCGAATATTCCCCGAATTGTGATACAACAAATTTATTTATACAGCTTGCGATTGAACGATCGAATCATCGAGGATCTATTAGACCACTGATTCGTGGAAGCGCCTCTTCTATGCAATCATCCAATACCAGCAGATTTTGGATTTTCTCTGGAAGTTTTGGATCTATGAAAATTCCGCTAGGTATATAAATATGTGATATATAAATTTTGCTGCCTTATAGGTGAGAGAATTCATTTTTTCATTAGCTCTCGTTTTGTATTGCTTCCCCAAACTTTGATGATGCAAATTTTTACAGCTTCTGAATGATCGTGTGGATCTACACTAGACTTGGTCGTTGCTTTGTGGAAACGCCTTTTGATGGAAACACCAAACTCCAGCATTTTTTTGGTATTTCTCTGTGAAAGTTCTGGATCTGTCGAAATTTCCAAATCCCTTGTATCTTGGATCACTGGTACGTGGCGTAATACTTCGGGTTCGTAAGATTTGTATTTATTCTTATAGCTTTAACTTCTTTTATTTTTATAGCTTTTGACTGAATGATCACATATTGAAGATCAGCTGGACCGCTGATTTGTGAAAGCGTCTCTTCTATGCCAACACCGCTTTTTCCTCAGTGCCGCTGGGTACAAAGGCAAGTGGTGTAATAATTTTTATTATCGGAGGTTCAATTTATTATAGAATTATGTGAATTTTATTAGTATAAGAATGTGTATTGTTACAGGGGATATTGGCTACACTCCAGTTTTGTTTTCAAACATTTCTTTCTTTCAGGAACTTGGGCTTCTTCCCACAATAAACCGAACTCTGATCAGTGAGTAATTTCCATGTTTTTCCTCATTTATCTTCTAATATTTTTTTATTCCCTTTCAGCGACATCCTTAATTGAGTTATGAAACTGTACAGTAATTAAAGTCTCTTTCCAATTGGTAATGGGTCATCTGTCGTCCCCACCACTCGTTCTGTCCATCATCTGTCATCCGCGCCGCTTGTTCCATCCATCGTCTGCCGTCCGCGCCGCTCGTTCCGTCGTCCGTCTCGCGCTCGTTCGTCGTCCGTCGTCTCGCGTCGCTCCATCCGCGCCGCTTGTTCCGTCCATCGTCTGCCATCCGCGCCGCTTGTTCCGTCCATTGTCTGCCATCTGCGCCGCTTGTTCTGTCCGCCATCTGTTGTCCGCGCCACTTGTTCCATCCGTCATCTGTCATCCGCGCCGCTTGTTCCATCTGTGGTCTGTTATCTATCGCCTACATTGCTCGTTCTACCTGTTGTCTATTGTCTACATTGCTTGTTCTGCCCGTTATCATTCCTCTGTTCCACTTGTTCCATCCATCATCAGTTGTCCATTGCCCGTCATCCGCGCCTCATGTTCCATCCATTGTTGGTCATCTGTTGCCCATCACCTGCGCCACTCGTTCCGCCTGTTGTCTGTTGTGGCTCGTTCTGTTTGTCGTCCATTGTACCCTCGCCATTCGTTCTGTCCATCATCTGTTATCTGTTGCCTTTGTTACTCGTACCGTCCTCTCTCTGTCGTCCGTTGTCTGCTTCGTCGAATTCTAAAGCCCCCCCCCCCTGAGAATTTTAGTTTTGTTGGACTAAGGGAGCACATCCGGTGACCACTCTCCTTTTATGTACCAATGAGTTTGATATTTTCAAACCTTGTATTCCAAAGTTTGATCTATACTTTCATACAGAAAAATTTTTCGACTTGACCCCCCCCCCCTGGTAATTATTACTTTTGCAGCCTCTAGTTAACGAATCGGGTCTTTTAAGATCCACTGGTGTTCCTGAGCCACTCTGCTGTGATTTAAAGATCCGGACGCATTTGCATATTTTTAGGTAATTTTATTGGTCAAATTTGCAATTATATCCAGATAGATTGGGGAATGTTTTCGGGTCACACTGTTCTAGGAGGTACTATCCGAAAAATCCTAAGTCCTGAGATGATTCCAGTAGCGACAACTGTTGGTAAAAGTCCTGTAATGGGATGGTTTCAGCAGGCTACTGGTGCCGGTAACAATAATTGCTGGTTGAAAGTCCAGCATTGGATGATTCCAGCAAGTTACTGGCGGAAAATCTCATACTGGTTGAAAGTCCTAAGACGATTCCAGTAGCAATCACTGTTGGTTGAAAGTCCTGTAATGGGATGATTCCAACAAGCTAACTGGCAGAAAGTCTATAGGACGATTCCAGTCATGATCCAATTTGTGCTCCTTGAAATCTTTTTCGTGCCGGTAGAAAGTCTCATTGGATGATTTTGGTTACGATCCATCTATTCCTTTAAATCGCATTCCTTCTTGTGTCTGTACAAGTATTGTAGGGGGATAATTCACATTCTCAAGGCTGACTAAAGTTGAACGACTTCTTAGTCACTTGAGGGTTGTTTTTGGGTCAAAAAGCTTAAAACTGATGAACAGTATGGGGGTTATTTAGGGGTTGTTTTTAGGTCACTGTTATTGGTTGATACCGGTCACGATCTAATCTCTTCTATTCCAACTAAGATCATTGGGTCCTGAGATGATTCCAGTAGCGACAACTGTTGGTAAAAGTCCTGTGATGGGATGATTTCAACAGGCTACTGGTGCTAGTAGCAATAATTTGTTGGCTGAAAGTCCTGTAATGGGATGATTCCAGCAAGTTACTGGCGGAAAGTCTCATACTGGTGGAAAGTCCTGGGACGATTCCAGTAGCGACAACTGTTGGTCGAAAGTCCTGTAATGGGATGATTCCAACAAGCTACTGGTAGAAAGTCTCATAGGATGATTCCGGTTGTGATCCAATCTATTCCTTTAAATCTATCCCGAGATCCAATCTCAGTATTCCTTCTCGTGCTGGTAGAAGTATTGTGGAGAGTTTCTAAATGATATTTCATTGGGATGGTGGGTATAAGAATTTGAGCCCATGATGCGCCACTTTTATTCTCCAGCCGAGCCCCAGGAGCTCCATTGGCACTTCGTTTCTATTTAGGTTATTACTTTTTTAGCTTCGTTTACTTTTAAGTTACGTTATGCGTTATTGTTATGGTAATTTTCACTTTTAACCTAGGCTATTATTACTAATTTTTTTTTCTTTCTTTTTAATGAGATTGACAGGGCCATGCAAGGTCGACAATGAATGTAGTAGAGACCAGATTCATCTTTTCGCCAAAAATACTATTTTACTTTTTACTAGTTCTTGTTTTTGTGCAGCTAATTTTATTTTTCAGCTTCCCGCATTGCTGTATATTTCGATATAATTGGTGCGGCACTTTTATTACTTTTGGTGTGGTGGGACATATGGCGATGCACGCATGCCAAAGTGGCCCCTGAGACACCGCACCCCCGGCACCGGAAACTACCATTACTTGTTTCAATTAATTTTGTCTATCTATAATCGTTAAATAACGGCAGCAATCAGTGTTTCAAAACACTGATCTATCAATACACCGATAAAAACATAGTTTGGTAGTCTGCAAATTTATTGCTTCCCTCTCTAATATTAATATTCATATTATAATTACATACTTATTACTATTGTGCTTTTTAAAACCTCACTCAGGGTAATAATGTCAGGCTTTTTGGTATTCGGCCAATTTATTATTACTTTCTATTATTGATGTATATAAGTATGATTACTTGCTAATGCTGGCTATTTTTTTAAATGAGTTTGACAGGAACGTGCAAGATCAATGATGAATGTAATGGAGACCAGTTCATAAATTCTTGCTAAGTTAGTGCGTCGTGTTCAGTGTAGGTATGAACCTTTGATTTTTACCCCTGCTGCCTTATATAGGTGACAATTTTTTCATTAGCTTGTATTTTTCCCCCTCGAATTTTTTGATACTGCACAATTACTTTTACAGTTCTTGATTGAACGATCATCGTATCATTGAGGATCTACTAGACTGCTGATTCGTGGAAGCCCTTCTAGGCAAACACCGCGGATACCAGCAGGTTTTGGTTTTCCTCCGGACAAGTTTTGGATTTGTCAACTTTCCCAAAATTCGTCGCTGGATAACGGTATGCGGAGTAAAATATTTTTCATTGGTTGGCGTCCATATTTTTACCGAATTTTGATACTATACTGAATTACTTTTGCAGCTTCTGGTTGAATAACCATATTTTCGAGGATTCACTAGACTTCGCCGTTCATTTGTGGAAACACACTGCTTCGCTGTTAACATGGAAAACAGCTGTTTGTGCATTTTCTCCCAGGAAATTTGAATCTATCGAATGTCCCAAATGGTTAACTGTATGTATTGTGTAACATTTTAATGGGCTTGGAAGATTTGCATCTGGTCCCACCTGCCCGGTTCTATATTCTAAACGTCATTCGTTTTCCTATTCACTAGCTTTCTTGCATCCATTGAATTTTGATACTGAAAACTTTTTATAGTTTTTGATTGCACGATCGTATGCTTGAAGATTCACAGAAACCTTGCCGTTGACTGTGAAAGTCCTTGAGTACAAATACCGCACACAAAATGTTGGATTTTTTTCTGTGGAAATTCTGAATTTTCCTAGAATTTATTGCTGTACTGGATAATTTCACGGGTTCGATTTGTCAAAGAATACGAGTACATTGGTTCAAGTTCAATTCCTACGTTAGTTTTATTTTTATTTTTGTATTTCTGAAATTCGGTCTTCTTTAATTAATTTGATGTGGAACTTCCCTCAGCGTCTTCATTTTTACTGGTTGCTCGGCGAATTCTTTTCCTCCTTCCCCTCCCCCATTCCCTTTGTTAGCTAACATTCTTATGTAACAGTACAGTGATAAGAGAGCCATTCTTCTGGTTAGGAGTTTGGTTGTGTATGTTCCATTAGGAGAATACTTTCAATATCTAACAGTACACAATTTTTCTGCACCCTTCCCCAAATATTACGATCCCTTGTTCAGTTTTTTCAGTAAGGTCAAATGAATATTTAAAGCACTCCTATTTGAAGTTTGGAGGCCAAAGGCCAAATTGAGGTCGAAACAACAATTTATAACTTTTTAAAATTCAGCTATATCCCAAAACCCACTATTCTGATAGGTACCTCATTCCATTTTTGAGCAAAGTTAGATTGGTTCATTTGAAGAACTCCTAGACTTTGCGATCCAAGCTGGAGTCTGATCAAGACTGAGATACAATTTTGAAGGCAAGAAAACCCTATTTTGATACGTGGTTTAAATCTTTTGGCAAAGTCAAATCTAGCCCTTCGAAGGGAAAAACGTCAGATTTGGGGAATCAGTCGGGATCGAAGCGAAAATCTGATCCAATATTCGACTTCTCGATTTGGGCTAATCTTACTCACATGACGGAATAAAGTTTGAACTTTGGGGCACAAATCAGAGTATCATTAAGAATCTGTTCCAATTTTTTTTCTGCGATCCAACAAACCCCTACATCAATATCTCCTTCAGCATTTTCACTAACGTGAAATCGTATCAAGCAAGAGGTGAAGTTTGAATTTTGATTCGCGAATTGGAATTCGATATTTTTTTCAATTTTTGTGCAAAGTTAAGCCGGTCTCTTACATAAAGGAAAAGTCGAATTGTCTCAAATCTGAATCGGATTGAATATCTGACTACAGTGAGAAACCCTTATTTCGGTATTTTGACATGTTTCCACTTCAGATTCCGAAGTTGGTGACAACAGAATTTTCTAATTTTGCTCAGACCATAAATTCATTAAAGACCGAGGCAATAGGCAAGGGTACATCGTTTCTCGTATTCTCTATATGATTTGATGTACACTTGATTATATTAGCGATGAGAATGACGAATTTGAGGTTCAACACTTCTTTGATTTTTCACCAATGAAATTTTATTAAAATTCTATCAGACCAGAAAGAGATACGTTACATAGATCATAACACGTCACGTGCCAGTTTCAACATTATGGGATTCCTTGTTTATTTAATGCAACTGCGATATCTACAAAAGCCCATGCACATGGAGTTGCTGGAAAGAGAATTATTTTCCGGTAAAATGAATCCGGTCACATCTGTGATTGGCTATACGTACCTCCAAAAATTCAAAAAACTTCATCCATTGTCTCATAGTGTTAGTTCAGAATGGTGTGGAATAGGGTGGTCCGTATTTTCGATTTTTGATTTTTAATGAGCCACTCTCCATGGTCTCGGTTTTCTTCTAGTGTTTCAAGTTCAGTGTCCAACAGGATGGTCCGTATTTTCGATTTTCGATGAGTAATGAGACACCTTCCAGCATATAGTTAAAGTTACGTCTGCTGAAAGTTCGACCGATTATACAACCAACGCATAGTTTCCAGATAAACAAACACACACACACAAAAGTTGAAGATACGTACTTATCCATTTTACGGCATATCTTAACGAGCCTTCAATGGTCTTATGGTCTTATACAGGTCATCTGGAAGAGTCTAATAAAGTTCTTCTAGAGTCTGAAGTAATAATCTCGAACAGGAATGAAAAAGTTTTGGAGGTAACCTTGAAGAATTCGGGAAATCTTGAATAATAAAATAGCTCTGAAATAATTTAAAAAAAATAACTGTCAGGATATATCTACAACTCCTACCCGTTCGAGTCAGACAGAAAATTGCAAAATATCCATCTTATTACTCATCTTATCAAGTCTGGAAGCGTTCAATAAAAGTCCGAAAGAGTCTTAAAAAGAATATTTTTAGAGCTAGGAATATTAACCATAAGGAAATCTAAGAAGTTTCTTCTGGATAACTTCATGCCAAGTAAAATACATCTGAAAGAATTTTAGAGTAGCATGGGGGTCAATCCTCCCTTTCTCCGAGCGGAAAAAAGTAGTCAAAAATTACTAATTTGTACGGCTCAAATTATTAAAAAGAATTCACTCGCTCTGCTGGCAACTATAGTCTTATCTATGAGAATTTTTATTTTATCCATAAAATTGTAAGCCATCTACCATTCCCTTCTAAATTTTTCTTTTTACGTTACTACCCAGAGCCATTTGTTGGGAGGTTCTTGGTGGCCATGTTTGCATACCGAAATATATAATAATGCTGAGTATGTGCAACATTTCAAAGTTTTTGTATTTAGTTTAGTTTGTAATTTAGCTTTGTGAACAGTGGCGGATCCGAATGGGAGCCATGGGGTACATGGCCTTCCCTTGATTGAATATTTTTACTCAATAATAGGAAAAAAGGAATAAAAATGACGAATTGTACGCTTATTACACGCCACAAAGGTATAATAACGCAGCTATGTATTCGTCAGTACGTATCCCCCATTAAATAAAGTATTTTTCCGGAACCCCCCAACAAAAAAGCGACAGCTAATCAATATGCACCGCCGCTACAGTACCTCTACCCCATCTCCTTTTTCTAAATCCGTGCCTGATTTCTTTAAAAGGAGCAGTAGTTTTTCCAAACCGCTACTCGTCTAGTAATTTCTTTGTCCAACCTATCCTTTCATGAGATCACTTGGCCCAGGTGAACAGCTTTATCAACCAGTTTAATTTGCCCCCCCCCTCTCTCTCTCTATATGTTAAACCTATATTAAGATCGTTTGGGATTAGTGCCATTTTATTTATGTACGTTAATTTTTAACCCAGATTTCTTGCTTATTTCTTCAAATTCTATTATCATTTGTCAGTGGCGGATCTAGAAATTTTCCAAGGAGGGTGTTTTGAAAACATGACTTTTTCCACCTCCGTCCCCTGAAAAATCGAGATCGATGTCATTTTAAATAGTTTCCGGAGACAGGTTTCATACTGCGATGAAATCGTTTAAAAATGAACGTACACGGTCACTACATTTTTATATAATGCGCTTCCGCAATGGTTTTTTTTTATTCTTCGGCCCAAAGGAAGGTGTCTGAACCCCTAAAACACCCCCATAGATCCGCCGCTGTCATTTGTTGAATACATTTTTTGTTTTCTGATACGATTGCCACATCATCTCTGCAAATCTTAAATTATTACGCCATCTGCCATCAATTTTTATTCCTTTGTTACCCGACCCGGTTCCCAAAAAATGGACTTTTATCTCAATTCTCATTTATCAACAGAATTGATGTTGACAGTAAACGTAAACAAAATGAAAATAAAAGCGGAAATACCTCCAGTATTGACCTTGTAAAAAGATTTTAGTAAGATCGTGGTACTACGTCGATAAGTACCTATAATTATCGTACAATTATTTTACGAACGAAATATTCTGTCATGTTAGCAACATCTTCTATTATTTGTTATCATTTGCAAACCACGTGCAACCAAGCTAATCAGTTCGATTACCTAAATAAAATCTAGTCGCATTTATTTTTATCTACGGGATATCTCTACATGATACATATTATGTAGTATATGTAGTTTCTGTCTACTTGTGTACGTCGTTCAACTTGATATAATTATTGATTCACACCAGCAGTTTTGTGAATCATGTTCCTCGTGTATTTCCGCATAACAGAAACTACTTTCTGTTTTATCAAATGCACACGTCATAATGACCATGAGTCCGTCATTTCGAGCGTATGCACAATCCAGTTCGATGTAGCCCGTTTGATCCAGTTCTTTGGCCATTAATTGGAGTTCCTATATCTGTCCTCTTTGCTATTCGGGCGACGTTATCCGCGAACCTTAAGTTGCTGAGCCCAGACCCTGCCTATTTGCAACCTCCTGCCCACCCAGTTTAGGTTATATGGAAGATTTCCTCCAGTAGGCAGTTGAGAAGATTTTGGCATAGGGGGTCTTCCTGTTTTACACCTCTTTTGATTTCGAAGTATGGTCCCTTTTATCCAGACGTACCCTCCGCTTTGAATTTCTATACATTTCTTCTATATTACTCTTATCAACTTCCTCGGAACAACTTGTTTCCGGAGAGCCCCCCCCCCCTCATAGTGCTGCGCATGAGATCGAATCAAAAGCTTTTTGAAAGTTCAACAGCAGTGTATTCAAGATTTGTTTAAATTCGGGCACCACGTTTATCATTTTTTGGTTCATTTACCATATAGGTACCTCTATTATGTACGTACAAAAAGTTATTTCATGCCACGATAATTTAATTATGCCGTGAATTAATTATTTCAGCCGTGTAATTTCCTTATAGTGATGTGATTTTCTGATAGTGAAAAGATTTTATAAAATTTATGTGCAGAATATTCTTCGTGCTTGCTGAAATTTTTTTGCTCTGAATTTTAGTTTTTTTCCTAATGGACGCCAATTAAATGGTACCCATTGTTTAGAAATGTGACATTCGCAGTAGTTAAAAGTCATTATTTCTGCACTTCTCCGAATCAGGCCTCACGCAGTATCAGTACTCCTGGATATCATTTATTTCGTAATAAAAAAGGTATACATACCATTATGATGTAAGAAAGTATATTTGTATTATCGTCAAAAATATCCACGAACACGAATACTATTTCCATCGGACATCCGCGACTATTCCCTTGGTAATGAAAGATGGAGAAAAAATGTCTGGAAAGAAAAAAAATCAAAGTAAGATTCTTCACGAATTCGAAAATAGAGTAGGTACATACTCGTAGGACCATCGCCCCCCCCCCCCAAAAAAATATAATAAAAAATATATCGTCCAAAGTACGTCTTCTACAACCAGAAACGAAACTTGACTTTCAATTTGGGGGGGGGGAGGGTGAACAGGAATAATTCACTGACATTTTTTTTTAAATTTGAAAATTTTCCGAGCTCTTCATTTTAATTGAAAAAAATAATAATAAATAAGATTAATTATAATAATAATAAATAAGATTAATTATAATAATAATAAAAAACGTTCTTAGAAAATAAGAAATTCAAATTAACAGTTTCAAAATTTGCCGACTGACAAATTATTAGCAATGTTTCACCCCCCTCCGTAGTTTCTCCCCTACAAATGCAGATTAGAACCTTGTCCTTCAAGCCCTCACATTTGTGCCATAGTCTGGGAGGGTAAGCTGGAAGGATGTTAGGAAGACTTGAGAGAAACACACAACTTCCTTTTCACATTAAGGTATGGTCGTTATTTACTCTTGGTGATACATTTTTTTTCTGAATTTCCTCTGATTCGTCTCTTAAACTGGTTCTAATAAAATCGAAAAAAAGAGAGAAAAGGAAGAAAAAACCTACAAGGTTTCAAGGCGATCGGATTCGGGGAATCCGTGTCACAAGCTCTCTTTCATTGGGAAAAACACACGGAGTTTTGACTTTTGTTCCAGATTAAATTTCCCCCCTATATTCACCAGGACCAAAGCCCGTAAATTAAATAATAGAAGACATTTGTTATCAGATTCAACTTGTGACACGGGAAAATAAGTCTTTTGCTTTGAACTTTTAGATTTTAATAAAATGTTCAACTTTCTCAAATTTCAGGCTCTGGGTCAAACAGAGAGAATCTAGTAAAAACAGAATAGTCGTTGGAATTCGAAATTCAACGTTTGCTACCGGGTTTCAGATTTTCGAAGTGTCTTCCACATTTCAGCTTTGTTTCAACGTTTCAGATAACGTTCGGTACTTAGCTTGAAAACTTCGGCTTTTCATTGACTAGTCTCTGACAGGAGTCCAGGGTACAGGATACTTCATTTTCTGAAATTAAATTTGACTTTTAGGGAGGTTGGAGAAGAAACATTTTTTTAACTAAAAATTTGCCGACAAAATTTAAAAAAAATTAAAAACTTGTCAATTTTTTAATCGAAATATTTTTTAATAAAAAAAAATAAATAAATAAATAAAAAATAAGCAAACAAACAAACAAACATTTATATAAAATGAGAAATTCAAATGAACAGTTTCAAAATTTGCCGACTGTCAAATTATTGAGGGGGACACATACCCTATAATTTCGTCCCTGTCTACAACTTTTGACTTATTGAAGGAACTGAATGAAGACCCTAAGGACGATCTCAATGAACGAGAAACCGAAATATCAAGTACCTCCTTTGGAGGTTGTCGACATCGAGGTCGAAGAAATTCCAGTGCTTCAGAATATGTATTCAAAGCACCAGAAGATTCATAAAAGATTTAGCTTTCGTCTAAGATCATAACTAAGAGTACGAAGATGATTTACCTTGGTATTGTTTGGAGTAGTTTAGGTATGGGTCGCAGTTGGTCCAGATTTTCCCTAAAAGTAAAAAATAATTCTTCCGCTGCGGAAATATACTCTACAATCCGCTCCAACGAATTCAATTTTGGTACCAAAATGTTTCTCCCCATGGAATGAATCGGAAAAAATTAAAAATTTTCATTGTTACGTTACAACATTTAGTTTCAGTCTTTCGAATCCTGACAAACATGTCGAGTTACTTTTACTGTTATGTTCGAGAACACCTACATACTAGTATCTTGGCCAACTAATAACTTCTGAAAATGCAATAGAAAAGGAGGTGAACGTAAGAATGAATAAGGCGTGAACAGAGCCGTATACAGGGGGGGTAGGAATCTGAACCCCTCTGGATACAGCCGTGCGCTTAAGAATTCAGGAAAATGCGGATCTCAGAAACATTAGCAAATGAATTTAGTTTAAAATACCTCATATGTTAGGTCAACCCTCCTCCACACCCCTCACCATATATTCTTGGATACGGCACTGGGCGTGGAAAAAATTCTGGAGTCTAAAAGATATAGGTATTCAAAGGAAACTTTAGCTATAAAAGCAAAAGCGAAATAGTTAATACGTGTGTCTTACCTGTCCTAACCTACGGATGTCAAAAATTGGCCATTAAGTGCAAAAATTTTAAACAGAATTGGGGTAACTCAAAGCACAATGGAAAAATCAATGCTGAGGATAGCAAAATGGGACAGGGTAAGAATCTTGGTTATCAAAAGAAAATTAAGATTCAGTAACAATTCAGTTTTCCTATAAGCCACTACCAACAATTCATACATTACCCCCATCCCCATCCTCATGCAATTTTGAACTTACAGAATTTCCTAAAATACCTACATCCCCCCCCCCCCAGTTTATCAGACACATTTGCAAGAAATTCTGAACCGCTTTTCTGACCGTAACTTATGCTTCCCTGACGCTTCAAAGTGCAACCAACGCACCGCTTACGCCTACTCCATAGATAGTCTACTACACTCCTTAAAACACAGCTTCCATCTACACAGCTGAGCTCCATGTTATCCTACAGTGCATAGTCACGATCTCCTCGCTCGAAGACCCACCCACCCCACCCACTATCTGGTCCTCTCAGATTCACTTTTCACCTTAAGGTCTATTTCTGATCGCATTTCAACGAACTCTCTTGTCCAACGCATCCATCTCATTCTCCGTCCCATTTCCTTCACAACCAAGAGCATTTCACTCTTCCGTATCCCGAAAGCCATATTGGTGTCCCAGGAAATGAAGCAGTTGATCAAGCAGAACAGCAAGCTACACAGCTCCCATATCTCACTCCTCACCTCCCTATCTCAACAGATCTCACTTCCGCCATTCGTCAGACCATTGTGCGTAAGTGGTTCGAAGAGTGGCGGCATCAAGCCTCTCGGCACAACAAGCTCGCACAAATCAAGCTTATACCTGTTTCCTGATCAACGTCCCAACGTTCCTCCCGCCCCGAAGAAGTTAACTTTTATCCCCTCAACTGCCCACACTGTGAAGATGAAGACCCTCTCACGGTGGACCACCTCTTCTCATGCCCCTCCCTCACCTGCCTTCGTAACTCTCACCGCGTCCCCCATAGTCGAATGTTGGCCCTCTCTAACTCCCATAAGCACATACACAACACCTTCACCTACCTTACCCCGGAGGACCATTTTTGTTGGAGTTAGTTCACGAACGAAAAAATACGAAAACGAAATTTACATTTTTCTTCACGTCATGATATATTTACAAAAAAAGGAATAACGAAACATTAAAATAAAACAACAAGCGAAACAAAAAACGTGGCATAGAACATAAACAAAAATAGATGGAGCAGCGCTCCAAGGTGATAAGAAGATGTCTATGAAGCGGAGTATCGAACCATACACCCACCCATTGAAGAGCAGGAGGGCGAATTCAATCGACAAAATTACAACATTAAAAAATATGTACAATAATACAAAAGTAGGTCCACATACAGAATAAAGCAAGGATGGCAAACGAAACGAAACGAAATAACGAAACAACGAAATAACGATTGATTTTTGTCTAAAATATTGAAACGAAATAACGAAACGAAAAATAAAAACGTTTCGTTTGCCATCCCTAGTTTTCTGATTTGTGATTTTTAGGATCGGCTACTAGTAGCCGAGCCTATTGAAACCACTTTCTAGGGTCGGGTACTAGTAGCCGAGCCTACTGTAATCGAAATTTCATTTCTTTTCCCGGGTGAGTTGAGTCAGGGTGAGTTCATTAAATAGCAGGGATGGCAAACAAACGAAACGAAATAACGAAATAACGATTGATTTTTGTCAAAAATATTGAAACGAAATAACGAAACGAAAAAAAAAACGGTTTCGTTTGCCATCCCTGGAATAAAGTCTACAACCTGCACAGAAACAAATCAACAAGGAATAAATGAAATACTATAGAATATTACAGAAATAAATCTACAAGAGACAAGAAATGCATACAATTAAGGAGACTCACGAATAAACTATCAAAAAAAACAAAACAAAAAAAAAACCGAATGAACTGTACTATCTACTCTTCCTGCAAAATTAGAGCTAATTTCGCAGCGGGACGTCGGAATGTCCCAGAGACTGTCTTGACATCTACAACTCGTACAGCTCCGTCATCTCCAGGATATGTCGCAACAACTCGTCCAAGAGCCCATTTATTGGAAGGCGTGGGTTCACCCCTCACTGCAACAAGATCTCCAACACCAAGATTCCGTGCTTCTACCTTCCATTTGTTCCTCGTTTGTAACTCATGCAAGTAACTCTGCGACCAATGCTCCCAAAAATCCTTGATCATGTGCTGGACGAGGTTCCAGCGTCGAGCGGCAGAGACGCGCGGTAGGGTGCCGGCTGGCGGACTGGGCAGAGTTGCGAGACTTCGGCCGACGAGGAAATGTCCTGGTGTGAGAGCGGAGAAGTCCTCAGGGTCGCTGCTGTTAGCGAACAGTGGCCTGGAATTGAGACAAGATTCAATGCGAGTGAGGGGTGTCCCGAACTCTTCGAAGTTGAGCGTCTGGGCTCCCATGGTTTTGTTGAGGTGTTTCATCGACTTGATATTTGCCTCCCAAAGCCCGCCCATGTGCGGGGCTCCAGGAGGGATGAATTTCCATGTGATCTGTTCGTCCACGCAGAAACGTGATAGTTTGTTATCAGCACCAACAAAGTTTGTTCCATTGTCACTGTACAGGGTGGTGGGATGTCCTCTACGTGACACGAGTCGGTACAACGCGGCATTGAAGTCATCAGTAGATAGACTTGTTGCCGGCTCCAAGTGAATGGCCTTTGTTTGCAGACAAATGAAAATACAAACATACGCCTTGAAACAGGCACCAAATCTAACACCAGTCTTCCGGATTGCGAATGGGCCGGCAAAGTCCGTTCCAGTATGGTCAAAAGAGGGAGTGGGGGTGTGACGTAATGAGTTCGTTTTGGTCAGTGCAACTGCTACGCGTCCACGCTGCCGCGTTTCAGATCTGCTACGACCACTGTCGCAGGATAAAGTCGAATGTCGAATTCTTCTTTGTTATCAGTGGATAAGTTAAATCGGCGGATTTCGTGACGCATTAGTTCGGTACAAGTAAGCGCAACGCGATAAACTGGTTTTGGTGGTGTCTATGGTGGTTCGAATACAGACGCTGACTAAAGTTTTGATAAGGTAACGTGAATTTTATCATAAGTAACTTATTGATTCTATAAAAACAATATGCAGCTTGTTGTAGTTGATTTTAGAGGCCAGATAGTGGGTATAAATACCTTCAGTTTTGTTACAACGTTTTTCCTGCTACATTCTATACGTTTGAAGCATTAATATAATTATGGTAGATATTGTACCTAAAACAAGGTCCTCTGTCGCGCAGGCATTAAACTATACTTTTATCTCAGCTCAAAGACAAAGAAACAGAGATGTTCGTAGTTTTGAAGTTCTTGTTCTCCTTCATAACACCAACTCTGATTAGGGGCCTACCTAATTTGAAGCTGAGATAACGGGAATGAAAGTTACACGCATACCGGGTGTTTCACGAAAGTTACCTCCCCCCATTTTTTTTTCGAACCGATCGGCGGATCTTTGCCGGACAAATTGCCATCTTCCTGCGGTGAGGTCTAATTTCTCTGGGACTTGAAAACTTTTCTCCTCCATTTATGGGGGCTGTAACGTGCCACCAATTTCGGAATCTTAAATGGAAAGGTATGCCTTTATCCACGTCGCTGGAAAGGGCATATCCTGCGAAATACGAATCCGTGAAAAATTTTCAAAATTTATCAATTTTGGAGGGGAGGGTAAGGGGCCTAAAGATGGCCAAAATCCATCAAAAAATCAAAGGGTCATAACCTAGCGAACAAACGATTGAAAGAGGGGGTTTCGAGGTCACGGATTCCGAATACACGATTTAACCCTGTTTAGGGCTTTAAAATCCAAGTTTTCAACCTAAAATTGGTTCCATATTCACAAATTTTTGACTTTCTGAATGCAGATCATTAAAGTGGCTCCACGCACATCGTTGAATAGGGAACTTCCTCCAGAGTATGAATCCATGAAAAAAATTTCAAAATTCATCAAATTTGGGGGTAAGGGGCCTAGAGATGACTAAAATCCGTCCAAAATTGAATTATCATGACCTAGCAAAGAGACTATCGGTATTGTTGGAAAAAAATTCCAATAATTTCCAAAGAATTTCTTCGGAATCGTCGAGGAAAATCTCCTATAAATTTTAAGGAATTATCGTCGGAAATGGTGAGAAAATCTCCTATAATTTAAAAACAAATTCATCGGAACTCGGGAAAAATCTCCGATCATTTTTAAAGAATTTTATCGGAATTCGGAAGTCTCCGATAAATTGTAAAGAATTTTTTTGGAAACAGGAAAAATCTCGGATATGATTATTAAGGAATTTCATCGGAAATCTCTGGAAAAAATTCCAATAATGTCCATAGAATCCTATCGGAAATTTTTAGAAAAATTTCGAATGATTTCCAAAAAAGTTTCATAAAAATTCTTCAATAAAACTGGGGGTAAGGAGCTTAGAGATGACCAAAATCCGTCCAAAATTGAAGTATCATGACCTAGCAAAGAGACTATATCGAAAAGGGGGTTTTCACGGTCACTGATTCCGAATGTCACACGGAAAAATCTCCGCTGATTTTTAAGAAATTTTACCGGAATTTTGTTGGGAAAAAATTCTAAGAATTTCGAAAGAATTTTTTTGGAAACGGCGGGGAAAATATTGGATGATTTTTAAGGAATTTCATCGGAAATTGTTGGAAAATATTCCCGATAACGTTCGAAGAATCTCATCGGAAATCTTTAGAAAAAATTTCCCATGATTTCCAAGAAATTTTATCAAAATTCTACAAGAAAATTTTTCGAAAATTTTTGAAGTATTTCTGGGAAAAACTCGGGAAAATTTTCTGATAATTTTTAAAGAATTTCATTAGAACTCGGAAAGAATCTCCGATAAAATTTAAGGAATTTTATCGGAAATTGTTGAAAAAAATTCCAATAATTTTCGAAGAATTTCTTCGGAAACGTCGGAAAAAATCTCCTATAAATTTTAAGAAATTTTATGGGAACTCGGGAAAAATCTCCGATAAATTTTAAGGAATTTTGTCGGCAATTGTTGGATACTAATTTGGATAATATATCTCATCGGAGATCATTAGGAAAAATAATGTCAGCCACTGAACTGATTTCTCACCATGGAAAGCTAAATGGCTTCGTTTAGGGGGGGGGGGCATGGTACGGTTTTCGTTCAAGTACACCCATGGCTGGAAGAAAATCGAAATTTCGACCACTGAACTGAATTGTCACCATGAACAGCTAAAGAACCGTGAGCTGAACTGAACTAGAAATGAGAAGAGAAAAGAAGAACTGGACGCTGTTCAGCGAGAGGGAACCAACCAACATTTATAAACAAAATGAGTTATTAAGTAGTATCGTTGGAAAGAGCGTAGAACGTAGAATTTTTCAAAATTGGGCCCCCGATTCAAAAATATGTACTCACGTTGAAAAAAGCTTATCAGTAAACGCTGTGTCATATAGTTTCTAGTTTCTACATGGCTCCTGAACTTCGAATCACGTGTTTTCAAAAAGCGGATTTTGCTAGTTGGTTCCCTCATGCTGAACAGCGTCCAACTGTAGTCGCGCAGTGTGCAACAATGATCAAGATCACTGAGCATGGCTGGATTTACAGTTTTCGCTCAAATATACCCATGGCTGAAAGAAAAATAAATTTCCATGGAAATGTCAACCACTGAATTCGTTTCGGGGAGCGTGTCAGAGGGACCTCACGACTGTCGTTGCTGTGCTTATTTTCACCGATCCATGGAAATGGTGAGAGAGTACACCTCATCACGACTGTTGCTATTGTAAAGGCTCATAACGTATATATGGAGCGTTTTGTTTTTTTTTTAGTTTTTCAGTTTCCTACTGTTATTGCCTTTCAACCTTACAAAGTGAACAGTGTTACTTACAATGCCACGAGCCATGAGATATAATCGTTCACAACGAAGCCGTAATGCAATTAGACTTCGCAATATTGCGAATCAATCCAACCCATTTTATAAATTTTGGGACTCACGTTGTTTCTGAACTGTGTGGTTCAAGGGAGACTTAAGAAGGGGTAGGATACACATGTATGGTATTCGTTGATACTGAATGTGCTTTTAATGATGTTAAATGGGCTAAAATGTTTGATATTCTGAAAAGGATAGGAATAAAGAAGAACGTCAAGTTATTTTAAACTTTTATATAACAGACAGAAAACTACATTAAGAATAGAAGGAGAGAAAGGGGAGGTAAATATGAAAAAAGGTGTAAGGCAGGGGTGCTCGTTATCTCCAGCAGTGGGATATAAAAGAAATAAAAGAAAAATTTGAAGCAGGTGAAACCATACATGGAGAGCGAGTAAAGATGCTCAGGTTTGCAGATGATATTGTCTTATTTACTGAAAGAAGTACTGATTTGGAAAATGTTTTAAATAGAATGGAGGAGATTTTAAGTTAGAATATTGTATGAAAATATTTGAAAAAATAAAATTAAAGTAATGGTATGTAATCGATGTGGACATGACAGCTTAAAAATTGTTCAGGGAAAAATTGAGGAAGTAAGCGAATTTTGCTATATCAGGAGTAAAATAACAAAAGGTGGAAGGTGTAAAAAGGATATTAGTAGTAAAATAGCCCAAGCTACATTCGAATTTTATTGAAAAAGTAATTTATGCTAATCAAAAACTAATCTGGAAATCAAAAACTTATTTTTGAAAACTTACGTTTGGGGTGTAGCGTTGTATGGATGTGAAATTTGGACCATAGGAAAACCACAGAAGGTAAAAAAAATGTCGGCCTCGGCCCCCTCAAAAGGTTCATAGAGCCCCACCCACACATATGCTCTGGCTACGGGGCCGTTTTGGAATTTTTTGAAGATGAGGAGTCATGATAAACTAAGGGCATAACTTCAGACACCCAGGAATAACATCACTCCTGCTAGAAGGAAGGATGGAAGGAAAGAATTGAGTAGGTCGGCAAAGATTCCAGTGTGTTCAACAGATACTCGAGGATATTAAATGTAAGAGTTATTTGGAAATGAAAGAACTTGCACAAGATACGGAGAAATGGGGAGTTGCATCAAACCGGTCGTAAGACTGATAACCTTCTTATCATCATCATTATATGTATCATATTACACATGTTCTGGTTTTCTTTTGAATTTGTAGAAAGATCTGTAGTCATTATTAACTGGAATGTAAGGAGAAAAATGTGGATTTACGTAGGTATTTTCTTGTGACTAATGCTTTGGAAAAAAGGTTCTCAAACAGCTTTGAACTTTGTACTTTACTTACTTTGAGCACTCGCACACATCTACCTTGGTCTTCTTCGTTATCAGTAGGATCACGATTAGGCTCCTCTACACTCTTTATCCATCGAAATTGGAAAGCAATAGTATTGAACTCACTTAGGCCAACTCACGTTAGCCCACTCACTTAAGCCCCCAGTCTGAGGTAACTTTATAAAAATCCAAAAAATCATACCCCCCCCCCCCAGAAAAAAAAAAGATAAAAAGAGATTTTTTTTCTCTGTGATATGTATGTACTTTTTTTGTAAGGGGAAAAAAACACAACATCTCACAAATGATAATAGCGATACTCGTATAGTTTTACATTTTTCATTTAGGGGGGGGGGCTAATTTTGAAACTGGGGGCTAAGCCCCCCTCTATTTCCGCCTCTGAGAAAACAATGAAAAAGTTGAATGAAAAATTGAAAATAAAATATGAAATGAAGATGTATAAAGATAAAACAAAGTTATGGTAGTGGATGGAAACAGCATCCAATAAATATGAAAATAGCAGGTGAAAAAATAAAGGAGCTCAAGGAATTTAGATAGATAATACTTAGGTAGTCTGATAACGCAAGATGGATAGAAGGAAAACCGAAATAGAGATGAATTATGAAACAGCTGAGAGAGTTTTTCTCCCTTTCTTCAAAAAGGAGACATATTCAAGGCAAAAGATTTGAGATTTCCGCAAAGTTTATTTAGAGTATGTCATTGTATGGATGTGAGACCTGGACAATAGGAACACAAGAAAGAAAAAGGATAGAAGCTCTTGAAATGTGGGGTTCGTTTTTTTCTAATTTTACTCTCAACCCGAGCCCTGGAATCCGCCCTTTCAAGCATTACCTCGGAGACGCCGGGAAGGCTGTTAGGACTGTCTTTAGCCCTCTTTTCTTTTTGCTGAAAACCCGGCCTAGGTCGAAATGTAGCGAGTTGCTACGTGGGCTCGAACCAGGGACCTGCGGATTCCGAGACCAGCGTGCCATCCACTCGGCCAACCAGACCCCCCCCCCACCCCCTTCTAAATGTGGTGTTATCGGAGAACGTAGAAAGTCGAATGGACAGAAAAGATCAGGAGGAAATATTAAGGCGAATAGGAAGGACAAGAAAAATTTAGAGTATGATCGTAAAGAGAAGAGTAAAAATGGTAAGTCATAACATAGGGGGATGTTATTACTGCTAGGGGAATGGTTGAGGGAAAGAAGCAGAAAATAAGACAAGGAATGAGCTATGAAGAGCAGATAATGAAGGATACGAAAAGATTAGTACAGAAGAGAGAAAAGTCAAGAGAGGTAACCTACTAGCTACTAGTCGAGAGAGACTAAGGACTACAAGACCTAAACCGCATATAATATTTGGAATACACGTAAGGGGGTTCTTCCTTTACTCTTGACTGACTGACTGGACTGATTTGACTGACTTGACTGACTGACTGATTGAGACAGTAGAAATGTCAACCTCTGAACTGAAGTGTCACCTTGAAGAGCTAAATTATATGGACTGTCTTCGTGTCGGGGGAGCATGTTGGGGGTGGTGCCGCTACACTGGTGTTGCGCTAGCGATGTGGCTATGCTGGCCAACCAATAGACATAGGCTTGAAGTATTTTGCTAAAATTTCGTCGTCTGAATGAATGTACGAAATGTAAATAGTATAAATCAAGGCCGGGCACGAGGCGCTTCCAGCTCGCAACGCTCATTCTTGTATCAGCTTGAAAACACTATGTTCCTTGTATTAGCCTTCGAGTACTACGCTCCGCTAGTGTATCAGTTTGCAGACGCGTCTGCAACCACGGGAGAGCATTTTCATGTCTTTTCGTTCCTCGGATTCCGCCGACATGAGAGTGTCGACGATCAACAACCGTACCGCCGAAAAAACAAATAGCGAAGCGACCGCTGACACTCTCATGTCGGCGGAAAGACATGAAAATGCTCTCCCGTGGTTGCAGACGCGGCTGCAAACTGATGCACTAGCAGAGCGTAGTACTCGAATTAAGTTAGTTTGACGGAATGACCTGAAACAATCCATATAACAAAATAATTTCTTCTGACAATTTCTTCAAAATGGAGATTTGGATGCCATAATGTTGTAAACACCAATTTATTTTGAGTTCATTGATGTATATTGTAGGTAGGAGGTACTTCATCTTTATTCTTACATTTGCTTCAGATGGCGACCATCATTTTTTCGCTGTTATTGCTGTCAGTTTTGAGCCATTCTATTGACTGCAGAACAATTAAAATATTCATCGATGACGTTAGAATAAACGGTAACCCAGTGAGAGAACCTGCAGAAACAGGAACCAAATGGGCGCTGTTAGTAGCAGGATCAAATGGCTATGAAAACTATCGACATCAGGTAAAAAAATATAATATGTATACTGATACCGAGTTTTTCTTATAATTACCTTACTTTTCCCTCTACATGCGTACTTATGCTCCTGAAGATACACACATTCTGAGTATAATTTGAAAAAAATATGCGACCATGTTTCAAAAAATCTAATACTAAGTTGAATTCCCTGTAGCTTCGGTAAATAATGTATTATAATACCTAGGTATAATTCTTTGCGATCATACACTACTACATGCCCAACTGTGTCGAAAAGAGTGTGCTATGATCTAGAAATTAGCAACAAATTTAATTTTCAACTTTGTTTTTAAAAAAATAGCTGCCAATAGATTTAACCGAATTTTTCGCAGAACATAGCTAAAAATTCTGTTAACACGCTAGGGGTCATTTGCCAGAAACTGAGAATATTTTGTCATCTGCATAACTTTGAATCCTAACTCTCGATTTTTTTAGGGGGGAGAGGGGGTATTATTTTGGGTTTTACAATAACATCCGCAACAAATTCCACCAATCTTTTTTTCTTCTTTTTTCTCTCGTGTCCGGTCGACTCAAATTCCCTTCCTACACCAGTACTCGAGGAACTTTACTCCCTCGTCGTCGATTGTATGGTTCAATCTGTCCGCGTCATAGTCTCCGTTCTCCGTATAATCAACACTGTTTGTAGAGTTTCGCACTAGTTTATACAAAAAAAAAAAAAAAACCCTCCGGAACGAAGGTGTCGAAAAATTCGACTTCGACGTTAAAATGATTCACATAGAGTTCCAGCTTCCAATGCTGCATTCCTAATTCGGCAGCGTTCTGATTCTGCGGGAGTACTTAAATCGTTGACTGTTTTGAGGAAGCTACGCCTAGATTTCAAGTCTTCCTTCTGGTAAGTCGTCATAGTCATACATGGGATGTAGTGGGTTGTGCACTGCCTTGGATTTTTCGACTCTAGCTGCAACCTCTCTGCGAACTTCCAGAGGAGCTATTCCTGCCAGGCCATACAGCTCGGCGAGTGGGTTCGGCCTGAGGCATTCTGTCACTAAGCGACATGCTTCATTTAAGGGCACATCCACCTTCTTAGCATGTGCTGAGCGCTCCCAGACTGGGCATACGTATTCGGCGACTAAATAGCACAGAGCTAGCGTTGATGATTTTCGAATTCGGTTTGTTCTTGCTGCGACTTTCATTTTGGTATTTTCACAATTCCGCCGGTAGGTGAGTGATCTATCCACAGTCACTCATAGGTATTTGGGGTGGTCTGTGTGGTTCAGCGCGAAGTTACCCCATTGCATATTAAGATGCCTTTTAGCCTCGCGATTTCGGAGATGGAACGAACAGGTCTCAGTTTTGGATGGGTTTGGTTTCAGGTATGCGTCTAAGTCCACTATTGCCTGACTCAGTATGTCTTCCACTTCTACGAAGGTGTCGCATTGTGCTGTAAGTGCTAGATCATCTGCATAAAGGAAGCAGTGAGTAGGTCCATTGACTGGTTGATCATTAGTATAGATATTAAAGAGAATTGGTGACAAGACACTTTCTTGTGACCATTCTTTTGCCGTCTCCAAAAAGCGCTGTCTTTCTCATCCAGGGTCACGTAGAACCGCCGATCTTTGAGTAGCATTGTCACAATTGCCGTAAATTTGTAATCCTTTGTCAGCTGATACACCTTGAACCGAAGTATCCGGTGACACACTGTATCGAAGGCTGCTGTGAGGTCCACGAACACAGCACCAGTGACCTTACGTTTCTCGAAACCATTTTCGATGTGCTGTGTTAGATTCAGGACCTGGCCAGTGCGGGACTTTCCAGGTCTGAAGCCCGCGTGTTGCCTGATCAGGTTTTTATCGATACATTCAGACATACGGCCTAGAACAACTCTTTCGAATATTTTATACAGGTGACACAACAACGATATAGGCCGGTAGCTCTTTGGATCATCTGGATCTTTGCCTGGTTTTTGGATAGCTATTACGTGGGCTTGGCGCCATAATCGGGGTATTTTCAACGTTTCTACACAGGTATTGTACATTTCCTGGATTCAGGCAATAGTTTTCCGCCCAAAATGTTTTATTTGCTAAACATACGTATTTTATCCACTCCTGCCGCTTTCCGGTTTTTAGCTGCACGTATGGCTGCGATGACTTCGGAGTATGTAATTGGGTGATGCGAAGTTCTCCACTTCGGCTGCATGGCTACGGGTGACTTTCATATTTTTAACACGGCCTTTTGTTTTTCCATTTATGAGCAGTTGATGGCGGGCCCGTAGCTAGACCAGGGCAACCAGGGCATTGCCCTGGTATATTCTCATGCTTGCCTTGGTATTTTTTCCTCCAAATTAAAAAAAAAAAAATTCTCTCAGAAAAAAAAGTTCATAGTTCAATTAACAGGAAAACAGGAACAGAAAATAGGAAATACTATTATTTTGTATTTAATACGATTTACTGATTAGGTGATTACTGCTTCTATCTCACTTCTCTGCTATAGAGTGTTGAGTGTGAATCTGCAGAGTCTGCTACCGTAGTAGGTAGTACAGCGTTATAGCTCCAGGTTGCAGGTTCACTCTACTTCACTCGTTGAAGCTATCATCTATCTGTGTGATATCTATGATCTGTGTAAACTGTGATAGTATAAAGTGTGATAGAAAATATTCCGCCACAATTCCACATACATTCGAGATTTGAGATTCGAGCATCCGACTATTGTGGGTTATTTTGTTTTACTCCTACAATACACAATTTAGAATTAAGAATTTATCAATATACACATTACACTGTTCGTTCTTCATTACCACATGTACGTATCAGAAATGATAAAAACATGAAATCTTGAAAGAGCTTTACAAACAGAAAACTGCGTTTAAGAAAACTTACATGCTACTGCAGCAACAATTTGCATGTAGCTCGTCAACATGCGAAGCGAGTTTTAGTGTTTTAAATCGAGTTTCAACTCCATACAGACAGTCCATGCTTTTCGAACGAGAGTCTAATTTATCATTACTACTGTTCGAAAGGAAAAAAGTGGAATCTGATCCAGATGTATTCCTCAGAATGTTTAGTACGAAATCTTGACGTCCGCAGTTGTTTTGATTTTTGTCATTCTTTCTTGTTCACTTAACGTCGAGATTTTGTATTAAACATTTTGAGGAATACATCCGAATCAGTTAACTCTACTTTTTTCCTAAACATTACGTATAATACTATGAATTATGTCCTTTATATCAAATTTATAGGAGTATTCCATTTATCTACTGTATTGCATTTCTTCTCTTCTAAGTACCTAGTTCAATACATTTTTAATTTTTTGAAATTTGAAACTGTAATTAAATTTTTTCACTTTTTTTTGGAATATTTCTGGTTCAATGAAGAGGGCTAGGATGGGTATACGAATTTCTTTCACGCACTATTTCAGACTAGACACCGGGGGCGGGGGTTGGGGATGCCCTCTGCCCTGGTTCCATTTTCATTTGCCCTGATAAGATTTTGGTCTAGCTACAGGCCTGGTTGATGGGCAACCTGGTTTGCTGTTGTTTATGTAAATTTACTCTGACGACTATTTTCTCCATTCAGTCTGTTGAGCAGGTGCCACGCTCTTCGGCTATCTTTACCGAAGTTGAAGTCCTCCACCAGCTCCTGTCAGTATTCCTGTCTTGATTTGGCTATTGCCAGCGCGAGTTTATATCCAAGCTCTATGATACTGTCATCGAAGGGTTTCTAATTAAATTTATCGACGTATTTGCACGGTATTGTGCGATGAGGCTTAGTTTCATACCAGAGATATACTTTTTCCTCGCCCCTCTCGGGATGTACTTAATTGAGATCGGTCTAAGGGCCGAGTTAAACAGGTCGTAGTTTTCTGATACTGGTGGGATTTTTTCCACTTCGGCATTCATTGCTTGTTTGAAGGACCGGAGTCAGCCTTTTTAAAGTTGAATCTTGGTGGAGGGTTTTCACTTCTGATTGGACAGACTATTGCCCTGACCTCGCAGATTATTGGACTGTGCTGAGTGTGTGGGATAGGCCGGCTACCAGTTTACGGCATATGTAGCTGCGATATATGCTCCGACACGAAGATGTTATCTGGATTGTAACCACGTTTCGATCGCCCACTGTTGAAAACGAGGCAGGCAGTTTAGGGTCGAATATTTGTAGCTGGTCTTCATCTGCCCATTTTCCCACCAGGTCACCGTTAGAATCATTCTCAGTGTACCCCCAGTTTACTCCGTGGCTGTTAAAGTCGCCGATTACAATTCGCCTCCGCTGGGTGCCTGTGTCAGGGTTTCCAGGCCATTCGTTTATAAATCGATGTTATCAGGCGATCTCCAATATAAACCGTCAGGATTTCCACATCGCCATCTTCAGTGCATGAGACCCCACATATCTCCATGTTCTGCTTGACCAGAATGGCACTGCCGTATTTCTTGTGAGGTCCCTCGATTACCAGCTTCATTCCAGCAATTTTTGGCTGACGTACTGCAGAAGGTCTATGCGTTTCCTGCATGGCGATTATGTCCACATTCAGATTCTTGACAATTTCTGACAGGATTTGTTCCTTCATCGCAGTTATACCTTTAATATTGATCGACATAATTCGGAACGGAGTCATTGTCCTCATCTGTGTTGGTCCTAAAAGGACCGGTTTAGCCCAGACGGTTTAGCCCAGACGTAGGGTGCATTGTCGACCCGTATTGGGATGAATAGCCCGCAAAATTGCTGTTTCCAGGGGGTGCCAGCTGTTTCGAAAATACTTTAAAGCTCGTAGTTCTTGATCATTCAGCGTGCGTGGAGGCTCATCCCTTGCCTCCCATTCCACCAATCCATCAGACAGGACAATTACCATCTTTCGAATAGAAAGAGCTTAGGGAGGTGTCTATTGTCGTGGGTGTACCAGCTTGTCGCAGTACTTGTTATAATTCTTAAAATCTTCACTTCAAGTTGTTTCCTCCGAATAAAGTAATATTATTATTCAGAAAAATTGAACGTAGGTATATGTGAAGGAGTTTAATTAGCTGTCAGTGACTTCCGCATTTCTAGGAGGGATGATGTAGGATTCCGTTACCAGTGTTTTCAGTCCATTCTCGTGGTAATCCTGGACTGCAAAGATATGTGCTTTATAGCATATTTTTTCGCACAACAAATGGCAATACTGGTACAGTTTTGATCCATGAACACGATCCAGATGCCAGATCGCAATCAATGACGTATATATGTAGTACAATTTTAAAAAATCCCCTTGAATAGGAATTTCTTGAAGCTGTTTTGTCTGTAGTCGTGGATGTCAGTGTTTTCACCATGGGCAAGATGTCTATATCTAACGTCGTTGACAAAATTTGTCCCCTCCCTAAATTTTGATACTCCTGCTCTGTAAGTGTTCTCTACTACGTACCAACTATAAGTATGTATTACGAAAAAATTCCAGCAAAAAAAGAAATGCCACCTCAATATTCTCAATTCCTGGAGAATGACCCCTCATCTTTTTTTGTTTAAGAGAAAAAGAGGACAGCAAAAATACGCATTTTTGAATAAACAGGTCAAGTCTATTCTTTTTTTCATTTTCAATATCTCGAATATTTCAGCAGGTGTGATGCGAGTAGAATTGCAGACGAACCGTGCGGTTTCCAAAGGTTGAATCTCTACTTGTTGTGGGAGGATAGGGGTGAAAGGAGTATCTACACTGCACGCAAGTGATACATCGGTACATGGATATATATCTCATGGCTACCGAATACGTTCTACGCATTTAGTCGACGCCCAACAGAAATGAGTAAAAAACGTGAAGCATCTTGCCGGGATGACGTCATCGTAGTCACATTCTGGGTGTCGATCTGACGTGAAGTACAATTTTTATTGATACCCAACGATAAGATATGTTCATGTCAAAAACTGGTTAAATTGGTAGGAAGCTGAAACCTTGTGCAGAGATGGTTGAATGGTCATGCTTATCGCCATACTAGAAGTTCTCACCGATCCGAGGGATATATTACTCTCTTCAAGGATGAGGAAGGACTAGTAACCAAAAGTCAAGGTTTCATAATCGACGTCACTACGCGTCGAGTATAAGTACCATCGAGCAAAAGTTGTTGCTCACGAAGCTTAGTCCTGAAAATAACGTATTATTTTGTAAAATGTATTAACTCCATTCGCAGTTTCATAAAATACACGCGAAATTATTCTTCAAACGTTTAATGGTTCATCAATTTTATTTCGGCTAGTTTTCAGTATAGGAGCCTACATTACAACTCTTGATTGAAGAACGATATATGCTGGACCTTCAAGTTCTTTCTTACTGCTTTTGTTTCCTATTCAACTCTGGAGTCAGAACAAAAATGCCAATATTGGTCCTAGAGAATACACGCATGTCTGTTGCATCCACCAATATGCTCTTGTAATTAAATTAGTAAAATTGCAAGAAAAAGCTGGCAAAACGTTTCCTCATTCAAACCATACCATATAATATAATTTTCCAAGGACATGACTTGCTTTTGATTATATGTATATCAGTGATACGCCATTATATGTAATTCTAAAATTACACATTCTGATTCTAAGGGGAAGCGCCTGTAAAAGTAGTCCTGTTCAAAATTATTTTGTGAATGATGAGTATTTTTTTTTTTTTTTTGATTTTAAAATCTACAAAATTGCACTAAACTCAATCGGAATTTGATTCCTGATGACAGTCAATCCAATATAAGGGAAAATATCGAAATTTGACGCGTACAGTCGGAAACGCCGAGTACGAAACGAGGACTTATTAGCAAATTATTCTTCACAATTTAATTCTGTACAAGAAGTTGAGTACTACCGTACAATGGGGTGAACGGTAAGTATCGGAGGGGGGGGGGATATAGACGAAACGGGAAGTATTTCCGAGCCACAGAAATATATGGCAACACTGATAATTAATAGTAGTGCTACCAAATGGAATTTGTTTGGAACTATAAGTTCATGATACTGTGATATATCGTTCCTGTGGTATGAGAATGATGTATTGTAGGGAAGTACGAATGATAAATATAAGTAATACTTACCTGCATTTATGTCAATTTCCATTTTTAGGCTGACGTTTGTCATGCGTATCAAATATTAAAAGCGAATAACATTCCAGAAGGAAACATAATTGTTATGATGTACGATGATATTGCTAAAAACGAAGCGTAAGTATCTTATAATCAGTGTGTAGGAAGGTGAGAGTACCAATTTGAGCTATTCAAAATAATTTTGGGCTCGAGGTATGATTTGCATGCTTGTCTGTACAATGTATTATTTAGATACTAACTTACGAGGGAGTGAGAGCTCATGTTTCATAAATTTGAGAGTCAAAACCTCTCAGTTCAACTGCGAGTAAGTATTTGAATATAATGGTGAATGCAAAATTATAAGGACCAAACTAGCGGTGTACTGTGGCGAATTTTTTGGGCAGGGGATCCGGCAGAGACGGAAAAACTATTTTTTGTTCTAAGGGGGACAACTTTAGAAATTTGTTAACCAATTTCTTTTTTCTTCGATTTTAGTTGAAGAATCCCCCTCCCCCTCCGCTTTATTCCCTGGGAATGGCATTTCATAAATTATAAAATGTTCGTTCTTACTTGACAAGCAAACTAAAAAACAAGCAAGTAAGTAAGAGTAGAAAAAGAAAATAGGTAATTCACGGACTGTCGAAATTGGTTCTCTCCACCTGTCAAATCTTTTAGGAAGACTTTCTTTCGACAATTCTTCAACATTCATCAGATCCAATGATAGAAACTTTTCATCTCTTTAATATCTTTCATGTCCTTGCATGCGTAGAAATCTAACAATTACTTACATTATTTGTTGCAAAAAATGTATACAGGAATCCAACGCCTGGTATTATTGTCAACTATCCAAATGGAACAGATGTTTACCATGGAGTAAAGAAGGATTATACTGGAGATGTAAGTCGAATTTTCTATTGCACTTATAGGATACTACTGGTATAGCCAGCGTATCTTTATAAAAGTCTATTACGATGGGTCAAGGAAAATTCTATTGTTCCAGACAGTCACTCCCGAAAACTTCTTGAATGTTCTTAAAGGTAATGCTGACGCAATGAAAGGCATTGGAAGTGGCAGAGTAATTGAAAGGTCAGTATTATCTTTCAAATTTTCAAGACTAGCACAGTAAGGTACCTACGGGTACTGCTCATATATCTAATGTAACTTATGGAAAGGAGCAAAACTTGAGGAATACGAATGTGAAACGTAGGTAACTTAGTCCCCGCACTGGAGAATGTTCTACACAATAAAATTATTTTTCAATCGATTAATTAATCATGATTGATGATTCGTCAACGCACGTTTTAGTCATGACTAATGACTAGTCACTTCGAATTTGCATATATGACTACTGACTAAACAGTCAGTTTTTAGTCATGAGACCAGATAGTCTACAAAGCGTGAGTAATGAAAAATAATTAAAAGTAAACAGGTCAAGTTACAAAATATGAGAGAGGGTACGCAGTACACAGTAAAATAATGTAGTCTTAACTGAATTAGTCATGACTTAATTAATCATACTTTTAGTCACGCCTAATGTAGTCATGACTGAATTAGTCATAAGTAACCTTTCGTCGCGACTAATGTAGTTTCATTTTAGTCGTGATCATACATGTTAGTTGACTACTGCCCAACTGTGGAAAGTATGGTATACCCAAAATTAAACATTTACAGCAGCCTTGATGAAACAAAGGCTTAATATGAAATACGCCGCTCTTTCATCACAAAATTGCATATGTACTTACTCGCTGATGGCTCGCCAACAACTGAAATGTGACACTCTTGAAAAACCAAACATATTTGATGGAATAAACGA
This sequence comes from Acanthococcus lagerstroemiae, assembly GCA_031841125.1. Classification (NCBI taxonomy): domain Eukaryota; kingdom Metazoa; phylum Arthropoda; class Insecta; order Hemiptera; family Eriococcidae; genus Acanthococcus; species Acanthococcus lagerstroemiae. The sequence goes on along the minus strand of CM063113.1, from coordinate 17,365,952 downwards.
CACAAGCATGTTGTAGGGGTGTGACGATTTTGTAGCATAGGTATAGTACTCACTTGGAGCATTCTGGAAAAAGTCATCTCAAAATTTTTGATTTTTGAGTGATGATGGTGTTGAAAGGAGTGAGCGATAGTTCAAACATGTATTTGTGGAACACTCGCGAACTATCAATTCTCTACAAGATGGGAATTAAATGAATCATCGAACTCCTCTTGAAATTAAGTAGGTATGTGTATAGTAAGTATCTACATGGTTGGAATTTATCCCTTGATTACTAAATTTCATCTCCAGATGCATAAAGGAGCTATGAAAAGGGTATGAAAAACCCTGATCCACAATTGGTACACTTTACCTTAGAACCAAACAGCAAAAATTTAAGAAAGAAAAAAAAAAGTGGTTAGAGCAAGCATCTTATATAATACGAGTTATTTATCTTTTGTTCAAGTGGTCCCAATGATAATGTATTCGTCTACTTTTCGGATCATGGCGGTCCAGGTATCCTTGGATTTCCAAATGATGTATTAACAGTTGCAGATTTAATCAGTACCTTGAAAACGACAGCAGCAAATAAACGGTTTTCTGAGGTAAGTAATCAACTTATTTTTATTGTAGTATTTTCATTGTCTTTTTTTTTTAAATGCTTTAACACTTGATAGCATATTTGTGTTATTGCGGTCGAATATAGTTTTGTAAGACTAGGTATAGTATGCAGAAATTTTCAAAATTTGAGAAAATCAAAAATTTCGACTTAAAGACTGTTTTCTACTCAATTTTTCACGCTGAGTTCGAATTCGTTGTTCAAATTCGGCGGCGACGCTCCGTTGCCGAGATACACGCAAAAATGCGAATTTCCGAAGAATGTGGTAACGCCTTCAACACGGTGAACTTGCAACACCTATGGCACCAAATAATGACGATGTTAAAACGTGAAAATCTCTTGATTGGAGATAGCTAGAGCAAAACGGTTAGAAATTTTGGATTGCGGAGACAATTTTGAATAAGACTGACTATTCACCCGAAAAAAAAAAAATTGTTTGCCCCAAAAAAGACATAGGTAGTATGGAGAAATTTTCAAAATCTGAGAAAATCAAAAATTTCGAATGAAAGACTGTTTTCTACCCAATTTTTCATGCTGACTTCGAATTCGTTGTTCAAGTTCGGCGGCGACGCTCCGTTGCCGAGATACACGCAAAAATGCTGACAATGAATGCGAATTTTCGAAGAATGTGGTAACGCCATCAACACGGTGAACTTGCAACACCTATGGCACTAAATGACTTGATTGGAGATAGCTAGAGCGAAACGGTTTAAAATTTTGGCATATAAAAAGTCGATATGCGTTGCTTATTATTTCTTATAATCCACTCATTCATTACATTATCTAAATTAATATATTTTTTGTTTTATTTTTATAAATATGGAAAAGAGCTACTTCATTCAAATATTTTGCAGTTGAAGTTGATCGTAAATAAGTTTTAAGTCGTCTCGTGGATAAAAAATATAGAGGATCGAACTTATCAAAGAATAATTTTTTGGATTTTTTCCCATTCTGAACTACATAGCGCTAGTATCACTTATTTTTTTAATCACTAATTAATTATACTTGTAATTCGGCTAATAATTTTACATTTTTTGTAGGGATAGAAGTAGAATGTAAAGGTTTTTGAACACTTGGTCAGAAGTTGTGTTTTTTTTTTTGTGATTTCTGGTGAGATGCTGAAAATCTGGCCATGTGCTCGGGCCCGCGAGCACACGTGAAGTTGTCGCCTATGATGTAAACATCTCCATCGACCTAATTTCTCAAAACTTGGCTAACGATAAGCTAAACTAGACTCAGTCAGTCTTCCCTTCCAGCTCGGTTGCCAACACTTCCTCAGCAACAACTGCTTCAAGGTCACTCGGCTGACTGCGACAGCTCGTTTTCAGTTCCATTCCAGTCACCCTTTCTGTAACTCCAACTTCCATGTACTCAACCCTCCTTTACTTCAGGTGCCAAATGTATCTCAACAACAATTATCAGGTACTCTACTGTCATTGACCACTGCCTCTGCAGTATGAACACAGTCACGAAACAGATCAACTGACAATGTTTCCAAATACATCGACTGCTGCATGTGGAGTGGCAAAATGATAATTTCCTGTCTAGCCAACAGCGTTCCTGACAAAACGCATCGATCCGCCCTCGTACCATAGGACTTATCTTGATACCGGCCCCAACGTACTATGAGTGCGCATATTTTGTCAGTGGTGGACTGCTGCGATCCTGGCTTCGGATAGTCAGCCCAACCGTCCAATTGTAGGTTGGAAACCTAATTGGACTAGAGGCATGCGGCATATCTTCCTCACAGAGTCGTCAAGTAAAAAACAGAAGGCCGCTTTCAGCATGAAGGTAACCCCTACCATGCCGCCTATTAACTAAAATCGGTAGCCTGGAGCTGAGATGTAGCGAAGAGTTTTTTCTGGAGGGGCAAAAATTGTCAAATTCCCAAGTGACTCAAGTCAAAATTCACTAGTATCAAAATTCATTTGTATTGGCTAAAGAAAAATATTTTGACTTGGTCGAATTTTCCCGACTTCTGGTCCATCTACTAAAATTTTTCAACTTCGGCGAAGGCTTAGGAGGCAAGCTGCCCCCTCGTGTCCCTCCTTATTTTCGTACCTGCTCTCTCTACCTTGAATATAATTACATTTTTGGTTGTATCTCGGGAACGAAGGGTCAGCGTAAGATTTGGATAACGAATTTGAACTCAGGGGGAAAACCAAGTAGGAGTAGGTGGTTACCTCAACTTTTTTGATTTTCGAATATTTTGAAAATTTCTCCACATACATCAGGCATTTTTTCTGAGAAAAATTTTTCGCAGCGATTTCGGGCCGTGCCCTGGCGACAACTATTCAGATTTTCGAGACGAATTCAAATCCGCCGTAAAAATTGGTCAACCCTCAGTTTTTGTCCCAGTCTAGCCACCCCCCCTCCACCCTGAGTATATCTACATTTTCGGTTGTATCTCGGGAACGGTGGGTCAGCGCAAGACTTGGATACTGAATTTGATCTTAGGGAGAGAAATTGCGTAGGAATAGGTGGATACCTCAACTTTTTTGATTTTCGAACATTTTGAAAATTTCTCCATGTTACACAGCAGGCATTTTCTTCAGGTAAAAATTTTTCGGGGTGGTTCCGAATGGAACCTGATGAAAATTAATCGGAATTGCGAGATGAATTCAAATCCATCGTCAGAATTAATACACACATAATTTTTAAGCCAGTTCAGACCCCCCCTTACCCCCTCAGTGTTACTTTTTTTGATATATTACTGGAACGAGGGATCTGCACTAAATTTAGACCACGAATTTGAACTCAGGGAGAAAAACTAAGTAGGTATAGGTAGTTTACCTTTATTACTTTTATGATTTTCGAAAATTTTGAAATTTTATTCACATCACGCACCTTTTTCAACGAAAAATTATTCGGAGTGGTTCTGGGTCGTGACCTGGAGAGAATTATTCGAAATTTCGTGACGAATTCAAATCCGTCGTCAAAATTGATCCACACACCATTTTTCACATTTTCTACCCCCTTCCCGCCTGTCCAACCTGCGTATAACTACATTTTTGGTTGTATGTATCTGGGGGAATAGAGGGTCAGCCCCAGATGTGGACAACGAATTTGAAGTCAGAGAGAAAAAATAAGTAAGAATAGGTGGTTACCTCAACTTTTTTGATTTTTGAAATTTTTGAAATTTTCACCACATCAGGCACTTTTTTCGACCGAAAATTTTTCGAAGTGGTTTCGGGGCGGAACCTAAGGAAAATATTCAGATTTTCGGGATGAATTCACATCCGTCGATAAATTGATCCACACTCAATTTTTGTCCCATTCTCCTCCTCCCCCCACACCCACACACACAGTATAACTACATTTTTGGTTGTATATCTCGAGAACGAAGGGTCAGCGCCAAATCTAAACAATGAATTTGAACCAGGGGAGAAGAACTAGGTGGTTCCACGTAGTATATGGGAAATTGGGGTCAAGTGACCCATATACTACTGTTACCTCAACTGGTTTGATTTTCGAAGAATTTTCCAGACTATAGGTACATCAGGCATTTTTTTCGGCGAAGAATTTTTCAGAGTGATTCCGGGTTGGGACCTAGTGAAAATTATTCAACTTTTCGGGACGAATACAAGTCCGTCGTCTGCATTGATCCACACTCAACTTCTGACTCAGTCTAGCCCTCCCTTCCTCCCACAGATTACAACTACGTTTTTTTTTGCATCTCGGAAACGGAGGGCCAAAGCCAGATTTGGACCACAAATTTGAGCTCAGGGAGAAGAATTCTGAATAAGAATAGGTGTTTACCTAATTTTTCTTGATTCTCGAATATTTTGAAAATTTCTCCACTATACACCAGACATTTTGTTCGGCGCCAGAATTTTTGGAGTGGTTTCGGGTCGAGACGTGGTAAAAATTATTCATATTTTCGAAATGAATTTAAATTCATCGTCGACATTGATCCACGCAAGATTTTTGATCCAGTCTACCCCCCCCCCCTCCCAGGGACATAGCGAAGAGTTAAGTTGTTAAATTTCCAACCGACTCGAGTCAAAATTCACAAAATCTTTCAACTAGTTGAATTTTCCCGACTTTTGATCCATCTACTAACATTTTTCAAGTCCGGTGGAGGCTTGGGAGGCAAGCTGCGCCCTCGTGTCCCTCCCCTTATTTTTACCCCTGGCCTGGAACCCCAACTCCGTACTCTATCATACAGACAATCACTGTATCAACCATCATATCAGAACACTACGGGGTCGCAACAGTTCTACTAAAATGGTAGTCCAACAGTCTGTCGTCGGCAAGCCATCTTAACGTTCTCTAGACACCCTGGCATTCCGTAGTCAACGTCCAAGCAGCATATAAGTTGTGCACTTATTTTCATAAACGATGCCGATCAGAATATCGCATCTTTTTCACAGTCCCCATCTAACTTTGTACTTGGCTCGGTTATTCTCATACTTTCGAGAATGATAATCTACTTAATAAATTCCACTTTAGGTTGAACAACCTACGATAGAGAATGTCCGGTGAAAACTCACCAATACTGAGTTCGTACTTCAGTACAATATACATGTTACGTACAAAGTACTTATATACCTACTTCAATTACTTAACTTTATGAACATTCATAGCAGACAAAATTCAACGATAAAAGGTATAATTCTTCAACGGACTTTTTCAACTTGACCAGAGATAGTGACTAAGTATTTCAAGCTCACGTCTCAGTAGGAAAACCATTGAGCACATGTTACATAGTATTATCAGAATTGTGCAAAAAAGATGACTCATCAGCGATTTATTCCCGCAGTTTTACTTTATATAAAAACAAAATTATGAAAACTATAACATGTAGGTACGTAGGTGTCGTCGACTTACCAACTTTGTAATCTCACACCTACGGAAAATGCCTATTTTCTAAAAAATTATTAAATAATCGTACCTCAGAGTTCATCTCCATCTACTTATTACAGTGAAACGTCGTTTATCCGCACGTCAATTATCCGCACACGTCCAAAAAAAAAAGAAAAAATCACAACTATCTGAAACTGTTTATAACCTGACCGGTTTTGACTGACTGAGTCCGGTATTTACTTGCATAGTACTAAACAGTAATGGAAATTGTGTATCTTTTATTAAATATTTACTCTAAGTTATACTGTATGATGAAGAATTAATCTTAGTCATGTTTTTTTGCATTGAATATACACAATTTCGGTTAACCGCAAAATTTTTTATCCGCACAACCCTCGGTCCCAATTAGTGCGGATAAACGACGTTTCACTGTATATTTTTGTACTTATCAAAACTTTTAGATGGTGCTTTATGTTGAGGCTTGTAACGCCGGCTCTATGTTTGATGATGTACTTTCAGACGACCTGAACAGTAAGTATATTATACATAATGTAGATTACTTCAAATTATTAGTATAGTGATATCTAGCTCCCCTACATGTAGAAGAAGTATTTATTTCAAAGTTTAATTTCTTACGGCACTCATGTCTCGGAAGTCGCAGGTATCAAATGGCGGATAACACAGATCAAGTGAGCATGTAAAAGCATGGTCACAGTGAATCTACCTAAGAGACTTATTAAAGCAGTTTTAGATGGAGGCGGGAGAATTAATTTCAGTGTTCCTTACAATAAAATGTAAATTATGGCAAACAGGAAGATATAATCGACAAATTCGCAGAAGAAAGGAAAGAATTACTTCTTAAATTTTGTCAGTTGATAGAGAAATTGGAGACACTCTTCCAATATTTACTATATGGAGTCTCATATTTACCAACCATTCCTCAGTTGAAGGAATTTTACCAAATGACAAAAATTAAAAAATTTCTACAGGGCCTCCTCCACTACATGTTCACGACCTAGGTATTTACTATAAAATATGTTATCTACCGTTAATTTATTAATACTTATGTTCATAGTTTTCGTGATGACCGCGGCTGACCCGAATGAATCTTCATATGCATGCTACTGGGACGACTTTAGATCCGTATATTTAGGAGATTTATTTTCCGTTATGTGGCTACAAGAAGCTGAGAAGGTACTTCTGATAACATTTTTCATCAGGGCATCATCGGTGGGGGGAGTACAGCGCATCCCCTCAATGAAAATACTGAAGAGAAGGCCGCAACGCCCCTTCAGAAATGCTTCTAGAAATCAGTTTTGTACGGATCTTCAAAGGAAAGAATCCTTAAAAAAGGAAACTGAAAATTTATTGCTCATCCGATCGCAAATTATCGTTTTCTTCACGACGAAAATTTGCCCCTTCCTCCCATAATTTTCATTTTCCGCCCCCTATGAACCTTCTGCTAACAAAAGTTCCTGTAGATAATAAGTTCATGAAATTTACTCAAATGTCTGCCTGTGACTGACTAATCTCCAAACACGGTAAATAAAAAATAGGAAAAATTAACTGTGAAGTCAATGAACCATTTGTTTGAAAAAGTCCGCACGAATACGACGACGAGTCATGTGGAAGAATACGGAGATTTAGACATCGGTAACACCAAATTATCGGACATTATCGGACATCGCGGAACTGAAAACCTGTCGTCTGGCGTTTTCATGAATCCGCATACTGTTAGTATTTTTGTTCATTTTATATATCGAGGGACTAAGTCCTAAACTTGCTAACTCCAAAATTTTCAAAAATCGTTTTTTCGCGTTTTGGCATTTTAGCAGACACTGATACATCAGTGTGACCACCAAAGAAGACAAAAATTCAAAATTCACCTTCAAAAAGCCAATTTTGTTAAACCTGCTAACTCCATAAAACCTGCTAACTCCTGTGGAATATTGTTTTTTTGCTGTCCTGTAAAATTTCACTTTTTGGAGTTAGCAGGTTTAGGAGTCCCTCGATATGTTCTCATTCTGAATTTGAAATGGTGCGATAGACCACCCGGCGTAATAATTAATTTTTAAAACCAAGTCCTACTTTTTAGGACGCAGTACCATCATTAGACGTGCCATTAATTACCTTACAAAGGAAGTATGAAAAAGCTCGTGGACAAGAAAGAATCGACTTAAAAGGGAAAATTATATCGGCGATGGCTGTAAGTTACACATTTCGCCTCATAGAACATTTAGGCTAGATACTTAATTTTTATCTCAGATATTGAGACTTGAGGAAACGGTACATCCAACTAAAATATTCTAGGATATAAACTAATAACCCGTGTATACTTTCATTAAGGTAAGTAGATAATTTGTTTATGTTTGATTTGGTCTTGTAATTTCATACCTATATGTTTTTGTTGCGTTCATCTTTAGAAAAGAAAAGATGTTGAAAAACTTATGGAAAATATCCTGTTAAAACTATCGAAGGTGGAATCAATGAAGATACAAGAATTGAAAAACAATAACCCTAAAATTAATGAAGCTAATATGAATTGCTATTCGGACGTGGTCAAATCATTTTCCATGAACTGTATGAGTATTTCTAAGGTTTGTACATAATTTTATACCGGGTACCTATCCTAAGTGCTAACTCTTTCAAAATGGAAATTTCGATTCTCAGGTACCTAAAAGAACGGAAACTATAATTAACACTTCTACCATTTCTCAAAACCCAGAATATTAGTATTCCGTTTAGCTGCCCGTGAAACAAGTTCCAATATCGACATTGAGCTCGACATTTTAATTTAGTAATGTCTGTTACATTCGTTAGACGGTGGCCTAGACATCGTTATTTGACGTCGCAACAGCCTGGAATTTCCTCATTTCAAATTAATTACAATGAGTTATAACAATAATCGACATGTCGATAAGTTCGTCGCTGTCAGAGTTTGGATCGACAGTTCAATAACTAATCTATATCGAATTTTGTATAGAAACACTGTTGGGCAGCCGATATCATATTGCTTTTATAAAAACTTGCAGATTGTCGATATTGAATATGTAATAGAATGTACTTATCAGCGTCAAATTGAATCAGAAACAGGAAAATTAGGTGACTCGACAATAAGATTCAAATCTGTATAAAAATCGATGTCGACTTATTCAACGGCGTTTGACAGGGTCGCTACTTTTTTCCAGATTGATTTTCCATAACTTTTCCAGGGTTTCCAGGTCTATTTTTTTTTATTTTCCATGACTTTTCCTTTTGGTTGGGGAAAGAGTTCTGGATTTTGGCAAGACATTTTCTCATGATCCTGATCATAACGTAAGCAAAAGAAAAGGACGTGAATCTGATATTTTCTAAAGGGAGAAACTTTTGTCTCTTTTAAGCGTGATTATTCACTGACAATAAATTTTAATACGAGTAGAATATATGCCACAAACCTAGTTTGTCATTTAGAGAATCCAAATTCCATGATTCGGATAAGAATTCCGCGACTTTTCCATGACCATCCAAATTCCATGACTTTTCCAGGTTTTTCAGGCCTTCCAGAAAGTGGCAACCCTGATTTGAGCTACCGAGGTCGACAGAAATACTGTGTTACCGTGTCGTTTTCTGTATATAATTTGATATCGACATTCTCATCGGCGCTCGAGTAAGCGAGTCGACAGAAAAGTCGAGATGGTGTCAAGTTGATTTACCATACATAATTCGATATTGACTTTTTATTAGATTTTTACTGTAAAAGACGACAAAACAGAGTCAACAACAACAACAACAACGATATCAGTTTCAACTCCTCTTTTCAATCGATTTTTCCTGGAAAATTTGACAAATTTGCTGTTGGAAAAGTGACCGATTTTAAACATCAACACATGTATCGACTTTTGTATCGACTGTTTTTCGCAAGTGGTTGCTCAAAACAAATGTGCTTAAAACAGAGATGAACAGTATTTCGAACACTTAATAACAACAACCTTTCCCCATTACATGAATGTCAATACACAAAATTTGCAATTTTTTGACACAAAATTGTGGTTGATCTTTGACGCACAGTTTGATACAAGATCAAGTTAACATGCTGATATCAGTTTTTGCATAAAATTTTGCTTCGACATTGATGTAGAATTCCATCAGAAGTCGAAGCTGACATAGTAAGTCGTTGTATGCATAGAATTTTATAGCAAAATCAACCACAATGTCAAGTAAAAAAAAAAAAGAAAAAAAAGACGGATTCTCAATACTGACAAGATTTGATTTTTGTATTATTAACTGTTTTTCGAAGGTGCTTAAACCAAAAAGTTTTTTCTTTGGAAGTGTTTTCTTTTCTCCTTTGCTTTGTGTTAAACGTAGATTTATGTTTTTACAACCTGCAGTTTTTTAATGCTTTTACAGCAAAACATCAAATTTTTATTTAAAAATACAAAAATATTATTGGGACGATTTTAGAACTAACCCATAAATAAAATCTTTAAAATATTAATACAATCAGTAATGAATCAGAATAATTGTGTTTAATTTTTCAAATAATTAATTTCATATACGAAAGTAGTTGCCTTTCTTTTTATTTTTGTCTAACAGCTTGACAATTTTGTGGAGGGGGGGGGGGGAGGGAATTAAAGTTTAGAAGTTTAACAAAAACACTGTTTTTTGTAAACAGATAGTTTAAAAAAAAAATGTTTTAAAAATAATTTAGAGATGAAAAAATAGAAATTAAATGAAAAACACTTTTTTGAACCAAAATAAGAAAACACTATCTTGCAATTCTATTACAAAATTCAAAATGAAGTGGGCTCTTTTTTGGGGGAGTGGAGAGGGGTTAGCCACGTCATGTACAGCCTATTGGCTAGAGAAACGTGGAAACTGTATGGATTACATTTTGAAGTAGAGGTTTGTGGTTTCTTGGACTGATATGAGTTTAAGTTTGGGTGTGATTGTTGGAGAATGGGGATTGTAGGGTTGAGTTTGGGATACGTAAATTTCGCTCTTTTAGCTAATATTAATTTAGAATGGATTACTGAGCACCTATTCGTAACCAGGACGATGAAAAAATCGACATTCTTCGCTTCTTTTGAAATGCAGTAACCGTTAATTTTTCGAGTATATTTTAGGCCGAATTCGATACTCGGATTGCACTTGAAGGTTAATTCGAAAAGTTGATAGATTCGGTCGAATCAATTGCTTATTCCAAAAATTTTTCGTACATCCGCATAGTTACCTGATCCAGTAAAATTGAAGCGAAAAAGTGGATGCTTGTAAAAATTTTCCAGAGATTTCTCTTTACACCTCTCTTTCGGCACCCTAATCAACATATTGTCTCTAAGAGTCTTCACTGATTCATCAACGTCAAATTCAGCGATAAAACCCCGGAACCTAATGAATGATGTTTACATTGTGACTCTTGTCAAATTCATGTCTTCACCTCTCCCCCTATGTATCTTCATTTTGAAATGAGAGCCAAATTAACGTCAGAATCGAATTCAGTGGCCCCCCAAAACTAAAAAATAATACTCATAATGCATTTTACACAATATTTTGTATCTCTCTGTCCTCTGATGCCACAGTTTTGAAATGAGGCTCAAATTAATGTCAAAATTTGAATGAAGCGTGTTTTATTCTGGTCATGTTCATTTTAATACTACCTCTCAACTTCAGATTGATGGGAATCATATAAATACCGAGTTTGAAATGAAACCTGAGAAATTATATTGTACGTCATAAGATATTTATTCCTCTTCCTGTTCCCTGGGGCCCTTATTTTGAGTTACGAGAAAAATGAACTGGACGATCTTCAAGGCCTCACTACACGTATTTAATTTTCATTGTTTAAATTACTGTAAGAAAACTCAAAAATTCCTTCACTAGAGTTTCTTCGAAAACCTACGAAACACAGTTTTTAAAAACACTGTATTTAATGGCGAGAGAAGATAAATAAATTTCTAGGTATACCTAGATGACGTATGAACATAGGGGCAGGCCTGTAGAGAGCCTCGTCCGGGCCTGGGGGGCTAGAAATAAAACAGGCCCCGCCCCTCATAACAAATTTTAGCGAAGGAAATTTTCTCAGAGGCGTTGAATATAAATTTTCCCTTTCTGCCGGGCTCCCAGCTTTCCCGGGCCTAAGGAAAATACCCACTTGCCCACCTCTCTGCAGGCCTGCATAGGGGAGCGAGTTGGGGCCGTCGACATTCTTTGGATTGTCTGAAATCAATAAGAGGAAATGAATGTCACGAATTTTATATTTTCCCCCAGAAGGCATATGTTTATATGTACGAATATAATCGTGTCAGGAATCATTCTGAACCCGCCTTTGACAAAATGTGGGAGGGAGGTACGAAAAAATTATAAGAAACTATTTCATGCAGAATTAAACGAGGAACAGTTAGGGCGTTTCCCTTCCGCCGTATTGTTTGTAGTTCTAAAGATTTACAGAAAAGAAGTGATTTTTGTTGTGTATTTAGCCCTCCTGATTGGATATATGCCCTGCTCGAAATCACTAATGATTTTTAATACTCGCATATTCGAACAAAACTTATCAGCAGACGAGAACGATGATTACACACGTATGAACAATAACATCATTTTGAAATTGAAAATAATAATTTCCGAACAAAATTCTGTTTTATCAATGTAAGTGCAGTCTAGTAAAAAGGAACAAATTTATTTTAACATGAAACCAAAAGCAGGAGATTAATAAATCACCTGACACTTTGCACTGTAGTATAGATGGTGATAACGAACAGCATCATCTCTTCGTCCAGCGATTACAGCGCTTCTAGCGGAGTTAGAATATGCCAATAAATAATATTATGTTGGGGGGGGGGGAGGAGGATAAAAAGATTTGTGTAAAGAAATCTTTGCTGGAAATGTCTAACCCAGCAAATTTTAATTTTCCTTATAATTGAATTTTTCATCAATCGTCAACCTTCCTTGTCACAGAATCCATATGTAATTCGCTTCCTGGAAATGTTTGTGAATGCATGCAGCGCGGATTGGCTGAACACTGATTTCATACTGAGGACCATTGAATCTTCATGTTTGAACGTGAAACGAGTGGTTGGCGCCATTTAGACGAATTCAATCCCATGAACGAGATATCAGAATACCAACAGATGTAAGTCAAGACCATGACAGGAATTTTGTTCAAGTCTGAGGCCATATATAAAATGTCTCCTCATATTTGTACAAACACATAGAAGCTGCATTCTACTCTGACGGATTCCACACAGTGCCGGCATACCACTTACTATTTTTCAACAGTCTTAAGTGCCTGTCTGCTTCACGTAAAACATGTCACATTGATAATGCATATTTTGTAATAGTTATAATACAATATCGACACCTAAAGGTAAAACTTGATGGTGGATACATTTTATTTATAGTTCTTGTTATACTTATTGGTAATTTAAAAAACGCTGATAAGACCCGGCTCCGTAATAAGGGCCCATGCTCCTATCATGCGCCAATCTCGAAGCGTACGAGTGCTAGTGTGGATCTGCCTGCTGAATATTTATTAGGTTGTGTCTATTTGTCGATATATACCTACGAATAAGAAGCTATTTGTTGGTATAGTGCCTTCAACACGTCGAATATGCCAAACGATCGACACCAATTAGCATTCAAATTTGCAATTTCCTGGGCTGAACTGGTAGGACGCGAAAATCTCTGAATTGGTGAAAGCTAGAGGAGAGCGGATTGGAATTTTAAGAGCGAAAAGATGCCCTCTTACCAATACTGCAAACCGTATTGCTGTAGCTGCCTCCATTCCAAAGATATTCGCATTTTACAAGTTCCCCCCAGAAAATTAGAAAATTAGAGAATGTCAATTGGTGTCGATTTCAAAATTTGAGAAAATGAAAAATTTCGAAATAATGAGTGTTTCTTACTCAATTTTTCACGCTGAGTTCGAATTCGTTGTTCCCATTTGGCGGCGACCCTCCGTTCCCGCGATACACTCAAAAAATTCGGAAAAATTGATCAAATTGCGTCAAATAATGACTCTAGCTCAATTTTGACCACGGATTCGAATTCGTCTCGAAAAATTGAGTAACTAGCACCAGCGCCGGCGCCGTAGCTCTCCGAAAATTTTTTCGCCCCAAACATTACATGATGTATAAGTATGGAGAAATTTTCAAAATTTAAGAAAATCAAAAATTCCGAAATAATGAGTGTTTCTTACTCAATTTTTCACGCTGAGTTCGAATTCGTTGTTCGCATTTGGCGGCGATTCGCCGTTCTTGAGGTACACTCAACAATGTTGGGAAAATTGATCAGTTGGATCAAAAAATGGCTCTAGCTCAATTTTGACAACGGATTCGAATTCGTCTCGAAAAATTGAGTAACAAGCACCAGCGCCGACGCCGTAGCTCTCCGAAAATTTTTTCGCCCAAAAAAATACATGATGTATAGTATGGAGAAATTTTCAAAATTTGAGAAAATCAAAAATTTCGAATTAATGAGTGTTTCTTACTCAATTTTTCACGCTGAGTTCGAATTCGTTGTTCCCATTTGGCGGCGACCCTCCGTTCTTGAGGTACACACAAAACAGTTGGGAAAATTGATCAATTTGGGTCAAAAAATGACTCTAGCTCAATTTTGACAACGGATTCGAATTCGTCTCGAAAAATTGAGTACTTAGCACCAGCGCCGACGCCGTAGCTCTCCGAAAATTTTTTCGCCCAAAAAAAGACATGATATATAGTATGGAGAAATTTTCAAAATTTGAGAAAATCAAAAATTTCGAATAAATGAGTGTTTCTTACTCAATTTGCGAAACGTGTTGACACTTTCGAAAGAGGAGATCAATTTGCTCTGAAAATTTCAAACTGTTTTCCTCTAGCTATCCACAGTCCGGAGATTTTCGCGTTTTATTAGTTCCCCCCAGAGAAATTCGCGATATCGAAAACGTCAACTGGTGTATGTTGAGTTGCATATTAGACGTGCTGAAGGCATTACCAGAACATCAGAAAATTTGAAATACAATTGTGACGCCTTTGACGAATTGAACATGCTATTTCTCATACGCCAATTGACGTTTTCAAAGTCGCTAATTTCTCGGGGGCGAACTAATAAAATGCAAAAATCTCTGGATTGGTGGCAGCTACGGCGAAACGGGTTGACTATTTCGAAAGAGGAGATCAATTTACTCTCAAAATTTCAAACCGTTTTCCTCTAACTATCCCCAGTCCGGAGATTTTCGCGATTTCGAAAACGTCAATTGGTGTATGTTGAGTTGCATATTCGACGTGCTGAAGGCATTACCAGAATATTCGCCGTTTTCGAAATCGCTCATTTCTCTGGGACGAACTAATAAAATGCAAAAATCTTTGGGTTGGTGGCAGCTACTGCGAAACGGGTTGACTCTTTCGAAAGAGGAGATCAATTTGCTCTCAAAATTTCAAACCGTTTTCCTCTAGCTATTCCCAGTCCGGAGATTTTCGCGTTTTATTAGTTCCCCCCAGAGAAATTCGCGATTTCGAAAACGTCAACTGGTGTATGTTGAGTTGCACATTCAACGTGCTGAAGGAATTACTAGAATATTAAAAAATTTGAAATACAATTGTGACGCCTTCGAAGAATTGAATATGCTATTTCTCATACGCCAATTGACGTTTTCGAAGTCGCTAATTTCTCTGGGGCGAACTAATAAAATGCAAAAATCTTTGGATTGGTGGCAGCTACTGCGAAACGGGTTGACTCTTTCAAAAGAGGAGATCATGTTGCTCTCAAAATTTCAAACCGTTTTCCTCTAGCTATCCCCAGTCCGGAGATTTTCGCGATTTCAAAAACATCAGTTGGTGTATTTTGAGTTGCATATTCGACGTGCTGAAGGCATTACCAGAATATTCGCCGTTTTGAAATTGCTAATTCCTCTGGGGCGAACTAATAAAATGCAAAAATCTTTGGATTGGTGGCAGCTACTGCGAAACGGATTGACACTTTTGAAAGAGGAGATCAATTTGCTCTCAAAATTTCAGCCTGTTTTCCTCTACCTATCCCCATTCCGGTGATTTTCGCGTTTTATTAGTTCCCCCCAGAGAAATTCGCGATATCGAAAACGTCAAGTGGTGTATGTTGAGTTGCATATTAGACGTGCTGAAGGCATTACCAGAACATCAGAAAATTTGAAATACAATTGTGACGCCTTTGACGAATTGAACATGCTATTTCTCATACGCCAATTGACGTTTTCAAAGTCGCTAATTTCTCTGGGGCGAACTAATAAAATGCAACAATCTCTGGATTGGTGGCAGCTACTGCGAAACGGGTTGACTCTTTCGAAAGAGGGATCATGTTGCTCTCAAAATTAAAACCGTTTTCTTCTAGCTATCCCCAGTCCGGTGATTTTCGCGATTTCAAAAACGTCAATTGGTGTATGTTGCGTTGCATATTCGACGGGCTGAAGGCATTGCCAGAATATTCGCCGTTTTGAAATCGCTAATTCCGCTGGGGCGAACTAATAAAATGCAAAAATCTTTGGATTGGTGGCAGCTACTGTGAAACGGGTTGACACTTTCGAAAGAGGAGATCAATTTGCTCTCAAAGTTTCAACCCGTTTTCCTCTAGCCATCCCCAGTCCGGAGATTTTCGCGTTTTATTAGTTACCCCCAGAGAAATTCGCGATTTCGGAAACGTCAATTGGTGTATGTCGAGTTGCATATTCGACGTGCTGAAGGCATTACCAGAATATTCGATGTTTTCGAAATCGCTCATTTTTCTAGGGCGAACTAATAAAATGCAAAAATCTTTGGATTGGTGGCAGCTACTGCGAAACGGGTTGACACTTTCGAAAGTGGAGATCAATTTGCTCTCAAAATTTCAAACCGTTTTCCTCTAGCTATTCCCAGTCCGGAGATTTTCGCGTTTTATTAGTTCCCCCCAGAGAAATTCGCGATTTCGAAAACGTCAACTGGTGTATGTTGAGTTGCACATTCAACGTGCTGAAGGAATTACTAGAATATTAAAAAATTTGAAATACAATTACCAGAATAATACACCGTTTCGAATCCTAATTTCTGGGCGAAATAAAATGCAAAATTGGATTGTGGCACACGCAAGGTTGACTCTTCAAGAGATATTTCTCCAAATAACCGTTTCATCTAGTATCCCAGTCGGAGATTCGCGTTTTAGTTCCCCCCAAGAAATTCGCGATTCGAAAAATCATGGTGAGTGATTGCATATTCGACGTGTGAGCATTACAGAATATCGCGTTTTGGAAATCGCTCATTTCTCTGGGGCGAACTAATAAAATGCAAAAATCTTTGGGTTGGTGGCAGCTACTGCGAAACGGGTTCACACTTTCGAAGGAGGAGATCAATTTGCTCTCAAAATTTCAAACCGTTTTCCTCTAGCTATCCCCAGTCCGGAGATTTTCGCTTTTTATTAGTTCCCCCAAGAGAAATTCGCGATTTCAAAAACGTCAATTGGTGTATGTTGAGTTGCATATTCAACGTGCTGAAGGAATTACTAGAATATTAGAAAATTTGAAATACAATTGTGACGCCTTCGAAGAATTGAATATGCTATTTCTAATACGCCAATTGACGTTTTCAAAGTCGCTAATTTCTCTGGGGCGAACTAATAAAATGCAAAAATCTCTGGATTGGTGGCAGCTACTGCGAAACGGGTTGACTCTTTCGAAAGAGGAGATCATTTTGCTCTCAAAATTTCAAACCGTTTTCTTCTAGCTATCCCCAGTCCGGAGATTTTCGCGATTTCAAAAACGTCTATTGGTGTATGTTGAGTTGCATATTCGACGTGCTGAAGGCATTACCAGAATATTCGCCGTTTTGAAATCGCTAATTCCTCTGGGGCGAACTAATAAAATGCAAAAATCTTTGGATTGGTGGCAGCTACTGTGAAACGGGTTGACACTTTCGAAAAGGAGATCAATTTGCTCTCAAAATTTCAACCCGTTTTCCTCTAGCCATCCCCAGTCCGGAGATTTTCCCGTTTTATTAGTTCCCCCCAGAGAAATTCGCGATTTTGAAAACGTCAATTGGTGTATGTTGAGTTGCATATTCGACGTGCTGAAGGCATTACCAGAATATTCGCCGTTTTTGAAATCGCTCATTTTTCTAGGGCGAACTAATAAAATGCAAAAATCTCTGAATTGATGGCAGCTACTGCGAAACGGGTTGACACTTTCGAAAGAGGAGTTCAATTTGCTCTCAAAATTTCAAACCGTTTTCCTCTAGGTATTGGTATAGTATGGAGAAATTTTCAAAATTTGAGAAAATCAAAAATTTCGAATTAATGAGTGTTTCTTACTCAATTTTTCACGCTGAGTTCGAATTCGTTGTTCCCATTTGGCGACGACCCACCGTACTTGAGGTACACTCAAAAAAGTTGGGAAAATTTATCAATTTGGGTCAAAAAATGACTCTCGCTCAATTTTGACAACGGATTCGAATTCGTCTCGAAAAATTGAGTACCTAACACCAGCGCCGTCGCCGTAGCTCTCCGAAAATTTTTTCACAAAAAAAAAAACATGATGTATAGTATGGAAAAATTTTCAAAATTTGGGAAAATCGAAAATTTCGAATTAATGAGTGTTTCTTACTCAATTTTTCACGCTGAGTTCGAGTTCGTTGTTCCCATTTGGCGGCGACCCTCCGTTGTTGAGGTGTACCCAAAAAGGTTGGAAAAATTTATCAATTTGGGTCAAAAAATGACTCTAGCTCAATTTTGACAACGGATTCGAATTCGTCTCGAAAAATTGAGTAACTAGCACCAGCGCCGTTGCCGTAGGACTCCGAAAATTCTTTCACAAAAAAAAAACATTATATATAGTATGGAGAAGATGTTCAAAATTTGAGAAAATCAAAAATTTCGAATTAATGAGTGTTTCTTACTCAATTTTTCACGCTGAGTTCGAATTCGTTGTTCCCATTTGGCGGCGACCCTCCGTTCTTGAGGTACACTCAAAAAAGTTGGGAAAATTGATCAATTTGGGTCAAAAAATGACTCTAGCTCAATTTTGACAACGGATTCGAATTCGTCTCGAAAAATTGAGTAACTAGCACCAGCGCCGACGCCGTAGCTCTCCGAAAATTTTTTCGTCCAAAAAATACATGATGTATAGTATGGAGAAATTTTCAAAATTTGAGAAAATCAAATATTTCGATTTAATGAGTGTTTCTTACTCAGATTTTCACGCTGAGTATAGTATGGAAAAATTTTCAAAATTCGAGAAAATCAAAAATTCCGAATTAATGAGTGTTTCTTACTCAATTTTTCACGCTGAGTTCGAATTCGTTGTACCCATTTGGCGGCGACCCTCCGTTCTTGAGGTACACTCAAAAAAGTTGGGAAAATTGATCAATTTGGGTCAAAAAATGACTCTAGCTCAATTTTGACAACGGATTCGAATTCGTCTCGAAAAATTGAGTAACAAGCACCAGCGCCGACGCCGCAGCTCTCCGAAAATTTTTTCGCCCAAAAAAAGACATAATGTACCTATAGTATGGAGAAGATGTTCAAAATTTGAGAAATTCAAAAATTTCGAAATAATGAGTGTGTCATACTCAATTTTTCACGCAGAGTTCGAATTCGTTGTTCCCATTTGGCGGCGACCCTCACTTCCCGAGATACGCTCAAAAAATTCGGAAAAATTGATCAAATTGCGTCAAAAAATGACTCTAGCTCAATTTTAACCACGGAATCGAATTCGTCTCGAAAATTTGAGTAACTAGCACCAGCGCCGGCGCCGTAGCTCTCCGAAAATATTTTCGACCCAAGAATTACATGATGTATTATAGTATGGAGGAATTTTCAAAATTTGAAAAAATCAAAAATTCCGAAATAATGAGTGTTTCTTACTCAGTTTTTCACGCTGAGTTCGAATTAGTAGTTCACATTTGGCGGCGACCCTCCGTTCTTGAGGTACACTTAAAAAAATTACGGAAATTGATCAATTTGGATCAAAAAATGACTCTCGCTCAATTTTGACCACGGATTCGAATTCGTCACGAAAATTTGAGTAACTAGCACCAGCGCCGGCGCCGTAGCTCTCCGAATATTTTTTCGCCCCAAAAAAGACATGATGTATAGTATGGAGAAGATGTTCAAAATTTTAGAAAATTCAAAAATTTCGAAATAATGAGTGTTTCATACTCAATTTTTCACGCAGAGTTCGAATTCGTTGTTCCCATTTGGCGGCGACCCTCCGTTCCCGAGATACGCTTAAAAAATTCGGAAAAATTGATCAAATTGCGTCAAAAAATGACTCTAGCTCAATTTTGACCACGGATTCGAATTCGTCTCGAAAAATTGAGTGACTAGCACCAGCGCCGGCGCCGTAGCTCTCCGAAAATTTTTTCGACCCAAAAATTACATGATGTATTATAGTATGGAGAAATTTTCAAAATTTGAAAAAATCAAACCTATCCTACTCAATTTTGTTCGCTGAGTTCAATTTCGTTGTCCAAATGTGCCGATGACGCTCCGTTGCCGAGATACGATCAAAACTGTGAACTTACGATGGAGGGGGTGATACTGGGTCGAAAATTGAGTGTACATCGATTTTGATGACGGATTCGAATTCGTCTCGGGAAATTGAACAATTCTTACCGGGTCGCCGCACCGAAGCCCTTCGAAAAGTTTTTTGTCCAAAAAAATGCCTGATGTATATTATGGAGAAATTTTCGAAAATTTTGATAATCAAAGAAATTGAGATTACCATCGATTGCTACTCAATTTTCTTCGTTGAGTTCAAATTCATTGTCCAAATTCAACGGTTATGCTCCGTTGCCGAGGTACGATCAAAACAGTGGACCTACGGCGGAGAGGGCTATACTGGGTCGAAAATTGAGTGTACATCGATTTTGACGACGGATTCGAATTCGTCTCGGGAAATTGAACAATTCTTACCTGGTCGCCGCACCGAAGCTCTCCGAACAATTTTGAAGATGAGTTGTAGGCTGAGAATTTGAGCGTTTTGCAGGAACCCTGTCTGCTGTACTATTATTGAATGAACACAGCTGACGAACAGCTCGCTTAGGTCTACCTCTGGCTTTCAGTTTTCTTTTGAACTGTAAGTTAAACTTACTTTAAGGAGGTGATGCTGAAAGAGACTCGGTTGTAAGAGACTTTGATGGAAGTTCAGTAATGTGAGAAGCAAGAAGGGGAGAGGCATCCGACAATTCACGTGAAAAGCTTGTCCCTGCTCTGACCACGTCTTCTTTTTTAGCGCTTCTACATACTCCGTAAACTGCTCTGTACCATAACACGAAACAAGGGTAGCTATATTCATCGCAATGGGTAGTATTTGGCTGGTACATGTACCGACAGACAGCTTCTTACTTGTAGGTATATACTGACAGATAGCTTCTTATTAGTAGGTATTTACCTACCAACAACTAGACACATCCACAGACATGCATAAAGATGCATCGTATTTATTATGTATGTCTGTGTTACAGTCACATTACATTACAAAATTACAAATGTCGGTTGATTCCCTTACGCTTAACAACGTCATTTTATCAACAAATGTCGGTTGGTTCTGTTACGCTTGTTTGCGTCCATATTAGGTTTTGATTTTGAAAATTCACAAGTGGCAACACTGTTGTCACCGGTGTCAACTTTATTTTTTGTTGTGTAGTGATTATGCGTTTTTGGTTCCTGATAACTTGCCATTTCGAATTTTCGAATTAAATCCAGTTGTCTTGGTGAAAATAGTCCGCAGAATTTCGTCAACTTACCAGTGTATTCATAAGCTTGTCTGTCTACCAGTTTCGAACATAACCCGTGATAATGGTAAGTGAATTACGGTCTGTCATCTTCCAGTTCAGTTGATTCCTTTTTTGATATCTTACTCGCACCAAGAAGCTGTACTCGTTCTTTGTCTACCGAAACTGCTATTTCATTCGTAAAGAGGATCTAATCATAGTCTACAATGATTTTTTGTGTTCCGTTCTTGACTCATGACTTGGAGCAGTTCCATTCAGCAATTCTAATTCAAACTAACCTTTACCAAGCAAATTCAGTTTGCCCGTTCACGTATCTCATTAACTCTTCATTGCGATTATTTTTCAGAGTTTTAACTACGCAGCATCGAAAGCAAATCTGAATCCTTCGCAGATTCAGACTGTCTCGTCAACAAATGGCGTTTCCGATATCTTGTCGAATGGGTAACGTTTTGTTTTGTTACATATCTGTATGTTGGTGTTCGACGTCATAATAATATACGTCTTGCGATTTCAGGTTGAGCAAGCCAATCAAGGAATCTTTAGATGTTGGTCATCCGTTAGAACGCATTGAAAAGAACGTAAGTTGGTGATTTTGATGTTTAATCTAGAAAGGGGCTTGTTCACCTGAGAACTATAAAAATACTTGCTGGAGTATTACTCAGGTGATGCATTGTGGAACCGAGTGTGCTTAAGAATTACCATTTTTCTCATTTATTATTTTTCAGCGTCTTATGTCCGATTTTCAATTGAATATGAATATGTTGAGAAATATTCAGGGTATCCACGCTCCTTTGCGCATTAGTATGGAAGTAAAAGCCTTCGATAATGTCGGCAGACTTCCGTTTCTACCCAGCAGTAATTTAGGAAAGGACGTGCTTCTGGGTCGCGATGATTACATCGATTTCAATGATATCTTGAATCCTCCAGAATTCCACGAGAAAATGAATAGACCCTACGCTGTGATGGATCGCAATTTAACTATTTTATAAAATCGGGTTTTATTTTGTTTTTCCCCACATTATCTCCAAGTTGATGTAAGTATGTTTGGTATCAATGTTTATTTTTTTATTTGAATAAATATTTCATCTATGAAATTTGAATCGAAAATGTTACTTACTTCCGTGGTAATGAAATGAAGTGTTCGTTCAGAGTTGGTCAAGCTTTTAATTTTTTTGAAGCTAGCTTTCTCATTAGTTTAATGAATTCCCTGCTCCAAAGCTCTCGAACTCAATTCCCACTGCTCTTTTTGTTCTTGAACTCAGTTTTCACTGCTCTTAAGGTCTCGAAGTCAGTTCTCAGTAATTTTGAATTTCAGGGTTTGAATAAATGAGTTCTGATTTCGAGCTTATGAAAAATCATCTCGAAGCAGAAATGGTTGACTTGTTTTCAGCTCGACTGTTCTAAATTCATCAATTTCCAGTTAAAGCTTTCAAATTCAGCTCTCAACGGGCAAAAGCTGAACGCTGATCTCAGCTTCCCCTTCACCTTCCAATGAAATTAATCAAATGGCACTTTCAAAAACCACGCCAATTTTGGTAAAAATTTGAAATGGTTTATTTTAAACTACATTATAAAAAAGAAGAAAATAGAGCTCTCCAATAAATGAACACATACAAACAATCACGTATCACATTCGCATGTAAGTCACAAAGATAACTGGAAATGGTAATAAAAGTTTGGTAATATCAAGGATGCTTTATTCAATCACTTCGAATGAGTGGGGGCTGCGCTCATAAAAACAACGCCCTCCTATCCACGTTGATAACACGTCGAAGTTGTCGTCGAAAAATACAATATCAGCATCGGCGCCTGGATTTAGAGTACCTTTCCGGTCCGCAATGCCGAGTACCTGAGCAGGGTGCAAGGAGGCAGCTTCCACGGCTTGAACTTTACCGCAATCTAAGACAAAAGAACGTGCCTTCAGCTTCGTGAGGTTCAACTGAATCGATTTCATATGGGAATAAAACATAATACGTACTGGTGTACTCGTCCAGCAACTGAACGCATTTATTCAGCGATGTAATACTGCCACACAAAGTCTTAGTTCCTAATATGTAAGCGCATTTATCTTTAATCTCAATTTCAAGAGGACCGATGCGATGTATACCATCTTCTAAACCGATAGCTGATATGGCGTCCGTAACCAGAACCAAACCTGAAATATTCAAACGCTTAAGCCAGGTTGACACGATGTGCTAGATTTCTATCGGATAGTTGCCAGCAGATAGCGAACCATTCACCACTCGCCGGATAGCACGCTATCTATCCGCTCGCTCCACTCCCGAAGTATCCGACAGAAATTTAGCATCGTGTCAACCTAGCTATAGAAGCCCATTAAACAGAAAGGTGGATACCGCTTGATTCTGATTGTACAACAGCAATACCTTCATAGTTCGTACGATAGACAATTCTCACAGCTTCTGGATGAGTATGGCAGCCGTCATTTATTAAACCGAAGTATATAGGCGGGTTGCCTTCACGTTCGGTTGCTAGTAATCCCAGAAGGCCCGGATCTCTATGATGGAACTGGAACAATACGCATGAATAAGGCCGAGTCGGTACTCGAGTAGTAATCGTTTTTCAGGCCATGGTCATTCTTTTCAGGTTTCGTCAAGCTGATAAACTCGTTAGAAAAGTCACTTCGATCCTTTCAAATGTTATTTTGATTCTGTCAAAACCTGTTACCACTCATCAGAAACCTGACAGCAGTAGATATTCATTCGAACTTCTCAAAAACTTATTACACCTCAGTTAGTCTTCTTAGGACACATAATGACTAGTCAGACTGTGTTAGGATCAACTAAAATTTATTCAGACTCTGTTAAAAACATATTAGGCTTCTTTATAGACTCATGCATGCTAATTTGGACGATGCCAAAATTTCTCGAGTTCAGTTAAGTAGTATCTGATAAGATTCAATATTTATTCAGATTTCGCGAGACTCATTCAATTCCCACTTATTCAGACTATACCCCACTGGAAATTGCAGCGCTAGAAATGCGCCAGGTGCCGATTCGGGCATGGGGCCAAAAATACGCTTGATTTGCGCCGCAACCCGAGCCAGCCTCGAATCAGAATCCAGGCACTAAACTTGGGCAACATTCTGCATCTAGCCTCCAAATTTCCAGGCGAGCATCAGGATCAACGAACAAGATAAATACTACAAAACCCTCTCCCATTAAGTATATAGGCGTTGTTCGATTCATCGAACATGCATCAAGTCATCAGCATTTATTGGCAATACTAATTGCTTGACTACTTTCATCACTAAAAGCTTCAGATTCATGTACTTACTGGTGTCATCGCATTAAACAAATGGGTAATTAAAGAAGCACCGTTTTTCACTGCTAGTTTCGCCGTACCAAGGTTAGTGTCAGAGTGACCTGAAAAACAAGAATCAGTTATGCATCTTTCAAATGCAAGTGTATGAAGTATATTGCTTTCAACGTCTTGCGCAAGAAGTGCTCTAGCTCATTGGAAGCTTTTCCTGTAGCTTCAGGCTCAGTGAAGTTTCGTTTCTACTTTGAGAGAAACTCCGTCAATAAACATACTGTTTCATGCAATTGGAAGAACTTCGGCTTTAAAAACGTCAAGTAAACACAGATATGTGGACCAGAGCTCTGAAAGACATCAAAATCTCACAACTTACTGCATATCATTTTGAACATTCATCCGACTTCAGAAATCTGTTGAAATACCAATTCCAGTTTGTATAGAAACACTTTGCTCAGATGTCACATTATATCTTTGATGAATTACCACTTGCTCACTATTACAGTTGTACTTTGACAAAACATTTTCGGCTGCTATGCCATCATCAGTTGTTTTACTCTTACAGCCGAGAAAATTAGAGAGTAGCTCATAGGTTCGAGTAATACCGTATGGTAAGCTGTGATTGTCAGTATTCCTGTTGGTTGTTTGGTCTGTAGCGCTTGTCCCAAGTCTTGCTGTTGTAGTCTGTTTCTGTCAGTTCTTGACTTCTAACGCCATCATCAGTTGTCTTACAGCTAAGATTATTATAGAGTAGGACTAGTACAGGTTCAAGGAATACCATATGGTAAGCTCAGATTCCTATTGGTTGTTTGGTCTGTAGCGCTTATCCTAAGTCTTGCTGTTGTGGTCTGTTTCTGTTAGCTGTTGACTTCTGTTTGTATAGTCCAACGGCTTTTGAGTGATCATTATTGAGGAGGGTTCACTACTGAATTTTAAACGGGCAAGAAGGTCATGACTAGAATAAAAGAACAGGGAAAATCAGAAAAATTCGAAGATGGCAAATGACTATAGGAAAATACCAAGCAACATAAGAAACTTACAAGAACAAATAATGGAAACAATAAAATTAAAAGCAGGACAAAACAACTTGACAAACACAACATAATTCACCAGTAAACTTTTTTTCACCGTGATTACTCAAAAGCCACTGGACAACACAAACAAAAGTGAACAGCTAAGAGTATCAAAAACCTCCGAGGCGACCACAACGTTGAGTGTCGGCGCGTCGTTTTCACGACCAATGAGAGACGAGCAGCGTTCTGCTGCTTGGCGTGCTCAGTGTGAATTTCGCGCTTCCCTTCACCCCACTGATACAGCATTTTCTATAGGTTTTTGATACTCCTAAGTGGAACAGGACTATACAGAGTGCAGACTACATAACCAACAGAAAGACAATCATAACTTACCATGCTGTATTACTTGAACCTAACTGTGAACAAACTACACTCTGCAATAACGTTAATTGTAAGACAGCTGATAACAGTAAACATTTTGGTACTTCAGGAACGAATTAAATTAAACTTCACTAACACCTCGTAGTGCAGGGGTCTGGTTGGCTGACGGGGGTCTGGTCGGCCGAGTGAATAGCGCGCTGGTCTCGGAATCCGAAGGTTCCGGGTTCGAGTCCACGTAGCAACTCGCTGCATTTTGACCTGGGCCGGTTTTTCGGCAAGATGTGAAAAAGGCTAAGACAGCCCTAATAGCCTCCTCGACGTCTCTGAGGTAATGCTCGAAAGGGCGGATTCCAGGGCTCGGGTTGAGAGTAACATTAGAAAAGAGTAGATGATTCGATTCTATCTCATGTTGCCGAAGTTCTCCAAATAATGATAATAGAAAATAGTAGCTAATTATCTCTACCCATGGAAACGATAATTCCTCGGTCAGTCAACTGCTTTATCGTATCTAACGCTCCGTCTATTTCTGGAGCCAAGGTGATGATTTTGATGTTATCCAGACTGCCGTACATCTCCTCCACACTCGTCAAACCCTATGACAAAACGTGATATCATTTTCCAGCAATATTTCAAAATAGCAATCGTCACTTGGCATTTCGTATTTCCATCGTACGTAAATACGTAAGCTTACGGTCAACTTTTCAATTGAAAAAATTGATAGTTACTCCCTCTAGTGTCCGTAGATTCTCCACTACATGCGCACCTACTCTCGATTTGCTCACGAACGGGCCTTCGACATGAACTCCTAGGTTTATGGCACCAGTGGTCGCGCTGATTTTAGGTAACACCTACATGTTCAAAAATATAATTAGCAACCAAATAATTCGTGACTCGCGTGGACGTACAAGTTGACTTACTTTCTTGTATACGTCCGGGGATGATGAAACTAGTGTTGGACAAAATCCTGTTACACCATACTGCAACAAGCCTTCGGATACTACTCTAAGACCTTCTTCAACATTATCTACATTGTTGGCAAAATCGTATCCAAATCCACCTGAAACTAGAGTTATTATAGCATCTTCGAATGGGCGGTGTTGATGAATGAGTCACGAGAGTTACAGGGTCTTGAACTGAGCTCGGAAAAAACCAAAAGGTTTCTTTCCAATTCTCAGTTTTCAATCAGAATGTTTGCTATGCCTTCTGGGATGATGTTGAGGGCGTTCGAGACAAAGCGATATTATCTGACTTTATGAGATAGGTCTTAATTAATCGAGAAAATCGAATACGGGTTCCTAAGGTTCGGATTATACTACGCTACTCACCATTGACTTGGATGTCGATCAGCCCTGGAGACAACAGAGCTCCTTTGCAATCGATCCTAATCTCCGGTTCTACTCTTTCATCGAAGAAAACTTTCATATAGTCGACGATTTTCCCGTCTCGAATAAGTAGATAGTCATTCTCAACGATTTCTCCATTCCTCAAGATTCGACAATTTTCGAAACGCGTAAGTTTATTAGAAGCCATGGCTCACTGAATCAGCTCCGAGTAAACACACATTGAAGAGAACATGTAACTTGATGAACTAATACAGCCTTTGTGATCGACATTCCATTCGGGTAGGCACTGACATCGAAACAATTGCCCAATAATTCAAAGCTTGTTCATGTTACGCTCAAACTCAAAGAGGCTCAACATATTCGAATGATAAGCTGATAACGATAACTACTGTTCCGTATTCAATGTTGCCAGTTGCCAAAATATTGACCGGATGAGAAAAATATGAAAAATTGTGGGATTTCAGTTTTTCACTTTTCCGGTGAGTAATTTCCATGTTCCAGTAAATAACAATCTACGGAAGAACCAAAATAAAAACGATCGTAATCGTAGCTGATGTGATGATCTGATGAATCTATGGTTTAAAAAACTTGAAGAAATTAGGGCACTCGAGTAATTATTTTTTGGTTGGCAGAAATGGCTAACCTGAATGTCAATATTATCAAAATAAATAATTTTCTGACAATTTCATCTTATGGTTACTTCGTCTCAATAAAAATTCGTAATTTAATTTAAGTGATTGTCTTGAGAACCTCTTATGATAATTAGTTAAGAGCATAGAGAGGTGAACTTTCAGTGATGAGAACGTGATACGTTGCAACTCGTCTTGATTAAAAACCATCCGCTTGTATTTCCAATTCGTCAGAGGAACTATCAAGAAAAATGAATATATTACCAAAAAAGAGGTATAGTATAAATCTTCCTACTCTCCTTGATTTGCGTTACTGAATTTGAGTTATTTCGTTGGGCATTGCCATACTTGAAATGCCCATTAGCCTACCCAGTCGAGCACTTCAGTTCTTACTCTTCCTGTTCAAATCGATTACGTGTATATCAACCTCGATAATTAACTCATAAGACCATTCTCATCCGCAGGTGGCATGTTCGCAACCGAGATAACATCGCGAGGGTCCGAAGAGATGAAGCGGCTGCCGCTGAAGAAGCCAAAGAAATTGAAAGGCGAAAGCGTCTCGCGGTAATCTAGTTTTCATCATCCATCATTATCCCTCCGGCCACTGATGCTATACTCGAAAGGGTAGTTTCCGGGGCCGGGGGTGCGGTGTCATAGAGGCCACTTTGGCATGCGTGCATCGCCATACATCCCACCACACCAATCCGGGTCACAGCGTCCCAAACTAATGACAGTATTGCTTTGCAGGAACAAGAAGCCAAAATCGAGTTCATGCGTCAGCAGACCAAGCAGAAATACGGCCTACCAACTCACGTCGAACCGGTGGTTGCGGTTGCTGAGCCACCTCCCAGCAAACCCGAGCACGTCAACTTTTTCAAAGATCTGGAAGAGGGTGCCGTTGTTACCAACGCTAAGAACAAAGACCACGAACAGGAGTTGAAAGATGAAAAAGAGAAATACGAAAAACAAATCGGTTATCTTACCTATCTCGGTCAAGATACTAACGAAGCCACCGGCAAAGTTTCATGGTATAATAAACCTCGTTCCAGTATCGTAGAGAATGATAATCAGGAAGAGAGCGACGTGAAGAAAAAATGCGCGTTGGATCCGGTGTACAAATTCAAACATTTCTTCGATAAGCACCGTTTCGTCCCCAAAGTGGTGAAAGAGAAACCGAAGCCAGAAGAGCGAGAAGTGAAAAAGAAAAAACACAAGAAACATAAATCGAAACATAAGAAACGTAAACGAAGCGACTGCAGTTCGTCTTCGGATGATGAAGCCGAAAGGCGAATCAAAGAGCAGAAGTTACGGTTACTCAGAGAACAGCGGCTGAAGCGAGAAAAAGAAGAAAAAGCTCGAGCCGAAAAACTGTTAGCCAAGATGCGTGGCGAAGAGATTGTCGAACCGGAGAAAGAACCTCCTCAGTTCCAGCAGAAATACAATTCGCAGTTCAATCCGCATCTGGCCAAGCAGAATGTCATCAAGTGAATGGCTCGCGGGTTGCTTGTGGTTGACATTCTGTGCGCTGTTAAGGACTGTCCGAATTTGGACTGTGTGTTTTTGATAGCCGTATTCGCAAATGTATGGCATGCTGAATGTTCTATACAGAGGAATTGGGAGATGAGCGAATGTAAATGTGATGAATAAAAGTTTTGTACTTCGTTGTTGTTTTGTAATAGACTGTTTCTGTGTGAGTCATCAGCTGTACGAAATTGAAGAGTGTATTCTTTTATGTACGGAGTGGAAAACAATGAGATGTCTTGAACTATACACAGACTGAACAAGAAGTGCTAAACAAAAACTAAGCGATATTATTCTTTTATCTTGGCACTGGGTTCATAACCTATATGAGTAAATCACTGTCCTCCTACTTGAAGTAACAGTACAACCCCCCCCCCCCTCCGTTTATCCGAATTACCGCGTTATCCGAAGTTCCCAGAACCATTCCCTATTATCTTTCTGAAGTTCCATATTTGAATGATATTTCAAGTGTTGGCAGCCCTATATATGTGTTAGTGATCATCTATGATTTACTGTAGGTGGTGTTGCTGCCTGTAGCAAACTTCAACTGTCATTTCATTAAATTGATTAGAAATTCACTTTCAAGGAAAATTTGTCCTAAATTCAACTATCATCACCAAAAAATTGTCCTATCATCAGTTCTACTGGTAGAATAATTTTTACTCTATTCTTTTACTCTTCAGAAGATAGCAGTTCTTCTATTTGAAAATACACATCAGAGATCAGACATCAGTACACATGGTCACTCATTCATTGTCACCCGCAGATGTAATTTTGTAGCGCACTCTACTGCAAGTCTGAATCCCAATTGTCCAACCCCGTAGCCATGGAGAGCTGGGACTGAGCCCCTGTAAAAGTATCTTGAGCCCCCTAGGCAAAGATACCACCATTAAAAAAATTGATGAAGAGAATTAATATCAGAGAAACATTTTAAAATTTAGAACTAAAACTTGGTTAACTAATGGGGAATCTTGTATTGGGAATGAGATTTCGAAAAAACGTGTGTTAAAGGCGAATTTTCCCATATTTTAAATTCAGTTTGAGTTACCTTGGGGGAGGGGGTAATTCGCCCCCTTCGCTACACCATTGCCTCGTAGAAATCTTTCTTATAATCTACTATGTGTATCCTAAAGCCCCCCCCCCCCCGGTAAACAGTCAGCACCCCCTATTGCAGATGGCTGACTACGGGCCTGGTCCAAACATTTACCATAGGTATTACCAGAACATGGTAGAGCACCTGGAAACAACCGAGTACGGACATCTGCCATCTTGAGTCCAACCGCGCCCGTCGATGCCGAATCCGATTATGCGGAGCTAGCAAAGCGTACCGAGTAGTCAATTCGGCTACAACGGGCGCGGTTGGACTCAAGATGGCGGATGTCCATACTCGGTTGTTTCCAGGTGCTCTAAACATGGATGCCGAAATAAAAATACGCCCGTGCAATTCTTTCTTTTCTGTACAAATTCCAGGAACTGATTGAAGTAAACAGCATTATTCTACTAATAGGTACTTACATCATGAATTCACAACACTGTCCGTATTATCCGAACTTCTAATTATTCGAAGTATCC
Organism: Acanthococcus lagerstroemiae; assembly: GCA_031841125.1. Lineage (NCBI taxonomy): Eukaryota > Metazoa > Arthropoda > Insecta > Hemiptera > Eriococcidae > Acanthococcus > Acanthococcus lagerstroemiae. Next base: position 17,335,136 of record CM063113.1, on the reverse strand, counting down.
AATTCCCCAATTAGTTCGGATTAACGGGGTTGTATTGTACTTGCCACTTGCTCCAAGCTCTAGCAGAAGGGAATAGGAACTAATAAAAGACTCTTGCCATTGCAATTGCATGTCAAACTTGATGAATGCCCCTAATCCAGAGACAAATGAATCGAACCGCGGCGCTGGCGGGGAAAGGACACTGTTACATGGATATGTTATCTAAAGGCGACCACATTTGATGCGCATAGGTAGGATAGGTACCCATATATTCCAATATACCTTCACTGGCCCTCAATTCTCGGCACTGCTCAGCATTCTCCGTGTCATAGCTACGCAACTATACATCCTGATGGTAACGTTTTTCTGCGGAATTTTTCTCTATTGTATGGCGAGTCATGAGACATAGGTACCCATGTCAAAAGAAAAAAGTCCAGCCATTGCACAAGACCAGGGCTGTGATAACGGAACGGATTAGTTAAGTTAACATGGTATTATTACCGCTTCATCCCGGTAAACGGTTCCGGTAAATAACGTTACAAGTAGTTACGGTATTGTTTCGGTAACGTTACGTTACGGTATCCGTTACCAATGTTAATTTAAGATAATAAACCAATAAGAATTTCACAATTACGCCCACTTCGTTGCTTCGTTCTATAAGTTTATATTTCACTGAAGAACAAGGAACTAATAGTTAAATATTGTGGAGCTTCCTAATTTTTTATTTGTGTAGAGGCGCCAATTTGGTAAACATATGCGGTGGGGGGGGGGGGGGTGCGAAAAAGTAAAGTTGTTCATTTTTTAGTCATGATAGATGAGAGGACGTTGAGCATGTACGCTACTGACACAGGTGTTGATCAGAGTTTCACTTTCACTGTTAACTTATATAGTTTGCTGAATTACTGAATATAAGTAATAAAAAAACGAAAATCATGTTCACGATCACAAGAGATTAGAGCAAAATAAAACAAAAACAGTTAAATAAATGAAGGAATGGTGAAAAAAAATCAAAAGATGGAACTTAAACATGTGAATTTTACAAGATAACACAACTCAAAACCAGATAGTAGTTCTTAACCCATGTATATCTTAGCAATCTACAAATCGAAATTCAAAGGGGGCTTTAGTTCACTATACATTAGGGTTAAACTGAGAACTTCTATTGTTATCTACTGATAGACTGATACTGAGTCTGAAGCCCGTTTCACACTATGCCGTGTTGCCGGAACGGCAGCCCTGAAGGCGGTCAAATTATCATATACAAAAGTCGGGTCTTCACCCTTCACCCAGTGTGCGTCGTCTTGTTCAATCTGAACGCACCCCAAGATTTACCCATTTACCGGGTAAAAATGTTTCCTGTATTCCGTGACTGATTCTTTTCGTTACGTTCTGTTCCGTTCCGTTAATTATGTTCTGGTAACGTTATCTTTCCGTTAATCCGTTAAGTTAATTATTCCGGTTCACAGCCCTGCACAAGACATTGTTACGTGGATATGTCGTCCAGGCGACCACGTTGGCGCGCGTACTCAAAAATCCCAGCACTTTATCTATAATCATTAATTCTCGGGATCGCTCGGCATTCTCTGTGTTGCCCGGTCAGAATGCGATGGAATGAATGACTGCATAAAGAAGGAAATATACAACTACATACATCACAATGGTAACGTTTTTCTGCAGAATTCTTCTCTCCAGTATGGCGAGCTATTAGTTATTAGACATATTTATGTCAAACGAAAGAGTCCGCGGCCACTGCGTGGGAGGACCTTTTTTTATATTGATATATGTCCTCCAGGCGACCACGTTGACGCACATGTCCACATTCCAATACCTTCTCTTTGGTCGTCAATTCTCAACATTCTGTGTTGCCCAGTCGAAACACGATGGAATGTATGACTGTGTAAAGAATAAGGAATACCTATGCAATTACATACACCGCGAGAATAACATTTTTCTGCAGAATTCTTTTCTTTTGCATGGCGAGCCATTAGACATATCCACGTCAAAAGAAAGAGTCCGGCTGCTGCACAGGACACTGTTGTTGTCGTCCAAGTGACCACGTTAACGCGCATACCCATATTCCAATACCTTCCCTAGTTAATTCTCGGGGTTACTCGGCATTCTCCATGTCGCCCAGTTAAAACATATGATGGAACGAATGACTGCGTGTAAAGAAAGAATATATGCAATTATATACATCACGCTAGTAAATTTTTCAGCGAAATTTTCCTCTTTTGCGTGACGAGCCAATAGACACATCCATGTCAACAGAAAGAGTGTGATAATAGCTGCCTGGTAGGACACTTCCTCAATTTTCGGCAATTCTCCATGTCGCTTAGCGAAAACGTGATGGAACCTTTGAGTATAAATCTCCTGGAGAGATAGAAATCGGATTATTTACATTATACGAGCGTGGAACAGTAGAGCGCGCTATACCATGTGACGCGCGTTATTGTCATGTGAATGCCCCGTCGTAAACAAACTGATTGCCATAAGCTTTCATTAGCACCGGGGGCATCTGCATGACAGAAATACGCGCTCTATAGGTGTGGCATAGGAAACACGGTTTCTATCCCTCCAGGAGATTTATACTCAAAGGATGGAACAAATGACCGCATAAAAAGGAATATGCAACTACATCATGATGGTAACATTTCTTGCAGAGTGTTTTCTGCGGAATTTTTCTCTTTCACGTGGTGAGCCATTATAGACATATCCACCTCAAAATGAATCGTTCACATTTTCTCTCCAATAATTATGATGTACCAAAAGTGGATCAGAATACTGAATATCAAGATGCAAGTTGTGCACTGTAGACTTCATGCCTGCGGCGGAGAACAACATAGGTCCATAATCAGGGATGCTTGTTTACACATATTATAGACAATTCGGATATAAACCTGCACTAAAGTGCGCTGCAAAATCACATGTGCGGGTGAAAATAAATGAGCGATTTTGTGTTCTTACAAATAGAAAAACTATGCTATCTTCAGGAGGGTTAAAAAGCCGAATAGAAATTATTCTACCAGTAGAACTGATTATAATTCAAATTTTCGGCGATGATGCAGTTAAATTTAGGACAAATTTTTTTATGAAAGTGAATTTTTAATCGACTTAATGATACCGTATTTGAAGTTTGCTACACACTTACAGTAAAAAAATCATACATCATCACACAATGACACAAATATATACATGGCTGCCAACACTGGAAACTTCATTCCAATACTTGTCTATGATAATATGGTGTAAAGAAACGTAGACAATGTTTAGAAAGTAAACAAATGTAAATAAATGTAAACAATTCCGAAAATGATTGAAAAAAAGCTAATACACATGTAATCAGTTAATCACAAATTCACAAGCATAAATCCAAATTCAATTTCTTTAACTTACTGAATTCACAAAATCACAATTAAGTGATTGTAGGTAGCTGCACTGCCACCATGCCACCTACATCCTTTGCTGTCATTTGTTTACATTTGTGTACACTTTACATTTATCCACACTATTTGTCTACATGTAGACAAATGTATTTGCTTATGCAGATTTTTGTCTACATCAACATCCATGGCCAAAATGCTTACCACTCTCCATTCAATGAAAATAGAAACCATTGTCTACGTTCGAATTACTGGAATAGAGATCTACCAGTATTCTATTCAGTCCTACGTGATTCAAAGAAAATACGAGCCACAGCCAGGGATGTTGGTGCAGACAAGTAGTGTAGATACATGTCAAGTGTACACAAATGTCAACAAAGGGTGAGGTGGCAGTGCAGCCACCTACAATCTCTTAATTGTGATTTTGTGAATTCAATAAGTCAAAGAAATTAAATTTGGATTAATTATTGCGAAGTTGTGATTAACTGATTACATTATGTATTAGCTTTTTTCCATCATTTTCGTAATCGTTTACATTCATCTACTTTTGTCTACTTTGTACAGTGTCTACATTTCTTTACACCAAAATGTAGACACGTGTTGTCTACGTGTAAACAAACATCCCTAGCCTCAGCTAGCCACAGCTGGTAATCTTATCAACGGTGAATTATCGTTAATCGTGAGGGCGGTCCCTTGAAGCGTAGTATCGAATGGCGAATACGCATTTTACACTTCCTCACATTCCGGCGGAACTTATTTCAAAATATCCTCCACTCCTTTACCCTTTTTCAAATCAAAGTCGTAAAAGATTTAGACTAATCCAATCACAGTAATTCGTCTTTCAGCTTCTACGCAAATAAGAAATGCGCGAACGAATAAAATAGTTTAATGATATTACATATTATTGACAAATTGTTTTCAACAGTCTCATAACAATAAGAAATGGATTTTTAAAAATTACAATTTACCTTTGTGAATTTGTCAGCTAATATATGTCCATCGAAAAATAATAAATACTACAGTGTTACATACCACAACGAAGAAAAAAATAAAGAGAAAAAAAAACAAAAGAAAAAAAAACAAAAATAAAAAAAAGATGCCGCACAGACAATTGTACGCAAAAATGAGCAATCTAAACAGGAAAGACACCGTTTGCTTTAGCGCTAACGATCAGCTACGATTTTGCCGTCATAAACACACAATTACTGAATTCATGTATAATTCGTAGAACCTGAAAATCACTTTTAGAGTTGCAGAATGAATATCAAAATGCTCAGCCCGGTGTATTTCAAAAGCAGCATATATCTGTTAATCGATAAGCGATATCAAGTTATGAGTTTGGACTTCGTAGAAACTGCTTCAAATAGTTAAAGATCACAGAAAAATTTACAAACAGAAAGTTAGGTGCCCCTGCACATAGATGACTTGAACGCTGTTAAGCAAAACAGAACTAAGCGACATTTGTTGAAAAAATGAGTTATTAGTATCGTTGGAAAGAGCGTGAACAGTAGAATTTTCCAAAACTGGGCCAATTACAAAAATGTGTACCCATGTTGAAAATAGCTCATCAGTAAATGCTATGTAATATAGTTTCTATATGGCTCTTGAACTTCGAATCACGTGTTCTCAAAAAAACACATTTTGTCGCTTGATTCTGCTTTGCTTAACAGCGTCTACTTACAGGGGGTGGGGGCGAATAATAAAAAAATTGCCGAAAAAAAATCGTAAAGAAAGAAGTCCTTATGCTAATAACTAGTCGTACGTTTTCGTCCACAGACAAATCAAGGAAGATTAGTTCAACGATTACACATTTCAGACCAGAATGTGCTCATGGTCGGAGGATACCAAAATTCTTTTTCACAAACAGTCGCACAGAAGAGAACACTCATCGACGACGAAACGTATCACTGAATATTTGAATAATTTAGGTTAAACATAAAACAATATATACGTGAGATCGATGAACTACAACAGAAAAATCAGTTATTTCGAGGCCATCGTGAGAGCCCCGTTAACCGAATACTGTTAACAGAAGCGCAATTAGTACAGGAAGATTGAAAAACATAAATCTCCGTTGTTAGGTAATAAAAAAAAAAAATAATAAAAAAAGTACAAATACAACTACATAGGATAATATTGAAATGTACGTTGGTGTTACAGGTTTCAAAAAAAAAAAAAAAAAAAAAAAAAAATTCACGCAAACAGGAACCGTTTTCGTCCATCTTATATTCGCTCCAAAATATCTACACTAACCGAAGAGACTCGCTTGAAATGCTTGAAATTGTAACAGTCGATACAAAAATCCATCGTTACTCTGCCGACACGACATTACGATCGAAATTTGATACAAAATTCGACGCGAAAGTCGAGTTACCATGTCGACGTTGGATCGGATAAAATTTTACATCGCATTCGATGCTAACTTCGATCCAGCGGTCGCTGTCAACTTGGTGACTAGACTTTGAATCAAATTTCAGAGGCGTTGATAGTATCACCTTCCAGAAGGGGCCTTTCTTCTTTAGGGATGGTCGAGTTGAAAAATTATAGCGTTTTAACTAGTACAAAGCCAGTAATTTTACTATTTTAACCTCAGCGGGGCAAATACCCCCACTGGCACCTTCCAGATAGCGCCACAATCCAATTATTTATCAAATCTAAACAGCTGACAGATTGGGATCGACATTTGCTTCAAGGACTATGTTGAAAAAATTAAAAATAATTATTACTACGTCATTTAAAAAAAAATACAAAAATGAAACAGCAAAACATATTAAATAAAAACAACGGGTAATGTGTAAATTGATTTCCAAACAAAATTATTTTGATTATCTTTTTTTTTTTTTTTTTGTATAATAAAATTTATCTAGGAATGTTTTCTAATGACTAATATCAAAAATATAATCAATTTAAAAAAAATTAACAAATAAAATCACAAAGGAAAATAATCACAAAAAAAATGTTGTGATGCGAACGATCATGTGCTGGAATAATGCGCGGAAATAATCTTCAATTCGGAGGGGAGGAAAAATGTTTTACAAAAATACAAAAAAATGAAATCTAGTTATTGCAGGTGAGTAAAAGGCAATGTTTGTAAAATACTTTATGGCACTCCGTTTTTTTTCTTTTCCATTTTTTCGTTCTACTTTGGTTAATATGTCCGAATTATGGATCATGCATATCATGCGTTATTAGCATTGAAAAAGGATACTAACTAATCACTACATGTGATCATTAAAAAATAAGAATTGGGGAAAAAAAAAACAATAAAACATTTCAACAGGAAAAAATGTGCGTAATTAAAATCAAACAAACATTTTTTTTTCTTTTTTTTTTCTTATTAAAAATTTTTAAAAACAAAATGAAAAAAAAATGAGGTATAGTAAAGAAAAATTATTTTAAATCACAAGTTTTCGAAAATAAAATTAAAACAAATAAAATTACTATCATTCAAAAAAAAATATTAAAAAAAAATGGAAGAATAAGTTTAAATTTTTGCAAGACATTAAAACGTAAAAAATAATAATAATCAATAAGAGATAATAATAACCATGTAAAAATTAACAGCTAAAAAATTTCAAAAGCTACAAAATTAATTATCGGTTGTACAAGTTCGTTAATCACCGCAAGTGTGTGAGGCTGAGCCCAAGAAGACCGTGGAAAAATTAAATATTCAAAAAATCAGTCCATGTAAGTGGCAAGTTAATTACATCACATTCCAGATAGGTCTCGTGCAAAAAATTAACCATTTACATCCACCATTCCATCGAATACGAAAATTCATACACACACTGACATTTGTGAACAGAAATAAAGGGAGCATAAGGTATTCTCAATAAGGGTCGACAGAATAGCAAGACATCTGAAAAACGAGAACTTGCTCTCTCCGAACGCAACATCATGAAGCAAACGAAGGGAACACTCAACTTTTTACTCACGAAATTTGCTCGAATAAGCGGTTGCAGATTACTCACAAGTGTTTGCCTTTGATTTGTTACCTCGGACAACATAATCCGCTTCTAAAGTTACGTAATGCAGCTTCGTTTCCCTCAAAAATTTATCACTTTCCCGTTCACACAGGGCGAAACAGAAGACGAAACAATTTTTCAAAAATGAGAAGGAGAGGAAGGTAGAAACAGAATTGACGATATGGGCAAGAATACATACCAAGACATTTCATCTGATACCTTTCGACTGTCTTCGATTACGAACGTTCAACGGGGGAGGATATTTTCACATTTTCGTAAGTAGACAAAATTAAAAGAGAGAAGACTTTCTTTAGATCGCAGCTCCCACAATGTTTTCAGCAATGGCAGATTTACCCGGCAAAATTCAGGGGAGAAGTGCAAAACGAATAAGAGAGCAAGATGGCGGTACAACTTGTTTCACTTTTTTTTGGGGGGGGGGGGGGGGGTAGCGAAAAAAATTAGCACACAGTGGCAGATCAGGTAAATCTGGCCTTGGTTCTTAGTCAGCAATGTAAGAAATTCCGTTCTCCCAAAAATTATCAACACTGGCGGATTCAATAGAGCAACAGGTGGACGTTTGCTTGCTGGACTCCTGGGTCCAAAAACACCCCACTACCTCCTTTCCCAGCCACTAGAATAAAAAACAGCGCAAATCCGTTCAGTCGGGTTGATACTACTCGATCGTTTTCTGATGGTAGCCATCATTTTTTGCACATAAGCCCCCCCCCCTCCAATAAAATAGTTTGATCTTATGATCATCTAATCTCTGTTTAGAACCTCCGAAACCCTCACACACAATTCCAAACTGTAACATCCTTTCTGCGAGGCTAACTGCCTTCAAAATACCAAACGCTATCGAGCAATTTACGAACCCGTAAACCTTTAAACGTATTATCAAAATGGAATGTTCTTTTCTTAATAATTCAAATTCGTAATATTATTGCTTAAATTTACTATAACGTAAAAGGTATTTTTAAAAACGTATAAAAACCTAGATATCGTCGCCGCGAAAATAAAAAACGAAAAACAAATTCGAAAAATTCGATATCCTATATCATAAATTTCCAACAATGAAAACACGAAAATTCATTTCCTAACGCGTTAGCGAAACCATTTTTTTCACTCCGGACTCGTAACGTTCCGGATACAAAATTTAAAAAATTGACGTATATCACTACGTATGAATTTTCGCCACGAAGAACAAAAAAAAAAAAAACAAAAAAAAAAAAAAAAAAACAGAAAGCGCAAATACACGCGTAATGCTTTTTGTAAGCTCGAAATTGATATTCGATAACTAGGATAACATAGAAACTTACCTTCTACGACTTTTTGAATTACAAAATAAAACTAAACATTCATTCCGTCAGAAGCATCCAAGCATTAATCTTACTTATATATGTATATCAGTTAAAGAAGTAATTTTACCCTCCTTAGTATACGGTACACGTACAAAAATAATAATACATATTAGAATAGCATTCGATATAGAAAATAGTGGGGGATTCATTATATAAACATTCTTATATAAATCAATTTGTATCACAACTTAGTTTACATCGGTTGCGATTTCACATTGGGGTACTCAATTCAATTCATATATTCGTTCCTGCATTCGTTTCTACAAGGCATACCTGTAAATCTGACTTCGAAACAGTGGCTAATTCAAAACCAAAACCGATGTTGACTTAGCTCATATTGTAATCAAATCGACCAAACTTGCGGTGGTTAGGTTTGACACATTTGTATAATAGGAGACACTATAAATGTAATAGTTATAATAATTGTAACAATTAAGATTAAAAAAAAAGAAAAACCTACACAATAGAAAAAAAAAAAGTATGAAATATTTAACTTTTAAAAAGATGAGCAGATAGTAAACGTATAATATTTCATGTATGTAAACAGAAAAGAATATATCATCTTAAATAAGTACACACGAGTAAAAATGAAAAAAGAAAAGGAAAGGCAGAGATTATGATTGTGCTTATCAGGTAACTCATGGAAAATATAATGAATTATATAACTTGAAAATTGTTAATAATCCAAAAAAATGCTTCATGCGTTAATGCTATTGTATAACCAGCGGTCAAGAAAATAATAAATCACTAGATAAATCGAGAAAAATATTCGTTTAAAAACATTAAACATTTAAATCTACGACCAGAAAATTCATCTAAAGAGGATAGAGACGAAGGACGGCAGGATATTCACATTAGAGGCTACACATTGAAAAGGTTTTCCAAGCTTTATTCAAAAATAAAGGAAAAAAAGAAACGCCCCGGTCAGTTTGAAGGGTCAACCATTTGGAAAAATGACGCCGCTCGAATCAAAATTTCCTGATAGACGCCTTTTCGAATCCACACTTTATCACAAAATGAGTTAACAAAATAATCAAAAATAAAGCTCAATTTCACTTTAGCCGCAACCGACGCATGAATATCCAAAATCGTCCATCGATAAAATATATAAAATAAAAAGGGAGAGAAAAAAAAACAGATTATTTATATATAAAAAAAATCTAGAATATAGGACAAGAACTGACAAAATAGGAACACAATTAGGTTTTTGGATAATAATGATAAAATAATAAAATATTAATCATCATCATCAATATTGTACAAAAAAAAAAAAAAAAAGTAAATCGATAAGCGCATTTGACATCAAAATGAATTTCTCTCGCATTGTCTACTCGATACTTAAAAGTTAAGAAAACAATCCATAACGGGGAAAAATTAAATAATTATTTGTAACTAAATTCTGATATGCGAATTTGAAAAAATAAATACCTGCGTTTCACAAATAAAATAAAATAAAATAGATCGTCCAACGCGATATAAAATGACCAACGTTGACACGAAATAAATAAAACTTCTCTACAAACATTGACGTGAGAATCGCCTATACTTGTAATTAAAAAATCGGTTACTTTTGGAAAACCGAAAGGCTTCGAAAAAATAACGGATATGTCATCTACAACGTAACTTGTTACTAATTAAAATATCTAATAATGACGGGCGTTTGTACTAAAATATTCGAATACACGTTCGAACAAAAAAGAGAATCATAAAACAGAAAAGAAAATAGAACCTTCTAAACTAACGCATCTAATATTAATCCCGATAAAATCTAGATTTTCGACTAGAGATTTAACGTTAAACAGTACAAGTATAATTAGATACACAAGCAAGACTATGAAAGTTAAATCACTTTCAAAACACCGCGTTATAACCGATTCACTTATGAAATATACGTAAGTAAAATGATCGCGTTATTTCACTACATAACAAAAAAAAAAATTAAAACTAAACTTTTTTTTTAGTTTTTTCCTTAATTTTTTTTTGAAATTTTCACAACCAACGTTTGGTTCATCATACCCACCTAAAATATGCATTTTAGAATATGCATTTTAGGCGGATTTATTAATATTAAAAACAAAAATATATATCGAGTTACTTGTTAATAAAATTTAAACTTGGAAAATGTAAAATGTAAAGTAAAATAAAATAATCGTATTACTAAGAAAAGAATAAAACGAGGGAAAAAATAAAAACGAAAAAAAAAATAGTACAGCATAACAGAGCTTATAATAAATGAGAAAAGTAATTTTAGACATGACGGGTCTTCAAGAAACATGAGGCAAGACATTCATAGCAAGTTAAACTAGACCGCAGAAAAATCAAAAAAGGAAAAAAATAGAAAGCATCGGTGACTATAATGCGACAATTATGCTAATGTAGTTTACCACGTTGTTACATCGTTAAAGATATGCTCATTAAAACGGGCTTTTTAAGACCAAAACATGGTGGTTGTTCTTGGCTACAGTAATAATGCAACCCTCTGACGTTATCTTCAGACCGCAGCATCTAGAAACCTGAAATCAGGAGAACAACACATTATACTGGTCGTTCACCCCGGCTGTATACAATGAAACCTTCGTCGTGTGCACGTCGTGGTCTAGACATTCACCCCAACCATAAATGATGACAAACCCTTTCCGTGAAATTAGTCCAAAGATGTTACACAAAATCTTTTTTGTCGACTGGTACTGTGCATGCGCACTAGGGTGTCCCTAATTTTACAAGTTTTCGCAGTTGATTAGGGGCGCACTAAAATTTGTTCCAATGGACATAAAAACTCGCCATAAGAAATCTGAGCTCAAAATCTGAGGTCAACAACCCGTGACGCTTTGACCTTGAAGTTATGTGTAGTAATAAACTTTTACAAAAAAAAAATCTCGGAACATATCAATTTTAGGACTAAAATGCATATAACATAAAATGTTCCTCGTCAAATTTTCTATAAAAATATTCTATATAACTTTTCTCTAGAACGCACGCAAAAATGTGTGAAAAGCTTCAAGGAACGTGGCCTTTGTTATTTTCTCCAACATATCTTTAGTTATCTAATAAAATATTAACTTTAGGACCAAAATGCAAATAACAAAATGTTCTTTGTTAGATTTTCTAAACCGAATATTCTATATAACTTTTCTCTAGAACACATATTTACCAAGATAATCGCAAAAATGTGTGAAAGTTTTGAGGAACGTGGCTTTTGTTATTTTCTCCTTCATAAACAATCTTTACTAACTAAATCGCAGTTACCTAATAAAATATTCACTTTAGGACCAAAATGCAAATAACATAAAATGCTCCTTGTTAAATTTTCTATAAAGAATATTCTATACAACTTTTCTCTAGAACACATATTTACCGAGATGATCGCAAAAATGTGTGAAAGTTTCAAGGAACGTGGCTTTTGTTATTTTCTCCTTCATAACCAATCTTTACTAAATTGCAGTTACCTAATAAAATATTCACTTTAGGACCAAAATGCAAATAACACAAAATGCTCCTTGTTAAATTTTCTATAAAGAATATTCTATACAACTTTTCTCTAGAACACATATTTAACGAGATAATCGCAAAAATGTATGAAAGTTTCGAGGAACGTGGCTTTTGTTAATTTTTCTTTCATTACCAATCTTCACGAATTAAATCGCAGTTATCTAATAAAATATTCACTTCAGGACCAAAATGTAAATAATATAAAATGTTCCTTGTTAAATTCTCTATAAAAAGGTCCTACACAACTTTTCCTTAGACAACATATTTGTCAAAATAATAGCAAGAATGCGTAGAATTTTCGAAAAACATAGATTTTTTCATTATTTTACGGCTGAAATATTCATTAATGTCGGGTAATGCACACTACTCTGTCTACTGAGGCAAGCACCCCAGTCTGCCCCCTCTCCTACGTGGCTACGCCAATGACAGCTTGTCAAGGACCTACTATAAAGTTAATCTTGGATTATGTAACAATTGCGCGCAAGATATAACATTGTGCTGTTATCTCATCGTTCAATGGGTGAAGATGGACACATGCAGAAGTTTTTGCGATTGTTAAAAGCTTGTATTTGCAAGAGGTACGACTCTTGGTCTGACTGTAGTGATAAAAAATTTGCGGAAGAGCCTAAAATTGCGAAAACTTGTAAAATAAGGGACACCTTAATGCGCACGTTGTGAGCTAGACATTCACCCCGACCGTATACAATGACAACCCTTGTCCATGAAATTAGCCCAATGATGTTACACAAAACCATTTTTTGTCGACTGATAGTGCGCGTGCGCACGTTGTGGACTAGACATTCACCTCGACCGTATACTATGACAACCCCTGTCCGTGAAATTAGCCCAGTGATGTTACACAAAACCATTTTTTGTCGATTTGTACTATGCGTGTACATGTCCTGGGCAACTTACTCAACGTCATGAAACACGTGGCTAGTAACAGAACCGCGGCCGGACCCTCTTTGGCACAGAAAAGGGTAACTCTAACTCAACAAAACCGTGAAGAAAGCAAGGCAAACTATCCCGAATAACCTGTCCAGGAGAGTCGCGCGTCAGAAACAACGACCGCCACCTTCCGTCATCAGATATGGCGCCACAAGAAGGGGGATTTTCGGAGCGAGAATCCAATATCTTACAGGGGATGGAGACGTGGTTAAAAATGAATGTGACTCAATCTAAGCATACTCGAAACAAACTGGGCACCATCAAATTTTCTTCGAAAATCAAGGCCGGACTGACTTCGGGGAAGTTGACAACCATCAGTTGAAAATTCGTGCATTGGACTTACCTTAACGTAAGGACATTCGTATTCGCAAAGCAACGTTCCGTCTGGTAAGAAAATGCAAATATGAAACTTGTTTCCGTGAGAATCGCCGACCAATATGTTTCCGTTAGGCAAGACGTCGATTCCATTTGGATAGTCAGTCAATCCTTGATTACCGATGCGGTTTAAGAACTGCCCTTCTGGGGAAAACACTACCACGCAGTGTCCTTTGAAATCGCAGATGTAAAATTTTTGATCTGTAAATCAAGAGTTCCACAACGATATTATTAGTTTTAAAAGACATTAGCATAGCAACTCGTAATAAGCCCGACTTTCATTAAAGTGGAAAGATGAACAGAGAAAATAAGAAGAGGGGAAGGAAATAATGGACGACAGGGTGAAGTGTCCCAATAAAGTGCCATTTTGAACCAATACTTTTCAGTGACCTGGATATTGAAAGACTTTTTGTAATTCTTAATGCGTTTCCTATTTGCGTTCACAAGTAGAACTGGGGAGAATTTTCACCTTTGTGGCATAGCTGTTGGGTTTCCAGTTGAAATCAGATGCGGAAACAGAAACAAATGGGAAAGCTTCAAAGCTGAATGAACTCGACCTTATTGCGAACTCAATGGGAACGTTCCTAAAAGACTAACCGAAAACCTAGCCGAACCTAGTGGTGATGTATTAATTGTTTTGCATACAATTCGTTTTTCTACGTACAAAAAGTGCGTAGTTTTTGCTCCGCATCTGAAAGTAGATACTACATAAATTTTCTCTTCTCGCTAGGAAAACAAAAATGCTGATTCACACGCGTTAAGGAATAAAAAAACGAAGACTTCATTTGCTTCCCATGTCCCAAATAAAAACTTCCTTTTCCTGTACTCTGCAGAAGGTTCTGGTTCTCGACCGAAAAATTAGAAGTGTTATTGTTCCGGACTACCCCACTATTTAGCCCATCTCTGGCTTCGCTACGGAAACTTGTTACTTTATAATTTCGCTGGTCCCTCCGATACAAGATACTGGGTATGGCCCACGAATTCAAAATACGCGATTGCCGATATCTTACCTCTAACAGCAATATCCGAAGGTTCGGTCATCACGCCCTTGCAATCAAACCAGGTCGACAGGGTACCTTGTTCGTCCAACTTATACAACGATGGCTGCACACTGTCCACAATAACAATCTCGCCATCCTCGGTAACCGTCATACCGGCGACAATGTCCACGTATCTGAAAATGTGAATTTTGGCAAATTGAGAAACACAGAAATCGAAAATATTTCATACGTGACTAAGCAAGACTCGGTAAGAACCTACTTAAGTCGAATTTTCTTGACGAACAGTCCGTCGCGCGAGAACAGCTGCAACCGAGAACGTTCGTTCCCACGATCGCAAATAACGAAATTTCCGGTCGGCAGTATTTCCACCTTCCTCGGGTACCACAACTGGCCTTCCAGTTTGCCAGCCATTCCAAACTGCGTTCTGAACTCTCCGTCTTTGTTGAATACCTGAGACGAATACACTCGAACGATTACGAAATTGTTGAGTACGTCGTCAGGAAAAGTCATTCTCATAATGCAGCAGACTCCTTCCGGAGTGGTGCACCGTATCATGCAATCATCAGACACCTGCACCTTCTGCTAGGAGTTACAATCGATTCTAGAGAGGCATGCAATATTTTGAAGCAACTCAGAGTGTTGGATCAACTACAGAATTCTGAGTTGAGTCCTATCCTTTGGCTTGCACGTAGGCTCTCGACAAATAGCGCCTCACTTTCTGCCTGTCTCATAGTCAAGTCAGTTAAATGAATCAGAAGAGATGTGCGAGGTTGATGACATAGCTTCCAGATCCAGTTAGCAGACACGGGCACAACTCGTTTGGGAAATGATTAACTCTCCGCCAACTTCAACAAAACATCAACCCTCAGTTCTTTTACAGCATCAATCAAGCAATGCTCAACACCTTTACAACACAGAGGTAACTTTCTTCATCGATTTCAACTCAGCCTCAAAATAAGGTGATTTTGTGTGACTAAAATGCAATTTACTTCCAAAAATCAGATAACTGAGTCAAACCTTCAACTTTCGAAGAGTTGATGCTCATGTCTGTGGCAGGAGGCGGATGAAGAAGATGAAAAAGGAATTGAAGTACTATTAGTCCAGGCAGATTAGACAAAAAACAGGCCAATTAAAACATTTTTAAGTATAAAGCGGGACTTCGCTTAAAAGTATCAGTTAAGGTCCCAGAAACATGCCACTAAAAGTTCCGCCCCACAAGTGTTGTGCTAACTTTTCTGTGGCACGTTTTAGCCCCCTGAAATCAATCTTTCGGCTGTATCTCGAAAAGTTGAAGTCCTAGAAAAAAAAAATTCACACAAAAAATGTTCCTCGTGACATTTCCTATCAGATGAGTACTTTAAAACATAGTTTAGATCAGGTCGTTAGCCTACAGAGAGTTTTAAAGTAGAGCAAGATTTCATGAAAACAGAAATTTTTGTAATGATTGAATGGATCCAGTCATTACCCACTTCCAGCGAAGTGTGCGATGTAATAGAGGGATACAGCGGCGATGTATATGGAGTGTATCTTCTCATCAGCACACTGACTGGAACACTGCCAGATATATCAGGGACCAGGCAGACTGTGAAAAATTGTACGAATAAATTTCGCATCGCAATTCGTTTGAAACTGAAATGAAACAACTGGTCTCCCTTTCAAGTGGAGTAGTAGCTAATGACTGTGTAAACTGTTACGATGCATATGGCGAAGGTGCGCCAATGCTGTCAAATTTTCACAGTATGAATTTTTCTGGGGTAAAATTTAAGAAGAAAGAATGTGTAAAGACTATGACCACGAACACGAAAATGAAGATAAGGACTGAAATAGTGCCCGTGGATCCTCTGACTATTTTCAAAAGAATTTCTATTTTGAAGAAAAGTGATGCTCGGTTAGCAGGCTATTCGGAGTTCGAATTGGCTCCATTTCCGTTGGCTTTATTTGACGAGCACGGAATGCGACGAAGAACATTTTTTGTTTGAAACATGTTTTTCTAGGATTTCAACTTTTTGAGATATGACCGAAAAATTGACTTTGGGGGGCTAAAACGTGTCACAGAAAAGTCAGCACAACACGGGGGGGGGGGCGGAACTTCTAGTGGTTTCTGGGACCTTCACTGATACTTTCAAGCGAAGTCCCGCTTTATACCTGAAGATGTTTTACAAAATCGCAATTTGCCCGGACTTTGTACAATGTCACGTAAATCAAGTCGTCTCTATTTTATTTATCGTCTTCTAATCTTACTTGGGAAGAGTTAACAAATGAGCTGTAAGTCATTCTCATTCAAAGTAAAAGAACTAATAACTCACTGGAACTCAACTAATTTCCAAAGCGTATCAACTCCAATTGATAAGACTCCATTATTTTCAAAAAAAAAAAAACTGAATACGAGTGGATTTATCAACTTTTATGGATGGTGGCCATGCCTATCTGTCAGTCGATTGGTCCGTCAGTCAGGGAATAGGTCAGTCAGGAAATCAGATTTTAGCAATTGTCAGCCGGCCTCGCTTACTTGTTGTCTCTTAATCTAGCTGGTTGTCCGTCTCTGCCTGGCTGTATCTTGGGGTAAAAGATCTACATTTATTCCTGAGAAGCAACACACTGGAAAACTTTTAGCCATAGGGAGAGAGAAGGCCCAGGCTTTGAGTTTTAGTACGTAGAACCTGGTTTCGTGACAAACATTTCACGGGAGCGGTGACAGAGCCCATTCTTACTGCTCGAATTCCCCACCTTATCTCCCTCCCCCCGACTCAGATCAATCATACCTATCAGAAAACAGAATCTAAAATACTACGTGTACAAAAGTTACGTGAATTTTCAAAAAACAATCCAAACCCCGCGTATTTTGAATCACGTTCATAATTCACTTTGAAGAACAGCATTATCCAATATCGGTCACCAAACAGCAACTAACGACTATACTATTTACAACGCCGATAAAAATTTATTACCACTCGAAAACGCTGATACGATAAATCAATCGTAAATTTACTGTACCTGAATCCTGTGATTGTTCGTATCCGCGACGACAATGGCGTCATCCTCGCCGACACAAAATCCGTGAGGCGAGCCGAACTGACAGGGCGCGGACCCGAGTTGCCCAAATTTGAAATGAATCTCCAGGGCGGCCACTCTTTGCGAGTTGCTACGCGAGTACGTGTGAAACCCGTTGTGGTGACTGACTCCTCCGCTGCTGCTTCCACTGCCACCGCCACCACCTCCACCCATCGAGTGCATCATTCCATTACCATCCATTCCTATTACGCAAACGAATACAATGGGTAACACGAATAAAGTATATAATGGTGGGTAAATCAGTAGCAGAAGCCGTTAGCTCGCTGATACCGATATGCCGTAGCATTCTCTCTACGAACCATTATGAGACGAGAAGAAAGGCGATGGTCCCGAATCGAACGCCGGAACGCCGTGGCCATTCATCAGCATCGAAGACGGACCGTTCACCAGGTCCAATACCGAACTAGCGTCCACATTCGCATCGAAGGAAGACATGCCATTCAGCGTCCCGTATCCATTCGTCATCATGTCTACAAACATAAAACCGTGGTCAACAGAATGCACCCTCTCGAACCGAACGATGCAAGTACCACCCGTATCAATCACAAAAAAGACCCCTTACCATTTCCTGGCTCCGGCAAATGTACACCGCCCAACTTAGCTAATGCTTGAATATTATTGATCAGGTTCGACGGGATCTCGGATGGTCCCAAAAGATCCAACGGGAAGCCGGAAGACACATTACTGGAAGCGGTTATGGGCGGCGAGGGTGGTTTCCCGTTGCACGCCAGCGTCGCCAGCCGGGTCAAGTTCATTTCGCCCAACGTAGTCAGCCCTTCGAGAGGCGGCGTTTGCGGCGTCATCACCTGGAAGTTCAGATCTCCGTCGAAGGACGACGGCATCGACAGCGGACTGCTGGTCATCGGACTCGACTGCATGCTGACCGTGTTCGTAGCCGTACCGTTCCCATTCATCACAGAGATGGCTAGCGGGTGGTTGTGCAGCAGGTCGTTCGTATTCGTCTCCAGCATCAAGTCTTGGGTGCTTCCGTGTCCGTTCATCAGTTTCTCAAATGGTTTCTCAGGCGGGGTGATTGCGTCCGGGTCCTTAATGTAACCGAAGGATTTCTGAAAGGAATACGCCCAATTATAAGCTGATCCAACCTCTTCACATCATTTCGCATTTAGTAAAACAAATGCACAATTGAGGTTTAAACCTCACCTATGTAGCGCTACCACAGGTAAACCTTTTTGCGGGTATTGTTATCAGTTTGGGGTGATCTAATCAGTAATCACTTCAAAGTGATAAGAGTACAATGAACATATTATGCAATTTAAGTTCAAGTCCCAATATATCACTTCTTCCACAGCAAAAGACTTCGTGGTTCAACTACCTCCCCTCCTCATCCACTCACCGGCACTCGTATACGTTTAGGGCTTCCAGGGGATTTTGGCTGGTAATTAATGGGAATTCATCTTTTAACAATATAAAGGGTTTACTTAATTGCTATCGATAAATACAGCTGAATGTAAGATATTCCGTTTTTGATTCGCGAAGAATATCCATGTTACTTATGGGGATATACTAGGAAGAAGAAAACTTGAGAACACAGAAGAGCCAACACTGAAACTCGTGCCATCTTTTTAATCTTTTACACAAGCGAAATGCCAACTGCTTAGGAGGAAAGTATCGCTACTTCCTATCTTGCTGGAATCTACATGTGGACAGATAATGAAAATCTGAATCCGCGTAGCCCTTTTAATACGCACGGCAGGTAGTAACTGTAATGCTATGCTGCGTTTAAAATATCAATGTGATTACCTTTTATACCATTCAGCAAGAGTGCAATAGTTTGCCCTTTCAGTTTTTCAAGGAACGTAATTTGCTATCAACACCTCAAAATCCTTCCAATTCACATACTAAACAATAGGCCCAAACGACTAGTATATTACAGTGCTTTGACCATGTGATCAAGTTTTCATACCATTCGGCTGAAGTGAAATAAGCAGATCCTTTCAATTTTTCAAGGTAGGCAACTCATCTATGTAAATTTTCATGTATTTATCAAAAAATATCAACTGTGACTTCTAATCATGTTTCTGATTTTCAGACGCACATGTACCAAGACAAAATACTGCGAGTTAAAACTCACACGACCCCTCGTATTCAACTGAAAAACAACACAACCCACCCATTTTCAATATTGGGAAATTTAGCACGTGATGAAATTCAATTCCATTCGGCAAAATAACTACTAAATTTCTCTCATCAGTTTCATGGGTCACCACAACCAGTTCTAATAAACTTAGTATGAAACACTATGTAAGCACAGACATATGGAGAAGTTGAAATCAAAACCGAATTTTACCATTTTATTCCAAGTGTGCAAATAGGCAAAATACTGTATATGGGTGCAGGAATCTTTGCTGCGTCTATGAATGTGCTGTATGTATCACATACTTCACTTTCACAGGCGCAGCAAGCAATATTCCTGCACCCGTGTACAGTATTTTGCCTATTTGCGCACTTGGAATAAAATGGCGTGAGTCGGTGTTGATTCTAACCTCTTCATTCTCTCATCAATATTTTTTTCTACACACTTTCTGGAATCAAAACCATCTGCTTTCGGTGGTTACAGATGAAAGTGCACGGCTCACGGGTTATTTGCCTCGCTGTTATTTCAGGTATTCTGAGATTACAAAATCGTTCTTGAGGGGCAAAATTTGGCATCAGTTGTATCGACTTCGTGAACAAATATTGCTGATCAACGTATACATTGCCAAAATAAGCCGTTTGGTAACAGTAATATGACATTACCTTTGCAGCGCTTTGAAATTTGTCCAAATTTGTAATAAACTCTAAAGATGTAGAATAATTAGGTTTCGCGATTTTTTTCTCAGCTAGAGCCTTCAACTGGGTTGCTATAACTTGTTTCAACATCAAGATTTCACCGTCACTACCATTGTCCAGAATACGTGTCGTAAAATTACAGGCATACTCGATCTTGTCCATTTTCTTCTCCATGCTGTAACAGAAGCAGATACATTATTGATGAAAAATTAGAATCTGGTGGACGGTTAGTCACACTATTGAACATGTAGAACTATGCGAAGCTCAATGGTCATTCACATGACTCTTAACACTCGAAATATTGAACCGGATTATAGAAGCCCTCAGACGGTCACATGTTTCAAGGTAGAGGACTACTAGGATGAAAATATGTGCACGAGGGCTTTGCCTCCTCGCTGCATTATGACCCGACTATAATACAGACATTTGTTTCACTTATATCAGCTCTCTCAGAGCTGGCAGGCCGAGCCACACAACTAGACAGACGCAGACATGAATTAAGTACATACAATCAGAAATCTAGGTTCAGAATATGCCAGGTATAGATATGAAAACATATTAGACATAGGATACAGAGTAGTGGAGATTTCGGTACTCCGATCTTTGGCCTCATTTTCACTAAGCGGAAAGGGAGAAATAGCTGCCAGTCCGTTTGTCCACCAGTGTATTTTTCTGTCTGCTGGTCCCCTTGACCGTCTGTTTTGTAGGTTAGCAAGCTGACTGTTTTGGGGTCTGGCAAATAGTCAATTTCCCAAGTTGGCTGAATCTTGAAGGGGATCCATCCGTTATCCTCCCATACAGAAGAAAAGATCCAAATTTTTTTTTTTTAGAAAATTGTTCCAATATTATGCGGGATTTGGTTGAACTTCAGTGCAATGTCATAAATGAGAACAGGGGAATTTGAATTTCCTGAATTTCTAAAACTCCTAAAATCTAAGCATGACAGCGTCTCCATTTTAATGCTCGACTTGAAACGACAACGCTCAAGTTTACCTGAACAGTGAACGTCAGATTTTCAAGCAGTTGCTAATCTCTTACCAAAAATTATGGCTACTATTTCAGGGTGTTTATCAGATTCGAAAATCACAAATGGGGGATTATTGGGAAACTTTGGAAGGAGGGCATTCTCTGACTTACGGCAACTTCTTTCTGTTCAGCATTGTTGATTATTCCGATAGAAAATTCATTATTTTTACTTTCGTTCGGAAAAATACTCCTGCGCAATTTTGAGTATCTTTTAAAATATGATTCTTTTGAGGAGGGTTTCCGGAGAACTTGGGAACTACACATGTGTTCACCCTTTTTGCCAGCGACAAAAAACACCGAACAAGTTGCTTATCTAAAATTCGAATTGGCGAAGGTATTTTACCCCGATATCCACCCAAGTAAGAGCGATCCCATCCCTTAATAGCGAGGGGGGGGGGGAAAGAGACAAGAACTAATATTCACGATCCGAAAAACATCAGTCCAAAACAATATCACGTTCATTTTCCTGCAGGCATGGTAAAGATCAGTTTATCTAAAGAACAGACGGATCATGATCTGGAATCGTTCCATTCGTGATCGAGAACTTCTGATGATGATCATGATAGATTGTAAAGATTACAAAAATCTTGAACTAAAGATCAAAAATCAAAAAGATCTACTTTTCCGTCAATTATCCATTTTCATCGGCTATACGTCCATCATTTCTGTATTTTCGGATATTTCTCACAACTATTTAGCTATTTTAGGCAAATCGTCTGAAAATACATGTATCACCTTGCCTTCCGAAAGTAAATCCAGTATTGATTTAGTCGGAATGATAGTCAGAAAGCCAAGCTGACAAGCTACAATTCGAGACAGCCAGCTAGGCAACAGGCAGCCCAGTCTTCCCACCATACTGAGAACCCAACTTTCCTCTCTTCACTCTAATTTCATTACCAATACAGACACAATGACAAATTAGCCAGTAACTCACGCAGATACACAAGTGAGACAGGTACCTAGTTACACAGATACTAAGCAAGCTGGGCTACAAAGTGGCCAGGCGGTGATGACTCCAATCAATTCCAAAAATTTCAATATTAGTGATCATCACTGGGAAACGAAGAATCAAGTCAAAGTTTACTCTAACTAGGAACTCACACATTCCCGTATAAGTCTCTCATCTCTTCACTCACCACAAATGTTCAGTCAATCTGATTTACGAACAATTCACAATTTGTTCCCAGAATGAGTCTAAGTTGAAGTTCTCACACAAATATACTGACTCGTATACATTCAGATTTCCCTTCACAGTAAATACCTATTACACTTCGTTTCCAGAATAAGACCTTCATATTCTGCACACTTGACACGAATATACTACATGATAAAAATGGCTCTTTCGCTCCCAAGTTTAGAATAAATACTGTACTTATCAGCGGTGTAATGGTACGGCTCATTTGTTTCAGTTACGTATCATACCACGAGATAAGATCCGTGAAAATAGAAAGGAAGTAACACAGATAAGACATCATCTATATACGTACTTTTGCATAGCGTCCATAACTTTCAGTTCTTGATGAGTATGAATTTTACCCAAGTCTTCCAACGCCTCATCTCGACACTTCTCTAGAATTGCTTTGTAACTCTGCAAAACAATCGGATTTTCTAGATTAAATAATATTCGAACGAAGTTCTGCTATATATTTACGACCGTTCAATTGATTAGAAATGTTGTCCGTCAAAAACTGCAGCGACGTCAGAAATACCTGAAAAGTCTCATTGATAAGGTCTTTCGCATTGTCATGCTGCACTTGTAGATCACTCAGCGCGTTCTCTAGATCTGCGTTTGTCTGCATATATTCGTCCAACTTCTGTTTAGTCTCGGCCATCAAGCTTTCCAGTTTCTGACGCACTTCCACACTAACAGTACTCAACTTATCGCACGAGTGTAACAGTGGTTTATGCTCGTTGTTTGCGCACTCAGCACAAATCGCTTCCTGCCGAATTAAAATACAATTTCAAATGAGCAAAGTGAAGCAATAATCGCTGATCTGTCAAACTAAGAGATACGAACACGTTTGGTGGCCTCAGGGTGCCCGAAAATACGAACTATAAGCTTACCTGACACGTGCTACAATAAAACTGTATCTTTTGTTTATGCGGAGTACAGTAAATCGGTTTATGAAACGGCAATTTCTCGCTCGATTCTCGCATTTCCTCCAGCGATACCACGTAATGATTTTCAAAACATCTCATGTACTGAAACGAACAGAAAAGTTAAGAACGTAAGGCTAGCTATAAATTTAACGTATGATCTTCAACTGCATTTTTGCATACAAGCACAGCGGTAAACGTTCTCCCAGTTATATATTCATGAAATCAAAATTTGAAATCGCAATAACGGCAAACATAAGTTTCCGTTGCAAATTCGTAAACCAAAACATACGATTCGATGCGCAGAATCTAACCTGATGAGCCGTATTACAGTTTGGACACAGAAAATGAGGACAGTCCGCACACCGCGCCACCGCTTTTTCTTTAGCTTTACAGCTAGTGCACAGTAACGAAGAAGAATTGATAGCTCCCATTTCGAATAAATTCATTAATACGTAGTCGCAGGGCAGTGATGATGCTCCCTGTATCTGCGTCTGCGAGATGAACTTCGTTAGTGACCGCCGTCGAAGTATAATAAACATTGTAACACGTGACACGAGGTCTTCTGAAGTATATAGACATTACCAGCGGTGAAACACAAATGAATACTTACATTGGTAACTTGGTTACAGAGAGTGCAGCGTATGCTTTTCTCCCCATCGCACAATTCCGTACAATCATCGAATAATTTGTTGAGACAATTTTCGCAAAATACGTGCAGGCATGACAGCACACGAGGAGGAGAGCAGTAAGACTCGCTGGAAATTATAAAACACACGGTTAGAGGTCGCCCAAAACTGTTTTCCCATTTCAGGTTCACAGGTGATCGTGATACATTCGCAAAACTATCGACAGTCGGAGGAGCAGCTGCGTACTCAGTCGCATTGTTGTATTCCCGCCCAACATCCATTCTTAGCTTTCCTCTACTTACTTGCAAATGGAACATACGAATTCTTCTTGATCACCGCTAAGACTAGAATCATCTATCAATCTGCCGTTCAGACTAGTATCGTTGAAACTTCCACACAGTTCTTCTACTTCCTCTTCGGACTTCGAAATCGGCATAATGACAGTCAGTGTATCCAGGATAGCACTGTAAACAAAAGAAAATGTCAAATTAACACACGTATTATAATAATTATCCCAGATTCAAGTACCGAACTAGACTACGTTTAAACTCACGATCGGATGCAAATTGTACTTCAAACTAGTTAACGGTAACCATCAATCATCATGAACACGAGTGCCCGCCAGAATGCACCCAAGCTAATGAGGCCGGACAATGCTAATCGGGCACCGGAAAAATTTGAAAACGGCGATTTGTATGCAAAGGGTGCGCGAGAATATGTGGCATTAAGCGGAGAAATACGGAATACCGACATCAACGCGAAGTAATCGAATTCACGTGTCAACTACTATTTTCGACACACGTGATGACCACACTTGGACAGCAAATTAAAGTAATTGCGGACTTACTTCATTAATGACAGAACATGCCTTCGACCGTTTTGAGGTTCTATCGATACCCGGATTCCAATATTGTGTTGTCGACACCACACAGATGGTTTAACAGTGAAATGAGCACGTTGAAACGGTAGAAACTTAAATCTAGGACTAAAAAGAGAATACTGTAACGCTCAAATAACAAGTAAAAAATAACTTCGCCAAATGGCGCGAACACATAATAATACGAATATATGGTAAGTTTACATAGGCCGTCAAAATTTCTTAATACTCGCGATTGAAGAAACTAAAAGAAGAAAAAATGTGACCTTGTGTAATTTTAATTTCATCAACCAAAATGTTTTAACGATTTTTGCTGGCGTTAGAACTCATAAACATGAAAAGCTAAAGTTTCCACCTGCAGAGGGCGCATCGAAAAAAGTGTTTTGTTTTGGGGTTCATGCATGGCTGTGTTTTCGGCCAGCATAAAGAATTTGATTCTGAACGATTCCTTTCGAATCCGATTCACAGACACGCATCCGATTCCTCCGAATCATTTTTGATGAATCCGATTCAAGTGCTTGTCTCGGCCTCTCAGCTTGTCTGCTTGCGAAGTGCGAACGTAAATATCTAAAATCGCACAATTCGCGCGCAATCTGAGGATCTTATCAGTCACAGGAAGTTTTCTGCGTTCAGGGCTGGTATTCCACTAAGACTAAGCACTAACAAAGTGCACGAGGTACAATCGCACTTGTACGATCCTTCTTATGGGAGGGCGCGTGTACCTCGTCGCACTTTGTTATGGAATACCAGCCTATGTTCAGAAGATCACTGACGCAAAATCAATCCAATATCCAAATATACCGAGATTGAAGAATAGATCCGGTCAATATGCAAAGAAAAAAGGTCCTAAAGTGATTGAGCAAAAAGTCTTTTTTCGCGGGCAAACACTGAATACACTTAGTGTTCTATATTCTGCCATTGTGCTTGCCTCTATTAAGGCGGTTCCAAAGGGAGGTATAACGGATAGCCATTTTGATTGCAAGAAAAGCATGTATACAATTTCTCATTCTCAACATCTCAACACGAATATTTCTTGCAAGTTGCAATCAAAATGACTGTCTGTTATACAGTGGTGTATTTAAGGAGGGGATTCGGGTTCAACCCCCCCCCATGGCCAAAAAAAGCTCTAAAAAGTATGAAAACCCTTATTGGTTTTTCTTTAACTGTACCCTCAAAATCAAAAGTCAAACCCCTCCCCCATCCCCAATGATTTCATCCTAGATATGCTACTGCTGTTATACCTCCTCTTAGAGCCGCCATACCACTACCAGAGCCAGAGATGCGGAGAAGCCGGTAGCTGGAAGTCAGAAGCTGAAAGTTTTTGCAGTTTTATAGTTAGGATAATTTTGAGAAGCCAGAAGCGGAAGCTAAAAGTTTTTCAGCTTTCAATCGGCTTCTTACAATTTTGTGAAAATAAGTTTTTATGTTTTTCGATCTAAAAAAGTAGAAGAGAAAGAGAGAGAGAAAAGCCGGAAGCCAAGGAAAAATTGGAAGTTAGAAGTTCATATACTGAAGCTGGATGCTAGAAACGAGAAGCTAGATGAGAATTAGAGGCTAAAACCCGGAAGCGGAATCTGTATCGTTCGGCTTCCACATCCATGGCCTCTACGCGCAGAGGTGCTTAGCTAGCCATTAGCCATTAGCTGTTAGCCATCAGCTTTTAGTTTTTATGAGATTTTTAGCCAGCCGTTTGCTAGCCAATTGAAAATTTTTTAGCCATTACGCCATTAGCTAGCCATCAGCCAATGAAAATTCGAAAGCTAATGGCTGATTTCATTTTGCTAATTTTTTTCCTATTCCTTTTCGGTGGATTTTCGTTTTTTGGATTGGAACTGCAAGCTTGGTCAAACTCAAACTCAGAATTGGGGGTGGGAGGGGGGGGGGGAGAGAATTGGAACTAAGTTACCACTTCACCTATTTTATTTTTACCGAAAATGTGGATTAGTTATTAGCCATTAGCTAGCCATTAGCTAGCCAATCAGCGTCTTATAGCCATTACCCACTAACCGAAGCCCATTAATAAGAAAAATTAGTTTCAGCTGTTATTTTTAGCCAATTAAGCACCTCTGCCTACGCGCAAAGAGCAGTTTTTTACGTTTCAGTGTAAAAACAATGTAAAAAAAAGGTAACTGACGTAAAATACGTAAAAAAACGTAGAAAACATTGTCAAAAACATAAAGTGGCATGCGAGCATATCTGCCCACTGCTGGTTTTTCGAGTATTACAGTTTCTTACATATTTTACAGACAACGTAAAAAACTTCAGTTTTCTACCATGTATTTTACCTGGTATTTTACGCGTAGAAAACATGTAAGGTAAACTTTGCGGATTTTTAATTTTTTGGTTTGTAAAAAAGTTGCAGTTTTTGCAGTTGTATCTTCTTAGAAGACAAAAATATGTAGTGCAATATTGAAGAAAATTGGAAATATTCCGCAAAAATTGTGGAAATTGGCCAAATATTCTTAAATAATACTCTAGAAAAGCAGAAAATATGGCAAAACATACAATATATTAAGATATCATTATGCTCGATTAAGTGTGGCGTGTGTGGCTCATTCTTCTTGAAATTCTATGAAGGAATCATAAAAATAACATAGCTATTCCTTCTACTTCAACATAAAAAAAACATGCAGAACATATTTTTCAGAATCCGTTTACCAGTATATGTCATTGAAGAAGAATGTTGAAAACAATGAAAACTAAGAAGAGAAACAAGCAAACAAATCTTGAACAATTTAATTATTAAAGTTTCAGAGTTTTGTTCTAGGCGACCAATACTGACAAGATATTCCATTTTTTTTACCAACATAAACCATATCCGCTACAAAAATTGGCAATGGTCATGAAAATTCGTTAAGAAGTAGCGTTCCTTTTGTCCAGAAAACAAATTTGGGGGGAAAAAAATAAAAAATACTGTTTTAAAAACGTTTAAAACGGTGAAAATGTTGAAACCATTTTATTCCGAAATTCCAATGTTTAAAACATGATTAAAACAATTTGGTTTAAAACATCGCAAACCTGCGGTTGTGAAACGTGTAATAAGGTATATAATAAGGTGTAAATTAAATCTTAAATGAAATATTTTTTGAATTCAGAAATCAGATTCCAAAATGCGAGAAAGTAAACAAACTATTACATATTATAGAAAAAGAAAACCCTGAATTTAATTCAGATTCTGGAATTGGAACTTCGAAATATGAACTGAATAAGCACAGGAACGCAGTAAGACCGCTGCGGCTTGCACGGTTTTATAATCTTCCAATTATTTCCGAAGTACAAGGTGTAAACTTTTAGATTGTACTTAATAAAAAATTAGAAATAGAAAGTGCTAAAACTAAGAACTATATTATATTATGTAATTTTAGAAATGTGAAGATATGAACTCTGAAATACTAAGTGCAAAGAAAACCTAGGTTTCTGCAAACAATGACTGACTGTAGCTAAAAAGAAAAAATGACATGTTTCTTAAACCACGTCTTAATTTTGAAGTTTGAACTGTTTGCTTTCACGCCCCGAATTGATGAAAATTTTGAAATATTATGTACTCTGTTGGATCAAGAATTTTTTTTTTTGGTATTTGAATTTTCAAACTTGTTAATTTTATTTTATTTAAATATTTCACAAGTAAGGCAAATACAGATTCATGTAAAACTATTTTCATTTGATAAGCGCGCTGACAAAAAAGAAAAACTTGTTTCCATTTAGTGAGTTTCCTATTTGACAAGATTTTTGCTCAAAGAATTAAGGGGAAGTAAAATTTCAGTTACCCAGGACTATTTCATTCAGTATTAAAATATTCCGCAACTTTCACATAAAGGATAATAAAATGTTTATTTTTTCAATTATAGTATTATAAAGTTACAAAAATATTCCTCAACTTTTACTTACAAAAGCAAATAATGCGCACCTTCGTTCCCAAAATACCTGTAATTTATTTCTCAGTAACTATAAGGATTCTATTTCTATAGTTGAAAGGTTTATTTACGCGAGGGTTGTTCTTGGTGAGGTACTCCTGATGAGGATTAAAAAAAAAAAAAAAAATCTGTCATCATAATTTCTCAGATTGGTTTCAAATATTAAAAAAAAAAAAAAATCTGCTGTGTTGAGCGAATTCGGTGAAGGATAACTCGGGCCTGAAAATGGGATTTAAGCTCTTATGGGAATTCACGTTGATTTTTTTTTAAATTTAAAAGCTTCAGCTGAGAGAGCGCCTCTCATGAGCCAAAAAATTATTTTCTTCCTCACATTGGTGTTTTCAAAGTCGCTGAATCCAATCGTGGGATCGTTTTTCGTTTCCCTTTCTCTTTCGAGCTCCGGTGGGAGGGGACTGATTTCTAATTATTTGAATGTAATTTAAATTTCCCCATTATTTATGTCTGAATAAGTGTTTTGTGGGCCACAGAGCTTTATCTTAAAGTTCTTTCCCCCTCTCTCTTACCCATGGGGGTTACAAGGGGCTAATCTTCAATAATTCCGACTTCCACGCTTTTTGTCAGACTAAGGGTTTTTTGGGTCGCTGAGTTCATTTGGGAGTTCCTTTCTTCCTATCCTCTGACATTTCTGGCTCCTCAGGTAGCTGATCTTAAATTATATCAACGTCTACATTCTTTATATCTGAAAAAGGGTTTACGGATTATGGATACAGGGCAGTGGCATACATGCAGAGCATAAGCTAACTGATAAGCATAGGTACAGATGAAGGAGATTATAGAATCTTTTACAGTACTACTCATGTTACATATAGCTGTGGGGAAGAGAGAAAAGGGAATCTGACCTGTTCTTGTAACACCCGAAGTGGTGCCCGATGTTGAAGGGCTACGACTAAGAAAACTTTAATATGACATTCAGGTATATACAGTATAACACGATTTCATACGTATATGAATGTGAAGAATTGAAGAATTTGAGAGAAAAAACGGTGGACGTCGAATTGGTTCCCAACCCAAGTACCCTTTTAGCCAGTCGAATTGGTTCCTAGGCAAAATCCGTCACCGCGGGGGTTGTATTCGAGTTGGTTCCCAAACGAATTGGTTCCCAGGTGCTGCATGCACTACACAGAACTGTGCTGTAAGGTACTGTACGATGAATCATGAGCACGTTTCAGCAGCATATGTACTTACGTCTACATGAAACCAGACGACGAAAAATATGATAAATTTTTTGATTACATTTTGGAGACGTATGTCGCACTTGATAGTGATTTCCCTCCTTCGATGTGGGCTGAGTTCACGCCAAGTCGACAACGCACTAAGTACTAACGTTTGCGAGGGATTCCACAGCAGATTAAATAAAATGTTTAATGCACCTCACCCTAACATATTTCATTTAGCCGACACACTGAAGACAATCCAAAGTGAAACCTACATTAAATAAGGAAGTAATTCGGCCCCTAGGGTAAACGAAAAAGAAAAATGTTTACAGCAACAAATCGACGATTTCCATATTGGAAGAATTACACTCACTTACAATTTATAACACGCGTTTGTTTTAAATTTCTACCCTCGATGGCGTAGTACTTTACGTGCTTCTATTTTCATGGATGCCCACATTGTGGGAGGAAATTTTGCATCATCCTTTATATAATAATCCCACGTAGAGTCCACAAACTTGACTAGGCGGTCGTCATCGAGGATGCATGACATGAATTCATCCTGGAAGAAATACTGGGCATCAGTTGCTACTTATATCGTGTATCTAGATCGCATTTTTAACCATACCTACGGACCATCCAAGTCGGTGTAAAATGGGAAGGAAAATGCGGTGTAGTGCAAGAACCAATTCGACTACGACCTATTTGGGTCACGGGAACCAATTCGACCAGGAGGGATGCGGTGTTGGGGAACCAATTAGATTATTTGGGAACCAACTCGACTTTCCCGGAAAAAACTAGGGATGAATTCCGCGACCCATATACACTCTGATTCAAATATAAAGAACGGGAAAATTGGAATAATTCGAGATGAGCTCCCTGTTAAGTCCGAAGGGTAAGGAGGAGGCAGAAAAGGAACCCAGGAATGGATTCTGCGGTACTGAAAATATCAATTTGAGATAGAAAATAAGTTTTGGCCTTGTATGGGAGGCTCTTTTCCCTCAACTGAAGCCTAAATTCCATAACATCAATGTCGATTCCCATGAGAATTCCAACCCCCTTGAGGCGCTAGTTGTTCTTCACCAGTTTTGCTCAAAATTGGCAGTACTCTCTTTTCTTTTTTCCAATATAGGGGCTTAGCCATCTGAAATTCAACAGTTGGAAGAGGTTTCACTTAGCGAAATGTCATCGCAATAAATTTTTTTGTGCTACTTTATATATAGCTAAGTGATACTGAACGCACTTACCTTTCGCATCGAATTTCAGGGTTTAGTAAGTACATCTATTCTACAGAAAACTTAATCTGATTGTTATAAAGCTTCAAACGAATTTTGAAAAACAAACTGTCTTTTGTCTTATAATTAATGTGTACACGCGCATGAGTAGCCTATAATCAAAACTCACTTTTGCCAGTTCACTCCGAGGGCGCAAATGGGCAAAATACTGTACACTGGTGCAGGTATATCTTTGCTATGCCTGTGAACGTGGAGTATGTTATACACATTCCACGTTTACAGACACAGCAAAGATATTCCTGCACCCGTTTACAGTATTTTGCCGATTTGCGCCCTCGAAGTAAAATGGCAAAAGTGAGTTTTGTTTCTAGGCTACTCATATGCGTGTACACATTGCAGTTTTTGGAATGAAGGAGAGGAACAAAAATTCCATAACTTATTTAATAAATATGATTATGAAATAATTGTATTCAGGATTGAAACCAGATCCTGTAGAAAATAGAATGTGGTAAACGAATATATTCACTATAATACACATGGGCAGCGTCTTGGAATTTTCCCTTGTTGATAATAATATCTGTAGGTACCTACCTTATAATCTAGAATGATAAGGTAGAGTACTACGCACGTGTAAACTGGACTCAGTGTGTCATGGGCGTGAAACAATGAAAATTATTAGGAAAAGGCAAATTATTATTGAAGTGTTGATCATAATTTGCTAGCGAAAAGTTTTTAGAGTTTGTAGGAATTTTTTCTTTTAAAATTGATTTCTGGGAATATTTTTGGGAGGGAATCGTCCCCTCCCTCGGTTTTATTGGAAGGCTAAAATGTATCGTGCCATCCATTCCGACACCTGTGCAATGCATTGAGACGCTGAAAGAAATAATACGTCATGTTTAAAAAAAAAGTGATTTTTTCATGGCGCAGGTACATTTTATACGAATACAATCAAAACTGAGTCATTTCAGTGCAGGCTTGAATGCTACATTCGAGTTTTATAAAGAACCACAACATAAATCAAGAATTTATTTTAAAATTCACTGCGTGTAATTTACGAAATTCGCTTCAAGTCAGTCAGGTTTTTGCCGAGGTAAGATTGTATGTACCGTATAACGAACTGTTGGACGTGAACTGTTGCACTTTTAAACACATTTGTGCAACTGGTATGTGAATATTTTTTCTAAGCTCAGCTCAAAATTGTGTTGGAATAATAAATTATTCTATTCATAAAATTCAACATCAGACACAATTCTAAAGTCACAACGGTGACAAGACGTGGAGCATCATCCACATTTCCCTTTTTCTGAGAGAGATTATATAAATGTAAGTAGTAAACATTAAAAAAAAAGAAGAAAAATATCATAAGTACCCATAATGTTAAAATTAAGAGGATTCTTTACATAATTGTTAGTTGACAAGACAGTACAGTAGGTACCTATTGCTGACCCTACAATGGCCACATAAGATGCCTTACCTTACTGGACTTCGAGGTCAACAATGTTTGAAAAATTTAAGCCTTCATGATGAGCTTCGGCCACTTCGATAAAACGCTCTTTCATTATGAGTTCAAATTTTGAATAAATGGTAAGAAGACAGTCCCATCTCCTTACATATTCGCAGTGTGCTCACATGTACTGCTTTCTCTAGGATACCTCGACACCAACGTCATTTGTTCATTTTTTTCACTAAATAAAAAAGGATGAGTGCGGTATTTCATTTTTTATTTTTTCACACCCAGACACTTGAAACCCGCAGTTGATTCGAAAATCGGCGCTTGTGTCGAGGGGGCTAGCTGAGATGCCAGGCTCTCCACTATTCAAAGTAGATGTTACCCAATGGAAGCGACAATGCCGATCCGGCTGTGGTCCAGATATTTGGTCGAGTTTTTATGGACAGCATGCTGTGCTTGCTGCACAGCTTTAACCAGCGTTTCCTATAGGCTTCGTGCGGGCTAGGTATTGACCCCTGGTAAGTTGGTGCTAGATGAATACTGGACCAGAGAACAGGATCGCTATTTGATGCTTTAATGTGTTATTAGTTTGGGACTCCGGAACGATAGAGATTTGTGCCCGTACTCAGACGTTATTTAAAAATCTGTTATAGGTACCTAGCCAGAGCAGTGCCCGTCCAGATACCCGTCTACCCAACCATTACACATAGTTTATGGTAATAAAATTCAGTTCATAATTCACTAGGTAGTTCTTATTGTAAAATTCACACCCTCTGGGCGCTATTTCGCATATTCCTCTACATATCCTGTTTAAAAATGTCTATATTTCTTATAAAATTTCTTTTCATCGAAAAAATAAACTAGATAGATTAGATATATTTTTTGGTTATGTATACTTATCTGTTCTCGGCGAACAGTAGGCAGGTAGGTTAATTCAACATAGCTTTAATGAAAGTATTATTATTCGGAGAACAGAGGAACGTCGAACCACTGCCAACAAGGAGGTTTCGTTGCATCTAGCAAATACTCTTCGCAGTGAGTTGTGTCACTGTCACAAAATACAAAAAACGTGACCATTACAATCCATGGAAAGCGACCGAATAAAGTTATTTGAATAAATATTTACTTGGTGTAAGTTTTGCAGCTGACAATCGGATGCTCTTGCATGTAGCACTGGGTCTTCAGCCTGTTGAAATAAATATGCCCCACTATTCCCGAGCTAGATGAATTCTTGACCGCGACATTATTTTTTAAGCATTTGTAGAATATGTCGTCGCAGGGGCAATGAAGTCTACAACAATATTATGAAATTAACGCAGGAAATTACACTTCATGTAAAAAATAAGTCGGTATTCTTATGTCAAAGCGTATCAACCGACTGTCCCTTCTCATAAATATCTTATGTTTTTCGTAGTTCTGTTTGCTCTACCTTGTATAACTGGCATTATTGGTCAAACCATATTTCGATTTGCCCGCCTCTATGTATTCCGGGCAGAAATCATGTTCCCGACAGCACATATCCGTGTCTCGATCCTCTCCAAGATCGTCGTAGTTATCGGCTATGTTTCCAGAACCGCACCATTTCGTTCCTGGACATGAAGTAAAACGGAAGCAGTTTTGTTCTCAAACAGAAGCATAAATAATAACGCTTACCGTTCAAATAATTCGAGAAAGAGAAACCATATTTAAAACGAAGTTGAGGCAAAAATCGACTCTTTTGTCGACATTCAGTCGTCGCTTTTCCAACATAATATTGTGGTCAACTCTGATACAGAATTCGATGAACAAGTCAAGTTATCAAGACGACATCGACTTCTGAATAGAATTCTGCATCAAAATCAATGCACAATTCGATCAAATACAAAAATTGACTCTTTTGTCGACTCTTTAGTTGATATTCATTTGTTACTTTTCCAACATAATGTTGTCAAATCTGATACAGAATTCGTTGTGCAAGTTGAGTTACCGGACCAACATAAACTTCTGCATAGAATTCTATATCAAAGTGGATGCACAATTCAATTACAATACAAAAATTGACTTCTTTATCGACATTCGTTCTACTTTTCTGACACAACATTGTGGTTAAATCTGTACAGAATTTGATGAACAAGTCGAGTTACTAGGCCGAGATTGACTTCTGGATAGAATCCTACATCAAAGTTGATGCACAAATTGATTACATAAAAATCGACTCCTTGTCAACATTCAATCATCACTTTTTCTACACAATATTTTGGTCAAATCTGATACAGAATTCAATGTACAAGTCAAGTTACCAGGCTGACATCTACTTCTGGATGGAATTCTACATGAAAGTTGATGCACACAATTCAATCAATACAAAAATCGACTCTTTTGTTGACATTCATTTATTACTTTTTTGACTCAATATCGTAGTTGAATCTGATACAGAATTGAACGTACAAAAGTCAATTTACTAGGCCGACATCAACTTCTGGGTAGAATTCTATATTAAAGTCAATGCACAATTTGATTGCTGTACAAAAAATCGACTCCCTGTCGACATTTATTCGACTTTTCTGACACAACATTGTGGTTGAATGTGATATAGAATTTAATGAACAAGTCGAGTTACCAGGCCGACATCCACTTCTGGATATAATCCTACATTGAAGTCGATGCACAAATCAATTACATAACAAATATTGACGCCTTGTCAATATTCAATCATGACTGTTTCTACACAATATTTCGATTGTCTGATACAGAATTTGATGTACAAGTCGAGTTTCCAGACTGACATCGACTTCTGTATGGAATTCTACATCAAAGTTGATGCACAAAATTTGATCAAAATACAAAAATCGACTCTTTTGCCGACATTTATTTGTTACTTTTCCAGGACAATATTTGTGGTCGTGTCTGATACAACATTCAATGTACAAGTCGAGTTGCCAGGCTGACATCGACTTCTGGATAGAATTATACATAGGTATCAAAATTTATGCACAATTCAATCACAGTACAAACATTGACTCGTTTTTCAACATTCAGTCATCATTTTTCCGACGCAATATTGTGGTCAAATTTGATACAGAATTCGATGTATAAGCCGAGTTACCGGGCCGACGCTTCTGAATAGAATAATTCTACGTCAAAGTCGATGCACTATTCGATCAAAATATAAAAATCAACTCTTTTATCGACATTTATTCGTCACTTTTTTGACACAACATTGTGGTTGAATCTGATATCGAATTCAATGCACACGTTAAGTTACCAGCCCGTAATCGACTTCTGGATTAAATTTTATATCAAAGTCGATGCACAGTTTGATCAAAACGTAACCCGACTTCTGCATCAAATTTAATCACAATGTCGTGTTGAAAATGTGCTGGATTTTGAGTTTGACATTATTTTCCGCCTGGACTTTTGGAAGCTAGATGCCAGAAGGCGCTGGTCCAAATGTAGCGTCTTGATTTCGATTTAGGGTTAGCTCTTTTTGAATAGGAAACACGGGCGCTTAATCGACGTCACTGAGTCCGGCGCAAATCAAACTTATTTTTGTCTCTTATATGCCAGAATCGACGCCTCTGGCGCATTTTTAGCGCCTTAAGTTCCAGGCGGGTAGTATTGTAGGTAGGTAGGTACGATGGAGTAGCCCGATGCGCAAAATCCCACCAGTTACCTGGGTAACTAAAGGGGAACGAGGGTAACCGAGGGTAACAAATGGGTAACTTTTCCGCCGCGGGTAACTAAAGGGTAACTAACTGCGTAGTATCCCGCCAGTTACCCGGGTAACTGAAGAGGAACAAGGGTAATCTGAAGGTAACCTCTGAGGGTAACAAATGGGTAACTCTTCCGCGGGTAACTGGGTAACTAGAGGGTAACTGATTGCGCATCGGGAGTCTACACGTCAATTACACATTATACATACACGTCAAGCACAATTACGAGCGTAATTAGCCAATGAAAAGTTAATGGCGAATACTTATACCGATCGAAAAACAATACTATCAAAACCAACACCAATAAATCAAAAACTTCAAGGAAAACTAACCAGGATATATGAACGCTCTACGTATAGTGCGTCTGCCGGGTTCGAAAATCCATTCGCATTGCATACCCAGTATCGAACCGAGAACGATCAAAGAAATGGTTATACTAGCCAACCCGGTCATACTGCGAGCAGCCGACACATTAGCACGTGTGAGAGTAATTAACCGACTAATAATTTGGTCGCGAAAAAGCGTTCGAAATACCGCTTAATGTTTTTATTCGATATGCGTAAACCAGCTACTCCATTCAAATGAATTTCCGGCAGTTATCGTCTATATTTCCCCGGCCTTGTTTTGGTTAACTCGTACTTTAATTTGCAGTTACGTGCTTATGTCGTGAGCCTTGCACTTGGTCGAGCCTAACAAAACAGTGGTCTTCTTCCTTAGGTACGTGGTATAATTATAAATTTAGAAGAATCGCAGCAGACAGTCATCGAAAACAAAACAACTGCCCATCAGTACTGTTCTGTCGACATATCTACATCGAATTAACATAATGTAGTACGTGTGTAAATATACATAGTATGATATGTGCTCTATACTTATCTTCTCGTTCGGGTACCTAGTTCACGATTACTGGAACTCTCGGTTCAGTAGTGCTGAGAGATATTATACCTTTATACACGGGGATATATCTCAGATCTAAGTGGTTAAAATTGTTTTCACTCGTTAACAAGTTAGAAATGAAATCCAAAATGAGAGAGAAATAATTAAAAAATGACATACAACTCATTTTTTGGTCCTCCGAGGGCCGGATGAATCTGAAATCTTGTTGAAAATTTATAATTTCTGCAGAATGTAACTTTTGTTCTTAGAAATAAAATACAGAAGACAGAAAAAATATTTATAAAATGAATTTTCAATTTTCGATCCTTCGAGGATTGGATGAATCTAAACTGTATCTAAAGGTGTATCACTTTTCCTGAGTCTATTCCAAATAGAATGGAAATCATGAGAACAATATTAAAAAAAAATTGTTTCTAATTTTTGACTACTCAAGGAAAAATATTGAAGTCGTCAATTTTTTATCTAGTACAGGAGAAAAATATTAAAAAAATTAGTTCCTAATCACAGCAGTAAATGCATGATTCTTAAATTTTGAATTTGGTGTAAGCCTATATTGTCCGATGGCTTTAACAGAGACACTGCCCCCTCTTCGAGCTGACGATTTGTTCTATTAGATTTACTTTTCCTAGTTCTGAAACAAAAACAACGTACTTGAAGAATTTTTTTTTTTGTGCCTACTGAAATTTAGATGTTGAGAGTTGGGCTATTTCGGACTCGTCAAGACAAAACTACAAAACACTCAGCACGCACCACTACTAACACACTGCTTAGATTCTTCCTTATCCTGTGGATGGGTACAATGTTA
Source organism: Acanthococcus lagerstroemiae (assembly GCA_031841125.1). Lineage (NCBI taxonomy): Eukaryota > Metazoa > Arthropoda > Insecta > Hemiptera > Eriococcidae > Acanthococcus > Acanthococcus lagerstroemiae. The sequence goes on along the minus strand of CM063113.1, from coordinate 17,296,982 downwards.
CACGAGTATGGGTACAGTGTTACATATTATGTATAAATATCGCTAAATTAAGATTATCTGTCGTGTTTTTTTTTTTTTTAATATTGTGAGGAACGTCTTTTTATGCGATAATATTGATCATTAGTTTATGCTCATAAAAGTCAAAAGTTGTTTATTTTACCGAAGATGGCAAAACTAATTTGTACCTTACACACGTATGCACTTATGGTTCAAAAAAAAGATTTTAAAAGCAATTTGGACAGTAGTTATTGCCAAATTTAATTTTTAAGACATTTTTGGGGGGAAAAATTTCAAATCGAAATTTTTCTGAAGAAAAAAAAAAAAAAAAAATTAAAAACGAACACATAGGTGCCAACTTCCTTTTATTGATATAGATTCATTGATTACTCGATCAACACGACGATTTTCATTATTTGTTGAGAAGACACCGGCTGTAATTTTCTGTCAGGTATCTTTTTCCTGACCATCTGAAGAAATGAAATTAATTTTGATATTATTAAAATTTGTCTAAATTATAAAACATCTACCAATCACAGATATTTCAAACCGGTTGATTTTTACCTTAGACTTCCAAGATATTCTTCAAATCAAGTACATTCACATCCGAAGAAGTTTAAAACTTGTAAAAAGTAACTTCCTTGATAACCTCACAGAAATCACAGAGCATAAAAAATTTAGATTGTAACACTGTACCATGTAACTCTGTATTTCAGAGCAACTATTCCATAGATATTGCACTTACCAAAAATATAAAAGCGCTAGTAGGTATCTATATTTTTTGAACAAAAATAGAGGTATAAAAGATGCTTATCAGCCTATGTTTGTATTCGTTTTTAATTTTATATTTTGTTCTTTACAAAAATTTCGATTTGAAAATTTATTTATTTTTCTTCAAAAATGGCTTAAAAATTAAATTTGGCAATAACTACCGTCCAGATTGCTTTTAAGATCTCTTTTTTGTATCACAAGTACATACTTGTGCAAGGTACAAATGTAGTTCTGCCACCATTGAAAAAAAAAGGTAAGCAAAAAATATAGTCATTGTAATACTGTACCCACCCTTCCCCTATATCGGGACAATTAAGGAAGTCTGAAAAGTTAGACTTTGGGTGCGTTTTTTTGGCCCACATGCATAAGAGAGCACACTGGCTTTGTTTTCACTGATTCGAGAATAGAAAATTATAGTTTATTTACTGAACAATTGCAATGGCCGGCATAAGTTTAATATACATTGTAAGGCTTTGAAGAACATGTAGTAAGAAACATATATTTTCATTTGTACTGGTGTTTTTAAGGTATTTTCTTCTTTTTTCATTCGCTTCAATGCATTCAAATGGAATTTCCCAAATAACCCCACCTAAGGAAAATTTTCGTAGTCGCTACGCTACTCATGTGATCGAGCTGCAAAAAATGAAGCAGAAGGTTGAGGGAATCAAATAAGCTATTAACGACCACAATCTGTTCAATAGTTCGTCAGCTATAACTGCAAGTATCGGAAAATTGTCCCAAACAGCCCCGTTGTACCGTTGTTCATCTTGCTTTCTAGACCTTAACTTGCTCATCCTATCTCGAGTTTCTCTCTTTCCGTCTTTGCGTCTGTGAAAAGATCACGCTATGTGACTGTAATAGCGGTGTTTCCTAAACACCTAAGTAATTTAGAAAAAGAAGAAAAAGAGATCTATGTAAAATGTAGGGGAAAAAATAATTTTAGACTTTTTCTTCTAAAAATTATGAATACACTGCCGTATATGTTATTCGTGATACTAAACTCAATTCATTTCTATCGAAAAAAAGGGCAGAAGGTTTTCAAGATTCATTATCCACGGCGTAGGAACTTCATTCATCGTCGCCAAAAACTCTTAAAACTTGCCGTTTTTTACCATTTTCCATGGTCTCGGAAGTTCTACTCAAGTGTCTACATATATACCTCGCCACTAAAAAGACCTTTCGGTTCCACTGAGTAAAATACAACGTGAAGCATTTACAGGAATACATGCGATGGCAATCAGCGGATCATTATTTGACTTTTGTCACACACTGAACTCAAAGCACTCAATGTTCATACACATCTACATGTGAGGAGCGATTTTCCAAAACGGACTCTGTCCATTTTTTTCGAATCTCGTTTTTTGGCGCCATCTGGTGGAGGATACTGCCAGGCACATACCTACATCATCAAACTACCTATTTGCAGCGTTTAAACCTCTAGAAAAAGCCAAACGAATTGCACATAAAAAAATGTTGTTCCAAAACGGTCTTAATCCAAAAAAAAAAATTTCTATCATACTGAATTGAATCAACCATCTGCGAAGAAAGACGACTGATACACGCTATCGATTTAAAACCATCATCATCTTAAGAAAACCAAACTCGTTGAACCCAAGGATTCTCCTAAAAAACGTACTGCACAAAACCCTTTAAAAAAAAACCAACGTCACAATGAAAAGCTGTTGCAAAACCGAAAGTTGCTGTAGAACCTGAACTTACTGAAACACCAGCAGCAAAAAAAAGGCATCTGTTAAAAGACAAAATGTTGAAAAGCCTGAAGCCACCTCGAAGAAACGACGTCGCGAGTAATTTATTTTATTTTTGTCTGTACTTTGATACTTTTTAAACATAAAATTTAAATTTTATTGTTGAACAAATTTTTTGATATTTAATAAAACGTCAATTTAGTGGATTTTTACTTTGATTTTGCTGAATAATCAATTTTACAGCATTCCATTATATTCAAGGCTCTTTTCAGAAGGATACAGGCTGTTTCGGAATGATTTTTAAACATTCACTTAACATTCTGCTTCCGAATTCGGCATAAAAAATCATTCCAAAACGGCCTCCGTCCAGGTACCCAACTTTGTGACGCATTCACGAACACATAGCGCAACAAACACGAAATGTTTGAACGAGAGGTGTTCCAGTGAGTGTTCTGCTAGGCAACCAGCTCATCACCCAAGATTTTTAAATCACATAACTTCGTGTACTTTTTATCGCCTCCTGTAAAAAATGCAAGAGTGGACAGAGTCCGTTTTGGAAAATCGCTCCTCATGTTTATAATTTATTATCCCTTATCGACAAAAATAAGAAAATGCTTCAGAGTCCTGATCTGGAATGAAATGCTTGCAAAACGAGGTAAGAAATGAAGAATAAAAATGGAATGTCGGGAAAAGTGAGTGAACAAACAAGGAAATAAGAGAGCAACGGAATGTAGAAAATGTTGAAGTCAAGCACTGGTCTTGAAATAACTCTAGCAATTCTGAAGAAGTAGAGCCTATATCACACAGCCTTAATTAAATCCGGAAGAGCCTTAAGGAGTCGTGAATGAATTTTCGAGAGTCTTAGCAAGTCTTAAAAAATGTTTACACCTGTACGAGTATGCGTCTTTGGAAGAGCGTAAGCGAGTCTTAAGTTAAAAAAAAAAAAATGTATGAAGATTCGTACATGTCTTAAGGAGGCGTATTACACAAGAGCGGAAAGATCTTCAGTAAGTCTAAGAAAACTTTCAAGAATCTTAATGAGTTTTACTATACATATAGGCAAGTTTCAAGCAAGTCTTTATGAAATCAAAAAACCTTATCTAAAGAGTCCATAAAGTGTCTGAACGGACTCAAAATAGTCTAAAACAAAGGCTGGAAGAGTCTCGATCGAGTCACAGGAACGCATCAAAATGGCTTTCTTTGAGAAGAGGGGGAGAGAAAACCTAATTTTGCTTACTTGAAATGTACATCGGATATTCTTAAGCATATTAAAAAAAAAAAAAAAATGTAATTTTAATTTTTTAAGCTGCTGAGCTGATTTTGCTGAATTAAAACTCGATTATGCCAACTAAATACCGATGTTGCTAAATTTACCAACTCTGGAAAGTTTTCGGAGGAGGGACTCTCAGTACGATCTTGTTTAATAGACTCTTGAAATGTCTTGAACAATTCTGGAATGCATTTAAGCAGCCCTAAATAATAAACCAACAACTATTTTAGAGGGCAGTATTATCCATATTGGGCAGTACAGAAAATTTGCTAAAAATTCAGGCAATTACAAAAGCAACAGTTTATACATACGTCTAAGAATCAGATACTTGAAATTAGATTGTATTTTTTTTGGGTGGGGGAGGGGGAGAAGTAGAGAAAAACTGTGATACCACCGGCAACTTTTTGATTTGGGCAGCTCCAAAAAAAACTTAGAACAGGCGCTGTACTGAACCCGGATGAGTCTTAAAGAAGTCCTAAAGAGATGAGTACCCAAGAATCTTCGTAAGTTTTTGTGATATGAATTCAATAATCGTGTAAGAACTAAAATTTCCTGCATATTTTGCAAAATGATGATTGATCAAATAATACCTGCTTCAATTTCTCAGTTATCAGCCTCAAACACGAAGCATGGGTGGGGGTATTTACGCCACTTCTTATACTATGGGGACATACATGTGCACTGCGATAAATTTTCTGGTGAAAATTTGGCTACTCGAATCCTGGTAACTCTCTGACGTTCAGCGATTTCACGTTATTTTCTAATTCCGCCCTTTCGAGCATTACTTCAGAGACGTTGGGGAGGCTGTTAGGGCTATCGTGGCCCTCTGCTCATCTTGCCGAAAAATCGGCCTAGGTCGAAATGCAGCGTGTTGTTACGTGGACTCGAACCCAGGACCTCCGGATTCCGGGACCAGCGCGCCATCCACTCGGTCAATCAGATCCCAGCCGTTTCACGCTAACTGGAAATTCTGGTAATTTTGACTAGATTCTGGTAAAAATTACGGTAATTTTATCAAAATTTGGTAGAATTACAGTGCAGAATTTTAATTATAGAGACTCTCCCGAATTATAGTAACTTTTACAATGCAGTAGTAATTGATAGTTGTTGAGTAGTTTATTTTCTAAAATCCGAAATCAAGAATCGCTCGACTTTTACTCTTTTTATTTTAATACAATTGCATAAGTTCACCTAAGTGTAAAATAATTCGAGTTTATGTTAATTGATTTACACGTTCTTGTAATTGCCCGGAAACTTTTATCTTTATAGGGCGCTAGATGCATTATTTTATAAAATGGGTGATACATAACTCGTATTATTTACGGCCAATTTGACTGCAGGAGCTATATAACCGTGTATCAACTTAGTAGGAAGGTATTTTTTTCCATTTTTCTATGCACAGTTAGTTTTAATCAGACAGTTTTTGAATATTTAAAAGTAAACGGCAAAACAGAAATGACCACCTGAAGCAGAGACCTAATGTAGTCTTTTTTAATTAGAACGCGTTTTGTAAATTCAGTAGCACTGAGTCGTTTTAATAGCTCGCAATCGCTATGTATAGTTACACAGTTTTATAATGTTCTCTCAGTCTCGATATCTGAATCTTTTTCGCCTCTAAGAAGCACAAGTACAAAAGTTTCTCAGTGGTCCGTAATAGTCCAATCGAATTAGGTCTAAACCTGGACATAATTTCTATGAAGGATTTTTTCAAATTCTATTTAAAATACCCCTCTATACAAAGGAAAAACTCATCACTTATTGAGGTCTTACGTTTCTTCCATAGAGCACTTCCAAAATTAGTTTTTTGTGTTTTACTCGAAAACTCAACATCTTAAGGAAGAGATAAATTAGTGTCAAACTGCGGTCCATGAAAATTCTGATAAAATAATACCACGTAGTGTGTAATATTTCCTTTAACCTTAACCCCGGAAAAGGGGTTTTACAATAGCCCTTCGCAGTGCTACATATATTAACACAGATCTTACAGTAGAAATGTAGAACTTTGGACATCCTTCTTCTTTCACTCACTTCCAGGGGCTTTAATACGAAAGCGCAAATGACACTAATCCTACTACCCAAAAGGGCAAACACACGAGAATGTCTATGTACGAAAGCGCAAATGACACTGCGACTTCGAGAAAGCCGGACACAATGGAATAAGAGCTGTTTTCCCAGAAACCAACGTACTACTGCGGCTTTCACTTGGGCCCAGCGCTTTTTAGAAAAATTCATAATCTCGGTTTGCGGCAAGAGTACGTCAACAATACATACGAAGTCTAACACTTTTCGGCTGCCATGCTTCCAGACTACCTTGTTGAGGAGCTTTCGACTACTCGATGTTCTGTGACGAAATGTTGGCTAGTATGATTGCTTCGAAACTACATTGGCCCGAAAAGCACATTTCCACCACGATTTTGGGCCGACCAAGCACCATCCTCGACTACTAACGATCAGAATTTTCCCCCGCCATTTGAAGGACTAATTCCGACTCTCCGCAGTCCAGTCCACCAGGATAGATGTTTTCACTAAACTTCAGTTGGAGACTATAAAATTAACTATGCTTCCTGCGCAAGAAACACAAGCTTTCCACAATCTGTGGGAAATTTCCAGGTGCCCAGTTAACTTTGAGCGAGATTCGTTTAGAAATCCAGACAACACACTTCATTGAAGACTCCATCGCCGGGGCGCAAGAGCCAACCGGCCGGGGAAAATCTGTGGGCCTAACTGAAATTATTTGCTCGGAAAAAGGCATATTTTCTATTGATAGTTATAATTTCTGTGACTCTGCGGGCCCTCTCAAAAAACCCGGGCCCGGGGGAAAAGTTCCCGTGCCCTCTCGGCGCTGAATCTGATTTCCTTAAAAAGTTTATCGTAGTAGTTCATAGATTTCTTACCGTTCGAACAGCAACGCAGTCTTTTCCGGTAGCTTTTCATATAATTTTATGTAGCTTTCTCCTTATCAATGTTTGCACATTCGTATGTACGGATACCTATCCGTGTGTCATTTGCGCTTTCGTATATATGGCATCGAGAATCCATTTGCACTTTTCGTACCATACTTTTTGCGCATTGGTACACCTGTAAAACATCACTATTTGCGATTTGCGCTTTTGTACTCCAGCGGACATAATCAACTATTATACATTATAATGTCTTATTGTATCTTCATAACGTGTTACATAGAGCGTCTCTTTTGAAATGACCCCTTCCACCTGATAAGTAGTCAACCTACTCCGACAAGGTGTAGATATGTTTGCATACTCTTACTTTTGAAGGGTCTGAGCTAAGGTCAAATTTTGAAAAGTTTTCTATCTTTGATTTTTTTTCCCCCCTTCTCACGACTGGAGATGGACAGAAAAATTTTACCAGTATGTAATATTAGAGAGCAGTTGTGGTAACCACAACCAAAAAATGGTCGGAATCGGTTCAACAGGATGTTCATAAAATTGATTTTCATGCAAATTATATCAGCAAATTTTCACATTTTTTCAACTTCCCGTGAAACTTGCCATCTTAAGCTACGGTTTTTTTATTTGCAATAGACTTTACGTTATATTTTCCGTAAAAAAGGTCAGTAGCAATTTCCTTGTATCTCGATTAGAACTGCTAAAACTGGAGTTCAAGATATTTCTGTTAAAAATTGTAGCTTTTTAACACAGATGCACGTATCTTATGAACATAATAATCGTCTTCTTCAGCTACTCTACCACTTCTCGGAGTTATATCTTTTATGTGGCTTATTCACCCCTTCCTTTCATCTATTCACCCCATATTTGAAATTGAGGCCCATGCAATGACAGGGATGGAATAAGAATCTTAAGATTTTAAAGTTAGAAGCTTTTAATTATTTAAATTCTATTTAATTGGAATTATCCTAAAAATTATTAACAGTAATTTTTTTAATTAAATAAGTTTAAGATTGTTCCAGTATTTTGTGAAGTTTAAAATGGGTATCCAATAATTGGTTCCAAAGGTCGCTGAATTCGGTTTTGGTAACATTTTGGCCATATTCCCCGAACTGTGGCGCATATACCGATGGAAAGGAGGTGCAAGATGACAGTTGTGGTAACCATACAGAAAAAATTAAAAATCATGGAAAGAGGTTGAACGTGATTTTCATAAAATAAATTTCACTTAGTACAACATTATTGATACATATTTTTTCATTGTCCATAAAGCTTGCTTTTTCAAGATTCCAAATTTTAATGAGAAATAAATTCTTCTTGCACCTTCTTCCCCATCCCAATATTTTATCACTTTAGTGTCCATGTTGGAGTGTAAGTGAACTTGATAAATTCTATATTTAGGATGAATTCACAATTTTTTCCTCCTGTAGTCCAGAGCACTTTCGGCTGCTACTTTTTAAAGGACGATTGAAATTAGAAATATTTTTTAAATTTCAGGTCACAAAATTATTTGCAAAAAAAGAAAAAAGATAACTAACATGCATACTGTAAGAGAAAAGAATAAAAATAAAACCAAAATGAAATTTTTTCATTAAATTGGTTGGTCAGCAATAAGTTTGTAATTCTGCTGTATAATCCCAATCAATTTGAATACGGTGGAAAACTTTCATTATTCATAACCGTAAGACATTACCCAACTGGTCCTTCTATCCATGTTACCAGCAATTTGTTGAGCATAGATATTTTAATCTACATAAATAACATTCCTCATCACTAAATTAATAACCACCCCCCTAGAGTGTTACAGCAAATAGAAAAGATACCAACATTCCCCAATACAATTTTGTACTACCTAAGTGAAATTTATTTTATGAAAATCATGTTATTCATCCTCTTTTCATGATCTTTCATTTTTTTTCCTATATGTTTACCACAACTGTCATCTTGCATCTCATTCCCATTGGTAGGCGCCACAATTCAAGGGATAATGGCAAAAATGTTACCAAAACCGAATTTAGCGACCTTCGGAACCAATTATTGGGTAACTATGTTAAACTCTACGAAATACTAGAACTCCCTCCCCTCACTGCATGGGCCTCAATCTCAAATAAGGGGTAAATAGATGAATGGGAGGGGGAGGTGAATAAGCCCCATAAACGATATAACTCGGTGAAGTGGTAAAGTAGCTGAAAAAGATGATTATTATCTCCATAAAAGATATGTGCAATGTGTTAAAAAGTAATAATTCTTAACAGAGATATACTGAATTCCATTTTCAGCAGTTCTAATCCAGATACAAGAAAACTGCTAATGACATTTTTTATGGGAAATTTAATTTACAATCTATTGCAAATGAAAAAACAGCTTACGAGGGCAAGTTTCACGGGAAATTGAGAAAATGTGAAATTTCAGCCATGGGTATAACACAAATGGGAAAAACGTTACATTTGAGGAGTAACGAAAAGGAATCATCATTTCCATGGAAATCATTTTGCCATTTTTATGTCTTTACTTTGGCACATAACGGAAAAAAACATTACTTTGGAGCGTTACGAAAAATAATAATAATGAAACTACTGACTGGCTGACTGACTCGACATTTTATTCGCCTGCGAGTACCACACTCCTTGTATCAGCCTATATTCCCTTACGAGCATCGCGTTCCTTGTATCAGACTGTGAGCACTACGCTCCGCTAGTGCATCATCTTGCAGACGAGTCTGCAACCACGGGAGAGCATTTTCATGTCTACTTCGCGGACTGCGCCGACATGAGAATGTCATCGTCCAGCGAACGTAGCGTCCAAAAGATGAGCGCGCCAAAAAATATGGAGCGCAACCTGCTCTGCGGAGCATAGCGGAAGACGACATTCTCATGACGGCGCAGTCTGCAAAGCAGACATGAAAATGCTCTCCCGTGGCTGCAGACTTGTCTGCAAGATGATGTACTTGCAGAGTTGAAGTTCCATTCGCCCCTCGCCTCCCCCCAGACTTCACAGGTTTTGGATTTCAGTGATTTGATAATGAACACAAGGGAACGTAAATGGTTTGAACTTGAAAGTGGTTGTTAAGAGAAAGGTTGTAGATACCATTTTAAACACAAAAAGTTTAAAATTAAAGTTCAACATACAAGAAACTGGAGCTCGAAAAATGTGAAGATAAACTCAAAATCGAAATAAATTATATGGGTCTCAAAACATGACATCTAAAATTCCGATATACCAAGGTGGATCGACTTCTACGTTAGAACAACTCGCCATTCAGGACCTGCGATCTTTCATTTTCTCACCTGGTGCAAATACAAAACTTTGAAACGAGGAACCCTGGAACCCTCCCCCCCCCACCAAGAAAATTGAAACGAAAACATCTAATAGGTACCAATAAGTTTTAAAAAATTATCATTTTTCAAACTATAGATTGTTTTAAAATTGGGCCCCCGATACAAAAATGTGTATCCACGTTGAAAAAAGCTAATCAGTAAACTCCATGTCCATAGACCGGCATTATTTTTTTTTTTTGTGATTATCATAATTGCCTCTCCTATTACCTGCTGGCACCATTTTTCTATCGATCTCCAGTCGTGAGAAGAAAAAAAAAAAATCAAGGATAGAAAATTTTTCAAAATTTGACCATAGCTCAGCCCCTTCAAAAGTAAGAGTACGCAAACATATCTAAATATTGTCGGGGTAGGTTGCCTACTTATCAGCTGAACACAGCATTGCAAAAGAAACACCCAATAAAATTTTAATAAACTATTATTTAAGTTTGACTCAGCATGTCATGTAGTTTATATTAAATGCAGCGCAAATCGAACCGTGTGACAGACTTAACTGACCGTGAAAACCTATCAAGGCTGACTTCTTCAATGCTGAGGCCTGTTCGTCGATGTGAATCTCGACTTACGAATAACCAGGCTCATGAATGTATACGCGATCATATACGTACAAAAAATGATTGCTTTCACCGAGTGTAATGATATACTGTATGACGTTTAAGACAGACCAGATGAGAGCTCACATTTCGATAGACAGTTCATAATAGATTGTTATGTGAACGTATAAAGTCTAAACCTGCACACGGCTAACTGCTGTTCTGCGTTAAAAATGAAGAAGCAATAATGGTAAGAGTATTTCAACTCGTATTTGGATTCCGCGTTTCGAACTTTCTTTGCTATATTGCCCAAGTTATTGGCATTTGTAACGTGCATTCGCGTACAAGAAATTCTAAAAAGTAAACTGGTATAGTTATTAAGCAATTTGGCATCTCCCCGGTTTAATCATGATGTGTATTTATAATTGTATCTCGTACCTACAAGCCTTCTAGTTAGCTTTGAAAAGGCAACATCTGGACTGTCACCAGGATTACGTGAATGCGTTAATGTTGATTTTAAAATTACCTAATCCAGATTGTAGCTAATCGTTCTAATGATCGTCAGGCCACAAATTACTCGCGCGCGGGTTTTCTGGTGAAACCAGTCAAAAGTCATTCGAATTTCAAATGTATTTTCGACTATTAAAATCAATTATTACCTCGTGTCCTGTCCCATTCTAGATAGTATTTTGAATCACATTTTTGTTTAATTGACCGCCAGGAAATACAAACTCGCAGCCGGAGCACGTGTCCAGGCCAACCATACTCAGTCTTCGGAGTTGTCCATCTACATACAATGAAGACGCGACAAAAAAAAATATCATAAATTTTAATAATATACGACATCTTTCTAAAACTGGTTTCAAACATTACGAATTTAGAAACTTGTCTAGATTCACCACAAAAATATGGAACTAGTTTAGCGTTGGCGTGCGAGCGGAATAAGATATACCTATTATTGTACAAACTATCTCAAAATGATGCGTATAGAGTTTCGTGTTCGGAAACTGTGATTTTTGTTACTTCTCCATAGTTCGAATTCGGCTAACATTATGAAACTTTTTGGAAAATGCCTATTATTTGTGTGCTGCATTGTGGTTGCGAGCTGCCAATCTGAGGATGTTGCTGAGAAACCGTCGTACTGTCTAAGGTGAGTGACTCATATTGTTGATAATTTTTTATTTATTTTCAACTTAGATTAATGACCAACTGGCGCCTAATTAATGCACTCATTTTTGGGCATTAGTCTCTACCACCCTCTTCCAACCTTTCTTATTCTGGGCAATCCCAATCCACCCCGATCTTACACCAGCAACGATTTCGTCACGCCAGCGGATTGGGATGGCCTCTTTTTCTCTTCTTGTAGTAGGGTGGTCCAGACTGCCAACTTATATCCCCATTTTATTATTACTTTCCCAAGTCATGTGACCAGCGAATTTGTATATTAGTTTCTTAATTTTGTAGCCAATGTCTATGACTTCGGTTTTAGCATTTTATATACTTTTACTACTGGGTATACTTGAGCGAAAACAGTAACGCTTCTCCGACACGAATTCAGTGGTTGACATTTCCATGGAAATTAATTTTTCTTCCAGCCATGGGTATACTTTGCTACATACGTATGTACTCTGCCTACTGGGGCGAGTAAATACTTCGAGATTCCATCACTACTAGAAGCATAGTCGAGCGCTGCTGCGTCATCACAAAATCGGGTCTTGTCTTTTGGCTATCGAGAGAACGTTTTTATGTCGCAAGGGTGATTTCGTGTCGCGAGGGTGGTTTTTTGCTATACTCGCGGACGAAGTCGATAGCTACTGTATACTTAACTACCCGGAGAAATCAAGGGTAGAGAAGTCAAAACTCGGGCAAGCAAATTGCGACAAGGCTATTCCTACTTTCTTTCGCTTTCCTGCTGTCTGTTTCCGCTGGGTGCGCCCTTGGAAACCACTGAACCCCAGTGCTTCCTGTGGTGTGCAGGCTGGAAACCAGTCCTCCCATTTCCCTCCTCGGCGGGTGGGCTGGAAGCAGTCCCCCCGAATCCCTCGTTCCCTGTTCCCTTGTCGCAATCGTTAATAGGGAGTAACCGCGTCTTGACTCTACTTCGCAGTGTGTATAGTGCTAGTGCTGATCGGGGAGCCGGTCGCGGCCCCCTATGTGTATACGTTCACCATTTTCCACGACTTTCGGTGTATTTATCTTGTAAATCGTACAGCAGTTGCCGTTATCGTTCCCACCGCGGCGTCGTTAGTTCGTCTCATTGTTTCCCCTGTGTAAATACTGTTGCGTCAAATATACTTATCTCTATACCTATACCAACCCTCCACCCCATGTCGTTATTGCCGTATCTATTCTCGTGCCGAAGATGTCCGCGTTTTGGAGTTTCCGCTCCTCAATATGCCCCGTGAGGTCGCCCATCATCGCGACTTCGACAATCACCACACACTCCCGTAAAGCGCGTCTCGCTGGCCCCTGCGGTCCCGAAACGTGACAACTTAAGCGAAAACCGTAACTTCAGCCACGTGCTCACTGATCTTGATCTCTGCTGCGCCCTGCGCGCGACTACAGCTGATGATCTGTTTTCAACTTGCAAATGGTGGGACCTAGGGAGGTGGAGCGGCTCCAGCGAGGATATCGGTAAAAGCAGTACCCGGTATCGTTTTATAGGTTTTAGTGGTCACTGAACTAGTTTCTGATGATGATTTGCTCCTAATTTAAAAACTGTGATATCATGGCTAGATGAGAGGCGAGGGGCTTCTTATAAATAAATACAACAGGGGTATCGTTTTACAGATTTCGATGATCGCTGACCCCAACTTCTTGCACTGAGTCACTCATTCTGAGTTAAGCTCTACAACATACAATTTCCGGAGCAGTAGCCTAAAAGTTCTACTACGAAGATTAAACTATTGGCGGACTTCATTTTCCCTTACTTCATATCCCTCCCCCCTTCAGTCTTTTGACATCTGACACTTTTGCTCTTTTCCTCCTGGCAGCATTAGAATGGTTTGAAATGACGGGTAAGGACATCCCAGGTGAAGTTTTTCCCTTTTTATGTTTCAGCTAGTTGACCCGTCGCGCGTTCCTGCGATCCCAGAAGAAAGGAATTGTTTTCATGAATTTATCTGTTTGTATTCGATTATTATTTGTGTATACACACGCGCCACTTATCGTAGGATAGGGAGCGGGGGCTCGTACCGCACCTCTCCCCGGTGCGTTCAGGATGTACTAATGCCGGAAACCTTCACGGGTGTGTACTGAACAACTTCCCAAATAGTGTAGTAATGAATGAAGGACCAACAGACAGACATACATTAATTTTCATATACGAGTATCTCATAGATAATGGAACCGGAACAGGAATTTCTGAAGTAGTCCATGTAAATATTAGTTGATAATCGAACATACAACCTCTTACTTTGTACCCCCCCCCCCCTTCATCATAAAGTCTTGTGATTTCTGTGCTCTTTTCCTCCTGACAGTATTAGGAGGGCTTGAAATGACGCGACGAGTATTTTTCCTCTTTATGTTACAGCAAAACAACCGGAACAGGAATTCCAAACATCGCCTGGAAATGCGATTCGCAAACCCAGAACTGCCAACGAACAATTGTAGAAGATGTTGCTAATAACACCGACTGTCTCACCTCGTTAAATGTGTGCAAGCTTATCTGCAATAAATACAGTTCTATGTGGCCAATACCTACTGGCGTGATCACCATTCAGAAGACGTTAGTGCCCATCAACTCCGGAAATATTGCGTTCAACGTTAAGACTCCAGGTACGATTAAGTAGCACAAATGACACGTTAGTCGCATCAACAGTTACTCTTTCAATTCCTTGGAAGAAAACATTAAACTTTAAGTAAATTCGCAAGAGCCGTACAAATTTGAATACAAATGGACCACTGTCTTCATTAGGGAATTTTGGCGCCAGAACTGGGGTACTACAGCGATTCAAATAGGTAGTTAAATATTTTGTTCGTCTTTTCAGCGTTTGGCATGAAAATTGACAAAAGCAGGACTACTTTGTTAACGTGGCAATCCTCATCTTCTATCCACTATTTATCATTATTTCGTAAGTGATTTTCTAACTAGCTACCCGATGCGGAATCAGTTACCCTCTAGTTATCCGCGGAAAAGTTACCAATTTACAACCCTCGGTTACCCTCAGATTACCCAGAAACCCATCAGTTACCCTTGGTTTCCCCTTTAGTTACCCGGGTAACTGGCGGAATTTTACGCATCCCGATACTCAATCAGTTACCCTCTAGTTACCTGCGGAAAAGTTGCTCATTTGCAACCCTCGGTTACCCTCAGATTACCCAGAAACCCATCAGTTACCCTTGGTTCCCGTTTAGTTACTTGGGTAATTGGTGGGATCTTGCGCATCCCGATAAAGGTAAAGGTGCCTAATATCGACCAGTTCCTGAATCCGACCACCAGCCGTTGTCGGCTTCTAATTCCTCGACTTCCGCGGAAAAATATTTTTTCATTCGTTTTTCGCAGACAAATCGAATAAGACCAAAATCATCACTCTAAAGCCAAAATTGGCGGAGATGTTCGCAAAAATATATTTTGAGATGTCTAAATATTTTTCAAGGCGTGATTTCAAATGTTAATTGCGTAAATGTTGCTTATCGTAATTAAATGCGGTAAATGTTAATTAAAAGTGAAGATTTCAAATTATATAGGTGCTCGATTGATTTGGAGAATTAATTTCACGCAGGTACTTATAATTTAATTTTTCGAAGTTTTTTTCCAAAAAGTTCCCTAAATTTGACCACTACCTGTTTTTATCATTTCATGAAGTTTTTACGTCTGTTTATATCTACTAGTGACGCGACAGAATCGAAAAGTCGACCAAAATGGCCAGAAAAAGCAATGACGGATGCTGTTAGATCGTCTCTGTGCATATGTGCCCAAATGTGAGTGCTTGGGGGATAAGGTTCCAATCTGCATTTGTAGGAACGAAACCATTGTGGGAAGGGGGTGAACCCCACCAATAATTTGGCAGTCGGCAAATTTTATTTATTTAGGCGTTTTTTTTTGTTTTTTTTTTCAATGCCCAAATTTGACACCTTTCAAAAAAATAATCGGGAAAAATCGAAAAAAACTTGAGGGGGGGGGGGGTTAAAATTTTTGGAGGTAAAACTAGAATAGTTGGTCTACATTCCGAGCCATCAACGACATTTCTACGCGAATTTGAGGCTGAGTAATTCGAAAACAAAAATGGTGGTCGATATTCGGTACCTTTACCCTTACTCAGTCAGTTACTCTCTAGTTACCTGCGGAAAAGTTGCTCATTTGCAACCCTCGGTTACCCTCAAATTACCCAGAAACCCATCAGTTACCCTTGATTCCCCTTTAGTTACCCGGGAAACTGGCGGGATTTTGCGCATCGGGTGTTCTTGCGCTTTCTTGCTTTCGTTTGTCGGTTTTCATTCCAGCCACGTACAACTTGAACATCTCTATTTCTGCATAACCTCTATACTTTTATTTGCTGTTGCGAGTGAATCAAGAACTATAAATACAGTTTTACGGGAGTCATAAAAACAAAGATGTTGCGTTAAAATCACAAATCCATCACTAATTTTGTCGACTAATGATCGAGCTCTACATTTCCCCAGTCGCGAAAGAATAATCCAGACAACCGGCAATGAACCATCTATCTTTATTCTTTAAACAGCAGGTGCCAGCAATGATTTATGGAACCTGTTTACGGCGTTGCAGTATTATTTCTTGGATGTAATTAACCACAGCTTCCACAGAAAGGAGCCGTTCGTGAATGGAGCCGATCTGAAAATAACGTTCGCTGTAAAAGATGAAAACACCACCGTATTCACTTATGCAGCTTCCGAGCAATACACGTTGAGTATAACGACTGCTAAGAATGTGGTAGGTATGAAGGCCTCTATTTTGTATTTTACAAACACGCTTACTCCTTTTGTCCCAGGCTAGCATTTTCAAATTAGGATACTCCAGTTGTTAAAAAAAATTGTTTACAGGTCGACGTTCTGGTTGAAGGTGATAATTACCTTGGAGTACGACACGCAACTGAAACCTTACTGCAGCTGATCGTTTTTGATGAAATTTCTCAATCGCTTCTCATTCCAATCGGCGTTTACATTACCGATTTGCCAGTGTACAAGCATCGAGGTGTCTTGCTGGACACATCTCGCAGTTACTACCCTGTTGAGTCAATCAAGCGGACATTGGATGCGATGGCGTATAATAAACTGAATTCCTTCCACTGGCATATCAGTGACAGTCATAGCTTCCCCTATGTCTCAAAAGCGTACCCTAAGATGGCTGCCACCGGTGCATATTCGCCTTCTCAAGTAAGATGGTTGTTTTCCGTCTACTGCTTCCCTTCTGTAGAGAGTATCAGCTGCCTTGTGAGGAGGCTGGCCGAATTGTAACTCGCCCAACCTTGCATACAGCCTAAAATTATGTGGACTCACCCTTGTAAATTAAACTCAACCTAGGACGTGAAAAACGGTCGAGAACATAAGAGTAAGCTTACTTTTTGGTCTAACAGGTATACACGCCGTCGGACATCAGCGCAATTGTTGAGTACGCCAGAGTTCGGGGCATCAGAGTGGTGCCCGAGTTGGACACCCCGGCTCATGTCGGCGAAGGATGGCAGCACTTCGGTAAAGACGTGTTGCTCTGCTTCAAAGGTGAGCCGTGGACGCACTTCTGTGTCGAGCCGCCGTGCGGAATTCTGAATCCTGTCAGTCAGAAGGTGTACGAGGTGCTAAGGAAATTGTACGAAGAGTTCAACGAGCTTTTCCGATCCGACGTATTCCACATGGGAGGCGACGAGATAAAATACACTTGTTGGAACGAGACCGAGACCGTGACCCGATGGATGGACGAAAGGTTTGTTGATAGTTTTCACAGATATTATCACTTATCAAGTCTCACGGGGTCTAATACCTCTGCCAGTGCTGAGGAAGTCTGCTCATGCGTATACACAAATGACGTACTCAGTGTTACAAAAGACACATTATTTGCATTATCACAGAAACTATAACACAATACTTTATGTTTTACTCATGTTGATTGGTGCAGTTGTTCTGAATGTTGGGCACCTAATATCATGATACAGAAAAAATAGGTATTCGTGTGTATTCTTAACGTTGCCTTACATCAGTACTTTTCTCTTAGATCTTCCTGCACATTCTCATTAGGAAACGCAGTATTTGTTATAGACCATGAAATGCTTAAATGGCGTGCTCTGCTACCACACTGGACGATGGAGATATTTTGCAGCAGATGCGTGTTCGTTCAAGTACAATACCAAACAGAAAGAGAAACAGTTTGGAAGACAATAACAAATAAAGTCACATTTCCACAGTCACATTACATAGTTCTTAGTATCTGACACCAGGGGAGAGCTAATATGAAGTACAAAGAACCAGAATCATAAGCTTCACTAAGAACCCAACATCCAATTATATGCTTCTCCATATCTGTGTGTTAGAACAGTGGTGGTGAAAAAACTACTTCTGTTTTTCAGTGAAGTGTTGGAAACAGTGACATGTCACCCACCAGTGGGTGATACTGAGGTTTCGTAAAAGAGCTGTAGTGGGGTTGTAGTAAATGGGGATGGCTGAAACTCGGTATACGGGGTACCAAACTTTTCTGGCGTGAGATAGAGGTACCCTGCCCCTGAGGATCCCGTGAGCCCACAGCTGTCACCCACTGGTGGGTGACAATTTTAGAATGCGGAATCGCAGTCTATCAGTGAAGGGGAACAACTTTTATTACTATCAATTTCTTCGTATCGGGCTTCGTTTGCGAGATAGCGAAAACGCACTACTTTATAAACTAACAGTGTCACCCACCGGTGGGTGACACGACACTTACCGAGTTAATTACGCGTTTTTCTGTTCAAAAAATCATGCCCACCTATTGTCGTATGTATGGCAAGAACAATATTTTTAGTCACTATAGATTGGTCACGGAGGAGAACACACCTTGGTCTCTGCTATCGGCGTTAAAGTGTGCCCTGCGAAATAATAAGAAATCGTGAGATTAATTAAGACGTAGGTGTTCAAAGTTTTAATTAACAGCTTCGTGAAAACGGACCTAATTTAAGGTGAAATTCAGGTTTCTGTGAACTGATTATAAGTATGTAGTTATTCATGGAGTTCAGGCCAGGGCAGTAGCCGCGAAATTGCAGGCGCTGGCTCAAATCGGCTTAGCAATCTTGGCGTTGACCGTGGCCGTCTGTAAAACCCATTTTGGTACATCAGATATCGAAAACAATCAGGGATGGGCAAATAGGCGCCGAAATCTGTTGCAAACAGAATATATAAAACAGATACCGGGTGACATATTTTATAATAGGAAAATAGAAAATAGGTTTTAAAATTCAAGCAACTATTTAAAATAGGAAATACATAGCTGGTCACTATTCTATAATGGGTATTTTCAAAAAGCTATTTTACACTTCCAAAATGGCTTACCCGCTAAACCTGGATAACGAATTCGATCTCAGCGGTCAACATTGAGCTGGAATAAGTGGTCGATTCAATATTTTTGATTTTTGAAAATTTCTCCGTATTGGATCATAGGCGGCAACTTTTATTTCCCTCATGAGGGACTTAACTTGGTTCGACTCTCTTCTCCCCGCTCAGAGTCTTCTGAGATACTTCTACCTTCCCCGTACACAATATTAATATTTTCCTGTGGTGCTCGGTACTAGAGCCTGTGAGCACCGCTGAAGTTGCCGCCCATATACTAGATCATGTATTTTTTCGGGCAAAATTTTTTTGGAGAGTTTTTGAAATCGAAAACGGTGAAAATGGCTCAATTTTTCGAGACAAATTAAGATCCGGCGTCGGAACTGTGCTAATTATATCTTGGCCTAGTCACACCAACTCTTTGTGCACATTATAACAATTTTTTGGGGTACCTCGGGAATGAAGCGTCAGTGTGGCTTTGTCGTCACATTTGGACTATGAATTCGAACTTGGCGACTAAAATCGAGTTGGAATAATGGTAAACTCAATTTTTTTGAATTTTGAAGATTTCTCAATGCTATACAGAAGAATGAAAATTCTAGGAACTCCTAAATTATGGGAAACAGAGAGATTGCCCGACTGTTAGCATTTAATATGCATTTACTACTGGATATACTTGAGCGAAAACCGCAACGAAACTTCTTTTGCTTGTTTTCCAAGGAGAATATTTACCCTAAATGTACTATTTCCGGAACTGCTCCTAGTTTGGAGGGCTTAATACCTACGGATAACATTTCGGATTTTTCAAAGTTGATTTGTCAAGCCTGCCTTTGCTCCACATTTGTTCAGCTATTGTATCGTTTCTCCCAGCTCACCCACTGATTCTGATAGCGTAATATCATCCGCGAATCTCAGAGTGGAAATTCTATTACCGTTTTTATTATCATCATGCCTTTCCTTTCCCAATACAGCCTTCTGAAGACTTCTTTCAGGGCAGCATTGAAGAAGATGGAGGACAAAGGGTATCCTTCTCTTACTCCCTTGCTTATCTCAATATATTCCCCAGTTACGTCTGTGATGATTTTTGGCTCTCCGGGCCTGAGTACATATCTTGTAGGTACTTCATAGTTTAAATAATTGTTTAGGGATGCTCTGGGAATGTAATGTTTTCAAAATGTATTCTCCTCCGACACGCTCGAAAACCGTAACGCTCCCCCCGACACGAATTCCGTGGTTGACATTTGCTGATGCGCCCTGCGCTACTAAAATCTGCAGCCGCGTGTTGTTAGTAGAACTTTCCATGCCACCCGACACGAAGCCAGCCCGCATGACTTAGCTCTTCATGGTGACAATTCAGTTCAGTGGTAGACATTTCCCTGGAAATTCATTGTTCTTCCAGCCATGTGCTCGTTTTTCATCCTGCACCTTCGATTTCAACCATTCAAATAGAATAATCAATTTTGAAACCCATGTCGGGTCTAAATGGAGAAGTCAAGTGCAATATTATCGAAGTAAGCGATTTATAACCCCGATCGATACATAGGTAGACTTTTGAAAACCATATCGGAGTAAGCCACCCCACAAAAAAACAACAACAAAAAACAAACAAAACGAATTACGACACTATATTTAATTTTATAATACCAGTGAATTTTACCGCTTTGATGGGGGAAAAAGTGGAATTTGTTGTCCAGGTCGGAGCTAGATCACAAATATTATGCGATTTTCAAAATCAGCGACACCCGTATTCCCTTTCCCAAAAAATACATGAGCAGAAAATAAGAGAAATGAAAAACAATTTCAATAATTTGTTTAATTTTTCAGGTCAGTTCAATTTTGGCCACTGTTTCGTCCAAAATTTAAATTTTTGAGCCGGAATCAAGGTCAAATAAAAAAAAATCGAATGCGATATTCGAAATTGGCGTGAAGATCCAACTTCGCGATCCAAAGAAAAATAGAAGGGGCCAATTCATGAAACACCCTCCATAGGACGCAGGACTGTACAGGACTCAATTTTAGCCATACATTGTTTAACTGGGACTCGAGAATCGGCGTTCTTTTTTTCTTCTTCTACTTCTTTCGAACAATATGCGCTGAAAATTTTGTCGAATTTGAAAAACAACTGAACTTTACAGTCGATTAAATTATACTTCAAGAAAAAGTAGTCAACTACTCAGGGACGTACTGATGAGTTTTTCCGGGGGGGGGGGGATGGGGTACAAATTGTGAAAGTTCCAACTGACTCAACTCCGAATTACCAACTATCAAAGCAAAAAATTTTTTTTGACCTGTTGGATTTTTCCAACTGTTTCAATTCAAAATTCTCAAGTATTAATGCAAAAGAAGAAAAAAATTTTGACTTGTTGGGTTTTCCCAACTTCTCAACTCAATTCCCAAGCATCAAAGCAGAAAAAAAACCTTTTAACTTGTTGGATTTTTCCAACTCACCAGACTGAAATGGTCAATTTTCCTAACTGCAGAGTGAAAGATTCCCACGGGGGAAGGGGGAGGGGGTAAGTTGCCCCCTACCCCCTGTCGGTACGTTCCTGCAACTACTCAATTTTATTGAATTTTAGAGATATGTTTACATTATACGTCCTGTTCTTTTTGGACAAAAGTATTTTTAGAAAGCTGTTGAAATTAGATTCACTTTTTCAAGACAAATTCAAATCAGCGTTCGAAATCGAGCTACAGTCATTTTTGACCAATTTTACTCCATTTTACACCAATTTTAGAACGTACCTCGGGAACGAAGTATCGCCGCGAAATTCGGACAATGAATTCGAACTCAGCAGCCAAAATTGTGTAAGAATAAGCAGTTTTACCGTGCATACAAATTTTTAGAAAGCTTTCAAAATCAAATTCAATGGACATGGCTCAATTTTTCAAGACAAATTCATCTTCGGCGACGAAGTTAAACTAAGTCATATTTTGACCAAAAGTTACCTCCCCCCCCCAACTTATTGTGCGTACCTCAGGAACGGAGCATTTCCGCTAAATTCGGACAACGAATTCGAATTAGTAAAAGGTCAGCTCAATTTCATTGATTTTTCAAAATTTCCCCATGTACACCCATCAATTCTTTTTTAGCCTAAACAATGTTTGGAAAGCTGTTGAAACCAAATCGAGTTGAAATGGCAAACTTTTTCGAAACCAATTGAGATCCGGCGTCAAAGTTGAGCTGAATCATATTTTAGACGAGTTACGCCCATTTTTATGCGAGTTACACAACTGAGCGTATCTCGTTTTTCGGGATACTTTTATATTATACCTGAAATTCATAAGTGTCGAAGGAGCTCCCAGACGTTAACTGAGGTCCCTTTCTCGGCGTTACCCGATAGGCCTTTTTGCTCCAGTCCACCCCTGACCATACACCATTTAAAATCCTACCCCGCCCGTTGATGGCAAAATCGGTTACGCAGATTGTTCTGATGCAGTCGATTTCGGCAACAACTTATACAGTAAGATTCAAAATGGCACATGGCTTCATTTGAGCTTGAGTGCAGTGTATCACCATGGCCGGGAATTAGGATGTGCCCATAGTTGATATAGCCTCCATTTTCTTAATTTTTTTTCGTAAAAACATCATAAAACAGGTCAAAAACTTGCACCTTCTTTACTTGCATTAAGGGTACGTATTTTTCTGGCGATTCGTTGATTTTTGGCCAGAGCTTTTTGCTGGCAGGGCCTCAAGGTCCGAGGCCCTTCCTGAATACACGGTTCTAATCACAAAGCGCGGTCTTTCTAAAAATTCTACACAGTACTTGAATTTATTTGCGACAATACGTCTTTGCTAACTGTTATATCCTGGAAAATGACTTCGTGACAGTGATAGCTGTGTACTGACAGCCTATACTTATAGGTCGAAGATCCAATAGGTAGTTGAAAGGAGTTTTTTCATCTACACCTTCGAACCGCAGTTAGTGAAGTGAACAAATATGCCCACGGATAACAGTGCTACGAAATCTACTGCCTGGTTGCATTTTCATTAGGTATATACCAAATTGGGGCGAGATATTCGCACCTCACACGTGCTCTATCGTGGTTGCACATCCCTCCTCATTGCCAAACCGCATAACGGTAAAGTATACGACAATCTGTTACACATTATTAAGCTTCCTCATAGCACAGAGGTACATGTTGACTATCGGAGTGTTCTATCAGATATTCACGCAACACTTAATTAATTATTAGATGTTTCGAAATTTGATAACGGATCAATAGTTGTTCGACTCCGAAATGAGATCCGCGAAAGTTGAAACTCGGTACTCATGTATATACCACTGAAGAGACTGAAACAGATGAATACGATTGCATAATATAAGAACGCAAGGCTGATGAAGTTCAACAGGGCATCCGAGTTAGAGATTTTAGCAGAATACATTGTGCGAATAAGGGATGACATTTAAATTGCATTGTATCATTTTCTTTCGAATTTAAGCAAGCCAATATGGATTGGTACTTAGAAATATCTAAATGTAGAACGAACGTAGTTCACTATTGTAAAACATGTTGCAAAAATGACGTCCAAGGAAATCTGAAAAACAGATAAACACGTGTGAGATAAATCCTGTTGATAGACGCGTACCAAACTAACGAGTCTTTATCATTACAGCTACGGTTAACCTATTAGATATTATATTAATAAAATGTTTGATTTATTTTCAGGAATATAAGCAGAACAAACGAAAATTTCCTCAATTTATGGGGCGCTTTTCAGTCTCAAGCCGTTATTGAATTTGATAAATCAGCCAAAGGCAGTAAGAAGCCAAAAATTGTACTCTGGACTAGTTTATTGACCGAAAGCAAAGCTGTCAAGCAGTTTCTTGAACCAAGTCGCTACATTATTCAAGTTTGGACTACCGGTCAAGATAAACAAATTGCTGAATTGTTGAATGCCGGATACGAACTGATCGTATCCAATTACGATGCGCTGTACTTCGATTGTGGGTTCGTTTCTCGTATTACTTTGTACAATTCTGTAAGGTAGGGTGCTGGGATGGCTTTGGACACTCGTTTTGTCCTCATAGCAACGGGCTATGAGCTACTATTGCAGACAGAAACGACTGTAGCTGCGATGGAAGATCTCAAATACACACACCCGGCCATGTCGTCCACGTAGTCACAACTACTGCAGCATAACATAATGTCCAAACTCAGAAAACACCCCAACTTCCGCTATTTCATTCTTTAAAATAAGCATATGTCAGTAGAGTACTAATGTGTGTTGTAGCACAGTTACAGGTTTCTCAATTTTTCATTCATTTTTCATCATTTCTAAAAGTCTACAACAATCAACCTAATTTTGCGTAGTGAAAATTCATCGGTTTCCAAAACAAAAATAGATCATAGTAGAGCAGAAATGGGGTTTATAGGGCAAACCCCCCTATAAACCCCATTTTTACTCTACTGATTATTTTCTCTCATTTCCTCATCAAGTCAAGTTGTAAAATTTCTAAATTCTTGTACCGAAATTCATTAATTTTCTCTCATGTTTCTTCATTTCTTAAAAGAATTACTCGTATTGACGTTATAAAAACAACTATAGAGTAGGTACTCCATTCTCTCTCAATTTTTAAGGGGTCTTCTACGTGTTCCAGCGCAGTTATGAGTTTATTAATTTTTATTAATTTCTCCGCAACTTTTCAGCGCTTTCAAAAATCAAAAACTCAGTCAAATCTTCACCAATAATTTTTACAAGTTTTTAAATAAAAATTATAAATGTTTCTTAACAAATTCAAAGTTTCAGCCGTAATACAGTTTCATACAGATTTGAAGAATGGGAGACCTTATGTGAACATTATCGCAGAAGCCTAAAAAGCAGGCAGAGTTGATGAGCTAGCATAATATCTCATACATCACTCCTCATAATTAGTTATAGTTTGTTTAAAAAGAAAAGGGGAAAAAAAAAAAAACTGAATTAGGCGGCGCTATAGTATTGCTCCACCTACTATTGTGTTTAAAGGACAAAACTATATACTGAACATGTGAACATTAGAATGTATCATATGCATATAATGATAAACCCATTCAAGAAACAAGCGACCTCGCGGATCGCGAGGTAGTAACAGGGTGTTTGCCATTGGGGGGACTATGGAAATTGTAGAAGCGCTAGTGTAGAAGAAGTATTTTTTGATACGCGAATGATGCAATCTGAAGTAGTCTTCTTTTTTCGTTTTTCCCCCGGAACCGGGAACATAAAAGCTCAGGGCCCCGATTACGACCGACCAATAAGCGTGATAAAGATACAGCGACAAAATATCATGTATTACGATCAACGATTCAGTTTCCCTGCTTTCTCAACCATGTCACTCCTCTCAACATTTTATCAACAGCCATGAGGAAGTTGATAAAACGTTGACAAAATCTGTTTTATCGTGGTTTTATCACGTTGATAAAAATTGATAAAATTTTTTATCACGCTTCACCGTCGGTCGTAATCGGGGCCCAGGACGCTACACGCACATCCGCGCAATTATACTGTTATGAGTAAAATACGAATCGAACCACACGCCTCCGCCTTAAGACCGATCTAACGATCTAACCGCAACTGAGCTAAAACTAAACTATGAGCTGTAAACAATTCACTCGTATTTAAAGACAAGCGACCTCGTGGATCGCGAGGTAGTAACAGGGTGTTTGCCATTGGGAGTTGGGACTATGCAAATTGTATAGAAGCGCTAGTGTAGAATAGGTATTTTTTGATGAGCGAATGACACTCCAAGGCTCTGAATCTGAAGTCTTATTTTCGTCCCCCCCCCCTCCGGCCCCGGGAACATAAAAGCTCAAAACGCTACACGCACATCATGAAAGTTCAAGGCTTCGAACTGTGAAGCTGCAAACTACAATCACCGGCAGACTTTGATCAACACAGAACATACTAGAACTAGAAAACTAGAATACATTTCCATTTTCCATTTAATTCATTCCAAGTGGCAAGCAGAAATCAAACACTCTACCTTTACAAGACAAAAAATAAATTCAAAGGACATAAATCCAAGGAATTTAAAAAGTCAGAAGTTTCAACGAATATGAACTGTCAACTGCTGATAACAAAATTCAGAGGGACAGGAATTTTGTTTCGATTCAAATAACCGAGGAATTTTACTTCCATTCAAATAAAGTTGTGTTCTCACATCAAAAAACGCACATTAATGTGTTCTCACTCCTCATTACAATGTTTATAAGACGAAAAGACATTAAGCTCTATGCTCCACTCCTGTGAATTCGTGAACTGTTAATGCGAGAAAAATAATCTGTCATTTCAAAAACAAAACGTGATCTGCCAATTATTTATTCACGTTTTTCATCAATTCCGCTACACGATTATAATAGAAGTTCAAATTTGTGGTTGAAGGCATGTTGATGGTTTTGGATGATTCCTCGATCCTGACTGATAATGAAAGAGGAAAGTAAATAGTCAAAGGAGAAACGAAATATTCGTGAAAGACCTCTGAAACAGAATACCAAAATTACCAAATACTTAATACTGCTAACATATGTATGAGACATAACTCACATCGCATTATTCCTCGGAAAATTTCCAGATAAGAGTACCACAGAATGTTGCTTGTACTTGGTTCGATTCAAATACATTATACACGCTAATTCAACTGAGAACCCATTTCATACAAACAAACAATACACTTAGCTCTTCTAAATCCAGTTAATGTCTTCACTTTCTTTGAGCTTTTGTAGAACAGAGTCGCACAATTATACTGGTATGAGTAAAATACAAATCGAACCACACGCCTCCGCCTTAAGACCGATCTAACGATCTAAACGCAACTGAGCTAAAACTGAACTATGAGCTGTAAACAATTCACTCGTATTTAAAGAAAAAAATGAAAAAGCAAAATTGCAATAGGGTGTTTGCTTGCAGCGCTCCGCGCGGCAAACACCCTAAAAATTAACATACCACTATTATTTCATATGTTACAACCATAAAGAAAATAAGAAAGATTTTAGCTAGTGAACAAAGCACTGATCATACTATAGCGCTCCTAATACAAAAGTTAGTACTAGAACAAACATATACATTATAGAGTTGAAACTTGAAGCCTAACCCACAGGTCTCCTGTCCATGGGGTACAGATGGAATAAGTAATATGTATAAAAAATGTTCCGCTACAAATGAGTATTATGCCTCCATTTGTCAAAATTAATTCATAATAAATATGCATCCTAAGAATACGGATGAATATTCACCGAAAATAAATTACTTATATAATTATGGGAAATGCCCTGTGATAACTCATGGATTTTTAATACTACCAGCATTCCTAACGGATACCCGGTCTGAATTGAGAACAAACTTGTTCATTTTTACAAGTAAAAAACATATCACATGCAAAACAAACAGTATACCCTAGAGAGGGGCTATTTGGGAATCACGGGGCTATTTGAGAAAGTCGTGTTTTTCTTGCAAGAACGCAGCACTGACAAGACTAGGTACGCAGAAGTTTGAATGCAGGGCGGGGTTGTATAGAGGGCATCTTAGTGTACCGTTGTCATGCGTTTTATGTCTAGATTAAGTCTAGGTATTTGGAGAAGATCTCAGAGTACGTAATCAGAACACACAAAAAATTGATTTTTTGGAAGACCTTTCCAAAAGTGGTTTAATCTGATGGCATAAAACCTGAAGTGAATTGTTGTTGACATTCTATCATATGTAAAAAGAAAAGGAGTTCGCGAGATATTTGCAAGTACATCGAATGAGGCTATTTGGGAAGTCGCATAAAAGTTTTGTGTTATAAGGGAAGTGAGTCCAAATCCAAATTATGGCCTTTGCACCAACATCAGTATCATGTAAAGAGATTAAGTGTGAGTACATTTCGACTATGTTCCATCCGAAATACAAATTAAACAGTCCACTATGGTTTCAGCATCAGTCGTATGAACAATGGTGAGGCATGAGAAGTCATTGTTATCATTCGTATTACGTCAGTGATGACCCGACACTATGATGTATTTCTAGTAATTTCGTGACACATATACTTTTTAACAGACTTTTTCCGCATTTTCTGTATTTTTATTGTGTTTCACATGTATTTAAATGCACTTCCCAAATAGCGGGAAATTTTCTTGCAAATCTTCAGTCGCCTCTACCACATTACCCACTTGTGTTACCATTTAAGTTAAAAAATAGAATTGAAGTCAAAGATTTAGAGAATCGAACAAGCCACCGCGGAACACTCTGTCCGTGCAATCGAGATCTATAGTTATAAAAGAAAACATCGAAAAACTTTCCCAAACAGCCCCTCCCTTACAGTAACAAATCTTGGTCGTTTTATTTAAATGAAAATGGTCTCTAAATCTGTAATAAACTGCATCATGGCTGATATTTTGAATCTGTCAAGATAGGATATACAGTGGAACTTCCATATATAACGAACCGCCAATGGGCAAAGAAAAACTTCGTTATATAGAAACTTTGTGGTATAGAAATGTTTTTTTTTTTTAAATTAGGTACAGTTCATATGTATGTACTTACATGTACAGTACTGTAAGGTAGACTTTATGCATCTGTATGTAAATAATAAAGGGTAGGTATAATTAATTAGGGGAAATGCACACGAGAAATTGAGAGCTTTTAATGAAAAGAAATGCCCACTTGTACATATGTACAGTGCAGTTCTCATTATCATTTTAGTCAAGCGTGAAATTGCTGGAAAGTACGGTACATGTTTTCAATGTGATTCAAACATTCGAGCTTCTGAACGGTGAGAAAAAGTTCGTTATATAGAAATTTTCTTTCGCTATAAAGAAACGTTTTTGAATCGAAATTCCAAGGGACCAGCCAAAAAGTTCTTTATATAGAAAATTTCGTTATATACATCGAAGTTCGTTATCGGGAAGTTCCACTGTATAAGTAAACATTTGTAATTTTTATTTAAAAACCTTGTAAAAATTGTTGGTGAAAACTTGACTGAATTTTTTATTTTTGAAAGTGTTGAAAAATTAACGAGAAATTAATAAACTCATAACTGCACTAGAATACACAGAAACCACCTTGAAAATTTGAGAGAGAATAGAGTATTTCATAATAGTTGTTTTATAACACCAATAATTCTTCTAAAAAAATTAAAACTATTGAATTTTGATACAAGAATTCAGAAATCTCACAATTGGATTTGACGAGAAATAGAAAGAAAATTGTCTACTTTTGCTTTAAAAAGGGATAAATTTTCATTGTGGAAACTTAGATGGCTTTTTAGATTTTTAAAAATGATGAAAAAATGAGTGAAAAATTGAGAAATTTGTGGCTGCGCTAGAACACCCATTGGTCCTCTACTTACATCGAGTAATTATAAGTTATCGTCGAAAACGTGGAGAGAGAGGTATTGAGTTATTTTTCAGTCAAGACTTCTAGATTTAAAATTTCTCTTCTTACGACACTGCCACTTTAAATCTAAGGTTTTCTACAGCCAACAGCGCCCTTTTAATCACAATACCTGATAGCATACCTGAAAACCGTGCATTAGTTCTTAAAGAACACAACAAATATTATACTTGCAGGTTTGGAGCTTGGATAGGAGAGGGCAACAACTGGTGCTCGCCTTACATAGGTTGGCAGAAAGTCTACATGAATGATCCGAAAAAACTGATCCGTAATTTGAATGACACTTATCGAATCGAGGCACCAGATCCACAGCAACAGATCCTCGGAGCCGAAGCCACTCTCTGGTCTGAACAGTCGGATTCGCATTCCCTGGATACGAGATTATGGCCACGGGCGGCCGCTCTCGCCGAACGACTGTGGTCAGATCCGGAAACGGATTGGCGAGCAGCTGAAAGTAGATTCCTCACCCAACGGGAGAGAATGGCGAGCAGGAAAATCACCCCAGAGTTGGTGGAACCATTGTGGTGTCACCACAACGAAGGCTTGTGTTATTAACTAATTTTGTGATATTTTCTACTATTAGCTATTATTTTGTTTTGTAAATTTCAAAAACGGAAAATTTATTTAATCAGTGGAGTGACTTAATTAATTGCGGCAGCCTGTCAAGAATCGACTCTCAGTAAAGTTAGTACTTTCGATCAGTCAGCAGTCGAACTTCAATGAATATTTAGCAACAGATCTCTGGTCGGTCATCTGCCAAACGGTTGCTCAGTCTCAGACAACCGAAGAGGTTTCTGATGGAAATGGCAAATACCTAGCTATTGGTTGGGGCAACTAATATGGGCGTCTATTGCTAGTTAGTACCTATAAATCAACTCATCGCCTCTAAACTTCATTTACTGGTTCTCATGTCAATATACTCCAAAGTGAAAAACTGCGTGTTGCTTTCTTTATCCATATTTCTCTTTCCTCTTTGATCATTATCAAGAAGTCTATTCATTCCTCATCAGCCATTACAGCCTCCTTCCGGAAAGGTAGTTATTGCTCACTATGTTCCCATATTTCTTCCTTCCTACCCATTAGTTTCCGAAGGTATTTTCATTTCCACGCACCTCGTTTCACCAGATTCAAAAAGCTAAGTTATAATTTCGTGTAAAGGTAAATCCAAACTGCCGAACGATGAAATACTATCTTGTTTCCATGTAATTCAATTAGCCTTCACCGGCGAGTGCTAAGCACTAAATTCAAATTAACACGGACTGTAGCAAGTGTGTGCTGTATGGGATATGCGCTCTGCTCGCAATATCTGAACGAAAACGATACCGGCAAATCGATATCGGTATCGGGAATCCGGCGATGTCTTCGTCAAGTAGAGACGAATTAACGGTTGTAATTTTACGTAATTCGTTTTACCGCCCGCTGTGTATTTGTTCTCGAGTTGGAAATCAGTTTCCGGAAGGGACACCCTTTTAAAATTAGCTTCGTTAGATCGAACCAACAAACGCTCTGTCCGCCACACAGTCTAACGTTATGTCGACTCACCCTCGTGAGTTAAACCAAATCGAGGATGCGAAAAACGGTCGTTTGCTTGCTTTTTGGGGTTTGTAGGCATACACGCCGTCAGACGTCAGCACAGCTGTTGTCGAGAATATCAGAAATCGCAGAATCAGAGTAGTTCTCGAGTTGGACACACCGGCCCATGCTGGCGAAGGGTGTCAGCACTTCCGCAAGGGCCTGCTGCTCTGCTTCAAAGGCGAGCCGCGGACGCACTTCGGTTCCTAGCTGTGCGGTATTCTAAACCAGGCCAACCAGAAGGTACATAAAGGTGCTGAAGGAATTGCACGAACAGTTCAACGAGCTCTTCCGACGTATTCCACATGGGAGGCGATGAAATGAATAACGCCGAAACTGTGATCAGGTGTATGAATGACAGATCTGCAGTTAGTGTTTCCTGATATTATCACTCAAGTCTGATAGGTTTCTAATGCCTCTGTTACTACTGAGAAGGTCGGCTCATACACATGGACTATAAGTATTATTATACAGGGTGTCTCTTTTGCAATGACCTCCTTCCACCTGATAAGCAGGCAACCTATTCCGACACTATGTAGATATGTTTGCATACTCTTACTTTGAAGGAATGCACTGGCTCACACCGTAGCGATCAGTATTTAGTTTATGACCAGAAAAGTGGTTCCAGTGCTCAGCCCCCTTCCGTACTCGTCAGATTTTAGTCCCTCTTGCTATTTTCTTTTCCCAAAACAGAAGATCGAGTTGAAAGGAAACCATTTTGCTTCGACTGAAAGCATTCAAGACGCTATAAAGAAATTCAACATGATTCTAAGAGAAGACTTTTCAAGAGTTTAGAGATAGCAAGAAGCAGTGGCGGATCTAGACATTTTCCAAGGAGGGTGTTTTGAAAATAAAATTTTTTCCACCTCCGCCCCCCAAAAAAACGGGATGGATGTAATTTTAAATAGTTTCTGAAGACAAGTTTCATAATGTGATTAAATTGTTTTAAAATGAACGTTGTTAACTGTAGTGCTGCAGATACTCAAAAACAGGAGAAAAACTCAAAATTCGCAATGTTTTTTTTTCTTCTTCGACCTGAAGGGGTGTCCGAACCCCGAACCCCCCACCCCACCCCACAGATCCGCCACTGGCTAGAAGAATGTACCGAATGGGTGTATATAATGTAATGAGGAATACTCGTACTTTGAGTAAAGAATTTATCCAAAAGATGTTTGTAATTTTTTATACGTTCTATAGTTACAGTTTTAAAACTAATGGGACGCACTGTGTAGTTTTGTGATATGAAAAACAGAGTTTACCGAAATACTCCCCCCCCCCCCGCCCCGAAAAGTCAATGAAGGAATGAGACTCCTTTCACACATCTTTCTATATATCTCTGCCACTATGTGTGATTTAACTTTATTTTAAAATATTAAAGATTTTTCAACTTTACTGGCCGAGTGGATCACTGCGTTTGGAGCTGGAATACTGATGACTGTCAATGAGTAAAAAATAAAAAATAACAGAAAACACAGGCAGATTCAGGATTTTCTCAAGGGGGGTTTGAGAAAAATTTTTTTTACAGCATATTGGTTAATAAAATCTTTTATATTTAACTCTGGTCGGACTCTATTCCCCCAATATTGGCCCATTTCTGGGCAAATACCTCTACACATCCCTTTCATCTTTTCCTCTCTCGTGTTTCTCTTTCGCATGTTGGGCCCCCACTTCTGAACTATCTCGTCTCTCCATCTTGTTTGAGGCCTTCCTCTGTTTCGCTTCCCTTCCCTTGGTGTTCAGTTTAAAACTTGTCTCTCCCATCTGTCTTTTTGCCGAATTACATGTCTCGCATGTCTCGCATATCTTGCTTTTAACTTTTTGATCGTGTATCCTACGTCTTCAGTCCTGATTTTCCCTGGTTTCCGTGTTTTTGATTTTGTCCAGTTTTTTAATTCCTAAGATCCTTCTTTCCATTGCTCTTTGAGTGGATTGAATTTTTTCCCCGCTGGCTTTTGTTGCCGCCCATGCCTGACATCCGTATATGTTAGTGATGGTAAGGTACAACTCTCCCAGATTTTGAATTTCAGTTTCTTTGCTATTTTCTCTTTGTTGAATTCATTTTCGGCCCAATATATTTGTAGTTTTTCCACCCTCCCTTGATTCTTTATAATATTTATTTTTTGTTCCTATTTTGAAATGAAATTGTTTGTTCCAAATATTCAAATTTCTCTTACTGTTTGTATTATCCCACCTTTGATTTTGAATTCCCCCATTTCCTTGTTTGTTATAATTTTTGTTTTTTCCACATTTATTGACAATCCTGCTATTTTTCTTTCGTTTATGAGATCGTTTGCCATATTTTGGAGTTCCTTTTTGCTTTTCGTTAAAATTACAATATCATCCGCAAATCTTAAGTTTAGTAGCCTGTCCTGTCCCCATCTATTTTTACTCCCCGTTGTTCCCAATTTAGGTTTCTAAAAATCTGTTCTACGATACAGTTGAATAAGTTCGGGGATAGTGGATCACCTTTTGACGTACTTCCCTTTGAATTGCAAATTCTCGTCCTCGTTTGTCCATTTTTATGTAGGCTTTTGCATTTTCGTACATTTTTTTGACTATATTTATCCATTTTGCTTCAACGCCTTGTTTTCTCATAACTTTCCATAAAAAGGTAATTGATTAACTATGAAGATTTGGTCCATTGTTGAGTAATTTCTGCGGAAGCGCGCTTGTTCTCGACTCTGATTTGCATCTAGTTGATTGTATAAACGATTTTTGACAATGGTCGAAAAGAGTTTACTCAAACTTTGTATTAAACTTAGTGGTCTGTAATTTGCTATGCTTTTTTTCTATCTCCTTTTTTAGGAAGTAAAATTATTTCCCCTATTTCCCATTGTTTTGATATCTCTTTTTTTTTGCTCTAATATTTGATAGAATAGTTCCGTTAAGGGGGTTATTAATATTTTCATGAGTATTTTTAGCGTTTCATCGCTGGTTTTATCGGGGCCTAGAGCTTTATTACTTTTTAGGTTTTTTTAAGGGCGTATTTACTTCACTTTTTAATATTTGGGGTACGACGTCTTCATTTTATTTGTTCTCCCCTTGTTTCTCTTTATCTTTTATATTTTCTTTGTCACATAGTTTTTCATAGAACTGCGTAGCTGCTTCTACAGTTTGCTCCCTGTCCTTAATTTCCTCCCATTGTTTGTTTTCTACCTTCAATACCAACTTTCTCCCTTTGCTCAATTCTTTTGCTGCTATTTTTGTGGATCTATTGTCTATGAAACTGCTTTCCACTTTGACTGCATCAAATGTTCTCATGTCATTAATTTCGGGCCAATTTCTTCAAGTCTGTCAATTTTATTTTCTCCGTTGGTGCTAAAATTTTTTTCCGTTGCAGTTGCTCCCTTTTTTCTATTATCTTTTTGGTGTTTTATGTTAGTTTATCATCCGCTATTTCTTTTTCGCTAACCACCCCATATTCGTTGTTACCTTTTTTAATTGCTTCTTCTATGATATTATAATTTCCTTGCAGTAAGTTTCCATTTTTTTTTTTTTTTTTTTGTCTCCGTTCAATAATTTCTTTGACCCTTTCCTTGTATTTGTCGTACCTGTGCACTGGGATGATTTTTAATTGCAAACTTCTCTTTTTTCTCATAATTGTTGTATTTTATCCTTCCCCATCTCATCTTTGCTCGCGATATTTCTAGGGTCCGATGAAAAGTTGAAATTAGTCAATGTGAAAACTTCTTGTATTATCTTCATATCATTTGTTAAAATATGGTCTGTTTCGTTTCTGGTTTCTCGATCGGGGGATGTCCGTGCTAATTTTCTGACTTGTCTTTTTTCGTAGAAAGTATTTGCTATTTTAAGATTTGGCTGGGATACAAATTCTATTAGTCTTCCTCCATTTCTGTTTTTGATTCCTAAACAGTATTTACCAAGATTTCCGGCCCTCCCTCGTTTCCGCCAATTTCCGCATTCCATTGTATAATATTCTTAGTTTTGCTCCAAAAGCTCTTCCAGCTTTACATAGAACTTCTCCCTTTCCCCTTCCTTAGCCTCCATTGTTGGGGCATGTATTTGGACTATCAATGCATTGACTTTCTCTTCCACTGAGAGTATGAGGCAGCAAATCCGTTCAGAGACTCCTCCAATTTCTTTGATTTTTCTCATTATTGGTTTTCGGATGTAAACCCCCACTCCTCTGTACTCTCTTGCCCCCCTCACAGAATAATTATGGTATTTCCGTTGTTTCTTTGTTTTCGTCTTCCTCCCAGTTTCCTTACTTTCCCTAATTCTATTGTATCCTGTCTTCCCCTACCATCTCCCCTGAAATCATAATACAATAAATTCAGACCTTCTTCGCATTTTCCTTCCCGTTCTTCTTCCTTGGAAACAGGTGTGTAGGTATTACTGCCTTTTTCCCCACGGTGGCTGCCTCCCATTTTGGGGAAAATGAACAATAATACTAATATTAAATAAAAACTATCTAGTGGCGAGTTATTTTGTACTTTTAAATTTCAAAATTAAGTTCGAAGGATTGGACACCCTCCCTCCCGGATCCGCCTATGACAGAAAATGAAACATTAAGAAATTTTTCATTCTCAAAATTAAAAAAAAAAAAACACGAAAACATGAACTTATCCAAAACTACTGAATTTTTATTTTTGGAGCACAGTGCTTGAACGATTGATGTTCTATGCACTTCTTTGTTGATGCATTATAAATTAAGGTAAAGACATCGAATATCACCCCTGCCTTATATTCGTCTACTTCAATAGCTGGTAGTGCAATCTGGTGGTGGAAAATCATATTTTTTGTTGCTCGGAGTCGGTTCATATGAGTTCCGTAACAAAAAATCAATAAGTCAAAAAATGATGATAGAAAATAAAAATTTCCTCCTTTAAAAAATTGTATAGTTCAAAAATTTTACAGGAATCTTTAATTTTGTAGTGAAAAATATTAAATTCGGTTAATTTGATCACGTTATGTGGAATGGGAAGAAAATTTAACGTTCTTTCGAATGATGTAATTGCAATTTTGTTTAGAGGGGGTGTTCATGAAAATTTTTTACGATTTGTTAGGCTTTTAAGTTATCCGAATATCGCCCACTCCATTTTATCACATCATAATCGTATTTTATTACAGTGAAAATTGAATTTTCACTGTGACTTAAAAAACTCGGTATAAGGATAAAATGGAGAAGGCTGTTACGGCTGTAATGTCGAGTAAAATGGGATTTCTTAAAGCTCCTAAAACATGTTCGAAGATAGTAAGAAAAAGAAGAAGTACATATGCATTATGCACCTCTTGTTTGACCAACATGTATTAATATTCAAGTATTCTTACCATAAACGACATTTTACAATTAAGTACGAATTTTTTGACAAGTTTTGTGGTGGGCGATGCTGGGTACTACTTTTTAAAAATTCAGTTTAGGCATTTTTTACTTGAATCCCCTTGACAGCCTCCTAGTTGAGGGCTTGCTTCAATACTCAAGTATGTTGCACTTGAAGGTTTCCTTTATATCTCTCCATATCTTACTCTTAGGGTTTCACTCTCTCAAAAAAGTAGGAGATATTAGGTACCCTACCTTATTATAGCATCTGTTCGGGTCATGTTATTTATTTTATTTTTATTTTAAGACGCGAAAGGTATTTTTCCTTTTGATCCCGATTCCGGATTTAAATTAAAATCCATAGATACCTTCTCAGTTTTGTAATCCATAGCTTTTTGAAATGGGGAAAAAGTCATTTCTCGTGTTTCTAGCTTTCTACTTTTCACGTTCATTCCTGACCAACTTTTATACTTTACAAAAATCAATAAAAATGTGCTTTCAGGAGCTTAACCAATTGAGTTAGCTAACTTCTTTAACGACCCTTTGCAAATCAAAAATTTTCTGGTTTTATCCTCCTCCACCCCACAGAAAAGTTGAAAATTATAATTTTCTGAAATAATAATATATGGAGTTTATAAGAAAAACATATCAAAATTAGTGAATTAATAAATTGAAACGGAGAAAATTGTCGGTTGTCGAAGTACCTAATTAATTACTTGGATATCTTGAGTAGCTCACAGGGAAACAGAATGCTGATTAAAGATGACAGGTACTTCCACGACTTGCAACGATTTAATATCCAATCATTCAATAACACAGAAAATATGGCAGCACTGCTTATGATTGAGTTGGTCGAGTACTCATCAAAGTACAATATCTTGAAATGCTGTTTCAGTATTTAAAGTTATAAATGTGCTAATTTTTATTGTATGCCTGTTTTTCTAATTCCGAATCCGGATACAATTATGAGAATTTTTAAAACGAGTGTAATATTTGTATTTTGTGTGGTGCTTGCTAACTCTCAAGCTCAGGATTTCTTGGAAGAGTCCGTGTACTGCTTAAAGGATAGGTAAGTTATTATGTATATTGTTAATATTGCACGAATGAGCGTTGATAATCTGGATCTATGGCTCCTACCTATTCAACACATAGCAGGAAGTGAAAAAATTTTTCTTTAATTTATTTTTAACCTCAGTCGAGTTCCAGAAGTACCTTTTGGTATGAAAACAAGGAGTGTGAAATACCAATAAGAAATTTTTTCACCATTAGGTAATCCTCAAGGGTACCCAGTAACATCATTAATAAGCTTTGAGTTCTTTAATAGTATTGGCAGGCCTGACGAGAATGGGGAGGGGAGTAACCGAAGCATACTGCACCGGGCCCTGGCATTTATTAAGGGCCAGCAAAAAGTTTTTAACTATTTACCATTTTATTATCATTCTCACCTCACTTTTCATTCACAAAATTTTCAAACATTATCATTTACATTACGATCATTTAACTGTTCAGTGTACCGTTCAAGAACGATTTTTAACTTTTGAAGATTTTAATCAAAAGACGGGCGAAGAAATTGCTAATCTCATTTGTGAACTTCTGAAAAATCATCAGATCCCTATTTCAGATTGTCGTGGTCATGGGTATGACAATGGAGCAAATATGAGTGGAGCCTATAAAGGAGTGCAAATCATATTCTCAATTTAAACCCTTTAGTTCTTTATTCCCCATGTGCCTGTCATTTCCTGAACTTATGCGGAGTAGGGGCAGTTCAATGTTGTCCAGATGCAATTATTTTTTTTTTGGAGTTGTTCAGAAAAACTATAATTTGTTCAGTAGTAGTCCAAAGCACTGGGAAATATTGCAAACTAACTTTACACGCTCTCTTCATGGAATGTCTCAAACTAGGTGGTCAGCAAGAGTTGACTGTGTAAAACCATTCGCAGCTCACCTTCCTGGTTTAGTGAAATCCATTGATGAAGTTCTTTTGCTTAATAATACACCTGAAGTAATAACTGATTTAAAAAGTTTTAAAAAATATATCGTATCTTTCAAATGCTTGTTAAGGACATATCCATATGGCATAAGATTTAAAAATTATACATGATCGAAATGTTATTCTGCAAGCAAGAAATACTACTATTGATGCTGAAGTTAAAAATCTTGGAAGTTTAAGAGATGAACTCAAAGAATTACGAAATAATTGGGCTGAAATACTGCACGAATGTATAATGGTTGCTGAGAATGTGGAATGGACCTCACAACTTCCTACAGAAAGACAGAAAAGATCAAATACCTAAACCTAATTTAACCCCAGAAGATGACCTTAAAATTTCAGTATTTTATTTAATAATAGTTTCTGTAATTAGCAGTGTTACACATCGTTTCAAAGCTGTTCAAGAAATTCATAACACTTTTAGTTTTCTCTGGAATTATATATATATTGAGCTGTATGAGCAAAAATTTGTTAAATTTGCAATCAATGTGATGTTTCATCACACTTGGTCGATAAAATAATTCTTCTTAAAAAAGTTCATCCTGAAAATTTTGATACTTTTTCTTTACCTCCCCTAGAGCTGATAAATAAAATTACACAAATGAATTTGGCATCTGTCTTTCCAAACATATGCGTTGGGCTACGTCTTTCCTTAACGCTACCTC
This sequence comes from Acanthococcus lagerstroemiae, assembly GCA_031841125.1. Lineage (NCBI taxonomy): Eukaryota > Metazoa > Arthropoda > Insecta > Hemiptera > Eriococcidae > Acanthococcus > Acanthococcus lagerstroemiae. The sequence goes on along the minus strand of CM063113.1, from coordinate 17,258,145 downwards.
TGTCTCTGCTGCAAATGCTGAACAGTCATTCAGTACCCTCGCAAGAGTTAAAAATCGTCAACGAGTCACTATGACACAAGCTCTGTTAAAAGGATTGTGCTTGCTGACAACTGAAGGTGATTTTGCCCGCCAAATAAATTTTAATGATATTATTGACGACTTTGCTAGTCAAAAAGCTCGCAAAGTTTTTTTGTAACCCAACTGAATGAAATAAAAAATATGTTCTGTTGACTGTTCTTTTTTTTTTCTGTAAATACATAATTATTTCTTATTCTAATGAAACATTGAAAGAAAAAGTAGAGGGACCCGCATAAATTTTTGCACCAGGGCCCGGCAATCCTCTTGGCGGCCCTGTTCTTTAACGGAGTTTGGAGAGAATTAGAAATAACCTAACACTGAAAACATTTTTATAGTGAGATTCTGAAATTAGATTCAAAACAACCACAAAAAATAAATCCAGATAATTTTTTTGGAATCCAGAAACTTTTCATTTTTCTCATTTTATATGCTAACCTTCTACATCTCGAGTGTTAATGTAGGAATAATCGATCACTTCTCAATGAATCGATTAATTGAAAGTAATCGATTAAAAAATCTTGATTATTTTGATTTTCCAAATAATCGATTAATCCACATCATTAATCTCGAGCTTATGAGGAAACCAACTGAGGTGAAAATTTCTTATTAAAATTTTGCACATTTCAGTTTTTATAGCTAGGTGACGTTAAATGTCAAAAAAGAAACTTTCCTTATTCCACTCTACTCTTTTGTCACAACATAAATATAGTGCCCAGACTTCATAGTGCGAGAAAGGTGTCGTTGATGAGCCAAAAATTTTTTGAAAAAACTATAAAAAGTACAGCAAATAGTATGAAAGTTAAGTTACGTAGAATAAATATTTTAATATTTTCATTATATGGTTTAAAAAAAAAATGCTGTTTGTCATGATATTTATATTCAGCATGGTGTAGTAGGGGCCTACCAATGTGACTCCGTAGGGGAAGGAGAGGAATCCTGATTTTGTCCACTAGAAAAGGTCAAGGTCGTGGCCACAAAATGAATTTCCACTAAGGTCGATCTTTCTTATGATAAAAAGTAAGTGGAACCCTCCTTTACTGTTCCACTAGCCCTCTCATAGTACGTCCCGACTTTATATTTTTATGCTTGTGGCGTACATATTTATTCTTTTAGGCCCGAAAGAAAACACTGACCAAAATCTCGATTCTGTCTCTCTAAAAGTAGGTACTAAATTATATTTGTTTGTTACATTCGTATTGCATTACAATTCACCTCTCGATACATAATTGATTATAATTATCTTATCTATACAAATTTCTGCCGACATGTCGGCCACCGCTTTCTGGCTGAAGTATCTCGTGAAGCCAACAAAAGTGAGAAATCAGTGTGATTATTGTATGTTTAGCTCTTGAATCAAGTATCTGCTGTTTGAACTAATAATGTTTACAGAGCTAACAAAAATAAGCTCAGCTCGAAGCTGTAGCGAATATGCGACTTTGGTTCACTGTCCCTCAATATTTCAGATTTGCTGTTGTATTGATTTACATAGAACAGTCCAGAGTTCGATCTGATTCACACTCAGCTCCCTTACCAAGTCGTCCAAATTAATATCATTTTAATTAACACCTCAGAGAATTGGTAATTCACAAAATGTAAAGACTCGACTTGGGGCCATGTTTTCATACCATTATATTATTCTCCTATTGGAAAATCTTGAATATATATTAAGTAAGAAAATACGCTGCTCTGTTCATGTATTTTTCTTTATGTTGCAGCAGTGGGACGGGAACGCGAATTTCTAACATCGCGTGGTTATGTGAACCGCAAACCCAAACATGTCAGCGAATGATAGTTGAAGACAATGTCAGCTACTCGGACTGTCTTACCTCACTGAATGTTTGCAAGCTTATATGCAATGAATATGGCTCTCTATGGCCACTACCCACCGGAGTGATCAATATTGAGAAGACTTTGGTGCCCATTAATCTTAACAATATTGAATTTGACGTTCAAATTTCGGGTATGATCAAATTTCTAAGTGGCAATGCAAACTCTCGCCTAGAAAGACACCGAAAGTACAAGAAATAAAATTCGGGCACCTTTCACGCTAAAAAATTACCACATTTATCAGTTTCATGTTATTACTTACTCAAAATATTATGGAGTTCAAACTGATACGAAGGGGCCAGGCTCGGGAAAAAAGGACTCTGTGCCAATTTCGTCCAATCTGATGCTTGCTGAATATAGGCATTCTCATAGGCAGCTGAATCATCAAGGTATTGGATAGCAACGATTAGGGGTTGTTGTCAGCTAATCCACGATTGAGAAGGAGAAACAAAAATGTCATTTAAAATGAATTCCAAAGATGATGCTACCTTAATTTCACCTATTCGTTTCTGAAGTTTTCTAAGAATCCAGGAAAACTGATAAAATGTTAGAAGGTTCTATGTACATGTTAACTTGCAAAACGTATTACGAGGAGCATTCCAGAAGTAAGGTAACAAGGATTATTATAACTTTAATTTGTAAAAATTTTACTTCACAAAATTTGAAAAGATGCAACCCTAACTAGGTACTTCTTAACATAGTTACCTTCCCGATTCAGGCATCTATCCAATCGGTTTTTCCCTCTGGTCACTGACGCAACACTCGAAAGCGTAGTTCCTGTGGCCGGGGGTGCAGTGTCATAGGGGGCCACTTTGGCATGCGTGCATCGCCATATGTCCCACCACACCTTCTCATCGGTTTTCCAACTTATAGATGCTTCCCCTGTAGAATTCGCCGTCTAACGAGTCAAACCAGGCGTTCAAAAAGTAAGGTAACAAGGTTTGTTGCGTTAAAACTAGAGGATGGATTGTAAATCTGACAACATAGCACGATTCTACATTCTTTTTACATTGGGACAACACACTTCCCCTCCATTTTAGTATTCGTGTGCTGCAAAGAAAATGATGACAGGCGTATTTTGGGATGCTCGTGAAATTCTTTCGGTTTTGGTTGATTTTCTCTCATACGAGTATGGTAAAACGGTCAACTCAGGTATTACGACTAGCTGAACAATTTACGTAAAAGAACTGAAGATCGCAGACCCGGATGAATAAACATGAAGGGTCAAAAAAATTAAGAGATGACAAATCAATTCGTCAAACATTCTGTTGAGCTAAAATATGTATAAGGGATATATCTTCGCCTCAATCAGACTGACCATAGCATTGGACTGAAACACTGGTAACCGAACTTAAACGCTATCACTTCTGGAAATGGGAAGTCACGGACAGCAATTGAACTTCGTAACATATACTTCTATTCTTTCGGAATAATAATATCACTTCATTGGAAAAAAACAACTAGAAACAAAGATTTTAAAAAAATATAACAGGTATTTCGACAAGATGCTAACATCTATGACGATAGACACCTCCCTATATGCATTTTCCATTCAGAAATGGTACCTAATTACTCTGTCTGATGAATTGGATTGATGGAATTCGTTGTTGATGTTATTATGTAACCCGAAATAACCCCCTCCTCTAAAAATTAATAATAAATTAATAAATCGAAATTTGGGCTTCAAAGCTTAGAGGAAACAAAATCTCATGTTTTGGAGACCGACCCATTAATTGGGTTTAAACTACGATGGTTGAAGATTCTGATTTCATTACACGTGTTGACTCTTGAAGAACTATATGCGCAGTACACGGGAATGAATTGACCAAGTATGCTCAAGGTAGCATCAGGTGGCTAATTTACCCTAATCCCCGTTTCGAAATAAATCGCAAGTTGATTCTTATCTTTCAGGGTTTCCCACCCACCCGAAAGCTAACTTCACGCAGAAATTCAATTTTCTGACACTTTTTGGCTAGAATTTCGAGCACGGTCGAGTTTCTCATCGTACGGCATTTCTACCTTGTTATCATTAGCCATGAATAAGTACTGGGAAGTCTATAATTTTATTCACAAGTGTATGTATAACTATTCTTCAAACAGATAGCAGCAATGGTTTATCGAGCATGTTCGAGGCGCTGCAGCAATACTTTTTGAATGTAATTGACTACACTATTGGAAGCACGGAATCTCTGGGTAACGGCATGGATCTGACGATATCTTTCAGTGTTAAAGATGAAAATACCACATTATTTACTTACGAAGCTTCAGAAGAGTACACCTTAAGCCTGACGACTGATGAGAATTCAGTATGAATATACGGTTGTTTTTATATTCTTACCAATCCACCCTCCCCCCATAGATATGCTTCATTTCTTGGCATTCTTCAAATTAATAAATGATTAACAGGTCGAGATTGAGGTTGAAGGCGACAATTACCTCGGAATTCGGCACGCAGTTGAAACCTTACTGCAGCTGATAGTGTTCGACGAAATTTCACAATCGCTGGTCATTCCATCCGATGTTTACATCACAGACTCGCCAGCTTACAAGCATCGAGGTATCTTGCTGGACACTTCTCGCAACTATTACTCGGTCGAGTCAATTAAACGGACTTTGGACGCGATGGCCTACAACAAGCTGAACTCTTTTCACTGGCACATTTCTGATATTCACAGCTTCCCCTTCGTCTCAAAAACGTATCCAAAAATGTCTGCGTATGGTGCATATTCACCATCTCAAGTAAGAGAAATCTGCACAATCACATAAGTACCAAGCCCGATTCGTTGAGACCAGGGATAAAAGCTGCCATTGGTAGAGCATTTGGAAACACCCGGGTATTGACACCCGCCATTTTCCGTCGCTTGGTGCCCGACGATTCACAGTTTGATACGCGGGACGTTCCGCGTAGTGAATTGTGAATCGTCGGACACCCAGAGACCAAAAACGGCGGATGTCACTCGGGTGTTTCTAGGTGCTCTACTTTTGGTAGACCCAGAACCGATTGCCGAAGTTATACTTTCTTCTCCATTGATGTTTTTGATGAATGCGTGGATTACAATACCTGCTAAGTGTCAAAATCAAAATTTTACTGGAGAGAAAAAAAAAGAAGTTTGCAACGCATGTCAGAAAATAAAAATGAAATCAATGATGTTCTTACGGTACTAGGAGGTACTCAGCATGGTTTACAGAGTTAGTCGTCTTGAACTTACAGAGAGCACGATCTTTCGAGACAAAAATAATATACCTGCGACAGCGCTGGACCAACATACTTAATTCGTGTGGGGGCTATCACGTAGAGCATTTTGCACCAAGAAAACGCATTTCGAAGAAAATGTCACTCAGCAGGTATTGCAGTTTACACGTTCAAATTTACATCTCATGTCTTCTCTTTTAGCTGAACTTTGAAACCACCTGACCAGTTATTGTTATATGTCTTCAGGTGTATACGTGGTCAGACATAAGTGATGTCGTCGAGTATGCTAAAATTCGTGGTATCAGAGTGGTGCCTGAGCTGGACACACCAGCTCATGTAGCCGAAGGTTGGCAGCACTTCGGGGAGAATGTATTACTCTGCTTCAAACACGAGCCATGGATGGGTTTTTGCGTTGATCCGCCATGCGGTTTTCTCAATCCGGTCAATCCGAAGGTGTACGAAGTGCTGCGGAATTTGTACAAGGAATTTAACCACCTCTTCCAGTCAGATGTATTCCATATGGGAGGAGATGAAGTCATGTACAGTTGCTGGAATAAAACTGAAGACGTGATTCGGTGGATGGATAAAAGGTTTGAATATTTGTACAAATCTCTTGCTTTTTTGATATTTCCATCCACCTGGAGGTGATTATGTAGGCTATAATCTCTAGTCTTAGAAAGGGATAATGAATAATCTTAATTCGATATTAACTTTTCAAACTGAGTGATAGGTTGTCAGCAGTATTACCGAGGGCCAATAGGAGTCGACGGAACTGTGCAGCCTTCTAGCCTTCACTACATGTTCTTGCTGTAATTGTAGCACCAAAAATGCAGCATACTGTATCACTAGTACTATAAAATTGACTTCAAGTTACTCGGAGCTACACTTCCTGGCAGTGTAGGCAATTTAGTCACGTTGACTGTAAATTTGACAGCTTTTCTGAGTTATTAGCACTCTTTTGTCAGATAAAGTTGCTGAGTGATTCTTAAATTTAGTATCTTTTTAGTCACTGTAATAAAAACATTTATTTATATTTTTTATCTATAGCAAAGCTCATCATTTTAGCATATTTTGGCTGATTAAAAAAATATCCAGCAACATTTTAGTATCCCCCCCCCCGCCTAGTTCTCAACACGTTTGTGAATCATAAGTTGACAGCACTGCTCTTTGATTAGCTTTTGATCCAGCTCTTTACTTTGCTCATGTTGATTTTTTTAGCAATTTCACATTTGATCAATATTTTAAAATATATAGAGTAAAGTAGGTACCAAAAGTGGATCAGTGGCTCGTATGGTCATTTGCTGCAGTTTGACAAGGGGATATGAAGACTCCAAAAATTGATCCAAGTTCGGTGATTAAGCCTTGCAACTTCGTTTCCTAATAAAATCCTACTCATGTGGGACAAGGTTTTCACTTCTGCAGATACTAGGGAGCTTTGCCCCCTGGCCGCTTCGCGGCCCAACCCCCGCCGTCACTTGCTTCGCTCATGCCGACCTGCAGTATGTCGCAAGCTGGAAAAGTAAAAAGAAAATTTCAGCCCGTTAGGCAGACCCCTTAAATTTTTGTTTACCTCCTCATAAATTTTTGCTCATAAGAGTTGTCCCCAAAATCTAGTGCCCTAGGCACGTGTCCATGTTGCCTATATGTAAATACGGCCCAGGACGTCATCGTAACATAAGTATATCTTACCCTATATAAAAAATGTCCATGGAAATTATATGAAAACAACATGGCACTACACCATCCAGGAGCTCTCTCCTCCACCAAGGACCAACCCCCCCCCCGGCGTGGGTTACCCTCGGCCAATTCCCACCACAGCTGTCCTTCTCCATCACACCCACCATGCTCCCCCTCGCTCACCGTGACCGTCCTTCCTCTCCAGGAGCTCCCATCTCCACCGAGAAGCCCCCCTCGGGGTAGAGTACCTCTAGTGACACGTGAAATTAAGATACAGGGGAGGCCACCAGGAATTTGTCCCCATGGAGGGGAAGGAGGAGGTGGCTCTTACTGTTTAGTGTATAGAGAGCCCTCGCCCACCACAACTCCTCCTCCCCCAAGCTCCCTCCTCCACCTTGAACCCCCTCTGAAGAGTAGGCTATCTCTGGAGAAATGAGCAATTCAGGGGCAGGGTAGGTAACCCGGTGGTTTTTTTTCCCGGAGGCGGTGGCAACGGCAGATTTTACTAAGCTCCCACCTCTACCATGAACACCCTCCCAAGGGTAGGCTACCCATGGAGAAATGAGAAATTAAGGGGCAGGGTAGACAACCTGCAGTGGGTTTTTCTCCCGAAAGCGGTGGCGATTGAGGGGGCGGATTTTACTTTTTTAGGACATAGAGAGAGAGAGAGAGAGAGAGAGAGAGAGAGAGGAGGGGGGAGAGCCCTTCCACAACATAACTCCTTCTCGTCCTTCACCGCGACTTTCCTCTCCCAAAACTCCCTCCTCCACCATGAACCCCCTCCCAGTGATTAGGCTACCCCAGGAGAAATTAAAAAAAGAGCAATTAAGGGGTAAATTAGGCAACCCCCGCAGTCTCCCGGAGGCGGTGGAGGCGGTGGCGGTGGTGGATTTAACTAAGCTCCCTCCTCCACCATGAACGCCCTCCCAAGGGTAGGCTACCCCTGAAGAAATGAGTAATTAAGGGGCAGGGTAGGCAACTCGCAACGGTTTTTTTTTCTCCCGGAGGCGGTGGTGGCGGTATTAATTTTCACCTGGAAATTCGAATTTTCAACCAGCTATCAGATGAGCGGATTTCCTGCAACTCTGGCTGGTTAGGTTAACCGACGTTGACTTATACTGACATGGATCTTGGACCCTAAGTGTTCAAAAGTCAAGTTTGAAATTTGATTGTCAGGTAATGAGAAGGCAGCTCAGTCTATGTGTACTTAATTGCGATTTCCAAGAACTAAATTGTTAATAAGTGGATGAGTTCTCACTGAAAAAATTACTTTTTTTTTGCATTGGGGAGATTCATGATCCTCGCACACCTTCTCCTTCCTTGGCTACGCCCCGGCCTATGACCTATACGAACTTAGCTTATAGCTTAACATATTTTGAAATTCTAACGTGAGTATAATGTTTATATTAGGAGGGAGACGACATATTTTATTCATTTGTCGTTTTATGTTCCAGGAATATGAGCCGAACGAGTGAAAATTTCGTCTATTTGTGGGGCACTTTCCAGTCTCAGGCTGTTACTGAATTCGATAAATCTGTCAAAGGCAGAAAGCCGAAAATTATATTGTGGACTAGTTTATTGACCAAAAGTAAAGCTGTCAAGAAATTTCTAAATACTAATCGCTATATAATTCAAATTTGGACTTCCGGTTCGGATAAACATATTGCTGATTTATTGAACACCGGTTACGAGCTAATCATATCCAATTACGATGCGCTATACTTCGATTGCGGGTTCGTATAGTTCCCCATCTTGCAGTGCCACACTCTCAACTCAGGGCCGGCGATCTTTCATTTTCTAATCTGGTGCAAATACAAAATTTCTAAAAAAGAACCCTAGACCAACGCGGCGCCTCCCCTCCAAAGAAAATTGAAACACAAAAAACATCTAATAAGTACGGATAAGCTTTAAAAAATTGAATTCTCAAAAAAATGTGAATTTTTCCACCTGATGCAGTGCATTAGGTGGAAAATCCAGCCTGGTGCATGTGCTCCAGTGCAAGTGGACTTTCGTCTGCCCTGTCTCAACTTCTGAAGATTCATCACTACCGCCCATACCTATAACAGCATTTTACTAAGCATACTCGCTTTTCAAATCTCGCCTGAAGTACTTAAAATTTTCCGTATTTTGCCACATATGTGTATTATGAAAGCTGAATGACTTAGGAAAATCCTTTTTCAGATTCGGACGTTGGATTGGGGAAGGTAATGACTGGTGCTCTCCTTATAAGAGTTGGCAGAAAGTGTACATGAACGATCTGAAAAAAATGATCCGCAATTTGAATGACACTTATCGAATTGAGGTACCAGATCCGCAACAACGGATTCTTGGAGCCGAAGCCGCTCTCTGGTCTGAGCTATCGGACTCGCACACCTTGGATACACGGCTGTGGCCGAGAGGGGCTGCTTTGGCAGAACGACTGTGGTCAGATCCAGAAACGGATTGGCAAGCAGCCGAGAGCAGATTCTTAACTCAACGGGAAAGAATGTCGAGTAGAAATATCGCTCCCGATTCACCAGCACCATTGTGGTGTCACCAAAATGAAGGCTTGTGTCAGTAATTTTGCGGCTCAATATATACGTATTTTAGCTTGCTAAAATATTGTAAGGGTGTATAACATGTTCATCAGACAAGAGTGTTAAATATTAAATTTATTGTCAACTTTGTTGTACCTACTCAGCTGGTGATACTTAGCAGCACCGCAGACACACTCGAATTTTCTGAGGCCTTTTGTTTTTTTTAGTGTCGCTTTTGCATTCTCTTCGCTCTCCATATTTCAAGTCTGACCGCGCTGTGCCGTTTCTTTTGCCAGAAAAAGAATTGCGAGAAAGTTGCTTACTTGAAATCCGAAAAAGGGCAGGTGGAGATCGGTTGTCTCAACATAGGGCAAGTAGAAAAATGGTGAGCAAATCAAACGTAAAAATTGATTTGTTTTACTCCTTCTAAAATGAAGATAGGCAAAATAAGGGTGTACTGGTCGAGCAGTTGCAGCTCTGTTCGAGCATCTGTGTTGTCTGTGTATTGAAAAGGCTCTGGAAAGCAGTAGAACTACGGATGCATCCTGTTTTTTTAGAAGTGCTTCTCACATATTGCACCTCTTAGAAAATACGAGTAAACGGTGCTCCGACTCAACCTCTAGAATTTCCTAAGAACTGGTTTCTGACTTGTGATAAGACTAGCGACTCACTCAGGACTTCGGCTCTCAACATTACGTGACCCTAGCTCCCGACTTTTTACAGTGGTTCTCAGAGACAACTCTGGATTCTTTTTCAAGTTTCTTCTATGGCTCACGGAGACATATCTTGAGCCCTTCGAGGTGCCTCTTGGCTCTTCAAGGCTCTTCTTATTTTTTTGGATGCCTCGAAGACGGAAAAGATAATCTTTAACTTTGTCTCTTCTTCTTTCAGAGCCTTTCACTTTGGCCTAGGAAAATTTAACGGCTTCGAAGCATTTGTTGCTTCCATTTCCCGCCTTATAATGCTGAAAGAAAGGAAAAAAGGAGGGTTCATTTTTTCCAAAAACAAAATTTCGTCCGACATGTAACAAGAAAAAAACGATTTCTATGTTGCCTTTCCAAGAGGACAAATTTGACTCGGTTTGAAAAATCAAACACGGCATTAAAATATGGATTCATTGGGACGCTAATTTCAAACATCTTATCAAATTTATGATGATTCGACTTTGATTTCAGCTCCCAACATCCTAATGCCATGATTTGGAAGAAGCCCAGAGAAGTTGATTGAAACGCTCTGCTTTAAGTAATTAACTAAAATCTTTTGTTTACTCATTGTTGATTTTATACCGATTTTGGCCTAAAAACCTATTTACATATCTGAAAAATGTCATAAGATGGCCTGGGATGGAAAAACCGAATAAAGTATCAACTTTTACACCCTCTCCTATGATTTGCCTCACATAACTCCTAAAAAAAAACCTATTTTTTGTCGAGGTTGGTCTAGAGTCCAAACCCCTAGGATCTTCTCTTATTTATGCCTTTTGATCAATAAAAGCCTTTCTTCTAAATAATCCTGGGATCGTTGAAAATTTCCCATCATATTTCCAATTCAAAATAAGCGATACCAGTTCGACATAAGAAATCTAAAAAGTATCGAAATGGGGGTTTATTGGGTCGCTGCTTTTAAATATCTCATCAGATTTATGATCTGTCTTTGATTTTAGCCTTACTCTCATTTTGCATTGCGAAAGTTCGAGTTCGTTAATCATAAAATCAGATGAGATATTCGGAATGAGTGGCCCATATTTCGATAACTCAGCTTGATTTTTCAATCAAGTCTATTTCACTTCTGATTTGCGGAATTAGAATGCTAGGACTTGAATTTAAAATTCAGGGTCGGCTCATGAATCCGATATGATTTTCAAATTTTGCAACCCATTAAACTCATATTTTGATACTCCAGAGGTGCAATTCGGATTTTAAGTTATAGTCGTGTTTTGCTCGCAAATTCTGATGAAAAATAATTTGATATTAGTGACCAAATAAATCTCTACTTTGATATTTTGTTTCATTTTTCAAGCCCTATAGGGAAGTTTTTTTTTATTTTCTCTTTTTTGCTTGTCAAGTCAGAATTCGGGTAAAATGGCGAAATTTTGTAGATCCACCAGTGTTTTACCGACAAAAATGTTTATTGTCCCTTCCCGCCAGGAGAGTTCGGGCCAAAACCAGAGTCGGATTGGAAATATGTTGCAAAATTCGAAATCAACGACCCAAGAAAACTGTTTTGTCCAGCAATTATCTGCTTAAACAAAATGATGAGGCATTTCTTATATATGGTTTAATTCAATTTCTCAAGTACACATTTTGACGTTACATGCCCTTTTTTCAATTCAGTTCGCAATTCTAGGCATGTGGGTGGTTTTAGTTTTGAAGTACCTTGTCAATTTTTCAGGAAAATAATGGATTTTCGGAAATTTCAGAATGGGATGGCTACCATAAATTGGCGTGACAAAAATTCTAATCGAGTGCCGATATAGTAACCAATTTTGTGATTCTATGTTCGTTCCTTAGCCTAGTTCTATTTTTATAGGAAAAAATGCAATACGTCGCACGATTTTGAATGTTTTGCTCAAAATATACACCATGTCCGGTGGGACGTATGGCGATACACGCATGCCAGAGTGGCCACCGAGACACCGCACTCCCAGCCCTAGAAATTACTCTTTCACGTATCGCATTACTGATACCTAGAATCCTACATTAGGAAAGACTGACCATTTATTAGGGACTGTTTTCCCATTGCTTATCTTGCTTTGCCTTTTTTATATTTCCCGATTTTTTCACTGAAAAAAACTGTATTTTCTGAAAAACACTGTTCTGAGTCAAAAAAAAAAATATTTTTAATCCGTGAAGAATTTAAAAAAAAAAAAAAAAAAAAAAAATAGAGCTCATCACATTCAATTTTATTATTAGAGAAAAGGGACCTGCTTTCAGTACAATCCACTACCATAAAATAAGAAATAAAAATCCTACCCATTTGATTTTAGGATACTCTTCCCATTTCCTACATCAAAGTCTCCACTACGAGAGATGCATTTCCTCGGTCCTCCCGATAGACTTGAAACACATGCCATTCGTTTGTGCTATGCTTGTGCTGATTTGTGTCTAAAAACCCGTCGTTTATGCTGCCCCCTTCCTGAGATATTTGGGCGTAGAAACGGGAGCACCCTCACTCGGCTGATGGAGTTGCTAGTGGTGGCATTCGTTTGTGCTACGTTTGTGCTGGTTTATGCTGAAAACCCTGTCGTTTATGCTCCTCCCCCTCCCGAGATATTCAGAGTTACTTATGAGGAGGCTAGAGAAATAGTTCTTGAGAAAAGTGTTAGACTAAGGATTGAAAAGGGAAAAATGGATGCAATCGTTTGTGCTCCGTGCTCATTCAATGGCCTGAAAAATAAGTAAAATTTTTGTCATCGAAACTCTATTTAGTTTTTTTACTGTTTTTTCAGATTTTTTCGTAGTCTTGATGCCAGCTGCATTGAAACCGTACCTAGAAAAGGTTGTAAATCGAGACTACGCTGTGAAAACAGCTTAAGGTGGTAATACTCTTATTACAATTTGCGATAAAATTGAAAGGGATGGCAGTGGTGCTCTAAAAAATTCCCAAAAAATCAATTAAAATATATTTTTGAGGATCATAATATTTGTTTGAATCACTGTTCAGGTCAAGGGATGGTCAACTTCAATTCCATAAAAATTACGTGAGGCGTAATGCAGCTGGTAACACTGTCATGAATTTTCAGCAAAGTCACAAAATCATATTAAAATTTACTTTTAACTACCAAAAAAAATTATGCCCAGTTTTGAGATGACTGAGCAAGCGATTCTATTTTGGTCAAAATCATTTAATTTCCACGTTCATTCGAATAATTTTTTTTTGTAAAAATAGCAGTTACGCTATAACCACATTAATTAATAAATTCGTATCCGACCCCTTTTTCAAGAATCATTTCTCTAGCCTCCCATAAGTAGTTATTCTCAATATCTCTAGGGGGGCAGGAGCAAAAACGACCTGGTTTTCAGCACAAACCAGCACAAACGTAACACAAACGAATGCCACCACTTGTAAACTCATAAGTCGAGTGGGATTGCTCTCGTTTCTAGAGCCCCAAAGGTTTTCCCGAGTATCTCTGGAAATGGGTAACACAAACGACGGGAATTTCAGCACAAAACAGCACAAACGTAGCACAAACGATTGACACCATTTTCGAGTCTCTAGATGAAAGTGGGGGAGGGGGTGCTTTCATTTCTGCGGCCCCACCAAAAGTTTTCCTAAATATCTCAGGAAGAGGGGCAGCACCAATAACGGGCTTTTCAGCACAAACCAGCACAAACGTAACACAAACGAATGGCATATGTTTTAAGTCTATCGGAGTGGTTAGGGAAACCGAAGAGATGCACCTCACTACGGATGAGAACCTCAAAATTACATGTGGTTCCTTCTGGTATACCAAACATGTGATTTTTGGTGCTGCTACATTCATACTGTAGGATACCTGACCCAACATTCGTCCCCGTAGTTTCTCAGCCAGTAATTAGTGCACTCTTGCGAAAATTCCCCAGAATCATCGAGAATCATCTAAAACGACCTGCTAATATGAAACCATGACCTGTTCATTAAAGATTTTCGTTTTTGTGACTGCTAAAAAGTTATTTTCTATCATTTTCACGAAATTGAAATTTTTACTCAAAGTAAGTAATTTCAATGACTTATGGTCTTAAGGTATAGCTTGAAATGCCTGATGCCTGATAATACAAATAATAGAATCACATAAAAAAATTTAGTCGGACATTACTCTTTTTTTTTCCAGAAGTTGTTTATTACAAGTATTATTATTTTTTTTTTAAATCAAAGATACAAAACAAATTTGATAATAATTTCAATATTTGTCGTATTCCGATGGTAAAACGAAAACAATGGTCTAAACCATCACAGAATATTAAATCAAAAAATTTCTTACATATTATGTGATCATTGTTTAATTGTTGAAAATTAAAAATCGGAATTTTTGGAGTCAAAATATTTGAATATGACTTAGAAGAAATAAAAATGTTTATTCTTCTATCGTAACACTTGATTTGCTTCGATTTTTACGACTAAAAAAATAGGGGGACGAAATTAGAAATACTTTTTCAAATTTCGAAACGCTCACTTTTTGGGTTTTTAGCGTAGCGTAGAGGGGGTAGTTATTTTTGAAAGAAATTGATCTCAGGGCTAGGCGATCAACGATATAGGGTACCTATATACACTTTTTCTTTCAACTTTGACTCCATAGGGGGGCAAAAATTTCAGAAATAGAGACGGGGGACGATGGTTTGGCCGCTTACTCTAATGACCTAAAAGAGGTGTTTTTCTTCCTCCCCCCTCCAAAAAAAAAAAGAAAAAAAAGAGAGCATAATTTAGAAAAATTATAGATGTGGAAATAAGACTGATTTGAGATTTCTTCGAACATATTAAGAAAGAAAGAGGATAGACGCTTTTGAAATATGGTGTTATCGAAGAGATTTGAAAATCAAATGGATAGAAAATATCAGGAATAAGGAAGTATTGAGGCGAATAGAAGGGAAAGAGAAATTTGGAACATAATTTTGTATGGAGAGAATAGTTAAAATGGCAGGTTACAATATAAGACATACACGGATATTCTTTTTACTGCTGGAGGAAATAGTTGAAGAATAGAACTGGAAAAGAAGGCAAATAATGAGCTGTGAAGGAAGGACACAAAGAGTAAATTCTACTCAGAAATAAAAAAATTGGCACAGGGGGGTGGGAGAGAGAGAGAGAGAGAGAGAGAGAGAGAGAGAGCCGAGAAACTAAGAAATATATCATTATTATCATACATAAGGACTAGAAAATACATTTTTTTTATTCTACACGATGGCAACATTTCTTCGAACTGATTGTAAAAAAACGATTTCTTTAAAGCAGTTTGTAAGTGAAAATTTGATCACGGCCCAGAGAAACAATCCGAACGCCTATTTTATCAATCAAAGTGCAAAAATTTCAGTTTAACATTTTCCGTAAGAACGATCCACGTAACATTTGGATTATTTTACATCTCAACTCCTGTGGACCATCTTAAATAAGAATTACCGCTAATGTTACCATAAAAAGTGATTTAGTGATTCCGAAATTCCCATTTTTTAATGTACTAAAGGAACCGCCTGTAATTTTCTGGTTCTGATCCCTAGCAGAGCTTTTGTGGTCGGGGAGAGGGTTAAAATAGCTTCAAAGATGAATTAAAAGTATCTGGAAAACAAAGACATCTTTTTATTTTTACATTTTCACTCTGTAGGGTTTCTTTATTTTTATTTACTTATTCATTTAATTTTCTTAATCTACAAATTGTTCACTTCCATGGGATTCTTTACATCTTGTTTCGCGTCTCATGGAAGTAGGGAGTTCTCGTTGCTTATAATTCCTTAAAGAAATAGGCGCATGTTGAAAATACTACACTATGCTATACACTTAATTCTACTTATAATTTACCCTTCTTTCCTAGTCAATTCTATTTTTAACTTCCAGAATTGTTTTTACTTTTTTTTTTCTGAGAAAATTTTCTTACTTTTATGATATCCTTCTCCAAATCATCATATTATATTTTTTTAATAATTTTTCTAGTTTTCTGCAGTTTCTGAAGGTGTGGTCCGGAGTGTCTTCCCCTTCAAAACATTCCCTGCATGTACCATCTTTAACTATTTTAAATTTTTGTAGATAGTTTGCAAAATTCCCGCGGCCACTTGGATATTATGGTGTGGTGGGACATATAGCGATGCACGCATGCCAAAGTGGCCCCTATGACACCGCACCCCCGGTCCCAGAAACTACCCTTTCGAGTATCGCATCAGTGACCGGAGGGACGCTTTGAAGCTGGCCCGAGCCACCATTTCTCCTTTCCGCAACGGTGCGCGCCTCCTACCAGGGCCACCATGGGGTTCCCTACTGACCGAGGTCCGCACTCCCTGAGCGCTCGCCTGGAATTCAGGTCCCCACGGCCGGACGCGCTGCCTCTCTTCACTCACCCCTCACCTCTTCGTCTTGGTCCGTATGTCGACGCAGGCAGGTGGTGACAAACGGGTGAGCCCTGCCGGTGGGTCCGCAACGCAGCTGCAGCAGCTCTCCTGGGATGGTACAGAGTTCTCCTCCTGTTCTGTGGTGTGGACCGAGCTTGGTAAATCACCGGCCCTCTGTCTCGACCACCTCGTCTGCATCTTCTTCTTTATGATGGCCGAGATTGTGTGAGGTAGTAATCTGATTTTAAAAATATTTTCATTTTTCATTCTGGTTTTAATGTCTGGGATTAGTTTAACTGTTATTCTTCCTGTTTTTTCCTATTCACTCTGTGGGTTACAGCACATGAAGTTCACTTTTCCCCAAAACTGAAACTAAGTGCATCGACCTTTATAATTTTTCTTTTCAAGATCCTGAATACATGCGTCATTGTGTAATGCTAATAAGCGTATATGTACTTTTCGACTGAAAATCATTTTTTCATTGTTTTTATTCATTTATTATTAATTTTTTTGACAAAACTTTAAAATTTCTTACGGCAGAAGTGTAGACTTTCTTACGGAAAATCTGAAGTTAGCTTCAACCCCACACTGCGGTCCCTAAATAGTTTTTGATCTTGGCTCAGGATTTTTACATCAACTTGAACAGACTTACCTCGTGAGAGCAAAACATTTCAAAAAAGCATTTTATACTCGTATGCACCCTGCTCCCCCTGATGCTTGAAAAGTTGACATTTAACACATTCTGGTAATCAGTCAGAAAATTGAAAAAAAAAGTACTTTTCCGTGTAATGATAAATTGATAATCTTTATATTTTAATCTGCGTTTTTGCTGTCTACACCCTCTCCACAAAAATTACTACCTAGGACCCCAAATTTTGTCATTTACCGAGTGCACATTTTCCTTCTCCCAAAAACTTGTTTCGATACGCTCGAGTGTGAAATTACGCCGTTCAACATCGAACCATTAATGTGAAAATTTTTATACTACGGGGCAGCCGATTGAAAAAGCGAAAAAACGAAAAAGAGAACACAACGATACAATTTTGAAATTAAAAAAGAATAAACGAATACAGAAAGCGCCCTTTTGCGCACTCAGGGAGAGGGGGATTATCCAGGAGTCCCTTGACTACGCCCCTGTTTCAGACTGTATTGGAAACAGACCTGTTGACTATCAACTATCAGGCCATTCAGTCTGCGATCTTTCAGCTTTGGAAAATTATTCCAGAAATGCTTTTGCGATTTTGTTTCATCTCGCATCCGAAGAATTCCTGCATTCGGAATTCGCTATTATAAAAATTTATTGTACATTTTCCTTCTTACACACCTTCACAGAGTCGTCCATCCTCGCGTCTATTTGCGTCCGTATATTTTTTTCGTTTCATTTTCAAATTGAATAGAAATCCGAAATAAACGGAGGATATTTTCTGCACTTTCAAGTTCGATCCCGTCGGATAGTCGGATACGAATCGGAAAATTAAAAAGGTAGAAAGGATTAAAAAGTCTATTGCCTGAAAAAATTCCATTCAATATACTTTGTTAGGCGTTATAGGAGTAGAAAAAAAAAAGTACTCGCGAAGGAATGAATCTTTTCTGTTGCTTTTATTCAAATGCGGACAATGCATTCCGGAGAGAAATTCGCTGAGGAGCGCATGTGACCTCTCTGCATCAATCACATTCAACAGAGAAAAACCTGCCGTATTTAGGTTCAGTATTATTATTTCGCCTGTGCGTTTATAAGCAGCTCATTGACAATATTATTCGACCGGCTTCATCATTGTTAGGTAAGTTTTTCTTTTTTTTTTTTTTTAATTTTTGTTATAATTTCGTTTGATTCTATTTAATTATTTATCGAAATTCACTACCTACGAGTGGACTAAATATTTTTGTTTTCAACACTCGTCTGGAAACGTGGTGCGATTTTAACACGGGTAACTGAAAATTCCGGGTAATCGTGTTTCCTGTTTCCCTTGCTTTTTTTTTTTGATAATCTCTCGCTGTTTTTAATTAGCATTCTTGTCTCGTCCGCGTCGAAATTCCATTCGACAAAAATAATTCGGTCGTGTGACGTGTTCTCGATACGATGGAAAATATTACCATCCGTTGTGCCCTCGACCGGTTGATAGAGTTTCCGATGACAAGATGAGCGTAGGTACCTTTTTACTATTCGTGGGCGATAAGAAAGTTGTCGTCAAAATTGAGTTTGTGCCGTCGATTCCTATATTCAAATTTTTGTTACTTTTCGAGTTTTTTTTTCTTGTTGGAAAAAATTGTATCCTAATTCCGGATATTTTAAG
Source organism: Acanthococcus lagerstroemiae (assembly GCA_031841125.1). NCBI lineage: Eukaryota > Metazoa > Arthropoda > Insecta > Hemiptera > Eriococcidae > Acanthococcus > Acanthococcus lagerstroemiae. The sequence goes on along the minus strand of CM063113.1, from coordinate 17,239,547 downwards.
GTCTGGCTTCGTTCTCACAATTTACGGCCGCTTGTTCTCTCGGTATGAAAAGTCTTTTGACCTCACGATTTCGTAAAAATTGAAAATATTGGCAGGAAGTGCTCGTACTTGTATGAGTGAAAGCATCGGACCCAAGTACCCACTAGACTGAATTTATGCTCCGAGGGATAGTTTCTCTCATTTTCAAAATTTGTGAGATTGGGTGGACAGGTCTGGAGTTTATCTCATTTTCAAAATTTGGGAAATTGGGTAAACAGGTACTCCTCGCCATTAAATTGTCCCTTAGTTCGTAAGCATTTGAATTTTGGACGAAGCGCCTCTCAAGTTTTTCCTTATCACACAAAAGTAACGGTTCTCAGTTTTCAATTTTTTTTTTTTAAATTTAATTTTAAATTTTATTTATGCTTCGAGCGATAGATTTTTTATGATTTTCAAAATTTGTGAAATAAGGTAAGCAAGCTCCTCCCCTCTTCATTTGGACGGGACGCCCTGAAGTTTTTTTTTAATACGAAAATGAAAGTTACGTTTCTCAGTTTTCAGTTTTTTTATTTACTTATTTTTATTTTTAATTATATTTATGCTTCGATAATAGAGTTCCTCACATTTTCAGAATTTGTAAAATCGGGTAGGCAAGCTCCCGCTCCATTTTGTAAATCTTCGAATTTTGGACGGGACGCCCCTAAGTATTTTCTTATACGACAGTAACGTTTCCCAATCTTTATTTTTTTTTTTAAATTAATTACTTTTTATTTTTAATTTTATTTATACTTCGAGTGATGGAGTTTCTGTCATTATCAAAATTTGTGAAATTGGGAAGACATTCCCTTTTCCATTAGATAATTCTTATTTGGTAAATTGTTGAATTTTGGACGGGACGTCTCTTAAATTTATCCCTACCATACAAAAACGATGCCTCCCAATTTTCATTTTTTTCTTCTTAATTAATTCATTTTTATTTATTCCTTGAGTGATCGATTAGTTTTCCTCATTTTCAAAATGTGTGAAATTGGGTACACAGGCCCCTTCCACATCAGATTATCTCTTATTTTGTAAATTTTCGGATCTTGTTGGGACGCCCCTTCAGTTTTTTCTCATACGAAAGTAATGTCTCCCAGCTTTCAATTTTTTTACTCATTTTTATTTTAAATTTTGTTCGTGCGTTGAATGATAGTTTCTCTCACTATCAAAATTTCTGAAATTAAGTAGAAAGGCATTTTCTTATTGGATTTTATTTTGTAAATTTTCGAATTTTGGACAGGACGCTCTTAAGTTTTTCTTTATCATTCGAAGGCAACGTCTCCCACTTTCAAGTTTTTTTTCTAAGTAATTCATTTTTAAAATTTTATTTATGCTTCGAGTGATAGTTTCTCTCACTGTCAAAATTTGTGAAATTAAGTGGACAGGCCCTTCCCTATTATACTTTTTATTTTGTACAACATTTTCGAATTTTGGGCAGGACACCCCTGAAGTTTTTCTTTATCGTACGAAAGCAACGTCTCCCAATTTAAAATTTTTTTTAAATATGCAGGCACCGGCGATAGTAGTAGTAGTAATGATATAGATCCTCCATTTCGGGCCATGGGGCCCATTAGGAGTATGTTTGTAAATTTGAAAAGTGAAATTTTGCAAATACATCCTTTGATTGATATTTTTATTTTTCATTTTGTTTATGCTTTGAGTGATTAGTTTCACGCCCCTCAAATTTTTCCTTTTTATACGAAAGTAACGTCTCCCAGTTTTCAGTATTTTTATTTGTTTTATTCTAAATGTTATTTATGCTTTGAGTGATGGAGTATCTCTCACTGTCAAAATTTGTAAAATTGAGTAGACCAGCCCTCTTCATATTAGATTTGTCCTTATTTTGTAAATTTTCTAATTTTGGACGGACGCCCCTCAAGTTTCTCTTTATTATATGAAAGCAAAGTCTCCTACTTTTCAGTTATTTTTTTTTCTCCAACTAATTAATTTTTAAAATTTTAAGTAGACAGGCCTCTTCTTATTCGATGATAGAGGGGCGTATAGCGATGCACGCATGCTTTCGAATTTAGGACAAGACGCCCCTCAAGTTCTTCTTTATCGTATGAAAGCAACGGCTCTCACTTTTTAGTAGTTTTTTTTCCTAAACATTTCATTTTTTAAATTTTATTTATGCTATGAGTGATAGTTCCTCTCACTGTCAAAACTTGTGAAACTAAGCAGACAGGCCTCTTCCTTATTACATTTTTTATTATTTTGTAAATTTCCGAATCTCGGACAGGATATCTCTCAAGTTCTTCCTCATCGTACGGAAGTAACGTCTCCAATTTTTTTTTGTTTAAATTTATTTTTCTTTTCAATTTTGTTTATGCTTTGAGTGATTAAATCCCCTCAAGTTGTTTCTTATTATACAAAAGTAGCGTCTCTCAATTTTCAGTTTTTTTTTTAATGCTTTAAATTACTTAATTAATGTCTTGGAGTTAAACTTGCACAAAAGAATTATCCATGAAATATTTCATCAAATGAAAACAATTATTCAGAACAAAATATAATTTCAATAAACATAAGCTAAAAGTGAATAATATTCTGAGTTGTTGTTGTTGTTGGTTTTTTTTTTATATAAAGGCCTTCCTAGTTGCAAAATTATATTCTTGAATTCGGCACGTCAAAAACTCATTTTGAAAAAAACAATTTGTACAAACTAAAAGGAAGTCAACTTCCTTTGACTAATTCTTCACGCTGATTCCAAACTTGGCCTTAGAATTTCGATATTAGCCTTTTTTTCGATATTTAGAAGCAAGACCGCTGAAAAGTCTACATCGTAATTTCTGAATGTATTTCCAATGCTGGTTTCAAATCCGACTCTGGACTCCATTCTACACCCTCTATTTTTCTGTGAATAATTACATTTCACAAAAGCTCACATTTGGACGTATTTCAGGTATATTTCTGAATCTTACCGGAATTTATTTGAAAACATGGAATCTCGTTTATAAAGTAATTTTTTAGTAAGATTTTGAACTTACCCTTTTTGTTGGGGGGGGGGGGAGGCTTATTAATGGTCAGTTTATACAGAGACACCCTATTTTACATTTTCAATACTGCTGAGGAAAAATACATTATGTTCTGGAATTCTTAGCTTGACCTGTTTCTTTCAATATTAAACTTTTTACAGTTTAGAAAAGAGCGTTCAAAGGCCAAAAATTTCGAAATTTTGATTTTATAAAATCAAACATAGGTAGAATACCTGTTTCCAGAATACTTTTTTGATCTGATGCTGAATCAAACATTAGAATATGAATACACTGTCTTCTGACGTCCGAATTCTGTATTTTTGGGTTTTCAATAGCCGGTTTGAGAGTTCAAAAAAGGATTGAATCAAAATTTTAAGAACTGGTTTTGAATCTGCTTATAAAATGACTTTAGAAACGGTTTATGTATGTTTGATTTTGTACAATCCTGGTATTGGCTTTTTGCCCCTTCGAAGGCAATTTTTCTTGAATACTGCACATAGTTAGCTATCATAATTTCGAGGTCAGGTTTGAAATCATTAGTCTTGAGAAAATTTACTTGCTTCTATTCCAGAGTAAAAATTTTCCTTGAAAATTGAGTTTTTTGTCATTTTAGATTTAAAAATTCAATTTTGAATGAACGTAATTCTTTGAAAATATTCAAAATTTCAGCTACTTCATTTTTTAAGACTCGTCTTATTTTCATTTGTAGAATCGCTTTTGGTTAATAGTGTTTCTTGGTAAATTCTCAGGTAAATTGTATGTTAAACTTCAAAACCCGCTGGGCACGAGTTCATATTTTTTTTTTTTAAATCAAAAATTTTGAACGTTATTTTCATATGATAAGAAAAAACTTGAGGGGTGTGTCCCACCAGGTTTTCAAAATAAGGAAATCCCCACCTACTGTATCTTTCCCTCTTCATTTACAACTCGTACTTCATTTAAAAATTTCTTTGAAATATGTACATATTAGCCCATGTTTCACCACGTTGAAGTTTAGTATGTAGAATTTTCCTGTGGATTTTCTCCCAGATCGCTTGTATTGCCCAAAAACCTAATTACAAGAAGACTGTTTTTTTAAAACAGTGAATGTTTTTCCAGTTTTTCCCTTCGAAATTGCGTGATGGAATTCACAACTGGGCCTGACAAGGGAGCTAAAGGGGGATTTTCCCTGAATTACACGGGGGTTCGAATTTTCCACAGGCTTATTATTATGTCAATTTAGCTTTCTGTAAATTTTTATTCAACGTAAACAGTAAATAATTGGTCAGTTGACAAAATTTCAGAAATGCTCGCCTTCTGTTTTTTTTCCTATTCTGGCTTAAGCTTATCTACTTTCGAAATGTTTGTCGTCTATAGCTACTTGGATTTTCATTTTGAAAACTAAAAAGTTACATTTTTAATAAGGACTTTTTGAAATTTCTTCTATTTAACTGAAAAAATTATGGAAATTTTTTCACAATAGAAATATTGGATTTTCAGCTGAAAAACTGGAAAATCTACATTTTGGCTGAAAGAACTTCAGAAGTGTGGACCTTTCTTCTTTCACTTGTTCATTGTAAATATGTCAGTTCGTAAGATTCTTAAGTTGATTTTTTTCCTGTTAGAAAAATGTACCATTCTAGTGGTCGACAAAATTCCAAATGACTTTGACCTCTTTTACTTTTCATTTGCTTGGTGATTTCAAAAATATGTTCATCATTTAGGAAATCGGATTTTCAGTTTGGAAAATGGAAAAATTTAACTTTTTAGTGAGTGGTTAAAATTATGCTCCCCTCTCTCTTTCTTAAAAAATGCACTTAGGTACGTCTCTAATTCGAGTCGTCAGTGTGTCTACTAGAATAGATAGTAAGAAAATGACTTTCGATGACCTTCATCCAATTGTTTAGTAGTCTCAAAAAAAGTTTTGCTCACTCCAATCGGTTACTTGATAAAAGCATCACTCCTTATTCATTCTTCCTATTTCATTCATACTCGCTGACTACTTACTCATTATAGCTGATGTCTGTACACTCCTAATTTCAAAATAGATGATTTTAAATGACTTAGATGATTGGTAGACACTCTAGTCGTATAAAAATTGAAGTACTTTTTGGTTATTCCTAATTCAGCCACAATTTTAAGCATAAAAACGATCCAAATACTCTAGTAGAACGGGTGAGGCTATCTAATTCTTATAAATTCTACAGTTGCCCTCTCAGGACTTTTCCCGGGATCTGTTATTCTTAAGGGTTTCCAATTTTTCGAGTATATCGCGATGATAGAGGAGCGTATGACGACGCACGCATGTCAAATTGGCCCCGGAACACCGCACACTCTAATCCGGAAACGCCCCGAGTAGAAAAATTTTAAATCCGAGAAAGTATTCCCCTTATCGAATTTGACGATTGACATTGGATTTTTCTAACTGGAAAAGCGATGTTGCCAAATTGCCGAAATGTCAAGGGAGCCTCATTTGGTTAGGTTCCTGATTAACAGAAGGCTTTTGATGAAGATGGAAACACGACACGATAAGCTCGAATTCCACATTCACTGTAAGCACTTTTTTTTTTTTTCATTTCCTGTCAGGCTCGTTCATGCCATACTATGATTTGCATGAAAAAGTGGTCGGTGGGGCTGCCATCTCGGACGTTGTAGGCCGTCCAACGAAAATAAAAACCCGTAGTCCAGAAATTAAAATTGAATTACGTCATCTGGTCAGATTTTGTGTGGATATACGAGTATATACAATTAATATAATTCCCTCATAATGTTCAAATTAAACCGATGCTCAACTTTACACTCAACCGCACAATATTATAAAACGCTCAGATTGGAGGATTATAGTTAACAACGTTTAATTATAAATTAATTACGCTAAATTACGCGCCTAATGTAACCGACAGGGCGTGCGATTGAAAATTTCACGTTATTAGCAGGAGGCGATGCACGATGTCGAGTGAATTCGCGAAACATGAAATAAATACCCGGTGTGAGGTTGGTCGGCGAAACGAAAGACACCCGCCCCGAAAATTACATTTTCACCGAGAGCCTAAAAAACCCATTGTGAGCTCACGTTTCGGCGGGAAAATAATTTTTCTGAGCTGATTAATCGAAGGTAGTGGCGGCGAGAGCGACTGGGCACGAGTGGCTGATTGCAAATTGTGGAAACGTGTGATAGTTGAAAGAGAATCACAAATACGACTCCACGGTGGCGAACCCCAAAGCGGGAATATGGGTTACTTTCAGACGTGAAAGTGTTCAAAAACATAAACGGACTTGAGTGCATTCACTCGGCTGAAGATATCAGCAAGGGTTTCCAGCTGAATTTACATAGTCTCATGCGCAATCACCATTCAATAATTGGATTTCGCGTATTCGATTGGCAACAAATTGGTATCGAATAGACCTAAAACGTACATCAAACTAAGCGTCAATTTTTAAAGATAACGTAGAGTGAGAATTTACCTGTAGTTTGCCAACATATGTCTCCAAGTGAGTGATAGACTGGCCTATCTCTACGGAATACCACTGCAAGGCTGAAACAATATTTTTACAAACTTTTCACCCCATTCGGTCGGTAGAAAAATGTTAAGCAGTAACAAAACGTGACGTATGACTTGGACAAAGTAATCATCAAAAACGAGTTGGTGTAAACTGTAAAGTGCAGCTCGATAAAGATAATTAGAAAAAAAAAAAAAAAAAAAAAAAAAAAGAAAAAAGGAAATAAAACTTGGGAAGTTGTAGAATGATATTTCTTTTGGATTTCTACCTCTTCAGCGTCTGAGAAGTTCCACCAGTGGTTGTGGAATACAGAAATATTGGCGCCAGCCTCGTTGAAATAGTTTTGTTATTCGGGTGGCACTGAAGAAAGCCCCATTTGCCGTGCCGTCACTGAACTAGAGAATAGCTATTGTCGAGTGAATTTCTGCGAGTGTACCTCTAAACAGAGCTGAGAAAATTGTCACAATTTCCTACAGGGTACACATTGGTGCATCTACAATGCACAAAAAATTGACATTCAGGGTGTTCCTACTTAGTGTGCTAATACGGTGGAAGATGATGGTAACAGGAAAAAATAGCGTTATGCATAAGTATGGCCTATACTCAAAACTGAAAGAGCTGCGAATCTTCTTCAGCGTTTGAAAACAACGAACTTTCATTGCGAGTCTGATTACTAGGATGTCTCTTTTTTTACAAGTTTTCGCCAATCGATGGATGCGCACTGAAATTTGTTCCAATGGACCTAGAAACTCGCCATAAAATATTTTAGCTCAGTCTGAGATCATTAATCCGTGGCGCTATGACCTCGAGGTTAGGTGTAATGCTGAGATTTTACGAAAAACCGCGAATATATCGGGACATATCAACTTCAGGACGAAACTGCATATGATATAAAATATTTCTTGTTAAATTTTCTATACAAAAGATCCCATATAATTTTTCTCTAGAACGCATATTTACCGAGATAATCGCAAAAATATGTGAAAGTTTCGAGGAACGTGGCTTTTGTTATTTTTTCTTTCATATCCGATCTTTACTAGCTATATCGCAGTTATCTAAAAAAAATATCCACTTTAGGACCAACATGCAAATAACATAAAATGTTCCTTGTTAAATTTTCTATAAAAAGATCCCATACAACTTTTCTTTAGAAAACATATTTATCGAGATAATCGAAAAAATGTGCGGAATATTCGAAACAGGTTTTAAATTATTTTACAGCTGAAATATCTATTCATGTCGGGTAGTGCATACTACCACAGAACTTCAGTCTCTGTCTACTAGGGTAAGCGCCCCAGTTTGCCCTCCCCCCACCTCCCACCTTGCTACACCCATGACTGATTGTTGGGTACCTACTATATAGAGTAGACTTCGGTTTATGTATGTATATCAACAATAGTCAACAATTTGCGCATAAGATATAACATTGTACTGTTAAGGAACAGTTACGTGTTCTCAGAATTCAGGGTTATTTCCTATGGGCAAATCGTTCTTTCCTATTGTTGATTGTACATCATCTGAAGTCCACCATACAAAGTTTTCAGCGGAATCTTAAAATGCTCAACACTCAATAAAAACATTGGAATCAGTTATGGTTCATGGATACGTAACCTACTAATTACTCATTGTAATTTTTTTTTTTTTTTTGAAGCTGATCAATGGAGTACATTGAATAGGTAAAAGGAATTTACCTAACTGTATTTCTTACCATTGGTAGCATGGACTCATCAGTTTTAAAATTCTAAGCATAAAATTTAAATAAAATTGTTGAAGTGCATAAATTTCAATTCTCGTAACTCCTTCAATTTTCGATGTAGGCAGTAGGTGATATTATTTTTTGTTTTTCTTTCAGAATAACCGCGACTCATACGTCCCCTTTGATAAAGAATATTTGGTATAGGTGTATGGCAGTACACGCACGTCAAAGTTATTCTCCTAATATCACATTCAGACATTGGAATCAACCCTCTCGGGCATCGAGTCAGAGACTTGAGAGCACTTTGAGAAAGAATGGTATTCAGCTTAGCGAACACTCATTCAAATAATATAACGTTTAGCAAAGTTGTGGGAAATTTTCCAAATTTTGGAATTGAGTTCTATCCATGAAAAAAAAAACACATTTCACCACCAACCGTTGCCTAGCTTGAAACTTGAAGGGGTACAAAGATTTTTTATTTTATTTTATCATTATCGAGCCACGGAGCTACACTCTCGAGCTATAGGCTCGGAAAACGTTGTCTATATGTCGCAGAGGTATCCATTAGCGGAAAAGTAGGTGAAGGTGTTGTTTATGTGCTTGTGGGCGTTGGAAAGAGCCAAAATTCGACTATGGGAAACGTGGTGAGAGTTACAAAGGCAGGTGAGGGAGGGACATGGTGACAGGGTCTTCATCTTCACAGTGTGGGCAGTCAATCCTTGAAAGTTGTGCACTTCAATAATTATTATAGACATTAAAATGTTATAGTTAAAGAATTCTGAAACTGTAGACATTTTTCAATATCAAAGTTAGGCAACTCAGTTCAATAAATATGTCTTACCTTTGAATATTCTACTCACGGATTATTTTCGAAAAAACATAAAATGCTGAACTAAAATTATTAATGAAACTTTTGATGCAAATTCGCTGTTTTCAAACTTGGCACCTTTCTCTCACTACTTTATGAATTTTCACTTCTCCCGCTTCATCCTCTATTTGTATTCGAGCCCTTTGATCCTTGCATATGTTCCATATTAATCTTTTCTTTCTTTACACCTAACTCCTATCTCCTTCAATATTTTGACCATTCAACGTTATCAAAAGCTTTTTCTAAAACTACAAATGCTAAATATGTATGCAATTTTCCCCCGGTATTTTTGCTATTAAAAACCTCGAATATAAAACTGCTTCTCTAGTCCCTCAAACTTTTCTGAATCGAAACTGATTTCACCCTTTCTTCCATTTTATTTTGAATTCTCTTTTTACTATCCTTGCTAGAATCTTTGATGCATGCGAAAGTGAACTTATAGTACGATATAATTTTCACTCTTGCTTACTTCTGATTTTTTCGGGGTGATAATGAACCTGCTTTTCTGGAAATCTATTGACATTTTTCCTCCTCATACATTCTGCACATTAAGTCATGTCAATTTTTTAAAACTACTTCTCCTACAATCTTCAAAAAAACTCACTAGCAATTTCATCAATTCTGCTTTACCTGCTTTCATTTCTTTCAGTGCCTTATCAAATTCTAACCTCAAAATAGGATCTCCTCTTCCTTTATCCTCCACACTATCTTCTCTTTCCATACATTTATTTATATACCGTTCCATTCTTGTACAGTTTTCAACATATCTCGTACATATTTTTACTTTGTATTTTTTTAGTGTCTAATAATTGAGGAGCCCCATTCCAAACGGCCCTTAGTCCAAAAGTCAAAGTGCTGGGAAATCGAAAAAAGCTCTGCCACACGTGAACTGTTTGGGCTAGGAAGTTGAAATTTTGGGGGTGGCTACACAGGTCCTTCAGTGATACAACCCCGCTAACGAGAAATCGTCATCGTTACATGTGTTAAGATAGGCATTAATGTGAACAAAATTCGAGGACTAAAGTCGCTTTGGTGCTCAGAATTGTAGAGATGAACATTACTTACTATTTCAATTGCAAATTTCAAGGCAACATACGAACCTCCGTTGCGAGAATGATAAACACAATACGAAAAAAAAAAATCAAGAAGTCACACGTACTTTGTGCACAAATATCTTAGTACAGAATCGGAGTTTTAAACGAATTTTGCTAGAAAGCTATGTAGTTTGACCACTAGATACCGCTAAAACGCCTTTTCGACAATTTTGGATTTCGGACTAAGATTGAGTTTATCAGATAGAAGAACTCTGTGATATCTGGCGAGATAAACACCAAATTAAAGCAGCTAAGCGAATATTTTATCACTAACCTCAACAAAGCAGCCCTAGAAACCTGCCAGAAACACCTCAAGGAGGATAGGATCGAAAAGAGAAAATGGATGATTGGATGATATTCTTAACCTAATGAATGAAAGAAGAACTCATAAAAATAAGAATCCGGTAGAGTATAACAGACTGAACAAAGAAATAAGGAAGATGATAAAAGAGGCGGAAAACAGTTGGATGGAGGGGAAATGTAAAGAAATCGAGGAACTGGCAAGAATTCACGATTCCTTCAAGATGCAGTCGCAGGCAAAGGTTTTCGACATAAGTCAGCCAGACTACTGGATAGCCAGGGTGCACCACTAATTGAGGATAAAACCGAAAAAAGAAAGCTTGGAAACTCTATTTGAAGAAGTCAGAACTAGTAACCTCCAATGGGGTAACAACATAGAGGAAAGCCCACCAATTTTAGAATCTGAAGTTAGACACGCTCTCAAGCTAATCCAAAACTGAAAAGCTACTGGACCGTATAAAATTCCAGGTGACATATTCGACTCCAAGATGAAGAAAATATTACACATCTAACCAAAACTTTCTAATCAAATCTATTGGGCAATGACGCCAACTGCGATGACATATCTCACTGTGTGGCAAGCTGTCTGTTATCACTGACATTTACACGATTTCAAACAGACCATATTTTTCCAAATAGTTTATCAAATCGACATTTATATAAAAAATCATAAGAATAAGTTTTGTTGAGATTGAAATCTTTTTTAATTTGGGTAATCTTCCGAGTTCCATATATGCTAAAATGGTTATCATTACTCTCCCATAAGCAAATGTATAGTGACGTCCACCCAGTGAGCGTTCTCAACATTGCCCAATAGCTCTGGAAAGATTCCAGCGGAATGGCTTAAATCGGGTCTATTGTATTTGGGCGCATAAAATTGGGCGCATACCATTAGACGCATAAGAAAAACTTTATTTGGACGCAGAAGTATTAGGGCGCGCGGGCGCGGCTATAACCGGGCGCAAATAGTTTGGGCGAGCAGAAAAAAATTATGGATACATGTGAAAATACTCCGAATTTACAAATTGTGCGTGATCGCATGTAAAAATAAGAACTTTTCCTATTTTCCTACAGACACGGCGAATTCTCTCTTTCAAAGCGTAGGTACACACTTGACAAAATGCTCCTTGTGATGCTTGGGATAAGATACTCAACTGTGACCTGATGATGCAGCCGGTACACTTTTCGCTTTCCTCAGTATGACGTTTCATGATGGTGATACTTTAAAATGCCTCTGAATTCCACGGTTTAGGTTGGTACTGTCTAGAAACTCCACGATGATTAAGAAACTACCATTTAATTTATGAATTCGAGTAGGGGAAGTCCGACTACCCTAACTTCCCTCACAAAATTGCCACTGACATATTTCATCTCGCGCCCGGAAGATCTTGTCTAGCGCCCACCAACGTTAAAGCCTGTTTGCGCCCAAAGAATCCGCGGCTAATTTTATGCGCCCGATCATACGCACCTAATCGTGCGCGCCCAATAACCCGGTCCCGGCTTAAATCATCATTTGTCCTGATACCAAAGAGGCAATTCTACAAGCAGTGTGGAGACTATTGTACCATCAGCCTCATGAGTCATCTACTAAAGATCTTCCTTCGGATTATTCAGCAACGCATCAGAATGAAATGTGAAACTGAACTATCTGATACACAATTTGGTTTTTGGTCAGGATTTGGAACTAGGTAGGCACTATTGGCTGTTAATGTTCTGCTGCAAAAAATGCGGAGAAATGAATAAGGATACTTTCATCTGCTTCATTGAATATGAGAGGGCTTTTTTTGACAATGTCAAACATGACAAATTTAATTAAACTACTTGAAAGTAACTGGAATTGACAGAAATTACTTGCGAATAATTAAAAACATATATTGGAATCAAGAAGCAGAATTAATATTGGGAGATGACCAAAATAACTTAGACTTGGAGAGGCAACACGGAGTAAGACAAGGTTGTGTATTTTCTTCCCTTTTATTCAACGTATACACTGAACAGGTCTACAAAAACTCCATCAAGCTCACCACGAGGAATTAAGATCAATGGAAGGATAATCAACAACGTCCAATTATGTTCATGATGCAGCTATTTTGGCCAATAACAGTCATGGCCTTCAATACCTTGTTAATAGACTGGATACAGAAGGAAAAAACCGATAACTTGAACATCAATGTCAAGAAAACCAAATGGATGGTAGTCAGTAAAAATCAACTTATCCCAACTCCAATCACCACCAGCAGTGAAGAAGTTGAGAGAGTTGAGAAGTTTAAATACCTGGGTATTGCCATAACAGAGAATTTCGATTTTGAAGTAAAGATTGTCGCGTTTCGGGACTGCAGGGGCCAGCGAGACGCACTTTCCGAGGGAGAGAGAGAGCATTGAAGTCAAAGTCGCGATAATGGGTGACCTCACAGGGCACATTGCGGGAGTGGAGACTCCAAAATGCGGGCATCTTGCTATGACACTAATAACAACACAGGTGGTTGCTATGAAGATAGTTTTATTTTACATACTAGTATTTACACTGAAAAGGTTCAACTTAAACTGCGCTGATGGCGGACACGGGGGCGACAGCTATTTTGCATACCCCGAGCACGGATGCGAATGTTGCAGACGACGGCGAAAATAGTTAGTGATAAACGACAAAAAAACTGTACACACAAGAGGGGGCGCACGAATGCTCCCTGATAACGCACTAACAAATACACACAGTGAAGTACAGTCGAGACGCAGTTACTTCCTATTGACGATTGCGACAAGGGGATGAAGGAAGAGTCATTCAGGGGGAACTGATTTCCAAACCACACATCACAGAAGAAATGAGGGAAAACTGGCTTTCAGCCCGCACTCCCAAGAAGAAAGTGGGGGAACTGGTTTTCAGCCCGTACACCAGAGAAGGAATCGGAGGATCTGACTTCCAGCCCGCACGCCACAGGAAAGAATCGGAGGAACCAGCTTCCGGCCTGCACGCTGAAGAAGGAAGTGGGGGAACTGGTTTTCAGACCATATACCAGAGAAGGAATCAAGGGAACTGGCTTCCAGCCCGCACGCCGAGGGAAGGACTCGGAGAAACTAGTTTCCAGCCCTCAAACCACAGGAAAGAATTGGAAGAACTAGATTCCAGCCTACACGCTGAGGGAAGGATGCGGGGGAACTGGTTTCCAGCCCACACACCAAAGAAGGAAGTGGGGGAACTGGTTTTCAGCCTGTACACCAGAGAAGGAAATGAGGGAACTGGCTTCCAGCCCGCGCGCTGAGGAAAGGATTTGGAGGAACTGGTTTCCAGCCCACACACCACAGGAAAGAATCGGAGGAACTAGCTTCTAGCCCACACGCTGAAGGAAGGATGCGGGGGAACTGGTTTCCAGCCCACACGCCGAAGATAGCAAAAAGAAGGCATAGCAGAGCAAAGAAAGAAAAACGGTAAAGCAGGAATAGCTTGTCGCAATAAACTTGCCCGAGTTGGCTCGACTAACCTTAATTTCTCCGGGTAGTTAAGTATACTGGAGCTACCAACTTCGTCCGCGAGTAGCCAAAAACACCCTCGCAACACAAAATCACATTCCCAGCACAAAAACGTTCTCTCAAGAGCCGAAACGCGAGACCTGGTTTTGTGATGAAGCACACAACTATGCTTCTAGCTGTAGTAGAATCATGAAGTATTTACTGGTCCGAGTAGACTGAGTGCGAGCGTATGTAACAAGATAAGGCGTGGTTATGCAAAAACTGCATTTAATAACATGAAAATTTTGCTTTGTGATCGCTCCCCATGCCTGAACATTCGACAGCATGTAGTACAATGCTACATCTACCCAATTCTACTGTATGGAATAGAAGCAGGAACCCTAAATAAGAGGCAAATAGACCGATTGGAGGCTATGGAGATGTGGCTGTATAGGAGGAAGCTAAAGATATCATGGATCACCAGAACATCTAATAATAAAGTCCTGGAACTAGCCAAAGCCGAGAGAATGTTGATTAAGGGGATTGAAAGCAGCAAAACAGGATATTTCAGGCATCTCATACAGGGAAAACATTACAGGATCATGCAGCTTATCATCCAGAGGAAAATAGAGGGGAAAAGAAGGGCTAGAAGATGTAGAATAGATTGGATCCAGGACATCAAAGAATGGACCAGTACTGCCTCAATACGGAAACTTGTCCGGGATACAAGAGAACGCAAAATCTAACTGCCAACTGATTATTTATGCTCTGGGAAGAGAATAGCACCCAAACAAGAAGAAGGGGTATCGTTTGTAGCTAGAATAAAAAGTAGCTGACTCGGCACAGAAACATGTGTTCCCAGTTCTTGTTCCCTCAGTTTAGACACGTGTTGACCAATCTACAATGATTTCTGAGGAAGTTACTCACAAAGTACAAAAGGTTTCCATACCATCGTTTTGCTGGTGACTCATTATCAGCACCGATGTCTTTTCGGTGTACAAAGGCTCGAAGAACATCGAAGTAACGGAGAATATTTGAGTGAAATAACCAACACTAGTGCAGCGAACAGCTGACGCGGTACCAGACTTGCAATTCCCTCGGAGACTGAGGGCGAGTTCGTGAGTTCAAATACCCTCTGTGGTGCGAAAAAGCCGGCCTATTCCGCCAGTCACATTTTCGTACGTTCGGGAAATTTCATACCAGCAGTCTACCACAGGTGTAACACAATTACAGAAGGGAAAGTTGGTAATTTCGTTACACATTCAGATGTATCTTTCTCGTTTATAATTATGCCGATGTACGCGGCGGCCTATGCGTTAATTTTAAACGCCCCTGTTATTCGTTTTTACTATATTTATGACACATCGTATCATCCGTTGTTTTAACGCTGTTAAGTACGTATATTTGCAGCGTGCCTTCGCGCTCTGGGGTGCGGTTAAACGGCGAATATTTTTCATTATTTTTTCAAATAGCAAATTTCAAAATTTCTAGCGCTCGGTTCGAGTATAACGTTTGGCTTCCCCTTCTTTTTTGAACCGTATTTATAACGTTGGTCGTTTCAACTCTCGCAGGACCGCGTCATATTCCAACAGTGATGGGGTCGAGGTTCTGCATATACGCTCACCCCCTTACCCATTATTTACACTTTCGAATAGGCGATAGTGGTCAGTACTAACTCGTGTCTTCGGCCGTACGCGTTCGAAAAATTCGGATCGCAGGAATTAACGCGAACGTTTAATTTCGGAATGGCAGATACGGCGTTTTCGAGAAGTAACAAAAAAAAAATCATTGTAATGTATCTGGATAGAGGAAAACGCCCACCACTTAAACAGAAACAGTATATTTTAAATGCGTTTCATCGTGAAATGTTTAAAATTTCGCGAGGTAGTTGGAATTAAGAGAAAAACAGTTTTCCCCCGCTTCTGCCCGACCTTGTTCAGTTGCACCGTCGAGTCGAGCATTTTGTGCAGCATGATTTTTCTTCTTGTATTTTACCTTTTGTAACCATTTTTCTTCTACCGGTTGCGCAGCCCCAGCGAATGAGAGTGGAAATTTTAATGAAAAATCGCGCGGGGAATGTTCTTATTTAGCGAGTAATTATTGAGAAAATGCTATACGGTAGAGAAAGGTTTACTCCTGGCGTTGGTGAACCAAGCAATACGAGCGTCTTACATTGGTTGGTTTGCTGATATTGCCAGAAAATTGAAATGAACCACGGTGAAAAGGTCATCCTTATCTGTTTTCAGATTGCGTCACCCTCTCCTCTCCAACGTATATTTTTGTATTAATCGTTCTGCCAGGCTACTTTTTACATAACACAATGCGAACACCTCTCAATCGTCTTTTGTCTTCTGCATACCTGTACTTATGGTATGCATAAGTAAGAAGAAAAAACGTGGTTTAGAGAAGATCGCATACCATAAGTGCAGGTATGCAGAAGACAAAAGACGATTGAGAGACGTTCGCATTGTGCTATGTATAAAGTAGCCTGGCAGGACGATTAATACAAAAATATACGTTGAAAAGGAGGAGGTGACGCAATCTGAAAACAGATAAGGATGACCTTTTCACCGTGGTTCATTTCAATTTTCTGGCAATATCAGTAAACCAACCAATGTAAGACGTTCGTATTGTCTGGTTCACCAACGCCAGGAGTGAAACGAACCACGATGAAAAGGTCATCCTCATCTGTTTTCAAATTGCGTCACCCCCTCCTCTTCAACGTATATTTTTGTATTAATCGTCCTGCCAGGCTACTTTTTACATAGAACAATGCGAACGTCTCTCAATCGTCTTTCGCACATCCGTTTCTAAAGTGACGCAACTCAAAAAAGTAAAATTTTCAGAAAACGCAAAAAACTGATTTCGATATCCTAGTACAGATATTTCCGAATCTTTTTTTTACTGGTCAAATGTGTACGCCCTCAATAACATTATCATTTAAAAAAAAAAGTCGTTTGGAGCCATTAAAGCCTTTAATTCAGCATTTTTTTAGTTCTGACTGTTTTGTTGACAAAGTGATTGCAAGCGGGCTGAATTATTTCAACTTGTGCCAGTTTTGATGAATTAATTCATGTTCATTCTGTATATAGACACTATTGAGGACATTTTACGAAGCGTTTTCCTGTATTATGACGTCTAATTAAGCCAGATGAAATTTAAAAAAAACAAAACAAAAAACAGCAACTGCAAAAAGAATAATATTATTTTAGGAAAATCACAAAAGTAACAAAAATATCATTTAAAAAAATGCAACAGTTTTCGATTTAAAAAAAAGAAAACAAAAAAAAAACGAAGTAGGTCCTAATCTTCAAAACTAAAAAGGAACATTGGAACATTATTTTATCGCTTGAAAACGAAATGTGATAACGGACAATACAATTTAGTACAGGTATTATCGTGTAATTATTAAAAAATGTAATAAACAAAAGTAGTACTAAAAAAAAGTATTTAGAGAAGCTTACACTGGAAAATTCGAACTTAATTATTATAAAAACATGCAATAAAGCGTTAATGAAGAACGGACTTGTAAAAAGATTGATCGTATTTTTCTGGTATGATATTCCTGCGTACAAGTTCCTTCAGGTCGGCATTTTTATTTTAAGCCAAGACAAACTTTGTTTGATAGGCTTTGCTAAGTGTGATTGAATTCCACTTATTTATATCTGAAGAACCTCTCTTCTTAGATGAAACATACCTATACCTTTTTGAATGTAACATCTGTGTAGGAAGTTTTATAAAAGAAAGCACGTGGATCATTTTTTTCAACCTTTAAAATCTTGATGTCATGCCAAACAACTTTCAATGTTTCGTCATTGATCGAAAAATTGTTTCCCCAATCTTCTTGCAGCTTTTTGAGATCATAAAAATCTGTATGAGTAAATTTGTATTCACTGACTCGTTAGGTAACTCCATGTTTGTGATAACATCATTTACACTAACATTCGTCATTGGTATTTACAGTCGCGGGCTCGAAAGTAGTCAGCTGGGTAGTAATGGGATTACTTACACAATATAAACAGTCGGCATTCCTGAGGTCAGTATACATGGGAGGGGAAGAAGGCTTCCATGAGAGTTCTTCGAGAGCTGCCTCCGTTAAAATTCTTCCAGAACTGCATGCTGCTTCTTCAGTTTCCTTACAAATCGAAATAATTGGAAACGTGGAGTTGTCAGTCGAATTTGCCTCGCTTTCCTTCAGACCTACCACAAAAATTAATACAAGGCTTCATTTTATTTTACAAATCGGATTACAGAGTGTTGAATTAGAAAATGGAGTTCATTTATTGTTAGTACCGTTTTCTGTAAAATCTTTTTCGATGGCTAAATTCATTAGAAAATGACCCCTTGAATACCGGTTCATTATTCTTCTTTTTAGATCTGAAAGATGAAAATTATCGTCAAAAGTGTCACAACTCAAAATAAGCTTCAATTAAGCATTAAAAATAATGCAAATGGGAATTCAATGAAAAGGTTAGGTACACATTAATCAACAAAAGAGCCTCAACTGGAAATTTAATGATTTTACATGTAAAGAACGGAACTAGAAGAGTATTTCATAAAACCATCAAAAGCGACATAAGTCAAAATGCCATGATTTAATTCATTAAAACTGTCGAAAGCAGAAATAATTCCTCGTTATTTTTCAATTTTAATAATCAATACTGACATAACTCAAAATATGACGTCTCATAGAGGATTAGTTTAAACATTAAAAGCGTCGTAACTAAAAATAGTACTAACGGAATACTTACAGTTTTTCCTGAAAATGGTCACAACACGAAATGCGGCGTTTTTTGAACCATGCAGCACAAGTTCTCACGACCAAATGCAATAGCCGTCAAGGGCATAACTGACAATATAACACTTTTTGTGATTGCATCATCTACTGTTTTCAATCTTCTAAAGCGACATACAGCCCATTCTACAGGTTTTTTTTTTCATAATTATTTGTTTTTTTGTCTTTGGTAACTGATACAATACCACCTTCCAAGTCCTCTTACAGTCATAACCCGAAAATCGCGATTTTTGAGTTGCGTCACTTTAGAAACGGGTGTGCGTTTTGTCTTCTGCATACCTGTACTTATGGTATGCGATCTTCTCTAAACCACGTTTTTTCTTCTTACTTATTGTCCTTTTTCCTCCCTGGAACGGCCAGGCAGGACATTCATTCAGTTACAGTTTATATGTTTTAGCACTCGTATTAGGACTTGCTTTACTATCGATCAATTTACGCACTCGCCAAGTTGACCAAAGGTGAGTGGACCCGAGCGCTGATACGCAACCTCAATCGGTGGTTAGGCAGGCCCCATGGAGAACTGAACTCTTCACCCGACTCAAGCTCTGAACGGCCACGGGTGATACGTCATTTACATACATCGGATAGCGATAGCGCCGAGCCCCGCGAGCACGCACTGTGATCGAGGGGCGGAGGACAACCGCACACCCTGTTCGAGTGTAAGACCTGGGAGCAGGAGAGGCGCGGGCGATAATAAATCAATCCCGGCAGCAACACGAGCGATAGCGACGGCGTGATGGACTGTCTCGCGCCGGATACCCTGGTTCTGGAAATGCTGAAGAATGGAAGCGGATGGAACCGGGTGTCGGTCTCATGAAGAAGAAGATGCAGGCAGAGGGCCGACGAACAAAGCTCGGCCCACACTAGACACAACGACTCTGTACCATCATAAAGCTGCTGCAGCTACTGCGGACTTCCCGTCGGGGTTCACGACGCCGTCACCTCCTTCCCGATGCGCAAAATCCCGCCAGTTACCCAGGTAACTAGAGGAGAACCAAGGGTAACTGACGGGTTCTGGGTAATCTGAGGGCAACTGAGGGTTGTAAATGGGTAACTTTTCCGCGGGTAACTAGAGGGTAATTGACTGCGCATCGGGATGCGCAAAATCCCGCCAGTTACGCAGGTTACTAAAGGGGAACTAAGGGGAACTGACGGGTTTCTGGGTAAATTGATGGTAGCTAAGGGTTGCAAATGGGTAACTTACTTAGGTAACTAAAGGGGAACCAAGGGTAACAGATGGGTTTCTGAGTAATCTGAGGGTAACTGAGGGTTGCAAATGGGTAACTTTTCCGCGGGTAACTAGAGGGTAACTGATTGCGCATCGGGTTTCTGCGTCGCTACACGTACCAAGACGAGGAGGTGAGGGGTGAAGCATGGAAACGCAGTCCGGCTATGGGTCACCCGGAATCCAGGTTAACGCTGGGTGAGCGTTGCCTCGGCCAGTGGGATGTCTGATAGTGGTCCTGGTAGAATAGTGCGAATCCGAAGCGGAGAGGCGAAATGGGGGCCTGGGTCAGCCTTAAGACGATTCTTTGGTAGCTGATACGCTACTCGAAAGGATAGTTCCGAAGGCTTGGGGGGGCAAATTTGGTATGCGTGCATCGCCATACACCTCACCAATGGACTATTGATCAATACCTACATGCGCTTTTTCTATAAAATCTTGTTTCTTCAATTTAGTATGACATCGCTTTAGTCCAAACCAAAAATATTTCTCTCATACAAATCTCAAAAAACCAACCAAGGTCACTCGTTCTTTATCTGATGTTGAAATAGTGATCAGACCCTTTATTATAGGTGGGGGGGGGGAGTTAAAGAGGGCAAAAATTACAACATTTTTAGGACTCATATGTGTACATTGGATAAATAAAGCACTGTTCCAAAATGAAATTTTCACTCCAAAATGTGACTCTATTCACAAAATCAACTGTTTGACTTTAACTCAAATTCTTAGTGGATTTATAATTTAACTCCAAAACTCCAACTCCTCGGAAATAGGGACGCTGAGTTGACTTCTGACGCTAGCTCCGACTCCGATTCCTCCCCTCTGCTGTAAGTTTTTCAAGTATCAGTCAGTAATTGTTGATAATGTATATTGTATAACTGTCTCATGAAATTTGTTAGAACTGCGAAAGGTGTGTTTAGGTTTGCATTGTACAGGTGAGCTTGATGAAATTCGTGCGGTTTTTCGTAGAACTGGAATCAGTTTAATTTGGACTACCACATACAAGTAATTTGGATTCCCTTTGAATCGGAAGAAAATTATACAGTTGTTTTAAACTACTTTCTAATTGAAATTCGAGGCACGAAGGAAACTTGGCGAATGTAAGTTGCAATGTCTGCGACGGATGGACACCGTTGATTGCCGTGACGCATAGATTTGCATTTTCTATTGTGACGATTTTTTTTTTTTTTTTTTTTTCAATAGCTGAATGTTTTTACCAACTACTGAATGATTTCAATTTTAATTATTGAATCGGTTAAAGATTTTTTGCTGGTTTTGGAATTCATTGTAAAAGGTCCACATTACTAGCACACGTTGGTTAGTGGTCGGTTTGGACTTTTTTCTGAAAAATTTAACTTACCAAGAGTCATTTTTCAAGAATATCAGAAATGTGACACGTGTAAGAGCCTTCTCTCTACCTAACCACACAGAGACGGGCAAGACCACCTTTTAGGTTCCAAGCAATTCCTCAAAACGAAAAAGGAGTCCTTTGTACAATCTCCTCTACCAAACAGAATGTTGTATACCACGGTGTCTAACAAAATCGAATTTTGAAAATAAATGCCCCACCCCCAAGTTGCTATGAATGTATGAATGCGCTTGAATGCAAATACACGCAATATGGGTATCATTTTAAAGGAAAAATTAGGTTAGATACACTACGATAATTTTTATCCAATTTCAAAATTAGTGATCTAGCAAAGTATCTACCTAGGAAGTACAATCTTCTTCTTAATAGGAGATGCACTCAGGAGACATTGCTCCTATTTGTAATTTCACGACGCTCTTGAGAGACAGTGACGAGAGAAGAATCAAAATAGGATGAACGGGGCGAAATCGCCCTGAAAAAGCACTTCAAATGTCACTGAATATTCGGCGTTCAATTATCGATTCGCGTACGTCTTTCAGAAGCGAAGTTGACTGTAGTTATTTACACGTCTGATTTGATGACATTAAATAATTACATCGAAAAAGTTTAAAAAATAAATAAAAATCGAGCAAAAAACGAAAAAAAGAGAAAAAAGTACCCATTGAGAAGCGAGTTCAGAATAAGAAAGAAGCCTTTAATCTGAACTTAATAATGAAACAAAGTGATTGCAGTGTATTTTCCCAACTTTGCAATCAATGCTGGCAGCATACTATGCATATAAATGTTCGAAGGGGAAATAATCCTGTAACGCTCATGTTTGTTCCTTTTCAAAGGAGGCCGCCGAATGTATACGACGATAATTCGGAAATGTTAACCATAGGGTGCGAATTTTTCGACATACGGCCTGTTTTGTGATGAGACAGACGAGAGGCGTTAGATAGCGCGTGTATACGTGGTGCTTGTGGGGTAGACTTGAACCCGAATTTGAGTACACTTTTCATGTTACCCTTATACACGTATCAAGTTGACTGAAATCACCACAATATCCTATTCAGTGACGCAATCCTTTACTGAAAGAGGTATATCAAAGCTAATAATTTTGAGAGCCCCTTCAACCCTTAAAAACTTCTTTACCTACTCCTTCAGAAAATCAGTCTACTTGTATAATTATGAATAAAAAATTTATGATTTGTAAAAATTGACTGGTTTTGGAGCGATTGAACATTTTTGGTGATCTCTTGTCGTACGAATGTCAGTCATCAAAGGTTGATCTTTGAACTTTGTTCTTTTGAGTAACAGTTTACGGATTAGTATATAGCGTGTAGTAATGAGACGTAGAATCAGTGCCGAGAATCGAGCGAAAAAAATGTTGAAGACATTTCTACTGAATTTGCGTGAGAAAAGTGGCAACTTTTTCAATTGGATGTTTATACTCGTCACTCAAATGATCACTTTGCACGCAAAATTTTTAGTACGTATATTTTTTTAAACATTTTGGGCTGTCCTCTTTTCATTTTTTCCCCCTTAACCAGAGTCCTGGAATCCGCCCTTTCGACCAGTACCTCAGAAACGTCGGGGAGACTGTTTGAGCTGTCTTAGCAGCCCTCTTCTCTTCTTGCCGAAAAACCGGCCTAGGTCGAAATGTCGCGAGCTGCTACGTGGGTTCGGACCCGGGACCTCCGGATTCCGAGACCAGTGCGCTATCCACTCGGCCAACCAGACCCCCACGAACTTTTTGGGCTCTATGGTTGAACCTTCGGTGACGATATACTTAGATAATGTTACCCACTGTCCCTGAGGATAAATTTTTTAATCATCATTCAACTCAATTTTCCGAAAACTTCTCGACACTACGTAACTGGTTGGATATTGATTTTCTTTCTTAGAGTAAAAATTTGGTTTTAATTTGACCTTTGTAACTTGCCTATACTGAAAAAACCCGTGTTGTAGGCTAGAACAGCCAATGAAATGAACAAACTGTCAACCAATCCAGTTTCATTCGGCAACCAGTAAAAGTACATGATTTGGCTTTTGTTTGTTCTGGATAAACTTAATTGACTTAATTGGTTGAAAGGTTTGCTTGCTGTATAGGTCGGTTTCAGTACACAATCAGTCGTAATTTGCTATAATTTTTACCCTGCATTCTTCATTGGATTTATATTTCAAAGCTATTTTTTTCAACCTTTTGTTTTTCAACTAATTCTAGTTTTTACCTGTGATAGCGCTAATTATTAAACTCTCTTCTTTCTTAATATTTCCTCTAGGCTCTCTTTTTTATTTTTTCATATATAGACAATTACGCTGCATTTAATTTTATTTTAGCTGACAACACTTATAGGTATAGTTCCATAGTTGCGCAGGCCCCTAATATTTCTAGAAATGCAATTTATTAAGCACTGACAATATCAGGATTGCGGTATTAAATATCGAAGGCGTGTATATATACCTGAAACTTGGGACCTGAAATTTCATGTTTTTATTTATTTATTTATTTATTTATTACACCTTGGACTAGGGTCCACGGCGCAAGTAGGCCGCCATGCTGTCGAGTCCACCCAATGTCGGGCATAGGTTTCCACCATCCATTTCCATTTTGATCTGTTTTTGGGCAATTCTCTGCCAGAGTGGGCCGAGTCTGGTGATGATTTCGTCCCTCCAACGGGTGGGTGGGCGCCCCTTCCCCCTTTTAAATTTGAGTGGGGTCCATTCGTAAGAGATTATTGTTCCAAGAGTTAGACCCCCATAGCTAGATGACCCGCGTAGTTAAGTTTTAGTTTTCTGATACCCCATCCGATATCTGCTGTATTTTTTTTTGTCTGATTGTTTCCACTCGTACCTTGTCTTTCCGTCTGATCCTCAGTATATTTCTTAGCATACTGTTTTGTGTGGTCCTCAGCCCTTCGATCTGTGACCCGGTTGCCGCCCACATCTGTGTTCTATATGTCAGCGTTGGGATTACACATTGATTTAATGTTTTTATTTTCGCTGCTACATTAAATTTGCCTTTGAGAATCTTCTTGTTTGCCCAGAAATTTCTCCAAGCATTGGTTTTCCTCACACTGAGTTCCTTTTCCAATCTTTCGTCGAAAGATAATGTTTGTCCCAAATACTTGTATTCCTTTACCCATTCTATTAATTCCCCCTCTATCCAAAGTTCTTTTTTTGTTTACATTTGACGTAATTTTTTTTTTGGAGTGTACGCTATTCATTGTTTCTCCTCATTACATGACCGTAGAAAAAGTCGTATCTAATTACAATCAGTTCAAATCAATACATCGGTCATTAACATCGGACACTACTCTCAACTCAAGGATGTCAATCGCACTGAATGATATAGGTACTGCTTATTACAATCCTCGACCAGCAGTGGCAGAATTTTTAAGAAAAAAATAACGAAAATTATACAGAAAACCCGATTTAAACGCCTATTCGCACATTTTTCGTAAAAGTGGCGGTCTATAATTTTTGTTATGTATTGTTTTAAATATAAAATTAAGTTGTACTTATTCTTTTTGAAAAATTTTCCTATTTCTTCAAAAAAAGTTGCATAATTTTTTGATTGAAAAAATTGAATGTTCGTTCTTTTTTCAGCTGAATAAGTTAAAAAATTTTGTGGACAAACAGAAGTTACTGCGTGGTCAATTATTCACCACTGCGTGGCCATTTGGCCACTTTTTCATCTATTAAAAAAACGCCCTGACTGAAAAAACCCGTGTTGTAGGTTACAGCAGCCAATGAAACGAACAAACTGTCAACCAATCCAGTTTCATTCGGCAACCAGTAAAAGTACATGATTTGGCTTTTGTTTGTTCTAGGTAAACTTAATTGGTTGAAAGGTTTGCTTGCTGTATAGGTCGGTTCCAGTACACAATCAGTCGTAATTTGCTATACTTTGTACCCTGCATTCTTGATTGGATTTATATTTCAAAGCTATTTTTTTCAACCTTTTGCCTTTTGTTTTTCAACTAATTCTAGTTTTTACCTGTGATAGTGCTAATTACTAAACTCTCTTAATATTTCCTCTAGGTTTTTTTTTTTCATGTATAGACAATCACGCTGCATTTAATTTTATTTTAGCTGGCAACACTTATAGGTATAGTTCCATAGTTGCGCAGGCCCCTAATATTTCTAGAAATGCAATCTATTAAGCACTAAAAATATCAGGATTGCGGTATTCAATATCGAAGGCGTGTATGTATACCTGAAACTTGGGACCTGAAATTTCATATTTAAAAAAAGAAGAATTTAGAATTTTGTCGCAAATTTTAGAGGATTCAGGTTCTATCAAACAAGCTAAAAAAGAACTTATGGATTGTAAATGTTTACTCCCTGCCATTAAGAACCCGATGGGATCGGAGGTGGTAGATAGGATCGGCATTACGGATGAAGCAACGAAATTCTATGCTAACCTGTACAGTGAGGAGGGGGCGTTTGCAAGATGGATAGAACTAAAGTACAGGAATGGAGAAGATATCCCTCCTTTCCTGGAAGATGAGAGTGCCCAAGTTCTTGGTGGTCTGAAAAGCGGAAGGGCCGTGGGGCCCGACGGGATAGAGAACAAATACCTGAAATTATTCAAAGACAAACTAACTACCTCATTTCCCTGGATCTTTAATTGGATTCTCGAGTCGGAAGAGATACCTGAGCAATGGGGATTATCGGAAATCATCCTGTTATTTAAGAAAGGAGACAGAAAAGACTTGCGTAATTACAGACCGATCACTCTGACTTCAAATGTTTCGGAACTATTCGTTAAATTATTTAAAAATATAATGAATAATCAGTTGGACTGTAATCGAAGTCAGGAACAAGCAGGATTTCGAAAAGGGAGATCAACGGTTGACCAAATTTTTATAATAAATCGACTGATAGAAAAATGTAATGAATACAACATTCCGTTGTATATACTACTGATTGACTTTCAAAAAGCATTCGATTCCGTCCACCTCAATTACCTCTGAAATGCACTTAATGAACAGGGAATTCAGGCCAAATTTATTAAAATTCAGAGGAATATGTATAAAATTGCAGAAGAGAGGGTGACAACAGATAAGGTGGGGCAAAAATTCAAAATCACAAATTCAAAGCTTCTTGAAGCTGTTCAAAATGCGGGTTTATGTATCACCAGTGGCGCCTTTTGCACTAGCTCAGCTTTGAGTATGTGTGCCGATGCTGGAATTCCTCCTCTCTCTTACCGCCGAATGCAACTCACTACCAAACTTCTTGTGACAATTGCACACAACCCTAATCTTCCTGCCTATGAGTATATCTCTTTAACCCTTCAGTTTCTAAGTCCTCGCTGCACTCTTACGTTCACACTTTGACCAGGGACACTGTGAATACCTTTTCCTACAATTCACTACCAGCAATCCATACATCACCTCCACCCTTGTTGTTGAACCTTCCCCCATGCAATTTCGAACTTACAGAATTCCCTAAGAAATCTACACCCCAAGTTTATCGGACACATTTGCAAGAAATTCTGGACCGCTTTCTTGATTGCATTCTATGCTTTACTGATTGTTCAAAGTACAACCGACGCTCCGCTTACGCCCACTCCATAGATAGTCTACTTAACTACACTCCTTCCGACTTAAAAACACAACTTCCGTCTACACAGTCGAACTCCATGCTATCCTGTAGTGCTAGTCACGATCTCCTTGCTCGAAGACCCACCCTACCCCACCCCACTACCTGGTCCTCTCAGATTCACTTCCCTCCTTAAAGCCTGTTTTTGATCGCTTTTCAACGCAGCTCTCGTCCAACGCATCCATCTCATTTCCTTCACCACCGAGAGCATTTCACTCATCTGGATCCCAAGCCATATTGGTATCCCAGGAAATGAGGCAGTTGATCAAGCAGCACAGAGCCAGCTACACAGCGCTCCCATACATTACTCGTCACTACCTATCTCAACAGATTCCACTTCCACCATTCGCCAGACCATTTTGCGTAAGTAGTTCAAAGAGTAGCGGCATCAAGCCTCTCGGCACAATAAGCTCGCAAAAATCAAGCTTACATCTGTCCCCTGGTCAACGTCCCAACGTTCCTCCCGCCGCGAGAGAGTTATCATCGCCCACCTAAGGATTGGACATACACGCCTCACACATACGCATCTTCCTCACTAACCTTCATCCCTTCAACTTCCCACACTGTGAAGATGAAAACCCTCTTCCACAAGCACATAAACAACACACACCTACCTTTCCGCTGCTGGATACCTCTGTGACATAAGACAACAATCTCTTCCGAGCCCATAGTCCGAGAGTGTATAGCTCCGTAAAATCAAAGAAAAGGGGGGGAAAGGGAAGAAAAGTGAAGGATCAAAACTTCTTTTATTGCCACCAGATAGCGTTGTCCGTCACTTGTCATGTTTTCGTTTTAGAAATGTTTCTAGGTCTCTCTGCTATCGGTAAGCCAACGTTTAGCCTTCATAACAATATTGTGACCACTAAACACTCTCCCCCCCCCCAAAATGAAAAAAAAAAAATCCGTTTCGGTAGGTACGTAACTAGTTCTAGTTCTCATGGATTCAATTTCTGGTTTACTAATTTTCAATATTATCTTTCATTTCTTCTTCCTCTTAATTTGGGAGGACTCGTTAAATGTTCAGAGTCCCTTTACCAATTGGGACAGTAACTACTGTACCTGATCATGGGGGCTTACGCCACTGATCTCGTTAACTCAGAATTTCTGTTAAAGCAGCGGGCGAAAGCGTAACAATTTCAATCGGCTCGATTTTTTTCAAAGACAAATCAACAATTACTGTCGTGCACTGCTGCGTAAGTTTACATCTATGGAGACTTCCTTCCCAGATATGTTTTTTAAAAAATGGAGACAGACGGTTCGGGAAAGGCAACAGCCTTGGAAATAGGCGACTTTTAATAAAACTGTCCTCCCAAATGAGTTATACACAGTATTCGTGTGCATGTAAAGTTGGCAAACAACAGATATCTGAAACAGAAATAAGGAGAAATATTCGCACAAAAGAACGAACCGGGGGAACGATTGATATAGAGAAAGGGTCCGTTTTTATTACTCGGGTAGTGCCACGTAGAGTATTATTCTTCGTCCTTTTTCACCGTACATTATGCTTCTGGAGAGACCACGCAGATCCGTTACTGTATACAAATACCTATACAACCATTCATTGTGTGTCCCCTTAAAAAAACGCAGCCCGCTTTTTAGTCCGGAATAAGGAAATCCGCAAGTTTGATTTTTGTTCGCAATTAATGCGCCGTTAATACACGGTCTCTCCAATCCCGGGAGTCTACTTTCACTTTATTACTCATATCTTTCATGCGACCGCAAACTGCCCTTTGTCTGAGGCAAATTGTGCGACTTCTTTGGTAACTCTGTTGTACAACGTACTGCAAAAACCGTTGCAGTTTTGATCTAATTTGCCGGCCTCTTCAACCAGTCATCCGTGCATAAACTGTCGCCGAACAGCTCGGAATCGTGGTGCTTAAAAGGAGGACGGTTACCTCCAACTAGAAAAGTAAAAGGGTTCAGTAGTGAGGCATGGTTTGCCGATAGCATTGAAACGATGCATTTGAGGCCGGCCACTGAGACATGATGACTAAGGATGAGCAAACTGTACTGGAGTAAGAACAGTTGAATACCTCATTCACAAAGTGCCCTTGGCCCAAAATTACCAAAGTCGGGTTTTTGGCACCGTCTGGTGAAAAAGGTCATTACGCATCTGGATGTTACAGATTGTTTTTGTCGCCCCTGGAATAAGATAAAATTGGAATTTATGTACGTTCTACGGAGATCTGATAAGGGAGAAATCGCACTGTCTATATTTACTAAGTCACAAGAGGCGTTCAACAAGTAAGGTAACAAAGGCTATTATGAAATAACTATAAATCGTAAAAGTCTTATTTTACAAAATTTGAAAAGATACAACCTCAAACTACTTCTCAACATAGTTACCTTATCGATTAAGGCATTACCCTATCAGCTTACTAACTTACACTTCCCTGTATAGCATTCACCGTCTAAAAAATCAAACTGGGCATTCAAAAAGTAAGGTAACAAGGGTTGTTGAGTTTAAACCAGTGGATGGATCGTAAATTTGGCAACTTAGCATAATTCTACATTTTTTTCATGTTAGTGCAACACACTTTCCCTCCATTGTTGTATTCGTGTAGATGGTTTCCTGTGCTGCAAACAAAATGATGGCATGCGTATTCCGGGACTCTCGCGACATTCTTTTGGTCTTGGTTGATTTTCTCCCATATCGGACAACGGGTTAACTCAGATGTATATTGCGACTAGCTGAACGGCTTACCTAGAAGAATTAAGAGTCGCAGATTCGGATCGTGAACTCGAGATGTTCGCTTTTTGCAAGATAACGCACTGCTGCACACTTCTCATCCGGGACGAAACTATAGGGGGTTAAAACAACCCCCACCCCCATAATTTGGCAGTCGGAAAATTTTGGAACTATTCATCTGATTTTTTTCATTTTTTATGAATGTTTGTTTTTTGTTTTTTTACAATTAAAAAATATTTCGATTGAAAAATCGGCAAATTATTCTTCTCCATCTCCCCACACTGAAAGTCAAATTTCGTTCTGAAAATGGAGTACCCTGAACTTCTGTCAGAGACTAGTCAGTCAAAAGCCGAAGGTTTTAAGCTGAGTATCGAACGTTATCTGGAAGGTTGAAACAAAGCTGAAGTAGAGAAGACATTTAGAAAATCTGAAATCGGTAGCAAACGTTGAATTTCGAATTTCAATGACTATTCTGTTTTTACTAGATTCTCTGTTTGACCTACAGCTTGAAATTTGAGAAAGTTGAACATTTTACTAAAATCTAAAAGTTGAAAGCAAAAGACTTATTTTCCAATGTCACAAGCTGAATCCGATTGCAAATGTTCTATAACTGAGATGTTGACCTGTCCACTTCACTTATAATAGACAGTTTCACGAATTACCTCATCACTGTTTTATTTTGATCGTAAAGTCGGTTTCTTCGCGGGACAAAAATGGACTTTAAAGAAAAAGAACGTACAAATAACATAAGATCGATAGTTGAAAACGATAAATACCGAAAATTCATGAACAGGGCAAGTTTTTTATGCATTTTCATATTTTCCTATTGACTATTTCTACGCATATCCACATTATTTTTACGATCCAAGAAATTCCAAATAAAATGAGCCCAACTTGGTTGTTCATATTTCTGCATAATATTTTTAAGTAATACATATATTTTCTCATAAAATCGCTCATTTCAGCGCATATGTGCCCATATTTGGCCATTTTTCTTATCTCTACAGCATATTGACTGAAATACATGCTGCATGCTGCAAGCTTGAAGCAGCTTAGATTTATGAACGCTAACGCTGTTTAGTACCCTAGCATTGCTAACTCCAGCTAGCGAAGTTATAAATTCTGTTTTTTCCCAGTTTTATTTAGGTTATTCATTTTTTGAATCAGGGGTGTGTTTCATTCTATTTAGTTGAAAGAATCCTGCGTTTTGATACCCATATTGTCTTGTTTTGGAAAGAAATATTTTTGCATATTTTGGAGATTTTCGGAATTTTTTGGCATTTATGTTTGGGTTTTTCAGCGCACATTTTATACAGCGTAAGAAACTTGTCCTACTCATGAATAATACAAAAAATGACCCTAATTACTTCAGGAAACAAAATAAAAATAAAATGAATACCAATAAACAGACCCATAACTCGGATTTTTGGACCCGTGGATCCAAGCTTGGTAGAGGCCTTTCCCCATTTTTAGGATTGGTAATTTCCCAGGGGAGAGGCACACGTTTTCAAATATGGCATTTTTCGTACATATGGATGACCGATCGATGATCGACAAACAACTACGTTTTTATTTGAATATTTTTACATTTTTCTTCATTTGATGAGAGCCCTCTATTAATGGAGGCCCCAGACCGTGGCGTAGCCAGGATTTTCTCAAGGGGGAGGGGGGGGTCAGAGTAAGATTTTCAAGGTAGAAAAAGTCGAAATTTAAAAAAATTGTCGATATTAGAGGACTATTTTATAAAAATGAAGGCATAATTACTGCTCAAGCAAAAAATTTTCGGAAAAACATGTTTTAAAGGCGAAAACTTGCTAATTTTTGCATATTTTACATTCAATTTCAGGTGCCCCCTGGCTATGCGACTGGCCCCCAGAGCCGGATCCCGTAGTCACACCCCTAAATCTGGCCCTGCTTATATGTGCAAGTAGCTGTCAAGGGTTATTTCACACGTTCTTCTGTTTCAACGAAAGTGAAGTCGAAGAAGCAGACAAGCAGCAGCTACAAGCTCCAAAAATGGTCAATATATATTATCCAGACACGAATACGGGGAGGGAGTGCATTGTTGGTAATCTTACTCCTTTCAGAGAAAAAAGTTAATTGAAAGTACGTACTTCAGAAATATTTGACCAGGGAAAGTCCCACAGTTTCAAGAAAGTCTGTAAGAATCTTGAAGGGTTTCAAAAAATCTTAGGCAAGATTGTAAAGTTTTAAAATTCTTTAAGCAAGTCTGAAATGGTCTTACATATAATCTTGAACCAGTCTTTTATAGCCTGAAATTAGTCTTGAAAAGCTTTCAGGCGTCTGTGGGGATGCTCTAAAAAGTCTTAATCAAGTCTTGAACAGTTCATATTAGGTCTGGAAAAGTGATAAGGAGACTCAAACGAATCTTAAATAACTTTGAAAGAGCCTTGAAAAGTATTATAGAAGTCTGAGAAAGTCTTAATAAGACTAAAGAGTCGTACCGTCTTATGTGGATCCCGAAGAATCCTGAGCAAGTATATGATTCGCCGAGTCTTGAAGAGCTCTAATTAGATCTGGAAGAGTTATGAGGAGTAGTAGACGAGTTTTCACCAGTCTTAGCAAACCTATAATAAAAACTCTAAAGAATTCGAATTAAATATTAAAATGTCTTTTAGGTAGTCTTTAGGGCAAACCTTCTTCTTGAAAAAATTAAATTTTAAAAATTCTGTAAAAAAGTCTATTCAATAAAAAATTTATTGGGTTTGAAAAAATCTGATGGCACGCCATGCAGGCTACTTATTAATTTATAAAACGTTGGTAGCGCATACGTTCAAAATTCCAGGGTAATTCTTCATTCTCTTCGCACTTAATTATAATCCTGGCTAATGAAATATTCAAAGAGGGGGTTCAAAAATTATTCAGTTAAACTATTCAATTCTTACACAATCCAAATACTCCCCTAGGATTGCTCTCTGGATCCGCCACTGATACAGTCGATACTTCGATATTCTTATCGATACTCTGCACATCAATAGTAAATAGTTACTGATATCCTGAGACAGTGGGGAGGGAGCTGAAGCGATGTCAAATTCTCTTAACACGAACAAAAATTGCGATATTACTAGATTACTCGACCGAAACCTTTTTGGAATTTGCCCTCTCGATTTTTCAGCGCCCAAAACATACGAGAAAAATATTCGTGTTATTTTAGTCCTGCAGCGACCCTCTCCTCTCGAATGTACATATTTTTGTTAAATCGTCTTGCCTGACTAGTTTCTGCGTAGCACGATGCGAGCATCTAACCCAAGTCTTTTGTCTCCTCCATTTCTCTACTTCTGGTAAGTGATCTTTTCAAGAGCGCGTTCTTCTTCTTCTTCTCCGCTTCCTCGTGACTCACTCTTTTTTTCTCTCTCTCTTAATCGGCCAGGTAGGATATCCGTTTAGTTTAGTTATATGTAGTTTATGTTTGACACTCACAGGATCTATTGTTACTATCAATCAATACACGCGGTTTCTACACACTCTCATTTTTTGATTTATGCCTCCGTTGTGGTCCGGACTGAATACTCGTACACCAAAAACCCGCAGTCCAACTCGGGTATCACAGGAGGTGGCAAGTTTGATCGAGGTGCCGCGAACGCGGAGCCCTCGTTCGGCTATAATTGACAATACTGACCTGATGACTGTCGTCATTCCGTTTCAAAACTTTTATTCCTTTTTTATTTCTGGAGTTGAATGAACTTGTGTGTAAATTGCAGGGATCGTCCCAGCAATATAGTACCGATGTACAGAGAGCTTTCACACTTCCCCGACACTCCCCCGAACTTTCCTCTGCATCGATCTCAGACATCTCTATTTGTTTTTTGTTTTTTCGTAACTAAGCACATGACAGTTATTCATTCATTATTACCCTTATTCGGTAATACCGAACTAAGTCGGCATGAAGCTTTAATTCTATTTACTCAACGCTGTCCTCAGTCGTCAGTCCCTCCAATTCGCGGTTTATCTAGCGTAAACTGTATCCACGTGATTAAGGGGAAAAGAAGAGACGACAAAATGAAACTTCCAAATTTAACCATTTTTACTACCAATTTAGAGGGCCTTTAGGTAACATGAGAAGCGTTTTATTTTTTCTTCTCCACGGGTAAGATACGTGTTGACACGGTATAAAAAGTCAAAATGAAACGCCATTTACCTGCCATAAATTCACGTTGTACATTTGATATGGTAAGCGGACGGGAAACCGAGTGAAAAGACATAAGAAACAATAAAAAAAGTAATCCCTTGGCAAATGTCTAAAATAAGTACTAGCTTCTAGTTTAAGTGGTTCCAACACAGGATGCTCCTTAAAAATGTAACTTCCGTCGCGAGCAATATTTCCATGTAATTTTTTCTCGCCCCGAATACACACGAACACGGAAGAAGGAAATCGTATTACGTTTTATTTCGAAAACGGCAACCGCACCCCAACTCTGCAGCGAGAGTTCGAATTTCATCTGCGACTCGAAGCACACACACATTTCGCGGCGAGTGCATATCTAACTTACAAAATACCATTTTAGCAAATGCCAAACCAAAAATCACCACCGGTTTGCCATTTTCGCCCAGACTCATTTATATTAACACAGTTCGAAAATGTTCCCATGGTCTCGACTTTCTCAAATGCCGTTTTTTATTGCTCTCTCCCGTTGTACTTATCTTCGAGACACCCTGTACTAGACATAGATATCATTTTGAACTTTTTTCTTAATACGTTCCAGCTGACTGGGATACGTCTCCTCTACATTCCCGTGCACGCAGGTTCCACCTGATTAAATTATTTTTCACTTCGTCCATTATAATAAGATTGCAGTCGCAGTATTCGAAATTACTTCCCGCTTTTATTCCCCCTAATGAAAGTGTAGAACTGTGAATTTAATTTAGATAATAACGAGTAAAAATATGCTTAAAGAAAATGCTCTGCATGCTGTATGCGAAAACGAGAAATTGACTCCTCACAATTTCGAAGTCGCATCTGTATTATAAGTTCGCCTTTTCCGAGCAGGCTGAGCAAATAATTTTTATGGCCGCGGAAACGGAAATCGAGCGCGGTTGTGTCGCCAGCACGAATTCTTTCTCCTTCGAAGTTCGAATTGAAAAGTTTTTCCGAAATTAGAGTAGGTAATTCGGGAAGACTGTGCCAGTCAGGAAGGACCAAAGAAGAAACGTCACAATTCTAATCCGTATTTGTTATACTATTATGTGCTACGTTGAAAATTATACGTATCAACCAGTTTAACAACAGTCTTTGATTTGATTTCAGATTACTCGACCCCGAGTGATGGTATTAAAATTCGGCGCACTCGCATTACTTGTGACCGCTGTATGTACGAACGAGTTGTCAAATTCCATTTTCAAATGTCCACTCAAATGCATGTGCTTATCTCAGAATCAGGTAGGTCTTTTACTGGTGTATTATCATTGACCAGTAATACAACCAGCTCACATTTTTTAATCCTAGTCTACCTATTTTAACCGATCAAGATCGCGGGACTAATTCTTGAATCAAAAGTTAAACCCGTCTGGTTTCACTCTCGGTTGAAACGTTGAGCTCGCCATGCACAAGTGGCTCCATAACGTTATTTTTGATATACATATGTGACCTGGAATCACGAAATGTGCCTCTGGTGTCAAAACATCATTTTTCACTTTCTTGGCCATTCTTATAGAAAAAAATCACGCTCTTTCGAATAAAATAAATCGCAACTTCCTATCCTCATTAGTTTCTCCACAAATTGCATTTAAAAATTACATCAAAATTTTAAAAACATGCATTTACATGGCGTTGTGTGAAACGGGCCTATAGGAATGACAGAGAACAGTAAGTGTTCGAAGCGCGGTTGTCGTAGCAACACGTAAACGCACCACACTCGTGTATCTCAAAGACCTGCTTTTGCATGAGAGGCACATTTCATGATTCCAGGTTACATATTATAATGTAAACGTGAATTCACTTTGTAGCCGAGTGGAATAGAGCCCCTTCGGATTCTTGCAACGCATGTTTGATTCCTAGGACGGGCAAGTCGGCAAACCAGTTTTGTCTCTCTCCCTGCAAACACTCCAGTAAATAGAGCGACCATAGTACCAATCAAGATAGATAGCGTGCTCTGCAGTTCCCCGCTAGTTTTGAATAACAAAAAAACTATTCAAGTATTATACTCTTAGAACACGTTTCCACAGTATCTAAAGGATTAGTGTAGTGTTGCGTGTGCCGTGACTTACTCAACTATGTGAGATACTTGGCTAATACCAACTCATTATTCACCTACGCACACATCTTTGGTATAGAGTAGGAAAAACTCGTTTGCATTAAGCTAGAGGAACAGCCGTTGAAAGCCATTCCAACTACCCCAGCTTTGTTAGTAGTGCCATATGATTGCCATATGTATTCTGTTTTTAGGGTGTGCTAATTTACTTTTCTATTTCTGTTGTCAATAGCGCTTTCGGCTATTACACCATCTTCAGTGGAGTTCCCTAACATTTCTTTTTGTTGGTCCTGTATTTATATGTAGTAATAGTGGTACCGAATGGTAAACCTATTGGTCTATGTTCTTATTGGTTGTCAGTGATTGTGTAGTCCGTTCAATCAGGGAGTATTACGTTATTAATTTGAATAGCTTCTAGCTTTCGAGTTAGTTATTGTATTTATTAGGTTGTTTTGTTTTGGCCTTTATTATC
This sequence comes from Acanthococcus lagerstroemiae, assembly GCA_031841125.1. Taxonomy (NCBI): domain Eukaryota; kingdom Metazoa; phylum Arthropoda; class Insecta; order Hemiptera; family Eriococcidae; genus Acanthococcus; species Acanthococcus lagerstroemiae. The sequence goes on along the minus strand of CM063113.1, from coordinate 17,203,327 downwards.
TCTAGTTGTTCTTTTAATTTTCTTTTCCTTGGTTGTTGTGTCTCTAGTCGTTGCAGTGTTTTTCAAAAAGTGATTTGTTATCCTTTACTTTCTGCAATTTTTCATGCTCTTTTATTCTAGTTGTGAATTTTCTGCCTGTTTCTCCTGTGTATGTCACTTCAGTGTTCACAGTCCAGTCTGTATACTCCGTTGCTGTTGTTCATGTCCTTTATTTCTGTTTTGTCATTGCTTATTTGTTTGATCAGGGAAGGTCTGTTTCTCATTCAGAGTTTTATGTTGTATTGGTTGAAGATTTTCTGTATTTTGTACGTGTGTCTCCCTGTAAATGGCATTGCTCATGCGTATTTGTCTATTTTTGTAGTTGTTGGTTCAGTGTCTGTCCTTTTTTCTTGTATTAATTTGTTAATTATTCTGTCCATTGTTTGTGGTTGTTATTTGTTGTTAATTGCTATTTGTTTGATTTTGTTTATTTCTGTTGTTCTGTAGTTATTGTTGTTCAATATGTTGATTGCTCTGCGGCAGTAGCTGGGTAGTACTGCTATTTTCAGTTTTCGATATTGTGGAGTGAGTCATTGGGTATTATTGTATCCCTGTGGGTGGGTTTTCTATATATAAATTGTACTTACTGTATCTTGTTGTCTTTGTTTGTTAGGTGGAAGTAGTTTACAATCTCATTGCCTTTTTCCATTGTCAACTTTATGTTGTTTTTTATGTTATTTGTCTCCATGAGGAATTGGTCCAGTTGTCTTGTCTGTTCCTGTCCGGATAGTTAATATATGTTGTCTACATACCTTACCTACAGCTTTATGTTTTTCTTGTGTTTGCTGTTGGTTAGTAGGTAATTTTCGAAGTTGTTCATGTACATTTTGGCTAGAATGGGTGACAGTGGTGACCCCATTGCTAGGCCTTCTGTTTGTTCGTAATTTTTGTTGTTAAAAACTGGCAGAGTACAGGCATTGGCAGTAAAGACATAGAGATCATCACAGAGCTGTATTGGAACTAAGTTGCAGAAATCCGAGTAGAAAATGTACAATCAGAAGTGGTAGAAATTCAGCGTGAAGTCAGACAGGGATGTGTCCTCTCGCCACTATTATTCAACCTGTATACTGAGGCCATCTTCAAAGAAGCTAGATGTGTCATCCGGCGGAACAAGAAGTAATGGAGTACCCATGAACAATATACGCTAGGCAGACGGCACGGTAATAATAGCAAGACGCGAAACTGAACTGCAGCAGATGCTGAACAGCGTAGTAGGTACAACATACTGAAGCGTTAGGGTTAACGCTGAACATAGGCAAGACAAAATGTATGGTGTTCTCTAAACACCCAGTGAATGTGACAATCAAGGTCAAAGATGAAGTGATAGAACAAGTGTTTGATATTCAATATCTCGGCACTATGCTCGCAGAACGTTGCAGCACAATACAGGAAATATATGGGAGAATTGAACAGGCAAGACGGGCCTTTCTTAATATGAGGAATTTCTTTACAAGGTCAGAGCTAAGTCTGAACTTGCGGATGCGGATGATATGGTGCTCCATTTTCTCAACATTGTTGTACGAATGCGAAAGCTGGACACTCGACCCGACAATTGAAAACCAAATTGCAGCGTTTGAAATGTATCTATATAGAAGACTAGGTACTCTGTATATCCTGGACCCAGAAAGTTAGGAATACCGAAGTCCTTGACAAGAGGCATAAAAAAGGGAACTACTGACTACGCGGAAGACAAGAAAACTGCAGTACTTAGGGCATATACTACATGGAGAAAAGTATGAAATTCTACGTGTGATTTTGGAGGGCAAAATCTCGGGCAAACCCTCAATAGGAAGACGACAGAATTCCTGGCTTAAAGATCTGAGAAGATGGTGTATTTGCAGTACAGCGGAACTACTCCGAGAGGCCGCCTGAAAAACCCAGATGGCAATGTGGATCGCCAACTTCCTTTGAGGAAACGGCGTTTGAAGAAGAAGAAGAAGAAGAGGAAGTTCTGGTTTATAATTTCTTTAGTGATGTTGGCGTATGCAGTTCCTTCTGTGTGGTTTTGGCAGTTGTTGTTCGTCAGCATTGTTGTTAGTTCTTGTTTTGGTATGTTCCCAAACATGTTTGTTGCGTTAAATGATACTAGTTTGTCATTATTGTTTAGTGTTATTTTATCCAGTTTGTTTTTTAGTTGTATTGTGTTTTTTATATTATAATATGTTCTGAAATTGTAGTATTCTTTCATGAATTTGGCTATTGTTTTTGCTAGTCAGTAGCTTGGTGATTGTATGCTGTTGATTATTAGTCTTATTGGTCTATCTTGTTTGTGCAGTTTTACGAGTCCTTTTAATTGTGGTGCCCTGGGGTTCATTTCTCCCACTTTCTTATTGTTTATGTTGTTGTTTTTCACTAAGGACTTAAGTTTAGCTTGTTATTTGTTGGTCAGGTCCAAGTTTAGTGGTAATTGTTGCTTTCTATATATAAGCTTCTACTCTCTTCATGTATTCGTCTTTGTTTAGTATTACTATGTTAATGATGCCTTTGTCTGCTTTGGTGATTATTGGGTTGTTTTCTTTTATTTTCTGTTTGAGTTGGAGGGATGTCTTTTGTACGTTTTTTTTGTGTTTATATTTCCTGTTTTCTTCTTTATGGTCAGTAGTACCGTTTCCTATTTGTGTTCTTCCTTCGTTTCTGAGGTCTGGTTCTATGGTCTGGATCGATGGTCTGTTCACAATTTACTGTTAAATCTTCTAGTGTTTTATCTTTTATATGTTTTGTTCTGTTTTATTTGTTCCCTTTGTCCAGTAGATTGTTTTCTTCTTATGTGGAGTTTACAGTCGTCGTGTTTCCTTGGGGCGAATTTGTGTTGCTGGTGTTGGTTATGTTGAGTGTACTCTTCTTTTTGTTTTAGTGTGTAGAGTTTCTTTTTTATTGTATAGGCATAACGGTGTTCTCTTTTTCCATGTATTCTTTCCCTTCTTGGTATATGTGTTGTTCTACTCGTATTTGTTGGTGTTCTAGTGTCTAGTTCATTATGAAGTCTTGGTTGTATCTTTCTATATTTATATTCAATCTGTTCCTTTTTTTTTTGTGTAGTTCATGTATTTCGTTTTTAATAATTCTAAGTCTCTCATCTGCTTGTTTCTTGGTGTTGCGAGCCGCTTGGCTGCTTGTCTTCATGTTTATGGTTGCATACTTCGATACCATTATTGTTCCTTAGGCATTCCTTGTTGAACCATCAGAATATGACCAAGTTCACTCACACTTCAACGTGGACACTATGATTGCTATAATACAGATGTTCTGATATGGATATGGCTGTGGGGTTTTTGAGTTTTATGGGAAATGTATTAAGTCCGGACTAGGTTCGAGAAACTGAACATTAGGTTTGGGAGTTTTTTCTTGCTCATTAGTACGGACTTTCATCCTTATTTGCCTGCGTCTCTATTGCCCCCCTCCCCGTGGAATCAATACACCTACGACCGCCATCCCAGCGGCGTTACCATTGCACCCAGTGCCATACTGGCATGGGTACGTTAGTTGACTCGCCTCGTAAGTATCCCACGTCCTGTGGAAAAGCAAACGAGAGAAAAGTCGCGAATTCGATCGCTTGAGTAGAATGACCGAAAACAAACATCATTGCTACAACAAGGGAAAGAACCATAAGAGTACGTGGCTCCTAGAAGTGCGCATGACTGATTTTTCGGTACATTGCGCTCTCTTGGGGAACCGTTTTTTGTAACAACTACTTTCCCGAGAAACACAATATTTCGCGAGATAATTACGAAAAACGTCACGGTGGGACAAATTTCACGCTGTATACACCTTTTTGATATTCTTTCGCACGTATCGGTGAAGGGGAATTGTGTGTAAGAATGTGTGGGGAATTGTCAACAAGAAAGGCATGGATTCTATTAACTAGAACTGCTTTCAGATTATACCATCAGTCAGCAAAAACTGGAAATTTTATATCAAAATAACAAAATGGCCAAGTATTTTATTATTTTTTTTTATCTTCTTATTTTTTTATTTTTAACTGGCATGGAACATTTTTGCACCGACTCGACATTTTTGACCTACCCGCGCCCAAGATTACAAGGTTTGCGACATCTTTGACTTTTTGTCAAAATTGAGAACTCGAGGGAACCTATGGAGGACCGTTCTTCAGGAACCGCGACGTGGGACTTTTGAAGGACCTTCAGATACCCTGTTCGTATTCTTGGTGATGATCAGGAATTCAGAAGACGTAGCTACGAATGTAGGTTCACAATATAAATGGGTACCGGAGCGAGGGCATCCGAAATTAAAGGAACAAGAGTGAAATTAAAGAAACAAGAGTTTGTAGAAAAAACGCGAGTATTGATCGATCGATAGTAAAAAGAGATCTGACTGAGAGTGCTAAAACATAAACTGTAACTGATCTAAACGAACATCTTGCCTGACCGATTGAGGGAGAAACAGGACAACGAGTGAGAAATGGCAAAAGAGCGTAGTTTGGAAAAGATCACGCACAAGAAGTACAGGTGTGCAGATGACAAAAGACCTTCCCACGACGCTCGCATTGTGTTACGAAGAAAGTAGCCAGACAGGACGATTTATATGAAAATGAACATACGAAAGGAGCGAGTCACCGATCGCTCTAGAAGAACCGCTTTTTACTCTAGTAACCGCAGATCTGTAGCTACTTTCCTGGGCAGGTTAGTCGGGTTAGTTTGCTATTGTTTTCCCTTCGGTTTATTGCGACGTGTTTTTACAACGTTGAGTAAGCTGTTTCCGACGTGCAGGCGCACAGTACCAAATCTTTCTGATCTGGTGGTAACAGGCCATGCAATTGTAATGCCTCACGAGATATTCAGATATTCAGGAACTGCAGAAGATGGCCAATGAATTCTATCAAGCAAGTAAAGAAGCTGGCCTTAACATTAACGCAAAAAAGACAATCTTTCTCATGAACTAAAAATCAAGTCCTCTTATAAACACTGAAGGAGAAACAATCGAAGTAGCAGAGGATGTGACATATCTGGGTCAGTAAATTTCTATTAACGAAAATATGGGGAAGGAGATACGTAAGAGAAGAGCAAATATTTGGAAAATTACTGACCGTTGAAGGACATTTCTGAAAGCAAAATGCCACTTGGCCTAAATTTTACAACCGTGGAGAGTTGCTCCGTCCCTGTTCTCATAAATGGCGCTCAGACATGAGCTGATACTGAGAATCATATGAAAAAAATAGCAGGATCTCGAATAGCAATGGAACGTTCAATGACCAAAGCAAAGAGATCTGACAGAGTCAGGAATGTCAATGTGAGAAACAAGACAGGTGCAAAAGATTGCAGATACTTAATCAAAAAACTTGAAATGGCCAGAGGGAGTGATGATAGGAAGGAAAGAACAGTAATGAAGTGGACACTAGAGAGAACAAAAGAAAGGAGAGATCAAAATACAAGGCTTAAAGATAAAATATAAGCCACGGATTGCAAGGGAAGGGATGTAAGGATATGTGACCGCTGGAGGAAAGTAGGGAAGGCCTATTTTCTAATCTACTCTCAACCCGAGCCCTGGAATCCGCACTTTCGTGCATTACCACAGAAACGTCGGGGAGGCTGTTAGGGCTGTCTTAGTCCTCTTTTCTTCTTGCCAAAAAACCGGCCTAGGTCGAAATGTAGCTAGTTGCTACGTGGGCTCGAACCTGGGACCTCCGGATTTCGAGACCAGCGCGCTGTCCATTCGGCCAACCAGACCCATGGGATAGGGAAGGCCTATGTCTGAGGATGGGCGCACCAACTTACGAACAATTTTATTATTATCATTCTCTGTATGATTTGAAATAAAAGCTGTACTGCTAGTACTACTACTACTACTACTGATTCTTCTGCCATTCTGATTTTCTAACCAACGAATTTGTAAATTTTACCTTACTTAAGGTTTCGTAACCGTGTGTATTAGGTATCCTACAATTTTAGAAAAAAAGAACGGTTCTGGCATAATTTTAATCATGAAAAAATGAATTTGTGTAGGCTATAAGATGTAGATACCAAGGGCAGACAGGGTCAATTTGGCTACTCCGGAAATTACCTAAAAAAAAAGGGCCCTTGAATAGGTATTCTTTTCATGTTCTATTTGCTAGTTTTATTTTACTTCCAAATTATCTAATTCATCAGTTTTTCTGCTTCAATAATATTTAAAATGTTGGCCCAGGGTTCTTAGAAAAGCACCTACGGATGCGGAGCCCCTCCAGAAGTTTCGGGATCCCGGAGCCCACAGTGTTACATATATAATATTTTAATCTAGAATAACACCCAACAAAACGTAAATGAACGAGATCATTAAGCGAAACTTGCTACGATGGAGAGAAGACAGAACTTTCTGAATTGACCACGCAACAATAATAACAATTGTGATAAAAAAAGTCAGACGACAAGACATTCTTAGCATGGCAGTGCAGGGCCCCAGCAGGATCCTTCAAAGCCCCAGAACCGCTATATACACTAACAATCCCTTGGCAAATCCGAAACCTTAAATCTGATACCGTAAGAATATTGAAAAATACATAGCTTATTATTCAAGTACAAATAAATTCGTAATAACAATAACAGCCAAATCTCATCGACTTCGAAATGTTAAAAAAATAACCAGCCGGAATTGGATATTTTCATATCGCACTTTCAGTTTAAAACGTTGGGGGTACTTTTCTCCACCCTAACAAATCTAAATAATCTTTTCGAAATCCGCTCCAAAAGTTTGTTTTTCGCTTCAGTTATCATCTGACCGGCGCTTCCCAATTCGAAGATTCCTATATTGAGTATATTTCAAAGCGACTTTATACTCAGACTCGCGTACTCGGAATAATCATAAAATTTAATTAACCTGAAAGAACTGAATCTCTTTTACACTTCCACGTAATCTGGTCTAACCCGAAGAACCCTCGTGTTTGCATTCCCCCGTATATATTTCATTAGCACATGCAGGCCGTGCACAGCGATCCAACAAATGTACATCGCGGATATCGACTCGCAAAATAAAAGGTACGAAAGCTCCTCGCCTCCGCTTAAAGAAGAATGAAAAGTCGCGCAAAAAATGGATTGCAATACAGAGATTAAATTCGAGCCGATACGTGTGTTGGTAGCGAATAAAAGTCGTGTTGTGTAGATGGGATTAAAACTTTCGCTTCTTTCAACCAGTGTACAGAAGAATTCATCGATATTTGCTACGTTTTCTGCTTGAATTAGGATCTTCAGATAGACTTGTCGCGCACGAAGGAGCATTTTTCACGCGTTTGTTACATGAAACGCATGAAACTTTCCCTTAGTAGGCGACTGAAAGAAACGTCTTACGAGATCGTTACACAGGGTGCCGCGGGAATTGCCCGGCTGTCGGTTCCTCTTGGCGCTACAACCACCCGCACTAACATCATTTCCCAACTGTAACTAAAAAATACTCTTTTCGAATTGAAACCGCCAACTCAGCATTCGTTAGTATCAGCCAACATTCGCTCATAATCTTCGGCGTCCCTCGAAATTGCTTTATGACGCGGAACGGTTTCCATAATAACCGTTTTTCCTCTTCTTTATTGCAGATAATGTGCAACAACGGTGACCTCACCGACTTACCGATCCGCGAGCTGCCGCCGCTTGTCGAGCACCTATCACTCTCCAAGAACAACATACCAATCATCAAAACGGAGGCGTTCATCGAGCTCAAACACTTGCGCAAGCTCTCGCTGGACGGTAACAACATCTCACGGGTCAATCGGTTCGCCTTCAAAGGTCTGGGCCGGCTGCGCGAGCTCTCCATCCAGAACACGCAGCTTTCCAGGCTGGAGAAATTCTCGTTCTCCGGCCTGCAGAACCTGACCGCCATCTTGCTGGGCCACAATCGGATCAAGACGATTGAAGAGTCGTCGTTTGCAGGCACATCGAATGTGCGGCTCATTCTGCTGCACTACAACCCAATTCACACCATCGAGGCGAGGGCGTTCGCGAATCTGCGCAACGTCGAGCACTTGATATTTCCGTCCGGCATCCGGCTGATCGAGCCGGACGCGTTCAACGGCCTCGACTCGGTCGGCTTGATCAAGTTACCATTTATGGATCTGTCCTCCCTCGAGCCGTACACGTTTCGCGGCTTGAACCAGGTGCACGTGCTCGCCATCCAGGAGTCGGACTTGGGGGTCGTGAAGCCGCAGGCCTTCAAGGGACTGGCGCACGTCGGCAGTCTGAATATAATCAACAACAAGATCGACTACCTGCAAGAGTTGAAGATCACGCCCGAGAACAAAGTGAAGATCGTTAGACTGCTGGGCAACCATCTGCTGCAGACGCCGGCTTACGGCTCCGTCGACGTGCAGGTGATCGAGAACTTCACGGTGGTCGGCAACCATTTCCCATGCGACTGTCAGATACACACGCTGCTGGAGGGACCGCTGGCCAACGGCACCAGCTTCAACTTCTCGATGAAGAACTACTGCATTTCGCCGCTCGAGGTCAACGGCAAGTCGATCAGCGAAGTGGGGGTGGATAGGCTAAGCCGCTGCGCCGACGAATTCCAGCTGCAGAGCTGGGGCGCGGCCGTGTCCACCGGGTACGAACGCTTTTCGGGGTTGTACACCGTTCTGTTACCGCTGACCGCGCTCACGTGTCGTTAGGATGGTCGGAATTCATACCGGTTCTCTGTGCTCAAATATTTCGTCGAGTTTCGTTCGGGTTTCGAAAAATCGTCGTATCAATGTTCGGTAGTGCGAGGTAAACGCGCCGAGGTCGTTTTATTGGTCAGTGCGGTAATTGTCGCGCAACTGACGTCCGACGGATGTAAGAAGTTGGAGGAGTTACTGACTGAATGTTTTTACTCCGTTGAAAACGAGATTTTTACGGTTTTGTGAAGTACTGAATTGAAGAGTGGCATTCCAAAACGTGCTTTGTCCAAAAATCAAATTTTTCAGGAAATGGAAAAAACTGTGTACATTGATAACGTGTGATCTCATTTTATTTTATTTTTTCATGAATGGCAACACTGAATCTTTCTAAATAAGATCCCTAATACTGCATCCGCTGTACTACAACTACTAGCTGCGAGGTAGGAACGTAGGACAAAGCACATTTTGGAACGGCATAATGACACCGCTCGCATAGAACATGTATTCACGCATAGAGATCGCATTTTTTTACTATTCTGACCAGGTAGTTCTATGAGGGACCGTTTTCACTACTAGATCGCGGTAATATCTCGATTTTAATTTTTTTGGGGACTAAGCACGTTTTGGAATGCGGCTCTTCAATTTTGTTTCTCTCAGTTCTTAAAATTTTTACTTTGTTCGCTCGAGTTTCGTTGTATAGCCGAAGGTGCAAAAGCTGATATTAGCTTATTGAGGGAAAGAGGGTTGAACACCGATGCACAGGCACACCGAAGAGATGAGTTTTTCCTTGACAGTATCGCCTGTCCGTAAACATTTTTCTGGCTCCTTGATTCAAGAATCTTTTTAGCTAGTGATATTCAAAGTTATCTGTTGCCTTTTGAATGTTACTTCGTTGCGACTTTGAGGTCGGATTCCGAGAATGGCTGACAAGAAGCCAGGAAAAGATGCGCTGACATACAAAGCTTAGAAACAAATCACTAGTACGCCTCTCAATTCTGGAAATTAGCTTCGAAATGTTTCTCGTTCTTTCTCTGTCAATTAGGGGCCCAGCTCCACGAGACGTCTTCCAAATTTGCTCTAACTTAACATGTTAAGTGCCGAGATATTTTTGAAGCGAAGCTTCTTGAAGCAGGTTCAGGATGGATAGTCAACATAGAAAAAGTAAAACGAACGCGAACGCAAAAACCTGCAACGGAAGTGACGTAGAAACGCCCCGCCCACATTTAGTGAGAGAGAGAGAGAGAGAGAGAGAGAGAGAGAGAGAGAGAGAGAGAGAGCACGAATGTGAAACCTGACTACTTCCCTTTCACACCACCGTTAACAGTTTCCTGTCAGATAACATTCAGTACACGCACCTACCACTGATGTAGCAACTCACCCAGTGCAAAAGAAGCTTCGTTTCTCCCGACACCTCACGCAGTTTTTTAGCGCAGCGTTCAAAACAGTGATATATCAGCTACCGGTGGGTGACACTAAGGGTTTTGGAAAAGAACTGTGGCGAGGGTTGTAGTAAACGAGGACGGCTGAAACTTGGCATGCGGGGCCCAACTGTTTGAAAATTTTGAAAAAAATCTATTATTGAAAAAAATAAAAAATTAAATAGGAAAAAAAGCTGTAGATAGGCTAGAAATGAACGGAGGAAGATGAAATTGAGAATACGAGGTTCCGCAAAGATGCCCCGCCAACCTTAAGGAAAACAGGTAAATTGAAACCGACAAGGACTACAGTTCCTGAAATCTTCCGTGAAATTACGAGACAAAATGAAGTATTTTTTTTAATCAGACGAAGTTCGAGAACAGCAAACAAGGAACTACGAACATTCCCAATGCCTGAATGTAGTGGAAAGTACGTTCCAATAACTAAATACAACCTTTTTTTGATTCGATAGTTGAGGCATTATTTTGTGCTGGTGATGAAAAATTCGACTGTCACCCACCGGTGGGTGACAATTGTGGTAATAACGCACTCTGTCGGTGAAGAAAAACAACTTTCAGTATCATTAATTTTTTCGTATCATGCTTCCTTCATGAGATAGCACAAATGAACCAGTTTATAAACTTAAGGGTCACCAACTCGTGGGTGACGTGGCACCATCATGGTACTTAACGTGTTAAGGTACACGTTATGCACTATGCTGCACATCTGCCCAAATTTTAATTTTGAACTTATGATTGCTGAATTTTCGTTTGTGGTCAGTTCGGTAAGAATCGAGCCAATCCTCCGAGGCTTCGACGCCCAAGTTGTAAAATGAAATTCCGGATGTTGTGCGCCGTAGAGGGATGGAAGGGTGTCTGGGAAATTCATTATGATTTTTGGATCCTAATGGGGAGCATTATCGCCCGATCTTCAGAACAGCTGAGTTCACTTTGATATTTTCACTATGAACGAGTATTGTAGGTCTTAGGAAGTAGGAATGCGTCGATAAGGAAGATGTCATCTAAAGGAAATAGACTACACAGGTGAGGTCAGTCTGAATGCAACCCACTCAACTTCGATGCCATTGAGGCAGTTCGAGATTTGGTATTAATCAAGATTATATATTTTTAACCAATAATCGGATTTATGCACGGAGAAATGGGGGCTCGGGCCTGGCCCCAGGGGGTCCCTCTGGCCACTGAAGCGATAATCGAAAGGGTAGTTTCCAGGGCCGGGGTGCGGTGTCATAGGGACCACTTTGGCATGCGAGCATCGCCAATATGTCCCACCGCACCAATAATCGGATTTATATGAGACCAAAAAGAATCTTTAAATAATCTCTAATTCACCTAAAGATTACAAAATTTCTCTTGCCTTCAAATAAGGGGGTCTTGGGGTTTATTAGCTCGATCATTTCACATAGGAAGGTACGTTAATAGGTACATAATTTCAAAAGTTTAGGTCAAGAGCAATAAATCCTCTCCAAAACAACGGCTAAATTCTTCCTACGTTGCCACTAAATGAGTCCAAAAATGGAAGATTTTCACACGTGAATAACTCCGATAACTTCCACGCATGGTGCCCCTAAAGAACGTTCCCTCCTTCTGTACAGGCTATTACCCTTAAGTTCTCCCGTAAAAAGTCTCGGCATTCAGTTAAATTGAATTTCAGCGGAGGAGGGGCAAGAAGATGAAAATTAGGAAGTGAAAAACTGGGTTTTTCTGTCGTTTAACCCCGAAAACCTCGCAGTTGGAAAAACATGCAGATAATTCTTTATCGCTTATTAATTTCAAAATTTTGTAGCTCAAAGCATTCAACCCTCTCCCTCTAGGAGGAAAATGGCTTCTGTACGATTGCGCTTGAAAAGAACATTTACAATCATACCAGATTAATAACTCAAGTTTTTTTTCTCTCTCTTTACCCTTGATGATCTGAGAGCCAACTTATTCACTTTTGCTAGTCTGTAGACTATAACTTGAAACTCTAATGAAAAAAATGAAAACTAAAATCCAAGTGAAACCGGTCCTCGGGTTCTTACTGATGAGTAACAAAAAGAATTTTCTAAAACATGACAGGAAGGTAAGGACTGGAAACTGTACTGAAATAACTTTTGTGAAGCAGTAAAATCCTCCCAGCTGATGTGAATTTTACCAATTGAGGATCCGACTCGGCCAACTGGGAATTTTCAAAATTAACAAGCAAGAAAGTTCAGTCAAATACAAATTTCTTATTCAATTTTACCTGCTGAATCCTCGATTTTTCCTATTTTCTTTCAATTAGGACGATTTTGTTCACTGACCGACAGTTTGAGAAAGAATAGAGGAGAATGAGAATAAAAGCTCCAAACTGCTAAATTTCAAATTTGCCTTCAGTAAATATTTCAGTGACAATGAAAACTGTGAGATAGTTTTCACCTTATAGATTTAGCCAGCTCCTTAGATTCTTCTGCTTGACTAGAAGAGAAAAAAACTCTTTTGATTTTGTTATTTAACAATTCCATAAGGGCGCACCTCTTTTTTATTTCACCTGTGAATTCTTAATATGATTGAACTTGACAGTTATAGGTCTAAGGTGGTCGTTATTTACTCTCGGTGGATTTTTCTTTCTGTAATCCTCGGGGGTTCCTCTCCCAAATTGGTTCCAATAACATAAAGATTCTGCGAAGTTATATACGTCGATCGAATTAAGAGGACTGGTTCTGCCATCTCTCTGCCTTTGTAAAGAAAAAACACGTGAATGTTTGACTTTTTTCAGTGAACATTTGTTTTTCTCGGACACTAAAGACATTAGAAACAGGTACTTCAAGTTTTGGACAAGTCATTGAATGGCAATTAAATATAAAGTAGAATGGCTCCACAATCTAGGATGATGGCTTCAAGGATGGCTCCGAAACGGGAGAGTTCAAAAATTATAAAATTTGAGATACGAGTCGGTTTATGGATTACTGAGGTCGCTGAATCCGATTTTGGGGGTCATTTTTCGATTCAAATTCCAATTTGCCACCATCCTGCAATCGAAGAATAGTGTTTCTTGTGATGATACTCAATTTATAATTTTGAAAGGTCACTGAGCTCGATTTTTCCGGACTCTTCCCATGTCACCATTTCCCACCATTTTGGAAAAATGGTAACGCTAATACCATTTTTATAGACAGATTTTCCGTGACGTCACACAGTGAGTTACTGTTAGCAAAAACACCCGTCGTTGGGCCGACGACCGTACTGACTCCCGTGAGAAAAACACGTGGAGCAAAGATCATTGTGTAAATACTTCAAACTGAGGAATAATCACGAAATCAAAGGTATATATTTTAAATCTAGAAGGTTCTGAGCATTTGCTAATAAACTTCTGGTTTCTAACACATTTCTTATTCTCAGTTTGTAACATAATGATCTTTGGTCCTGGAGGTTTTCTTATAGCAGTCAATATGTTCGTCGGCAAGGATGCGGAAGCCGAATGATACAGCTTCCACTTCCGGCTTCTGGCCTCCAAATCTCATCTAACTTTTCGCTTCTAGCTTCCAGCTTCAGTATATGAGCTTCTAACTTCCAATCTTTCTTTCGGCTTCTGGCTTCTAGCTTCCAGCTTCTTTCATTTATCTTCACCAAAGGTTCTTATAATTGGACGCTGTTAAGCAAAACAGAACCAAGCGGCATTTGTTGACAAGAGTTATTAGTATTGTTGGAAAGAGCGTAAAAAGTAGAATTTTTCAAAACTGGGGTCCCGATTCAAAAATGTGTACTCACGTTAAAAAAGGTTATCAGTAAACGCTATGTCATACTCGTATAGTTTCTACATGGCTCTTGAAAATCCAATCACGTGTTCTCAAAAAACAGATTTCGTCGCTTGGTTCTGTCTCGCTTAATAGCGTCCAAATTGAGAAGGTTCTTTTCAGAAAATTAGGGAAAATAAAGTGAAGGAAAGTGGAGTAAAAGAAGTACATTAGTTTTCTTTTTTGGGCTTTCGACTTTGAACAGAAAAATTTTCAAGAAGAATATTGTAAGAAGTCGATTGGAAGCAGCTTCCGCTTCCAGCTTCCAACTTCTGGCTTCTCAAAATTGTCCTAAAATTTCAAAAACTTCCGGCTTCTGACTTCCAGCTACAGGCTTCCCCGCATCCCGGTATTGTCTGTCCAACGACGGGTACTGTGTGACGTCACTAGTATATCGGTCTATTATAAAAGTAATATATCATCAATATTGAAATATGGATGCAGCTTCGAGGAGGCAACTAACGAGGGTCTTCCAACGTTCAACAGAACTCCAGATGAGACTATGTTCAACTTTTTGAGTGGGTCAGATTTCTCAAAATAAATCGAAAAGATGCTGAATAAGCATTCGGTGGCTCAACTGTTAATATTACGCATTAAGCAGCCTCTACGCTGCGAGTGACAGAAGTTTCGTATACCCTCCTTTTACTCGAAATCTATTCATCCTAAGACGAAAAATTTAAAAACTTTATTGATATAGATAGGCACAAATATTTTTCAATTTTCTTTCACTTTTGACTAAAGCTCTTTCCTACAAAGTGGAAATTAATGGAGATACAACCGAAAAGCCGTTTAGCGATACAATTTTTCCAATATGACAGAAAATGCCGACTTCGAAGGGGTCCGGACTTCTAATATGTTGTTCAAAATGGTGGACTTGAGATATGTGCCAAATTTCATCTCCCCTGAATTTTTTCTTCTTTTTCAGCCATTTTTTCGCCTAATTTGTCTGGATTACGTGTATTACCTTAAAGGTGACGTCAGAATCATGGGCTGTAGATACAATCAGATTCACCAGAATTGTCAAGTCTCATTTATGTTAACGACGTGATCTTACGTGTATACTTATATGAACCTGTGAAATCTCGAGGATAACTAAGAAAACTTAAACAAAAAATGTATGTAGGCTACTGTTCGAAAAGTAGTTCGTGTTGTTCCCCCCTTTTTTTTTGAATTCTCGTTTTTACCGCATTAATTAACAGCCTGTTCTTTGTTCCTTGTTTGTAACTTTCACAAGGTTCATTACATTAACACGGCGCGATGCTGCCCACAACCAGCAGAACATTCGCGGGACTAAAATAGTGCCGAGTCAAGGAACAATGTTTCCACGGATGGGATGGGGAAGTCAGATCAAGTGGTTTGAATCAAGGCTAGTACAGACCGACGGGCTATTACTACATCTTCGTATCAGGCAGCCCTATCCACTGCCTTCCTACATTTATGAAACTTATTTCGAGTAAATCTTAGACATTAATGCCGCCCTGTTTTCCTCTCTCTCTTTTCATACATCTCAAAGTTATCAATTAGTCCAGGAGTGTGGCTCTTGGTACGTTATACGGTGCACCGCATCCCTTATTTTTTCTTCATCGTACGTATAGTGTAGCTGATAAAACGAATGAACTTGTCGATGTTACAATATATGTAATTCTTTTCTTACTGGTGTTATTTTTGTTCACGATGGAATTTTAAATAAGCAGAATAAATGAAAGACGAGGGAAACAGAAATTGAATATGAGATTCGAAGCAGTGCTGTGAATCACATTGATGTTATCGCGTCCCTTTGTATTTCGCTACGAGGTATCTTTTTTATTAAATTAAAGAAACGTACAATTTTTCCAATCTTAATTTAGATTGCGGAGTGCTGCGATTTGGATACTTAAGCGAACGTTCGCACTGAATTCTTCTCCAAATACATTTTACTTTCAGTTCAGCGATGAACGGATGAAAAGAGCATCTGAGGGGTCTAGGTGCAAGCAAGACATATTCCAGAAACTTTATTTTTTCAGGAAACGTGAAAAACTGATTCTCAAAATCTCTATTTCTTATTTACGTTAAAAAGTATTTTAAAACATCATTCTGAGGCTTAAAACATGTTCACAAAGAATAAAATTGATAACTCTCCCTCCTGGGGAGTTTGGAACCACAATATGTGTTGGGTCATGTCAGTTTTGACTCCAAAAATATTTTTAACGCATATAATAAGCATCAAATATTACTGACTAACGCTTACTGAAATTGAAGCTGCATTGAAAGAACCCTACATCCTTTCATTTTGACTAAAACTGATGAAGAATTCCAAAGAAATACGTCCTTAGAATACGTTTAAAAAATCATCAGAACAGCGATAAAAACATTCGTTTTTTCAGCAACGTGAACTGAGAACCTTTTACACAATATAACTTCAATTTTATTAATCATCCTGCCCAAAACGTGATAACGCAAAGCCTAATCTCCAAAATTAGCATACTCCATGGGTCATGCTAATTTTGGAGATTAGGCTTTGCGTTATCACGTTTTGGGCAGGATGATTAATAAAATTGAAGTTATATTGTGTAAAAGGTTCTCAGTTCACGTTGCTGAAAAAACGAATGTTTTTATCGCTGTTCTGATGATTTTTTAAACGTATTAGGACGTATTTCTTTGGAATTCTTCATCAGTTTTAGTTAAAATGAAGGGATGAAGGGTTCCTTCAATGCAGCTTCAATTTCAGTAAGCGTTAGTCAGTAATATTTGATGCTTATTATATGCGTTAAAAATATTTTTGGAGTCAAAACTGACATGACCCAACACATATTGTGGTTCCAAACCCCCCAGGAGGGAGAGTCATCAATTTTATTTTTTGTGAACATGTTTTAAGCCTCAGAATGATGTTTTAAAATACTTTTCAACGCAAATAAGAAATAGAGATTTTGGGAATCAGTTTTTCACATTTCCTGAAAAAAGAAAGTTTCTGGAATATGTCTTGCGTTTGCACCTAGACCCCTCAGATGCTCTTTTCATCCGTTCATCGCTGAACTGAAAGTAAAATGTCTTTGGAGGAGAATTCAGTGCGAACGTTCGCTTAAGTATCCAAATCGCAGCACTCCGCAATCTAAATTAAGATTGGAAAAATTGTACGTTTCTTTAATTTAATAAAAAAGATACCTCGTAGCGAAATACAAAGGGACGCGATAACATCAATGTGATTCGCCCAAATTCGATAATCAATATGGCAAATCTATCTGATACGCTTCTCAACTCTTTAATTTTATTCATATTATTAGATTGTATATCAAAAACCCAACCGCTTTTTGTCCCACATTATTTCAAAGGGATGAAAAATGTTTCCATTTTGCGTTTTCGTGATTTTCCTCCTCCTGATTTTCTAAAAGCCCGAGATTACCACAAGAGGGGATTATCCCCCATATTCTCTCCTTAGAACTGGCAGTCTCGAGGGTTGCATGCTTGTATTACTTTAAGAGCTCGACGGAGCTGGTAGGTCATTACTTCTGCGGTGACCTCCTCTCCGATGTACATTTTCTTATAAATCATCCTGCCAGACTACTTTCGACGTAGCACGATGCGAACATCTACGAAATGTATTTTGTCGTCTGCATGCTTGTACTTCCTGTATATGATCTTTTCGAAACAACCTTCTTCTTCTTATTCTTATTCTCACTCTCCTTTTTCTCCCTCGATCGGCCAGGCAGGACATCCGTTCATTTCAGTTGCAGTTTATATAGTTAAGCACTCTCAGTCCGATCTATTTTCACCGTACCGATCAATACATGCGCTTCCTGCACACTCTCGTTTAGTTTTGGATGCCCTCGCTGCAGTCCGAACCAAACACTTCTCGTACAAATTCCAAAGAACCCGCACTTCTCAATGTACACTTTTTATTCCCCTTCCCTCGCATATAGGTTTGTTTCAAGTTGGAAAGCCGAAACAGCCGTTGTCATTTCCATATCGAGTATAAAGACACAATAAGAATGAAATGAAATATGAAACAAGCATTATCGTTTTTCCGGTCGAATTTCCTCGAACAATGTATCCACGGCTTCTCGCTGGTAACAAAACGAAGTTCCGGAGCTTTTAGCCGCGGTCGAAAAGACTATACGTTTTCTTCGGTTAATGAAAGAGACAAAACCGAAGTAAAAATTCGTATTCGAGTTCGCGAATACAGCCGGCGAAGGTAGGCCTGTTTGAAAAGAAAACTTCTAGAACTACTTGACACATTTGAGGGATGACGAATGTTTATCGAGACAGAGCGACGCGCCCACTGATGGCTCGCAACAGTCGAGTCTCCAGACAGGTAATATCAATTTATGCACTGGCGGTTGAGTTATGTGAAATGACAATTTTTTTCTCAGTTCTTTGTCCAGCATGTAATTCGCCGTCGAGCACATTCGAATTCGAAGAATGACGAAGACGAAGACGAAATAAAATTGAGGAGCACGGGACTGGAAGATGGAAGACGGCCATCTTTTGTCAGGATTCGCTCGTTTGTGCTGAGGCGGCGAAATGGATAATTTCTCGATTCGCTTCTAATCGCTGGCAGACTGTGAAAAGAAAACAGGGTGAGAATGTGTTCGACGTCGCCTGCACGCTTCGAAGGCTATATTAAGTGATTGGGTGGAGGCAGGGAGGCAAAGACTTGTGATCGATAAGAAAAACAACATTCAAAGTTTTCTTTTTTTTCATAATTTTCCCGGTTGAAAACTGTGAATTTGCCCTAAACGTTTTGTAGCCTTGTTAAGTGCAAATAGCCGAACTGGTGTGTGGGGAGGGGCACCAATAATAAAATAAAAAATCCTTTCTCTCGTATAATTTTTCAGTTTCTTTTTTTTTGGGGGGGGGGCGGTAGGTTTTCTGGAGATTAGGGGTGCCATATTAACGCCTATGCTAGTTATGAGGAACTTCGAAATGTTTCATGTGTCACAAAATGATACTCTGCGACACATCAACGATCCATGTGTCACACTCGCAAGGCCGTACCTCTCACTTCGCCGCCAATAGTTTGCAAAAGTACGGAGTCGTTGTGGATTTCCAAAATTGTGAAGCTGCGGCAACTCTCTCCTCTCCGAATGTACATTTTTGTATAAATCGTCCTGCCTGGCTACTTTTTACATAGGACGATGTAAGCGTTTCAGGAATGTCTTTTGCCGTCTGCACACCTCTTCTTTCTGTGCGTGATATTTTTTGAATCAAACTCTTCTTCTTCGAACGCATTTCCCTTTCTCTCCCTCGATCGGTCGGGCAGGACATCCGTTTAGTTCAGTTACAGTTTATATGTGCTTAGCACTGGTGGCAAGACTTATTGTCACTATCAGTCTATCAATTTCACATGTTTTCTACGCGCTCTTGTTCTTCAATTTCGAAAGCTCTCGCTATACGGTCCGGTCTAATTACGTACTCGAAAAATTCGCAGAGTCTTGGTGTAGAAAGCCATCCCAAAAAGAGAACTGAAATACAAATAATTCTGGGGCTTTGCTGAATAGACCTAGAACCAAACCGAACCAAACTGACAAAGATATCGGAGCTTAATGCAGCTCAACATTCTCCGTTTGTTCCAAATTCATAGTTGAAATGAGGGCCGGCAGTGGTAAGCATGTATACAGCTTAGCAAAACTAAACAACTTTTTCAGTTTTCATTACATTTTTGAGACAAATTACTCGAATAAGCAATGTGTGGGCCACGGATTAGTCCCTCCCAACAGGCATTGATGGTCATTAGAAAACGATCTTCGAGTAATAAAGTCCAGTTTCTTCTCGGCCTACACGATTTCCTCATTCCTAAAACGGAGAACTTTAACTTACAACAGATCAACTTTCGATTTTAAGTTCAGAAGATATAAAACGAACCATTTCGAATAATGCTACATTGTGTTCATTGGCTTCCGACTGTAATCCCACAATCGAAATTTGGTACTTGACAAAAGACAAAATAAACTTAAACTGGAGAAACAAACAAAAGATCGACAGAAGGGTTCTTAGGGTCCCTGGTCTCGGATATTTTACTAAATCTTATAAGTATCCGAAGGGATTTGCACATGTAAATTTCCTAATAAAAAAGTTGCCTCTCTTTGCCCTTTAAAACTTGAAGGTATTTTCACGCGCATTCTTGGAGAGCTTGAATTTCGCAGAATCGAATTATTTCTGGTTTCATCCAACAAAGGAGAGGAAGGTCACCATAGCTGCAAATGGAGGCTGACTTGAGGAATCTAGTCTCCTCCAAATCCACTGACAGCCCTCCTACCCTAACCACTGAAAAATTATACGAGCCAAAGAATTTTCAGCATTATGTTAATACTTGTCAGCCACACGGTCGGTTGTCTATGCTTATGGAGATCTTCAATTTGAAGACTGATCTCAAGTAAAATTAAAAATTCGTAGAAAAGTCCGAAAATAACTCCCTCTGTGCCGGAGAAAGACTTCTGATGAACAAAGTAGGAAGGAACCTCAACATCAAAATTTAATTGAACAAAATAATGTACTTTTTGGACATTCCCGTAGCGTGACCATTTTTTTTTTACCGAGTTTCGGGATCCAGTCGGGTGGGGGGGGGGGGCATAAAGTGACAGTTTCAACCTGTAAACAGTAATGAAGCCAGAAGATGAAAATATAGACTTCACTTTGATTTTGGAGGAATTTGGAAAATCAGCTAAAGGAAAAGAGCGCAAACTCCCCATTATCCCTGTCCTCCTGGCGCTATGGACCTCACTGATTTTAACCAAAATATGATTGTGGTTTTCGAAAAATATGGAGTGAGAGAGGGAGTGTTGGATGGAAAATTTTCCAGGAATTATGAAGAACACTGTAGGGAAGCACTGGGAACACTAAATATTTTCTGATATAAATATCTGTGTTTCAGGAATATATTTTCACGCTGAGACCGAATTGGGCATCAGAATTCAGAAAAGCCTATCTGGCAACGTATTCCTGTGGAAGGCCATTAAAATGGCTTAAAGGACCATTTTGGATGTTTTAAGCCAGCTTTTGAACTATTCGATACAATATTAAACGATACAACGACCTATTTCACTTTTTATGTCTGTAGACCTATACAGTCTGCTGATTCCGACTATAAGTTCAAGATTTTGTGACCACCTCCCTCCTCCCTCAAAATTATTTTAAAAGGCTTATAAAGCAAACATTAAGCTCCTATATGTGAAAGAAAGCAAATAGTGAAGTGGAATCTAATTTTCACCCTGATTTCAAATTTAAAGTTATAATTTTAATATCTTTTTTCACCCAAACAATTACATTTTAAAGAAGGTCAAAACATCGAACTGATACATAGAAAGAAAAAAAACATTCCAGAATTAAATTTTTGCTGTGATTTTGTGTCTGACTTGAAATTTGCATAAAATGCGTTTTTATTATCCTGAATTCGGCATTTTTTAAATTTACGTTATGTTCAAAGAGCAGAAATCTGCCATTAAAGTTTTAGAATTAATTCAAAATCAAGACAAAAATTCGATTCAGAATCTTTTATTTCCTATTCGGGGAGTACAAATTTTGACTCTTGACTTACGAAAAGTAATATTTAACGTGAAAATACTCTAATCAAAATATTAAGTGCAGATTTTAAAATAGTAAGTGAAATGATTTCCAAGACACTTGTGTTCTTTTGAGAAATACGTAAAGTAAAAATTTTTGTTCTTTTTTTTTTTAGTTTGGAAGAAACAAAACTTTCCTCACCATTTTAAAATCATATTCGAAATAAGCTAAACATTTTGACCCAAAAAGCTTGTTCTTAGTGCCATTTTGGTAGGTGGAATTTACGTTTTATCCTATGACTTTAAATGGCAATTTTTAATTATAAAAAAGCTTTCACCAAAATTTGAAAATTAGACTCGGAATAAGGACAAAAATAGGTTTAGAAACATTATACTTTTTGGGAGGGTATTAAAAGTGAGAAAATGGGTCATAATGCTGAAAGGCCATTTTAGCGAACTAGAGGTTTGTACACAAATTTAAAGATTAAATAACTCGTCATATGCATGAAGGATTGGCCCAGATATCCGCCAATTAATTTGTTTGCTGATTGTAATGTATATTTCTAAATATACTTGAAAAACATCCTGGATGGCTTTTTGGTAACTTCGCTTTGTTTTTTTAGAGAAAGTTGTTCAGAAAGGTTGGGGAGGATTGTTAACCAAAATATGATTGTGGTTTTCGATAAATATGGAGTGAGAGAGGGAGTGTCGGAAGAAAAATTTTCCAGGAATTATGAAGAACACTGTAGGGAAGCACTGGGAACACTAAATATTTTCTGATATAAATATCTGTGTTTCAGGAATATATTTTCACGCTGAGACCGAATTGGGCATCAGAATCCAGAAAGGCCCTATCTGGCAACGTATTCCTGTGAAAGGCCATTAAAATGGCTTAAAGGACCGTTTTGGATGTTTTAGGCCAGCTTTTGAACTATTCGATACAATATTAAACGATACAACGACCTATTTTTCCACTTTTTATGTCTGTAGACTTATACAGTCTGCTGACTCCGACTATAAGTTCAAGATTTTGTGACCACCTCCCTCTTCCCTCAAAATTATTTTAAAAGGCTTATAAAGCAAACATTAGGCTCCTATATGTGAAAAAAAGCAAATAGTGAAGTGGAATCTCATTTTCACCCTGATTTCAAATTTAACGTTATAATTTTGATGAGATCTTTTTTCACCCTAAAAATTACATTTTAAAGAAGGTCAACACGTAGAACTGATAAGGTACCTTCAGGTATTAACGCCATGCAAAATTAAAATTGATTTTTTGGAGTTTGTAATGACTTTACAGAGGAACCAAAAAGACCATCTGATAGAGGGAAGCAAGCGCTATAACCCCGTGAGCTTAAAATACGGGAAAGGCTTCAATGAGGTCGCTCAGAGCCAAAATAGAAACGGTCTCGGTGGGCGTGTTTACCCGAACATAGTCGGGTAATAACGCCATACTGGTTTATAGTCTCCAAAATCAGTTTTGCGGATAATAAGGTTGGTTTTTGAAATCTGGAATGAATTTGGGATCTTACTCTAACTGATTGGTTTTTTCTACATAGTTACTTAACCACTCGTGAAAATACCTATACTTGTAAATAACGCATTTCTTAGATATACAAAACGCTTTATTATTATTATTATTATTATTATTATTATTATTATTATTATTATTATTATTATTATTATTATTATTATTATTATTAGGTATTATTACTACTCAGTATTTAAATTTATTAGAACCTCAACTTAAATGCTACTAACCATTTTAATTGACGAGAATAATCTTACCCTTTTAATGACGAGAGCAAAACACGCTAACGAAAATTTACCCTATCACTTAAATATGGAAACAAAATGAGGTAACGCAATTTCAAAACTTATTTTCCAGGTTAAAAAAAAAAATTAAAAATTAAAGTTAGGTACATTGAGAAACAATTTTTTTTCCTTGATCCCAAATTTGACTTAAGATAATCGAGTGAAGATGAATAACTTGAATTGAACGTTACTAATAATACACTGGAAAATGTTTTTATGGTGATGAATAGCTGTTTGAAAGACCTTTCCAATGACGTATTATATTGTATACTTTTATTTTTTCCAAGGCCGGTTTTTCGTCTTTATGCTTGAAATTCACAATAATTGTTTACTCAGACGTAAGCCACAAGTTACAAGCGCTACCTAACGGCTAAATCATATTCTAATATCATTTCTGGTGACTGGGCGTAATTATCCGATGGGCATTGTTACCCGATGGTACCTTACATAGAAAGAAAAAAAAAAAACTAAAAACATTCCAGAATTAAAATTTTTGCTCTGATTTTGTGTCTGGCTGCAGTTCTTAAAAACAACAATGCAACATGTGCACCAGGGTTTTCTGATTCGCATTTACTAGCATATTCATTGTACTTCAATCTGCTGAACTCATCATTCACCTCTGAAATGGAGGCTGACTCTGCAGCGGCAGAAAGAAGTTGACAGCGAATAGGGAACCGGTCTTCTGCATTTATTCGCGTTATTAGTGCCGGTGAAATTTAGCAGACCACAAATTTTGGCGCGGTTAGGAGTCGTCGGCTGAAACTAAATACACTCGGCCTGCTCACTTTCTGCTCGCGAATTTATTAAACCATCGTACAAGACAACAAAACGGGAAGGTTGTATGCTTGTATGGCAGGTGAAGATGCCGAGAACAAAGTATGTACTTGGCACGAAGAAGAAATGTACACAAGCATGTACAGTTTTAATTAAGAGAGAAAACTTATTTTCCCTCGGCCTCGTGGTGGTTGGTTATTAAAGCAGGAGCATGATATAGCTACACTGCAGGGTAGCGACGATTACCCTCTTACTGCTGGTCGTTGGAGGAAAGGCCGAGTTACCATGTATAGTATTCCAGTGCAGAGAGAAATTGAAGCGCACTCGGTACGTACTGCCATTTATAGTTATAGTGAGTTCCGCTTTACATTCGTATGGTTCCATGAGATCGAAGAAGTTATCCTAATATGAAACTGATCTCTGACTTTGCAATGAAGTGAACTTGAAAATTTGAATCAGCATTGGTTTCGATGCCCACCATAATTCATTAAGAAAAGATACAAGGACAAATAAACTATACCAAAATCGATACTCATTCTACTTCGCCACAAGTATTGTCTGAACCAATCGAATACTCAGCATTTTAAACACTATAGGCGAGACAGAGAAGACACCGAGTACACTAACTTACCTATTTCGAAACAAGTTGCCTAATCGCTGAAAAGAATTAGCCCTTTAAGTATTATTGCCGACTTATACGTCGTTAAATAGAAGATACTTAAAGTCGCTCTCAAAAGCTAATTCAACAAAACTGAGAATATTAATTATAATAAATTAGCCATATTACACCTTCGAGGATTGGCTTAAACATACGCGTTTGAAATGAAACAAAAAAGAAAACGTCAATGATGTTCATATGCAACTTTCGTAATCTTGAGCAAGTTCAACAGTAGTTATTTTTAGGTCATTGTGCGAAAGTCACCTCATTTATATTCTACATTTGTAGTCGTACGTATATTATCTACGAATTTTAAAACCTAATTTCACGTTTCAAAATTGATATTGTATTTCAAGTTGTAAATGCATACTTTCGTGCTCAAAAATTGCGAAATTATGTACGAGGTAAAACCTGAAGACCCTACTAGGCCAGTTAAATGTGACTGAAACAGGCAGGAAAATGTGACATTTGTACACGACAATACTTTCAGTCAAATTTATGACTACCTTGAAGGGAATATGAATCTTCCTAGTTTCGAATAATAAGCGGCGAAAATATTTTGACGTAATAAATTTAGCCCGAAGCTCTTCATAAAAATTGTCTCTTATCCGGAACTACTACACAAGGCGTGTAAATAGGAGGGAGTAGAAGTCACTTTTTACTAGTGTTATCAAAATGGGGGTATGGTGTGGTGGGACGCATGACGATGCACGCATGCCAAAGTGGCCCCTATGACACCGCACCCCTGGCCCCGGAAACTACCCTTTTGAGTATCGCGTCAGTGGCTAGAGGAACGCTTTGGGACCGAGCCCGAGCCCCCATTTCGCCGTGCCGCAACCGGTGCGCGTGTCCTACAAGGGCCACCATGGGGTTCCCTACTGACCGAGGTCCGCGCTCCCTAAGCATTCGCCTGGAATTCAGGTTCCCCACAGCCGGACGCGCTGCCTCTTCACTCACCCGTCACCTCCTCGTCTCGGTCCGTGTGGTGACGTAGGCAGGTGGTAAAATAATAATCATGAGGAAAAAAGACTGAAAAATTATTCAGCAAGTTGATGAAAAAGTACTGTAAGAGATTTCAGAAACAAGATGTACGAGATTTTTGAAAATTTGCAATTTTCTGTTTTTTGCCTCTACTTTTTAAAAACGAGAGAATTCCTTGTACCCCTCCTCCCCCTAAAAGAAAGCCTTCCGATGCCACTGCTTTTCATATTGGTTCGCAATAAGAAAGGTCCGATGTGAAAAATTAGTAAAATTTTCGATATAGTTTTCTGGTTTTATCGACTATTGCAAACGGTAAGAGGCGCACTTAAACTGAGAGAAACATATGCTGACCTTTTTTGAGTACGATTTCCGTGTATTTCAAAACGCAGAATTCGAATTTGTGCTCAGGATTTTTTTATCGGGTATTGGAAGGGTTAAGACAAGCCAATTTTCTAGAGAATGAAAACGCGCATCTGGCAGCATTGATGTGGTTTTTTATACTCACACCATAGTACATCTTCACAGGCCAAAAATATTCCGTCCTGCCGATTCGTAGCTGTGGAATTGATAATTTGGTTTTTTGAGTGGTCGTTTTGTTAGATTTTTCGATTTAAATTTCGAAGTACAGTCGTAAGCATCATAATAAAAACAAGCAAGTAAATTCTGATTATTCTCCAATCTATTATGAAAAAGTATCCCACGTTTAAAGGCTCTAGAGTTATTCTTCAAGATTTTTCCCACATTTTCAAAGAAGCACCCGAGTAGGAGGCTTGAAACAAAACCGTATTGAAAACCTTTGTAATTTACGGAAATTGATTTAGTTAAAGTACGAGGCCAGTTTGAACCTTGAATTTACTATATTTAATTGGGTAGATGCACATAGCTTCAAAAATTTGGATAATATATCATTTACGACCCTCTCTATGACGCCCCAAACTCATCTTAACCCTTCCCGAAGAGTCATCTTAAAAAACACGCGAAAGTTAAATTATAAAAGGCAAAACAAAGAGATTACAGAACATTTTCGAATCTTCGAATGATGTACTAAATTTAGATATACGTTGAATGTACAACCTTAATTTTCTTCAATAAAAGTGATTGTTCCCCATTTTTTAAAACGTATCTTAACCCTCCACATGATGTGTCTCATGTCTCCTCTTATTGTTTGATTGGGGTGGCATGAGATATAATTTTTTGATGGCGTAGAACTTTTTTGCTACTTATTTGAAAATATTAATTTTTATGTTGTAAGTAGTACTAGATCGGAGGTCTGGTTGGCCGAGTGGATATTGCGTTAGTCTCAGAATCCGGAGGTCTCGGGTTCGAACGTTCAAACCCACGTAGCGACTCGCCAGAATTTTAGACGTAGGCCGGCGGCCGAAAGAGAAGAGGGCTAAGACAGCCCTAATAGCCTCCCCGACGTCTCTGAAGTAATGCTCGAAAGGGCGGATTCCAGGACTCGAGTGGAGAGCAAATTGGAAAAAGAAGTAGTACTAACTGATACCTATCGAATGATCTCAATCGAATATTCCTACCTAAAGTAAGGGATCCTGTTGGTGGCATAAAAGAAAAAGCGTCTCAATCCTCCCCAACCTTTCTGAACAATTTTCTTTAAAAAAACAAAGCGAAGTTACCAAAAAAGCCATTTAGGATGTTTTTCAAGTATATTCAGAAAAATATACATTACAATCAGCAAACAAATTGGAGGATATCTGGGCCAATCCTTCATGTATATGACGAGTTATTTAATCTTTAAATTTGCGTATAAACCTCTAGTTCGCTAAAATGGCCTTTCAGCATTATGACCCATTTTCTCACTTTTAATACCCTCCCAAAAAGTATAATGTTTCTAAACCTATTTTTGTCCTTATTCCGAGTCTAATTTTGGTGAAAGCTTTTTTCCAATTAAAAATTGTCATTTAAAGTCATAGGATGAAACGTAAATTCCACCTACCAAAATGGAACAACAAACAAGCTTTTTGGGTCAAAATGTTTAGCTTATTTCGAATATGATTTAAAAGGTACTACGACATTTTTCCGACACCGCATTTTTCCGACAATTCATCTTTCCGATGACATGACATTTTTCCGACGCGACAATTCTCCGACACAAACTTTTCCGACTAACATTTATACCGACACGACAGAACTCCGATTACACTCCGACACATTTACTCAGCTAATGCATAGCAATTTTAAAAAGTAGTTATGTAGTTCGAACCCCTTGTACCTGATGCACAGCTTCATTCAGTTCAAGTACTCGTAGTAAAAATGTCAGCCGAAATAATCGCAAATAAACTTCATCTAGATGGATACATCTACCTCCGTACGCGAGAACGAAACGGAAGAACCTACTGGGAATGCCGCCAGACTAGAATGAAGGAATGTTCAGCAAGAGCTGTTATAATTGTACGCAGCAGTGATAACCAACTTGAAGTTATTACAGGAGTCACAACACTCTCATCCTCCTAACAGAGAAGAAAGTGCATCGGAGAAATTGGTAGCAGGACTGAAGAGAAAAGCGGAGGAACATGCAAATCAGCGTCCTGCCCAGATGCTTCGCACCGAGTTGCAGGGTGTCTCTGGAGGAGTGCTTAGTAACTTACCGGAGCGATCAGCTCTGGTACGAACTATCCAGCGAGTAAGAAAAAAGGCCCTAGATGACCAGACTTACCAAGCCCGAACCCCCATTTAGCCGTGACGCAACCGGTGCACGCGTCCTACAAGGCCACCATGGGGTTCCCTACTGACCGAGGTCCGCGCTCCCTAAGCATTCGCCTGGAATTCAGGTTCCCCACAGCCGGACGCGCTGCCTCTTCACTCACCCGTCATCTCCTCGTCTTGGTCCGTGTGGTGACGCAGGCAGGTGGTAAAATAATAATCATGAGGAAAAAAGACTGAAAAATTATTCAGCAAGTTGATGAAAAAGCACTGTAAGAGATTTCAGAAACAAGATGTACGAGATTTTTGAAGATTTGCAATTTTCTGTTTTTTGCCTCCACTTTTTAAAGACGAGAGAATTCCTTGTACCCCTCCTCCCCCTAAAAGAAAGCCTTCCGATGCCACTGCTTTTCATATTGGTTCGCAATAAGAAAGGTCCGATGTGAAAAATTAGTAAAATTTTCGATATAGTTTTCTGGTTTTATCGACTATTGCAAACGGTAAGAGGTGCAATTAAACTGAGAGAAACAGATGCTGACCTTTTTTGATATTTCTAGTAGTTTAATGTACGATTTCCGTGTATTTCAAAATGCAGAATTCGAATTTGTGCTCTGGATTTTTTCATCGGGTATTGGAAGGGTTAAGACAAGCCAATTTTCTAGAGGATGAAAACGCGCATCTGGCAGCATTGATGTGTTTTTTTATACTCACACCATAGTACATCTTCCCAGGCCAAAAATATTCCGTCCTGCCGATTCGTAGCTGTAGAATTGATAATTTGGTTTTTCGAGTGGTCGTTTTGTTAGATTTTTCGATTTAAATTTCTTAGTACAGTCGTAAGCATCATAATAAAAACAAGCAAGTAAATTCTGATTATTCTCCAATCTATTAAGAAAAAGTATCCCACGTTTAAAGGCTCTAGAGTCATTCTTCAAGATTTTCCCACATTTTCAAAGAAGTACCCGAGTAGGAGGCTTGAAACAAAACTGTATTGAAAACCTTTGTAATTTACGGAAATTGATTTAGTTAAAGTACGAGGCCAGTTTGAACCCTGAATTTACTATATTTAATTGGGTAGATGCACATAGCTTCAAAAATTTGGATGATATATCATTTACGACCCTCTATATGACGCCTCAAACTTATCTTAACCCTTTCCGAAGAGTCATCTTAAAAAACACGCGAAAGTTAAATTATAAGAGGCAAAATAAAGAGATTACAGAACATTTTCGAATCTTCGAATGATGTACTAAATTTAGATATACGTTGAATGTACAACCTTAATTTTCTTCAATAAAAGTGATTGTTCCCCATTTTTTAAAACGTATCTTAACCCTCTACATGATGTGTCTCATGTCTCCTCTTATTGTTTGATTGGGGTGGCATGAGATATAATTTTTTTATGGCGTAGAACTTTTTTTGCTAATTATTTGAAAATATTAATTTTTATGTTGTAAGTAGTACTAGATCGGAGGTCTGGTTGGCTGAGTGGATAGTGCGTTAGTCTCAGAATCCGGAGGTCTCGGGTTCGAACGTTCAAACCCACGTAGCGACTCGCCAGAATTTTAGACGTAGGCCGGTTTTCCGGCCGAAAGGGAAGAGGGCTAAGACAGCCCTAATAGCCTCCCCGACGTCTCTGAAGTAATGCTCGAAAGGGCGGATTCCAGGACTCGAGTGGAGAGCAAATTGGAAAAAGAAGTAGTACTAACTGATACCTATCGAATGATCTCAATCGAATATTCCTACCTAAAATAAGGGATCCTGTAGGCGGCATAAAAGAAAAAGCGTCTCAATCCTTCCCAACCTTTCTGAACAATTTTCTCAAGCGAAGTTACCAAAAAAGCCATTTAGGATGGTTTTCAAGTATATTCAGAAAAATATACATTTCAATCGGCAAACAAATTGGAGGATATCTGGGCCAATCCTTCATGTATATGACGAGTTATTTAATCTTTAAATTTGCGTACAAACCTCTAGTTTGCTAAAATGGCCTTTCAGCATTATGACCCATTTTCTCACTTTTAATACCCTCCCAAAAAGTATAATGTTTCTAAACCTATTTTTGTTCTATTCCAAGTCTAATTTTCAAATTTTGGGGAAAGTTTTTTTTCAATTAAAAATTGCCATTTAAAGTCATGGGATGAAACGTAAATTCCACCTACCAAAATGGCACAAAAAACATTTGTAAAATGTTTGTTTTGTAGGGTTTTAAAAGTTAGGAATTTTGTTTCTTCCAAACTAAAAAAAAAAGAACAAAAAATTTTAACTTTACGTAGGTATAACTCAAAAGAACACAAGTGTCTTGGAATTCATTGCACTCACTATTTTCAAATCTGCACTTAATATTTTGATTAGAGTATTTTTACCTTAAATATTACTTTTCGTAAGTCAAGAGTCAAAATTTGTACTCCCCGAATAGGAAATAAAAGATTCTGAATCGAATTTTTGTCTTGATTTTGAATTCATTCTTAAACTTTAATGGCAGATTTCTGCTCTCTGAACATAACGTAAATTTAAAAAAATGCCGAATTCGGGATAATAAAAACGCATTTTATGCAAATTTCAAGTCAGACACAAAATCAGAGCAAAAATTTAATTCTGGAATGTTTTTTTTTTTCTTTCTATGTACCTATCAGTTCCATATTTTGACCTTCTTTAAAATGTAATTTTTTGGGTGAAAAAATATCTCATCAAAATTATAACGTTAAATTTGAAAATCAGATCCATAATTATTTGCTTCTTTCACATATGCTTCTTTAATTTGCTTAAATTTTTAAATAATTTGAAAGTAAGTTTTGCAATTGGAGACGTAGTGTGCAATAACTTGAATCTATGGAATCAAAGAAGTGTAAAAGGTCTAGTAAAAGTTGAAAAATATCGTTTAATTGCTTAAAATGATCGAAATTCAATTTAAACCATTAAATAGCCTTTAGAATGCCGTTTTAGGCTAGGATCTACGTGCCAGGTAGGCTTCTCTGAATGTCATTCCTCAGCGAGAAATTATCCTAACGAAAATTTAATTCGGAATTTCCTCCTGTGCTTCCTAATCCAATTTTTTTATATTCCAACACTTTCTTTTCCACTCCACTTTCGACAACCCAATTATTTTGGTAAAACACTAGTTTTGGTCAAAGAGGAGGTAATGGGGAGTTGGCAGGCAAATGGGTTTGCCTTTTTACTATTTTCCAATTCCCCAAATCAAATAAGTCATTTTCATCTTCTGGCTTCATTACTGTTTACAGGTTGAAATAGCCACTTTATCGCCCCCTCCCCCGACTGGATCCCGAAACTCGCTAAGAAAAATAGTCATGTCCGAAAAGTACATAATTTTGTTCAATTAAATTTTGATGTTGAGATTCCTTTCTACTCTGTTTATCATCGAATATCCTTAGAAATTACTAAAATATGTTCAGAAGTCTTGAAATAAGCTTTAAATGAGATTTAAATATAAATCTGAGAGTCTAAAACAGGTCAAAATATGTACCTCAGCGACTTTGAAAAAAGTTTTGGAATTCTTATAAAAACTAGAGAATCCTCAAAAAGTCTGAAAGCTTGGGATGATGTTGACCGAATTAAAGTCATCATCATGTCTTGAAGTTTTATAAGCCTTAAAACACAGCAAGAGCTTCAAGGAATTCTTGAAGAGTCATAAACAAGCATTGAAGAAGCCTAAAGATGTAAGGCTGATTTTCATATCATTAGACCATATTCATGGCAGGTGACCGGGCATTTGTCTGGTTACCCAATGGGCCCCTCCGGCCCTGGAGTTTCAACTTGTCGCAAAATCTCGGTACGAATCGTGTATTGAATGTCGTCAAAGGTTTTGCGTACCTCTCGTGCACATTTCTATTCGCAGATATCGCGTGCGAAGTTCGCAGCCGCAAAAATGTACCATATTTAATGCATAATAATTGGGAAAAAATATAAATAATTCAAATGAACGTCCTGATTCACTGATTAGATTTATATCGCGTTCCGAACACGTAGCGAAAGTTGATTTCCTTTCTTTCTGCGTTTTTCCGATGACGAGCCGATCTACACGTGTAAGCGAGACGAGATTTTCCATTTCCCCTCTTTTTATTTTTCGATTTTCTACTCCGTGAATGAGGTTTTCAAAATAGAAGAATGTAAGTCGCAGCTGCGTTTCATCAAAGCCCCGAAACCGAGAGTCATTGGCTGGTGCATGAAGTCGAAAGCTGAAATATCAAACAAAGCTCAGCTTTCGGATTTCTGTACACTGCGAACTATCAACATCATCTTGCTGAAGTCGATTCAAGACAGTTGTGGTTCGTGTCTTTATACGATGTTAAACCCTGTTAATTGTGCAACAGACTATATACGTGCTCTTTGCTAACTAGGGTAGTTATACAAGCCGGCCGGCTCACCATTGCGTCAAATTTTGACCAATGTCTTTCTCGCTGCTCTACTTGTAGGTCACTGCGGCCTTACGAGTAATAGGTACAGAGTGCTTCATGTCTTCTTAAGCCCCCGGGGTTCCAAGATGGCACAGCTGATCACTGTAAGTATTTGTTACCATATCTTGGGTTAGAAAAGTAATAGACCATGCGTTATTGGCTCATTTTAACCCTTTAATAAACATATTTTTTTGATAAAAATTTCAAGATGTTTGAAAAAAAAACTGATCAGATATACCCAAAAATAACTTCACTGTGTCATCTTGGAACCACTAACTCTATTCCTTTTCCCGAAGAGGGGATAATTAAGTTCTTCTCATTGCAAAAAGGAATAATTTTCTTCAGTCCCCCTAAGAAAAAGAACAAGTTTTCTTTAAGAAGAATGAAGTCCTTTACACTCGGGAGTGAAATTCATTACATTAAAAACGGGAGGTGGATGTTGTTTTCTTTTCTCAAAGGAGGAAACAAAGTTCTCACTGGAAGAAAAAACTACATAGAAATTTTCTTCCTTTTTCTTAAAGACCGTTTTTCAAGAAAAGAAACAGAACAATTTTTTGAACTCTCTAAGTGAAAGGAAGATTCCCCTCATTCAAGAGATGGAAGAGATGATTTTCTTCTTTCTTTCTGAAAAATAATAATAATAGTAAATTTAAAAACGCGCATTTACAGATAAAAGGGAAGACGTGACTGTTTCTTCTTCTAATTTTCAACTTGCCAATAAGTTTTCAAGATTCATTCTACCTCATTTGAAAAAAGGGACAAAGTTTTTCATATTCAGAAAATGGAAGCAGAGATTTTCTACAAGGAGGTTTTTCTTACTTAAGATGATTTTCTTATTTTTTCTCGAGGAAAACAAGTTTCCTTCTTCCCCCATTTCTTCAGGCTTCGAAATATGATCCTGACACAGTGAAGGGAAAATGTCCTCGTCCCCCTCAAATTTCCTGTATATTAAACCATCAATCGTGCTCCCTCCCTAATTTACCTTCCTTCCGCAGAATTTAATCTATCCTCACTCACTTGAAAATAGGTCACATCAGATTGACCCACTCTTTTACCTTGTCTGACCCAGAACCTCTCGCTTATTCCTCTCTGTCACTACGAAGACCCACTTATCGTATTCTACACACTCCTCTCCCATCCGGCTTCCGATTCTCTCGTAACCGACTAGGGTTCCCCACCTCATTTCCGAACTTGCTATTCCTTCAGTTCCCCCACATCTAGATCACGTGACATGCTACACCTTCTGTAATCCTCCCAACCCGAGTGGATAGCGCGCTGGTCTCGGAATCCGGATGTCCCGGGTTCGAGCCCACATAGCAACTCGCTACATTTCGACCTGGGCCGGTTTCTCGGCAAGATGAGAAGAGGGCTAAGACAGCCCTAATTGCCTCCCCAATGTCTCTGAAGTAATGCTCGAAAGGGCGGATTTCAGGGCTCGGGTTGAGAATAAAATTAGAAAAGAGAATCCCCCAGAATTCCCCAAATTATACGGAATATAACCCCTAATACAGCTAGTACCCTCCCCCCCAAAAAAAAAGATAATTTATTTTATCAGCATTTGTAAAAGCCTTAAAATCCAAATAAACGCTTAAAATGAGCTAAACTGACTTAGTTTAAAAAACTGAACAAACCATCGGCATTTGTACCTTTGAAACCATTCTCTGCGTAAGATCAATTCTGCTCATTTCAAGAGTGGAATTTTGGATTTCAGGGCTAAATTCATGGTTGAATGAAAAAATCTGATGAAATTTTGGAAATCAATGTTCCAAAAAATCGCAATAGTCTGAGAAAATTAGATGCAAAAATGGCCTTAAAAAACAAATCAAAGGTAAGCCGGTTTTTATAAAAATTACCGTCCGTACCCTTCGTGGTAATTATTTTAGGCGAGTTCTCCATTATTTTTTTTTTTTAATTTATTTATTATTATTATTATTATTATTTATTATTATTTTCAAATATCCCGAAATCCCGATACCTATAGCAAATACGAAAAATACTATCCAACAAAAAATGGTCCTCACTCCATCACCCGCTGAAAAGGTTCTCCACAGTTTTTCAGTAACTGTCCTCAAAATTTCCCAAAGGGAGGGTTGAAAAAGACCCTGTTTTTCACCATGCATTAATACAAGCCATATGGGAGAAAATGCAGTGCAGGTTTTTCGACATTTTTTCAGTCACACCGACTTGAACGATCTGCAGAGATGTAAATCACCATCGAACCCGATTCTATATATCCCCATCTACCCATCTTTGGAATTTTCCCTCCCTCTTCCCTCTATCTATAGACATTACTATTTGAAAATTGTGTTTATTGTATTTTTAGAAGGTGAAAATGACATTTTTTTAAATTATAATTATCAAAATTTTTATCATCCCTATTCATGAAGTCGAGATGGGTGCCGTTTCAAGGTCACAGAATTCCGTTTCAATGTAGGCTCGTCTGAAAATTCAAAACTGAGATACCGGAGGAGGGAGAGAAGAGAAAGTAAGATAAATAATGGAATATGGAAATCAAATTTATAGCATCAATTTTACACGCAACTGAAAATGTTGGTACTGAGGGAACGGACAATAGGCAAAATGAGGTGAAATACTACAATATAGACATTTCCACATCAAATACTAGATTGTTGGGGTCGCTGAATTCATGATTGGCATCATTTCGCCCTTTTCTTTTTGGTCATAAAGTCATATTTGTTCTGTATACTTTGTTTTTGCTTTCTGAGTCAGTCTCCAGAAACTGAGAATATTAAGGTGGCATTCCCCCCCCCCCCCATAATAGTTAATTTATTGATGTGGTAACGAATATTTAACAAGTTTACAGAGCGGGAGCATCAAAATTTAAGGAGAGGGTGACTTTTGTTCACGACAATAGCTATCTTGTCCATGGTGAAAACACTGATAGCCAGGGATGTAGCGAAGAGATTTTTCCTGGAGGGGCAAAAATTGTTAAATTCTTAATTGACTCAAGTCAGAATTTCCTAGTACCATTATTAGCAAAAAAAAATATATATATAATAACCTGTTGACTTGTTAGATTTTCCCTTTTTGATTCAACTGACTCAAGTCAAATTCACAAATATCAAAATTTGTTTGTATTAGCAAAAAGAAAAAAACCTTTTGACTTGTTGGGTCTTTACTCCGGCGGAGATTTGGGGACACGCTGCCCCCGTGCTTACTCTTATTTACGTCCCTGATGATAGCCACTACTACGGGAAAAACAGCTTCAAGAATTTCCTTTTCCAGGGAATTTTTGAGAATTGTTCTATTACATGAGCCAAGGATTACGATCTGGCACCTGGATCGTATTCAGGGATCACAACTGTGCCAGTAAACATGTATAAGGCACAAATCTTTCTAACATTCAAAGACTGACTACGATACTAAACTGAAAACCCTAGTAACAAAACTTCGCGCCACCCCTTCTGGAAATGTGACGTCACTGACAGTAAATTGAACTTCTTAACATGTACTTCCAATCATTCTGAATAATAATATCACTTTACTGGGAAAAAGCAAATTGAAACAAAAATCTTAGAAAACATGATAGGTATATTGAGGCAAGATGGTAACATTCACGACGATGGACATCTCCCTATGCTTTTTCCTTTCAAAAGATGGTAATCGTCCTGTTTGATGAATTAAATTAGTGGATCTGTTGCGATGTTATTGTATATAGCCCAAAATACCCCCTTCCCTGACAAAAAAATCGGAAGGCTAAAATTTGCTGATAACAAAATATTTTGAGTTTCTGGACTCAATTCCTAAGAATCATTGTTTGTTCTCCTTGAGAATAACGAATCATTTTTTTCCTAACCTTCTCCCGCCGCTAATTAGAAATGTGTTAGTGCCATACGCTGAATTTACACCAACGTTACAAGCATGCTATTAACAAGTATGCTCTATTTAAAATGTATGTAGCATAATTGTTGATAGCCTGCTTATAACTGTTTGGTGTAAATCCAGTATAACTGTTTTTCATCAATTACTAGAGGTAAAAAATTAATCGTGTTATTATGAAAATTGTGGGGAAAAAACAACATAATTTTGGGAATGCTAACGGTCAAAAATTTTCAGAGAATTTTCTTACACATTCTTATTCAGTTGTTTGGTTCTGTCCCCGTTCTCTTTTTAGATCACTATTTAGCATTTTCTTCCTTCTTTGTTTACAAAGGGTATTCTTTCTGCGTAAAGCATTTAGCTACCAGAACTATAAGACCAACTAAATTGAATATTGGAGATATTCTGCCTGTCCTTTCGTTTTTGTATCCTCAACACCTGTTCGCCCCTCCTTCGAATGAGAAACACGGGCCTGGTACAATTATATAGTTGTGTTCACAAAATCACTGTGGCATATTATGCCCAGAGTAGAGAATATTTGATGAGGAAAATGTGTTTCTGAAATTTCAGAAACTTCTGAGCTGGCAGTATATGAGCCATTTCTAGGTTCTTAAAACGTTATTTTGCCAGCAACCAGTCATTTGTGGAGCGTTTCGACGGTATACGAGCCATTTTTGGGCTCTTAAAACGTTTTTTCGTCACGAAAAGGTCATTTTTGCCTCTTAAAAGGTGTTTTCGGCACTATTTTCGAGATTAACTACCGTTTATGCAATTTTCGACAAAATAAAACTTCGCCGAAAGTTCCTAAAAGTATATAGAGATCGGATAATGTTTCAATTAAAAATACTCCATCTATTGACAGGAAAAAGTGGTTATAACAGTCTTTTATTATGAGAAATGAATTTCGAATCATACGTTCCAGATCGAAGGAGTAACTTTCAAAGAAATGGGCTTCGGATAGACGCCTTCTGGTAAAGTATCCAGTGGCGTAACTGATCGGACAACAAATTTGCCCATTTCATGAAATTTTCGAAATCAGCGATCCAAAAAAACCTTGATATTCGATTCAATTTTTGATGTGAGGTCAACTTTTCCACTTCCAGAATTTCACACCTAAATCGAGTTGAATTTAGCCTCTGATGAAGTTTACGAAATCGGCGGCCTCAAAAACCCCCTATTCCAAATACGTTTTTAATATTCCAAGTGAGATAAATTTGGCCGTTTTTTTCTGTCTTCTCAAGCGGGAACTTTCGGATTATTGGACACCAATTTCGGCCAGACCAGAAATCTGATGCAATATTTGAAATCAGCGACCGAGAAACACCGCTGTTTCGATACTGTGTTCAGTTTTTCAAGCTAAGTTAATGTTCCCTATTTTGAGTCCAGATCGGGGCTGTATGTGAAATCGGATGCAATATTCAGAGTCAGCGACCCACGAAACCTCGATATTTTGTTTAATACCTTTTCGGTCAAGATCGAAAAATTCAGATCTTGTTTGTATTTTCGAGAGAGACTTTTGTCGCCCAAAAAGAAGCTAGACCCTCCTACTTTAATGATCCTCGATCACCAAGCGTCGATCTGACTTCGCGTTTAGAAATGACGATGAGCACGGGGGGGGGGGTTGTATTTTTACCTCCTGTATAATTGCAATCCGCTCGCCCCGGCACACAGATCCGCATTTGCATCGAATTTCAAACGACTTTCATCAAAGCTAATGGACAAAGCGATTGACACTGCTGCGCTGCTGGTTTTCGGAAGAGCTATAGGTGGTTATTAGCAAAAACAATGCCGGTAACACCGTTATGCTCTCAATTGTATACATTAGAAAAGTTTTCCAATATCCGTTTAAGCCGGCGCGGGCGAAAGTTTAGAGTAACGTGTCCGTCGTCGCTATCCAAAATCAAAGTTACTTTGCGAGCGAGTGGCTCAGAGGGACTTCATCTACACGCAGGAATTATTCAGAAGTGGTAAACAGAAACACTGACGTTCGTTTTGGATACCTTATTTCGGCCACCGAAGGTACTGCCTAGTTTGAGGGAATAAGGAAAAATAAAACTGAATTCGTCATTGACCAGTTCCTGCACTTAATTCCTGTCTTCCAAGTTGGCTATAAAGTTTGGAGGCCCTGCGCCAAATATTACACGTTAGGCATTTTTTGTAGTTAAAAGATAGGACCGAACGGAGCGAGGAGCTTTTAAACATCACCTCTTCATGGCATCAGAATTTTCTGTTTTTATTGAATGGAAATTAGGGCAAAACGAGAAGGAAAGTTTTTGAACTGCGATGATAGCCGCAGCTAGAATGTTGTAGTCGGGTGTAACATATAGAAATAACGTGCGCGAAATCTTGTCGAAAAATAATGATATTTAAGATTTCGCTGTGGAGCTAGATCGCCAACCTTGCTCGAAAAAGAACATCCATTTTTGAGCTTAGAAAAATATGATACAGAAATAAATTAGGCCCCGCGGGAGGGGGTAAAAAGGGCATCCCCAGGAGCCTAATTACTCCAGTCCGCTTCTGGTAATAGGTGCATAAAATGAACTACTAGAAAGTTTTAAGGTCTTACGTCTGCGTGTCTGGATATTTGCTCTTTTGCTAGTCAGCAAATTTACATTTACAGCAACAGAAAATACTTTTACACAATTCTCAATATTTCGATGTTCAAGTACTTCCTTTATACTACTTGAATAGTTTCTTCAGCTTTTCTGGTGACTATATGTTACCCAACCGAGGACAGCTGACAAGACAATGTGATAGACACAGAGACTGGCATAAGAGCGGTAAGTTTCACATATTTTTTTGTTGACGTTATAACTGGAATGACACTTAAAATTTCAGATCTAGACCGATGGTGTTCTTGTAGGTAGAATTAAGGCAATGTAGCCACTGAGCAGCCAGAAAAACTAAATCAGTGACTTGTTGACTATCTGACCAACAGTGCTACAACATAAGCTGCAACTGAACGGATATCCTGCCTGGCCGAGCGAGGGAGAAAAAAGGACAATGAGTGAGAAAGAAGAAGAGCCGGTATGCAGACAACAAAAGAAGTTCCTAAGATGTTGGCATCATGCTATGAAGTAGCCGGGCAGGACGATTTATACAAAAATGTACAATGGAGAGAGGGGAGGGTCGCCGCAAGATGTACTTAATAAAAGACCCTACAAGACATATTAAAGACATAGAATATAATAACAAGATTATCAGACATGATAGTTGATGTTGTCATGAAGTTTTATCAGGGGGAGGGGGACTTAGATTTCTCGGCTGGACAAGTATGATCTGGAAACTAATGATGATAATTACGACGATCTTCTTATGTTTTCATGTTTGATTTCTCATCTTATTTCTACGAATCCCTGAATTTGGTTTATCTCTATGGTGTCTTTACACCTTTGTACTCTCAGCTGTTCAAGGTAACGACGTAATGGAGAATTGATAGACATATAATAAAGGTATTATAAGTCACATAACCGCATTTAGGAGGAGGATTTGGAATAATCTTCTCTCCCTTGCAGCCAAAAGGAAATTTTTTCATAGAATTTCTCCAAAAAATTGAGAACGTTTTGCTCGCTTCGTTCGCAAATCACTGTTTTTGTTACTTTTAAGGATCAACATCATGAAACCCACTTCATAGAAGAATTCTGGCACACACCGTTAGTAATGTAAATGATCTTATTGAGAAAAGATTATCAGAATTAATTACGTGAAATGTGAAATGCATGCTAAAAGGAGGCACGGGCGCCCGCAGAGGGTAGCGGAGGTAGCAACCGCTACTCATAACCTTTTCATTTTTTTAAAATATATTATTATTTTTTGTATAATTAGGGATATTTGTGAGTCATGTAATTGAATCGTTCTACCTATAATACGTTTATTAACATTCGTCAACATTCTAGGGATTGCGCATGTTCGTTTTTACAGTTATCGGCCAGTGACTCATGCCCATGTAACTATTCCGCTAATCTCAATTCAAATACAAAAATCAGGGTAAAATTATGGTCGTCAGCATTTTCTCTTGCTACCCCGTCAAAAATTTCGGTGGTCGGCCATGAACACGGATTCGAATTCGTATCGAAAAATTGAGTAATTAGCACCAGCGCCGACGCCGAAGCTCACCGAAAATTATAATGTAATGGAGAAATTTGAAAAGTCTAAAATTTTGAACTAAAGACGGTTTTAACTCAATTTTTTACGCTGAGTTCGAATTCAGTGTTCAAATTTGGCGGTGACGCTTCGTTCCCGAAATAAATTCGAAAATGTGGTCGAAATGGGTCAAAGAATGACTCTAGCTCAAATTTGAACACGGATCCGAATTCGTTTCGAAGAATTGAGTAATTAGCACCAGCGCCGACGCCAAAGCTCTCCAAAGATTTTTTCGTCCCAAAAAAACCGTATAATGTATTATGGAGAAATTTGAAAGTTTATTTGAATTTTTCATGTTCTAAGAACGTTTGTTTGTTTATTATAGAAAAAGGAATCAATTGAGAGCTTGAAAGTCGGAGGCGTCAATTGCAGAGTTGATGGAAATGAAAAAAGCTTAGCTGACCAATTCAACCAGTATTTTTGTGGTATTAGAGAAAAGCTCGCTGAAAAAGTGAAAACAACCAGCTTAAATATCTCTGATATTTCCCCCCAACGAAATTTACAATCTTTCGGTTTCATTGAGTTCACAGAGACAGCGGTCTACAATGCCATAAATAAGATATCTAACAAGGAAAGTGTCGGAATTGATAATATTAAAGCTAAAGTAGTTAAAGAGTATGCTGACCTGTTAGCAGCACCACTGACATACCTATTTAATACATCAATGAAGTTGGGTATCTTCCCATCTTTATTGAAAGTGGGCATAGCAGTGCCGGTTTACAAGAGTGGCGATAAGACTGAAATGACCAACTATCGACCAATTGCTTTTCTCTCAGTCTTTTCAAAAATATTTGAGGTCCTTGTCAAAGAGCGAATATTAGCATTCTTGCTCAAAAACAATTTCTTTTGCCAGAGACAGTATGGTTTTCTGCCAAATGAAAGTACAGATGACGCCTTGATGGACCAGATCACTGAAATAGCGCAAAATTTAGAAGCCAATAAATTAGTAGCTGCTGTCTACCTTGATATTACAATAAAGCATTTGACACAGTGAATCACGATATATTGCTTGACAAATGAGAGAAATGCGGGTTTAGAGGGGACATTTTAAATTAGTTTACAACTTATCTGAAAAATCGATATCAACTTGTTAAATTAAACAGCAAGCTCAGTGACAAAATATACATCAAGAGTGGCGTTCCGCAAGGGAGTACATTGGGCCCACTCCTATTTCTTATCTATGTTAATGACCTTGTCAGAATGACTCTGAGGGGGTCGATCTACTCCTTTGCGGACGATACTGCCATCGTGTACAATGCCTCTGACAAGGACCAGCTGGTAGAACTAATAAATAGTGACATGCAAGTATTGTCTAGTTGGTTCTACCAGCACCGACTTTTTCCAAATTTAAGCAAAACAAAAATTATCAGTTTTGGCTACAAAAATGTTCTTAACCTGGAAAATAACATAAAGCTACATCTTGAGCCGGACTGTGCAGGCGGCTGTCAATGTGAACCAATCAGCCAAGTAAATGAAATTAAGTACCTCGGCATTATGCTAGACTCTAAGATGACCTGGGCAGTTCAATCCCTGTACCTGCAAACTAAACTAAGAAAATTAAACTACTTATTATATTATGCAAGCCAGAATTTTTCTATACAACATATGCGGAGAATCTATACCGCAGTTTATGAATCCGTACTTCGGTATGGTATTCTGAGCTGGGGTAGGGCTTCCGCATATCAGCTAAATCCAATTTCTGTGCTGCAAAAGAGAACAATCAGAAGTCTTGCAGGTATAAGGGCGTGAAGTAGTACTGATGTTTGGTTTTGCAAATTCAGTGTATTAAAATTAGAAAATCTATATAAACAGTGCTGCATGCTATGTACACAAAAGAAAAGACAAGTTTAAAGTACAAATACGACCAAGAATAGGCCTTAGAATGGGTGATGTGGCGGCTTCTGTACCTAAGTGGAGGAAGTACCACTCTAGGCTGCAGGGCATGTATAATGCACCTGTATTTTATAATAGTCTCCCAGTACAACTTAAGCAAACCAAAAATCTGAAAAGCTTTAGCAGGAGCCTAAAGGACCACCTCCTGGCAAAGGCAGCTGCACCCACCGTCTAGCAGTACCTTACATGACTTAACACTCTGCTAGTCATTACGTTATGTTTTTTTTTATTTCGTTATGTTATTTTATTTCGCTATGTTGTTTTATTTTATTCTGTTATCTAATTACGTTGGCTCTGCTTTTTACCTGGTTTTATTTTTATTTATATTATTTTATTTATTCTGTTTGTTATTATTCAGCTGGTTGTGTGCTATCTGCTTAGTTAATTTTTTTCATTTCTCTGTTCTGCTCTGTTTACTATTTTTCTCCAGTTTTGTTGGTTTGCATTGTTTGGTGTTTCTGCTTTGTCTCTATTCTTTGGTTTCGATCAGTGTTATTGTGTTTGTCTTATATTATTTGTGTTTTTTTCCCCTTTTTATTTGTTTTTTTTTTCTTTTTCCCATTAGTTTGCTCTATGTTTTTTTTTGTTTTACTTTTTATAGTCCTTTTCTCGAGTATTGCTTTGTTTTGTTTCTCTTTTCTATTATTAGTTGTTCAATATTCTTATGTTTTATTTTGTTCTGCTTTGTTTTTTTTTTTATTTTTTTTTTTTTTTATTTTATTATTTTTTTTTATCTTTCTTTTGTTTTGTCTTACTTTTTTCGCCAAGTTTTGCTTTGTGTGTTGTTTTTAATTTAGTATAGTCCTTATCTTTGCCCTATTTGTTTCATTATTTCTATATTTTCTGTTGTTTTTTACTTTTTTTTATTTTTCTTTTATACTCAATTTTTCGATCAATCAGACTTTTCTTTTGGTTAATAAATATAATAACAGCTCGATAGTTTGTGCATAGTGGGAGGGTTACCTAAATAGATGTCCTTACCTAAATAAATGTTGATCATATTTAAATAATTTCAAATAAAATTTCAAATTATTATATT
This sequence comes from Acanthococcus lagerstroemiae, assembly GCA_031841125.1. NCBI lineage: Eukaryota > Metazoa > Arthropoda > Insecta > Hemiptera > Eriococcidae > Acanthococcus > Acanthococcus lagerstroemiae. The sequence continues at coordinate 17,159,831 of CM063113.1, read as the reverse complement.
ATATTATTATATATATGTAATATTCATTATATTATATATTAATTATTATTTAAAATTATTATATATTATTATTATTATTATTATTATTATTATTATTATTATTATTATTATTATTATTTCAATTAAAAAATATTTTAAAAATTCAGCGAATTTTCAAATTAAAAAAAAATTTTGTCGGCAAGTTTTTAGTTAAAAGAAAATATTTGCTAGTAGTAGTAGTATATGGCTGGCTAGGTGGTGTCCTAGTCACAGGTGAACTGCATGCGTAAGTGGGCTCGTGACTCAATAACTGAAACATGACTGAGACATGACGTAACTCCGCATGACCTAACTTAACCTTACATGACTTAACACTCTGCTAGTCATCTCAAGCAAATATTCTCTATTCTCAGTTATCATGTTTTGTTCTGCTTTTGCTCTGATCTGTACTGCTTTGTTATGTTCTGTTCGGTTTCGTTTTGTTTGATATGTTTTGTACTGTTTTATTCTGTTCTGTACAGTTTATAGTTTTTTGTTCTGTCTTATACGGTCTTGTTCTGTCCCCGTTCTGCTGGGTTTGGTCTGTTCTGTTCCGTCTTATACTGTTGTGTTCTCTTTTGTTATGTTCTGTTCTCTCTTGTTATGTCTTGTTTTCCTCTTGTTCTATTTGTTATGTTTTGTACTATTTTTGCTCTGATATGTTCTGTCTTGTTATGTCTTGTTATGTTTTGTTCTGTCTTGTTCTGTTCTGATCTGCTTTGTACTGTTTTGTTTTGTATTGCACTGTTTTGTCCTGTTTCCGTTCCGTACTGTTTTGTACTGTTTTGTTCTGATTAGTCCTGTTATGTTCTCTTTTGTTATGCTATTTGTTTTGTTCTCTTCTGTTATGTCTTGTTCTGTTCTTGTTCTGTTGTGTTCTGGTTTGCTATGCTACATTCATATATAGATTCTCGTTTTCTGTCCTACCTAATTCCCTACGTTTACATCAAAAAAAAAAATCTTTTCTCTTCCACTATTTATTTTTCCTTTTTAGGGTGCTTGCCAATCGAATTTTCATCATCATAATTTTTTTTTCAATAAATACGACTGAATTGTTTACAGTTCATAGTTCAGTTTTAGTTCAGTTTTTATTATCAGTGTTTTATCAATACCAGTTGGCGCAAAAACGAAGGAGCAACTTAGATTCTCGATATTTTGGAATTGAATTCCAGTCGTCACTGGTCAGTAGCGAATGATTGAATTTGTATCTAAACAATTTATTGAACAATAATGCTAATAGAAGATTTAATGATTGTGATGATTTGTTACAGTTAAATTGGAGAGACAAACGAATTACTAAATGTTATGATAATGCAGTTACGCAGAATAGATACGTCAAGATAATCGTAGATATAATGAGAAACATCGAAGAGAAAGACGTGAGTATAATCGAATCCATAAAGAATATTATCGAGAATATTATCAATCCCACCAAGAACAAGCTCGTAAATAGATAATATTATTTGAAATACTATGAGTCGCATCGAGAAGAACATTTTCAATACTATCAGCCGCTTATGTAAACTAGATTCAGGATTCCTGCTACGCAAAAATGTATACGCTCAAACTGTGTAAAATTTGTATAACTGGATTTAGAAGAGGTAAGTTTGTTGTTTGTTAATGTTTTAAATTAGTCTTCAGTTCAGTTAAGGTAGAATTTCTTTGAATCGAACCTGGAACCTAGTACAACTTTCCGTGATACTCTTATCAGTAAAATTTTCAAGGAATAATGTGATGTGAATTATGTTTGATGGAGCATATGGTGATGCACGCATAGTATTAATGGTAATTTTGATATACTTATTCTCTTCCAGGTTTCGAGCAGTGAAGCTTCCGCTACGCTAATATAATGGCGTGAAATCTGTAATCTGTTGCCAACAATTACGAATCGGCTGATGATTGATTATTGACGATTATTCTGTTTCTCGATACTCATTAGTATTTAGTATTTCTAGTTTTTCTCCAAATAAGAGTGAATTGTTTACTGATCATAGTTCAGTTTTAGCTCAGTTGCATTTAGATCTTGAGATCGGTCTTAAGGCAAAGGCCTGTGGTTCGATTTACAAATGAGGAGTTATCTGTCAAATGCAACTTATTTACGTTTTATTTCGTAATTTCATATTTTACTCATGACAGTATTGTGCAACTCGTACTGTCCTAAAAAGGAACTATTTCCTCAAAGAAAGTGAAGACATTAACTGGATTTAGAAGAGGTAAGTGTATTGTTTGTTTGTATGAACTATGAAATGGGTTCTCAGTATAATGTATTTGAATCGAACCAAGGACAAGCAACATTCTGTGGTACTCTTATCTGGAAATTTTCAGAGGAATAATGCGATGTGAGTTATGTCTCATAAATATGTTAGCAGTATTAAGTAATTGGTGATCTTGGTATTCTGTTTCAGAGGTCTTTCACGAATATTTCGTTTCTCGTTTGACGATTTACTTTCCTCTTTCATTATCAGTCAGGATTGAGGAATCATCCAAAACCATCAACATACCTTCAACCACGAATTTGAACTTATATTATAATCGTGTAGCGGAATTGATGAAAAACGTGAATAAATAATTGGCAGATCACGTTTTGTTTTTGAAATGACAGATTATTTTTCCCGCATTAACAGTTCACGAATTCACAGAAGTGGAGCATAGAGCTAATGTCTTTTCGTCTTATAAACATTGTAATGAGGAGTGAGCACACATTAATGTGCGTTTTCTCAAGTGAGAACACAACTTTATTTGAATGGAAGTAAAATTCCTCGTTTATTTGAATCGAAACAAAATTCCTGTCCCTCTGAATTGTTATCAGCAGTTGACAGTTCATATTCGTTGAAACTCCTGACTATGGCCTTTGAATTTATTGTTTGTCTTGCAAAGGTAGAGTGTTTGATTTCTGCTTGCCACTTGGAATGAATTAAATGGAAATGTATTCTAGTTTTCTAGTATGTTCTGTGTTTATCAAAGTCTGCCGGGTGATTGCAGTTTGTAGCTTCAGAGTTCGAAGCCTTGAACTTCCATGATGTGCGTGTAGCGTCCTGTGCTTTTATGTTCCCAGGTCTGGTGGGGGGAAAAACGAAAAGAAGACTACTTCAGATTTGGATGGTCGAAGATTCTGAGCATCATTCGCTTATCAAAAAATACCTATTCTACACTAGTTCATTTTTCTTTAAATACGAGTGAATTGTTTACAGCTCATAGTTCAGTTTTAGCTCAGTTGCGTTTAGATCGTTAGATCGGTCTTAAGGCGGAGGCGTGTGGTTCGATTCGTATTTTACTCATAACAGTATAATTGTGCGGATGTACGTGTAGCGTCCTGAGCTTTTATGTTCCCGGTTCCGGGGGAAAAACGAAAAGAAGACTACTTCAGATTGCATCATTCGCTTATCAAAAAATACCTATTCTACACTAGCGCTTCTACAATTTGCATAGTCCCCCCAATAGCAAACACCCTGTTACTACCTCGCGATCCGCAAGGTCGCTTGTTTTATTTATTTCCTATATCTTTCCATTCTGTTCCTATAGGTATTAACTGTTTCATTTCTTTATGGTATTATTATTTACAATTCTATTGAAGTGTTTTGTTTTGTTTTGTTCTACTTAGTTATATATGTTTTGTTTCCTTCTGGCTTTTGTTCTCATTTTTGAGCAGTATTCTTATGTTTTGTAATATTCATGTTTTTATTACTTGGTCTTATCCCGATTTGTTATAACTTACTTATTATTTTTATCTCAAGTTTTGCTTTTTTGTTCGATTTTTTTTTAAATTTATGTTACTCATTATTTTTATGATGCCTCATTTCCATAGCATTAATTTCTTTCTAAGATAATAGTAATCCCCTCCCACGCTCGCGCAGTCTGTGCATAGTGGGAGGGTTACCAAGGAGTGATGTTTTGTATTTTTCCAAATAAATAAATTTCAAATTTCAAATTTTTTTTTTCTTATTATTTCAATTAAAAAATATTTTGATTAAAAATTCAGCGAATTTTCAAATTAAAAAAAAATTTTGTCGGCAAGTTTTTAGTTAAAAGAAAATATTTGTCGGAAAATTTTCCTTCTCCACCCCCACCCCAAACTGAAAGTCAAGTTCCGCCTCTGTTGTTGAGCATCTGTTTTTCAAATATGTACTAATGAATAACACCTCCTCTCACCTAGTTGCTACCCTCACCGTCGGATTCTGGCGGTTGATTAGCTTTCTATCTCAATCCCATCCAATCCTACGTTTAATATATTTTCGAGACCTTCGGAGCATTCGTATTCTGCACAGAAAGCTATAAAACGCGTTTTGAGAAATACTCGCATAAAAGTACACTATTTTTCACTTCTCTTTTCACAAAAATTGTCAACCCGAAGACCTGTTGCTTGGTATCGCTCCCCAGGTGTTTAACGGGCGAAAATAACGGATATTCGAAATTGAAATTGCGTGCGAGTTATGAAAGAGGTGTGCACTTCTACACACAATTTCGGTCGATTTGCCCTGCAGTATTAGATATACCTAGGTCAGCTTAGGATCTTCATATCCCTCTCTCCTCCCGCTTATTAGCATCGAATTTCAGACGAGCAAATTCTTCATCCGCCGAACAGGTGTTCGCAAATGACGAATAATTTTTCGCACTTGCACAAAGCGTGAAACAATTTACTCGAGATTATTTCTTTTCTCGTCTTGTGCATAGCGCAGTTTTTCGTATCTGCTATTACACGAATTGCTTTACACGCAGATGCTAAAAGTTTCAAGATATTTTGTATAATAAATTTCGCGCTCGAACGGAGCGAGAGGGGAAGGGAAGATAAAAAGAGAAAAAGAAACGAAGTAGGATATTTAAATACACGTCGTTGAAGTGGGCATGTTTTTGATTTATGAACCGAACCTGCACACTACACTGGAAGCACGAAAACAGAACTTTCATTTTTATTCGGCTTAAAAAGCGTTTCATCTGCAGCACTCGGCTAGGTGGAAAATGTTGTGTACTTGACGATGGTAAATATTTGAGAATTATACGACGACTTTATTTAAGGATGTGAGCTGCGAGAGGCGACTTAATTACGCGGCGGCGAATGCGTATACCTCGCTAACCTTATAGAATTACCTTCTTCACGCCGGATTTCGCCGAAGCTCTGAGCTGGCAAATAGCGTTGAAATTACAATCGCGGATTACATAAACGAAAGTCCGCGTGTAAATATGTACTTATACGAAAACAGTAAAGCGAACCGGGACAGTATAAGAGTTCCATAGCTCGACTATCTGGCTTCCAGATAAGAAAAACGCCTTTCTTACCGCCATCACTGCTCTGCTTTTCTCGATCGGCAATTTCACCTTTGTTGCCCTCAAAAAACGCACCGGGCCATGCAGCGAGCGAGCGAAACGATAAAACAAGTGCTCACGTCCTCGAGAGAGAATAAAATACCGTTTGACGTGGGTGTAAGTGACTTTTTCAATCCTTGGGGAGTAATTGAAATAAACTCTGCGTCGAGTCTACTGAAAAGATACCCTTAAAAAAGTGTACATCCGTTTCAACTTGTTGATAGGTACCTACATGATGTCGTCGCTTCGAGCTAGTGTTATCCGATATCCTGTATCCTTGACGGACAAATTATTCTCATGTCAATTCTTTCACGGCCCCTTCGCATCCATCCCTAACCTACTTGTACAACCTCAGTACATCGAACTGTGTCTTCCCTACAGCATGGAAATGTTCTAAAGTAGTCCCAATCCCAAAGAAAGAGCCATATGAAAACATAACCAACTACAGACCAATATCCTTAATCCCAATGACAGCGAAAGTTTTCGAAATGATCATCTACAACTATCTATACCCCAAATTAAAATGCCTTATATCATCTAGTCAGCATGGTTTTGTAGGAGGAGGATCGATAAATACGAACCTAATAAATTTTATTGAATATATAAATCGAAGTATGGACGAAGGTATATCAGTAGATGTTATTTATACTGATTTTCAAAAAGCATTCGATTCTGTAAATCATAAGATTCTGAAGAAAAAGCTCAATGATTTAGGATTTTCAGATAATTTATGTGACTTCTTTTGGTCATATCTTACTAGTAGGGTACAGTATGTTTCGTACAGGGGTCGTACATCGGAAAAATTTGCATGCCCATCTGGAGTGCCACAAGGCTCTGATTTTGGTCCCTTGCTATTTTTACTATTCGTTAACGACTTGCCTTCAGTGATCCAAGACTCGGAAATACTGTACGCTGACGATGTAAAAATATACCGTTCAATAAAACACCACACAGATTTTGAAAGCCTGCAAAAAGATTTAGATAGACTCGCGCGCTGGAGCATTGAAAATAGGCTTTCGTTAAACGTTGGGAAATGCACTTACACTACTTTCACTCGAAAAAAGCAATACATCGAATACGAGTACGCTATATTGGGAAAAAAAACTAACTAGGTCAGATAAGATCCGAGATTTGGGCATCCTTTTGGACAGGGAGTTGACCTTTCACGATCACATTGAAAGTTTTATGTCTAGGGCGAGGAGAATGGCGTACTTCATTGTCAGGAACTCTGCGAACTTCAGAAAAACTAGCACCTTGAAAATACTATATTCTTCTTTTGTTAGATCACTTCTGGAATTCGGAGTTTTGGTTTGGTTTCTACATACCCTCAAAGTCATTGAAAAAATAGAAAAACTACAAAATAGATTTCTGAGGTACGTTTATTTTAAAGATTTTGAATACTACCCTGACCCTGAAAACATACCCAATTCTGAAATTCTGGCTGGATATGAAATTGAATCTCTAAGAAAACGAAGAGAAAAAACAGCAATAATGTTTCTATATGATCTAATTCACGGTAACATTAACGATGAAAAACTGCTTATAGAAATAAATATTTGGGCCCCAAAAATACAATCTAGATACAAAAAATACTTCTCTCTGAAAAAATATCGCACCACTAAAATGGAATTTCCCCCATTAAACAACATCATGAAAATTACGAATGATTTTTTGACAGAGTGTACTTGCGCTGACATGTATAGTATGCCTAGATCGGCGTTTAAGCGGCTAATGGAGGGATGGGGGCTGTGGGATAGCGAACGTGCGGCACATTTATTATATTTATATTATACATATATTGTTTTATTATTATTATTATTATTATTATCAGTTTTTCCTTCGTTTATTATTATTATTATTTACTTTCATTTTTATTTACTTTTTCATTTTTTATTTTTTTTTTACTTTTATTAGTTTTATTCCATTTTTTATTTCTCTTTTTTAATTTTTATTGTAACGGTTCCTCCTATCATTTGCTTCGGCTGTTGGAGGGACCTAAATAAATGAATAAATAAATAAATATATAAATAAATATTTGGTTGAGGTATGCCTTGAATGTTATAACTTTGTAATATGATGATAATATGGTATTCTTTAGCCTCTGTCGATACGGTGTGTACGGTCCCTGTTCGGGCGCCAGTTATGTCGTGACGGTGTGTACGCTTTCAAGCTTTCTGCCGGATGTTATGATAAACCAGTTGTGGAGTAACACCGACCGGTGTTCCGCAGCGTGGACCCAGGGAACAAACGTTGATACCCCCTAGCTTGAAGTTTTCGGTTCGATAATAATTTGGCAGAGTCGATTGGAATTCAACTTTTATTAATACTTCTACGAGCTCGTAGTTTACGTTATTGGAATTATACAGCTGAAGCCACTAGGCTTTTGAAGCACACGACACGACAATCGATTGTTTTTACGTTAATTTTCCCAAGTGCCAGTTATAATAATAATTATGTGGTCTTTAGGTTTTTGTTGTTTTTTTCAAATTTTTAGATTAGTTACTCTTTCCTCAAAATCTCGGTTGCGAAGGAGAGGGGGGCCGAAGAAAAACCTGATGGCAGGATGTTCCAGAAGGTTCTAACTAGGGAAAAAATCATAGAAAGCTGGAACTGGGTACATTGGTCTAACTATATCCTATAAAACATACTAAAAGTTCCAACGATTCCGGTGCCGACGTCTTCCCCTAGGGGGCGAAACCCGGGGCGTAAAACAGTTTTCTTCTTATATCTCGCTAAAATTTGAGTTTAGAAAAAAAAAGTTCAAACAAATGTGATAGAGATTAAAACAATACATAAAAAAACTGTCTTACACATTTTTCAATAGAGTGCGTATTTGTCGAATACATTAATATCAAACGTTGAGAAGCAGTGATGGAATGAAGAGAATCACCCCCCTCCCATCTTCCGTGAAAAGAGATGTTGGAAAGTGAGCAAGTTCGTACGAAAGGCAGATTTTGAGTTCTTCATCGGTTGTCTTCAAGAACGAGATTCTTTGGAAAAGTAAGAGAGGGTCGACAGGTATGACGCTTCCTCCAATACGAATACTGCTGTTGATAGATCCTAATGACTTCACTCTGTTTCTCAATTTTTGATCAAAAAGAATTAACAAGGGTACCTAATAATCGCTGGTTTTCTCTTTTCTTCTTGTGGTATACATTTTATTTATTCATTTTATTTATTAATAAGCAGACGATACATTCGTTTTTCCGTACTTAATATCTATTATGGTTGAGTCAAGGGGTAGGTGTTCTCCTTCCTCTGTATCGCCTTGCCCCATTTTTGGGCATATGCCTCTCCAACGTCTCTCCATTTTCTCCGGATGGTCGCTTACTTCTTTTTTGAATTCGTCGCACCAATACGTCACTGGCCTTCCCACCGATCTTTTCCTCCTGTATGGCACCCATTCCTCCACTTTCCTTTCCCATCTTCCCTCTCTTTGCCGGCTAATATTTCCCGCGTATTTCCATGTAAGTTTCTTAATGCAATATTCTATCCCAATCAATCCAGTTTTTTCTCTTACTGCTATATTTTTTATTCCATCCTTCCGTTTTAACACACTTCTCGCCATTGCTTTTTGTGTATTTTTGTCTTAGTCAAGGCCCAGGTTTGGGCACCATACGTGAGGACTGGACTTGTACAGCTTTCCCCTACCTTTGTTTTTAATTTGTGTCCCATTTTCTCCTTATAAATCTCTTCAAGCCCCCAATAGCTTTTCCATCCTTTCATTATTTTCATGTTCAATTTCTTATCCCTTCTATTTTTAAAAGATGTAGAAGGTTGAGATATATTATTAATCGCAATTTCGGGGTTCAGTACTGATACGGGGGGGGGGGGGTGGCAGAAGAGGCCATTTGAAAAAAGTAGATCAACATTTGGCACTTTACATAACATTTCTCCTTCCCTGTATAATCTGTAGATTAATAACTATTCCCGCATTATTTATTGACTCGCTAGCAGTTTCATCAACTCCTTCTGCTTTACCTGCTTTCATTTCTTTCAGAGCTTTGTCAAATTCTGATCTCAAAATAGACGCTCCTCTTTTTTCATCCTCCAAACTATTTTCTCTTTCTTTATGTTAATTTATACCTGCTCCATTCTTATACAGTTCTCCAAAATATCTCACCCATCTTACCTTGTCTTGTTTATACTAATAATTTTCCTTTTTCATCCGTTGTATCGTTTGTTCTCTTTCTTTCTGCACCAAAGTATCTTTTCACTTTGTTGTATGCCTGATCGAGTTTTCCTGCTTTCATATGCTCCTTAATTATTTCCTCACAATTTTGAATAATTCATTCTTCAGTTGCCATCGTATATGCTCTGTTTATTTGATTTCTTAAAGCCTTATATTTTTCCTTACTTCCACTACCACTGTCCTATTTATACGTTTAGCTTTCTTCCATTAACTTTAATATTTCACTTTTTATTTATTGTGTTCCCTTTTCTATTATTTGAGTATCTACCTATTTTCTTCGTTGCTACCAAATTAGTGTTTTTTTGTGCTATCCACTCTATTCAATATCGTTTCCTTCCTTTGATTTAAAAAGTTCATTCGTTACTTCTATCTGATATTCTTCTCTTTTTTCATCCATGGGATTCTCCTTTCGATTGTTTGAGTACCTATTTTCTACCTTGCTGGCAGATTTATTTATTTATTTTTTAGTGCTATCCAATCCCTTTCAATATAATTTCCTTCCTTTGATTCAAAAAGTTCTTTCGTTATTAATATTCTTCTCTTTTCTTTACGTCTTTCAATAACTCCAAATTCCATTTTGTTTTTAGTTTCTTCTTATTCTGTATTCATCTTTTTAAATTTATTCATACATTTTATTACTGCTAAATTGTAGTCACTATCTACATCCGTTCCTGGGAATGTCTTACAATCCAGTATTTGATTCTTATGCTCTCTTTTGGTCGTATATGAAGGGTAAAAAAAAAAATCAAAACTCACATTTGCCATTTTACTTCAAGGGCGCAAATAGGCAAAATACTGTACACGGGTGCAGGAATATCTTCGTTGCGCCTGTGAATGTGCGATATGTATAACATACTCAACGTTCACAGGCGCAGCGAAGATATTCCTGCGCCCGTGTACAGTATTTTGCCTATTTGCGTCCTTGAAGTAAAATTGCAAATGTGAGTTTTGATTCTTTACTCTTCATATAATCTATTATTTGATATCTTCTTTCCTCTCCTGAACTTTTCCAATTGTAAAAGTGTTTCCAGTAACTAACTGATATTCTTCACAAAATTCTATATATGACCCCCGACCCGCTTTTATTTCGCTCTTCTAAACCACGCTCTCCACATGCCTCTTATTTCCTTCTTCCTACTCTGGCATTTCAACCTCCGATTGTAATTAAATTTTCTTATCTTTGCTCGCCTCATTCAGATGTCCCTAATTTGAATTCTGATAGTTTCTCATAAGATAGTCTCCGTCCGGACATCTGAATGGGAGGCCTTTTACGTCCGAAATTATTATTTACTTCGTGAGTTACCATCAGAATTGTGGTGGTGGGACGCATCTCCAGAGAAGAATACTGATAGAGTTTTTCCTTGCTCTCTGTCGAAGTTTTCCTTTCCTTATTTGCCTTTAGTTCTTCTGTAAGCCCCCTCACCACGTCAATGTAGCACACATAGAGAGGGATTTTCGAGTATTTACCGTATAAAAAAACGATGTTCGGGATATTGCACGTTGCATTTCTTATAGTAAGACTTCAATCGACCCACAGACCCTAGAACAATTAAAATTTCGGACTGAAAATTTGCATGCTTTATTTTCACCCGGCGTGGCAACTAAAAGGTACTACCTATTACGTTAAGAATTTTGAAAGTCGCCAAAATTTTGACCAGTTTGAACCACCCTATGTAATGAAATGTCAGTTAAATATGTAAGTTGACTATATAGGATACAGAAATCGACCCCACTATGAACTGCGCCGGTGATTCTACCCTTCGGTAGTGACGCGTGAAGAGCTTCGATGACCGAGAGCTTAATTGGGTCTTGTATTTAGTTAACAAAGCACGCACCACACAAGGAGCAGAGTTCAAAGTTTCTGAACCTATCACTGATTACACAGCCCGTCAGCGGTGACGAATTTGCTAAACTATACAACATTTCTAATTACCTCTTTGGCGATTTGACGACTTCCAGGCTCAATTTTTAACTGGAGCACGGTGAAACCACACATCTGTTTACAAATATCGGCTTATCGAGCGAATCACGAAATTCGCGTCCTTGTCGACCGATGCAGCGCAATGCGATGACAATGGCTTCGGGGCGATAATTTTATACGGGTGATGATTTAGAAAACAGTTTTCCCGATGTGGGTATCCAGCTATCGACCCTGATCGTTAACTCTCGAGCAAAGATGTTTCCGTTGTTTGAAAGGTGATCTGGAAATACGTCGAATAAATAAAAAAGTTACCGAGGAGTTCAATTTTGATGCAGGGTTGGATGGTAGTGCTAATCAGCCTACTAAATGCTCCTGATAAACGGTCGTTCCCAAGTCCCTAGGAGGCAACATAGGGCCACAAAATCAGTTTCCCCCGATGGTTTTGAAGACGCGGTGAAACCCTGCCGTAGAATAAGATTTCCCGGTTCGCGCAGTAACAAAATTTTTTAGCCAAACTGGCACTTTTTTTTCTTTTTAAATAGAAAAATAAATCGGCAATATCCAACCGTCTTAACGTGGATTCGACGGATAAGATCTCAGTCATTTCGACGTTCAATTTATATCTGAATCGACTTCGATTTGGGTTTTTTTAAAATACTGTCAACTTGAAACATAATAGTGTTGTAGACGTTGAGAAATCTAGATTTCTTCATTTAATTAAATAAGTACTAACACTAATTAATACTAACTCACGTAAAATGAGTAGGCCAAGACACACGTTCAGCCGACAAGACCCAGAATAGTTCATTCAATTAGATACACTGTAAAATCAACAGGCGAGCACTCTTGTCCACCTATCCAAACCACTAAATTAAATTATCATACTCTTAAGATCATTCAGCTAATCTCACATATTCGTAAGTCAGCCATGACACATCTCGAAACACAGAAGACTTCCAGGTTGACCTTCTATATCAGGTGCACAACAGGCCCATGTGGCCGAAACCGCTCTACATTTCTGGCAAAGCTAATTTGACCCTGATTTCGGCTAAAAATCCAAAGTCAACTCCTTTGAAGGATTCAACCTGACTTGAGCGAAAAAATTGAACAGGGTGTCAGAATATAGGTTTTCAAGCCCCCCCCCCCCATTTTGAAAATTAAATCGGATTTTCAATCCGACCGCGAAGTCGACTCGAAAATTTAAATTCAAGCCCTTTAAAGAAACAAATTAACGTTGCCAAAAAACATTGAACAGCGTATCGGGATAGGGGTCTTCTGGGTACTTAATTTCTAAAATTTCAACCAACTATCTGATTCCGATTTCGGCCCCCAAATTCCAAACTCGAACTCTTCCAATAGGCCGAACTGACTTGAAACCGAACAGAGTACCGGAGTAGGGACCAGTTTCTAGGTCGTTCGTCTCAATAATGCAAATCAGGTTTCCCATCCATTCCCGAGTTGGGTCTAAAATCCCAAATATCCTCCTGAAAACAGGGAAAATCAATTCAGTTTTGAAGAATTGATACTATCGAAACAGGGATCTTATGGGTTGCTGAATTTGAATAATTAACTTCAAATGCTTTTGGTTCGAGCTCAATCTGGGTTTCAAAATACAAACTTTACCGTTTAACTAGGACCCAGGTCTTGAGCGGACACGGCTGCTTCGGGTCATACCTGTACCGGATGGGGTTGGCAGCAAGCGCAGAGTGCACTCATTGTGCAAGTGGAGAGGAGGACACGCCGTGGCATACGCTGTTTGAGTGCGACGCCTGGGAGGAGGTGAGGCGCGGGGCGGTCACGATCGATCCCGGAGACGGCGTGATCGACCGTCTTGCGCCGGACACCTTGGTCCCGGAGCTGTTGAGGAGCCGAAGCGGTTGGAACCGGGTGTCGGGTTTCGTTTCGGTCATCATGCGACGGAAGATGAAGGCTGAGTGGTCGAGACAAAGGACGCAAGGAGGAGAAGCGGATGTTCCTGCTGCTACTGCGGCGGCGGATACCACCCAGCGAAGCTCGCCCGTAGCACCAAGGCTGGAGCAGAGCTCGCCCGCAGTGCAAGGGCTGGAGCTTCAATCGGAAGAGTCTCACACGATGAGTGAGTGAAGAGGAAGAGGCAGCGCGTCCGGCTGCGGGGGACCTGAAATTTCCAGGCGAGTGCTCTGGGAGCGCGGACCTCGGTCAGTAGGGAACCCCGTGGTGGCCCTGGCAGGACGCGCGCACCGTTCCGGCCAGGAGAAATGGGGGCTCGGGCCCGGCCCCAAAGCGTTCCCCTCGGTACTGATGCGATGCCCGAAAGGGTAGTTTCCGGTGCCGGGGGTGCGGTGTCTCAGGGGCCACTTTGGCATGCGTGCATCGCCATACGTCCCACAACACCAGGAGCAAAATCAACTTAAATCGGGAAATTTAACGAATTATTGTAATCGGAGTTTTCTGAATCACCAATTTCAAATATTTGATTCGACCTGGATTAAGGCTGCAGAATACAAATTTCACGCTTGAAATGGGCGGAAATGACTTGACTCAAGAAAACAATAAACTAACCGTCAGGTGAGGATGGATTGGGTTGCTGATTCCAATTTTCTATCAGATTCTGGATTTAGTCACATTCAGACCTCCAATGTACATATGCAATTCACTATTAAAATAAGCAGAATTACAAACGATCAAAATAATTATGAAAATAAAAAAATGAAGACAACCTTATTCCGTTCCCTGAGAAAAAAGGAAATTCGCCCTTCTCTTTCCTGAGTAACAGTAACCTCCTTTCTTTTCTTTGGAAAAAGAGGAGAAAATAGTATCTTTTCGTTTTACTGAATAGGACAACTTCATTCCATCCCTTGAGAAAGAAAAATTTTTCATTTCCTTGAAAAAGAAGAAAGAAAGTATCCCATTTCTGTCCTGAATAAGAAGGACCTTATTTTGATTTCTCAGGATGAAGAAACCGTTGCTTTTCTGAAATGAAAGAGGAATAAGTTATATTTTCCTTTAGTCTTCAGAGGTCTCCGAACTACGGCCTGCGGGAAAATTGTCAGGTAATAAAATATTTGACATTTTTAAATTGTATTCCCAGTTTAGAAATTTAAACGTCAGCTACAGGTGAAATACTCGTCTACTAATCATCCTTTCTGTTTTCTAACCCCCTTTACCAAACGTCAAATCCAAATCGGCTGTTGACAGGCAGCGGTGATTTTTTTCCCCTGGCCCGCCAGACCTTCTACAAGTTTCAATATGGCCCTTGGGCAAAGAAGGTTGGAGACCCCTGGTATATACGAACAACTTATTTTTTTCATTCTTTTCTTGAGGAAAGTGAATCAGAAAATGAGAAACTTCCGCCTTTCCTTCATGAAAAGGAATAAATCCTTTCATTTTCCTCGATGAAATGCCCTTTTATTCCTTTTATAGAAAAAAGCAGTTTCCCCTCTTTGAAAAACGATAGGAAAACATTTCTTTCCTTTTCCTCAGTGAAAAAATCTCGTTTCTTTCGTAGAGGAAAACGAAATGTGTTCCTTCCCATAAAGAATAAGAAGAAATCCCTTCTCTTTCGCGATTGTAAAGAACTTCACTCGTGTCTTCGAGGTAGGAGGAACGGATTTCCTTTTTCATAGAAACAGGAGAAAAATAGTAATTTCCTTTGCTTAATAAGAACCTTACTCATTCACATTTTTGATAGGTCTTTGACTTGAGTCCAAAAATTTAATCAGAACAGCCCAATCTGACTTGGCAAAAAATTGAACAAAGTATCCGAATGGGTTTTTCCGTGAGCCGCTACTTTTCGGAAATCGTATCAGGTTTTTATTCCGATCCGGATTTGAGTTCGAATATTTAAATTTACTAAACAAAATACCGGAAATGATTTTCTTCAGTCACAGTTTTCGAAAACGCCGAATTTGATTTCTCTCCCTCCTGAAGGATCCAATTGATTTTATTGAAAAAACTGAGCAGGGTACCAGAATAAGAAATTCCTGGGTCGTTGATTTTGAAAATCTAACCACTTGGGATCCCGAGTACGACTTCGCCCTGATCCAAAAAAGCAATTTGTCAGGTATTCTATGAAAATACAAAAAAACCTATTAGTTTCCAAAATAAAAATTTGGAGCCTTTCCGCGAGAAAGAGGAAACAAATCGTCTTCTTGATGTAACTTTGAAATTTGTGCAAAGTGAATGCCGGAGCAGGGGATTTCTCTCGCAGAATTCGAAAATCAAATCAAGTTTTCGATTCTACTTATATTGTTGACCCACATTCGACTTTTCCTACTTGACAATTGTCAAAATCTGATTTGATTCAAAAATAGAACGAAGTATCATAAAATGGCTTTTTCTTGTCGCCAACTTCTAATAAACTTAGAATTGTGATCCTATCTTAATTTATCCTCCATAAATGAAAATTTTAAACGTTAGATAAAATTAACTTGGCCTATGAAAGTTTAATCAATCAATATTAGATTAGGTTGTGTCATGGAGCTCTCTTTTTTTATTTTTATTGCGAAGTCAAGACATGCTAACGGACATCTTCAAATAACTAAGGTTTTAGTTAGACTATGGTCAATTTTCTCTGCCCCGAAATGAAGGCTGGTACGTCCTATCAACTTCGAACTTTTCAACGAAATCAGGTCTTCAAAATTTGCGCACCCAAATTTATTTTAAAAAATTGATAGGGAATTGTCCCTTTTCTTTCTTGAATGAAAAAATTTTGCCCCGGGACAAAAATGATTTGCTCTCGTTAGTTTTTCACAAGGAAAGGACAAAGTATTCTATTTTATTCTAAACACAAAAAAGGAAAGGATAATTTTTTACTTTTTCATCGAAGGACGGTTGTAGGTTTTTTTTTCTCGAAGGAACAAATGCAAGTTCTTCTTACCGAAGAAGGAGAGAGGGAACGAGTTTCCTTATTTTCCTTAAGAGAAGAACGGCTTGTCTTTCTGGGAGAAAAAGGAAGTCCGTCGCATTCACGAAATGAAAAGGATACTGTTTATTTTCCTCAAGGAAAGTAAAGCGATAGGCTATTTTCAAAAATGACCTTCTTTGGGGTCTTTTGTGAAAATTTTCCGATGATTACGAATCAATTTCTTCTGGTTTGAAAAAAAATTATTGGAAATCTTTCGAAATTACTCCTGCACTTAATCGGAAACTTGAGGAAATTTATGGGAAATTGTTGGGTATTCTTCCCGATAGAATCCGGTAAAAGTTATCGGAAACTTTCCGAAGAAATCCGTTGAAATCATTTTTTCGAAAGAACGCAAGTAAGTTCGTTGGAAATCTTTGAACGTTTCTTGCTACAAAAACCCGAAGCATATCGTCAAGGATCTTTGGAATTTTTTCCTAATAAAAAATGAAGAAAATAGTTGAAAATCATCAGAAATCATTCCCAAGGAGACTCAAAAGAAAGCTTGATAGATCTTTAAAACATTTTTTCAAAATAAACCCGAAAAAACTGACGAAAATCCTTATTATATTTTTCTCCAAGAAACCAGTAGTGACAATCTTCGGAAATCTTCCTAAATTTTTTCGTCCGTATCTCCAGCTTTCAAACAAATTATTTCGCCGAATTTTGCCACATTTCACCACGCTACTCATTCAGTCGTGTTGTTCGAATTTCAAAAGAAAACAAATATTATGTTTTCGGTTTTCGTTATCAATATTTCCGTCCGAAATGAATGAGAAAAAAAAAAGAAAGAAAGAAAAAAAGCGAACAATGTTGACACTATTTAAAAAAATACAAACCCGAGAATTGATTTTTTTCGCACAGCATTCAAATCGAAATCTTTTGAATAGGTTCTATGTTTCACACCTGCGCCATTTGTCTCGCTTTTTATTATATTTTACAATTTATTAGTGGTTTCGCTGAAGGGGAACATCAGCGAGAGATTTATGATGTTATCCCTTCATTTGGTTGTAGCTGCATCGGCTGAAGGAATTTTATATTCGGAAACGAGAGTTGACAAGCTGAGCTCAGTCTTCAGTTAAACGGCTCGCTAATTTCTAGATGATTTTGTCACTCTGGCAGTTAAATTGGTACGCGGTAAAATGTAGAGCAAATTGCCGAGCTGTAGAAAAGTTCGAACAAGGAAAACAACTTCTAATTGTCTGCAAAAAAAAAACCACGATTTTCTATGATGTACGAAAATAGGACGAAATATTTATAATATTATAACAGAAGAACTGAAGAGAGATGAAGCAAAATTGAGCAATTCTTGCTGATACCTCCTGCCATTTTATTTAAAACTGAAATTGAAAATGTCGAAGTCGTGGTCTCAAACAGGTCACCTGAATTTTAGACCTAAAGGAATTCTAAATAAGAATAAAATTTCTGTCTCGAAAATCGTAAAAAAGTCGATCGTAGCGAGTTTTAAAAGGTTTGCAGAACTGACTTGAGAAAATTTTCAAGATTCTTGAATGAGTCTTGAAAAATCTCAGACTTAATGACCCTTTGGAATTCGTAATCACGTCTTTAAAATTCCTAACTGAGTCTGGATATTACGAAGAGTATTTTGCAAGTCATAAAGAGTCTTAAACAAGTCACCAGCAGTTTCGGTGGATTTTAAAAAAGTTTCGAGAAGCCTTAGAGACCGTCCGCTTGTCTTAATAAACCTTGTTTTGAAGAGTCTAAATTAAAAGGCTGGAAGAGCCATGAAAAATCTTCAAATAATTTTGAATAGTTCATGAGTCTTGAACAAGAACTTTACATAGTCTGAAAAAGACCCAAGAGTGTCTTAAAAAGCTATGTATAATAGTTTTAAAGTTCTAAAAAATTCTTATCATAATTTGAAAGATCATTATCAAGTATGGAAGAGTTTTAACGTGTCGTAAGCAAGTTTTAAACAGTTTTAGCGAATCGTAAGTTTGGAAAAGTTGTAAGGAGATTTAAGTAATTAATATTGAAATTAATAATAAGAAAATAAACTAAAATTAATGTTACAAAATTAGTAATAATCCCTACACTAATATTAAATAAATATAATCACTAATCAATGTAACATTCAATAATTAGCTTTGTCTTGGAGCATATAATAACATATTCTTACATAGAAATTAAAATGTTTTAATTAGCCTCAAGGACTGCAGCACCTCTCTGCTAGAGCGAAAAAATAGAACTATAATTAACGTTAAAAATATTCCGCAAGAATTACCACTCAGTTGAAAACCCAGTGGTTGAAAAAATTTGACAGCACACTTCGGAAGGTGTAATTATTCGATTTATCACGTTAGTGAAAGAAAATAGTAATATAAATTGTGTGAAACTCTATTTTCCTCTTATCTACTAGCTAAAGTACTATTGTGATGGCAAGAAAAATGATCCAAAATGGCAACAAAATTCAGTTTTCAGGTATTTGAATAGCCCCTCCCGGGATTGTATCCTACTGAGTTTCGTATGGGGTGTACAGGTAGTTACAGGAGAGAGGGAAGAGGTCAATACTTTCTTGCGTATTAATTTTGTCAGCCGTCAGCTTAGAGTATATTAAAATCGATAAAAAAGAATTCAACTAGACAGGTTATTCACATTTTAAAGACGCTATTACTTGCTAGAGAACCTTAAAGAGCCGATAAATTTAACTGATGAAGATTATCAATATCAACGAGGATCTTTGCTCTTCCAGAATTGCTACTGGGTGTCTCGGTTGTTTCAACTGTTCTCGACGAAGGGCGATTTTGCCAACTAACGAACATGGCTGGCGAAAAAATGCCTTCGCAACTTCCTCACTCGTCTTTCGCGAGTTCTAGAGGACAATAATGAAATTTGAATAACTATTCCGTTCACACCAAGCAAGCCGAATGTTGTGAATATACAGATGAAAAGGTCAGAAGAAATAACACTGAGTAGACTTTCAACATGTTGACTGATGTAGTTCAGCATGTAATTAGGCTCACGTAATTTTCCATGTTATTGTAAGGTCTGAGCACCTCAGGCCATTTTGGCGTCTAGCTTCACTCCAAGATACTTCACAACAGCTACTATTTTCCCAGTAGAGTTACAGTTGCCCCCATAGTTCCGCTTCATGTGCTATTTCATTTGCCCTTCGAAATTTGACCCTTCTTTGAATTTCAAAGTAAAAAATAGTTTATCTCAGTGATGTTCGGGTGGGGCGTATGTTCACATGGGAGTAAGCAACAGCTCGTTAATCCTCTCACTGACCAATATAGCAGTGTCCTCCGCAAAGGAGTACAGGATATCTTTCAACTCCAGCGAACTCAGGTTATTCATACATGCGAGTAGCAGAAGAGGACGTAATGCAATCCTCTGTGGAACTCCACAGCATATAGGTAGCGTAGCACTATTCGAACTTCCAGGCTCGGTAACAGTGAAATGAGTCACTTATCCTTCCCTTAAAACCAGTGTTACACAGTTTCCTCAACAGTACTCGTATTTCATGATCGACAATGTCAGAGGTCTTGAAACCTTTGTTGGTTAGAGGTACATTACAGAACGGGAATGTGTCTCCCACGTGCTTCAACCCCATTCCGAATATACCCCCGGCCCATACAGAGCAAAGGTACCCCTCACCCTCTCCCATTCTTTTCGATCTTGGGCAATCCGGGGAAAAAGTTTATTTTTGATATGACCATCAATCCCGTCCGGCCATCCAGTTTTTTTGTTTTCCTCTGCTTCTTGGTTTATGACTTAGGAACCAGAAGGTGGCTAGGTAAGACAGTCTATCTTGAGGTAGTCTCGCAAAGTGTCCCGCCTATCCCAATTTTAGGTTTCTAATTATTTGTACATAATTTTTTACGTAGGGAAGTTTTTTCCGGGTTACTTTCAGATTGATTTTGTCCTTAATGTTTATGCCTTGAATGGAGCGCATCATTGAGTTTTGGGTTGTTTCAATTTTTTTCAGTGGCCTGGCAGTAGGGGACCAGGTGGGGGAGCCGTATTTGAGAACCGGTGCAACACACATGTTAAAAATTTCACCTTTTGAATAATTTTGAAACTACCTTTGAATATGTGTATTAGTGACCAAAATTTTTTCCATGCCAGAGTGATTTTGCGGTCTACTTTTTTATCTCGGTTCTTTTTCTAATGAGACTAATTGTCCTAAATACGTTGTTTCTGAGATACCTGGAGTCTTTTTTTTGTGTGGGGGGGGGGGAGTAGTCATAATTTTGGATTCTTCAATGTTAATTGTTTGCCCCGCTTTCATTTAGTTATTAAGTCATTTCTCCCAACTCAACTAATATAAGAACTGTATCGTCTGCAAACCTTAGGTTTGAAACTTTAGTTCTGTTGATCTTTATGACTTTGTTTTTCTATTGTAGCTGTCTAAGAACTTCCTTTAAGGCAATGTTAAAAAAAACTAGGTGACAGCGGATCCCCTTAACAAACCTTCTTTCTTATTCCAAAATATTCTCCCGTTTTGTCTGCAATGATGCAACTTTCCGGGCCCGAATACATTTCTTCTATTATTTTAGTAATTTGGATTTTTTAGTGCTCGTATCATGTACTGGCGATTCAAAGAATCAAACGCTTTATTGTAGTCGATGAATGCCAAATTTATATCCCGACTGTATTCCAGGGATTTTTCTAAAACTCGGTTTATAGTATGAAGATGATCTAGTGTAGAGTAGTTCTTCCTAAATCCTGCCTGGTTTGGGTTGTTGAGGTTCCAAATAGTTTTTTATTCTCGTTTCCACGAGTTTGGAGACGATTTTCGAGATTGTTGTGGACAGACTGATTGGTCTGTAATTTCCGATTTGATGTTTATTTCCTTTTTTGAGCAGTAGAATTGTATCAGAACGTTTCCATGCTTTTGGTATTTTCCCGGAGAACCAAATTTTGTTAAAGGGAGAGGCGAGTGCTTTGATCGTCTCCTCTCCTCCATAAATAATACGAATATGTTCGTTTTCTATTCCATCGCTACGTGGCGCTTTATTTTTTTCAGATTTTTAAGCATATGGCTCTTCTTTCCGAGGTGAGAAATGGAGGTTCCGGTTCGCGTATCTCACTGGGTGAGCTGGTCAGAAATTTACTGTCATTTTTTCTTTCACCTTGTAGAAGTCGGATGCTATTTTGTTTATTTCGTACCGATCATAGGCTCTATTTCCTTTATTATCTAGTAGATACGTGGTTAGTTGTGACCCAGAAGTCAAGTTCCTAATTAGTTTTTTCATATTTTTTGTGTCCTCTAAGGTGTTAAGCTAATCAGGTCTGACCTCCAGAGGTCCTCCTCCTTTCTTTGCATAGCTTTTACTTTTTTTGATATCATATTTAGCTCAACCTTATCTTTGGAGTTTGTATTTCTTTTGTGCAGAAGTTTCCTTCTGTTTATCCAAAGGTTTCCAGGTTTTCCTTTTGCGAGGATGTAGCTGGCTCTCGTTCCGTTCCATTTTTGGTGACTCTGAACTATCTATGTAGCATAGTCTTACATAAGGTTTCGTTGTGATCTGCGACGCTTGATAGATATCAGGTTGTTCCCCTTCTTCAAGACTTCGGTAATATTAAACTTGTGCTTTCTATGTCATTAATACCAGGAATTTTGTTTATTGTTTTCTTACTATTGGTGTTGTGGGACGTATGGCGATGCACGCATGCCAAAGTGGCCCCTGAGACACCGCACCCCCGGCTCCGGAAACTACCCTTTCGAGGCATCGCATCAGTACCGAGGGGAACGCTTTGGGGCCGGGCTCGAGCCCCCATTTCTCCTGGCCGGAACGGTGCGCGCATCCTGCCAGGGCCACCGCGGGGTTCCCTACTGACCGAGGTCCGCGCTCCCAGAGCACTCGCCTGGAAATTTCAGGTCCCCCGCAGCCGGACGCGCTGCCTCTTCCTCTTCACTCACTCATCGTGTGAGACTCTTCCGATTGAAGCTCCAGCCCCTGCACTGCGGGCGAGCTCTGCTCCAGCCCTGGTGCTACGGGCGAGCTTCGCTGGATGGTATCCGCCGCCGCAGTAGCAGCAGCAACATCCGCTTCTCCTCCTTGCGTCCTCTGTCTCGACCACTCAGCCTCCATCTTCCGTCGCATGATGGCCGAAACGAAACCCGACACCCGGTTCCAACCGCTTCGGCTCCTCAACAGTTCCGGGACCAAGGTGTCCGGCGCAAGACGGTCGATCACGCCGTCTCCGGGATCGTTCGTGACCGCCCCGCGCCTCATCTCCTCCCAGGCTGTTTTCTTACTATAGTACGATTTGTTAAATCTTTAACGAATATTTACACTTATTTGAAACATCAAAATTTATTGTGTTTTTATTGTTTCGAGATGCAAGGACGATTTGGTTTTTATGTTCTTGATTGGGACTAATCCAGGTCCACCGTCTTTTTTTCTTGAACAAGCCATCCACTGCTTCGATAAGTTTTCTACTTCTGTCATTTCGTTTTCCATGGTTGTATATCCCTAGCGAGTGTTTTTCCTCTTCCCTGCTTTTGCCAATTTGGCTATTGAAGTCGCCCATGATTACAGATTTTGTTTTTAAATTTTGCTTAACATGTTCAAGGGTTTCATCCAGAAATAATAAAGAAAGAGGATCACAGAATTTGATATTTGGGAAAAATAGAAGGAAAATCAGATTCAGAATTCGGAATTCGAATTCTACTCTAGATTCACTTCTACACTGATGCTATTGTAATGTTGACGATTATGAAAGTTCACCGTGCAGTGCTACTTTATCCTTCACCCTTTTTGCAATTTAGTAACGTTCCGATTTCACAAAATTGAGGGTTTCTTAATTCTGAAGAAACAGAAAAGAAAATACAAAAAACTTCTCGATGAAGATTTAGGTTATAAGAACGTTCAATCCGCCGAGGTACGGCAGTACAAGTCCGAAAAGTCCGGTGTCTATCACACTGCTTCGCTGGAGTAGGATTAGGATTATTTACGGCGAACTGAGTCTGCAATTTTATTCACATCAGTGAATGCGTATTGCTGCTCATTGATATTTCGGCAGTTTGGTTGTTCAGATGCTAACCGCGTTTCAAAACCGACTTTGGGAAACGATTAAGTAGCGAGACGAAATAGTTGGTGATGATGATTTCTTCGTAATAGGAAAATGCCTACATTTTTCTTTCCCTTCTAATGAACTGAAATTTCGTAACATTTGTGAGAGGCTGCAGCTAGACCGAAAAAAGTAAATGAGCACTCGATTAGTTGAGTAAGCCATCTTGCTTACAGAGACATACTAGTTGCCAAGAGGGCCAGCCTCCCCCATCAAATGCTTTCCAGAGTTGACAGATTTATTAAAATCGACTGCAAATATATTTCAGTATCTTCGCTTGGCTCTTATCTCGTTCACGCACTACTGAATTTGTATCCAAGATATTTATATTGATCACTCTACATTGTTTCCTATGCTTACGTCACTCTCTACTGGTGAGAATCACGGAAACTGATCAGTTCGAATTCCTGGAATATGGTTAAAAGAAAAGTTATGAGTAAACTGATGGCAAGTATCTACACTGCATGCAGATATGTGCATTGGTATATGGATATGTTTTGGGGCTGGAAACACGTGCCACTCAATCACTATAGGCATGTCCACGTTATCCGATATCGTTGAACGCACGCACAACTTGGAATAGTAAATATCATGAAGTAACAATTGCCGTGATGACGTTATCGTAGTCACATTCTCGGTGTTAGTTATCTATCAGCTCGGTTCTTATTTTTAAACTTACTATTTTTACACCTCTCACCCGCTGAAATTGTTTCTTTGTGTGAAAAAATGATAAATTTAAAATTTTAGCCCAATTGATCAATAGTATTAACCCGACCCCCCAAGCTTTAGAAGTTTTAAGCCTTAATAACAGGCCTTGTCGGGTAAGTAAGCATTATAGCGCTGTGGGCTAAGGATAATATGTGAATTAAATCGATATTAGATTCGTGTTGAGTAGTCAATACAGAGAACAGGGATGATAATGAGACATCATATCCATATGGTAATCTTTGACATTTTTCCCTCCCCAGATGGGGGAAGCTGTTGTACCTTGATACTAATTTTAGTCCAACGCTCATTTTTCCACAAGATTTAAGCCATAAGCTGAAGCTTCTTGGGCAATTGAGTCAGCTACAAGTTTAAACCAAATGTGCTGTAAGCTGTATGCCTTAAGCATAAGCCATATTCTTTCGGCTGACTTACGATATCTTTTCAGTTTCTAACATGAGAGAACAGTTTTAATTTTTCCCCCCTAGTTTCCGATTTCCCTTTTTTGTATTTGTTTCTCGAATCCGAGGGAAAAATATTTCGAGAAGAGTCGAGATTGAAGACATTTCCGGTAAAGATTTTTCATAAGCTATAGGTTTAAGCTATAAGCCATAAGCTTAAGCCAATCACCTCATAAGCTATAAGCATCAGCCATATAGTCAAGGTTGTAAGCAAAAGCCATAAGTCTAAGCCTTATTGATTAGCTTATCATCCCTGCTTAAGAAGTTTGGACAGCATTTTGAGGATTCTTGATGAATCTCAATGAAACCTCAACGTGCCTTGATAAGTCTGAATAGATTCCTGCGAAATCGTGGTCTTGATGAGTATGAGTTTTCACTTGGTGGAGCGTATGGCGATGCATGCATGCCAAAGTGGCTGGCCCCGGAAATTACCCTTTCGAGTATCGCATTATTAACCAGAGGAACGCATTGAGGCTGGCCCGAGCCTCAATTTCGCCTCTCCGCTCAGACGCGGATCCAGAATTGAATTGGGGGGTGGATCCTAGAGGGTAATTTTTTTCTGTGATTGCTTTTTATGAATGAAGTGCAAAGTGCTGCATAAAAAAGTTGTATATTATTATTATTATTTTTAAAGTAGGGGGGATTTCCCTCCCCTTGTATCCGCGCTTCGGATTCGCGCTGTCCGGCCCAAAAGTATATTAAGTTATATAACGACCTTGACAAGTTTTAGTGACTCTAGGGAGAGGCTCATGGACATTTGATGAATCCTAATCAAATCTGAGAAGTGGCTGTATGACCAAGTGGTAACAGGCACAACATTTTACTCCCTCTAGACCCCTAATTTTTACTTTCGGAAGTGTTTTAAATAGAAGTTCTTCACATTATGTTAGAATTTGGTGCCTGTTCTTGCCTTCCTTCAGAAATTACTGGGGGGTTGGAAATCTGAAATTTCCGAAATGCGCTCAAAATATTTATTACATTTACATATGCTTTGATTTTTTGTATAAAGATAATAGAAGACTGTATATTGCTATTGTCTGTATCACTACCAGCCCGTTAACAAATATGATTCATATCGCGGTGTTTGGTAGTAAACATTTACTACATCCCCTGTCATTATTTATGCAAGTGCTACATAAATGAAAAATCACGCTGGCGAGTTGGGTTAATTTTATTGGATCAGGTTGAAACGTGTACAAGATCATTTTTTCATTAAAAGGAACAACTTTGAGGGATGAGCTATATGAATATCAAAGAAAAAAAATTTCACATCTATAGATAAGGATGGGCTATTATCCATATTCGGCGTCAGTCGGCATTCTCAGTGTCGATAGGTCGAAACGTGACGCCTAATATTCGTTGATGACCAGCAAAAAGACTTATCCACGTCAAAAAGGGACCCACATAATTCACATATGTGGTAACCTAGCTTTGCGGTTTCCGGATGATCAAGGCAGTTAATATCGAATATTAAATTGACACTGAAAACCGTATATTCCTATTATTTCTTGTCCGTCCTGATAATACATTCCTGCCCGCTTCTTTCGATTCTTATCGACTTTTCCTAAAATTACTTGACTTCCTTGACCTAACGAGAGAGGGAGAAAACTCACCGATGATCATCGTGGAAAACGCGGCAGCGAGGACTCGGTTCTTGGACGTGACCTAAGAAAGATCACAGGAGATTAGTAACTGCACATTTCCGTCTCTGGACCAAATTTGAGTCTTTTTTTTTTCTTGCGAAGTCTAGTGAATATTTAGGTGCGTGATTCGTTTTCGTTAGAGCAAACCCAGTATCGCGTATTTTACGTACCTGGAATTTGTGATTGCGACGATTTGATACTTCCCGGAACACGTGTGGAAACGTCGAGATCTCACGTCCGTTAAATGCCCACGATCAACCCGGAAGGTCCGAATTGCCCGATCTTCACCGAAGAAGTCTCACCGTGTTCAACTAGATCCTAAGTTTCGAGTATAAGCAACGTACATTAATTTGTCGCTGGTTGTTTTAATTACACGTTATCTCGTACCTGCGTCTTTCCTGCCTGCCATCCGACCAGAGTAAGATCAGGTACTCGAGGCATCTCGACAACTTTTTTGCAAATAAATCTATTGGGTTTTTACAGTTTTTGAAAAAGTAATAAATTTCATTAAATTGGAATAAAATACTCAGCCAAACCCTGAGTTACCTCGCAAGCCGTCCACGTAAGATCACCTAAGCCTCCCGCGCTCGATACCTCCGCCCTGTAGACCACTTTTGCTAGTCGTGACCCTGCGGTGGTTCTAACGAGTCCCGACGCTCCTTCTTTTTCCCAAGAAGCCTTGCCGTCGCATATCGAGATATCGAATCCAAGTTTACCGATATGGCTGTATTAGGGATGCGCCTATGGAATCCAGGCAATGCGATCCTAGCCGCCCCCAATTGATTAGGTTCTTATTTTCTTCACAAATGAGTGACAGTGTCTTTTATATTTAATTATTTGAACGTAAATGTTCTTGGATATCACTCAGTTAACAGTGCGCAACTATCTTATTATAGTTCTCATTCCCATGATTGAGTTACACATTAACTATGTGTAGTCAAGGTAGTTCCGTTTCAACCCTCCAGCGCCTGATCTCTGGAATACTTAGATTGTGCAATTTTGAAGAGCTCTCGTGGGATCATGATTACATTGGTTCTCCAACTTCTAAATACTTTTCACTGGCGATCTTCTCAATACTGTCCGAAGTTTGTAGCCAGCTAATGGCTACCAGTTCTCTCATAGTGTGAAAGATATGGAGGAAGGTTGAAATTTTAATTCATGATTTTGAAGTGTTTTTTTGTTTATGTTGTTTACTTTCCCCGCCAATACATGTTTGGGACATTCAAGGTGCCGTGACCCTCTGCTCTCCAACGTATATTTCTGTGTAAGTTGCCCTGCCGGGCTACGGTATGCGTAGCACAATGCCAGCGTCCAACAAACGTCTTTTATCTCCTGCATTCCTGTACTTCCTGTACGCGGTCTTTTCAAAACCACTTTTTTCTTCCTATTCTCATGACTCACTCTCCTTTTTCTTCCTCGATCGGCCAGGTAGGACATCAGTTCAGTTAGAATAGATGTCTAGCATTCACGAAGGTCTGTTTCTACTATCGTTCAGTTAATACACGCGCAGTGGCGTATGAGGGGTTCCCAAAGGTGGGGCACAATAAGGTTTCCAAGGGAGAAAAAGTCGAAAATTGAGGTATTTTTTAAAAATCGCCAATATTAGAGGACTATGTAAAAATATTGAGGGGCACGTGCCCCCGTCACCTCACGCTTCGCCACTGTACACGTGCCTTTTCTGCTCTCTCGTTTCTTTAATTTCGAATGCCCTCGCTGCGATCCAGACTAGAAACTTGTCCATTTCGTCCAAATCTTGAAAAATCTGCAAAGTTATGCGTATATACCTAAATTTCAGGCATTAATTTATATCTAAGTATTTTATGACGCTTTAAAAAAGCGTGTAACAAATATGACATGTGAGGATGATTTTCACAGAATATGGTTGTATCATATTTGTTACATAAGGAAGGGACATGTATTGGTGGATCTACATTCGAGTCGGCGACATGTCGCGGACACACTTTCAGCATTTAAAAGTTCGTCTGCGACACGTCGCCGGCTCGAATGTAAATCCATCATATGTCAAGCATCTAAATATTTTCTCGGTTTGATCTATTTCTGTGGCTTATAATTTGGTAATTTTCGAAAACTCGTGTTTATTGAAATTTTCGATGCTTTTGGGACATTGAACGTGGCCTCCCTCTGTATCTATGCACATGTTATCTAGAATAGCGCCCATCGCTGTTTGCGCCCTCGATCTGAATTTAACTTCTTCAAGAGACTCAAATATTTCTAAATTCCTTTCCCTGGAGGCAAAAGGAATTCCGAAATCGTCTATATCGAGGGGCACCAGAATAAACTTTTTGTGCAGTGCCATTATTCCCCGGCATAATAACTCTGGGGAAGAATCCAGTGACTCCCAGATAGAAACGCAGTTTTGATGAGTAGTACGCGGGTCTACTCCAATTTTTGGCAATTTTTTTTTGTTGTAAAGATGTGTTCCTGACACTGCTCTGCATGTTTGTGATACCAGAAATGTCCCAGGAATGCCGCGAAAGGCTCGAAATTATCTTGGCACATTATCAACGAAAATACAGACGATGAAGCAGTGTAACCAGTTTTTGTATCTCCTCGAAAATTTGCCAAAATGGAGTTCTCGGATTTGACTCTAGGGCCACGAGTAGTAGGTCAGTATTATCACCAGCGCCATCAAATTTCGATGGTTTCGATCAACTAGAAGACCTGATACTGGGATGAAGATTTTGATTCCTTCCCTTTGGATAAGGAGTTTGCAGAATTACAGAATATGGAGCCTAAAATCAAGAATGTTTGTAGGGCACTTAAAGTTTGTGAGTATCACTACCCTCTTCCGGGGGGTGGGGCAAACATTTTTCAACAAGAACGACCCAGAGACGGACACTTTGGCACTTTGATGAAAACAATTCGGGGAGAAGACACTTCACGATAACAAACACTTCTTATTCCAAGAATGAAAGCGTGGGTTTTATCAATAATGAAAATATATTTTGTAAAATCGGGAGCAAATGCCTGGTGTGCCTCCTCTCGGGGGAGTTTATCTCCAACCTGATGCTTACCATATTGAACTGACTATATTCAGACGTGATACAACCAAAAAATTTGTAAAAGTAATTTTTTAAACTTGTACTCCGGTACTCTTCTTCAGTTGACTGTAATTTTGGCCTCGGAACTATTAAGTAGCTAAATTTTCAGCATTTTCCGTCCTAAGTTGCTGAAAACCAACAGAAAATCGTGAGAAAAAATTTGTTCCACTTTGCCGTATAGGAATGGGAATTAAAGGGTTAACAAATTCTTGAGAGGGTATATAAGTACAAAAAATTTCAACAAGAATTTGACAAAAATATTAGTTGCAAGGTAAATAAAATCACATGTACCTAATTTTCCCAACTAAGTGTTGGAATTTTCCGGAGCATACAAATGATGTTACAGTCTTTTACACCAGATCTCCCTTCCCGCTGACCTTCATTGTGGTTTTGTCTGTCTTGTGTCTGTTAATTTATTATTATTAAAATAAGCGTGTCCTACTTCACGTAGCGACACGAAGACTCTCTGTGGCCTATTTCCAGAGATAATTTCAACGTTCCTCAAAACTCTGGCTCTCTCTGTGTCCCAAGGGCTGAAACAATCTTACTTGCACTCATTAGAGTGATAAGGCGAAAAGTAGGAAAGCTAATGACAACGACCTCTACATGTCAGAAATAATATCAACTCGCAGTGTTCTCCGTCCGCTCTAACAGCCGCGTTCTCAACTACACAACGTCGTGTTGGCCCCGTGTTGCAAGATAGCGCTGCCGACCCAAATTTGGTGAAATGTTCAACAAGTGATATCAACCAACGTATGGGCGGTATATTCCAACAAAACAACTTTTGTCGTGCTTGACAGCTGCAAAATTGAATTCTAAAAAGCAAGCGACTCCGATTTTCTGATTATTTGAGTAAATCTCGTTGTTGGTTAGTTTCTTGCGATTCTTCTACCGAGAAAATTCATTACTGAAAATCGAGAGTTACGTGGTGGTGATATTTTTTTCTCGAGATTCGAATACCACAGTAGCTTTTGGATCGCATAGTTTAGTGAAATTATAAGAGCTTCTAACTCGAGCTTGAGGCCATAGCAGTGACGGAATTTGTGGGAACCTGTCATGGTATTTGCTCCCTAATGCTTGGGTCTGAAATAAGAATGATATTCTTTGTGATCTATAACGAAATTCTGGATGCGCTACTGATTTCTGTCCTTATCAAGATGGTGAAGAGAGTTTATTCCTATGCACTCAATTTAAAGCCAAAAAAAACCCCTCGGTTCCATGGACCCTGATATTATTTTTCCGTCTAAGTTAGAACAAGGTAGATAGAAATATAAGTTTGACTGCTGAATGAGAAAGTAAACAGTACTTAAAAAATTATATCGGTGGCTCTGTAACAGGAGTAGTTTACTTAAATAGCAACGTATACGTAGCAAATGCTGTTCTAAATATCGGAGATTATTCATTTATGACTCTTAATAGAAAAAGAGAGCTTGAGATCTGCTTTTCTTTCAATAGCTGGTGTTGCTGCTGTCCTCCGACATCAAATTGGAATTCAGTCTTCTGTTCAGATTACTTTGAATGCCCTTTCCCAACAGGGGGTCGAATTCTAGTATTCGACTTACTCCCCAACATCATATAGCGTGTAGATGAGCAGGGCTATTTCACCCACCTCCCGAATTTTGATTCCTTCATCAAACATACTCAATCGTTTGTTTTTGTTTGTATAGGTTTACTCTGGATATCCCATCGTTTGTACACAAACCCGTGTTCATCTAGGCTGAGTCTGGGGACGGGAAAAATAAGAGCCCTGTATAGTTATCTGAAATTTTGACCCTGGACTAGTGGCATTCGTTTGTGTTTCGTTTGCACAAGTTTGTGAAGCATGTTCTGTCATTTGTACACGAACCCCTCTATAATAATCTTAAGGGACTGTCAACTTCGTTTATACAGATGCACAGGGAGTTGTACGTATTTGCCCCCCCTTTTTTATTGCAAAGTCAGATCTTCTCAGAATAAAAATGGATCTTCAAGAAAAACAACAAGGAAAACAAGAATTACAAAATCAGAAACTAGAGACGATAAGTACAAAAAAAAAATCACAAACATGACAAGGAATAACCTAAGCTAATCGAGGACACAAAATTAAACAAATCAAAACAAATAACAAAATGAAATGAAGATCAATGGGACACCACTTTCTCATCAATGCCAAAAGTTTTTATTTGGACGGCATTTATCGGCCCGTCAGAAAAAGAGATATAAACAACGAAAATCAGAGATTTGCATGACAAAAAAAGAACTACACGACAAAGTAATTGTTTATTCATCTGAGAGAATTTGGTTGAATTTCTGGAAAATTGTGGACGTCACCGGCAAGGATTTTGTTAAATTTACAACTGAACCCAATTCGATGCCGAAAATCTTCAACCTATTTGAATACAAAATTTCAGATAGATTCATAAGAAATAGTATCCACCTGAAAAATTCATCAAAATTATTTTGATAAAATCCTAAAAGTAAAAACCTTGATGAAATTGAAAATTTTATAAATTTAATTCAGTGAAAGTTTTTAATTGACTGGAATTCGGATATTCAGCCAGAAAAAATTTGAAAAAAATGTGGAAATTTTAAAAATTTGACAGTATTGAATTTGATACTAGGTATTTTCAAGTAATATTAGAATACCGGAGTTCAGCCTACTTCATGGAAGATTATATGGTCAGTTTGGGAAAATTATCCAAGTATCCAAGAGTTGTGACAAAATTTCAGGGAAAAAATCCTCAAAATTAAAGAAAAAAAGTCATAAAATTGAAAATCAAACGTATTTGATATCATGACCTTTCAACCAACTCTCATACAAAAATTTGGTAAAATTCATGAAAATAGAAGAATAATTGAGTAATGAAAAAAGTGTTGTAAGAAATGTGATAATTATAGAAAATCAGGAACGTAGGAAAACTGAGATAAGTTCGATATCACGAGTTTTTGAACAACTCGTATTCGAAAACTCTGCAACAAATATTAATTAAAAATGTTCGTCACCTCTTAGAAATTCGGTCAACAGTCATAATATGGCAGGAAAAAGTTTGTAAAATGGATATGGATTCGATATCTGAAATATCTACAAAACTACAGGTAGGTATAAGAAATCTCTGGAAAGTGGTCTTTGAAAATTACTTTATATGAAGATCAGTTTAAATCAATATGAAGTTTGGATTTGGATACTGTCGTGATGTCGCGGAGCCCCTCGGGCTCTTTCCGGTTGTCGCGAATGGATCGACGTAAAGACGGGGGTTCCACAGCGTGGACCCCGGGGCTGTCGGTTAACGAGCCCCCAAGTCAACGGTCCTCGGCCTGATAAGTGACTTGGCCGAGCCGAGTTGATGTGTGCAAGTTTTATTTCGGCAAATAGTACAGTTTGATACTTTGCTTATTACGTTAAGTAAATGATACTACAAGACAGCAAAAGGCTTTAGTAGAGCGTACGACACGACATAATTCATAGGTTACGGTAAGTTACGTTAAATGTTCGAAGTCCCAGATCCGGACGAGTAGGAAAGTGGATATGACTCCACCTAACTTTTGAGTGAGAACAAGACTAAAGTCAAGACCGAGATTTCGGCCCATGTAGTGAGTTTAAGGCACGAGTTTCGCAACTCCGAGCTCGGCCTACTTGAGAGCGAGTTCTCCCAGATGTGGCAATTTTGAGAGCAACAAACTTGTGTGCTAAATTGGGGTTTCGGAGATAGGTCGTCGGGGGAGTAGAGTGACGTACGAGTCCGGTTGTCGGATTTAAAAATCTATCGATTGGTCTTCTGTGTTTTTCGTGGTGTAGGTATGGCCAATGAGGTTTGGGATATACAAGGCGTGATATGTTTAATTGGTGAAAGAGGTATCGGTGGGAGATGATGATGTAATTTCGCACGTCGCCTGTCATCCGCGAAAGTACGACGCGTGTAGATGATTCATCGCTGAAATGATGTGACCTATATTTTTCGGTGCGGGGACCGGTTGTGCCATGATTCGGATGGATCTTTGATTTTGCTAAAAATAGCCGGACTGGTCGTCTGTGTGACGTCTAGCCTGATGGCGTGCGAGAAATATGCCTTCGGAATTTGCGGAGGTGTATTGGTGCGATTCTCGTCACGACAGATACCCCGGTTGGATTAGAAATCTGATGTACTCATGATCAGCAATCTCGTATTTCAAGTCAAGTCGAAATTTTGGCTTTTCAACTCAACACTAGAGCCAAATGGAAAATCTTACGACTTATTTGGTGTCAGGAAACACTCCTATTCTGATAATATTTTTTCTATTTTTCATGATAAGTCAAATTTTATTTCTTTTGAGCCCGAAATTTGGCTTTGTGGAACCAAATCAGGATCGGCCTAAAGATCTGATGAGGCATTTGTAATCTGTGATCAACAATACCCTTATTTCGATACCCAGTTCGAGTTTGGGATTGGC
Source organism: Acanthococcus lagerstroemiae (assembly GCA_031841125.1). NCBI lineage: Eukaryota > Metazoa > Arthropoda > Insecta > Hemiptera > Eriococcidae > Acanthococcus > Acanthococcus lagerstroemiae. The sequence continues at coordinate 17,126,198 of CM063113.1, read as the reverse complement.
ATGTGTTCAAACGCAAGACTCCTTTTCCAAGGTAGGGGGAGGGCTGAACTTCACCAGCCTCCAAAACTACGTAGCTGATACAGAAATGATTGAATATGCTGTAAATGAAATAGAAACGATAGCCACTAGTCCGGTATTTAAATTACCGTGTCGGATGCTACCTGTCCACAGTTTCGGATTGACCCTCTGTCATATCTAAGCAGGGGTTGTATGTACATGCGATAACCCTATCCTTACTAACGTCCATTTTTAAGTAAACCGTCCGGCGACGCGAGCGTCTAACAAATGTATTTTATCTCCTGCATTTCTGTACTTCCAGCAATGTCCTTCTTTTTCTTATTCTTTCATGACTCACACTCCTTTTTCTCCCTCAATCGGTCAGGTAGGACATTTGTTTAGTTTAGTCACATTTTGTATATTTTATTACTCGCATTAAGACTTACTTTTGCTACTTCATCAACTAATACAGCCATCTTCGTGATTTCGTTTGCCCTCGTTGCGATCCGGACTGAACATCTCTCTCTCTCTCTCTCTTTCTCTCTCTATCTCCTTCGCTCTTTCGTACAATTTTCGAAAAACGCACAAGGGTATGATGTGTAGGGGGTTCATGTAAAAACGACGGAATATGCTGTACAAACGTGTACAAGCGATGTGCACATGAATTCCACTGGTCCGGGGTCAAAATTCATTCCAGTTACAGGAACTTCTTCCATTCCACGAATTTGCTTTAGCTGTAAAGGAATAGGGGTTTGTATACAAAGAATGGCGAATAACCGTGGGTGGAGGCTCTCATTTCTCCAGCTCTAAATTTGCCCTCAGCTATAAATGAACAGAGATTGGTATACAGACAAAGAACAAACAAAATCTCCACGAATGTCGCTAGTTCGGGGTCAATATTTTATCCATGGGGGGCTCTCGTTTCTATAACCCCCGGATTTATTCTAAGCTGTAGAGGAAAAGAGGCTTGTACAAACGAGGAGCTGTGTCCTCTGCAGACCTGTAAAAACGAAATAAATACACCGTGGTATGTTTGAAGGTGAAATTCGAAATCGGGAGGATGGGAGAGGAGAAATAGACCTTAGATTAGCAAAAGGATACAATTCTTCTACGTTGGCCACGAAGGACAAAAATACTCTGGAACTTCAAGGCATTAGTCCATTACAATGTGAAACGACAGGACAAAAAAAGAGATTTCTTCCCCAGGTAAATAGGCGAAACGTTTTATTAAATTCGAAGTGAACGAGCACACTTCAAAGTCCGACTGACCGTTACTGTTTTTTCTGATTTTTTTTATTCTGCTCCTTTCTATTCGGCTATATTATATTGACATAACACTCGAAGACTTCTCTATAGCATTTTCAATTCAACCTTGCGAGCCCATTGTTTGTTTCGTACACGTAATAAAAACTTACAGAGCGTTTCATTCTATTTCGACTTTTCCAGCCTTTATGGTCGACTCCATTGTCCAGGTTTTTCTATCTTTCTCTGTTTCTCTTTTTAGCGACTTTTCCTATTTTGATGTAGCATTTGATACGCATTAGAGAATAGCGTTTCTTGGTCGTTTCAGAAATAGACCTCTCTTTGTGACACGATACACAGTCCACGCCGGCGTTTTTTTTTTGTTTTTTTCCCCCCATATTTTAGGTCACCGATGTGGTGATAAAGTGTCCAGATAAGGGGAGGGGGATAATCGTAGTTACAAATGCGTTCGTAGATTTCCAGATTAGTCAGATTCGACGGGAAAATTCGATTTCCACAGTATGTCACGTCGACTCTTACATCCTCGACGAGTTTCTCATTCGAACTCGATTTTGTGCGCGGAATGTCGCAAGAATGCAGACGAAATTCTCTCGTTCTTGTAAATTGTATTTTGTACGCGAGCGTCGAGCTAAAAGAATTATACTCGCACTCGGTTAGTCTGCGATTAACAAAAAGGATCTGTTATTGCGAGCTGGGATTCTGTAATAAAGAAGAAAGAAAGAAAAAAAACTGGAATTTTTATACAGTGAAGTAATTTTTGTACACGAGGCAAACGGCAGCATTTGAACGTAACGATTCTTCGACCAAAGTTACTTACAAGGCCTTGGAGGCAGGGCCGAGTAGGACTAAACAAGTCGCCGGGAAAATTAGTTTTGCTTGCCACCACCGTAAAAATCAGAGGACAGAATCGCCCCTACTCCTTCACCGAAGGTAAGAATTGAAAAGATGACATTCTATATCATGATTGTCGTTTTTCCTACGTTCCCTTTGTTTTTTCACCATCCACCCCCACTGTCTAATTATCACCTGTCCACAGAACACATTTGAAGGCGTGAAGTTCAAAACATGCTATGTAGCAATGTCAAAAGTTTACAGGAGAAGCAAAAAACTGTTTCAGTTGAGGCAAAGGGAGTTGGTTTGGAAAAACGGGTGCTCAGCCAATTCTCTGAAGCTTCATACACATGTCCGTGTACAAATTTTGGGGCTCAGTCATGCCTGCGCTGAGAAAATGAGAATTCCCGTTGCGCACATCCTACGTGCATGGGAAAGACAAAGTAAAACATCCTAAGTGCCATCAATATTAAACGGAGTTAGAATGTTTTGCGTGGATCGCTCGCCGGCGCATGTGCGTGCTGCGATCTTTGAGTTGAAATTAGAAGTACTTTGAGGCTCTATGAGCAGTTAGAATGTTTAGTATTGTATGGCCGGTGGTCATTAGAACAGTTTGCATGCACGAAACCACTTTTGCAAAAGTTGGCACATAAGATGTTTTGAACTTCACGCCTTCATTAAAAAAAATTTACATATCATTTTTGAATCTTTTTCTTGGGTGATACCTTGCCGTGGTGAGGAGACTTAAGTGTAAAAAAATAAAATAAAAAATACTCTCTTTGAGGTTGTATATTGTCAGAATCGCGACCAAAAGCGCCTAGGAGAAATCAAACTCCGACAGATAAACCCTGTTGAAAGCAATAAAAAACTACAAAAGTACAAACTCTTTCAAGGAAATGTAGCTTTTTCAAATATTAATTACTGACGATGGTGTTCCAACAGGTAAATAATTTTTCCGGACGTATAAAGCTCCCCATTCGGATGTATGGGAGGGAGCTAATTGGGGGAGCATCATCATCAGAAAGCTTTAAAAAGAAATTCGCAATTAAAATAGGAACTTGGAATGTGAGAAGCTTGAATGGAGTTGGCCGATTAGAGAATCTTAAGAGAGAAATGAAGAGGCTTAACCTAGGAGTAATTGGAATAAATGAAGTAAGGTGGAAAAAAGTAGAATGATTTTTGGTCAGGAGACTTTAGAATGATAAATACAAAGGGAATAAAAGGGCAAGAAGGCGTTTGATCATCATCATTTCCGAACACTTTCTACAATTTTCAATTTTCTTTTCAGAAAAGTGTTAATAGTCAGTGAAATCTTAATTACGCAGCGTTTTAAGAAATCAATTTCAGCGTTTTTGCATGAGATTTTCGAGTGGAGCAATAAATTTTGTTTTATAATGCAGTTGTTGTATTCCTGTGGATGATTGCTTCAACAGAAGATTTTTACGAGGACGAGTGTTAGTTGATAATTTTATTGATTAAAAGTAATAATGATAATAATTTCAATTTCAATTTCAATGCCCTCAGCACGTCGAATATGCAACCCAACATACACCAATCGACGTTTTTGAAACCGCTGATTTCTCTGGGGGGAACTAATGAAACGCGAAAATCTCCGGACTGGAGATAGCTAGAGGAAAACGGTTTGAACTTTTGTTAGCAAAATTATCTCCTCTTTCGAAAGTGTCAACCCGTTTTGCTGTAGCTGCCTCCAGTCCAAAGATTTTCTCATTTTATTAGTTCGCCCCAGAGAAACTAGCGATTTCGAAAACGTCAATTGGTGTATGAGAAATAGCATATTCAACTCATTGAAGGCGTCACAATTTTAATTCGAGTTTTTGAATATTCTGGTAATGCCTTCGGCACGTCGATTATGCAACCCAACATACACTAATTGACGTTTTCGAAATCGCTAATTTCTCTGGGGGGGGGGGGAACTAGTAAGACGCAAAAATCTCCGGACTGGGAATAGCTAGAGGAAAACGGTTTGAACTTTTGTTAGCAAAATGATCTCCTCTTTCAAAAGTGTCAACCCGTTTTGCTGTAGCTGCCTCCAATCAAAGATTTTCTCATTTTAATAGTTCGCCCCAGAGAAATTAGCGATTTTGAAAACGTCAATTGGTGTCTGAGAAATAGCATATTCAACTCATTGAAGGCGCCTCCACTTTTCCGAATATTCCATTCACGCCTTCAGTATGTCGAATATGCAACCCAACATACAACAATTGACATTTTCGAAATCGTTAATTTCTCTGAGGGGAACTAATAAAACGCGAAAATCTCCGGACTGGGGATAGCTAAAGGAAAACGGTTTGAGCTTTTGATAGCAAAATGATCTCCTGTTTCGAAAGTGTCAACCCGTTTCGCTGTAGCTGCCTCCAATCCAAAGATTCGCCCCAGAGAAATTAGCGATTTCGAAAACGTCAATTGGTGTATGAGAAATAGCATATTCAACTCATTGAAGGCGTCACAATTTTAATTCCAGTTTTCGAATTTTCTGGTAATGCCTTCAGCACGTCGATTATGCAACCCAACATACATCAATCGACGTTTTTGAAATTGCTAATTTCTCTGGGGGGAACTAATAAGACGCGAAAATCTCCGGACTGGGAATAGCTAGAGGAAAACAGTTTGAACTTTTGAGAGCGAAATGATCTCCTGTTTCGAAAGTGTCAACCCGTTTCGCTGTAGCTGCCTCCAATCCAAAGATTCGCCCCAGAGAAATTAGCGATTTCGAAAACGTCAATTGGTGTATAAGAAATAGCATATTCAACTCATTGAAGGCGTCGCAATTTTAATTCGATTTTTCGAATATTCCGGTAACGCCGTTGGTACGTCGATTATGCAACCCAACGTACACCAATCGACGTTTTCGAAATCGCCTATTTCTCTGGGTGGAACTAATAAGACGCGAAAATCTCCGGACTGGGGATAGCTAAAGAAAACGGTTCGCACTTTTGAGAGCGGAATGATCTCCTCTTTTGAAAGTGTCAACCCGTTTCGCTATAGCTGCCTCCAATCCAAAGATTGTCGCATATTATTAGTTCGCCCCAGAGAAATTAGCGATTTCGAAAACTTCAATTGGTGTATGAGAAATAGCATATTCAACTCATTGAAGGTGTCACAATTTTAATTCGAGTTTTCGAATTTTCTGGTAATGCCTTCGGTACGTCTATTATGCAACCCAACATACACCCTCTCTCCGTCATCTCCGGTATTCCTTCCTCCTTCCACCCTCAGTATGCCCTCGTAAAAACTTATTGCTACCTCAACAATATCTTCTCGATTTTGAGTCATTTTTCCTCTCTGATCACTTAGCTTCAGCATAACCTCTCTCCCGCCACCGAGCTTCCGCCATCGAGCTCCCGCCTGACTTTTTAGTGGACCAACTTTCTTCCAAAATACGTATCTTGAATTTTTTCCTCATCATATTTTTGAATAAAATCTTCTCCAACTTTTTTCTTCACCAATTTTTGTATTTCAATTAGCTCAACTTTGTCAAATGGTGTTTTCTTTTTATTTTGCCAAAGGGTATTCTTCCTGTGAATCAACTCGATAGTCTGTTTCGAGAACGTAGGAGGGTTTCTCTTCAGCCGTCTTCACTCCAAATTCTTCAACTGTCAACCGTGTTTTTTAAAGTTGGGACCATTCTGTTGTAGAAATTTTCCTGGACTTTCGTTTCCTCTAGCGCTGATTTTAGTTTCTGGCATACATACTCGTACTGCCTCTTTCTTTCTGACTGGGGTGATCCACCTTCCTCCTCCTGTACCTTTCCTTTGATTTTTATGCTGGATTCTCTGCGGGATGCTCAATTTACAGCGTGATGTGCGGTGGTCTGATGAGAAGCCAAATGTTGACATGGTTGTTACATCTTGAACTACTGCCAGGTCATTTATTAGTAAGTGATCAATCTCATTTTTGGTTTTCCCGTCTGGCGATATCCATGTCTATTTTCCTTTTGACTTTTTTCTTGTAAGAAGTGTTTGCTATACGTCAGTTAAATTTTTGGACCATTCCTACAAATCGTTCCTCCCTGTCGTTTCTCTCCCCAGACCAAATAGACAGCAGTGTTTTGAGTTTGCCTCCCCTCCTACTTTTGCATTGAAGTCCCCATAGTCAAATTAACCAAAACGAACCAAAAATGACAGAATGTACCAGAAAAGGTGCCAGATACTGCCAAGAATATTGAAAATGTGTTAAAACATACCAATATTGTTGAAATCACCAAACATTGTACCAGAAAAGTTTATATGTACAAAATCCAGCAACGCTGAACTAATATGAATTTAAAGAGCATTATTTCTCTGGATATTTTTGGTGCTCGTACTTCATCTGCTCTGTCTCACTGTCTCGACTAACAAGGCAGGTTAGCAATATGATTGGAAAACTCGAAAACTGCACACCAAAATAACTTATTTTCGCTTCTGATACGCCATCGACACCTGCGTGCGTTTAATTTCGTACCATCTATTAAAGAGATTAATATTGTGCTCTTCGGCTTCTGATAGGTACGCCGCTGCATCTTCGAGAGAAATTTCCAATTCGATGGGTGAAAATGAATTTCGACAAAGTTTATGCTGTGTATTTACAAAATATGATTTATGTGCTGGCGAAGTTGCCGAAGTTGTAATACTCGCTAGTATTTACCGCACGCCTTGCTGATCTTTACGAAGCGTCTCATCAAATTCGAATCCGTTTTCTCGAATTCTCTTCGACTCGGCACACAGCGCGAGTCTTGCTCCCCAAGTCACGGCTAATCCGGCTAAATGATTCGGAAGTTGAATAAAAAAACACGATACGTTAACATGCCGGCTGTATCGGTTGCGGTTGTTAATTAATTGGACCTCGTACGTGTTGGTGACGATTTTCGTGACACCGGCGCCCGGTATATCTGTAAAAAATTGCCGTTTTCAACGGCTATTTATCAAAAATGATATTCCAGCGTCCGCCTTTCAGTCCAGGAGAGTACGAAAAAAAAAACGCACGAGGTGGTCGGCGTGCAAAAATTAAAATATTGTAGCACGTAGTGATAACCGCCGCTTGTGGAAAACACCTCGCAGAATCTAAACGATAACCCGCTGACATCGCTCGTTCACCTCTACCTGGCGCGAAAGAAAAAAAAAAATGAAAAAATTAAACACCAACTGTTATAACGATGATTAATAACGTAATATTTCATGAACTTTACCGAAAAAAAATTAGTAGCGTGAAATTACCTTTTCCTTCCAGAATTTATGATGACCTTCTCATTTTTTTCGCTTTAGATTTTCATTAATGTAACCTCGAAAAAATCAACGGTGATTGCCCTTTAACGTCTCTTGGAAAATCAGCCTTCCAGATTCTCTGTAAGTATGCCAGTCGTTTTTCGGTTTCATATTCAAGGAATAACGCATAAAAAAATGCGACGAGTACTGGATGTCAGTCTTTTTTTTTTTTTTTTTTTTAGTTAATCTCTGTACTTCACAGATGGAAAAAATACACAACGGGTCCCACTTTAAATGTTGGTTCGTCTTTTAAGCTCCAAACGATAGATACAAAAATGGAAGGAATGCAAGAAGTACTATCGAAATGAAAGAAATGATAGAAATAATAGTACCGTATTGTGAAAAAAATTGAAATGATGGAAATACGTAATAGAAATGACATAACAGGATTAGAAATAGTAAAAACAAGAAGAAAAACAGCAATGACAGAAATAGTTGAATTGAAAAAAATGGGAGAACAAAAATGCTGAAACTATGGGGGGGGGTGATGACAAAAATATCTCCGTGGAAATGGGAAAAAAAAAGATTGTCTATTGTAAAATGATAATACAAATGGAAAACATGTCAGCGCGAGAAACGATAATGACAGCTATGAAAGAGATCACAGAAATTAGCACAAAAAATGGGAGAGGAGGTACTAGGAAGAGAAAGAAAAAAAAGTTGTAAATGTAGAATTCAATAAATCTCGCTATATACTAAAAAAGTAAAATCCGCCGCCGCCGTCTCCGGGAGAAAAAGACGCACTGCGGGTTGCATATCTAAAAATCCGAAAAATTGCAGGGGCAGATCAGCTACTTTCAAGGACATAATCTGTTCTAATATAAAAGATCTCCAGTTTTAAGGCATAACCGACATAAAAAGACATAAAATGGCATAATTACCCTTAATCTTCAAGATCACAAGTCGCTGCAGGTTGCCTACCCAGCCCCTGAATTACTCAATTTTCCAGGAGTAGCTTACTCTCAGGAGGGGGTTCATGGTTCAGGAGGGAGCTTCTGAAGGGGAAAGAGGGCCCCTGTGGGGGCGTGAGCTGTGGACGGAGATGAAGGCCCTGGGTAGGGTGGGAGTAAGAGGACCTGGTGGAGGAGAAAGTCCTTGGTGAGAGAGGGAGCTTGGAGAGAAATGGCCGTGGAGCGGGAGGGGCTGGTGGCAGGGTGGGTCGTGAAGCGGAAGGGCGCTCGGGAGAGGGGTGGTCATGGTTGTGAGAGCTCCTGAGTGGATGGTCAGGGATCTTCAAGGGGGTTAGAGGGCCATAATGAGGACAGGGGCTCTGATGGGAGATGAAGCCCAGGGGGTAGTGGTGGGTGAGTGGTCCTTGTGGCAGAGGAAATCCTTGGTAGGAGAGGGTGGCCATTGAGGAAGGAGGAGATAGTGGTGGGTGAGGATCCTAGAAGGGCAGTAAAATTTTGGTGGATAAAGGCCCGGGGGTGTAAGAGGTACTCATGGTAGAGGAAGGAGCTCCTAAAGGGGTGGAAGACCGCGGTCTTGGCGGGGACTGTAGAGGGACGTAAAGGCCTCGAGTGGGAAGGGGGTAATGGTGAGTAAGAGGTCCTGGTGGAGAGGAAGTCCTTGGTGAGAGAGGCAGCCGTGAAGGTGAATGAAGGCCATAGTGCGGAAGGTTCTGGTCCCGGGCAGGTGGTCTTGAAGGGAAGGGTTCTCGTGGGGGAGGGCTGGTCATGGTGGTGAAAGCTCCTGATTAGAGGACCAGGGGATCTTCGTGGTGGTTGAGCGAGGAGGCTGTAGGGCGATGGAGCCGCAGAAAGGGAAGGCTGTAGAGAGGGACTAAGGCCGCCATTGGGGAGGTCGTAGTGATGGGTGAATAGGTCTTGGTGGGGGGTGTGGTACGTGAACGAAAATGAAGGCCACAGTGGTGTGGGGTGGTCGGAGGATGTGGTCCTAATGCACGGCACTCGTGGTGGAAGAGGGTGATCAGGGGTGACTAGGCGGAGGACTATGGCCATTGTGAGGGAGGAGTTTGTGGCTGAGGAGAGTTGCGACTGTTGAGGTGTGACCGTGGAGGCGGAGAGCAACCATGGTCAACCACGGGGTCTCGTGGTGGAGGAGGAGGAGGCTCGTGATGAAGAAAGGATGGAAGGGGGTTCATGGTGGAAGATTGAGGACCGCTGATAGAGGGGGAGCAAAAGAAGAACAAAGCAAATCTCAACTCAGGAACAAAAGTTTTAGGCCAAACACTGAGGACTGTGAGCGAAGCGAGTGACGGCGGGGGGTTGGGCCGCGAAGCGGCCAGGGGTCGAAGCCCCCTAGTTGGAACTAATATAATAAACAGCCTTTATTAGTATGTGGACATAAATAAATACTTTCTATCCCACATACCGAGCCCCGTATCGCGGGCATAGGTCTCCCCTATATTACGCCAGACCTGTCTGTTCTGTGCTGCTCTACACCAAGGTGTACCTACTCTCTTGATAATTTCGTCCCTCCAGCTCGTTTCTGGCCTGCCTCTTCTCCTCCTATGACCGTACGGAACCCAGAACGTCGCTTTCCTGCACCATCTCTCAATCTCCATCCTCGCTAGGTGGCCTGCATATTGGAATTTAAATTTTTTGATCGAAGGTATGATCTCTCTACATTTTGTTTTCTCCCTGATTACTTTCGCTCTAATCTTGTCTTGTCTCTTGACTCCCATGAGGCTTCTTTCCATTCCCCTCTGTGTGACCACCCGCTTTCTAGATTGGGCCTCCGTAACCGACCACGTCTGAGCGCCGTATTGGTAGGATGCATGATTCGAGCATTCGGATCTTAGCAGTCGTACTCAACGTTCCTTTGAACACCGATCGCAAGGCTCAGAATCCCTTCCATGCTTAGCTTATTCTCGTTTTTATCTTTTTGCATATCTTATCTTTAAAGGAAATGATTCGCCTCAAGTATGTGTATTCACCTACCATTTCCAATTCTACCCCTTCCACCTTAATTTTTTTCCCTTCGACATTACACATAGCCTTGGTTTTGGTAGTATTTATTTTGAGCCCGGCTTTCTCGCTTTCTGCCACCAGACCACCGAGCCATCATCTGCAGCGCTCGCCTGTCCCCGCTTATCAGTACAATGTCATCCGCAAATCTTAAGTGGTTTAAATTTTGCCCATCGATTTTGATACCCATTCCTGTCCAGTCTAGTTTCCTGAAGATGTGTTCCAGGAGTGCATTGAATAAGTTTCGGGGACAGGGGGTCGCCTTGTTTCACATCCCTATGTATCCTAAATCAATTAGAACTAGTTGTATCAAAATTTATTCGGTTCAAGTCAAAAACAAAATTGTTCAGTATTCCATCAAAATGACTCCTCGTTCACATTCAGTTCCTTTTTCACCAAAGACCAGAAGCCGTTCTGTTCCAGTTTCAAGAAAGCTCATTCACGCTCTGTTCTGTTCATCCACATTTCTTTTAACTCACTATAAGTAGAATAACATTATAAATAAATAGGGTGTCTCAAGTATATGATCTTCCTCTTCAACCAGGTATATAGGCAATTCATTCTGGCAAGGTGTAGAGATATTTCAATGTTCCTACATTTGAAGGGGCAAGGATATGGACATCTAACGGAACATTTTTTCAGTATCGTTAAGTGATAGACTGGCAGGTCTTATCGGGATTAATAGAAGACAGTTGCGGCAACTACTGAAAAAAAAATTAAAAATAATAGTAATAATAACTAGGGGGCTTCATCTCCTGGCCGCTTTGCGGCCAAACCCACGCCATCACTCGCTTCGCTCGTGACGGCCTGCAGTATTTTGCGGGCTGGAAAAGTAAGTGAGCTACAAGTACACTTAGGATATGGATGTATAAATATGTACATTAGGGAGGCCCTTAAAAATCAAATTTCGAAAATTTCAGCTCCCACCCCCTAGAACTGTTACTTCATATGAAAAAATGGTCTCCTAAAAATTTCAACTGGATTAATTAATTTTAAAGCGGCCCGAATGAGGGATTTCATTAAAATGGAGGTTGCGCGGTCGAGCGCGCTACTCATACGTTACAGTGCCGGGTGAAGAACGATGCTTTGCACGGTAAACATAAATGCTTGTAAAAGTACAGTTTGCGTTTCAAATTTTTTCATCGCAGATTTTTCTAAATAACTTCTTTTGAAAGAAAAAAAAGAAAGAAAAGAAAAAACAGGGTGTCTAACAGTCATTTAAGTGATTTAACGTCATTTATTTTGGAAGCAGGTCCTTAAGACATTTAAAAATCAGCAAATTATACCTTGAAAAAGAGAACAAAGAATTTAGAATTGGAAAATTCTATTTATAATGACCCGCGTTGCAATTTTTATGCGAATGCATATTTTTATCTATGGCGTGTATTCCAGAAGTTTCAAAAGATGTTCACGAATCACAAAATTCTGAGTTAAATGAGCAGCGCTTCATTTTGTATATTTCGCATATTTTGGCATTCACGGCATATTTTACACCAATTTTGGGTATTTTTCAAGAAACTTTCCCCGAAAAGTGACATTTCTAGTTTTTTACTCAAAAATACCTACTAAAAATAATTCCCTACTCAAAAAAAAAAAAAAATTGAAAAGACTTAATGATTAATGAATCGCAGAAAATATTTTATAAAAATACATAATGTTCTTTTGCATGTGAGATACCCTTTCTCTTGCCCTCATCACATTCATCAGTCATCAAGAAATTATGAATAGGGGCAATATCACCTAGGTGCATTTCCTATTAAAAAGAAGATTGGGCTTCTTAGGTAAATACTTGGCTAGATCATTTTGAAATTAGATAAACATTGTCTCAGTATATTATCCAACTTAATTTTTTCATTAAAATGATATCCATATTAATAGTTTATTATTTTAGCGCTTTCACAGCGAATTGAGGGGAGGTAATTTAAAGGTCGTTTATTTTCGAAATTCGTTTTGTTTTTTGTTCTTCGTTTTTGCTTATTTTTAAATTTTTGACGGTGAGGGACAATTCACAAATTCATTTGCTCCCTTAGCTCGTAATTCACAGTTTAAACAATAAATAGAAACTCAACCAACAAATAATTAACATAATTAAATCAGTAAACTAGAATGCACTGAGTAGAACAGAAGAAAAAAAAATTAATATTCAATTTTTAAGTCAGAAAGGCAAAAACTGAATTTTAGTCAACAAAATTATACGGCGTATCTATTCTTAAGGGAATGTTTTTTCATATGAAGGAACAATTCTGGGGGGATGGGAGAGCGAAATATCAAAAATATATTTTTCGTCATCTATAATAGAGGGCCACCCTAATGTACATTCTTACGAAGTGGATATTTAGTTCCATGGTAGTGGTTAGAAATATTAGCATTGCCACTACGAAAGAAAACTAAAGATGATCCACTACGTAAGAAAAATAGTAGATAAATTGAATTTAGGACTTCAAGTATAATTTTATGAGCAGTTTTTAATATTTCAATGTCATTATACGTAATAATTTCAGTATAATCCTTCTTTTTTCCAGGATTTAGCAACATTCCAGTAAGATGTGATAAGCCACTACGAAATACCTCAAAAATTGTAAATAAGCGCGTTATCAGATATTTTCATTGAACAACTAGATAGTAACACTGAGATCCAAGATCTGTATCCTTACTGCAGCACCACAGCGTTGCAGCCAGTTGGCAGCATTCGAGATTCAATCTGTGAGCCAGAGAGAGCGCTACTGAAAAATAGCCACTACAATGGAACCTCAAATGCAGAACATTTCTTTTACCTCAGCCTGAGGGCACGTGATATAATCTGAGTTGTTGTTTTTGCTGTCAAAATGTATTCTCCCTCATACTAGTGAATTTCTACCTAGTTTTCCCCGAGGAAAACATTTCATTACATCATTTCAACAAACTTGAAATTTGAAAATGTGAGCCATAACAGCCACTACGATGGAATATTTTGAGGGTTTATTTGATTTTGCGGTGGGTCTAGGGGTGGGGGCAGGTATGCCCATGTCAGGAAAGGTTGAGGAGATAATATTCCATACATTCACTAAAAAACGATTGAAATTTTGAATATGTAGTCTCAAAAAGTTTGATGAACTGAAATATGCCCCAATTCTGAGAATTACCCAGGTATCATTGATCCTCCATCCCAAATGAAACAGTCTATCTGGGACAACCTATGTTTGTCTGACTTTTTCCACTTCAAAGAGGTGCGTGCATCAATAGATAGGGGAAGGTTAAACGTTTTATGTGCAGTTCGTCCGAATGGTAATAATGTAGCCGCAATGCCTGTCCAAGCAATTGGGGCCACTTTCATTGATTTTCGTTTGAAATAGTGGATTAGATATTTATACAAAAATGTTTTCCCAGTGCTACCAGGGCCATCAAGAAAAAAACAGTTTTTGGTTCTATTTTCTATAGCCAAAATAACATCATTGAAGATCCTTCTTTGATCTTCATTGAGTACAAGCAGCATTGACTCATATTTATTTTTATGTTCATCAGTGGTCAAACAGTCCTCATCCTTTTCGAGCATTATTTCAATATGCATTAAACCTTGATCTGTGGTGGTGGTGTCTTCGCATAACACTTTGCCGAATTTTTCCCACATTTCAGATCCTGGTACATCAATGCCGCTAATTACCTCTAAAAAATAGATATCTGGCAAAGTTGATCTTCTTGAGGGATGTTCTGAATAACGAAATTTTGGATTCCAACAGCTTAATACGTACTCAATTCAGGGTCCCTACATTTGATACAAGAAATACTGATCTATTTGTAACACGTATAGGCTCAGTATCAAGTATGGTCAATACTCTAGCTTTATATAATAATATTACCCCAGAAAGACCCTGGGATCGACATATTCTTCAAGAGTAGGGGGCTGTCGTATATTTAATCAGTCATTAAAGTAGTCGAGGGTATGTCGGTCCTAATTTCTATAGTTCTCTCCCTTATACCGCACAAGTGGGGTTTGTTTCGGCCCCTCGGCTTTCTACAACCTTCAATTCTCAACTGCCACCTGTGGACTTTCGCGCTCCCACCCCTCGCTCCGCTCTTGCTCTGGTGCCTCTCTCCCCTCCCACTTTCTGTCATATTTTCCTTCTTCTTTATCCCACACCCTTCCGTTGAAAAGTATTTTTTGTTTTGTTTTTAAGAATTATTATATTGTACCTACTGTCCCTCCCTGTCAATGGGACCTCGTCGGGAACCTGTTGGGGGACTCAAATACAAATAAATGAATAAATAAACAAACTATAATGTAAGAGACAAAAATATACCATAACCATAAGTAGCCATGTCTAGATATTTTGTTATGCACAGTGTTTGCAGAATGACTGAAACGCCAGCTGCAACTGAAATTACAGAAATGATGATATACCTAAGTCAGAAATGAAAGCTATGAAGAAAGGGAAAAGAAAGAAAGAAATGAAACGAACTGTGCTCAAAAGCAGGTATATTTCCCGCTGGATGAAAAGTCACTTCTGTCCCTCCCAACCGCGACCAATATTAATGAAACTACGTAATCGCCGTTTTCGATATCAATCGTCATTTTTCTTTTCCTCTAGTTATCAAAGGTGCATTCGTTTTCGAATATAATGCCACTGGCACGCTTAAGTACTTTTGAAACCAAACATGGCGCGCAAATTTCGTAAATCCGATCCACCGTGGAACCGCTTAATCCGCTCTGTATTTTTCGAACCACAAGCCGGATTTTGGAAAGGCTGGTATCGAGATTACTTCGGCATTTCTCACGTATTCATTATTATTCCGTCATTAAAACGTCGGTTAGCGCTTCACGTTGACGAATTGATATCAGTTTCCGAATTTTCAAGCTAACAAAGGAAATTTGAAAAGCTTTAAACTTCTTTATAATATAAAACTTCGCTGTGTGTTTTTCATCATAATCTTCGTATTTTTCGACTCCGCGCGTTTCCTCGACGCGCTCCTTTTTTTCCATTTTATTTATATTCTGTTTGTCCTTTTTTTTTTCTCCTTTTCTTCGCTGGTCCCGCTCGGCTAGTCCCTGCCGAGTCCGCCGAAGACACCAAAACAATCCAATTTCTCGAACGACCATTTTTATCTGTTTTCGATTCGACTATAAAACATTTAAGAATACAGTTTTAATTTTCATTATCGATTTTCCATACCCTAATATATAGACCGAGTTCCAGTTAGTTTTTATTTCTTTTGACGCCTTTTGAATAAATCAAAGCAACGGCGACTTTCTTTTTTACGACCTGGAGGAGTTGCAAAAGTTTCAAAAAATCTGCGCTATGCCGGCATTCAGCTCGTAAAGCTGCTTTCCTTTTCCGATTTATGGCGACGGACTTATCTATTTTAATGAGGTGAAGCAGTAACACGGCTTGAGTGGCAGCGATTGCCGGGTTCCGGAATTGATGACAAATTTTATTCCGCAAGTGGTACGTTGATTAGTTGGCAGAATCTGTGATCGAGTGTACTGTAAGGTAGTCGGAAGGTCGGAGAGGAACAGATTTTGTAGTAACGGTTGCATTTTTTCTAGTTGGCTAGCAGATTACAGGCGAACAGTGGTTGCTGTAGCAGTGCAGCAGGTGGACAGCACCTGATTAAGCCCCTCTGAGCCCTTCTGTATCACGAATATTAATGATGATGATATTTTCCTTAGTTCCTCGACTCGTAAATTGCGTCTCTTCACTTTTCTCTCTCCTATACTGATTTCTTCATTCACTTTGTATCCTTACCCGCGTGCACTTTCCACCATTGTAGCAAATGTGCCCATTCACTAGTATTTTACAAATAACTCGAAAAATATGAATGATATTGGAATGGTTTCTAAAGGGTTACGAAAATTTCAATATTAATTTTTGAAGTCAATTTCGAATAATAAGTATTTCGGTTGCAGAACCCTTGCTCAAATTTAATTACTATCTAATTAAATAATTAAGATTTCGCGTTCCATTCTGCGGCCACGGAACCCTTTTTCAGCAGTTCGAAGATGCGGCAAAAATTTCAACATCGACAGACCGTGATATATCGGTGTGTTATCCGGGGTGGAGAGGAATAGTTCACCGAATTCGTTACCTAGACCTGCAGAATAGATTTTTTGACGAGGAAAAAAAATGACGTACACGAAATAGGGAAAAGAGGCCTCACCCTAGATCGTATGGGTGAGGGGTCGAAAATACCCAATAGACTGGGAAAATCAAGGCTGTGAAAAAGTTTCATCACAATTTTTTTGTATATTTGTCTACTTATTTTGTTCACGCATTTTTGTTTATTCATTAATTTCTCGTTATAACAAAATCCACTGTGCGTAAAAATTATTTATGACGTGGCATCCCAAAAGTTGATCGTGTGGTCTCTCGTGGGGCTTGGCGGTGGATCCAGGTTAAATACTTTAAAATAGTGGGGGGAGGTAGTAGGCTAAACATTCCTTTTTCCGAGTTATGAGCTCCGGCCCTTGGTCAGAAATCTACTACTGACATTTCCCCATGGAAGGAATCTATTTTTCCGGAGATCTTATGCCGAAACTTGAGTTGGACATCTGATTCTCGGGAGATCATGCTACAATATGCTCGTCATAGCTCATTCTTTGCCTTCCGTTCCAGTTGTTTCCCGTACCATTCCCTCTGGCTGTAATAATATCTCTGGACGTCTTATATTATGACCTATCATTTTAGCTCTTCTATTTGCAATTTTATTCCAAATTTCTCTTTCCCTTCCTATACGCCGCAATACATCCTCATTTCTAATCTTTTGCCCCAATTTGACTTTCAACATTCTTCTTCTTTCTTATGTTCCTACTTTTCAGGTCTCACATCCGTACAATGTTATTCTGCAAATGCGCGTTCCAAGAAATCTCAGTCATAGTTCCGAACCTACATTCACCCTAAATATGTTTCTTTTTGAAAAATAAGCTCTCGTAATTTGTTTTATTCTACACTTTCTTTCTCTTTTACTTCTTCAATCTTGCGTTACTAGACTACTTAAGTATTTAAATTCCTTTACCTCCTTTATTTTTTCACCTTCTATTTCCATATTTATTAGATTTTTTTTCCAGCTACTGACTACCATCACTTTTGTTTTATTCTTATTCATCTTCATTTTATATTTTATTTTCAACTTTTCATCCAACTTTATCAACGCGTTTTCTTAAGTTCCTCTTTACTTCTTTCCACTAGTGCAATGCCACTTGCAACCCTTATCATTCTAACCGTATTCTCTTGGTTTTCACACTTGATTTCCCTTCATTCGTTGCTTTAATTACTTTTTCTATAAATTAGATTAAACAGTATTGGTAACAAACAGCGACCTTATGTCACTCTTTTTTGAATTTTCGATTCACTCCTCTCATCCTGTATTTGTATTTGAGCCTTTTGATACTTATGTAAGTTCCATATCACCCGTCTTTCTTTATATTTAACTCTTCATTTTCGACCATTCAACATTATCAAAAATGTTTTCCAAGTCTACAAATGCTACATATGTATCTAAACCTTTTTCAGACTTATCTCTAATAAAAATCTCAAACATAAAATTGCTGAATCCAAACTGATTTTCTCCCATTCTTTCTTCCATCTTATTTTGTATTATTTATTAACCCTGCTAGAATCTCTGATGCATGCACTGTACTTAAACTAATAATACAATAATCTTTTTCTTTGCTTGCTTCAGCTTTTCTAGTGATCATAATTACCCTTTTTTTCTGGAAATCTCTTAGCATTCTTCCTTCCTCATACATTCTGCAAATATTAATTCCTATATATTTTTAAAAATTACTTCTATTGAATTCTTCAATAACTCACTAGCAATTTCATCAACTCCCGCTACATTGCCTGCTTTCATGTCTTTCAGAGCTTTATCAGATTTTTATCAAAATACTATCTCCTCTTCTTCATTCCTCCACCACACTATTATACATTTACTTAAACTTGCTCCATTCTGACACAGTTTTTCAACATTTCTCACCCATCTTTTTACTTTGTCTTTTTTTGAGTCTTATAGTTTTCCTTTTCCATCCGTTAAATTAGTTGTTCTCTCTTTTTGCTCCGAAATATCTGCTCACTTTGTTATAGGCTTGATCGGTTATTCCTGCATTCATTCACTCCTCAATTATCTCCTCATTCTGATCAATCTATTTTCTTTTGCATCCTTACATTCTATCTCTATTTGATTTCTTAAAGTCTTATATTTTTCCTTAAATTCTCTATCATTGGCTTGTTTATATTTTATTTTCTTCTTTCTTCCATTAGGTAATGTTTCACTTTTCATCCATGGTTTTCACATTTTTGTTTTTTCTAGTGCCTATTTTCCTCCTTGCAGCAAGATTTATTGCCTTTTTTTCAGTGCTACCCCCTCCTTTCAGTGTCCCTTCCTTCCTTTGATTTATATTACTTCTTTTGGTATTCTTCTCTTTTCTTTACTTCTTGTAATAACTCCAAATTCCACTTTATTTTTATGTTCTTCTTATTGATCTTTTTAAATTTAAATCTACATTTCATCACTACTAAATTGTAATCAATATGTACATCCGCTTCTGGTAAGTCTTACTACCCAATATTTGATTTTTATACTTCTTTTGGTCATCATATAATCTATTTCATATCTCCTTTTATTTCTGGGACTTTTCCAAGTCTTATTTTCTTCTCTCGTAATTTTCAAAGACAGTGTTTCCAATGACTAAATTAGATTCTCCACAAAAGCCTATGAGCCTCGACCCTCTTTCAATTCACTTTCCGAAATCATGCTCTCTACGTACCCCTTCTCTTTCCTTCCTCTTACTCTGGTGTTTCAATCTTTCCTTATAATTGAATTTTATTTTCCAGTTACCTTACTTAAAACTTCATCAATTTCTTCATACATTTTTTCTACTCCTTCTTCACCAAAACTTTCTGTTGGCATATCGCACTCTATCTAATTTGAATATTTTCATCTATTTCTTCAAGTTTTCTAACTAGCCTAGAAGCCTACCTTATTTAGTGTTCTTACATTCCATGTCCTTATTCTCAATTCTGATATGTGGTTTCTCACTAATGAGTGGGCTTTTCATGGTGACGGCATGCATCAGTTTATCTTTAGTCCAAATGAAAGAAATGTTCAAAAAATGAATCTTAGTGCTCATGTTATCCTTTTTGTGTGTTAACTTTGATGAATTACTATTAAAAATACTGTAAGCAAATCAAGAATTTCGTCAAAATATTATCAGATAAGGTGCAGTGGAGTAATTGCAAACGACTTTTTGATTAGTGACACTTTGCCGACTCACTGTGACCGCTCTATGGCACCAATCAACATCAAATTTCTGTCACACATACTTTGAGGGGTTCTCTTTTAGTGGTAAAAATTTTTTACCAATAAATTCACACTTTTTGGAAAAATGGAACTTTGTGAAACTTTTCAATCACGTTTTTGCATTTACCCCATCATGGGGGTAAATGCCAAATCGTACATTATTTTTGCGAGGCCTTATTTTTTTGAAGTTTTGATCATCTCACGATATTCTACATGAAATTTACTAACTTTTGATCTATTCATACGCTTCGATCGGTCAAAATTTTAAGAAGTTATCTACCTGAGAAGAAATATTTCAGTGGAATGAAAAAAATTTCGAAGGTAAAGTCTCCTTAATTGAGGAATGGCCTTCTTTTAAGGTCTTTAATGCCTCTTGCATATGCTCCTCATTGTATTTTGGTGGTGCAGTATTCTGTTTTTGGTATTTTCGGACCATTTTACACCTAAAAAACATTTTAAAAAATTGTTGGGGTAAATGCAAAATTATACATAAGTATTTTCGATTTTGCAATTGCCCCAGCATGACTTTTCCTTGCGGTAAATGCAAAAACACATACTTCCGCCAATGTAATTAAAATTTTTCAGAATCAATGGTCTTACCTTAAACCTGAATCTTTTGTGATAATTAACAGTGATAAATATCTTTTCAAAAATATTTCACTGGATACACTTTCGGCCGTTTTGAAAAACTAACTACCTCCACTTCACTTAGGAGTTATTTCGACATGTGATGATAAAAACATTTCCACAGAACAAACGAGCGCATTGATATTGTTCAGGCCAGGTGAGTATACAAGTAATAGATATTGTTAACGTTAAAAATAAGTATATATGCCGCCGCTGATGAACCGCATTGACGACCAATTATTTAGGCGAGGTGACTTCCCTCTACCCCGCCATGTTCACTAAGGGTCTGAGCGACGAAGCGCGATATAGCTCCGAATCCCGTTTTTTTAATAAATCTTCGTATTAGAAAGTTTGTACAATCTATTCGTTAGAAACCCGTAACTCGTAGTAGTTCTCTCGATGTAGTCTGTGACAATATACGGTTACGTATTAATTTCGCGATTTATTTCCTCTCATTTTAATGAAACAGATATGCCTTAATGTATATCAATAGATGGCGCGATCAAATTTTATGTTTCTTTACCTTCAACAGCTGATTTTGCAACTACCCCAATTTTACAATTACCCCGCTGCACCTTATAACAAAAAGGCTATAATCTACATCAGTCAATCAATACAACCTTTTTATTTATAAACAAATACAATATTCTTAGATACTACTATTTGTGAACGAGGAAAAAGTCTCCTTTGTTTAGGTCCCTCTTCGAGTATAGGCCTCTACAGAGCCCAGTTGTTCCAATTGGTGGCTGCTCTTCGCCATGGAATGCCTATAAATTTCTCAATCTCATCCCTCCATCTTGTCAACGGCTTCCCCTCGATCTTATTGCCTCACCTATCCAAATTTTGTCACGCGATGTGTCCAGCATAGCTCCATTTCAGTTTTTTGGTTTTATATCCTAAATCCACCACCCCCGTTTTTCCCTTATGATTTCGTTTTCAATTTTATCCTCCTTTTTACGCCTAAAATGCTCCTTTCCATCGCCTTTTGTGTGTTTTATAATCTCTGCGTCCCTCTTTTAGTTAATGCCCAAGTCTGGATGCCATACGTTAATACTGGTTGGGTGCAGCTGTCCCGCGTCTTAGTTTTCATTTTCAAGTTTACTTTTTTTACTTTTATAAATTGAATTTCAACTCGAGTATCTTTCTCATCCTTGTTGTATTCTTATACTTATTTCTGTCCCCCTTCTAGTTTCAAATAATATTAATTGTCCTGAATGTTCAATTTATTCCACTTATTATATTTAATTTCACACTTCATAAATATGTTTTCTTCCTTCCCATTTCCATTTGAGAGTACTTTTGTACTTTTGTTTTCTGATTATTCACTTTTAATCTTTTTTTTTTTTTTTTTTTTTTTTTTTTTACTTTCCCTGGCCCAGCTGCACCATCTCTCCGATCGAGTCATCGAGTCGGCAAATCTTAAATTACATAAATATTTCCCATCGATTATTAATCTACATATTCGGCCATAAATTGCATGTTGTTATTGTGTTTTTGATCTATTACGTTGAAAACTTCATCTGAAACTAGTTCAGCCACTATGGGAGATAGTGAGTTGTCCATGGGAATCCCATTGATCTAGGAATACGTGAAGATACCAATTCCAAAAAGTGCTTAGTCCAAACCAGTTGTTACCCAAACATGGAAATCAAACCCGAACATGCGAGATCTTTGAACACACATACAGTGATAGATCAGATACTTTTTACTATTCTGATATATGGTCACATTTCCACATTTGGCCAACAGATGTCGTTAAAATCGCATTTTCGATTAAATGGACTAACACTACTTCTTAAAATTGGTATCTTCACGTGTTCGCACCACACTGACAGTATCCTCCTTTTAGGCAATAATCAAGTACCTATTTCCAAAATTACGGACTTTTATAGCATGAAGCAAATTAGGCGCGATTATTTGACGCTTGAATGGTCAAAGTTTTGCGGAAATTAATGTTGAAATTTGGCAAAGTATCTTTGTAACATCCGAATAGGAGACTTTTTACGTCCGGAATTATTTTACTTACTTTGTTAGTTACCATCATAATTGAAGTGGTGGAGACGCGTCTCCAGGGAAGAATACTGATGTAGTTTCCCCGTGCTTTCACGAAGGTTCATCTGTCGGCGTTTTCCTTCTCCTGTGTGCCCTTAGTTATTATTTTTCAAGCTCCTCACCGCGCCAAGATAGCCCACATAGAGTTGGCTGTATTATACGAATATAATACTTATAATAGGAAAGCTATCGCGCAAATGAAAGACTTTATTAATTTCGACTTTTAACGAAATACTTGGTGGCTCGAGGCTCTCGAATTAATGTGCTGGAGCGGATCCCTCGAGCACTGGCCATTTCGCTGTATCCGCCGCGGCTCTCTGTTTTCCTCCTCTGGCTTTCGCCGCCATTTACTCTTGTTCTTTGCGGACATAAATGCCTTTCTAAATTTGAAGTAGAACACCCATCGACGCGTTCCTTTTAGCCGGCAAAATGCTGGCTGGCGTTGCTCAGTTGGCGGAGAGCGCCGAGGCAACTTCACTTTACCTCGATTATTCTCGACTGCGCCGGCACTTTTCACCTTTGTAAATCAAACGTGCGACATTTTGCGAACAATAGACGATTTCTGACTATTGTCGTGCTCGGCTCGTTGGAATTCCGCTTTCTGGGTTTATTTAGAAGGCTCGGCGAAACCGCGTGAAATTTTTACATCAATATTGGGTTTCGAAGATGCTTTCGACCAGACTCGCCGACTCGGCATACCGAGCGGCGGAGCGGGTACGAGGGCAAGAGCCGAGACGACGGGTATTTTCGTAAAGCTTGTGTTCGCATCATT
This sequence comes from Acanthococcus lagerstroemiae, assembly GCA_031841125.1. Classification (NCBI taxonomy): domain Eukaryota; kingdom Metazoa; phylum Arthropoda; class Insecta; order Hemiptera; family Eriococcidae; genus Acanthococcus; species Acanthococcus lagerstroemiae. Next base: position 17,103,195 of record CM063113.1, on the reverse strand, counting down.
GCTTGTAAGCTTTTATGTATGCATACTTAGTGCTCTTGGTTGGTTTTTTTAGATGTCGAGCAGCTTATTTATATACGGGACATTTCATGAAGTAGCAACTTTACTCCACCTATAAGTGCGAATAAGGGGGATTTGAGAAGCTTGGCCCTCTCCCCGAAAAAAAGCTTGAAAATGTATGAGCGAAAGAGTTTTCAGTATTATCTTGATACGTGTCCGCTCTCCACAATCTAGCTCCCACTCTAAATCGTCTATTTGTGCTTATGGATTCCACCACTTCACCACTAGATCACAAAGTAGGGACATACCAAAGGGAACGGAGGGTTTAAAAAAAAATGTTTTTCAGAGGTAACAAATTTAGCAAAATTGAACTTCAGTTGGCCAAATCAGATCGGATGTTGACAAACTTTCTTTTGCTCGTCAATTTCAAACAATTTAATTGATGGGAAAATTACCCCCTCGACCCCACAAAAAAAAGGTTGCTTTGGTACGCACCTGCTAAAAATGATCTTCAAATGGTTGCTTCTGCATTCTATTGGGGTGGAAAATGTTCTCTCCCCAAAGGTTCATACGTATCATCAACTGCCCAAAATTTGACATTATAACTTCAAGGGCTGCAGTTGCATTCAGAATCGAGAAAAGAAACGAAACACGAGTTTTTTCGTGTAACTCAGATTTGGGCATTAAAATCCTAATTTTACGCTACGTCTCGAAAAATTGAACAAAAAATACCGAGACAGAGGAGTCTATTGAGTTTCTGACTTCAAATATTTTCATTGAATCTCGATTTGGTTCCAATTTGGGTCCCAAATTCGACATTTCACCCTCCGCGAAATTAATTAATCTTGAAAATATGAACGAAGTATCGAAATTTCTGCGTGTTTAGAGTAGCTGATATCAAGCTTCAGATGTGTCGCCGACTTAAGCCTCCAATTTTCGATATTCCACCCTTCAAAGGGACCAAAAAATAGTAGTTTCTTGGTTAGCTGATTTTGAAAATCGAATTAAGTATTTCATGTAGTTACAATTTGGGCTTTAGAATGAAATAAACTCCATTTCTCCATCCTTTATTCGGCTAAATTACCGTGGTTCAAAAAACTGAACCAAGTATGGAAATAATAGTTTTTGAGATCACTGATTTACACTGTTTCGGTACTTCGTTTGATTTTCTTCGGAAATTTGGTTTTACTTCTAATTTAAAATGAAATTTAGATTGGGGAGCCCAACCGAGTACCGGATCAAGAACAAAATGAACTATTCGGCCATCAAAAGGAAAATGTATGAGATTTCCTTCGGTTTTTTAAAGTTATTTAACCGTAGTCGTATAAAGATGTCGCTCGATAGACTAATACGAGGGGGAGGGGAAGGAAATTCATTTTATCAAAGTCGTTACATTCCGCTCGATACTGGCATATAAGCCAGAGCTGGAAAAGTCTTTTAATCTCGTGCCACATTTCAAACTTTAAAAATGCTGACTAGCCAGATACCAACTATCCCCTTACTCCAAAACAGAGATAATTGATTCATAATCATGTATATTTTTGAAATTGAATTTCTTGATCTTAGGAAAAATTTTTAATTCCCTCCGATGGACCTTCAGAATGCTCTTACATGTTGTCAAGTATATACTGAAATTTAAGGATATTTCCGTCAAATGTCAAATGATTTTCCATGCGTAGGTGTTCTATATTATTTTATTTTTCAATTCGGTTTCAATTTTTTAAAGTTTTTTGAAGCTGGGCGAGAAAAGTGTTGATGGGCTGCAGATTTCATTAGGCCTGGGCTTGCAATTTCCCCAGCTCCATTTTGAATAATGTGCACAAAAATAACTTTGAATGATTATAGCAAAACTTGTCAATTATCACGGTGAATTTGAGACTGTAAAGTTCGAGTTAGGATGGGATGCTCAATTAAAAGAGAAACTTGTAATCAACAAACACGAAAGTCATTATTTCGCAAATAGGTACTAATAAGATGATGTTACGCATGATTTGAAAATTAAAATTTTGACTCAGATGGTAGACACCAAACGAAAATATCAAATTCGTAATTAGCAACTGAACATCGCTCCTTTTTGTAGCTCTGTTCAGTTCAAGTTGTACGGCCACAGTCAATTTGGTCCTTTTGTAAGGTGACATCAAATTTGAGGACCAAATCGAGGTCACACCTAAAATCTGATTGAATATTTGAAGTCACCGATTAAAATAAGAAAAACACATTTCGATATTTTATTCAGTTTTCAGTACCAAGTACATTTCGTCCATTTAAAATGTACAGCTAATTTCAGTTTTAAGGCTCTCGATATTTTATTCAGTTTTCAGTATATCGAGTTCATTTCATCCATTTAAAAAGTAGAGTTAGTTTTAGTTTTGAGGCTCAAATCTGAACGGAATAGATTAAAAAATCTGTGGATTTTCGAAATTGGCGACTCAGAATACGTTTTATTTTGATACTTTGCATTGTTTTCAAAGCTCAGTAAATTTCGGCCCTTTGAAGGGTAAATTAGTGTCAAATTCGGAGCCCGAATTTAGGCTGGATAGATGATCTGATGAAACATGCGCAATCAGCGTCTGAAACCCTCACCATTTTGGTGCAATATTCAAATACTGAAAACAAGTTAATTAGGTCCATTTGGAGGATAAAATTTCTAGTTCGGACCCCAAATTATGGTCAGATGTGAATCAGATGAAATATTCGAAATTAGTAGTTCAGGATATCTTCATTTCTGCATTCTGTTCAGTTTTCAGGAGAAAAGTTATTTTCGCCCATTTTCAAAGATTAAATTTAGATTTTTTTAATTTTTTGAAATTAGATCCAGAAAAACCCTATTTCGTGCTTTATTCTTAAAGCAAAGTTTATTTCAGCCATTTAACGAGTAAAATGTCGGATTTAAAGGCAACTCCAAGTCTGATGAAAATGAGATAGATATCTACAATGAGAAACCAAAAGAGTCCTATGTCGATACTTTATTCAACTTTTAAAGCGAAGTTAATCTCAGTTCTTTAAGAGATATTATGCCGGATATAGAACCTGACTCGAAGTCCGCCCAAAAATTGATAGGATATTCAAAATTCTCTGATAAATTTCCTTTTAAAATTCCAAAGTTGATAGTACGTTTGAGACTTCATTCTGGAGGAAGACAAAAAATTTTCACCTCAGAAGTAACCAGATTTTGCCACTTGGAGATCCTTTTGTATTTTTATGTTGATCTGACTTTGCGATTAAGAAGAAAGGGATCTACCACTTGGCAGGAGGGCAGGGACGGGCCGAAGAGTTTTTCCTGGGGGGTGGGGGCAAAAATTGTGGAAGTCCCAACTGACTTAACTCAAAATTTCCGAGTATCAAAGAAAGAAAAAAAAAACTTTGACTTGTTGGATATTTTCAATTGACTCAATTCAAAATTCCTAAGTATCGAAGGAAAAAAATCTTTTGACTCGTTGGATTTTTCCTACTCCGCCTGACTGAAGTGGTAAACTTTCCCAACTGCCGAGTAAAAAATCCCTACAGGGGGTATGTTGTCCCCTTACCCCTATCGGTACGACCCTGCAAGAGGGTTAGTGGGAGAACCGGTCTGTGGTTGATAGCGTGAAATACTGAAGCATTTTGACTAACATCAGTAGAGTTGGATCGAAAGGTACAGGAGTCCACTATGCCCATCAAAAAAAAAAAGTTCCACGCATCATTTGTACACCCCACTCTTCAAAAAAAAATTAAAAGTAAAATTTAAAAACTACTCGAAAAGATGCAGTGAGAGGGTCCAGAGATAAGATTTAAGAAATGTTTGAAGATTTACAAGATTTTCTGCTTGTTATCTTCCCTTTTGCACCTTTGAGACAAGAAAACTTGAAACTCTTTTTTTTTCTTTCGTTTCTTTCTTGCTTGATGACCTAAATTTAAAACTTTTCGGTTTCACTGACTACCATAATGCAAAGAAAGAATGTTTACTTCCCTTATCAGTTTTTCTTGCTGCTAGGGGTAGACCGTGGTTGGGTTGGTGGCTTTGGGCTGCGTTACCTCGTCTCGCATCAGTGATTAATTTTTATCTGTAGTGCATTTTGTTTTAATTAAATATCATATTAACAGAACTGACCCACGTTTATTTGAGTTTTAGATTTACGTGTATTTACAACAGTGTCGAGAAAACACCATCGAAATAGGTATTTTTGAGCCGCTTATTCCAGTGTTCCATCAAATTGTTGATATGGCCCAAATCTGGAACTCAAGTTTCTAATACCGGATTTCAACTAAACAAAATTTATCAAGGATCAAAATAGAGGTTCTTAAGGTCGCCGATCTGAAATATCAGGTCGAATTTTCGATCCAGTCCCAATTTGGGCCACGACGTAATTTTAACTTCGAGAGGAGGTCAAATTGACACGCCTTACGAAATTCTTACATATCTCACGAGATTCATGATATTCTCAGATTTAAGCCGCCAAAATCCAAATTTCAGCTTTCAGTTGGGTAGGATTAACTTGACCCGGGAAATCGAACAAATCTATGTATGCAATTTGGAATCAAGAAGAAGATCTAAAAAACGTGCAAACATTTACAGAAAATCGTCCCAATTATGCATAAAATTTCAGTGAGGAGTTACATAAAGTATGGAAATGTTGACAACTTGAGTCTATTGAAATTTATAATATTTTGGTCAGTATTTTGGTGACCCCGTCCCCCTTAACATATTCTGTTCACGGCTGGATGGTAATAATAACAACAAGAGTAATTTCATCTAATAAAAGAGAAGAGCTATTCACAGAACAAAGCTGCAATCTTATATCCGTGACTTCCTTATTTTTCAGTTTTCAGGTTCAGCGAATATACACAGTACGATATTCTTTGTTTGATTCATTTTTAATGAAGCGAGATTTAGATGACTTTGAACTAAAAGTTATACTCTTAGGATTTCTTGTCGGCTTATTACATTTTCATAATTTTCAGCTCCTCAGCCTATTTTTCGGTCCTCTCTTTTTATAATTATTATTTTTAATGAAAAAGATTTGCTCGTTTCCTCTTCCTTTTTTTTTCTTCCTTTTCTTCTCAAACGACAATTTAACGAAGTTCTTTGTCATTTTAATTAAGGAAAAACACTTCTTCCTCGAAAGATTCCCCGAGTATCTTTTTAATGAAGAAAGTAGCTCTACTGAGCCGCAATAATATAAATAAATCGATAAGTAGTCTATTTATTCATTTCCTCGACTTTTCAGACTAGCATGTTAATTAACGAATATCTTTAGCGACACTTCCTCAGCCCTTCTACTTTTGAAATTGAACCCCGAGACATCCTCTGTGATCGATTAAGTTTTCATTAACTTCGTTTGTGCCCACTCCGCTTGGAGGAAATAAGATGGGCCGAACAGAAAGGGTAGTCCTCACTTCTGAATTTCGGTACAAAGTGATCTTCATCGTTGATTCTTGTTAGCTCAGTCAGTTAAACGTTCATTTTTCTCGTTTGTCTCTCCCTCACATCTCTACCAGGGGCTGTTATTATAAGTCATCCAATTGTTAATATCAGCTCAAACATAGACTCAGTCGCTTGTGCTTTACAATTTTCTTCTGTGACTCTTCTCTTCGAGAAAAAATGGAGGGAAATGCGGCTGAGGTACTTTCTACTTTGAAGTTCGAACGCCAAAATGGTCCTCAGCGTCGCATCCTTTTCTTGTAGACGGTCGAACTTTCGTATTTGATTTCTCAATTTCGTACTCACAATAATAATAATAATAGTGACATAGTCGAGTTTAAAATTAAGTAAACTATAATAAAAAATTTACTCTGAAAACTCACCAATGCTGTATTTCAATACAATACACATTGTGTACAAATTACTCAAATTACTCAACTTGACCTTTCACTTCGAAAACTAGGATAATTCCAGAATAGACGTTTCAATCAGAAATTGTGACCAAGCAGTATTTCAAGCTTCCTCTGGTCAGCAAGAAAACTAGTGGCCACCATTTTACATCGCGTTTTCAGAATTGCCTACACATTCTTCTTCTTTCATTCGCCCGGTTTCGGGCATCGTGATAAGGTAACCGAGTCGACCAGGCTTCTCCAGTTGTCTTTGTCCTCGGCTGTCCTAGTACATGATTCTATCGGCTCGCCAGTGATTTTCCCTATTCAATCTATGTATCGTGGGGGCCACCTGCCACGCGGCCTCGTCCTTCTACTCTTCCCTGCCCAGTCAGTTTCTCCAGATTGTCCCTTCTGATTACGTGACCAAAGTGACCGAGAATGTGTCTCCTGATGACTGTGCTGGGACTTCATTATTTTCAGCTTGATGTGTTTTGAGACATCATTACTTCTCCAGATTCGATTAAGCTTTCCTACTGCTGTTTTTGCGATTGCCGCTGTTCTTATTTCTCGTTCTGAGCTGCCTCTCTTGGACTCAGAGGAGCCCAAGTGTGTGAAGTCTCGCGCTATTTCTATTCCATCCACATCTGTGAGCCCTGGTTGGTTGTCATTCATGCGGTCGACGATTATAATTTTAGATTTGGACTTATTTATTCTCAGGAACGCCGCGGCACTAGCTGCCTCTTCTCTCTTCAGTAGTTCCCTCAGTTCTTCTATCGTTGTGGCTAGCAGAGTGGTATCGTCTGCATATCTGAGATCAGATATTCGTTTCCCTCCTAGCGATATTTCTCCTTCCCATCCATCCAGGGCTTCTCTCATAACCTACTCCCCATAGGCGTTGAAAAAGGGATGGGGCTGAGTATGCATCCCTGTAGTACTCCTTTGGCGGGTTTGAAGTGCTGCGTGAGTTCTCCTTCTACTCTTATTTGAGAAGAGTTGTTTTCGTATAGGCTCTTAAGCAGAGTAACCAGGTGCTTTGATAATCCTAGTTTTTCTGAACAACTCCAGAGTATTCGCCAGTTGACATTACCAAACGCCTTTTCGTAGTCGATGAAGCATAAATTGAATTGAATTGAATTGAATTATTTATTTATACCCTACCACTGAGGCTCTGCTCGTGTTGGTTGGGCTTATAATTTTACAACATGTTTACATACAATTTTTTACTTACATTTTCTTCGTATATATTATGATATCGGTTAGTTTGTTATTTAGTTCAAGTTCAAGTGTGCGTCATTCAGCTCTTTTTTTTCTATTATAGTTCGTATTACTTTTTTGTATTTCGTTGTTTTTGCTTCTGTGATTGCTTGTCTATCGTCTGTGCTAAGTTTGTTAAAGTTTTGAATTCCTTTGTATGTACTTGTCCTTTTCCCAGAATTTGTTTTTATTTTTGGTAGTATTATTGTTCGGTCATTTTTCCTAGTTTTCCGAGTTTTCCCTTGTATGTTCTCGAGATATCCTTGTTTTTTTACATATTTAATTACACTAATTTCGTGTAACTCCTCTATTGTCGGAACATTAGTTTCTTTAAATAATTCTTTTGAGCAAAATCTTTTTGGTTTGTTGTATAGAATTTTTAAGAATTTTTTTTGGCTACGGATTACCGGTTTTAGATTTGTTTTGTATGTAGCCCCCCATGCTGAAATTCCGTACTGGATTTTGGATTGAATCATTGCCATATATATTATTCGTTTCGTTCTGTTCGGGATCATATTTTTTACTTGTAAGGCTAGATAGATTGTTTTCAGAAGTTTTGCTGCTATCTTTTTTAAATGTTCTTTCCAGTTTAGGTTTTTATCGATTGTAACTCCTAGATATTTAGTGTTTTGTACTTTTTGTAAGGTTTGACATTCTCCCTTTGTACCATGATTCTTATCTTTACATTTTGTATTGTGAACAAATATGTTTACTTCTTCGTTGTTTTTTCTTTTATTCTTTAGACCAAACTGTATGAAATTTGTTTTTTTTAAATTCAGGATGAAGTTGTTATTGTTTAGCCAGGTTATAATCTTCCCTAGATCTTCCTCAGTTTTTTGTTTTACCTCGTCCCAGGTTTCTCCCTTTTCTATCATAACTGTATCGTCTGCATATGAGATAATTTTTCCTTCAATGTCTATCTTCCCTAGTTCGTTCATATATATCAGAAATAATATGGGTGACAGTGCTGACCCCTGAGGTGTACCTACCCTTGTTTCAAGATAGCTACTTTCGTCTTCTCCTATTCTAACTTTTTGTTTTCTACATTTTAGGTATGATTTGAACCACTCCAGCACCTTTCCTCCACATCCTGCTTCGTCAATTCTTTCTATGAGCTTCTCATGTTCCACTAGGTCAAACGCTTTTGATAGGTCTTGGAAAACGGCGATACATTTTTTTCCATTATCAAGATAGCTTATTAATGTATTATGTAATTCATTTATTGCATCTTCAGTTCCCATATTTCTCCTAAACCCTAACTGACTTTCCACAAAGTATTTGTTTCCTTCCAGATGTGCTACGAGTTGTTCTTTTACTGCTTTTTCTATTATTTTTGATATATTTGATAATAGGGAGACTGGCCTATAGTTATTAATGTCTTGTACGTTACCTCCCTTATATATTGGCCTGATAATAGCTTTTTTGTAGTTTACTGGAAAAGTACCGGTGCTCATACTTAGGTTGATCAGGTGTGTTATAGGTTTTGCAAGCTTGTCTCTATTATCTTTTATTATTTTTGCGGGGATTCTGTCTATACCTGCGGCTGCGTTTATTTTTAGGCTGTTAATTATCTTCTTTGTCGTATGTACAGTTACTGGGTTAAATTTTTCCCATACTTGTTTTGTTACCCTATTGCCTCTGTTTTTCGGTATTGTGATATTTGAATCCCCTCTGTCCTCCCTTATTTTCTCTATTTCTTTTTTTATTATGTCTGCTATGTTAGTATAGTGTTGGTTAAATGCCTCTGTTATATCTTGCTTGTTTGATGTAGTCGTTCCTTTAACCATTATACTTGTTGGATCCTTATTTTCCCTTATCCCTTTTCCATCTTTTACAACCTTGTTGAGGGTTTTCCACATTTCCTTACTATTAAAGGGAGTATTTTTTATTTGGATTGCGTAATATTCCGTTTTCCTTTTCTTTATCATGGCCGTGACTTCATTTCTGTACGCTTTATACTGCCTATTTAATTCCTGGTCTTGGGGTTTTTTCCTCACTTCCAGATGCAATCTATCTCTATTTCTGATCTTCTGTATCAGCATTTTTGTTATCCATGGTTTTAGTTTAGTATGTTTTTTCTGTTGTTTATACTTAAATTCATTTTTTCCTAGTATTCTTTTCATTATTGTGGTGAAGTTCTCAGTCGCTTCATTTACATCGGTTTTTTTTTATTACTTCCTCCCATTCTTGTTCATTTATCTCTTTCTTTATTCCCACGTGATTGAGCCCTCTCTTGACAAGATTTACTTTCTTTGCTCTTTCTCTCTTGAGATCTTCTTTTTTTATTGAAATTAATGTGGGGTAATGATCTGTTATTTTTGAGAGTAGGACCACTGTAGTTTTGATTTCGTTTTTATTTTTCATAGGGTAGAAGATATGATCTAGACATGTTCTTGTTTCGTTTGTTACTCTTGTGCACTCGTTTATGCAGGGAATTAATCCAATTTCCGCCATTGTAGTTAGGTATAGGTTACTGAGGTCATTTAGGGTTCTAATATCTAAGTTGATGTCTCCTGCTATCATTATTCTTTTTTCGTTCATTTTTTTATTACTGTTTATAGTTCCCTTTAGCTCTTTAATAAAGGATTTTGCATTTAAGTTTGGGGGTCTGTAAATAGCATATATTATAATATTCTCCCTTTTTAAGTCTACTATGAGCCCAGTCATTGTTTCCGACGCTATTTCAGTTATTTTATATTTCTCGATGTTTCCTTTCAAGTAAACTACTACTCCATCGTTTTTATTTTTATTTCTTTTTGTGTAGTACATATTGTATTCTTTTATATTGATAGTTTCCTCGGTACCTGCGTTTTCTCTTAGCCAGCATTCTCCTAATATGATTACGTTGGGGTTTATTTTAGTGTCTTCTAGTATTATTTGTAGTTCCTCTAGATTTTTTGCGATACTTCGGATGTTAGCGGCAAACAATGTGAAGTGGTTGGTTTGGGTTGCGTTAAAGGCAGTAAATTGTAATGGTGTCATCGTCTTGTTCGTAATGTTTGTGTATTGTTGTAGTTTATTTGGGTTATCTTTACGTGAAGTAGTCGTCATGTATATTAGGTTGGGTTTTTACTTTTATTTTCGATATCATAATCTCTAGTCTAGTTACCTGCATTATACTATTTTATCTAAATCTTCTTCGGTGTTCACGTTGACGATGGCACTGTGCTCTGTTTTCCTGCATTTGATTCTCCCTTTGGACTGCCAGAATCGCTCGTATTTAGCCGCCTTACATCTTGCCTTTGTCTGTATGTACAAGTCTCGATTGTATTTCGTGAGATTCGCGTTGATGTAGATTTCCTTCTCTGGGGTACCTGTATTTTTATCGATTTGCCTCATTCTCAGCTCCTTCTTCTTCTTATTGTGGATGAATCTGTCTGCAATTCTGGAACTGTTGAACGCTACAATTATTATAGGGGGTGGTCTTCCCGCTTCTGTTTTTCCTCCTAATCGGTGGCTGTTGAGTATTTCTCCATCTTGTAGAGTAACTCCTATAGCTGCAGCTATATTTTTGACTATTTGATCGGTTGATTCTTCCTTTGACATCGGATAGTTGTGTATTTCGATAATACACTGGCTTATTGAACTCCCGAGTTTTTCTTTAACCTGGCGGATATTGAGAATTTGCTCTCTCGTGCCTCTGCCAGGGACGAACCTTTTTTTTTTAACCAAAGGGGCGGCCATTCCCGGGATTTCCCCCGGGTGGCTCCGTGTATTACAATTATTAAATAATACAATCAATATGTTTTATTAGTTATTTACAAAGTGTGTTTAAGTTTCTCCTGGGGTCCCCTGCTTCGCCTGGCTTTTATCCAAAGATTTCTCGCCGGGTGCCACAGGAGACCCCTCACAGTACACTTATTCTAATTTTCCTTTCCGGCCAAACCAGACCTCCGCTTATGGGGGAGGCGGACTTTACAAACTTACATGCTAGTCGGTTTCACTTCTCTTGGAGTTCTTCGTCTTCTTCTGCTTCTTCTTCGTGTACGTTGGGGGCTGCCTCCCGTTCGTGCCTTGCTTCTCGGAGAAGATGGGAGTTTCGTCTCACCACCCAACTTACTGTGGTCTTACCTATTAGGGAACGCAGCCCGCCGCCTGTGATTGGCAGCAACTGGTTGTGACTTTTTTCTTCTTCTACCTTCTGTAGCGGCAACGGCGACGGTGGGGGTGACTTTTTACAACTTCTTCCGGTTTTCCCTCACCCTCTCCCAGGTTCTTCAACCTCATCTGGTCCGATCTTCCTCACCTGTGGGAAACGCGGGGTTTTCAAGTATTCATAAACTCTTTACCACCCTTTGCATGTACCGCAGGTGCTCACAGCTGGTCCTTGTCCAGTTGTCCGGCCTCCCGTCAGCCCACTGGACACACTCTCGAAATACATGGCGAGGTGTCTCCGGGCCAGCACCGCAGGGGCACTGGTCGCTGTCCCGGCAGTTCAGGCAGTGCAGGTGAGATGCAAAGCACCCGTGACCCGAAACTGCCTGCGCCAGGAAGAAGTCCATCTGCTTCATTTCTTCTTCTTCATCCTGTAGCTGTATCCTGGCGTGTACATCCGGGAACATCACCTGTGTCCACTGCGCCGCCGTCGTGTTGACCCACCATCGGCGGTTCCACTCGTTGATGGTCGCCTGGTGGAGGTGACTTGACCACTTGCTGGAGGAGGGATCAACGCGTCGCAGATGCCGCCAATCCTCAACCCTGAACCCGCTCTTGATCAGATACTTCACTGACATTTTGAAGATCAGCAGGTCCATGGGGGGCATCGCGTTGATTACGGGCGCCCCTTCCGTGCTGATGCTGTGGTACAGCCGGCTGCACAAGATGTCACATCTTCTCTTCATCTTATTTATTTCTGCTTGATACCGCAGTTCGTGCACTCAGTGGTAGTACAACAAGCTGCAGTAGAAGTATCTGCTGAATATGCAGCCGGCCAGTAGCGTAGCCAGGATGTTGCCAAAGGGGGGCGAAGTAAGATTTTCAAGGGAGAAGAAGTCGAAAATCAAGGTGTTTTTTTAACTGCCGATATTAGAGGACTATTTTATTTAAAAAAATGAAGGTAAAATTACTACTTGAAATTTTTTTCTCAAAAAAACGTCTTAAAGGCGAAAACTTGCTAATTTTTGCATATTTTACATTCATTTTTCGGTGCCTTGGGGAGGCATTCGCCCCCTTCGCCTCCTGGCTACACCACTGCAGCCGGCGACCATTACCCTTCAGGCCTTGTTGCTATACCCGAAGGTTCTCTGACACAACTACGTCAGCATGGGCAGCATCTTCTCACGCTAAGCGCGGATATACTGCAAGTGGGCAGCAAATTTCCCTTGGCATTTAGCATCCCGCCAAGGTACTTCAACTCTCTCCTCATGGGAATTACTACGCCTTTGTACTCGACCTCTGTTGGTATACCTGCATCTAGGAGGTTCCTTGCCGCGGCTGGGGCATCCCAAAACAGGAGCACTTCCGTCTTTACTCAACTCCAGACCTGTCTTGGCCAGCAACGCCTCCATATTCTCCATGGCTTGCTTGATCTTCTCGCAGACCGACGGCCTGGAAGCTGCCAATACTAGGAGCGTGTCATCTGCATGGCAAACCGCTTCCCCCAATAGTCGGCGGATGACTTCATTATACAACAGGTTCCACAGGGTCGGCCCAAGCACCAAACCCTATAGACAGCCCCATTCGAGATGTCAGGGGATCCTTTGGTATCGAACCTCCCTAGCGCTGAAATAGCTCCGCACGCTATGGTACAGGTATCCAGGCGCACCAGACGCAGCAACCGCTCTCAAAATCCCTGGCCAGGGGGCGTGATCAAATGCTCCCTTAATGTCCAGGGACACAGCGGCCGTGAAGTTGTTCTGCGCCCGTGATCTCAAGATGATTCCCATTGCAGTCGGAATAGCATACTCTGTGCTTCGATGCTTTTGGAATCCGAACTGCTGCAAGTGGATGATATCTTCTTCTTCAGTGTGCTGAGTCAGCCTCGCATTCAGGACTTTCTCCAGAAAGGACAAAACTAGCCTGTTCTATCGCTACCTGTGGGAGGACGTACGCCTTAATCCGTTAGTGCAGAATGTTGAGTAAAACTTTGCTCGCGGTTGATATTAGCAAAGTTGTTCTGTAGTTCGAGTAGTCTGATTTTGATACTTTTTTGTGGAGAGGGATATATACTGAAGTATTCCAGTCCTTCGGCCATTTCTGCTCTTTCCAAAAACTTTGTTGCATATGAAGTGTAGTATTTTGGTGTTTTCCTCCGGTGCTGCTATCAGCATTTCCGAAACTATGCTGTCTGCACCTGCTGATTTACCCTTTTTCAGTTTTTTGACTTCTGCTTCGACCTTCGATAGTAGGATATTTGGCTCTGCCTCGCCACCTGGCCTTTCGTCTCTCTGGCCAACATTTCCGGTTTCGTCCGCCATCAAGTTCTTCCAGTACTCGTATTCGTGCCATCTCGTTTTGACTTCCTCTGAGCTTGTCAGTATTTTCCCGCTGCGATCTCTCAGAGGTATGTAGAGCTTTCGCTTCAAAAGTCCGTGTGATCCTTCTAAGTTTCTGAAACGTGTCCTTGGTCTCGTTTTTGAGCTGATGTTTCTCGATTTCCTCGCAGATCCTTTCTGTATACCTGTTTCTATCTTCTCGGCATTTTTTCCTGACTTCTTAGCTTTTCTGTTTGTATAGCTTCCTCTTCCCTTCATCCTGCAGTTCTCCCTTTAGGGCTTTCCATTCCTCGATTGTCCTCCATATATCATCCGTGATCCATTCCTTCCTCATTTTGGCTGGTCTTGGTACCATCTTTACTGCTGTTTCCAGGCTCTCTTTCTTTCTGAGCCATGTTTCCTCGGCATTCAGGTCCGGGATTTCTTTTTGGGCAGCGAGTTTTTCCATGTTTTCTTAACTGAGGTTTTGTATACAGGATTCTTCAGTAAGTACCATCTATTTTCAATCGCTTTCGGCTTTGTCTTCGTTGTTAGTCTTGGAGCTATTTCTGCTACTAGTAGCTGGTGGCCGCTAAGTCTTCTCCTGGGTACGTTTTAACATCCCATATCGATGTTTTCCAGCAGTTGCTCGCCATAACGTAATCTATTTGATTTCGATATATCGCTCGTGGAGACTTCGAGGTGTACAATTTCCTCGGATGATGTCGGAAGTTTGTGCTGACTACAAATAGTTCCTTGTCTAGGTAGACGTTTGTTAATCTGTCGCCTCTCTCGTTCCTCTCACCGATATCCCATCTGCCTATTACGTGGTTCAGTCTCATCAAAAAATCATTCTCACAGAATCAAAAAGTTATTGAATCTAACTGAATTTAAATTTTGCTCACTAGGAACATAGGCGAATATTTGCTCTGCGTGTTATCTGGCTGCGGATTGAAACAAGGAGTAAGTCCCACAATGGTGACCTCGACGTCGCAGAGGGGCCCTATCCCACACTACTCGTACTCTCTCATACAAAGTGATACCGGCAAGCTAGGAGGAAATTATCCCAAAGGTGCTCTCATTTTTCACATAACACGAAGAAATGTCAAACGCTCAACTATACGACTGGAAACCGTGCGCACATTTCACACGAACGACGTAACTATCACACTCCTACATATTACATCTTACACTCGTGTATAGAAAGTTGTACCCAACATATTTATAAGCTGCGAAATCGATATTCCACTAGCTGTAGGTATACATACTCGCAAGAATACAAATCTATTTCCTCGGTACTCGAGGAATCGCGTACTACACTTGAGCGAATTCAATCCCATTTCGGTAAACGAAATACCGCGCCATCTTCTTTATACGAATACCTGATAGAGGCAGCGAGGGTGTATAAAAATACCGAAAAAGAAAAAAAAAATATTCTATTCATTGTACGTGTCGCTTAAATTGGAAAGAGAAAGTTCGGGTTTGATTGTCGAGATTGATTGAAAGGATTGACCTCGGACAAATGAACACTCTGCTCGTCCTGAAAACGCGGCGGGGAAAATAAAAAAAGGATAGATAGGTACATACTTGATTGCGTATTCAGCCGGATTTTGTCGTCCCTTTTTCTAATCCTGCGGCTACCAACCCTCGTTAGATCCACCGCTTATTCTTTGACAGCCACAAGAATTATAGACGAGCTGACTCCTCCAGGTCGAATTCCACAATGAATTACTAATCTCCAGTCCACTCTCCTCCGCTTCGTCCTTTTATCTCGAAATTGCGAAAAATGACACCGTTACGAGCCGCAGTAGCTTGATATTCTTCGTTAACTTTTTTTTCTTTCACAAAGGCTTCATCCACGAACACTTATGGTCGGTTGCATTTGGCGAAAGGAAATAGCATTAAAACTTTTACAAAGAATGGGTTTGAGATAGAGAACGTGGCGGTGTATTTACATATCGACACTTAAAATTGCAAGTTGGGTTTGGTGGACGAGAAATGCTGAACTAGAAAGTATTATGATTTCGTGAGCTTTCTAACCACAGGTAGTTTATTGTGCATAACAAGTTTTCCTAGCAAACATACCGAAGAGAAGAGAGCCTCCTGAAACATTTCATGATTTAAGAAATTCAGTGAAATCGCCTCTCTGTTGGCTGAACTGCATGCAGTTGTCAAAATAGAGATAGTCTCTTCGGTACCTCCCTACGCGTGAGGGAACAATTGGTGATCCCGAGAAGATGACCTAGTTTCTTTTTTCAATGGCAAGGTTGGTAACATGCGATTGGCGTGTACCCCAAAGTTGGATATTTCGTTATCACGCGCAAGGTTACTAGACTGGGCGATAAATCGCCAAATGGGTGACTTGAGAGACTAGTTTGCGACGAAGAATCTACTCAGGCGACTAGTCGCAAATAGGAAGAATTTTTTCTTGGCGCACATACACAAAATAAATTATATTTTCCCCCAATGTTCATTTTTCGTACTCAAACTTCATTTTTAAAATATTGACAGTGTTACCCATTTTCATGGTAAATAAAAACGAGAAATCGAGCACGCTTTATGGTAACACTTTCTGATAAGTTTGCAAGACAGTGTGATCGTATTGAATCAATACAGTCTCTTCTTTTCACCGTTTAAATTACATACAAGCTGCAAGGGAAAATTTTGGGCGACTTTGGGCTTCACTGTATGTTGAGAATAGCGACTTCACTTTACCAGCATTTGGTAACCCTGATCACGCGGCTCTAGTAAAGATGGAGAGTTATTCAGTGAGAGAATGTGCTGTGTGTTGAGCAGTATTTCCAGTTGAAATCACTGTTAGTATTCAAAGAGCTTCTTGTAAAGAGTTCAAAATCCCCCTTCACCGTAACAAAATTGCCATTACTGGTCAACAGACAACCCAAATACCATTCAACAGAAATCACTACACAGCCAACGAGTTACCGTATGGGCTAATGTTACAGAGTGGGGGATTATTGGCCCCTACTTCTTTAATGAAACTGTGAAAATTCATGAAACAGTTGAAGAACTGTGTGGCCCAAAATGGCGGTCATTCAAATGATGTAATTTCATAAGAAAAGTTCCATGTCTGAGTTTTTAATAGAAATTTGTTTCACGAATTTCTGTCGCGTACTTTCTATGTAACTGAAAAAAGAAACTAGGGTATCTTTTCTGGGTCACCCTGTAGTAATCTGATAAATAAGGTCTGTGGAGTTCAACCAGGCACTCACAGAAAAATTATTGTGCTGTCATTTTAAAGCCTGAACTCTCAGATTTCTAAGGATGTACTCGTATAGCTTTAGGAATTTTCAAGTTTACAATCACAAGATATAAGCGAAAAACTGTCTGTGGGTCACTTCGCCGCATGCCGATTTCTATTATCATCAGTTTGAAAAATTACAATTCGCAACAAATTTGCGAGGCTGTTTCGGGTTTTGAATTTACTTAGATGTCATTCGACGTTGTTTTGAGGAACC
This sequence comes from Acanthococcus lagerstroemiae, assembly GCA_031841125.1. Classification (NCBI taxonomy): domain Eukaryota; kingdom Metazoa; phylum Arthropoda; class Insecta; order Hemiptera; family Eriococcidae; genus Acanthococcus; species Acanthococcus lagerstroemiae. The sequence continues at coordinate 17,086,262 of CM063113.1, read as the reverse complement.
AAAAACATAAATAAAAGACAAGAGTATGGTGTCGCACCTATTCTGATTATACCCGAGAAACACTTGAAGAGTATCTAACCGAAAATTCGACATGGTGATATGACCAGAGCCGAAGCTTCAGCCACATACAAGATACCAGTTAAAAGAATTTATAATTATCTTCACAAAACAGATAATGATATCCGTCAGAATCTGGGAGGATGAGCAATATCAAAATAGAAAAAACGAATTTCGATCACTATCCTCTGAAGGATGATTTTGATTACGTGAAATTTGTTGCGATCAAGAGTTTTAGCTGAGCCCATTGAATCCCGAGAAATATTCATCTTCCCCGAAGACATGATTTAACTTAAACTGCAATTTTTCTTTCGTTTTTCTGGCCTTTCGTGATAAATGTTGAACATTTTCACTTATTTTCTATGTATATTTCTTATGTACCGCTGTGTCACCCCGTGCGCATGTAACTTTGCCAATTCATCTTTAGGCCTTTCTGGGAGGGGGGCGGGAGAGGGAAATGTTGATTCCACTTGCTAATCTTGTTCCCAAAGCTTCAAAATCCGGAACAAGTTTTTACGTTTCCTGTATTTATCTGCAATAGATCATGCGCTACAACTGTTCAAAGTTTGAAAAACCCAAAATTTTCAGCAAAGTCAACTCAGCTTACGTTACCTTAATTATCTCATCTTCTACGTCTCCCTTGATATCGACCCTCTCCCCCGGTCACTGTAACGGCAAAGAATATTAAACAAACAGTATTACAATGTTCTATCCAAATGAGAAGCTGCACTTGATGATCTGAATGATGTGTAGGCTGAGGTCAAGTTTCCCTGTTACTACCTACCACTTCCAGAGTTCAATTCCGAGTTATCCATTTCTATACATTTTTTTCAGTAACAATTTTTGAGCTAACTCCAAAGTTCACCTGTTGTTGTTTACCAGCGATTTAAATTTGTACGTTTCAAATTTCACGACTTGTGTAAGGCTCGCTTAGACGCTTCAGAACTCGTAAGACTCCTTAGGATTTGCTTAACACTCTTCAAAACTCTTTCAAACCTATGTAAGACTCTTCGAAGTGCGAAAATATCCTAGATATATGGAAGATTCCGTTGGATTCTTCTAGAATTGTTAAACACCTTTACGGAGTTTTCAAGAATTACTTAGACGACTCGACGAGACTAGTTTTAAACTCGTTCGTACTTTCAAAGGCTCGTTAATTCTGTTTGAAATTCTGGAAAGCTCTTCAAGACTCATCAGGACCCTTTAAGATGCTTGCTGCAGACTTTTTCAGACTCCTACAAACTCTCTCAAACTTGTTTAGTACTCTGTAAGACGTAGGACTAGGTAATTCTGACTTTTCAAGAGCTTAATAAATTTTGGAAGACTCTTGTTGATTCCTTTCGGATTCTTCAGAATTCTTTTCCAGTCTTGTTCAAGATTTTCTTTTAAACCTTTCAAGATGTACTGAAAAATTTAACAGACTTGTTGAAGATCCATCTTCCAAAACTTTTTCAAGACTACTCTAGTATCATTTGAGACTCTTCAAGTCTCTTCCAGATTCGTTTAGAACTCTTTAAGACTTTTCAAGACAGAAATTAGCAGATTACAAAAAAAAAAAAAAAAAAAAAAACCTGAGGCCCAGTCCTAATTCTAAGCTCAGACCAAAACCTCAAAACCTCGATTCTAAGTCATGATTCCGAGAAAATCCAGATGAATCGATACTGATTGTGATTGTGCAGCCCGGAACCGTGATTAATTTTCGATTCCTTTTCGAGTTCGTAGTTGAAAGGTGCACAAAATGAAGATGTAAAAGTAGAACATAAGTTTATATTGAATTTTGAAAACACATGAAGAAAAACAAAAAATTGGACATTGTAAATTTGAAGAACAAACTTCAGACTCCTCTTTTCAGCTGAGTGCTCCGCAGAACTTGGGGCACCCTTTTTAACTTTTCAGATGAATCCAATGCTATACTTGTTGTACAGCTCCCTTCCCCCCTCTAAATTGTATATTATCCTTCTTTTGCTATTGGAAATTTCTTCTGAAGAAATTATGGCATTTCAGCTAGGTATGCCAAACTGGTAGTGATAGCACACGACCAGGGGAACAGAAAACCATTATGTACATATATGGCCTACATTCATTAGTCATTACTGAAGGACTACAAGCCTATGAAGCTTGAAAAGCAGCGAACTTTCACTGCGAGTTGGATTATATTAATTCAGAATTTTTTTCGAAGATAATCAGTACGTAGAACACTGGAAAAGTAACAAAGATTCAGTGAACTGAATTGTCAACCTTTGTATTGAGGAGGTGGCACCACTTTTCGAACTCTAATCATAACTTTCCAAATTTGTAGCCCATTCTATTTTCGAGATGAGCAATAGGTCGTACCCATAATTTTCGTTTTCTTTTCAGTGTACTAACTGGTCTACTTTTCAGGACAGGTCACAAAGAAATTCTCATGGATGAAATTCAATTCCAAAATTTGGGAAATGTTATCAGATTTTTCAAAATTAAAAATTTTTGGATTGAAGATTTACCAATTAAAATAGCATTCTCTGTTAAAGTTGGTTATAAATCGCGGGTATTTTGATAGAAAAATCAAAAATTATCTTCAACTCTTACTGCCTATCTCGAATATTCAAAGGATTATGAAAATAGCAAGTTGTGCACTTCAATAATTCTAACTAAATTTTATGGTGAAAATTTTATACCTAGTGGAGCCTTTACAATATCAAAGGTAGGGAATTCAATTTGGTACATTTATGTTACCTCTTTAATGTACTATCAACATTAAAACACCATCAAATTTATATTCATTATGAAATACCGACTCATTAATAATTTCTTCAGTAATAATAGTTCAAATTTTCATGTTTCATTGTATCAGTAAATTGCATAAGAAATTTACCACGTAATTTTATGTATATATTCTTTTTTATTTTATTTATTTATTTATCAAAGCTACTAGAATAATTATAAATAATTCAGTTCTCATATCAGTTAACAAGTACATTTTCCAAATTGTTATACAATGGAGTAGAACTAATTTTAAAATCATGACGATGAATTTCGATGCATTTCAATTATGGGGGAGGGGGATTCCTCTGTTTTACGCCTTTTCCAATTTCGAAGAACGGTCCTAGTTTGTCCAGGTATTGAATAGTGTAGTTACTGTTTTGGTCACTTCTTCCCCCCCCCAATACATTATGTGTTCGTTTTTTATACCCTCGCTTCCTGGGGCTTTATTTATTTTTTCAAGTTACTGACAACCTGCGTAATTTCTGCGTGTAGCTAAAGGGTGGCTCGGTCTCCAATTCAATGCCCTTATTAGGGGAGCTGTCCCCGGTTGTTGTTTCTTGATTTGATTTATTCGAGTAGAGTTCTGTATAGTATTCTGAGGCTATTTTGTTAGTTTCGTTTCTGTCGTAGACTCTGCTAACTTGTTTATGTACGTGGTATGTAGTTAATTGTGAACCAAGGGATGAATCCCATTTTAATTTTTTATGTATTTATTGTTTTTTAAAGTTTTACTAATCATGTATTCTTTGTTTTGGTGTTCCCTTTCTCTTTGTACACTTTTTGTATTTTTCGATATGGTATTTAGTTCAACCTTGTCAGATACCATATATATTTTTCATTTTTAACAGTTTGCTCCTTTTTCGCCAAAGATTCTTCCGATTTTCTTTTTCTTCATTTATGACCAAAAGTTAGTTGCTATTATTGTTTTTTTCTTTTCCCGAAGTTTCTAACGTAATTCTGCAAAGGGTTTCATAATATTCCTCCATGTGGGTTCTTCTTTACCAATTCTGTAAGAGCTGTGGACAGCTCATTCTTATATTTTTCTGCATCGTTAATATTAGATGTTTTGTTTTCGAGTTTTTTCTGGTAATCTGTTTTTATCGGCCTCGAGGTAATATGAATGAGTCTACGGTCTGTAATGTGCTTGAATTTGTTCGAAACATTGAAATTTGTTATGTTTTGGTTGGCCCGAGGTGCCAGGACGAAGTCGATCTGCGTTTTGGTTTCTGGGTTTGGGCTGATCCAGGTCTATCTCCTACTTTTTTTCGAAGAAGCCCTTTAATAGTTCTAGATCTTGTTCCTGCCGGAACTGTGAGAGTTTTTCGGGTTCGATGACACGTGAAACCTCATCCAAATCGGAGATAAGCTGAATGAAATATTTGTAATTTGTCGACCATAGGAGGAAAACGAAATCAAGGATTCCATACCAATGATGTAAGTCGTTGTTGAAATGCATATAATGAGACTTGGATAGAATAATCTAAGGGAGCTTCGTATTAGTGTGCCGAACAGCAAAGATGTAGGTTGTCGTGTTGTGCAAATTTGATAAAATAAGCTCACCTAATAATAGTGCACAGTCCTTGAAAAAACCTGTAAGAAACAAAGTGCGTAAAATCAAAGGTAGTGTGGTTTAAAATATGTTATAAGTTCAAATAATAGTGGTGAATGTTGGAGATTTAAAAGATGAAGCCATTTGCTATATAGTAAGCAATATGGGGGTCCGTTTGGCCGAGTGCATAGTATGCTGGTCTCGGAATCCTGAGGTTCCCGATTCGAGCCCTTGTAGCAACTCGTCACATGTCCACCTAGGATGGTTTTTCGGCAAGAAGAGAAGAGAGCTAGGACAGGCCTAACAGCCTCCCAGACGTCTCTGAAGTAATGCTCGAAAGAGCGAATTCTAGGGCTCGAGTTGAGAGTAAAATTAGAAAACAGAATGACTGACACTCGCTTCGCTCATGTTCATCTGAAATATGTTTCTATGTCTCAACGTCTCATCAGTAATATATAAATAATTCGTATGTCTGTCTTTCAGTCTTATCGATGGGGAAGGAGAATTTTAGGCTATCTTAAGCTGGTTCCTGCGGCTCAAATGAAAACCATCATTCGAGACCTACGTTTTAATTCCGGACGAGTAACCGAAATCAGCAGCAGAAAAACCGAAGTTCGCCTCCGGCATAAATAAACGAGTTCGACCGCTTTCTCGCCCCACAGCTCAATGCTGGTATCGTTTTCTGATCTGCTTCTTGAGTAAATGTCTCAGAGCTCCACCGTGGACCCTTGTCACGCCGCTCTTCCCTTATAGAATACGCGGCACGTACACGGAGAAACTTCGTAACACGCCCCCAAAGATTACAGATGAGTTTGATAGTACCGATGAGAGGTGACCAGTCATTAGAATCTATTCATCGGCCGAGTGCGCTTTCCACGAATGAGTGCAGACACGAAACCCGCAGCCTTGTTTGGTCGATCTCAATTCCACGGGTCGCTGTGTAACTGCAGTGTATTATTGGTATTCATCACCGCCTGGTCCCACACAGAATCAGACATAAAAGCTCCAGCAACCGAGATTGTTTTAATTTCACCAAAACCGGGGCACAGTATCAGCATTCGTAGGCTATAGAAGCTGTACCAGTCTGTATTATAAGTCAATTGAACGGCGTAAAAAGGGAGAGGGAGAAAAAAAAAATCAAAATCCCGGTAACACGGAGGCATTGAAAGTTTTATACAAAAGGGAAAATGAACGTTCCGACCGTCACGGTATAGGATGCATTATTAAACATACAAGCGCGGTTATCTACCCCGTGCAATTTGTTTTGCACAGTATCGTGTTTACTTTTATTGGTTTCCGTATTTGCGATACGCTGCCGAAGCAGATTTCTGCGCCCGGTTAACGACACCTTTCCTAAAGGATTACCCGAATCAGATCGCTCGCCGAGCTCAATACCCGACGAATTAATACGAGCCCGATTTGTAATTTACAGAGGCTGAGCGCGAAAAAGGAGTGGAAAACTCGGCGGATTGACGCTGACGATGATGGCGGCAAAGCTGTCTGCGAGAGAGGTTTAAGAGAGATTAAGTAAAAATTGCTCCGCAATCATCGATTTTGGCCATGATTCGCTTTCAAAATTATTTAATCCACCGTCGGATTACACGAGAAGGCGGTTTCGACCGTATTTCTTATCCATTTTGCGAGGCGCGATGTCCTCGCAGTCGCATTGTTGTGTATAGCTGCAGTTACTACATAGTACATACATAGTAGACGCTGCCATGGAAGTTCAAAAAGAAATTATCAGTCTTAGAAAGCAACTGAAATGTTCTCGAGCCTCACCTAGCATGCAAAACCTCCGTTACTTACTTCATCTGGGTCTCCTCTGGCACGCAGAATCTCTATCTACTTACCCGTCAAACATTTTAAAGGAGAGAAGTTAGTTGCGCACCTAATTCTACCTCTAATCCGCAACTAATACCAATAAGTTCCCAAATACATAGTAAATGGTCCAGCAGTGTGAGATACAGTTAGTTGCAGAATAGACACCAGCTACTAATTTATAGCTAAAAAAGGATAAGTGTTTTTATAGTAGCGAGTAACTAATATAACGCTAAAATATGGTTTGCAATTTATCCGCAACGAAACTAAACTAAAGCACCCCTAAATTCCACTAATTTTCATCTAAATTATTAGTTACGAATTAGTTACTGCGCGTCCAATCTATACTAGTCTCAAAGTATGCGATGTGCGCGCGCATATCGATTTCAAATCCGGTTGACGGCGTTGACGGTTAATTTCAATTTGTTATCACCAGTAGCAGAAAGCTACTTGTCAAATCTTGTCCATGGCAGAATATTAGTTAGCGTTGTTCAGGGCAGTTTTTTTCTTTTTGTATTTTTGAATTAATCTGGAACTGGCGATGCGTTTGAAAAACGGAGAAGCACCAATGTCAGTCCAAGTAACGAAGATTTCGTTTTGCTTGAAAATATCCCTATTGACAAAATCGGGCAAAATTCAGCTCCTGGTTGTAACGGATTTTCAGTTTTCCGCTGCGAAATTATGAGAATCAATGCAGCGTTTATACAATTCTGCAGCGTTACGCTGCGATGTGAGCAGATCTAACAGCAGACCTCAAGACCTGTCTGCTGCGGATTTTGAAACGATTCCGCAGAGTACACATAGAGACAGCAGCGTTACGCAACAATTTAAAACAATTATCCACTACACTGCTGATGTGGATGATGAAACTTAGCAGCATTCAGCGGTTAAATGTTGGATAGTATACAGCAGCGTTTCATTTTACTGCGATTAAGTAGCGGAACGCTGCGGATAATTCAATTTTTTCAGCAGCTAACGATGATATCAGAAAATGAAACAATGGCTTGTAACTACCGGTGATGTTACCTTCAGGCTTCAAGGTTGTCGCCAAGTCGGCGCCTTTAGATAAACATTTGCGGTTTAACGGCTATCCGGTTCGATGTGTATCTACAAACTATCTCACAGTTTCTGTTTCCAACTTCCAAGTTAGCGGTTGCGCGTTGCGTTTTTGAGTTTAGTTCGGAATTTTGTGTTGAGAAGGTAATTTACTGATAAGTTATACGTCATGTACTAATCATTTAATGTAATATCCAATTAGTAGTTACCTATTGAAGAATAGTTATTCGCAAGCGACAGAAAGAGCGTTTGCATGCGAAAAACGACAAGTCTAGAAATCGAACGCATGTCATTTGTATAAGGAATGCACGCGAAATACGGCGCACGAATTTAAATCGTCCGAACTGTATGTTGTCGCATGTATGAATGGTACTTCCAGTGTTCCATTTCAGTTGTTCTCTTGGTAACTCCAACTTCAGGGTACTCAATCCTCTCATACTTCAGGTACCAGGTCGCTGCTGTCATCAACCACTGCCACTGCAGCTCCAACAACTAGTGTCATGTACTGGACTGTCAGCCTCAACAACCAGTGCCAGGTGCTCGACTGTCATTCTGCCACTGCATCTCTTGGCTATGGCTCCAATCACTCTCGTCTGCAGCATGTGCAATACAGGGATGTTTCCCAGAATGTTTTCAATTAAAAATACGAAAAATGTGAGCCCTCCAGTCCAAAGAAAAAAAGTAGAAAAGAAAAGAGAAAGCAAATCGGGAATGTTTTGGGAAACGCTTAATATTATCTGGAAATTGAGAATCACTACTGGAAAACCAACCAATGTGATAGACAACCAATATCTGACCAAAAACCCAAATTGGTATATTAGCCCGAACTGACAGTCCAAAACTGATAAAGAGCCCTAAAGTTTCCAACATCCTAAAACTGGCGTGATTGTCGCCGCGTTTTTTCTTCTTTTTTTTCTTCTTAATAGCTGATTATTGTCGCGTTTTTTCCTTCCCTGTTTCATTTTCGCGCGAACCACCCTTCTTTTTCGCATTATGAAAAATCGCACCCCTACTTATTCAAGGGGTGAATCAGCTTGGGCGTGGGAAAGTTCCGAAAATGCTCTCTAGGCTGGTCCCCCAGCCATTCAAAAGATTTCTACTTGACTTTTTGTACCCTGTGTTTCAAAACCGGCGCGCGTTTCGTGGGGGGGGGGGCTTGTGTAAGTGATAACCTGTCTTGAAGGTTCTGTTTGTGTGAAAAGTCAATAACATTAATTGAAACTATTTCAAGAGTCTTACAAAATGTCCATATTTTGTATACATCTCTGTCGAGATGGTCCACTTGGTCTTGTCGGTATGAAGTCGAGGGGCGGGGGTCATACTAGACCGAATTACCTTTCGAATGAGACCTTAACCAGCTGTGTAACGTTACTGAAAGATATTTTTTCAGTCTTTTTGATAATGAGGTACAGAAAAACTGTATTTTGAGAAAAATGCTTTTGAAAGTCCGCAAAATGATTAAGAGTGAAAACTTCCGTTAAGAAAAAAACTGGAGTCAACAACATAGGCCCTTTTTGTTTCTATGCATTTCATACCCTGGAGCTTGAATGGAATGAGACCTCAAAAAATGGTACAGCGGAGCTGAAAGAACCAAATTGCTAAAAACCCAAAAATTGATTTTTGGTCGAAATTTAAAAAAAAATCAACTGTACAGCCAAAACTGTGATTGCCAAAGTGGGCCCTTTCAACAGAGATGTACGCATTAATTTTTTTTATTGTGGCCAGCGGGCATGACGAGCCTAGTATTCAAAGAAGTCCGTCCTTGACCAAAAGAGGGGGCGTTGGTGAGCATTGAAAAAATCTGAAAAAGTCAGGGAATTTGATCCTCGGAAGAAAGTGGACAACTTGTGAAGAGTGATGGATAGTCAGAACGTGGATGATTTTATACTTCGTTTATGGAATAGTGTGAAAAGAAATCCATTTTTACTTGTTATTACGTAATATATTTCTCTAGATAAATCGAAGAAAGCTGAGTCCGATGAGTCTGATGAACGAGAGAACCTGCATTGTCAGAATATTGTAGGTAAATATTGTATGAATATGAGATTTGAAAATCGTATGGAATACTGGTAGGAAGAATAGGAAGGTTAGGTTGATATCAGTGGGTCAAAATATGTTAAAAAATATTATGAAAGTCTCAAATATGTTGGAGGAAGCAGAAAGCAGAGTGGAACTTCAGAAAAGTAAAGTGAATGGAGTCCCCTTGTGACAATATCAAATACTAGGTGGAAATGATGCGATAAATTACCAGAAGACAGAATCAGAAATGAATACAAAATAATATTTATGTCTCCAGGCCAGGAGTGCAATGACGTTATCAGTGTACGAGAATGGGGACTCAAAGATAAATGAGTGGGATCCCCGCGATGACTTTGCTAGGAGAAGAAAATCATTCCGGCTATGAATTATGATGAATTGAAAGAGTATCAATATGAAATATTGGGAAGAGTTATTTATTTAGATCAGTTGAGGTGCATTAAAGAAGAAATATATTCTTTTAATTTCAAGCAATAGAATATGAGGGAAAGAAGGATATAGAGAATGTTCTTCTCGGTATTTTAAGAATCATTCATCCTCAATCAGCGTGATTCAAAACTCATCAAAAGTACAGAATAACAATCGATCAGTGAAAAATAGGAGAAAGGTGAGATGAAGGTTTTTGTTTTTGGTTCAAGTAGGAGTGAATTGGGAATAAGATAGTAGGGCCATGTAATGATGTATCAGGGCCCTGAAGGAAAAGTAGAGAGAGAGAGAGAGAGAGAGAGAGAGAGAGAGAGAGAGAGAGAGAGAGAGAGAGAGAGATTTGAAAAATTGCAGAACAATAAGCCTTACCAAATTGTTGCTTCTAACCAGTGGCGTAGCCAGACTTGCCTTTTACAACATTACGGGTGTAATACTTACTATTATTAGAATACATTTTAATTTTTTTCACATTGTCGGCCGATCCCAGGAGTGGGTGGGTGGGTGGAGGGGGTTAACCCTCTTCACCCGTAGCTACACCCCTGCTTCTAATTGTGTGTAATTTCTAAAAACGAACTTGAAAATACCATGTAGTTATTCAACATTATAATTTATATCAAAGACAAATGTGGTCACCAATCACATGATGAGGTCATCCGTATTCTTGGATTTCAGCAATTTTGAAAGTTTTATACTCGTATGTTTACATAAATATACTCGTAATTTCAAGAATCATTGATATTATTAATTTTTTTGGCGACCAGTTACTTTGTATTTTTACTATTTCAATTTTATAAATTGTAAATGAGAAGAGAAACTGCAGTACGCTGTCTACCCGCAGAGTAGAGAATTGTATCTGCGGACTACAGCTAGGACTACTGTTTTTCCACTGTGAAATGCAGCAGCAGAATCAATTTATTTCCACCACGGAACAAAAATCCAGCAGAGAATAGCTACTGAAAAACCATTTGAATCAGCTGCTGATTCTGATTTCATCAGCAGTGTAACGCAGTGAACAACTGGTCATGAACGCTGCTGACAGATCTTTTCTCCGCACCACTGCGAACATGTTTTTGCTGCGAAACGCTGCTGACACTTTGTTTTTCCGCATCAGCAGCGAACGCGATGGTCTCACTCAGAATCGCTGCGTGCTCCTGCGGATTTCTTATGCAAAATTCGTCAATAGGCATACGTTGGATTTGTCTGGATCTAATGTTGAAAATGCACTCGCATGGAATATTGGAGGTAAGCCATCGCATTTTTTAAACGCCTGAACACTTTGAATATGAACATATTGTGGATACTTCTCATCAGTACAGGCGCGGACCCGCGCCTCCACCCCAACCAAAATAAGAAAAAATCTGGAGGAGGGGGTAGAATCTGCGGGGAAAGGAGAAAAATATACGGGGAGAGGAAAATCTATGGGAGAGGGGGTAGCAAAAAATCTTCGCGCGCTCCACATGCTTTTCCTTCTGCCATTTCCCTCCCCAAAATGATTGTCTGGATCTGCACCTGCAGTATAATGTGATATGTATTGAGTCAGTTTTCAGGTACACTGTACTTTCTCTATTTTTTTAATCAGTGAAAATCAGACATTGTGGCAGCCATTGTGACTAATTGTATTTTTCAATGCCTGAACATTCTGAATACGTACTTCTCATTAACATACATTTATGTATTTTTATAGTTTTCAGCCAACTCCGATCACTGACGCGATGCTCGAAAGGGTAGTTCCTGTGGCCGGGGGTGCAGTGTCATAGGGGCCACTTTGGCATGCGTGCATCCGTTTTCAGTCAAGTAAAGTACTTTTTTCATTTTTTCAATCAATGAGAAAATCGGAATTCGAAGCAAGTAGCAGCAGTCATCGTGACACAAATAAAGAGAAACAATTATCATCATCAAAGATTATCGAAATCGCCGACTTTAAATGGTTTAGTCTGTTGGTTTAGTCTACGCTCTGAGTAAGTAAACTACCTATATTTGGACGCTTTGCAACGAAAGAGAACCAACCAACATTTGTAAACAAAATGAGTTAATAGTATCGTTGGAAAGAGCGTAAAAAATAGATTCAAAAATGTGTACTCACGTTCAAAAAAGCTTATCACTGAACTCTATGTCGTATAGTTTCTACATGGCTGTTGAACTTCGAATCACGTGTTCTCAAAAAGCGGATTTTGCTAGTTTTTTATTAAGAAATTTATTTGTATAAGTTTGAAATATATATTTTAATTCTTTTAAATTAAGTTTAATAAGATTAAATTTAAAGAAAATATTATAATTTTTTTTTTTTAATAAAAATTTTTGAATCATATATTTTTTAAAAGAAATTTATTAGGTTAATTAATAATAATTTAAAGTAAAAAATTAAATTTAATAAATTAATTAAGAGTATCACAAAGTACCTTTTTTTACTCACCTATCATGACTATACTTTGCTATTAGCCCCGCCCATTGCCATTCCAGCCTTCTTGCTTTTGTTTTTGCGTTCTCAGTGGTTTTTAATTTTTGCTTGATTGTTGTTAATCGTATTTTGTCTCGTATTTTTGCTCCAACGGTTGACCTTTTGAGATCCTTTTTTTGTACAGGTCCAGGTTTGGGAGGTATATATCAGTATCGGTACGATACAGCTGTTGAATATTTGGCTTCTGTAATAAAGTGAGGACAGACCTTTGAATATATGTTTTAAGGACCAGTATTTCTTCCACATTAGGCTTGTTCTTCTGTTAAATAAAGTTCTTAGCATGCATCTAAAAATAAATGCGAGTAATCTAATCTGCATTACAAGAATCATGGTTAAACTTCTCATAAATTCAGAATTATATGTGTGGGGAGTGATGTTCAAATTCTTCTCGTCCAAATTAGAACAAAAAGGAAGGAAAGAATAAAAAATCTATTCCAACTTTTTTTTTTTTTTTTTTTTTTTTTTCATAACAGTTGGAAAATGTTTGTTACTTGCCCCTCAATAAATTTGCTTTGCTTCGATCCTGCAATTATTCGTCCCCCATCGAAATGAACCTACACGTTGAATACAAACTTTTTCGAAATTGTAATACATTTCACTCGCACCCGGGAGAAGAAATGGATTCGAAAATTTCGACCTGCCAGGAATTTTTAGTTACACGCTGTTTCCGGTGTCCGCAGAAAATGGTATCTATACGTGTGTAAATTTTTCTTTCCGCGCTCCATCTCCCAGCAGACACGGCTGCGGATTTTTTTTCTCGAGAAAATCCATTTAGGTCGCTAAACGAATGGCCGAGCAAAGGCGTCGCATTAAATAAAAGAAGTACGTAAGCGCCGCTCCCGAGGGGGCAACACGAGTCCTTCAGATTTCCGCCTTCGAGCCAAATTTCGGAGGAAAATACACGCTATTCCCTTTATTTGATAATTATGTAACCGGGAACCAGCGAGGAGAACGAAAGATAAATTTTCTTGCGTACGGAGCTCCTCGAATTAACGGACAAAGGAGATTTTTTCCGCGAATACTGTTTAGCTAATTTTTAAAAGCAGCTATTGGTCTTGTCTCAGGTACTTGGAGTCTGGGTCGTGATAAAAGTTTCTCGACGTTTCATGGCAAAAGAAAGCGAATGCCACTCGTGTTAGATTTTCCATATTTCCCTATGTGTCTATCTAAAAATATAGGGTGTTTCATAAATTGCCCCCTTCTTTTTCTTAATCGCAAAGTCGGATGTTTACGGGACGAAATGGGGTTCCTAACTGAGAAGGACTAGTTTCTTTTCTGGTTAAACATTTTCTTTTCTCCTAAAAGAGGGCAAGAAAATATCACCAACTTTGGAAACTTAAACAGAAAAATACCGAACAAAATATCGAAATATTGCGTCATTGATTTTAATTTCACATCAAATTTTGAATCTGGTTCCAATTTAGGCCCAAAATTCCAAATTCCGGACGTAAGAATAGTAACATTAATTTTGTTTGAAAAATTGAGCGCATTACTGATTTTCATTTCTTGAGAGGCGGGGAGAGTGTTACTGATTTCAAATACTGCATTAGATTTTGCCTAGGAATTAAAATTAAACACTCTTCTCACGATTAAGAAATCCTCCAAATTCGCAAATATGGGCCCCACGGCCCCTACATACCAAATTTCATCTTGAAAGATGGAGAACAATGTAACTTGGCAAATATGTAAATAGTAAGTGAAGAAAACCGTAAACGAGGTTTCGGTCTGATACCTTTGCTTATACAAACATATAGAGTATTTCACGAATCTGTTCCTCTTCCCCCTTTTTTCTTATCGCATAGTCAGATTTCAGAACAAACTAGATCTTTAAGAAAAACAAAGACAAACACAAAAATCATGAAATCGGGAACCTAAAAAACGACGAGTATTAAACAAAAAAATCCGTGAACATAACAACAAATTACTTAAACTACCCAGGGACACAAAACTGAACGAATTAAAACAAAAAAAGTAATAATCATAATACGAGTAATAATAATACTTAATAATTTGAACTAAACGACGTATTTACGGGGAATCGAGTATGCAATTTCATATGCATAGTCGAAGCAATCCAGCTACTCGACACCGCAACAGTAACGAGAAGATTGAAACGAGTACACCCACTAGACCTAACATAGCTCTTTTATTATACTAAATGCTATTGTACAACTGTAGAAACACCCAAAAATCTATAATTAATATTGGTTGTTTAACTCGTCTATATTCCTATTATCTAAAATTGTGTAAATACTGAAAAGTAGTGCTCAATAAACGATTAAATAAAAAAAAAATTGATAATTTGAAATTCTAATTTTCAGTTGGAAATCCTTTTCCCGCCGCATGATGCGCATGTTTGAAAAGTTGATAAATTTACTACGGCCGTCGGCAAAATTAAAAATACTGTAAGTTATTCTTTTTTACTTTTTTTTTTTTTTGTTCAACAATCTCTAAATTTTATTTTTCAGACAGAGAAATTCAAGCTTCTACCCTCCTCCCTCCCTTCCCTAAAGAAAACATCAGTTCGCTACGATTCTGAACTTGATTCTGAATAGGCCTCACTTGTATGAACTAGTCTTAGCGTCCTACATACATTATCTCTGTCTTAATAAGTCTCATTAATTTTGTGACTGAGTTATAATGAATTTTAACTGAGTCTGGACATATCTTAAAAATGTCAAAACAAGCTTTATTGAATTTGCCTTAAGCTTTAGTCGATACTGAATAAGCTTTAACGAGTCTTAATAGAATTTGGATGAATTACATAGTATGTCAGTCTGAGTGAGTTTACCCTGTTCTAATTCTAAATTCCTATTCCTAAGTGTCCTTCTCACAGCTATACCTTACTTGAATGGGCTCACCGTAATTTCGAAGGCATAAAAATAATCTGAACATTTGAAGAAGAGAGGTGAGAAGGTAAAAATTGGGTTCCACTCCTGTATGTCTCTGAATTGACTATAGCATCCGCCATTGGTAACCGATGAAGAGTCGAAGTTCGCACGTACATACATACGAGCCAGAGTGCAATTTTGATAAACCTGTACCTATAGTACTATGGCAAATGGATTTCCTTGCACAGAT
This sequence comes from Acanthococcus lagerstroemiae, assembly GCA_031841125.1. Classification (NCBI taxonomy): domain Eukaryota; kingdom Metazoa; phylum Arthropoda; class Insecta; order Hemiptera; family Eriococcidae; genus Acanthococcus; species Acanthococcus lagerstroemiae. The sequence goes on along the minus strand of CM063113.1, from coordinate 17,071,035 downwards.
CTGATAGCTGATCAAATGAGATAAGCTATTTTAACAGGACAGATAACACAAGCAGGCATTTATAGCCCTGGTGAACTCAACTTACATCTCCAATCTAGTCCTTCTTCACTCCTTTGTATACATATGTTTTATTTGAATGATTTATAATACTTCCTTGAGTCGGATTCCTACGTATGTTTTCAAAATAAACGAAAATAAAAAGTTATTGAAGGAATTATTATGGGTTACGAGGTGCGAACAGAGACATCGACTTTCGCACTCTATTGAAAGGCTAAACAGTTTTTTACATACGGACCTATTGAATTGTTGAAGGATTGTTAGAAAAAACAAAATAATTTTTATTAAGAATGTGACAGGTGCTTACCAATCATTTGGAGTAAATTTTGATAGTTACAAAAATTAACGTTTTCTCGTTAATTTTCTTGGTGATTGCGGACTAAATAAATAATTTCAATTTCAGATTTATTACGTATATTCTCTGAGGGCTGAAGTGACCCTAATGGGAAAATTCTTCTAAAAGACCGAGTTCAACTGCCTTCACCGCCTACAGTGTTACTTTTTCAAATGAGGCAACTAGGGTCAAGATAACAATATAAAGTTCCACATTTCAGTAAACGAGCGACATAAAAGTAGGTTCACGTTGATTTTTGCCTCCAAATTTGGAAATAAAATCTTCCGTCAGAATGAGGAAGGGGTATAAGGGTACATTGTTACCCCCTCCCCCAAAAAAACGTCAAGTACAACAGATCCCCCCCCTACACACACGCGCAGATTAAAAACTATTTAGAAAGCCGATGAAGAGGTGCCTTGAGAAAATTCAGAGACAAGATTTAAGTGAAAGTTTTCTGGAGATTTACAAGACTTTTTGCTTTTTGCCTTCACTTTTGAGAAACAATCTTTTTTTGGTTGTCGACCTAAATTTCAAATTTTTATACTTCTTTAAGAAAGAAAACTTTCTGGCGCTACTGGACAAATCGCCAGTTGAGGGAAGAAGCAATATGCTCCTATTTGTCTCCCACTCCTCTCTTTCAAGAGTGCGGGTCTGGTCTTTTCCAAAGTGGTCGCTGTAGTAAGGACGCAACCAAGGAGATAGGCCCCCAGAAATTCTTCGAAATTTTCTCAAAATGCATTTTGAACCGAAGAAAAAATTGATGCTGATGGCCTGCTCCGGTTACGTTGCGTTGTAGGTTCGTACAAATTTACAGCTCACGAAAATAGGTAGGTACCAAATCAGGTAGGTGCCAGATCAACCTTTCACCCCTGCCCAATTTTCTTTTTCTTCTGGATTCTAGCCGCCACCAAAAAAAAGTTCTAAATGCACCCCTGCGTTTTAGAATGCTCTTCTGCACTGATTCTTCTCATAAAGTTTATATATTAGGCACCACCTTGATTTCTATTTCTCGCTGACTACAGGCGTTAACATTTTGCAAAATTTAAGCCCTCAGTTCAACAAAGTCAGTATCTCTTCGGTTTTAAGTAAGTACCACCAAGTAGGTAGGTAATACCCGCGAACACGTGGCCAATGATCATTTGGACAGCTGAACCTGTCTTGAAAATATGAGACCCCAGATCACTGAAAAAGAGACTTACTCTGAGTTGTAGTAACACGTCGATACTCATCATCTGAGTGCGTTAAAACTTTGACGTTTCCATAAGCCAAAGTTTTAGTTCTGGTGCGATAATCAGTAGGGCTCGCTTTGGTGACTAACGCCGAAAAAGCATTGAAATCTGCTATTCTGTGGGCTGTGATTGGCGGAGATTTGGAGAAGACTGCTTTGTTGGTCTCAGGTGTTGTTTGTTCTTCTATAGAGCAGTCATTTGAGGAAAGCACCTCGTCAATTTGTCCTTTGACGCCATCCTTCTGGGCAGTTGCTCCAGGCAATAAAGAATGAGCTGTATCGGCGGATATTGCAGCAGATGATGCAAATGATACAGCCCGACCAGCAGGAGGGGGCGTTTCTTTGGTGGAGCAGGACTGGGCTGCTTGGCAACACTTTTCTCACCCTTGGCTTGTCGAAGCTGCTTTTGGAATAGTTCTATTATTTTGGCTTGGCTTTTAACTTTCCGCCGGAGTTCAGCAATTACTTGGTGAAGCTCAGCTTCATTTTCACCCATCGCCCCTCGAGGGGGGGATGCATTCACGAAGAGAAACGATTTTCACCACCGAATTTGGACTAAAAATACGACAGATTTGAACAATTCACGTAATTTTACTCGAACAAGTTAGGCTATATGCACAAGCTCACAATACTCGTACGTTAGAGATAAGACACACGAAAATAAGACAACCGTACGTCTACAACCCGATGAATGAGAAACAAAAGATGAATTAGAAGCAACCGATTAATCAAGTATAATCAAAAATCACTCGTGACCAATGAATCACTAATAATCGATTAACTAATAATGTATTGATTCAATTTTTAAAATAAGAGTTTGTAATGGGCGGTAGCTACTTTTATCCGGTTTTCGGCCTCTCTTTGTTTTTTGATCTTCACTCTTGCTGACCGCGTTACTCGAATTCCAAAAAAAAAAAATAATAATAATAATAACAATAAGAAAGTACCGCACGATAACGATATGTATAGGCGAGAGTCAAAACGCCTACCAAAGTGGATTCGTTAAGAGTCGCTTGTGTTTCGACCAGAGATCTGTACAAAAAAGGAAAAGGAATTCGCCTCGCCGGAGAAGCGTAAAAACGAAGCACGTATTTCGGTAATTTAATTTCATAACCTCGTAGTCTGGTGCGTTCGGAAACGAAGAAATAAAAAATAGCAAACGTAAAGGAGCTGATGAGATCGCGACAAGATGAAGGAGAGGGAGGAAAAACAGAAGAAAAAAGAAGAAAGCATTACGCCCGAGGAAGTTTCCCCCAGATTTGGCTATTTGCCACGGACGGTTGGCAGCATTGAGGCGGAATTCAGAAATCACCTTAAAGTTAACATCCGTTCGACTAATGAACCTATATTGACAAGAAGAAGAAAAAAAAAGTTGTAGAAGGAAAAAGCAATTCTATCGAGTAGAACACGAGTATATACGCGCGTACTTCTTTTAACCGAAATCTAGGTTTCAAGAGTCTGGCTGTAAACTGCTGAAAAAGCAGTCTGCGAAATCTGTACGTGAACAGATTCGTCTTTTGTGAAAAACGCTCTGTCTCTCTTCTTGCCTTGGGTTCGTGTTTCGAGCACCGCGACGCACAGACCGTATGAATCATTCATTTAGGGTGTTTAATTTTCCCATCCGCGTTTACCTCAATGTCGACGCTCGATGGTTCGATGACACGTGAAACCTCATCCGAATCGGAGATAAGCTGAATGAAATATTTGTAATTTGTCGACCATAGGAGGAAAAGGAAATCAAGGATTACATACCAATGATGTAAGTGGAAATGCATAAACAGACTTGGATCGAATACTGTAAGGAGGCTTCAGATATTGGTGTGTCGAACAGCAAAGACGTAGGTTGTCACGTTTTGCAAATTTGATAAAGTGAGCTCACCTAATAATAGTGCATAATTCCTTAAAAAAAAACTTGTAGAAAACTAAGTGCGTAAAACCAAAAATAGAAAAGTTTAAAATATCGTAAACCGGGGCTACTTTACATGTGCGGGGTAACCTTACACAGTACCTGTTTTACCGCGTTAGCGAGGGGAATTGTACAATCTAGAAAAGAGTGAACATTGATTGTGGTGTCATTGTGTTCCTGGATGTTTACTCGATCAGGTTTGGTATTTTCGAGCCGAAAAAAGCGTATTTAACGGTGTTAGAGAACACTGCGAAAATATCAGTACCATGTAAGGTAGAAATATTGGGTTACAAAATTCCCTCTATTTACAGTATCCAGTATTATGGAATATTTTTTATCGTGATGTAAGCCGACGCAGAATTTTATCCGTCCTTCCGCCATAGGAAAACTAGTTTTTCGCGAAACCAGATGCACATTGCTTCGCCAGGCGAGCTCTCCTCGACAAGAATTTCATGGGAAATATTCGGGGAAAACTCCAATGGCTTTTGAAGAATTTCATCAAGAATTTCCAGGAAAAATTTTCTAAATCTCCGAAGAATTTCATTGGAAATCTTCGCAAAAAATCTCGTATTCAGGAAAAATTTGCGATAATTTTCGAAGAATTTCATCGGACATCATTGAGAAATCTCCAATGATTCCGAACAATTTTATCAAGAATCATCGAGAAGCATCTCTGATGATTTTGGAAGGATATCCTTAGAAAATTTTTTGATGCTCTTCAGAGATTTTCATCAAAAATGTTCGGGGAAAATCTTTAATGATTTCTAAGGCATTAATCAGAAATCACGGAGAAAAATGTGACGATTTCCCGAGAATTTCATCGGAAGTATTCAGAAAAAAGTCCAGTGTTTTCAAAAAGAATTTCCTTGAAAATCTTCGGGGAAATCTTCCAATAATTTCTAAAGACTTGCATCGGAAATTTTCGGAAAACAACGCTAATAATTTCCGAAAAATCTCATCGAAAATGTTTAGAAAAAATTTCCAATGTTTTCCAAGAAAGTTCATCAGCATTGTTCGAGAAAATTTCCTGACAATTTTGAAGAATTTCATAGGAAATATTTATTCGGAGAAAAACTCTAATGGTTTCTGATTAATTGCATCGAAAATGTTGTGAAAAAATGTTCGATAACCTCCGAAGAATTTCATCCTAAATTTTCGGCGAAAATTTCCAATAATTTCCGAAGAATTGCATCGGAAATGTTTAGAAAAAATCTCCATCGTTTTCCAAAAAATTTCATAAAAATTCTTCGAGAAAATTTCCCGATAATTTTTGGAGAAATTTATCGAAAACACTCGAGGAATAACACCAAGAGTTTTGATGAATTGTACCGAAAATCTTCAGGAAAAACCTTCGATTATTTCCAAGGAATTTCATGAAAAATATTCGGGACGATTCCTTTGATTTTCAAAGATTATTTCCTACGAACCTTATAGCAAATATTATGGGTGAATTTCCGATCATCTTCAATGAATTTTATCGGACACCATTGAAAGACATTATCCAATGATTTCAGGAGAAATTTGTGGGAAATTTTAGGAAAACTCTGCAATTATTCCAAAGGATGTTATCAGAAATCATTGAAAAGTATCTTCAATGATTCTTGAAGATTTTCTTCAGAAAGAACTTTCTTGAAAAATATTGGTAATTTAAAAAAAAAATATTCGAGGAGATTCCTCAGTAACTATCGGAGTTGTTTTCTGAAAATTTCCGATGCAATTCTTTAAAAATTATCAGAATATTTTCCCGAAGATTGTCGAGGAAATTCTTTGGAAAATATTGGACTTTTTTCTAAATATTTCTGATGAAATTCTCAAGACAACATCACATTTTTGTCTCCAAAATTTCTCATTAATTCCTTAGAAATCATTGGAGATTTTCCCCGAAAATTTTTGTCGAAAATCTCTGAAAAGCATCAAAATTTTTTTTAAAGACGTCCTTCTAAAACATCAGAGATACTTCTCGATGATTCTTGATAAAATTGTTTGGAAACATTGGAGATTTTTCCAAAATTTGTGACACAATTCGCCGGATAAAATTCACTGAAAATAGTGTTTTCTAAAGAATTTCCTCGACAATCTTCGGGAAAATATTCTGATAATTTTTAAAGAACTGCATCGGAAATTTTCAGAAAACAACTCCGATAGTTACTGAAGAATCTCATCGAACATTTTTTTTTTTTTTTCAATATTTTTCAAGAAAGTTCTTTCTGAAGAAAATCCTCAAGAATCATTGAAGATACTTTTCAATGATTTCCGAATTTCCCTTAAAATCCTTTGGAATAATTGCAGAGTTTTCCTAAAATTTCCCACAAATTTCTCCTGAAATCATTGGATAATGTCCTTCAATGATGTCCGATAAAATTCATTGAAGATGATCGGAAATTCACCCTTAATATTTGCGATAAAGTTCGTAGGAAATAATCTTTGAAAATCAAAGGAATCGTCCCGAATATTTTTCATGAAATTCCTTGGAAACAATCGAAGGTTTTCTCTGAAGATTTTCGGTACAATTCTTCAAAACTCTTGGTGTTATTATTCCTCGAGTGCTTTCAATAAATTTCTCCAAAATTTATCGGGAAATTTTCTCGAAGAATTTTTATGAAATTTTTTGGAAACTATGGAGATTTTTTCTAAAGATTCCCGATGCAATTCTTCGGATATTATTGGAAATTTCTTTCGAAATTTTACAATAGAATTGCTTAAAAATCATCTGAGGTTTTTTCCGAAGATTTGCGATGAAATTCTTCGGAGATTATCGAACATTGTTCTAGAAGTGAATAGAAGATTTTTCTCGAAGATTTCCAGTGAAATTCTTTGGAGACTTAGAAAATTTTTCCCGAAGATTCTTGATAAAATTCTTCAAAAGCCATCGGAGTTTTCCCCAAATATTTCCCATGAAATTCTTGTCGAAGAGACCGCTCGCCTGGCGAAACAACGTGCACCTGGTTTCGTGAAAAACTAGTGGGGAGGGGGGGATTTCATCATCAGTGATACAAAAAAACCTTTCTTTGTATAATAATGTTAGTCGTAGTGGCCCTCCAATTGACCTATTTTACATGTCTAGAAGCTAGTACATCGGCTCTGTCAGCAGAGTACTGCAACAGATGTAGGATGGAGGTCCCCCGCTCTGACAAAATTAGTGTCGTTCGACAGTTCGACATGTGTCGAACTATCGAAATCTTCGACTAAAGCTTTCTAATTGGCTGGAAATAAAGGGGCGGGACGAATAAATTTGATTGCTGTCGAATTACTGTCGAACAGTGTCGGAAGTTCGACTGAGTGGAACGAGTAAATTTGATTGCTGTCGAATTACTATCGAACAGTGTCCGAAGTTAGGCTGATCATCGAATATTCGTCAGCCGCATAGTGATGTGCAAAAGAATTGAGCTTTGAAGGTTGTCGTCGCGTCGGCGCCTTTACACGTTTGCGAATATTCCCACGATCCTGTTCGGTAATAGGTATGAGTGTGTTATCTCGACTCCGGAGTCTGGAAGTGCGGAATAAGTGGTTTCAGTTAAAATTTCATGCGTCGCTGAGTGGTTCAGTGGTTTAATATTCGTGAAGCGGATTTGCATGCACTGTTATTTATCGGTAAGTTATGTCACATTTTTGTCATTTAATGGAATATTCAGTTACTAATTATTCTAGGAGTGGATCAATGAGGGAAGATAGGGGGAAAATTGCCCCTAGCCGGTCCACCGGCCGTTTAAACAGTTTTTGCTTGACCCCTCAGACCCTATGTTTTTTCATTAAAATGTATGTACCTAATTTTGCGTCTGTGCATTTCTAGCGCCCTAATTGGGGAGGGGGCAGATTTTACATTGTAGAACCAGGAATTTCCCAGTCAAAGCTTGAAGCTGTATTCAGTTATTCCTTGAACTCGAAATTCTTCTCCACATCGAAGGAGGATATAATTTGTAAGCGAATTATAAGATGATACGTCGATCAAAGTATATTGATTGGGTACATCTTGGAAACAGTAGACTGTTTCAGAGTGAAAGGGGTGTCCTAGAAGTCTGGTCCCACTATCTGATCATTTCGATTTCAGCAACTAAACCCGCGAACTGCACAGTTTGCAGAACGGCAAGACGGTACACAAAAATGTTCCGTGTGTCTGCCGTGGTCACATTGAGAGTCTGGTCTCGAGACGCATGAAGACGGGCGAGAATCAGGCAGTATGTGTAGTGTACCGAGCAAAATTGGAACCTGACTTTTGGGCAGTGTTGTAGTCAGGATTTTCTCAAGGGGAGGGGGGAGTAAGACTTCCAAGGGGAAAAAAAGTCGAAAATTGTGGTATTTTTTGAAAATTGCCAATATAATATGTATTAGGGGACTATTTTATAAAAAATGAAAATAAAATTACTGCTCAAGCAAAATTAAAAAAAAACACGTGTTTTAAAGGCGAAAAATTGCTCATTCTTGCATATTTTTACGTTCAATTTCAGGTTTTCCTCTTGCCCCCCCCCCCCTCTTGGCTATGCTCATTCTTTTGGGACACCCTGTACTCGCAAATTTTGTTCAAGAATGTACACAGTAACTGATGCCACATGTGTTCCCGTCATCACTAACTGTCAATTAGTTGTCATTTCCTATACCTATTCCTGTTTGATTATTTTAATTAGGTAGACTAAGTAGAGATCGGATTGGGATTCTATTAATTTCTTCAATAGCATTATTGTGGAAATCATGAAGCCGGATTAATATTAAAGTCGCTTACAAGCACTTGGGCCCCCAGGCACCTAGCTGGAAATATTTTTGTATCTGTTCAGTAGTTTTTTATTTACAGCACCGTGTCTGGCTGGTGGCCCGCCAAAATGTGCTGAAAACAAAAATGCTCAAAATTGGCCGCTCCGAGCTGGTGCTTGTTGTAGTGCCTGTAGGTAAATCTGGTGCTGTACAACACAGAAAATTCTGTTTTTCTTGAGTGGGGCAAAACCTTATTGTCTGTAACCCCGCGCGATGACTAGCAGCAGCTTGAATGGGAGTTAGGAATGGAATGGAATTCCTTGTCATTGTACGTCTACCATTATGAATTTAACATCGACGATGCAATCTTTAATTGATACATATGATAGAGTGTATGCTCGAGTCGTATTATCTCATTAATAATTTTAGGGATGAAATCCTTTCATACATCATTATTCTGACGCCTGAATTCCCCATTCATATATGAACAGGGTTCTAACTGCCATTTAAGACATTGAAAGTCATTTATTTTGAAAAAAGGTCATGAAGTCATTTAAAGTAATTCATTTTCAATCATGGTCATTTAAAAATTTAAAAGTTAGCAAATTATACCTTGAGAGAGAGAACAAAGGACTTAGAATTGGAAAACTCTGTCATAATGACCAGGACTGCAATTTTTGTTTGAATTGGGCACCACTCACTAAATTTCTTAAAACTTGAAAATTATATGTACATAGAGGAATTGACATTTCATAGCATACTTGTGGGTAGGATCGACGCTCGGAAACCGAAGTCAAATTTTTTGTCGAGAATGAAGGGAAACTTTTTCTATAATTGAAAACAACGCATCACCTTCTTGGATTTTCAGTATTTTGTTCAATTTCTATTTTCGGCATGAAACGGAGGCGGAAATATAGGGGGCTAAGGGGATAAGCCCTCCAGTTTCGAAATTGTCCCTCCCTAAGTGAAAAATATAAAACTATACGAGTATCGCTATTATCGTTTGTGATGTCATGCTTTTTTCTTCTTTTTTTTTCTTCTTACAAAGGAAGTATTACAGTGAAAAATCTACTTTTTGTAGTTTTTTTATTTATTAATTTTTTTTTTGGGGGGGGGAGGCTAGGATTTTTTTGGATTTTTATTACCCTTGACCGTGGGCTTAAGTGAGTTGGCTAAAGTAAGTTGGTTTAAGTGAGTTCAGTCAATCGTGATCCCACTGATAACGAAAAAGACCAAGGCAGATGTGTGTGAGTGCCCAAAGCAAGTAAACTACAAAGTTCAAAGCTGTTTGAGAACCTTTTTTTCCAATGCATTAGTCACAAGAAAATACCTACGTAAATCCACAGTTTGCTCCTTACATTCCACGTAATAATGACTATAGATCTTTCTACAAATTCAGAAGAAAACCAGAAATGTTACAATGTATGTCACTGCAGGAGACACGTGCAGTTTGCAGCTGTGTTGTTAAAAGAAATTTCCATGGAAATGATACATTCATGTTTATGTGTATAGAAGATTTTAGGCACTGGGGCTTCAGCCCCCCCCCCCCCTCAAAAAAATCGCTCTATTTCTGCCCCTGTATGAAACCTATTTGAAGAAAATTAGATTTTTGCAAAAACGTTTGTTCGAAACACAATACAGGTATAAGGACATGAATGGGTACCTTTATTTTATTTTTTTTTCACGAGACCAGCCCTCGACATTTTTTTCCCGTTTTCTTATACCATAAAATCTATGATGATGCTTTCGCAATTTTCTATTAATCGAACATTATTGTTTTCTCTGTAGATCCTTTCAGAGGTCGCAAAATTAGATTGTATATTTATCTATTTTGAATATATTTTAGGATATAGACCTTAACTTGTTGTGTGAATACTTAATATTTCAGCAACTTAGCATTGAAATCTTACACTTTCTTCTAGGTGTGGCTCCGACGGTGATTACTCTCAGTATATAGACGGCGGAATACTTCCACAGTACGCAGTGTATCACGCTTCGCATGTGTAATAATTTATAAAAAATTGTTTTAAATTTTCTCAAAAATATATATAGGTGAAATTCTGAATTTTCTATTCTTTCCAGTATTCGAATGACTTTAATAATCCGTCTGTTTGACGCGAAACATTTATACCTATTCTGAAAAGAAATGCTTCAGGTTCACAGAAGTGAAGGACACATATCTATTAATAGTAAAAATGAGAGAGAACGCGCTCAGCCAGTAAAACTTGGGAGAATGGGGTGGGTAAATGAAGAATGAAATACTCAGCTTGTAGTTTTTAGCTTAAAATTCCTTGCTCAGGTCTTTTAAGGGAGGGGTTATAGCCCGTACCTCCCCCAGGTTGCGCCTATGAAAGGATCCCTGGACGAAAAGGGAGGAGGGATTAATTTCTAGGGTGAGAAAATATCGAAATAGTGTCGAACGCCCTGTCGAAAAAACGCCGAAATACTATCGAAGGAATGGCCAAACTATCGAAATATTGTCGAACGCGCCGTCGGAATGTCGAAAAAAAGACGCCGAAATAGTATCGAAGGAATAGCCGAAATGTCGAAATGCTGTCGAACAATTGTCGAACTGTCGAAAAATTGTCGAGAAAGTATCGAACTTCCGAACTTCTGTCGACAAACGGGGCGTTTCCGATACAAAATGCTGACTTCTGATTGGTTGTAATTTCTGCCGAACTGCCGATATTTCAGTCGAAATGAGCAAGATCGATAGTGTCGAAATAACTGTCGCTGACGACCGATCGGGCCGTTTCCCTTGTTGTGGTCCCATGCGCATTTAAGGTTATTTGGTACAATCGTACACCTCTTGGCTATTAAACCCCTCAGTTTCTGGGCCCTTCGGTCGTGACCTTGGACCCTCTCCGTAGCCGATCCCATATGTTTGTTCCGGTGCCAACCTCTCCCCCTCTATAGTTCAGTTTGAATTCTTGTTTTTGTTTTTATTTTTCCATTCTGTACTATCCCTCACCATTATTGGGACCTTCGGGCAACTGTCAGAGAGGAGGGGGCACAAATAATAATAAATAAATAATGTACTTGTAAATTTACATTCGAATCATACTTACCTATTCATTTACCGAATTTCAGGTCGGACCTTATCAGGTTGTAGGTCAGGCGTCATTAAGTTTAAGGTCGGGGCCTCCTTGGTTTGAAAAAGGGATATTTTCAGTAGAGGGTCCGAGGGACATGGGGCAGTGCAGAAGAATTTCAACATATCCAATTTGTAGATATACAAAGCCTGGATAGCGAGAAACTTGAATTAGGGTCTTTATTAGGCTCACCTACTCTAAATATTATACAGATAAGAAATAGGAACGAGGTACTTAGTTCACTTTGTCAGCGAAGGTAACTATGACAATCCAGTAGTTACTCATCCACCCTCACCCACAGCCAAAATCTTCACGTAAAGACAGGAAAAGTAGTCTAAAACCACAATACAATCAACATCACCTGGAGGCGGAAATTGGAAGGGGCTAGGGGGGTAAGCCCCCGGTTTCAAAATTAGCCCTCAAAATGAAAAATGTAAAAGATGTTGTGCTTTCTTCTTTTTTTTTTCTCTTTTTCCTTTCTTACAAAGGAAGTATTACAGAGAAAGAAATCTATTTCTATAGTTTTTGTATTTTTTTGGCCGGGGGGGGGGTGAGGAGGAGCTATAATTTTTCGATTTTTATAAAATTGTTTTAGGTGCTGGGGCTTCAGCCCCCAAAATTTTCGCTATATTTTCACCCCTGCATCTCCTTGAATGTCCGCATTCTGAAACAACAAGAAAATCTGATAAAAGTATGTGTAAGAAAACTGATATATGTACTGGGCATCCACTGGCACTCAAACATGTTTCAGTATCATCAATGTTAGCAAGCAGCTTCGTACGTACATATAAATTAGATATACTACGTGTCCAACGAGGTTTTGAATTTATAATCCCTCAAACAGTGGCAGAATAGACACGCAGTTCATAATTAATTGGTCAGTAGGATTACAAATAAGAACGTTGAAATCTGCTTCATTATTTAGAAGTTTACACGGAAAGCGGAACGATTTCAATTATGTAGTCAATTCCTGAATAACTAATAATAATTTAATGAGGGTAGTTTTCACTAACACTATACTATTTTTATTTAGTGTTGCATGACGGAGCATGACAGCCGCCATTCAGTCGCAAAAAATGAAGCATTGTATATACTTTTTATTTATTTACTTGCAGACATTCGTTCGCGTTCAGATTTGTATACGTATGTACTTATTTCTCACCGTTGTTTATTTTAATTTTTCACACGCCCGTATCGCAATACACAAAGGGTCTTTGTTAGCATTAACAAGTGAGTAAATCAATAATCATCATGTGCTGGTGTTGTGTTGCTGTCAACAAATTTCTGAAATTCATCAGCGCTGGATTTCATACCTAATAGTTGGTGTGATGGGACGTGTGGCGATACTCGCATTCCAAAGTGGCCCCTATGACGCCACACCCCCGGCACCGGAAACTACCTTTTCGGGCATCGCATCAGTGGCCGGGGGGATTGATTTAATAATAATAATAAAAATAATAATAACTGCATTTAATGGTGTCTATATAAATAAATGCCAAAGTTAAACTGTTCCTCAGAGTGTACATACACCACGCTGCACTAAACTACGTTATGCGGCGCGTGTAGTCAGGAGCATAAGCTCCCCCCTCTCCTCACCAGCCCATTTCTGGGCATATGCCTCCTTCTCATCCCTCCATTTCTTTTTGTCCTGGGTACGTCTTCTCCATGTCTGACCAGAATTATTCTTAAATTCGTCACCCCATCGAGTGATGAGTCTCCCTTTCTTCTCTACTTAGATTGTATGGGATCTATCCCTCCATCTTTCTTTCCCACCTTTGACCCTCCTGTCCCATAATGTGCCCCGCATACCTCCATTTACATTCTTGACCTCCTCTCCTATATCCCTTAGTTGGGTCCTCCCCCGATAATTGAGTTTTTAATTTTATCTTTTTTCCTCGCATTGATCATGTTACATTCCATAGCTCGCTGTGTAGTTGTCAGTCTTTCCACATAAGCTTTGGTTAGCGCCCACGTTTGTGCTCCATGTGCAATTGTAAGTTGCATGCAGCTTCTTCAGATCTCCGCCTTTGATGCTATTGAAAGTGTGATTTTGAACACATGTTTTAGTCTCTAATAGTTGCTCCAACCACATATGATTCTGTTTGAAAGTTCTTTTTCTCTCGCTTTGTTGAACGACATTATTTAACCCAAGTATCTTATTTCGTTTGTCCATTCTATTTCCTCCCCCCTGATCAATACTTCTGTTATTTCCGCATTTCATATTTTCGTCTTGCTGGTATTCACTTTTAATCCCGCCCCTCCGCATGCTTCGATAAATTCCTCAGCAGTGGCAGTCAGCTCGTTTAAACAATTCGCTAATAGAACTACATCGTCAGTAAATCTCAGATTGTTCAAATATTTGCCATCAATATTTTATTCCTCTACCTTCCCATCTTACTTGACGTATTGCTTCCTCTAGAGCGCAGTTGAAGAGGTTTGGTGACAGTGAGTCGCCTTGTCTAACACTACTTTCTATTTTGAACCTTTCTCCTTTTTTTTTTTATCCATTCTGACATAAGCCGAGGCACCGTCGTAAGCATTTTTGATTATGTTTATTGCTTTTTGGTCCACTCCCTGTGATTTTAGAATCCTCCACAAAAATCGATTGTCCATCAAAGTGAACGTTTTTTCAAAATCTATAAACAAAAGTAAGCGTCGAAGTTGTATTCGTTTACCCTTTCAATAAATTTGTTTCAGTATACAAATTTGGTCCACTGTTGAGTGGTTTTTTCTAAAACCAGCTTACTCCTTTGGTTGTTCCTCGTCTAGTTCAGGATAAAGTCGATCTGTGAAGATTTTTCATAAAGATTTTTCCCAAATTAAATGTTATAATTTTTGATATTGTCTTAGTTTCCTTTTTTGAACAGGAGAAAAAATTCGGCCTCTCTCCATTGCCTCGGAGTGATTTCCTTTTCCAAAATTCTGTTGAATAGCCTGGTCAGAAAGGGAGTTAGCTCTTCCGCCAAAAGTTTCAGGGTCTCGCTGTCGATCCCGTCAGGGCCAACTGCCTTCTTGACTTTCAATCCGCATAGTGCTTTTTCCATTTCTGCTTGATGAATTCGGAGAATTCACTGGGTTGGCCTGATTCTTCTGTCTCTTTCTTCTTTATCCATATTCTCTCTTTCCTCTTCGTACATAACTCTTAGTAAAACTTCGTAGCCACTTCCACTCGTGCAGTAGTAAACCATTTCACCTGATCCGTTACGCATGCCCGGAGTAAGTTTTCTCCTCGTAAACAGAAGTTTACTAATCTTCTTTACTGATTTGCTCCCTGTCAAAATATTCTCTATTTGTTTGCAATCGAAATTCCTCATATCCTTCATAAAATCTTCGCTTTCACTCTTTTTCTAAGTAAAAGCAGTTCGATTTTCTCTGTTTGTGTTCTCCTTTCCTTCCTCACCAAGGCATCTCTTTCCACAATACGTCCTTTAGCGTTAGTAGATAGCTTATCGTTAGTATGTATTTTCGATCTGTGGACTCCATATTGATTTATCACATCTTCGATTACCTCTACGCACCTATCGTATACACTTCCTGCGGGGTAGAGCGCAACCACACCTGGTTAATCTCTGCCAGACGTCTTGACACCTCCTCTCTCACCCTATGATACTTGTGGGTAGGAATGATTACCCCCTCCGAGGGCTTAGTGCACAATTTTTGTACCTTGCTCTCCTTGGAAAGTTAACGGAGCCTCTGCAGAGTCTGTGATCCGAGCTAAAGTGAAAGCCTGGAAGGGCCACCACATTTTCTCCCTGATTGATATATCGTTCACCAAAATATGGTCAATCTCATTTTTTGTATTTCCCTCCTGGAGATTTCCAGGTCCATTTTAAC
The DNA here is from genome assembly GCA_031841125.1 of Acanthococcus lagerstroemiae. Classification (NCBI taxonomy): domain Eukaryota; kingdom Metazoa; phylum Arthropoda; class Insecta; order Hemiptera; family Eriococcidae; genus Acanthococcus; species Acanthococcus lagerstroemiae. Next base: position 17,055,898 of record CM063113.1, on the reverse strand, counting down.
TTTTTGTATTTCCGGAAAAAGGTATTTGCAACTTTCAGGTTGTTTTTAACACAAAACTCTATCAACGTACCCCATTATAGTTTAGCTTCTCTCGTCCAAATTACCCCGTATTTTCGGCTTCGCTCTCTTGCGACCCAATTATCGCATTCCAGTCTCCCATCATCAAAATGTTGTAATACTCCTTGTGGATGTCTAGTGTAGCATTCAGATCCTCGTCAAATTTAGCCAGTTCGCACTGGTCGGAGCCTACAGTGGGAGCATTAACTGAAATTATCAATGCCTTTATATTTTCGCCCACTTTTATTTTCAAAAAACGTAGCCTTTTTGATATTTCTCTAATTTCAACCACATCTATCACAGGCCCGTAGCGTGACTACTTTTTCAGGGGGGCAACTCGGGGCAAAAGTAATTTTTTGCTGCAAGCTCGTACTTTGTACCGAGGGTGTAGCTGTGGGGAATATTTGGTTAGGACCATCTCGTCTACTAACTGCACAAAGCGAAGTCCTTCTCATAAATAACTTCCAAATTTTTAGTTCACTTCACAGTAAGTAAATTACCATTTTTCTGCTCTTCTTCACAAGTAGTTAAACGCTGAATATTGATTTTTCCTAGTGCAAGATTCAAGAGATGTCAATATTCGGGCCCTCATGTAAAAAGTGCCTTTTGGGACCTTTTGAAAACAGTAATTGCTCATCAAAAAATAATTCGAAAGATTGCCACCTAGACCTTTTTCCTTAAATCCACCACTAGTTATGTTAAACCAATACAAAAGATGGACTGTTTGAATCCCTGTCCTAAAGTTTTCTGAATATCGTTTTATTTTCTTTTTCTCGCTTCTGCACTGGGACTGGGACTGGGCACAGTATTTGAACATGAACACTTGATTCAGTAATTGTCCGTCAGAGTATTTTGTAGCAACTGAAAATAATATCTGTTTTTTCAAAAAATGCCAAGGGGGCAAAAAATTGATTTGGGGGGGCGAATCTCCGGGCCTGACTATCACCCATTTGATTTGATGTAGAAACCACTCCCCTGAAACTTTTGGTTTGTCCCATATGGTAGAAGACATACCCAGGTTTCCTGTTCAACAGTGTTTCTCCGTTTCTTCTCACCTCCGAAAGCCCGATAATATTTCATTTGATTTTGCTAATTTTTCTTCAAACTCATACATGGTTTAACCGGAAGGGCGGGGAGGGGACTACGGTCGGTGATATCTTTGGATCGGGCCGGGAGGTGGGAGCTGAATCATCATTGATAAATATTCTCATTTTCTCTCTTGCCACTATATTATACACGGAAATAGTTTGGGAACAATCGCAAACGTGGGAATCTGGATCGACTTGATAGGGGCTTTCCTCACGGGAGAGAGCATGGACCTCTCTCTCTCTCACACACATACCCATTTATCTGTTGCGCCACAGTTCCTGTAGCCAGCAATACTATACTATACACTCGATGAGCTGACGTCGCGATCCTAGAAATTGACGCAAAATTTTACTCCGAAGAAGAAGAATTAGGCCACGCCTCCCTGTACATTTTAAATGTACGAGGTCAATGTACTCCCCATTTTTTCGCTACTCGTATAGGGAGGGGTCTGGTTGGCTGAGTGAATAGCGCGTTGGTCTCGGAATCCGAAGGCGTCGGGTTCGAGCCCACGTAGCAACATGCCAGATTTCGGCCAGAAGGGAAGGTGGCCAGACAGACCTAACAGCCTCCCCGACGTCTCTGAAGTAATGCTCGAAAGGGCGGATTCCAGGGCTCGGGTTGAGAGCAAATTATAAAAAAGAGATTGTCATGTTTATCAGCTAAAATTTAAAGTCTGCAATGGTTACCCGATCTGCAAAGATCTCAGTTGTGACGCATCACAAAAGCGCGTCATCGTCACAAAGAGGAAATAAAAATTAGGCTCCGCCTATTTAAATGTAAAATTTTTCGATGAATCCTCACACTTGACTCACAAATGTTTATCAAATGGGTAGATTTTCCGGTCGTCACAAATGCGCTTCACTTTGCAGATCGGGTACTTCACCTCGGGTATCCACATCTGTGCGAATTAGTCATGCTACACTCGATCGTTAATGGCCTCTCTTAAAAAGTCAAATTCGTGTTAGAAGCTCGCTAGTCTGGAATTCACCTCTACAACTTCATTGCATTCTTTCCAGCGATCTTGTAATCCTGTATCCGAAAGGAACCACCCACACAAAATAACGGGCAGAATGAAACAGTACCTCATCGTGAAAGGCTCTTCCTCGTATTCCCATTCGTATATCATTTTCGGAACAACTGTTCAAAAGACCTCGACGAAACCTTTGCCGTCTTCTTTTGCAGTTCGCCTTCCAGGCACCCAGCTTCAGGACTGCGAAAATTAGCGATGCTCTCTCTAACGAAATCAATTAACTGAAAGAAAATTAGATTAAATTTCAAACTGGATCGTAATTTAAAACAACGGAGGTACTTAGAAATTTATCAAAGCCGGAGGACTAATTTTAAAATGTGACTCTTATCTGGTAATTCTTTTCCAACTTTTCATCCAGTGGAAAAAAGTTGCGCGAAACTTTCAACTTTATAATTCGACGATGCTGAAAATTTGTAACCCCTTTTTTTCCCTCTCACATCGTCGAGGGCGAGCCGGCTTTTCCGACCGCACCGGGGAAACCAAGCCGTGCTACCCTACATTCTCTTGTTAAAAAAATTCTCTGATCGACCAGCAGAGCCTTTTAAACCGGAGAGTCGAGATCGAATATCCGTTTCCTCGCCACTTTTTTACGCATCGTAGTTTCGAGAGGGCTTGCACCCCCGCGGCGATGAACAGTCGATGGCTGATGAAACGGAGCTCATTAACGGTGTACAGTCGAGTAAGACAAACTTCCTTTTCACCATTATGAACACGTTTCCTTATGGCACTACTTAAACGGGTACTTTGATATGTAAATTCACTTTTAAAAAGTAATTAAGCCCGATGCGAGGCTATGTGATGAAATGTTCCCTTTGACAGGAATGATTATAATAAACATATTTTTCCCTTTTCTTTCTAATGATGATAATTTTTTTGCGTCGAGGTGACTGAACGAGAGTGTAAAATAATGCGAGCCCTTTACGGTAAATAACCAAGGGCTTAAAAACATAGCTGAGAATGTCGAGAAAATTACAACGAAAATTTGCTCTCGTTTTCTGCGTTCGGTGAGTTCCCTCGCCGTAAATTTGATAATTCTTTTTAACGTTCATTCTCGAAATTTTAATCGTGACAAACTGAATTTTATAATAACCAGGTACAAAATTTTAATTAGCGTCGTCTTGTTCGTCTGTCAGCCTGGCAAACACCGGTCCAGATGTAAGTGAAAAGGCGGCACCCGAAGGCACAATTAAAAATTTTTGAATTAGTCACTTCTAATTTTAATAAAATTGATTAAGGAACACGGGCAGCGATATTTGGAAAATTTCACTTGATAACAATGATAAAGCTATACATAGTGACCACGTAGAAAGAGGACAAAGGGGATCATTTTTTGTCTCTCGGTAGGACAGACTCCAGAATACAATTCCCCTAAAATCTAACCACTTTGGAATTTTAAAATGTTATAAATCTCTGCAGATGCTTGCTGATCAAATTGCTGAAGGGTATTTCAATTTTATTATTTTTTTTTTTTGGGGGGGGGGCGAGGTCATGAGGTAGAATTTCGCAATACTCTCTTCTTCCTACCACAAGTACTAATAGAGGCAGGTACTTATTTTTTTGAGTAGGATTACGATGTTCCCTTGTACTCCTTCCCTGTTCTAATATCACTGTACCGGGTACGTGGTTTTGGTGGTTTCAGGGGATGCACATTCCAGTAGTATGAATAAAACTTTGTTTGAAAGAGAAAGGGAGAGTTAACTGAAAGTTCCTAACTGAAATCATGTTGGTTTTTATTTCGAGCTTAGCGAGTTGACTTTTTTTCTTGTTTTCTAATAATTTGAACTAGGAAATTCATTCGTTTCCAATGTTTCTCTGGGTGATGAAGGAATATAAGAGGAGTAAAGATAAAAGAAACAGATACAGAGCACTTCTATAAATTGAGTTAGAAATTCATGTACCCTAAATTATATCACATTTGAACCATCGACTTTTCAAATTGTTTTTGACATTATTATAGCTCAGAAACACGAGAATGAGAGGAGGTTGTAGCGAAAGGGCTCCCAACAGAAAGGAGCCTTCCTTTGATTAGTTCATTAATATGAGAAAATGCTCGAGCATAAGAATTTTCTGAGAATATTTCATATTATTGAGGCTAGTATTTGCTCACAAGTAGTCCAGAATATTCTCTTTTCCGAGCCCTATTTTTGACAATATTCTCGAAAATGCTAGCGCTTTCTCAATATTTTCGTAGAAGAAGATTCTCAATTTTGAACCTATCCTTTATCCACTAGTCCACTACAGATATTTTTGCCAATCAATTGATTATAAAATCCAAAAGGAAAATAAATGGAATCTTGAGTACTTTTGCTCGCTTACCTAAATTTTCAAAATCACCTCCCCTAGCCCCAGAGAATGTCATTTTGACACGTCAATGTTCTTATTACTATTAATGAACAGAAAATAAATTCCGAAAAATAGCGATCAAATCTTAAATTAAAAACACAATCTGATACAGGGGCGGAGTAGGACCAGGTAGGTCACTGGGAAAGTCAGTTTAGCAGACCAACAATGTAACATTCGCAGGCCAATGCCTCCTTCCACTCCCTCCCCCGGGGGGGGGGAGTTAAGACAATAACATTCTTCAGCATAATTATCGTTTTTCTCATTTTCCCTTTCTTCACCCCCGCCCCTAGTTTCTACCTACCTCCTCCAAAGTAAACTCGAAAAATAAAATTTATCATTTTCTTACACATTTTCTATGCAATATCATTTCACATCCTCGAGGGAATTGAATATTTGTTATGGTGGTCCACTTTTCATCATTTTATAAGAACTTGATTCCATAAATTGAAGCATTTGGGAAGATGAACATTAACATCACTCGGTAGGCTGACTACACCTTGGTTATTGTAAATGGTTTGTCACTCGAAGTTGGGTTCAGATTACTTTTGCTCCTTTTGGCGGGCCTAGGAGCGGTAGAAATATGGCACCCACCCCCTTTGCTTTAATTTATTCAAAATTCAAAATTTTAAATTCCCAATACAGGTAGTTTCAATTTTCTTTTGAAAAGTAATGACAGTCGGTGAAATGTTAATAATAGCTAAACATTTTTCAGGAAACAGTTTTTGCATTTTCCGTTGAGAGTGTAGATGTGGAGGATTAATTTTCTTGTAATTCTATGCTTGTGTCCTTTGTGGATAATTGGGAGTCAGAAGTCAAAGCACGTTCTAAAAAAAAAAAAAAGGGAAAAAAAGGAAAAAAATGGAAAATTCGCGAACTTTATCAAATCAAGCTTAAAATTTCAGGATATTACGTACCTGTTCATCAAGTAGAATAATAATTTATTAGTTTAGTACTGCTGATAGGTACTTCGACTTTAAAAGCTCAAAAACTGAGTTACTCTGGGCAGCAGCAGCGTAAACAGAAAAATATTGAAGAGGATGGAGGATGGCTTACAATTTTATAAGTAGATGAGAAACTTTCGTAGATGCGAGTGGAGCGAATGATTTTTTTTTTTTTGATTTAGGTCGTAAAAATTAGTATTCAACTTTCTTCCTAGCTCGGAGGAAGGGAGGAGGATTTATCCTCGTACTTCTTTAAAATTCTTTCAGAAAATTTTAGTTGGCAAGTGTTTTCCAGAAGAAAGTTTTTCGGATTTATTTAAGTTTATTATTCCTGATTCTAAAAAGACTTCCTTATGACTCTTCTGGACTTTTACTAGACCCTCTGAGGTTCGTTAAAATGAGCGATAAAATGGGTATTTTATAAACATTTTTGTCTCGGAGGATTGGGAGTGAAAAATATATGTATATAAGTTCTGGAAAATGAGTGGACACTCCGATGATGCGATGATGTTCTTTATTATAATATACACGAATCGATACGAAGTATTCACTACTCTTACACGATGAGAACTGATCACACTCGAGAATTCGACAGCCGGTACACTATATACATGTTAGCGCGTGTATGTCTTATCGCATCAATACTGATAACTTACGAAATAATATACAACTTATAAACTAAAGACTGGTCATTACGCTCATGACTAAATGGACCTGTTGTGAACGATAGACTCGATCTTACATCCCCCCTACCAAGAGAGCAACAGGGCCTAACCTTTTAGAAACCCCTGTGCTCCGAGGAAACATCAGAGGGTGAAGATATAAATGGAATCAATTTACTGATATGATAAAGCCGCGTGTTTTTTTTTTTATTACCTACGTCAATGAGGAAAAGAGTATTTGACACTTGTTTTGAGATTGGATAGGGACTAATCCTTACCTCATCCAACTTTGCACGGTTTAGCTTATTTCCATTCTCTATGAATACAAGATCTCCTTCAGAAAAAATGTACACAGTAGATGAACTATCTAAGCGAGTTTTGTTTCTGTTGTGATCAATTAGAGAATTTTGGAAAGCTATTTTTTTATCCTGAATGTGATTACTTGGTGTCTGAAGTTCGTGCGGTACTATTGAATTTATTTTGCCGTACATAAGATAGCTAGGTGCAAACTTTGTTACACTGTGAACTGTGTCATTATATTCTTTTATACATTGATGCGCAATATTTGCCCAACTCTTATTTTTGTTATTTCTTTCATTTATTCGACAGCGTATCCTATTGATCAATGTCTGATTCAATCTTTCATTAAGGCCATTTGAAGAGGCATTGTCAACCGCTGTTACTACATGTTTGATATATTTGGAATCGAGAAAATTATTGAATTCATCAGAAGTCAGACTCCCATATTGATCCGTTAATAACAAACCTATCGGATGTTCACCGCAAACACTATTAATTAATTTTATAAATTCTGAGGTTGTCTGATGAGTGGAGGCCAGGATGAAAGCGTACCTTGTAAAATGGTCAACTAAAAGGTGCAAATAGCGTTTCGTTGACCGTCTGTCCTCAAAACCACCCATGGTATCAAGGGACATGATCTGAAAAGGCTCCTTCGCTGGCCCAAGATGTCCTAAAAGGCCTTTTTCCTTTTTAATCCTCGTTTTATTTTTTATGCAGACCTCACAAGTGCTGCAGGTATCTTCTATTAATTTGTACATGTTTTTAAAATAATAATGGGGTTGTATTATGTTAATTAGATGCTTTATACCAATATGACCATAGTGTAAGTGGGTTTTTTGTATCAATTTTTGTCCAAGAGATGTTGACAAATGTATTCGTGATTTGTTTCTCATATTTTTATATTGGATATTGATCCTATTTATAGTATCATTTTTAAATAATTTCTTTTGATCATTAATTATATCCTCGATAGTCAAAAGATTCACAGTACGAAAACAATCCTCCAGATTACATTCGTTAGGATTTAACACTGGATTTCGTGAGAGACTGTCTGCCTCTACATTCATAGCTCCAGGTTTGTATTGAATGCGGAAGTTGAACTGGAGCAAGTGATTCAACAAATCTCCCAGCTCCTCATCCGTTCTTGAGTTTATTTTTAGGTTTTCAAGGGGCTTATGGTCGGAAAAAATTGTAAAACTCCGTCCAAGTAGCCAGTACTGCCAATATTTTATTGCTTCGCGGATCGCGATGCATTCTATATATATCGCTTTCTTTTTCTTTTGATATTCATTCAGCTTCCTAGAAAAGTAAGCAACAGGTTTTTCAGACCCGTCTTCTTGGGGCTGCTTTAAAATCGCACCCACTCCCTCCAAACTGGCATCAGTATAAATGTTTATAGGTGAGTTTTTATTAAAGATTGCCAAAATAGGCGAAGACATTAAATAAGATTTGATGTTTTCAAATGCTGTCTGGCATTCATTTGTCCAGTTAAATGAAACATTTTTTCTAAGTAGCCGATGAAAGGGTTCAAGCACTTTTGCTGTATTAGGGATATACTTGTGATAAAAATTTACCTTCCCTAAAAACTGTCTTATATTTTTTTTTGTTGTGGGGTTAGGGAAATCACGTATAGCTTTCAAATTGTCCGTTAGTGGTCGCACTGTATCCCTGCCAATTATGTGGCCGAGATATTTTACTTCTTCCATTGCAAATTCACACTTGGAGAATTTTAGACGAAATCCTTCCTCTCGAATTGTCACTAAGAGGGTTTCAATGTGCTTTAAATGTTCCTCAAAGGTGTCCGAAAAAACGAGAATATCGTCAATGTAGTTTACGCAGAAACCTTGTAGATTTCGTTTCCTAATGATCCCTGCTAAGATTCGTTGAAATATTGCTGAAGCATTTTTTAAACCGTACGGTAAGCTTAACCACTGAAACTGACCACTCTGTGTTACGAAGGCCGTCTTCTGACGATCTTTTACCCTTATAGGGATTGTCCAAAACGCCGAATTGATATCCATAGAAGAAAACCATTTCTTTCCCCGTGTCTGTATAATCAGATCATCAATCAATGGAAAGGGGTAGACCTCAGGCACTAATAATTTGTTTAGCTCTCTAAAGTCTATACACATCCTCGTTTTTGTTTTTTTGTCTCCGTCCTTTTTATAGGCCAAGGTGACCGGAGAGGCAAACGGAGATGTAGACTCCTCAATGATTCCATTATTTAGTAATTCTGAAATTTGTGCTTCAATTTCCTTTTTGTCTTCATAAGAACAACGATATGGTTTTTTTGTTATGTACCTATTTTCTATTAATTTAATATTTGCTTCATAGTCCTTAACATGGCCTATGTCGAACTTGTCTTTTGCAAAAGATGAACCATGTTTGTCCACCAGATCAAAGATTTTTTTTTTTTTTCGGCATCAAGGTGCCCTGTTTTTAGTTTAAATTCCTCGATGGGAATGAACTCATTCCAATTTACTAACATAGGAGAACTTGTGTAATTATGATTAGTAGGTGGGTTTAGACACTTGATAGGTTTTTGGGATATTTTAGCATTTTCATCTTGGCAGAGCCTGAATTTTAAGATGCTATCTAAACCTAATAAAATGTCATATTTGAAATCTCTCCTCTCAACCACAAAGAAACGAGTTTTCTGTTCAATATCAAACACTTTCATTTTTAAGTACACTATTCCTAGCAACTCATCTGCTCCGCTCATCGTCTTATATGAAAATCTTTTTTTATAGGCATTGTATTCATTTTTTATTTTCATTAAGAATTTTGAATTTATCAATGTTATATTGGCACCTGGGTCATACAGTGCCTGAGCTTTAAGATCTTCGACGATTGTACTTAATTTGATGAGCGGCGGGATTGCGAGTTTTTTTGATTAGTAACTTCCTGATTAAAGAAATCCTCCATTTCAGTATTATTAGCAAGACGTATATTTTTTTCTTTATCCTTCTCGGATTTTTGTAATTTCCATTTATTCCTGCATTCACTCTCAGTGTGTGTCCTTTGATATCCTAATTTTTCACATACAGGGCAAAATTTATTATCCCTATTACTTTTATCATAATTTTGTGAGTAAGGCTTTCCTTTAGATTCATTTTGTTTACTATGATTTTTAAAATCTTTATTAATGTTGCTGCTGTTCCTTGGAGCGGGGTGATTTTCACCAAGTCGGCCAAGTTCGGCGAGAAGTTTTCCAAACGTATCAATAGTTTTTCTATTAATTTTTTGTTGAACAGACATGGGCAATCCTATTACTGTTAGTCCCACACGTGACTTTTCCGTAAGTTCAGAATCGGCATCAATTAACAAATTCATTTTTTTGATAGCATATTCTGAAAATGAGGTTCCACTTAGCCATTTATAATTAGTAGCGTACCATATTTCAGACCAACCTTTTTCATTGAATGCTTCCAAAAACTTTGAACTCCAATCTTCCCAGGTGTCTTCCCCAGAGAGCTTCCAGTTTGCTTGGAACCATTCCGCTGGCGAACCTTCGAGAAAAAGGCGAAGAGCTTCCACACGCTGGTTTGTATCAATTTTTAGGCGATCACAGTCGGCAACAAAAGTACGTAGCCAGACTCCGGCATTCTGTTTTATGCCGGTAAATTTTTCCACCACCATATCCTTTGTGATACTCTGAAGAGAACGCTTTTTTTCCGATGATTCGAATCTGTCAGGAGCAGGGAAGACTTCTTGTGACAATGATTCTTCCAAAAACCACTCCTCGTAGACCGGATTTCCTTCATTATCGAAATAAATTTTTGTCATATCCTCAGAAAGTGTAACCAAAACTCGACGGAACTGACCACGCGTTTTTATTGTCTTAATTGCATTCTTGATTGCAGGTAACTTTGCTAGTTCTGAGGGTTTGTTTTTTTTCTTCTTTCTTTAATTCTTTCGGATGTATTTTGTTCTTTAATATTCTTCTAGAATTTTTCAAGGCTATCTCTAAAACTTTTTCATTCTTATTCAAGATTACTATTTCATACTCCACAGTGACTCTTTGAGACTCTTCCAGACCTTTATAAGGCCCTTTAAGACTCATTAAGATGAGCAATAAGATGGGTGTTTTCAGTTTTTTCCCGGAGAGAAGGAGAAATGAGGGAATATATCCCCCACACTTCCTTGAAATACTTCAGATTGTTTTACTCTTCTCAAGACCTTTTCAGAATTATCCAAGGCTATCTCTAAAACTTTTTCGAATTTAGGATTATTACTCTACGTTCTGCACAGATTTTTTCAAACTTTTTCGGACTTTTGTAAACGTCTTCCAGACGTTTACAAACTCCCTTAAGAGTCGTTGCGATGAGTTGTAAAATAAGTATTTTCAATTTTTTTCGGATAGAGGGTGGGACGTATCGTACATTTTTGGAGATACTGTCACTGGCTTAATTTATTCTTCGACACTCATCCAGAACTGTCCCAGATTATATTTTCTACACCTATATCGGACTTGTGTAAATTAATTATTCTATATTTTACCGAGATTTTTTCAGACTCTTTGAGACTTTCGAAGACTTATAGACCTATTTAAAACTTCTTAAGACTCAACTAAATACTAAAACAAACAAGTGTACAAGAATCTTGAAGAGCCTCGAAAAATATTGAGCCCGCCTTCATAAGCATTTAACTAGACTGGAGGAGTTCCAAAGTCACAGTGAAGCATGGAATTATCTTGAAAGGTTTAGTCAAATTTTGTAGGAGTCCTAAAGAAATCTTGAAAAATCTGAAGCTTGGAAACATCTCAGTTAGTCCTAATAATGTCGCGAATAATCTTTAAGAATCAATCGAGCTAGGGATAGTCATGAAACGAAACTCGAAAATCCTAGAAAATTATAAAAACATTTTCTACGGTCTTGAAAAGTCTTAAACAGATTTTAAGACGCCTAATAGAGTCTCAAAGAGTTCTGAACCCATCCAGATGGAAGTAAAAACACTGAAACAAATCAAAAGCGTCTGAAATGGTTACCTAACATAATCATGAAAAAAGGAATGTTGAAAATATCGAAGAATCTGAAAAATCTTTAAAATGTTTCCAGGCTTGGGATAAAGTTAACAAAGTCCGTAAGACCTCTTCTTTTCTAATCTGCTCTTAACCCGAGAATCCCCCTTTCAAGCATTACCTCAGAGACGTCGGGGAGGCGGTTAGGGCTGTCTTAGCCCTCTTCCTTTCTGGCCGAAAAACTGGCCTAGGTCGAAATCTGGCGAGTTGCTACGTGGACTCGAATCCGGGACCTCCGGATTCCGAGACCAACGCGCTATCGACTCGGCCAACCAGACCCCAGTTTCTATTAGGTAGTTACTGGAGGAGGTAGGGAAATATATTCGGCACTCCATGCGCCATGTAGCATGCAGCATCCCAAATCAACGCTACGCAAATTTTGATTCTAGTTTTATGTACAGTTCTTAATCAAAGGAATGGCCTTAACTAAAGTCCGTAAGACCTGTGAAGAGTCTTAAACATGCCTTGAAGAATTAAAAAAAAAAATCTAAAATATAACAGGAACGGTAAAGAAGTCTTGAAGAGTCATAAACAAGAACTGCAGAGGCTTGAAGGTTTGAAATCAGTTCTTCGAACATTAGGTTGTATTTGTGCCAGGCCATCGGGAATTGGCCCGGTTGCTCGGAGAACTACTCCTCTCCTGACCTGATACGAGATAAAACCCTGTAAAAAGAAGCGAAATAAATCAAAAACATGACTGAATACATGGGTTGAGGTCAGGTGACTCGTCAGTTAGGTTATATACTTACTCGTAATTACTCGAAGGTGCCATTTTTTATTGACTGGACTATAGATATTGAGACACGGTGTATAGTCTCTGATTTTCATAAGCCCTGCCGAAGTCTCTGTAATCATACGACAAAAAAGGCTAAAAATAGTCATCTGCGTATTTCTGTCAATAAATACATGACCCGATGTGTCTACATATGTACTAAGGCAGTACTCATATTTCTAGTAAGCTTGAATACATTCATGTGTAATCGTTTTCCCCTTATCACTTCCTAAAGGAAAGAGTACGAAAATTTGAGGGGAACCCTACCATTATTAACATTCCGGACCTACCACTCCCTTACCCGATTGAAATTATCTTTATTTTCCTCAACACGAGCAAATATTGAACTCCAAATTTCTTTTCTTTCAATTTAAAAAACTGATCTGTCTTCTTGTTTTCTATTGTTTTCCTTTTCTTTTCCTCCTTTTTTATCTCGCTATTTTTTTCGGCAATTTATTAACTAAATTACAACGAGGATAGCGAATACATCACTATCAGTATTCTTTAATTCGTAACAAATATATGAGAAAACAGTTCTTCTTCAGCCGTCTCCCAATTATTATTTCGTTTAAGAAGCAAATGCAGAAAATTCACCGCCGTGATTTTCAATTCGGAGTCGTAAATTAATAACGATAAAAAGAAATTCTGGAAAAACTGGATATTCGTTAATTCGTTAACAGGGCCCATTTGAAATTCCGAATGATTGACACAAGTGAAAGAAAGTAAAAAAACTCTGAATTAATTCGTAACGCGTTATTGGAATTTGCTTCTTTTTTTTCCCCGCAGAGAAAAGAGAATTCTTATTAAAATTCAATTTAATACGAAGTCGCATTGCCTCCTTAATACTATCAAAATCCAGCTGCCGAAATTCTTTTCCAAATGTAATTTTATTCGTGATTTACTTCGTAATTGGGTTTATACTTTGAATAACGTCGGACTCGTCAAACTTTAAATTCTGGTCGATTGACAACAAATCAAGTGGAGCCCCTACCGAACAATTTTTGGCAAGCAAATGCCTGAATTCTTGATGAGCTCTCTGAGCACGTTTCGATGATTCATTAGGCCTAGCGGACGTGGCCAGTCTAGCTCTGATTTTGAATAAATGTAAGTTACACTCTTCGTGGATACTTACATTTTCAATGATTTCAGTTTTAGGATTACCTTGTCGGCTGCAGGGCTGTAGAGAAAAAATTTAGCCCCGGAAGGTAGTAGCGTCGGAACAAGGGTACAGAGGTATATTGTACACCCTCCTCCCAAATATCGCACAGAGGAGTACAATCATTTGTACCCCTCCCCTTCTAAAAATTATTTAAAAAAAATTATTTAGTAAGTTGAAAGGAAGATGCCTTGCGAGATCTTAGGGACAAGATTTACGAACTGTTTGGAGATTCAAAAAATTTTTCACTTTTTAACTCCACCTTTAAAAGGCAAGAACAACATTGTTTGTTTTTTGCTTGTCGACGTAAACTTAGAAATTTATCTACCCCTTAAAACTTCTGACGCTTCTGCCGAGGGAAAAATAAAGAACAAAACTTATCGCTGCTAAAACACGTTGCCAAAACTGATTTTGTAAAGTAACTTGATATTGTACTAACTAAGCAATAATTATTTTCAATTATCGATCGATTATTGTTGACGAATAGGTGATTTCTGATTAATCAACAACTTAAATTACTCTGTTGTATTTACTTCACATTTTTTTTTTTTTTTGATAATAAGTTATTGCTTCTTTATTTATCGAGAAGGACTGCTGATAATAAAACTTTCCAAATGTTCAATACCCAACTGACAACTGACAATTCGTTCATTTCACTTTTATAGATTATAAAAAAATGACTGTTCATAATCTGGTCAACTAGTCCACAAATTAGTCACATGAACGTGCCTGCAGTTCTTCATTGAATGTCTTAAAAAAGTAATTAGTATATTATGACTGAAAAGTAATTAGAAAAAATTTTCTCAATTATTGATCGCGTCACAAGGAAAAAGTACATAATATGAGTAATTCTACAAAAAAATTAATTGTTTAACGTTTCCCTCTTTTTTTTTCGATTTTCTGTAACTTTTTGATTGATAACATTGATATGCTTTCCTTACAATACTTTGGTGTGGTTGGAACAATAGTGGCCTTCTTCGAGGGGTGATTAGAGCGCCTCAGAAATGTGACATGCCGCTACGATGGACATTGCTTCTTAGCTATACAGTCCACACTATGTATTTTTATAAATTTTTTTTTTTTTTTCCAAATCTAAATCAAAATTAAAATGACCTTTATTTATTTATACTTAACCTATAGAATAGGTTGAGTTGCGCTTTGTAGGGCAAAGGTCTCTCTCAGCCGCTCCAATCTCCCCCCTGTTTTGTACAATCTTGTGATATTGTCTATGCTGGAACATTCTGTCAAACTCATCCCTCCATCTGGTTCATTGTTTCCTTTTTTCCTTCCCTGCTTTCAAAAACCAAACAGAGGGTATTTTCGCCCACCTGTTATTGCCTATCCTCGCCACATATCCAGCCCAGTCTCACTTTAGCCTCCTTACAGCATGGAGGAAGTTAATGTTGTGTTTTAACTTCTTTTTAATTTTAGATAAATTAATCTTATCTTTCCGCTTTATCCCAAGGATAGCCCTTTCCAAACTATTTTGAAGAATTACGATTTTTTCTCTTCAGTTTTAGAGAGCGATCTGGTCTGACAACCGTACGACAGGGAGGAAAAGACATAACTGTCCTTTTTCTTTTAATGAAAAATTCCTTTTAAATATTTTTTTCAAAGACCAAAATTTTTTCCAAAGTTGGCTGTTCTTATGTCCAATTCTAAATTTTTCGTTTTATTAAATGTTATCGTTTGCCCTAAATAGTTCATTTCCTCCATCTGCTCAAATATTTTTTCACTTACAGTCCAAGAATCCACGTTCGACAAAGTTTTCGTTTTTTCTATATTAATTTTCAGACCCGCTTCCTCGGCCATCTTGCTTAGTACTTCCAGCATAATATCATCAGCGAATCTCAAGTTGCTCGATCTCCGTTCATTTAAGAGCAATCCTTTTTCGTTTCCCAGTTCATTTTCCTCATAACTTCCTCCAGAGCTGCGCTGAATAGAATCGGAGATATAAGAGGTTACCCTGCTTCACCCCCTGTCTACAGCAAAGTATCGCCCTGGTCGCGCTTTAACTATTCTTACCTTCCAGCCGTTACACATACTTTTTATCAGTGAGATAAGTTTTTCCATAATATCTTGATTACGTATAGTTTTGATCATAAAATCATCTTTGAGCGAATCAAAGGCTTTCTCGTAATCCACAAATGCTAGGTGCAATTCAAATTGGTATTCCTCTGCTTTTTCCATTACATAATTATTTTAAAGTATACAGGTGATCTATGGTCAAGAACTCCCTTCGGAAACCTACTTGTTCATTGGGTTGATTTTCGTTTTTAATTGTTTTTTTATTCTTGTTTCAATCAGGTTTGAAAAGATTTTTGAGAGAACCGGGCTAAAACTTATTGGTCTGTAATTTTTGATGTTGTGCTTATCTCCTTTTTTGTGTAATAAAATTATGTCTGATCTTTTCCGTTCTGATGGTATCCGTCCTATTTCTAGAATCATATTGAAAAGGTAAGTGAGGTAAACTAAAATATCTCCCCCAGATATTATGTTCGTTACTGATTTTATCAGCACATGGCGCCTTCTCTTTTTTCAGTTTTTTAACTATTGCTTCTACCTCGTACTCCAAAAAAATGCGGAACTTCTCTCGGATGATATATTCCTCCTCGTTTGACTCTTGCTTTTATTCTTGTTATAAAGCTGCGAGTAAAAAACCGTGGCTACTTCATTGATTCCGTTCCTATCGAATACTTTTTCCCTTTTCTGGTTGACCAAATATGTAGCCCATTTTCCCCCGATGATAAGCTTTTCCACATTTTTTAAATATTTTTTGTACCGTTTAGAGTTTCTTCAATCAATTTTTGGTGTTTCGAAGTTCCTTTCTTACTAATTTGCACAGTAAGTTCAGTTAAGTATATATTTTCATTTTTTGATAATTTTTTTTTGTTCAGAAATGCTTTCTTTTTTTTTAAATTAAATCCTTAACCTTATCAGAATTGTTGTTTTCGTTTGCGTTCTTAACTTTTTTTAGAGTAGATAAACTTGAACTTGCCAATCTTGCGGCTTCGCACATTGCGCTAGAGATAACATTGATTATATACGATCTACATTATCCTTTTACTTGGATTTCCCGCCTAATCCTCAATGTTGCTCTTCTCCAGCAGCCTACAAATTTCCCATTGGTACGCCTCCCCACATTCTAATCTAAGTGATTGTGTGGTTATTGTAGCTGGTTTCCGAGGCTGTCTCTCCCTATCTATCTGTAATTTGCACCTAATTAATCTGTAATCCGAATGATATTTAAATTTTGCAAATACGGAATAGTAGTGAATTTATTTTTCGAGTATAGGTATGTCGGGGCCAAAATATAGTCTACCTGGTTTTCGTACTCCTGTTCCGGGATAACCAAGTCCACATCTTGCTTTTCTTTTTTTAATAGAATGAGTTGATGAATTTCCCTTTTATACTCGTAATTTTCCTCTCAACCCGAGCCCTGGAATCCGCCCTTTCGTGCATTACTTTAGAGACGTCGGGAAGGCTATTAGGGCTGTCTTAGCCCTCTTCTTGCCGACAAACCGGTCTAGGTCGAAAGATAGCGAGTTGCTACGTGGACTCGAACCTGGGACTTCCAGATTCCGAGACCAGCGCGCTATCTTGTAAATTGTTATTTTGACAGAAGTCAATCATCCTTTCACCGCTTTTATTTCTAACTTCATATCCATAGGGTCCCATTTTGTGCTCTTCTCCACATATCCTACTTCCAACTTGACTGTTGAAATCTCCTATTACCAGTGTATCATTTCGTTTTTCATTTCTTTGTGGGTTTAGTACTTCTAAACGAGTTTGCTAAAAATTATCAATTTCCTCTTCACTAGAGGCTGAAGTTGGGTACATCTGAGAAATGATAACCGTTTGATGTTCAGATAATTTGATTCCATACCTGCTATTCTATCGGGTTCGTCTTGAAATTCCAAGAATCTTTTTCAGTTTTTTTTTTTTTTTAAATTACAAATCCCACTCCTTTTTGTCCCCCCTCCCCTCCTCGCCGACCTATGTAACAAAATAGATTCCGTTTTTCGTTCCTAATATGGCATTCCTTTCCCTTCATATCTCAGCAGGGCCCAAAATGTCGATTTTGCCCTCCTCAAATGCTTCCTTCAGCTCAGCCAAATTTCCCTCGTTTTTCTGGGTCCTTACGTTGAAGCTCCCCACCGTAATGTTTTTGTTGGGTTCCTTCTCCGTTTGGGCTTCCTTTTATCGCGTCCGAGAGACGGTCCTACGTACCCAGACTGACCAGGCTTATCTGGGTCTGCAAAAAGTCTCTGCGTGCAGTGTAGATACTATAGGGTAGGGTGGTCTTTCTTTTTTCATGAAACATAGAGAAAAATTGACCTTGACCCACAATCCTGATATCACCGACGAGGACAGTAGCTGATTTGAAAAAGTCATCATCAGTTTGTAGAAGTTCAAACATGGAAAACTAACAACTCGAACACTAGAAGTACGTTATAAGTTCATGTGTCAGACTGTTGTTACAAATACCAAGTACTAACACGACGTTCAAAATACGATGAAGATATGGCGTGGAAAACATAAAATTCGTAGCCATACGGTGACTGTGAACAATTCCGAAACACAGTGCTGATTTGGAATCAAGACCGCATTATGTCCATTCACGACCATGACCGACTATCTATAAATGTCCGTTTGTGTCGATAAAACGATAACAAATTATCGGCTAGCTGTAAAAGACCTTCGTGCCTGTGAAAATTAAGAAACCGATAGGTATTTTCAACGTTACTTTCAGCACTCTTTATCACCCGTATTTACGTATTTTCCATTGATAATTAGTTTTACGCGGTGACACTTATTTTGCGAACACCATTTTTACTTCTTTCCTTCTTCAATCGGCATTTAAAGCAAAAACTTACTTCTTTTGTTTTGCCTACGTGTTGTAAAAAGCTGTTCGGTTCGATTTTTCATGACACGGTTGAACGGTGCAAAGCTCTGGAAATATGGATGCTTCGGATTATTTACGTTGGATTATTTTATCGATGCTACAGTTTTATCAGCAGCATCAGAACAACGATGCTCAGTTTTCTTATCCAGGTGCGTAATCGTATTTATGTGAGCTCAGTGATGCCCGAAGCCATTCGGAGCAAAGGAAGGCAGTTTTACCATCTTAGGGTTTTACGGTTGGTCAGGGAAGCTGGGTAAAGAATGGTCGACGATCGTACCAAGACAATCAGTTATAAACCCTTGAACTACACACGTCAATTATAGTTTTTTATACAAAAATTCTGTAATATTTTTAAATGGAGGAAGCTCACCTTTTAGCACGTTACTTTAATCACAGAAATACAAAAAAATCTCCTCAAAAAGAATTGCTTATACTCAAAATTGAAGAGGCCATATATTAACTTTAAAAAATTGATATTTCAGTGAATTTTTGCGCCTTCAATATTGAAGGTAGACAATATTGTCTAAAAAGTATTTTGTTGTAAGTAGTATGAAATGTTTTATTTTAAAATGTATGAAATTATTATCGGCATTCTGAAAGAAATCATAAATTTGAATTGCCCCTTCAAAATAGAAAGTATGCTACCAACTCGGTAGCGAAAACTGAAGTTTTATTTCAGGCGCTCTAACACCAAGCGTACAGTGCAGTGGCGTGAATTTCACGATGTGTGCGCGATCTGAAAGTTCAAGAGTGAAATTCCAAGAGCCAATTTGAAATCAATCTTCGTTTCACTTTGTGATTTGTTTTCGACGTTATCTGGAGGCTTGAGCAACTCCAGCGACTGAAAACATGCAAAAAGTGACCGCTAAGATGAATGTCGAAGATGTATGTACATCGCTATTCTCAAAACCATCTCCTCGATTACTTGTTTATGCGATGGAGACGGTTCATATCCCAGTTTTTTACGTAATATGTCTAGCATGAAGGATATAAATTAATGGTTGTGAACAATGAAAGTAGAATTTCGAAGACACAAAAATACCTCGTCAGTTCTCGTTTTAGGAATTGTTATTTGAAGCCCGACTTTCCATATTCATGTTAAAACCATTTTATTAGTCTGCTCGAAAAACAAGTCAGCCATACCGATACAGGAAAAGTCTAATTTTCCATTTAGTAGCTGAACTTTCTGTGTACTTCAGTAACATTGGCAGGGGTTTTTGGTTGGTCCTGTCAAGGTTTGAATAGATAACACTTTTCCTATCCTTCTTCTCTGGTAGCGTCACTAATCAGTGTATTTTCTCCAAAAAATTGTTTCATCTCATTGTTTCCTGAATGGTCTGTCTGCTACGATAGTAATTCAGTCGTGAGCATCAAGAGAGCTTACAATGTTTTTGAGAACATGCCCCATTCGAAGGGGGAGAGGTTATTTTTGGAGAACCGTAAACTCAATACATTAAAGAATAATCATATTAGGTCTATAAAATCCGATGAGTCTTTCATCTCAAATAATTTTACTGGTATGTATCTGAACAACCGAACTAGTAACTGGTATGTATCTCAACAACCAAACGCGTTATACAGTTTCCTAAAAAAAAGTAAAAAAATGAAAATTGATATGGCTAAAAATTCGAGCAATAGGTATCTAAAAAAGGGATGAAATTTATTTCATTCATGAAAGGGAAGGGGAGATTTTTTTCTTTTCCTGAAAGGAAAAAAACGAAGCAACTTGAAGTTACTTAGATCATAGCCTATGACGGTACCACAAAGGTACAGCAGGAGGCTGCAGCCCAATAAATTTGAAGAATCCATTTATTTCTCCTTTTTATAAATTTAAATTTAGAGAAGATGTTTACTTCAGTTGCTTCAAAAAGAGAAAGAGAGAGGAGTTCAAGCTGCTCAATTCATTTTCAATATTATTGGGGCTATATCCTACTTCCTCGACACCACAAGAGCTCATAATCTAACAAATTGTAAAATTATCAAAGTTCCAGTTTTATTAAAATGGCCTCCCCGATTTCTAACAATATTGCGAGCCAGGTGTAAAGTCAAAACAGCCGACTCCACATAAAATTTTTCATACAAGTACAAAAAAGAAATGCAAATTAAGAAAAGAAACTCAAAAGATTTTTGTATTTTGCTGACTGATGCCTCCGAAATTCTGAGTAAATGATCAAAAATGATAAATTGCCGGAAAATGCCAAACCGGTACAAACATTTTCCATGAAAGCAAAAAAAAAGCCAGCGATTTTTTGCCTACTAACATTCAAGGTGGCCGAAAAATCGTGACTCCGAAGATTTGTAGAGGGAGAGAGGTCAACCCCATCCCCTCCGGTGACAGCCAATTTTTTGCACGTATCTGGGCGACGGAGTGTCACCGTCAAATTTGTACAGCTAATTTGAACTCAGCGAACAAAATTTAGTAGAAATAAGCGATTAACTTAATTTCTTTGATTTTTGAAAATTCGAAAATTTCTCGTATTATGGAAATAATATTGTTAATTTGAAAATTTATTATAAAAATTTTTTTTAATACCTATTACGTAATATAATATGATTAATTTTTTTATTTATAATAATGTGGCTTCAATTTCTCAGGGTGGAAAAGAAATGCAAACCATGGCAGACATCAGCAGAACAATGTAACAAAACAGGTCTTAGTATACCTAAATACCTACCACTAAAACAGTGTTATTATTAAACGTTAAATTTAGGAAAGAAACAGTTATCGGTAACAATCAAAGCAGAAGATAGCACGATATATTTGGGTCAAATTATTTCATTTAAAGGCAAATCAGAAAAGGAAATTTCAAAAAGAAGATCACAGGCATGGAAAAGTTTCTGGTCCCTAGAAAATATCTACAAAAGTAAAATACCGTGGGCATTGAAAAAGAAAATATGGGAATCATGTACACTACCGGTGCTAATATACGGGGCATAGACATGGGCCGCCACATAAGGCCAAAGTCTGAAGCTAGCTAGGACCCAGATTGCAACAGAGAGAGCTATAATCGGAGTAATAAGAAAGGACAGACTAACCAATGAATGGGTAAGAGATAAATCAAAAGTTAAGGACTGTAAATTTATGATGAAAAAACTGAAATTTGATTACGTGGGTCGTGTTGCAAGAGGGGCGATGGACAGGTGGGAAAGAAAAATGTTGAAATAGGTACCCAGGGGAATAAAAAGAAATGTAAGGAGACCTACTCCGATGGATTGATGAAATCAGGCAACATGACGGTGTTGCCTGGGGAAGAAACGCCAGGGAAAGGGGTCGCTGGAAAAAAGTGGGGGTAGGCTACGCCCGGAAATGAACGCATTAAAGTAACTTTTTATTTTGAGTAAACTAATATTAAGATGTACGAACAGGCTGCAAAATGAAAATAAAATAAAAATAAATCTTTGCACCAGTCAAATATTGACCACGACAATAGACTGAAAACCCTAATAACAGAAGTTTACGCCATCCCTTCTGAAAATGTGAAGTCATTGACAGTAAATTGAACTTCCCGACATACACTTCCAGTCACTCAGAATAATAATTCAACCGTAGTGGGGGGGGGGGCTTGAGACAAAAATTCGAAAAACGTAACAGGTATTGAGATAAGATGGTAACATCCACGGCGATGGACGCTTCCCTACGCTTTTTCCATTCAAAATATGGTAATCGTTCTATCTGATGAACTGGATTGATGGAATTTGTCGCGGATGTTATTGCGTAATCCAAAACAACCCCTCTCCCTTAAAAAATCGAAAGTTAGGGTTCAAAATTTTCTGGTAAAATATCCTCAGTTTCTGGAGAATGACCCATTCACGACAGCTAGGTCACCATTCCCACAGCACAGGTTAACGCAGCATTCCATTCGAAATTATCCCTTTTGTTCCTCTATCCAGGAACTCAGCATTCCATTCGAAACTATCCCTTTGTGCCTCTTTCCAGGAACTAATTGGTGCGGCCCTGGGAACACCTCGACCAACAACCAATCGCTGGGATTTTTCGTCGCCACCGATTACTGTTGCCGCCAGCACGACTCCTGCCCCATGTACATCTCCGCGCACAGCGCCGGTTACGGTTTAATTAACAATGACCCCTACACGAGGTATTGCGAAGTCATAAAATGAGGAGGGAAAGTTTCGATATAAACTTTTCGAAACGATCGCCGTATATCTCATTTGAATATCCGAAAGCGTACGCGGCGAATAAAAAATTTTACAGCCCGTTGTAAAATTACGTCGCCATTCGTTTTCACAGGCTTGGGTGCAACTGCGACGAAACGTTTTACAGATGTTTGCGCGACGTGAGGTCGTTTCCGCTGGATAACTTGGTGGCGAAGTCGGTAGGATTCGTCTATTTCACCCTGCTGGAGGATAGGTGTTTCGAACTGACGAACACGTCTCAGAAACACGGGTAAATATTGCATTGTACTTTCGCGTTCGCCCACTTACACCCCCACCCCATTTTGAAAATCGGTAGTTCGAAATGGTACAACGGCGACTTATCCTTCACTGGGCGTCATACCACGTCGGAGGAGGAAACTGAATATCCGAGTAGGTTCCACGAATTTCAAAACCTTCGTCAAACATGAACCGAAATCAAGGGGGTGAACGCGTCGAAAAACTAGAAAAGAAACTACGGGCTCGCCATTACAGCGAGTCTCGTTGAAAAATTGCTAATTGGCTGCATAAATTTCATTTCAGAAGCTCGCCGAACTGCACCGCCTCTGGAGAGATATACGTCTGGAGAACACTGCCACCATTCTAGTCACCTTCTTCTTGATTTTGTCACCTGAACAGGCGAAGACATTAAAAATGGACATCGACAAATGTGTTTAATTTTTGTTTTCCTCGTTGCCGTGTACAAAGTGGTACAAAAAAAGAAGAAAATCAGGAAGGGAGGACATTTTCTATAGCTGGGGCGAAATCCAGCAGTCGTTTTTGACGCTAATTTTCATTCCCCGCCGACTTCTTTTCCTTCGTTCATTATTCACCTTATTCACATTTTTTTTATTTATTTTACTTTCTTTTTTCTTCGCCCGTCTCTCTTTTCTTACAACGGCACCCTATTTTTTTATTATTCATATCGTTTTCTTTTTTCTGTTTTTAATTTTTCTGTCTTTTCGTTTCCTTCCGTTTCGTTATCGTTGTGTAAGAGGGAAGTTCCGTGGCGCTGTGTTGCACGTTTACATCGGCGAACAAGTGCTTTTATCTCAGCTTTTAAGCAATTTGCTGGAAAGCGGAGAAGACTTTTCCGTTTACAAGGTCATCGAAATCTCGAGCCAGCGTTGATAGTCCGAAAGCGCGGGAAAAATGTGCGAAACTAGATGTTTAATTTGCACCGTTGTTGCCTCGCTCTCTATAATAGTTGCCATTCTCTTGTGATTTCAAAATGAAGAAATAAATGTCACTTTTCTAACTCTCGATCTTAGTAAATACTTGGACAACATACCAGTGATTTAATATTGCCATTATTTCTAAGAATAATATTAATTCGGATGGAAACAAGCAATCAAAGTACACGTTATTTCTAAGTAGTATTTGGTAACGAGCAAATAAACCTTTTAAAATTCTGGAGCATTTCAAGCATTCGTCGACAAAATGCTCGAAACATGGATGCTCAGAATTTAAAAGCACAGCAGCTGTCCGCATCTTAGACTGAGCGTTTTCTCGAGAGAAATACTTGAAATTATCGATTATTTGTTCTCCAACTCTGAGTGAGTTCCAAATGAACTCTTCAAAAGTAAGTTGGTCCTGAACTGAGTTAAAAGGAAGCACTGAATTGAGTTGCTTAGGAAATTCACTCGCTCCGCTCACGAATTTTTATACTTGGTGAGCGGTTCTCAAAAGTTTTATTTTTAAGTAATCACCTCCAAATTATGATCAGAATTTTACTTATATCCTTTGAAATAATAACGTTGGAATAAATAATGCCTCTTAAAAAATATACAAAAAGAAAGAGAAAGAAAGAAAAAAGAAAGAAAATAAAATTTAAAACATTAAAACTAGCGTAGCCAACCATGCTAAAAAAAAAGCGGTTTCCAAAAAAAAATAAGTAACCCGACCCGCAAAATCTCACGTTACCCGGCTAACCAAAGGGGAACAAGGGTAATCTGAGGGTAACCGAAAGTAACAAATGGGTAACTTTTCCGCCACGGGTAACTAGAGGGTAACTAATTGCGTAGTATCCCGCCAGTTACCTGAGTAACTAAAGGGGAACAAGGGTAATCTGAGGGTAATTCGAGGGTAACAAATGGGTAACTTTTCCTTGGGTAACTGAGTAGGTAACTATAGGGTAACTGATTGCGCATCGGGAAACAATATATCGAGAGTCAAAATTATCAATAATCACATTAATCGTCAATCAAGAAAACAATAGTCAAATTAATTAATAATTTTGATGATTTAAAAAAAAATGTATTATCGAGCCACGGAGCTACACTCTTAGGCTATTTTAATAATTAATATGATTGATAATTAATAATTAAAATGACGGATGCATAATTAATTAAAATAGTTGATATACTCATAATTATAAGTTAATCAGTAATAAAAATAATTAATAATGTAAGCTGCTGATATGTTGATAATTTATTATAATAATCGCGATATTAAAATGATAATCAACATATTATTAATCATTGAAGTCGGTACTGGTATATAATTAATCAAAATAATTGATGTATTGATAGTTAAAATGATCTGTGAACCTATTATTAATCAAACTTAGCAACATATTAATAATTGAAAAATGATCAATACATTGATTATTCGAATAATTAAAGTATATTGATAGTTGAAATAGGTAATTGATAAATAACATTATTACTGATCAAAGAAATCGGTACTAGTTAACATGTTTAAAATTACCAAAATAATAAATAGTTCAAATAATTACGATAATAGATAATCAAAATAATGAAGATATTAATAATCAAAATGGTCAATATAAATTGATATCTACCTAATTAAAATTATAAATATACTGATAAATAGAATAATCAATATAGTAATGATAAAAGGAATAAAAGTATTGATAATTAAAATGATCGATATATGTATTTATAATTAGAGTGATTGATATATTCATAATAAAAATGATTGAAATTATTGTTGTATTGATAATTAAAATGATACATACATTAATAACTAAGGTAATGGACGTATTAATGATCAAAACGACTGATGCATTGATCGGACTCGACTCCGGAATCTAACATGTCTGAATACTGCAAGACAGAAATCTGAGCGTAAATTCTAATGCATTGGAGTAGCAGATATCACTAAACTGCCATTCTAAGTCACTTTGTCACTTTCCAGCAAAAGGCATAATCAAAATGATTATTATGTTGATGATCAAAATAATGATTGATATGTTCATAATCAAAATAATTGATACGCTGATAAGTTGGCAGGTCTTAATGAATATTTAGCCTCCCCTCCTTCACTCTGTTGGTGTAAGCTAGGGTGGTCCAAAACTGGCGACTTTTGAAACGTTTTGCTCTCAAAAGCTGAACTTGTCCTTTTGGTCTGAAAACCCACCAACAAAACTTTTTTTGAAGTCGTTGATGTAAGTACTGATAATTAAAATAATCAATGTACCTATACCTATTCATAATTGAAATAATCAATATTTTCAGAATCAAAATAATTGATATACCAATAGTTAAATAATTTACATATTGATGATTTAAATTATCAATATATTAATAATTAAAATAATCGATGTATTTATTATTAAAGTAGGTAATCAAAATAATTGATCGATAATATAATTACTAATCAAAGAAATTGATGGTTAAAATACTTAAGACTACCAAAATAATAAATTGTTTAAATAAGTAAGATAATTGATAATCAAAATAATATTAACATAATAACGATCAAAATAATCAGTATAAGGTCTGGTAGGACGTATGGCGATATTGGCGTTGCACGCATGCCAAAGTGGCCCCTGAGGCACCGCACCCCCGGCCCCGGAAACTATTGCATCAGTGGCCAGAAGGACTCTTTGTGGCCGGCCCGAGCCCCTATTTTGTCGTTCCACCACCGGTGCGCGCTGTCCTGCCAGAGTCACCATGGGGCCCCCTACTGGCCGTGTTTAACGTTCACCCAGCACTAAAACACGGAATTGGGGTGCATCACGGCCGAACGCGCTTCCTATTTACTCACCCCTCACCTCCTCGTCATGGTACGTGTGACGACGCAGGAAGGTGGTGACGACTGGTGAGCCCTGCCGGGGGATCCGCAGCAGCTGTAGCAGCTCTTCTAGGATGGTACAGATTTGTTGTGTTCGATGGTGTAGGCGGAGCTTTGTCCTTCGGTCCTCTGCCCCGACCACTCTGTCTGCATCTTCCTCTCCATGATGGTCGAGACAAAGGCCAACAACCTGTTCCATCCACTTCCGCTCTTCAACATTTTCGGAACCAAGGTGTCCGGCATGAGAAGTTTGTTCATGCCGTCGCTCTCGCTTGTATTTCCACCGCCGGGAAATAATCAGTGAATTGTCATGATAATTAAAATAATATATACTATACTGATAATTAGAATTATCAATGAATTAATCATCAAAGCAATTAGTGCGTGATTAATAAAAATGATTGATATATTAATAATTGAAATGATCAATATATTGATTATCAAAATGATTGACATACTTGTATTGATGGTTAAAATAATTAGTACACCTGTTCCCGCCGGCGGAAAATAATCAGTATATTGATAATTAAAATGATGAATAAATATACTTACTGATAATTAGAATGATCATTGAATTAATAATCGAAACAATCAATGCATGAATAATTATGAAATGATTGATGTATTAATAGTTGAAATGATCAATATATTGATTAGAAAACTGATTAACATATTGATGGTTAAAATAATTACTAAATTGATAATTCAAGTGATCTATATATTAATAATTAAAGTGAATAAAATAAGTACATTGATAACTGAACTAATCGATGTATTGATGATTAAAATGGTTGATGTAATAATTGACGTAATCAATGTAGTGATAATCAAAATGACTAATACCTACATTGACAGTCAAAATAACTGTTATAACGAAGATATGACAAAATGGGTGGTGCAAAATAACTGATTTATCCGTAGCATGATGTACATTGATGAAAAAAATTAAAATAACGGATTGTTTTTCGGTTTCTTTTTTTCTTCTTCGTGTCTAATTGCTCAGTAAGCGAAAGAGATAAATTCCGCAGAAAACCGTTACTATCTTGACGTATAGTCGCGTATTCCTCTTTACTCAGTCATTCATTCCCCCACGTTTCGACCAACTGGCACGAAGAATGCCGACTGACCCAAAGAACGGATGATGAACACCCAGTATGTTATTACCATGATGTCACTGACTGAATGCGTGGACGTATTTGGGAGCTATAAAGCCGGGAATACACTTGAGGCCGAGGCAACCCGAAGCCGAACGAGGCAGCCTCCCTCGTTCAGCTAATCAAGACAGGCCAGCGAATGTCTCAGGTTGCCTCGGGCGGTGTTTGGACTCGACCCGATTGTTGTCGCTCGGATTTTCCTTAGTTTAATTTGCATTAAAAAAAAAATTAAACTGCATGCGGATATATTTGTAGATGGTACGACTTAAGCCGGGAATACACTTGAGGCAGGGGCAACCCAAGGCCGAACAAGCCTTCTTTGGTTTGCCTTGTTTAGCCTAACGGGTCTGGTTGGGCGTGTGACGCCTGAAGCAACACGAGGAAGCACGAGGCAATGATCCGGTTTTCGGCGCAAATGTTCGGACTTGCCTCACTTTGATGTACCGACAATGATCGGATCGGGTCCAAATACCGCCCGATGCAACCTGAGGCAAACTGAGGCATTCGCTGCGCTGTCTTGATTAGCTGAACTGTCTCGTTCGGCCTCGGGTTGCCTTTGCCTCAAGTGTATTCCCGGCTTTATTCGCATGAGGACGCAAAGGAGTCGCTCCTAGCGGATTAGGTGGAACTAGGACGAGAAGGTGATCCCGAACTGATAACCATAAGACTCAATGTAACTTTGAAACGGTTTTCCTAATGGCAGAAAAAGTTTTTCAACTTGTGAAATGGCTTAAATTGAAGCTCAGACTTCCTAGTTATCGAGTATCAAAGAGGAATTTAATTAAAAATTCTGTTTCTAACGAAAATGTCCGATTTTAATCTTATGGGAGTTTTACACAGGGTTGACCACGCGACTACCACGTGACCATCATCTTCTCGTCCATCACACTAGCGCTTCTTGCGGAGTGTCATGCGAATAGCTACCAAATAGGGATGGAAAGGTTAAGCCTATAACGGCTTAAGCCGAAGCGAAAAGCCCATTTTTGTTTCAAAGAGACATCAGCCGATAGAGCCGATTGATGAGTGAAAAGCCGTACACGAAGCCTGAAGCCAAAAATGTTATCAGCTTACTACGGCTTTTCATTTTTAATAAAAGTGTTTGCTTTATCCGTGATACGGAAAACGGAATTCGAATTTTGTCCTATGTGCATTCAAAAATGTCTTGGAAAAGATACTAATACAAATGAACTGTAGGTCCCTTTCTCAGGATAATTTCGAGTGAAAATCTGAAGATAGGACAAAATCCCATATCAGGGAAGTATATTACATCCACTTGAAAATACCCAGGGAAACAAAGAACCTTAATACAATCGGGATTTAGGTCCTTTTCCTTGGCTCATGAGAGATGAGACGACAGGATGACAGATTTAAGACCATTTTTACAATGAATTGACATGCAACCGGCAAAGAACAGAAAAACCAATAAACTGTTAACTGAAAAGCCATTCAAGTGAGAAAAAAGCCAAAGCTAACCTGAAGCCAACTGGTAAAAACTTGTGAAGCCGAAGCAAAAGCTAAGCCCAAAAACTATTCGCTTCGCATCCTTGCTACCAAATACGTTCACGCATTCAGTCAGTGACGTCATGGTAATAAGCTAATAACATTCTGGATGTTAATCGTCCATTCCCGGAGTCGGTCGGCAGTCTTCATGTCAGTCAGTCGAAATGTGGGGGAATGAATGACCGAGTAAAGAGGAATACGCAACTACATCAAGATAGTAACAGTTTTCTGCGGAATTTATCTTTCGCGTGGCGAGCAATTAGACATAAATATCCATGTAAAAATTACAAAGAAAAAAAAACGCGATCCGTTATTTTGATTTTTTTTCAGCATCAATGCAAATAATGCTATGGATAAATCTGACATTTTGCACTACCCATTTAGTTGTGGTCACAACTTTCTAAACGAGTTTCTGTGGGTATGGAAGGTCGCAGAGAGGGGCAATGCGCAAGAGAAGTTTCTCACCTATAGAATAATAATCATTTGACGAGAATAGACTTCTTTTTTTTTAATGTCGTAGCGGAAAAATACTATGCACATAATGGATTAAGCTCCGTGTTTGGGTGAGTCCTGATGTTTCTTTCCTTACCGCGAGGCCTTACGCGGAGGCATACATTAGCTCCCTACGCTGCCTCTTGAAAGAGAAGATCCCCCAAATTGGACAGTTGGCTCCAGTTGGAAATTCAGTGACCCTCATTTGGAAACTTTTAGAATTTTTAAGGCGTTTTGGTCTTTTTTCGACCCAAATCAGTAACAAACAATCCTCAGAAGCGTTTTTTTCGCGATTGAACTTGCCGGCTTGAAAATTGTTGGGTTGCTCTACTCGCGATTTTCCTTTAGTACCTTGCAAAAAATTTAAAAAAAGATTAAGCGCACGCAGGCAGATTTTTTCATTCGCTAATTCGGCGCATTTGATAGCAGTGGTTATAATACAAAAATACGATAACCCTGCTGATAAATGACATCGCATTAGCGCGCGTCCGTTTTTAAATACCCGGATGTGCCACTCGTTAGGAGTCGAGTCGCAAAATATGATTCGAGACCGCGGAAATTCGTAATACACCTACGTCACCCCGGCCCACCAATCGTATCAAGTCCACATGTTAAAAACGACACAAAAAATTTCTAACTGTACTCGAACGGTAGGTTTACTTTTTACGGCTCCGCGTAATACAATCCGACTTTTTTTTCATTTGTGTTTTTTTTTTTTCGCTGCGCGAAATGCGATAATAAATACGAACGTCAAAAAAGAAAAGTACTAAAAATGAAATATGAGAAGTACCTCCTCCCATACGTCAGCATTTTGTTAAAAAATTACTATTCTCGTCATATTACTGAGGCGGTATTTTTAATGTTGCGTTTAATATTTCAAAACGTTCGTAGACAAGGTTGTTTTCTCCGCAAACAGGAAAGCTGAATTTTAATTTCGTCGAGGGGGCGCGAAATACGAGGGGATAATCCTAAATACTTTCTTCTTTTTTTTTTTCGCATTTCGACGAGACCATTCCCATAGGGGGTGACTCTCTAAAATACTCTCGATATTGTTAGCAAACAATGTTTCCATCTCGCGAATTCCGAACGGGCGGTTACTGAAATATTAAGCGCCATAAATCAAGGGTGCACATGTTTCGCCTTTAGCTTGTCATCGGAGCCTGCGTCCGAAAAATGAACTGGTCGCGTAAGTTTAATCGACGAAGCGGTCGAGTCCTCTGGAACAACACAAACATGGGAATTTGGTGTCCGGAATTTGAGTTTGCTCCATAGAAAGGTAAGTCGAGCGCCTTTGTCGCTATGGTGATCATCTGGGACTCTAGTGGGATGACAGTCGTCGGCCAATGAAAATGACCAAGTCGGGCCGAATTCTACTAGATTTGATTAAAAGTGAAAAAAAATGTTGAATAAGACTAAAAGGACCAAAATCTGTTTATACTAAATAAAAAAAAGGACCATAGGCGTGCGCAGCTCCTAAGAGTGCGCATGGCTTATATTTCGGTTAATTGCGCCCTCTTGCGACTGTTGATAGAATCTAAGCATTCCTTGTGAATCTAATGTTTACACTGATTATTGCACGCAGCCATTAAAAAATGTTCAAGTTTCAATGTTTTCGTCATTCTAAAATTTTAATATTTTCGTAGTCGAATATAGTAGTAATTAATTGGATGATTTTTGAATAAATTTGCGTAATTCAGGGATCAAACGAAAGACAAAGTAAGTAGTATCCGTTACAACATTACCTGAAAACTTTCATAAATATTTTATTTTTTCCAACATCCTAATGGATCCTAACAGTGTCGAACGTATTTTACAAAAAAAATTTGTTTTCAGATACCGAGAAACAATGAAAATCAATTAGGAAAACGAAAACTTGAGTTACATCGTGTTGAATGAAAGGAGAGAAGGTTAGTATCTCCCCCCCCCCCTAGACAAGAATGGAAACACAGTATTTCCAGAAGCCGCGGCTGGTCCCGAAACCAGAGAGATGCCCTGTGGCGTTGCACAGTGACCAATACTCGGACTTACCCTGTGGGCCGTTGCCTTCAACGGATTGCTGAGGCTGGCACTACCACCAGGCGTCAAGCTGATCTGCTACGCCGATGACAGGCCGGTGGTGTGCCAAACCGAGATGACAGAATAGGTCAGGCGACGAGTGAACCAGGCGTTGGAGATGCTGACCCACTGGATTGAGTCGGCAGGGCTGTACTCGGCTGTACAGAAGACGGAGGACGTACTGTTTATAACGCAATGCAAGTACAGCCCACCCACCTTCGTCCTAAAAGGTGTGGAGAACGGGCTCTGTACAGCCCTGAAGTACCTGGGGCGGTGGTTCGACGGGTCTTCGCTGTTCCGAGAGCACTTTAAACGGGCAGCTGAGAAGGCGGATTGAGTAGCCGTACTGCTGTCTCGTCTAATGTCGAACCTAGGACGACCGAGGGAGAAGAAGAGAAAGATGTACGTGAATGTCATCATGTCGCTTTTCCTATACGGGGCGCCAGTATTTGCCGACGCCATCAAATTTGCCTACAGAACAGCAGAGATGGAGAAGATTCAAATCTCCGAATACAGCAGTGGAGATCTTTTTGGGAAACCCCATATCAACCTTCACTCTCAGGCGCATAAGACCTAACTATTTTTTTTTTTTAAATACATCTCGTATGAATAGTTTTAATTTGCGTCATTGTGGTGCTCGAAATGGTCATTAGTTGAACGTTCAGGTGCCCATTTCGGGCGCCACAGAGCTAAAGTAAGAGGTAAAGGGCAGGTTATCGGAAAATCGCATTTTTGGATGGGCGTCTCTAAGTCCGATTTTATAGAGTCTTAAACAATTTAATCTTTAAAATAAAACAAACCACACAAAGCAGGAAGAAAACCCGCGAAAAAATATCAACTTCGATTTGAACCAATTTACTAAAAGGATGACCAAAAACAACCAGCATTACCAAAACTGGCCAAATTAGGTCAAATCTGACTACCATTGGTGAAAATTGACCAGTAGACAGTGATAATGACGTGTGAAATTTATTCTACTAAAATCGTGTTCAACCACTTTCCATGACCTTAATTTTTTTCTGTATGGTTACCACAACTGTCATCTTGCGTCTTCTTCCCATCGGTATGCGTCACAGTTCGGGGAATATGGCCAAAATGTTAACAAAACCGAATTTAGCCAACTTTGGAACCAATAGATTATTGGGTACCCATATTAAACTGTACAAAATACTAGAACCCCCTCCCCTCATTGCATGGGCCTCAACTTTAAATATGGGGTAAATAGATGAAAGGGAGGGAGGTAAATAAGCCCCATAAACCATATAACTCTGTGAAAAGAGGTAAAGTAGCTGAAAAAGATCATTATTATCTTCATGAGGTCTGTGCATCTGTGTTAAAAAGTAATAATTCTTAACGGGGATATCTTGAACTCCATTTTGAGCAGTTCTAATCCAGATGTGAGGAAATTGCTAATGACTTTTTTCACGGAAAATTTAATGTACCATCTATTGCAAATAAAAAAAAATAGTAGCTTAAGAGGGCATGTTTCCCGGGAAATTGAAAAAATGTTAAAATTTCCTGATATAATTTGTATCAAAATTGATTGTATGAACACTCTGTTGAACGAATTCCGACTATTTTCTTTTCTGTGGTTACCACAACTGCCCTCTACTATTACCGAATAGTACCATATTTCTGTCTATCTCCAGTCGTGAGAAGAAAACAAAAATTCAAAGACAGAAAACTTTTCAAAATTTGACCATAACCCAGCCACTTCAAATGTAGGAGTATGCAAATATATCTACCTAGTGTCTAGATTGGTTGCCTGCTTATCAGATGGAAGGGACCATTGAACAAGAGATACCCTGTTTATACACATGTCAAGCTACCAGAATTCATGTAGGTGTTCTGCTAGGCAGCCTAGGTGGCACTAGAGACATACATTGTATACACAAATATACCACGTTATTTCGTTCTCCTGTAAAGTTTTGAAAAGAAGACAAAGGCCGTTTTGGAATATCGCACCTCAGTTGTAGTACCATTTAGCATTCAGGCATCATGAACGTATGGAAGAGAGAGAATCCTCCCCCAATAAGATGATATGACCATCCGACGAATTCATGTTTCAGTCCACCTTTGTGCTGCATTCGGGTTTCATCATACCACTTAAAAATCTATGAAACCAATCGAGGGCAGAAGATTCATAGCTTCTCAACTAGTTCCGTTTGGGATCGT
The DNA here is from genome assembly GCA_031841125.1 of Acanthococcus lagerstroemiae. NCBI lineage: Eukaryota > Metazoa > Arthropoda > Insecta > Hemiptera > Eriococcidae > Acanthococcus > Acanthococcus lagerstroemiae. The sequence goes on along the minus strand of CM063113.1, from coordinate 17,022,056 downwards.
GTGGCCGGTACTTCAAATTCAGCAGATGTCCGTACTGTGAAGCTGTTTAGGGGAGACTGGGGAGGATTCGGATAGTTTTAGCATTTTGACATTTTACGTGAAAACTATGAGATTTTGTGGCAATTGCGCCCCACCATCGTAAATTTTGGACTTTTAGAATGATTTTTGTTTCCCGTTTTTATCTTCATTATCACCATGATAATTCATTTTCAAAAACTTGCTTTTCTTGTCCGAAACCTGACAGGGAGTGAGCATTCGGACAAGTTATGGGGAGGGTTCGGATACGACATAAAATTCCATAAAAATTGAAGAAAATATGCACAACCGCAAATTTATTATTTAATTACGAAAATGAAACTTCGTAAACAACATAAAAAACCATTCAACCGATTAATTATCAACAAAATACCATTTAATATCGATTTTGTCGCTGAGTCTTTTTTTTTTTTCATCATTAACCTTGTCAAATTTTTCAATAATATCAGAAAAAGGCACAAACGAGGTATCCGGTACGTCCAAGAAATAAAAGTGATCAGGATCCTACGAAAAAAACAACAAAAAACACACATCGGCCCTTCTTATCACATCGAGATCACAGAAAATTCAGTGAGAACACCATTTGTCCGACAGCTCCCAACCTATCATTTTCATGAACTTTTTTTACAAGAAACGACACTCAGCCGTAACAACAAAAATTGCTTACTTACTTATTTTCGAATATCCAACCTACCTAACAAAAATCGATTGGAATTGATATCTCTTCAGAAAGCCAAAAATATTTCATTTTTAAAAATTGGTGGCTGAGCAAAAAAAAAAAAAAAAAAAAAACAGTAAGAAAGTACATTTTTGTTATAAATCCGCGAAAATGATAAAAAGTCTGATTTTTTTTTGCATAATTGAATAGATATCAATATAATGAAGTTTCATTTTGGAAATTGATTGGCGATTTTTCAAAAGATTGAAGCCCCAGATGGGGGTCGCCCGAATCCTCCCTGTGTCCCATTGCTCCCCAGTCTCCCCTACTACATATATGAGAAAAACGAGAGAGAAACCAATCCCCCGAATTCACAAAAACTATGGAGACGTTATAAGTTTCCACATTTTAGAATTCGCCTCAGCGTCGGAATAATAAAATAATTTGGCAGCATATTTCGTCGGAAAATTTTCACTCAAATTGCCTATAGTAGCTCTTCGTTGGTCGATGTATGAGATACAGGTTCTGTATCTGTATGTGTGATTACGTAGATAGAAATACTCTCTCGTACATTTATCTACGTATACGTGGGCTGATGAATATAGTTGAAAATGATGCCCGCAGAACTGCACGGGAAAATATTAGCGGCAGAATTTCGAGAGCAGAATAAAAAAAAGCGTCTATATGTGAAATTTGTATACGAAATAAGAGAAGCGTTATCTTCTCCAGAATTTGCTGTATTATAGTAAAGGAAAACGAAACAGGAGGAGGGAGAAAAAAGAAGATATTATGATTGAAATCGGAGCGTAAAATAAATAAAACAAAGAGCTCCGTTGTAGGATCTGCATTTACAGTAGGAGAAAGAAAGCGGGAAGGCGCACAAATAGCATAAACTATTGGAAAAGTAAAAGGAGAATTCGCAATTGAATATTAATATGGATGACATGAAAAAGCAGTCGTAAAATCTATATGTAGATTTTCGACCCTGGTATCTCTTCTGCATATCTGCATTCTGTACATCACCTCGTGTTGAAGTAGAGAACATTTGCTTAGAGATCGTATCGCACAAAATGAACTTAAATTAATTAAAGACTTCAATTAAAAGTGGACATAAACCGAACAAACACGGAGTATATAATTACATCTAATTTGACCAGCTCATCATATCTGTAGCTGGATGTTAGGAGCGAAGGCTGAAATAAGAGTTCTGTCACGATGCAGTTAGAAAGTATTTATGCCAAAGAAGACAAACTTATCAAGTTTCCTCTCGTCAAGCGAGTCCAGCTTCAGACGTCATGCCAGCAGAAGACATAAGATCCCCATGCCTTTACCGCGCATTTCTCGTCGGTATTTGGACAGCTAGTCGACACTCGTCCTTCACAAAACAAAGAGATGTATTGCTGTGCTCGAATGAAACATATCACAACAGAGGAAGTCGAGATAACGCTGAGGAAATTAAAACCAAAATGGACAGAGGGACCGGGAACGTCCGGATTGCGCCAAATATGGGCCAAAATGCATTGCCTTGGTAAGAATGGATGGATGAATTGCGCCGATCTACAAAAATGAAACGATCAAATTGCGCCGCGAACGATTCATTTGTGACGCGCTCACACGGATCATACTGTGAGTCAAAATTTCTGATTTCCTACTAGTTTGATAGAGGGGACTTTTGCCTGTCCAATGAGACCGCTCCGAGCTGTCAAGCTCCTCCCTATTGGACGAATAACCCGTTTTCGACTCAGGGCATGGTTCAAGGGCGTGGTGCATGGTTCAAGAGTATGGTTCTCTTTGTGCAAGTATCACGGACGCGCGCAGCCTAGTATGTTGCTATACCCAGCTGTTCCCACCTCTCGCGCCTCAACTAACTACCTTATCCTATGAAAGAACAGTGTTTTTGTTAGCAGAAAATTGTATTTCTTCGGTTTTGTTTCGTTTTTTCGCTCTCCTGTACAATTTTGTTTTTCGACTTAGGGCATGATCCGCTAAGCGCATCTTTGAAGTGCACAGAGGGCTTCGGCTTTGAACGATTATAATACCTCACCGAACTGCGCTACAAGCCGGAATCCAAGCTGTGCGGCCTGCTGTTGTGGTTATCGGATGTAGGTTCCACCTGATGGAAAATGCAGGAGCTAAGTTTAAAGGTAAAGAGCGAGAAAAAACAGGAAGGTGGGTTTCGTGGCTGTTCGGTTTTATCTTCCTTAATCCAAAGGAAGCAGTGGCTGTTCTTCGAGATTTCGGGTCGAAACCCCGGGATACCCCCCCCCCATTATTTTAAATTGTTGATTACCCATCAAAAATTATTTCAAGGAAGGGGAAAATTTCCATCTGGTTTTGGGGGACCTTCTTTCTTTTTTTTTCCTTTTTTCCCCCTTTTTCAAAAATTTTTAAAAGAAGTGAAGTGCAGGGGAAGGGGTCAACTAAAATTCACCCCCGGAAATGACGACCACCTTCCGTTCTCCATTCCTTCCCAAAATTCAAAAAACGTCCGAAAGCTCCGCAGAACGGCCCAGTCCCCCCCATTCCCCGGGAACGTTTTTCGGCTCCTCCCCGTTCCACGGGCTTCCCCCCAAAATTCTTTAACGTTTTCCCCCACCAAACCCCCGATCCGGACCGGACCTGCCCCAAAATTAACCCGTTTTCATTAACTGTCCCTTCGGTTCCCCCTTTTCCGAACCGCAATTCGGTTCCTTTCGAAGGGGCAAACCTTTTTTTGCCCTTCCGTTTCTTCTTCCCCTCGTCCGCCAAAAAAACCCCCCAGCCTTTCCCCCCCTTAATCCGTTTCCAAAAAAACCCCTTCGCCCTCCAGATTCCCCCCCGGGTTTGGGCGGTTTTTTTCCCCCCTAAAAAAAACCTTTTAAGGGGAACCTCGCTTTCCCGCAACCGTTTTGGCTAGGTTCGGCTTTTTCCCCCGGGTTTCTTGCTCTCTTGCAAAAACCCGTTGGGGCCCTTTCCTACCTGCCTAACTTTCTTACCGCTACCTGTTTATCCGTAAAAAACTTCTTTGTCCCCCCTCTAATCCAACCCCCGTGGCCCCTTCTTCCCTTCCCCCCTCCCCTTTTCGGTTTAACTGCTGCTCCAGCCCCTTTTTTCCCCCCTGGTTCCCCTTTCAGTTAGGTGAAAAGTTTTGGGAGGTCCCCGCCCTTTCCGCACGCAGAGCGTACCCCCCCGGGCCTCCCCCTTTTAAACCTTTTTTCCCCCATTTTGCACCTCTTTTTCGTAACTTGGACCCCCAGTCAGGAAAATAAGTAGTATCGCTTTTTTGTATAACAATTTTTCCCCCCCCTTTTTTGGGGAAAAACCCCTTCCCGGAACCCCCCCTTTTTTTGGTAAGTGCTTCGGTTAAAGCCCTTTTCCCCCGGGATTTGGGTTTTGGGCCGGAACAGTTAAAGGCCCCCCGAAACCAAAAAAAACCTGTCGCCGGACCCAGGGACGGGCCCCGGCCAGTTTCGGGGCTTTTCCCCCCCAACCGCCGGGGCCCTTTCCACCGGCCCAAAATTTGCCCCCCTGGAAAACCCGGCCGGGGAACCCTTTTGCAACAATTTAAACCCCCCCTTTCTTTTCTTTTTGCCTATTTGAACCCGTCGAATTCCCCGGTTTTGTTTTGAAAAAAAAATTTTGATTTTGAATCCTAAAATACTTTTAATAAAAAGGGGTTGTTCGGCCGCCTTTTAGTTTTTTTAAAAATTTCATCGGGAAATTTCAAAACCAATGTTTTGATCGGCGAAAAAAAAAAAAAGGGTCTGGGGCCCGTTAACGAGGCGTTTGTTAAGAAATTCTAAAAACCAAGGCGATTGTTTTTGGAAGGGGAAAAAATCATTTTTAACCCAAACTGGAGCACAAACCTTTAAAAATTAAAATTATTTTCAACCCCAAAAAAGAAAAAAAAGGGAAGGGAAAAATTAAGCTCGAAGAAAATTTCCCCATTTTTGGGGAAAAAAAAGGGGCACCCAATAGGCCATGAAATCATCGAAAAACATTCCGCTGCTTTTCCCTTTGGGTTGAGGGGAAGATAAAACCCCCCCCCCCCAAACCCCCCCTCCCCTTTACCTTTTCCCGCCCCCTTTGCCCGGGGTCTAAATTCAGCAGATGTCCGTACTGTGAAGCTGTTTAGGGGAGACTGGGGAGGATTCGGATAGTTTTAGCATTTTGACATTTTACGTGAAAACTATGAGATTTTGTGGCAATTGCGCCCCACCATCGTAAATTTTGGACTTTTAGAATGATTTTTGTTTCCCGTTTTTATCTTCATTATCACCATGATAATTCATTTTCAAAAACTTGCTTTTCTTGTCCGAAACCTGACAGGGAGTGAGCATTCGGACAAGTTATGGGGAGGGTTCGGATACGACATAAAATTCCATAAAAATTGAAGAAAATATGCACAACCGCAAATTTATTATTTAATTACGAAAATGAAACTTCGTAAACAACATAAAAAACCATTCAACCGATTAATTATCAACAAAATACCATTTAATATCGATTTTGTCGCTGAGTCTTTTTTTTTCATCATTAACCTTGTCAAGTTTTTCAATAATATCAGAAAAAGGCACAAACGAGGTATCCGGTACGTCCAAGAAATAAAAGTGATCAGGATCCTACGAAGAAAACAACAAAAAACACACATCGGCCCTTCTTATCACATCGAGATCACAGAAAATTCAGTGAGAACACCATTTGTCCGACAGCTCCCAACCTATCATTTTCATGAACTTTTTTTACAAGAAACGACACTCAGCCGTAACAACAAAAATTGCTTACTTACTTATTTTCGAATATCCAACCTACCTAACAAAAATCGATTGGAATTGATATCTCTTCAGAAAGCCAAAAATATTTCATTTTTAAAAATTGGTGGCTGAGCAAAAAAAAAAAAAAAAAAACAGTAAGAAAGTACATTTTTGTTATAAATCCGCGAAAATGATAAAAAGTCTGATTTTTTTTTGCATAATTGAATAGATATCAATATAATGAAGTTTCATTTTGGAAATTGATTGGCGATTTTTCAAAAGATTGAAGCCCCAGATGGGGGTCGCCCGAATCCTCCCTGTGTCCCATTGCTCCCCAGTCTCCCCTACTACATATATGAGAAAAACGAGAGAGAAACCAATCCCCCGAATTCACAAAAACTATGGAGACGTTATAAGTTTCCACATTTTAGAATTCGCCTCAGCGTCGGAATAATAAAATAATTTGGCAGCATATTTCGTCGGAAAATTTTCACTCAAATTGCCTATAGTAGCTCTTCGTTGGTCGATGTATGAGATACAGGTTCTGTATCTGTATGTGTGATTACGTAGATAGAAATACTCTCTCGTACATTTATCTACGTATACGTGGGCTGATGAATATAGTTGAAAATGATGCCCGCAGAACTGCACGGGAAAATATTAGCGGCAGAATTTCGAGAGAGAATAAAAAAAAGCGTCTATATGTGAAATTTGTATACGAAATAAGAGAAGCGTTATCTTCTCCAGAATTTGCTGTATTATAGTAAAGGAAAACGAAACAGGAGGAGGGAGAAAAAAGAAGATATTATGATTGAAATCGGAGCGTAAAATAAATAAAACAAAGAGCTCCGTTGTAGGATCTGCATTTACAGTAGGAGAAAGAAAGCGGGAAGGCGCACAAATAGCATAAACTATTGGAAAAGTAAAAGGAGAATTCGCAATTGAATATTAATATGGATGACATGAAAAAGCAGTCGTAAAATCTATATGTAGATTTTCGACCCTGGTATCTCTTCTGCATATCTGCATTCTGTACATCACCTCGTGTTGAAGTAGAGAACATTTGCTTAGAGATCGTATCGCACAAAATGAACTTAAATTAATTAAAGACTTCAATTAAAAGTGGACATAAACCGAACAAACACGGAGTATATAATTACATCTAATTTGACCAGCTCATCATATCTGTAGCTGGATGTTAGGAGCGAAGGCTGAAATAAGAGTTCTGTCACGATGCAGTTAGAAAGTATTTATGCCAAAGAAGACAAACTTATCAAGTTTCCTCTCGTCAAGCGAGTCCAGCTTCAGACGTCATGCCAGCAGAAGACATAAGATCCCCATGCCTTTACCGCGCATTTCTCGTCGGTATTTGGACAGCTAGTCGACACTCGTCCTTCACAAAACAAAGAGATGTATTGCTGTGCTCGAATGAAACATATCACAACAGAGGAAGTCGAGATAACGCTGAGGAAATTAAAACCAAAATGGACAGAGGGACCGGGAACGTCCGGATTGCGCCAAATATGGGCCAAAATGCATTGCCTTGGTAAGAATGGATGGATGAATTGCGCCGATCTACAAAAATGAAACGATCAAATTGCGCCGCGAACGATTCATTTGTGACGCGCTCACACGGATCATACTGTGAGTCAAAATTTCTGATTTCCTACTAGTTTGATAGAGGGGACTTTTGCCTGTCCAATGAGACCGCTCCGAGCTGTCAAGCTCCTCCCTATTGGACGAATAACCCGTTTTCGACTCAGGGCATGGTTCAAGGGCGTGGTGCATGGTTCAAGAGTATGGTTCTCTTTGTGCAAGTATCACGGACGCGCGCAGCCTAGTATGTTGCTATACCCAGCTGTTCCCACCTCTCGCGCCTCAACTAACTACCTTATCCTATGAAAGAACAGTGTTTTTGTTAGCAGAAAATTGTATTTCTTCGGTTTTGTTTCGTTTTTTCGCTCTCCTGTACAATTTTGTTTTTCGACTTAGGGCATGATCCGCTAAGCGCATCTTTGAAGTGCACAGAGGGCTTCGGCTTTGAACGATTATAATACCTCACCGAACTGCGCTACAAGCCGGAATCCAAGCTGTGCGGCCTGCTGTTGTGGTTATCGGATGTAGGTTCCACCTGATGGAAAATGCAGGAGCTAAGTTTAATGGTAACAGAGCGAGAAGAAACAGGAAGGTGGTTGCAGTGGCTGTTCGGTTTTATCTTCCCTTAATCCAAAGGAAGCAGTGGCATGTTTCTTCGATGATTTCATGGCCTCGAACCTCGGTGATGACCGCATTATTAAATTAGTTGATTACCTATACAACAATTATTTCAAGGAAGGTGCAAAATTTCCATCTGGTTTGTGGGCTACCGTGAGGGTCGAAGATTGTACATTGAATGTGTGTCAGGCTTACCATTCAAAGCTTGTAATGACGACACACTTCGTCGTCCTCAAAATTCTCGATTTGCAAACGAACTGTCCGAATGCCTCCGCAGGTAGAACGCGCGGTCTAACTAACATTCACCCTCGAGAACGTGTATCGACTTCATCCCTCCCGTTCTCCACTTCCTTCCGAAACCGATTCTAAAACGTCCGGAGATGCGATGCTCGCACGACCGGCTACCTATTGTCCCTCGGCCATTAGCCCCGGTGTTCATACTGTCTTTTCGGTCTCTCTCTCCCGATATCGGCGAATTCGGTCTTCGAGCCGCAGCCACATTCTTAAGCGTTCCGCTTTCTATCCAATCCTCCAGATCCTGCGACCCGAAAAGACGCCGTGCCTCCCAATATAATCTCCGTTTCCACCCTCATTCGACACACTCGTCCGAGATTCGGTTGGCGACTCTCTCGCTGAACCGTCAATTCGCGTCTCGCTTTCGCAACGCTGGCTAAGTTCGTGCTTCTTCTCGCCGTTCCTGTGGATCTCTCTTGCCACCTCGTCCAGCCTAAAAAACCTACCGTCTAGCCTAAGACTTTTTTCTTCCCCAGCTTAAACTCTGTTACTCCGTAAAAAACTTCTCGCTCCTGCCAGCCTACTAATCACCCCCCGGTCGTTGCGCCGCTGGGTCTTCTTTCCGCCTAAAAACTTCTAATCAAGGGCCTACACTTCTGCTTAGCTCTATGCGTACCTGTTGGTATCCAGTAGGTTGCAAAGAGCTAAGTCGATAGTCGCTCCGGCTTTACTTGCTACTGCATAAGTAGCAAGTACACCCGTTGTGCCTTCTCCTGACCTCCGCCTACACTTTGGCTTACCTCTATGCGTACCTGTTGGTATCCAGTAGGTTGCAAAGAGCTAAGTCGATAGTCGATCCGGCTTTACTTGCTACTGCATAAGTAGCAAGTACACCGTGGCCCCCTTCTGAAACCTTCCCGACCTCCCTTCCCCTCGGTTAAGCTGCTCCGCTCCACGCCCCCTTTTTCCCGCACTAGGCATCCCTTAGTCGGAGTTACGAACCCGTGAACTAGTTAGGCCGCACGGTCACCCGAACCTGTACCGCCGACGCGAGCACCGCGTACCGCCGCGCCGCCGTCCCGCCGCATTAACACTTACTCCGCGTCGATTTCTCGCACCTAAAAACGTTTTTGCGTAATCTTAGGCACCGCCGCACCGTACAGTGTAACTAACGTAGTAATCGAAACATTTTTGTATATACATATTTACCCCCCTCTTACTTTTCTGTGCATAGTGTGAACCTCGTCCGAAATTCCCCCCCGTTGTTTTTGTTTTTGCTAAGTGCGTTCGTGTAAATTTGAATTCCTTAATACATTTAATCATCCCCGCAGTTTGTGTCTTTTTGTGCCGCGAATCAGTCTAATTGTGCCGTCCCCGAACTTCAAAACAACATGTCGACTCGCGACGAGGCACGGTCCTCGGCCAGTTACGAGGCGTTCCGGTCCCTCCGGAACCGCCGGGTCCCGTTATCCACCGGCCGAATTGCCTCCTCCGTGGGCCAACCGGGCCGGAGAGCTCAGTTTTCACGACAAGCTGAGTCGTAGACATCACCACCTTTGCCATTAGTCTGCAATTGTTGCAGACTCATCTCTAGAACGCACATGTAGGGACAGCCATATTCAACGTCATCGAGACATTATCTACAGTAATATTGAAAAATAAAATGTTTGCTACTTTCTCGACTCAGTAACCTACAACGAACTTTTACTGAGATATGAGAGGAAAAAATTAAGTTCAAAGGACACTGCTTCTCATGTTTCCTTCAAAATCTCATTCATGCAGAATATCTACATAAACCAATGTTCTCTCGTATCAGAGTCAGAAAAAGAAACATTTGGGCTCTGAGGTGCCTAAAAACGCCCTGTAATCGTAGGACTTGTTTGTATAATGAAATTGAAACTAAAAATCACTAGATGGACGTACTTGATAAGTTTGGTATAAGGTATTTTGGAATAATTAGTCACTCTTTCAAGGCCGAAACTGGCCAGCAACAAAGCGGGGCTATAATTAAAATATTAATTATTTTCTATTGAGCCTGCAATTAAGGAAAAAAGAAGAGAAAGAAGGAGAAAATTAAAGCCTCAAAAGAATGAACATCCCAGTCCCCAAGTTATAGCTTGCCGAGTAATAATGCAGCAGTCAGACAGCACCAATAGGCCATGAAATCATCGAAGAAACATTCCGCTGCTTCCTTTGGATTGAGGGAAGATAAACCGAACAGCCACCTCAACCACTTACCTGTTTCCTCTCGCTCCGTCGCCGCTAAACTTAGTTCCTGCATTTTCCGCCACCTATAGCTTGAGTCAAGTGGAACATATTATATCTGATAAGCCCGACTGCAGGCCACACAGCTTGGATTCCGGCTTGTAGCGCAGTTCGGCAAGGTTATAATCGTTCAAAGCCAAAGCCCTCTGTGAACTTCAAAGACGCGCTCAAACGGAACATGCCCTAAGTCGAAAGACGAAAGTGCAGGAGAGCGAAAAAACGAAACAAAACCGAATAAATACGATTTTTTTGCTAAAGAAAACGCTGTTCTTTCATAGGAGAAGGCAGTTAGTTGAGGCATGAGAGGTGGGAACAGCTGGGTATAGCAACATAGCAGGCTGCGCGCGTCCGTGATACTTGTACAAAGAGAACCATGCACCATGCCCTTGAAACATGCTCTAAGTCGAAAACGGGTTATTCGTACAATAGGGAGGAGCTTGACAGCTTGGAGCGGTCTCATGGGACAGGAAAAAGTCACCTCTATCAAACTAGTAGAAAATCAGAAATTTTGATTTTCCAACTTAGGGCGTGATCCGTCTGAACGCGTCACAAATGAATCGCTCGCGGCGCAATTCGATCCTTTCATTTATGTTGGTCGGCGCAATTCAACCCTCCGTTCTTACCTAGGCGATGCAATTCGGCCCATATTTGGCGCAATCCGGACGTTCCCGGTCCCATTGTCCATTTTGGTTTTATAGTTTCCTCAGCGTTATCTCGACTTCCTCTGTTGTGATATCTCTCATTCGGGCGCTGCAATAGGTACATCTCTTTGTTTTGTGGAGGACGCGAGTGTCGACTAGATGTCCAAATACTGACGAAAAATGCACGGCAAAGGCATGGGAGACTTCTGAAGATGGATCAAACAATTTTTTCTTTGTACCTGTTCCACAAATATCGATGTTACTCGGCGAATGAAAAGATAAAAATGGCGGGTTAGCATACTCGGCCTTATAGAACTCTACAGATTTTCGTTTCTCGCGCATTTATCTAAACCTGTTTAGAAATGTATTTTGGAATAGCTGCTCTCTGGTAGAATCCGGTGGAAACAACGTGAAAATGGGAAATTATAACGTCAGCTCATTGGTTATATTTCTTGATGATCCCGTTTTCGTTATCAGTTACATCACCAATAGTAAGGGGGCATTGATGAGTCATCATGCTGCACCCTCTCAGTTCCAAACTGACGCAGCGAGCCATTGATATCTACTTGCGTCCGTAACGACACCAATAGAATGATCCATTACAATATGAAAACAAATCGAACGTTTGACACACGCACACCCACACTCTGGTGAACGTGTGACGAGTATATTGCCCGCGAAATGCAAATTTACCGTCTAAAAAAGGACAGGCAAAGAGGGGTCGAGATTAACAGCTTTAACGGGCTCGAATCATCGCTGAAATGTTCGGATTAACCACGCACTGCTCGGTTTCATTTATCACGAGCACTGTGGCAGATGTGTATTACATTTTGCTAATCGTTTTACATTTTCTCTTTGCACTTAACAAAGTTTGTCTGGGTTACTCGTGCGCCCTGTCACTGTCCCTGCTACAGCGGCGCCAAATTGAAATAACGAGAGGCGATGAAATCTTCGACGATGAAATGTCACGAAAATTATCGTCAGCTGCGCCGGCAGGAAATTCGCAATTCGTTTGATGGACAGAGTCGAGCAATACGATATTTAGGTACTTGTTTACAGGAGCTTGTCTGACTAACGTGAGTATTTTCTTTGGACTTCAACTCTTAGGAAGAAGCGGCGGTCTGATTTGGAAACTGAAGATCTTCCTTCCAAGTTTAGCTGATTTTTTTTAAATTACCTGTTTGTCTTGACTCGATGGGAAGAGGCTGGGGTTGAATTTTCTTCGATATTTCATGAAAAAAACGAGTTGCGGGTTTCTTAAGATCGCACTGGAAGGATTCAGTCCAGATCATAAGGAAGGCATTCGAAATCAAAAACGAGGGTTTGTCGAAAAAGTACATGTATTGAACGATCAATAGTATAAGTTAATGTTAATGCGAGTGCTCAAACATATAATCTCTTACTATACTTAATGGATTCCTACCTGGCCGACCGAGGAAAAGAAGGAGACTAAGTCATGAGAATAAGAAGAATATGGTTTTGAAAAGATCATGTACCGGAAGTGCAGGAACGCAAGAAATGAGCATGACTAAATTATTCGATATTATTATTTTTACAACGTAGTTGAATAGTGCGTTGGAATCAGCACTCTCTAGTGTTAACAACTCTACCTAACCTCCGTCTGTCGGTTCTTCATTTGGCTTTAAAAAACGCAGGAATGTCTCTCTTCTGCACCGCAAAAGGATTTTACAAAGTATAACACCCATTCTGCTGTACAAATCCTTCACTTTCGCTCTGAAGTTAAGCGTGCAAGTTGCTTATCGCATATTACAAAGCGTTCATCATTTTCGGCGAAATACGAATAATTATTCGCCGTATCCCATGTTCGTCTCGTACCCCCTTGCCCTAGGCTATCACGTCAAATTACGTTAAATTAAACGAAAACTGTGCTGGAAACGTCTGTCACCTAAAACAAAAGGTGCATCTCTCATATCGCAGATACATCGTCTACATAACCACGAGGAGCCGGCGAGCGATAACCTCCCTCTTGTTTAAAAACACTTTAATGATATTTTTCGCCCGCTCTACTCCTTAACACTGAGGGTAATTTACAACCTTTTGCAACAGAAGGGTAGGTAGTTCGCCTTCAGGTATGCCAAGTTCGGCGCGAGAGAATTAAAAGTGATTAAAGATGGGATAACGAAGTAATTATAACTGAGTTGTCGAGTGCCACGTGAATAATATATGGAAATGGTCTAAATTATTAACCAAGAAATAAGAACGTGAAATCTTTGAATTAAGTCCATTTATCTGTCTCATATTATTAAGTATTATTTGCATAAAAGCTTCCTTCTAATTATTTTACGATAAAAACACTGACTACACTGTCAGTCCAACAAATTTACAGAATACAAAATGTGTAGAACAATTAGCAACGCATTGTCACAGTTTTAAATTACAGCGCGCCGGCTTACAGCACTCACACTAGCGGTAGAACGAATTCTCATACAGGGTGTCTCTTTTGCAATGACCCTCTTGCACCTGGTAAGTAGGCAACATATTCCGACACTATGTAGATATGTTTGCATACTCTTACTTTTGAAGAGGCTAAGTTAGTCAAAAGTCTTTTCTTTTTTTTTGACATGGATATTTCTTTAGCCTGGGGGTCATTCCGAAATTTGTGAAACGAAAATGCAACACGAAAACATGCAAAGCGCTTCGGTGAGGTAATTGGTTGCGCGGTAAGACGAGGTATACTATTTTCGTTACAAAGCGAGCGCTTCAACATTGTGATCAGTATTACCATGAAGTTAGGTTTGATAGAAATTTTCGGTTATACGTGCTTAGATGCTTAGATGCTTACTTACTTCTATCGTACTGGTGCTAGTACATAGATATATTAAGGAATTTCAAAATTATGAAAGAATGACATATCCATAATTTAATGTTTTTCCCGGTAAGGGAAAAATGTGTTATCAGCTTGATACTACTGTGATTTTTTCCACTTGCCTTGACACTTGGGAATTCTGAATTGAGTCAGTTGGGAATTTCACTGTTTTTACCCCCTCCCCCAGGAAAACTCTTCTCTTTTTTCCCCTAATAGTGATTTTATTGGTACTGTACAATGTGCATACATTTACAAATACAGACTATGAATGTAGGTAGACGCGTGGGAAAGAAAGGTTATCGAATTAACGGAAAACTAATTTTAACGATAAAATGATCGTGAAAGCGAACTTAATTAATACGGTCCAACCGGTGTTGGCGACGGAGGCGGTGAGTCACGTTAGAAGGGTCTAAGAGAGCAATAGCTTCTACATTCGTGTGGGCGTGGAGATGTTGAACGTAACGATTTGCCTGTCGCCGAATCTAGTCATCAACTGAATCTAGATGAAAGTCATTGCGGAGTTGCATATTGGTAACATACCAAGGTGTATCGGAGGCAGGCCGTATTTATTTATTCTGGAAGTGGTCGATGATGGAACTATTGGAGCTTTTGGCGGTGCCCCACAGTTCAGCACCATTCAACCGCACTGGGCGGAAGATGGAGACATAGATGAGACGTTTATTCCTGAAGCTGAGTGAGGAATGGCGCTCAGTTAACCAGAAGAAATTGGAGACGTGTCGGTCTAGGAGCTTGCGCTTCCTGACAATGTGCTCGTGCCAGTTTAGCTTGCAGTCTAAGTGCAAGCCAAGATAGCGCGCGGAGTTGGCAGCTGGAACAGGTTTATCATCCAAGAATGTCGGTGAGTATCTGTGGGGGCGAAAAGCGAAATCCACCCCGACGGATTTTGTTTCATTGAGCTGATTCTGGCCCATTCGGAAATGCTTGTAACAGCGGACTATATAAGGAAGTTACAGCAACGTCGTAGTTACTATTCGATGCAACTATGGCAGTGTCATCCGCAAAAAGACCAGTGGTGGTTGCTGGAGTAGTGGGAATGGTGGGAATGTCCATAGTGTATAGCAGATAGAGAGTGGGACCTAAAACACTCCCTTGTGGCACTCTCGCTCGGTTAGGAGTGAGGGGAGATTTTTCCGAGCTAAATTGTATGTAAAACCAGCGGTCAGATAAGTACGAACGTAATAAGTGGCAGAAGCTAGGAGAGAAGTATGGACGAAGTTTCTCTATGAGTCCCTCGTGCCAGACCTTATCAAATGCCGAGCTGACATCCAGGAAAATGGCTGGAGCAAATTCTTTTTTTTTTCCAGTGCTTGTCGGACTGTAAGTAACTATTCGATGAATCTGCTCAATCGTAGCGTGCTTCTTTCGAAAACCAAATTGAAACGAGGCTAATAGATCTTGATTCAAAATAGTTGCATGTAATCGCTGGAGAATGACCTTTTCAAAGGCTTTAGCCAAGATTGAAAGGAGAGAGATTGGTCTATAAGAACCAGGTCGTTCTGCAGGTTTACCTGTCTTGAGAATCACGATCATTTTAGCTATTTTCCAGGTTTTGGACACGTATTGGAAACGAAGAGTCGCGTAGATTAGTTTTGAGAGGTAAACACCTCCGCGCGGTAGTTCACGGAGCATGATGTCAGTAAGCTGATCGTGCCCTGGAGATTTGCGCAGGTGTAATTCGTTCATGAATTTGGATATCTTTCCGGGGGATGAGAGTTTGATTCTTCCTTGATCCGGCTCAATCAATTTCTTGTGGCTAGATTGGAGAGGGGATTTCATTATCCTGGAATGCCTTATCAAAGTGTTCAGCTAAGAGGGCAGCTTTTTCAGGGTCACCCCTTGCCCACGATCCATTATCCTTTTTAAAAGGTGGATTGGCAGTGGGTGGACGGCGTAGACGCTTGGTGGCCTTCCACAAGGAGTAATTTGCCTCCTGAGTCTGTGCGAGAGAAGCCAAGTAAGTGGAGAAGGTTTGCCTCTTCCACTGCTGAATAGCAAGTGTGGTAGCATTAGATAGGCGATTAAAAGCTCGTTAACTCTCAATTGTGCGTTGACGCTGCTAGGCTTTACGAGCTCGACGATGATGACGAACGAGGTTGCGTATGAAGTTTGGGTACGTTACCCCAGGAGGAGTCGATCAGTATAGGTAGTACATGCTTGGGCGCATGAGATGAGAAGTGTAGTTAAGTCTTCTGCAGCCTGATCTAATTCTTGCGGACTTTGGACCTGAACATTGAGTTGAAGTTGGTTGTCCAGCATATGCGGATATAGCTCCCAGTTATTAGAGCTATTAGTCATGGAAGAAGATGGAGCTACTGCAGACACCGGTGTACCACAGTAGGTGAGTACCACTAGTGCAATATCGACATCGTTCGCACATGTGAATTGCTCCAATTCCAATTTTCTAACTACCAAACCATTGGCATTCCAGCACAAAAGCTTGGTACAGGATTTGGGTTTCATTTTTTGTTTTTGCTTACGAGTCTTTCTTGGAGGGGACTTGAGAGGCCCCTCCAGGCTCGCTACTTGTTGCTCAAGGCTGGAGAACTTTGTATGAAGTGTTTTCTGGCTAGCTTCTATTCGTTTAAGTGCCAGTAGTATTTGCTGAGAGTCACTTAACAACTGGGTCTGCTCTACTGTTGGTTGCTGAGTGACAGGTTTTGCAGCAACTGTTGCAAAGGATGTCAGCGATGCTTTAGTGGTTAGTTTACGCTCAGGAGTAATGTTAGTTGGCACAGCTGGATTTCGTTGAACTCGATTAGTTGCGGAGATAGGTTTGTCCTTTTTATCTGCTGAGGCTTTCGACTGACAGTAGGAATAGCCTTTATAGTTCGCTGTGTGTTCGGCTTTGCAGTTAGCACATTTGGGTGGGGCTGTCTTTGGCAACTTGCACTCCTTCACCAGATGACGATCTCCACATTTTACACACTTAGGTGTTCGAGTGCAGTAATTGTGCGTGTGACCGAAATCTTGGCATCGTTTACATTGTGGAAAGTTGGAATATTTCGTAGCATTTCAACAGTTACTCGACACTGACATAATAATTGAACATCAAATATCTCTTTGTTTGTTGTTGTTCTCGGTTTTTAAATCATCAGTATTGATAGCCAGACAGTGGAGGAATATGTGTATAGGTATACAGTGTATCTTTTTTGCAATGGCCCCCTTCCATCTGGTAAGTAGGTAACCAATCCCGATAATATGTAGATATGTTTGCATACTCGTACTTTCGAAGGGACTAAGTTATGGTCAAATTTTTAAGGTTCTGTATCCTTGAAATTCTTCTTCTTCTCACGACTGGAGATGAACAGAAAAATGGTATCAATAGATAATAGTAGAGGGCGGTTTTGGTAACTACAGAAAAAATGGTCGGAATCGGTTCAACAGGGTGCTTATAAAATCAATTTTATTACAAATTATATCAGAAAATTTTCACATTTTTTCAATTTCCCGTGAAACTTGCCTTCTTAAGCTACTGTTTTTTTTTGTGTTTTTTTTTATATGCAATAGATTGTACATTTAATTTCCCATAAAACGGTCGTTAGCAATTTTTTTGTATCTGGATTAGAACTGCTCGAAATGGAGTTCAAGATATCCTCATTAAGAATTATTACTTTTTAACACAGACCTTGATATTATGAAGATAATAATCATCTTCTTTAGCTACTTTACCACCTTCACCGAGTTACATTGTTTATGGGGCTTATTCATCTCCCTCCTTTCATCTACGTACCCCATAATATTTTAAATTGAGGTCTGTGCAATAAGGAAGAGGGTTCTAGTATTTTGTAAAGTTTATATGGGTATCCCAATAATTAGTTCCAGAGGCCTCTAAATTCAGGTTTGGTAACATTTTGGCCATATTCTTCGAACTGTGGCATATACCAATTAGAAGGAACTGCAAGATGACAGTTGAGGTAACCATACAGGAAAAAATTAAAGATCATGGAAAGTGATTGGACATGATTTTCATAGAATTTAGTACAAAATTGTACTGGGAAATGTTGGTGTCTTTTCTATTTACTGTAGCAATCTGGAGGGGGGGGGTATTAATTTAGTAATGAGGAATGTCAGGGCCGCATTTCGGGTGGGGCCCACGGGGCCCAGGGCCCCGGGCCTCCACAAAAGTCATGAAAGTTTCGTTTGTACAAATGAGGAGTTATCAGTCAAAAGGGCCCCCTGACAAATGGAAATCCTATCCGTCAGGGGCCCTTTTGACAGTTAACTCCTCAAATATAATGTGTTGTTCATATGTACTTTATGTGTACTTCGAATTATTTTTACTCATATTTTTGATCTCCAGTTTTTTTGTTTTTTTGTGTTTTTTTTTGGGGGGGGGAGGAGGTTTTTTAACACTTTGGGGCCTCCACATCTTCCTGGGCCCCAGGGCCACGAAATCTTAAATCCGGCCTTGGGGAATGTTATTTATGTGGATTAAAGAATCTCTAGGCCCAACAAATTGCTGTTGACATGGATAGAAGAACCAGTTAGGTTTAGGTCCTACGGTTGTGAATAATGAAATAAGTTTTCCCCAATATTCGGGTGGATTGCGATTATACGACAGAGTTACAGATACGTTCACATATTCAAACACCATGTAAGTTGTGCACTAATATTTAAAACCTATGTCAACTCTCAAAGTCACATCCTTTCTCAGTGGACAACCTTAATTAACCTTTTATACTCGACTTCTCAGTCCCGTTATCGTGAGATTAATAACGTTACATAATCTAAGGTAAAGATAAGTGAACTGCAAGAGAAAATGTTTGGTAAAAATTCGCCAATACTGTCGTATTTCAATACAAGCGAATTAGTTGAAAAGTATTCAAATTACTCAACTTGAACTTCCATCTCGCAGACCAAATTCCAGGACAGAAGATAATCATAATCACGTAACAGACAGTCTCAACTTAACCTGATATAGTGACCTACGACATTTCAAGTTCATATCTCGTCCCTAAGAAAACTAGGGGCCACCATTATTTTGGTAACGTAACGAGAAATGGTGGCCTTCAGTTTTCCTAGGGACGAGATACGAACTTGAAATACCGTTGGTCACTATTTCTAGTTAATTCGAAAATGTCTCTTATAGGATTACCCTCTGTCTAGAGTGGGTATCGAAATTCCCCAAAAGTACTCCTCATCAAAATCTCGTTCTCACACTACTAATGTCTGGAGAATTTCCATCCCTGATGCCCTCCCAAATTGATGATGCTGAAAAAAATATTCAAGATTTGACCTCCCCCACGAGAGTTGTATTAAATGTGAGTATGGCGTCATAATAGATCTTATTCACCCCTGAGTTTAGAGCATTTCAGGGATAGTTACGAAGAAATAGTAAGATGCATACTTCTTTAATGTAAAATCTTCCGAGAAACATTTTCCTCTTTCCCGAATATGTATTTATAGTTGTGGATATTTTTACAAATGATCGATTTTTGTGGTATGGTAAGCCTCGGGAGGGAAGATGACGAAACCCATGGTTCTGGAGGATGAACAATGTGTCGCTGGCCATTGAACTCGCATGCAGTAAGTTAGAAGAATATATAGTGTATTCAGTTGGAAGATCGCATTTATCTGAATCAGCTGGAAGCTATAAAGGTGTTTCGACGATAGTCTCCGCTTTGATGTTTCCGTTCCACTGGTCGCCGAAATTGAACAACCGTAATCGCGTTCCCGGAGAATGCCGAGTGCTCTCCGGTATTCGAAACTTGGATAATGATTCCAGATAAAAGAGAGGACGAGTCATTCGATTCCCGAAGATTATTCGAACATTAAACTTCAGCGTAAACGAAAAGGCAAAAGTATCCGGCTGGAAGTTGCGAAGTTGTGAAACTATTCCGGTTACAGCCAACAGGGAGTTTAAGGTGCGATATAGCATTTTGCCGAGACCTCTTAGGTGAACGCTAGATGGATTATAGAAGTAAAGCTCGACGAGATGGACTTTTACTTTGATAACAGATACGCGAGCAGGTAGGTTTTCGAGTAGACAGCTTCGAATATAGAACGGCCTATACGCTGCACAGTCATCTCGTCTTACACACGTTCTTTATGTCGCCTGGGAACACTTTTCATAGTGTAATGTACTTAAGGTAGGCTCGTGTTCATCGGGTTCGAGTCGGAGAGATCGTAGGTGTTTTCGGAATTGGACAAGGGAAACGGAGCCATTTTAATATTCTTGAAAAGGTGACCGCGGTAAGGACGGCGTGAAACTTGGCACAACTGTTATTTACTATGCTGCTCTAAGGCTAGGTCTTCCCTTTAATGAGAAAAGGGTTGGAAAAAGAGCCGCTCATCAATAACTACTAACTCGTGTTGTATTCATGATAAGTAATAACTTTTGATTATGCCTCGAAATTTTCGCATTTGCCTTTTGCTGTGCAAGCGTCAGAAATAATAACCGAACCTCTCTTCAGACATGAATTACCAAAAATATCACTGTTTTAGTTTCTGAGATCTTAGCTGTAGCTTTTGTGTGCATTGTGGCTGTGCATCGATATTGGAGTGTTTCTATTTTAACAATATTCGAATTCTTTCTCACTCTCCCCTCTCCAATCAATGTCAATTAAAAAATTTTTCCAATGTTTGAAAAAATGGAAAGGAGTTGTAATCAGGGATGGACAATATTGTGAATAAAATGGGATAAATTCTGTACCCCTCCATCGCCACCAGTGTGCAGACAATCTTCTCTGTGATTGGACATCTTCGGAAATTGAGTAATCAATCATATATTTATTTATAGTCGCGGTATTACATAATTAGTTTTTCACGACTCTCTAGTCGGTGGATCATATTTAATACATTTCAAAAGAGTTTCCTTCTCAAATAAGAGAAATTTGATTATAAGTGCTACATTATATGAGGAGTCACACTTTCAAATACAGGGTTAGGGAGAAGAACAAAAAAGGAGTACCTAATCGAGTGGTGGTGAATTTTTGACAGTAGTTAAGGAGGTAGGTGACATCTACGGAAATATCGCATATCTAACAAAGAGGAGGAGGGGAATGATCAAATAAATGCTGGTGTGTGACGAGTGTGTCCATTTCGAGGTCGAGCAATTACTTTCTCCAGTTTCCGATTTTCATGATTAAAGATAGTCCATTCTGCAAGGTCCGATTTGATTGTCCGTAATTTCCTGGGGGGCCCGTTCGTTCATTGATGCTGGAGAATATGGTGAATGCGTCGCTTAAGTTTATGTCGGAAGAGTCCAGGGGATAAGCCTTTCCATTTGTGAAGGGGTAATGTTGTACCATCTCTCGCGGAAATGCGAAGTCACGGACAGAAAATAGAGTTTCTTAGCATATACATCCAGTCTTTCTGAATAATAATATCTACCAATTTATTGGGAAGAAACAACGTAAAAATGTTAAAAAATATAATAGGTACTGAGACAAGATAGTAACATCCACAACGATGGACACCTCCATATGTGTTTTCTAGTCAAGAAATAGTAACTATCTTGCCTGATGAACTGGATTGGTGGAATTTGTTGCGGATGTTATTGTGTAACCCAAAATACCCCTCCTCCAAAAAATACCGTAGCATGGGGTGACTTTGCAATCATGGGGTGACTTGGCATACATACGCTTTCATTATTCCTACAAAAAAATGGGGGAAAAAACAGAATGTGTGGCTACCCTGATGACTTATTGTAATTTAGGATGTTGTAGCCATTGTACAAAAACAATTTGGTGTAATTCCGCTACTTCCAGGCAACGTTATCAGGTGTCGTTTGTGCAAAGATTTAAAATGAGTATACAAATTACATTACAGAAATTGTTTCAGATAATGAGTATAAATGAAAGGGAACTGAATGTATTTGGTATCACTACAGGCAGAATTTGTTGGTGGTAATGACAGAAGTAAACTCTTATCTGCATTCATCAGCATTCCCGTGCCGTAGTAACTGGTGAAAAATTGAAGGAAAATACATGAACGGGGTGACTTTGCACACAATTATTTATTTGTTCTTCAAGCCAGTAAGTGCGATCAGTTTTGATGTCGTGTCTTATTGCAATGAAGAAGTACAAATCGGATGTGCATATGCATCTCAGAGATGCCGAAAACTACGTTCGTGTATTAGGATCTTGGCCTATTTGATTTTTTTATCAAGATTTTTTGAGTAAAGGAAGAGTACAACAGTTCTCATAGTTGAAATTCGTTGGTTTTTTGCATACATCAGTATACATACTATATCAATTAGGGGTTGCTTGGCGCTTTTAATAGACAACACTACGTTTAAAACTTGTTTCCCGGTTCATTCGTGAACAAGTGCAATGTCACCTCACTGCAGTACCATTTGGCACATTCATTTCGTAATTTTGTAAGAACATTTGTGTGGTAGAGAGTGTCACAATCACTTAGGGAATGTACCTATTTCATGAAATTTCATCAAGATTTAAAATATATATATCCCGGTTCTCTAACCCGATTTTTACGGTCTGTAGAACGCGTCAAACTTAGAAGTACACAAGTAAGTGAGTAAAGTCACCCCGTGTTACGGTCAGTGATGTTAGACAAAACGATTTTCTGCCATTTTCTCAGACGAGCATTTCATTTTTTTTTTTTTTTTGTTATGAGTTTTGTCATATGACAAAACTGATAAATGGTTTTGTCATTATGATATGGTTTCTAAAATTCAAAAGTCATTTTGTCGTTTTGTTTTGTTATGTCTATTTTTTTTTGTAACGCATTTAGTAACAGATACGATAGAGTTTCTATAATTGGAGGAGTGATTTAGTACAACGACTACGACAAGGAACTCATTTTAAACAAATGTTAAAAAAACGAAAGGCAGTTTTTTTTTGCTGTTTTATTTTCAATCGATTCTACATGAAACTATTGAATTTCTAAGTCCGTTTTCAGAGTTTGCTTTTCTTTTCCAACTTTTCCAAATTTGTATAATTTTTCGTTTCAGTTTTATTTTTTTTAGACGACATTGTTCTTTTTCTTTCTGAAGATGCACTTTTTTTTTTTGCATTTAAAGTTTGTCTTTTGTCATCTAGTATTAAAAGAAAAAAAAACACTATTTTTTCCATAAAAAAAAAAGGTTTTTTGCAACCCTGTGTATGTGAGTTGGAAACATGTAACAAGGCAATAAATTGAGAGTGAGGCGAGTCATAAATTGTCAGCATGCGAGCACAAAATTTATAGCTCTATTTAAAATGTACTTTGAAACTGAATGAACTCTCGAAAAATAATAAACTGGTAACCCTATACTGAGATTTGTACTACGTGAGTACTACTCAAACCGCTCAATATATAGTTTGAGTGCTTTTTCATCAGTATTTTCGACAAATTCAGTAATAATTTTTTTAAGCGTGTTTCCTTTCCTGTTACGAGGCGGCGACAGAAATACCACCGAATGGATATTGAAAAATCAGTACACCGAGTAAAATATATTTTCTTACCGACAGGTTACATCAGAATACATTGCTGTCAAAAATTTTATAGGGTCATTTTACCTTCGTTCACTGCGCCATCGTAAAAAAGTAAACCTTTTTCCGATGTCCGGCCGCAAGTCTTCCCTTCGTGAAAATCCGAAACTAAATTTCCTGGCCGCTGTAAATCACCTTCGTTTGAGGCACCAAATAACGCTTAAATTTGAATCAAAGGTGAGTTCGACTCGGGTATGGAAAGATAAATACTGAAAATTGGATATGGTCGACCATATTTTTTATGTTAACTACCTTACCTTCTCCCAATGCTCGAAATTGAAAAATAAATAAATAAATAACGGGTTGCCCGTAGGGAATTCGTCATATACTCGCATACAATACGCTCTAAAAAAAAGAGACGTCCAGTAATTCGTAATGCTTCTGTATTGGAAACAGTGACGCGTCCGTCTGCGAGTATAAATTTATTATTCACTTTACATCCGCGAGCATATTTTATATTTATTAGAAATCTAAACAGAGGAATACGACTTACGCAGCTCTTTCAACAAGAACGCCGAAGGGGGAGGATTGGATGCTGTAAACCAAATAAACATTCGAGCGTTCGCGAGTTCCAACTAATGAGTAAAGTTTCGATAACGGCAGTTATATGTATATAATATGGTACATAAAAGAACCCATGTGAGTATTACAAAATGAATTCGAAAATTGAATTCGTGGCAGGATCACGTTTGAATGTCGGATGACTCGGATGGAAACACTGCCAATTCATTCTCCCTGTCTTGCCAAAAAGCAAAGCCACCGACGAGGAATTTAAATGAAACGATTAATGCAACTTGGTAGATATGAAGCGTGGTTTATTTGTACAAAACTTGATCACTGATGCGAACCCACAAGATGTACCATTTACGAACCATACCTAAGCGTACAAACGATGTAGTTGAACTGCAGCTCACTCGTTATAAAATAAGAGAAAAGAAGAATGTTAGACGGAATTTTTATGAAGTGTATTTTTCGACGAATTTAGTAGATATTGTGCTCTTAACGAACTTGAAACACTGGTCGGGTTACTCCAAGGTCCCCTCCCTTGGGCGAATGCATAAAACTGATTTTAAATATATAACCGCTTCCTTAAACAGACATGCTTTATGCTTCAAACAAAATGTGGCAGTTTCTATAAAAAGGGGTAACTTTGTCGATCCGACAAATTTTGAGTTACGGATAGTACGTAATAGAGGAATGAATACCCGTTCCAAAGAGCTATTGGCGAGATCTGTAGCGTTTTTCTTTGCGGAGATACAAGTGGTCAAAGATGAGTGTAACGAGAACGCGCGAAAACACGTTTTCGAGAAAAACGCGTCTAAAGTTAGACACACCTATTTCTCCCACTCTTTCAAGCGGCCGTAACTCGCTACGGAGTCACATTACCAGCCTTGATGAGGGCTTGTTGGAAAGGTAATTTTTCGCTCTTCTACGTGGTAACAATTCAGAACATCGGATTTATTTGTGAGCTCCCTCTTATCTCTCACACCCGCTGACATCCGCCATTTTGAATCGCTTGGTGCCCGACGATTCACACTTCACTACGCAGAACGTGCCACATATCGAATTGTGGATCATCGGGTACCAAGCGGTTCAGACTGGCGGATGTCAGTACTCGGGCGTTTTCAGGTGCTCTAGTGTAGCTAGTGGAGACAGTCCTCATTTCTTTGTTAGCAAGAGGATGTATCTCCATTTGTGGCAATATCTACACAACGTCTAAAGAACAAAGGTGTATACAAGAATAGGTACTCGTTTTGCTATCCAATTCTTCTCTGAAAAGTAATATGGGAACGCTCATCATTTACCAGTTTTGAGAGTCTTAAGTCTCTTGAAACTTGAATCTCTTCTTGGTTCTTTGGATCTCTGCTTCCCTGAACTCTGATAGCTGATAAGCTGATACCTCTGTACTCTGTACCTTACCGACCGGCTACCATATTGCATGATTGGCATCGTTTGATGAGCACATTATGACTGTCCACTGCAGCGTGCAGCCGTGCAGTATTCTATTCTTAAAAATTGGTCAAATTAAACGATCTTCGATATTTATCGATATTTGAAAATTCATATCGATACTTGCGATATTGATAAATATTGAAAGTTTTTCCATCACTACTGCACTCATTTAGAGTTACTGACAGTTAGGTATTTTCCAGCTGTGTATCCACAGGTTGATTTTGTTCAGTGAATGTTGCACTCGTTTGACTGCCGTGTTGTAATCTGAATGTCTGGCATTGACGGCAGTGTCATCCACAAATAGAGCCCAAGTGGTGTGTTCGTCTTGTGGGATGTCGTACGCTACGCATACACTAAGTATAGAGTTGGATCGATAACGCTGCCTTGTGGTACACCAGCTTCAATTCGAGTGAAGTAGGAGGGCATACCATCCCGATTGTAACTCTGAAGTACCTATCGTTAAGATACTCTTTGATGAACTCACAATAGGTGGCTGGAAGAATTTTGATTGGCTTGAAGATGAGCCCCTCATGCCAGACTCGGCCAAATGCCTTGGGAACGTTTAGGAATACTGTCGGGTTGAATCCTCTATTTTCTAGCACATGTGATACGCGGTTGACCAGCCGATGGATCTGCTCAGTGGTGCCGTGCTTCTCGTGAAAAACACCACAAGTGTTGATGAGTAAAGATACTAGGAATCTTATATCTTTTCATTTAATCGGTCAATTTCTGTTATCATTTCTTACTCATCGTCTGTTGAATATTATTCCAGTTAATACATCACTAATGAAAATACAGACAAAAAACACAACTGTAGATTACTAAAGATGTTTCGCAGTTTATTATATTTGCACTTAATCGGAAAATCCCTGTATTCATTTCCGTTATGCAAATCACCGTACTTACCCGTTACTTTACAGAGTTTATTTATATCTACTTCCTCTGGTATCGCGATATTCTGAAGTTTATATTCCTGCATATTATCTCAAAACTGTACGATTACACTGATATCAAAGCTATTGCATTTTCAGTTCGAAAATAACGAAGTAATGCAGGCTGAAAACTAAACAAGTAGAATTTCAATAAAGGTACGTGCATGTAAAACATTATTTATTTTCTGTTTATATTATAACAGTGCATACAAGTGGTGGGTAAGTGCTAATGCTTTCTAAATTCCATTATTTTACACAACCTTTTAGTTTTGTGTGAGTAAAAAATTTTTTCACCGGCTTGAGATTTCATTTGCCCATCCTACAAATTTGACCTGGTTAATTCAATCCTATTTCAAAAACTACTTTTTTTATAATTGAATTTTCGAATTAAAACTTTCCGATTAACCTGTAATCATATGGCTATTATTATATATGTTACGGTACATGATATAAATTCGGGATCGAACGTGAATTCCCGGGCAAGTACGTTGTATCCCAGCGTCATTGGGCCGTGGTGTTAATGACCGGGATATGACGTAATTTACATAGCTACTTGGGCCATGTTGGTGCACGTTCAAATTATCATCACTTCCCGAGCTGATCAACCTTACCCAGTACAGTTTGGGAAATGACGTGCGCGTTATTGTATTATACTGTCTAAAATGTTCCAAAATTTCAACTGAATGACTAAATTTTCCGAAAAATGTCGATTTCGAATATTCATGTGTGCGTGTGTGTGTGTGGGAGAGGGGCTTACTCCACCCCTGCATATTTCATATTATAGATTATCTGTTTCGTCAATTTTGGTTGAATTTGGTCGACTTTGAACGAGTTCGGTTATTGTTGACCTATTCGAGTCAAATAAAGAGATCTCGCCTTTGGACCTCAGAGGCTTTCTGGTACCCGATGCGCAATCAGTTACCCTCTAGTTACCCAGTTACCCTCTAGTTACCCAGTTACCCGCGGAAAAGTTACCGATTTGTTACCTTCGGGTTACCCTTGTTCCCGTTTAGTTATCCCGGTAACTGGTGGGATTTTGCGCATCGGGTACACATTTTCAGAGTTACCCGTTCCCAGTATGACGACAAAACTGGACCACTATTCTCGAAAAGTTGTTATGCGATGTTATGATAACAACCGTTGTTATTATAAAAAAGTTTTTATGAGTTGTTACCCATTTACCGCAATGTTGAATAAGATCTCATAACCACTCATAACACCACCTTGGGACTAGTTGTTATGAGTGGTTACCATAACAACTTTTCGAGAATACCGCTCCTGAAGAGTTTTAAAATGAACTATTTTAGCTGTTTAGACGGGCTACTCCATATCAAGATGGCCCAAAAGCCAAGATTTCCCAATATGTATTGGGAAATCTTGAGAAAGCCCGGTCCACTTCTAATATTATCTGAAATTTACAAGACTTCCCAAGTAAATTGTAGACAAAATGGGTATTCACGATATTTCCCGGTCTTTAACGTGTATGTCCGTTGGTTTTCATAGTTAACGTTATTTCCCGGCAATTAACGTCATTATCAGACTTACATCATGTACCATAACATATATGCCCTCTTATTCACTTCTACTAAGAACCCACTAATTAAGCAAAATTGCGATATATGAGAAGATTCAGAATTGGTGCTTGGATAAATATTGGATTTTTAAACAATTTTCAAGTTTCTACTTTTGCAAGAAAATTCGTAATTGATAAATTGATTTTTTTCCTAGACAATTCAAATTAACCTTTCTGGAAGTATGTTTTACTCGAATTTCAGATTTCTGCTCGACATTCATTTATGATGTTTGATTCAGAAAACTAAGATAGCATATACTACATATGAAGACCGGCATTCCAAAACGTGCTTTGTCCAAAATTTACATTTCTGAGAAATCAATAAAAACTGCGTCCGCTGCCTAGGGATTACCTTTTTCGCAAACTTTTTTTATGGTTGGCAACACTGAACCTTCCTGAATAAGACGTCGTTCACACATTTGCTAACCGTCGAAGTAATCCTACGTTATGCAGCAAACAGTATGAAAAACGATGGACTAAGTACTTTTTGGAATGACACCAAGATGATAAAAATGCTAAAAAATTGTTTTCGGCCGAAATTGATGAGTATATAACGAGAGCCGGTGATAAAACTGGACAAAGTACTTTTTGGAACAACGCTTTTCCCGACCCTCTTCTTCGAACATTGATTTACGCATAGAGAGAGCATTTTTTCGTATTCTGGTGATGAACATTTGTGGAGGACTACGTTCCCTAACAGATGGCGATCGTAACTCATTTTTCATGATTTTGGACAAAGCACGTTTTGGAATGCCGGTCTTCATATGTAAATAGTTATGGATCCAATGGCGCACAGGAGCTGCTTTGCATTTTCATTCTCTTATTTAAAATTCACACTAGATAGGTAATAGTAAGAGTTTTATGAAATTGAAAAACTTGATGATTTCGTGCCAAACAACTTTTTTCTTCTCTATATTGATTTTGGCTGATTTTTTTAGTATCGGTCAACTGCCGAATCAGAAGCTAACTACCTTCTCAAAATGGAGAATACTTACTTCAAAATACGAGCAAAAGATGAAGAATACATTTCAGAACTTTTGAAGAGAGGGGAACTTGAAATTCTAATAAATGAGAGGAATCGCATGCCTCAGATGTAATGATTCTTCTATTAAATATGTAAATACCTGACCCTTTCCTAATATCAAAATTACCAAAATGGGGAAATATTTCTCTGAAAATTTTGAGAGAAAAGGCCCGGATGTTGGATGCATTAAAAAGCTTTATGTTTTCCAGAGTCCATGTATCACAACGGATCTGTCCAGAAAGGAAAACCACAGGGAATGTCTAAGTTTTTGTATCCTTTTTGTCAGTGTTATGTCCTTGAAGACCCAGCATGGTGCCTTTTACTGGCATTTCTCAATTATTCTGATAGTCCGAATGGGAGACTTTTTACGTCCGGGATTATTATTTACTTTATGGGTTTCTATCATAATTGCAATGGTGGAGATGCATCTCCAGGGAAGAATACTGATGTAGTCTCCCCTTACTTTCATCAGGGTTTATCTGTACGAGTTTCCCTTCTCCTATGTGCCAATTTTTTTTTTCGTTAAGCCTCCTAACCACGCCAAGGTAGCGCAGATAGGGTGAGAATAATTATGGGTCGTAATAAGGAATGAAGTAGGTAATATTATTACTGAGAAAATTTTTTTTTAAATGTCGAACTTTATTTTCTGACAGTGTTTAGATGAATAAAGGTGTTATTTTAGTAAAAGATACATTAAACTGGAAGGCCCCTAATTGCTAAGAGGTGGTGCAAATCAAAACACTCATATGAAGGGGAGCATCTTCCCAGCCACTGATTTGACTTGATGGTATATAATCACAGAAGTACCTGTCAAATTTATTTTCAATGTGACATAATGAGTGTTCTTCTTTATATAGGTTACTCGTTTTATTGATCTTTCAGGAAGCAGTTAACATGAAGTTAGTCATTCATTTGGTAACTCTTGTTATTTTCACCGATGTTGTCCAGTTTATTTTTTTAGTATCGGTCAACTGCCGAACTCAAAATGGAGAATATTTACGTCAAAATACGAGTAGAAGATGAAGAATACATTTTAGAACATTTAGAGAGAGGGAACTTGAAATTCTAATAAGTGAGAGGAAATTGTGTGCTCCAGAAGTAATGATTCTCCTGTTAAATATGTAAATACTTGATCATTTCCTACAACCAACATTACCAAAATGGGGAAATACTTCTCTAAAAATTTGCAGAAGAAAGGTCCGGATGTTGGATGCATTAAAAAGCTTTGTGTTTTCCCAAAATCCATTTCTCATAACGGATCTTTCGAGAAAAGAAAACCACATAGAATGTCTATATTTTTGTATTCTTTTTAAAAGTGCTATGTCCTTGTAATGTCCCATCATGGTGTCTTTTACTGGAATTGCTCAATTATTCTGATAGTCCAAATGGGAGTCTTTTTACATCCGGAATCATAATTTACTTTATGAGTTGAAATCATAATTGCGGTCGTGGAGCCGCATCTCCAGGGGAGAGTACTGATGTAGTTTCCCCTTACTTTCATCAGGGTTCATCTGTACGAGTTTTCCTTTTCCTATGCGCCATTTATTTTTCTCTAAGCCCGCTCACCACGCCAAGGTAGCGCACGGGAATTATGAGCCTTAATAAGGAATAAAATAGGTAATATTATTACTGAGAATTATGTTGAAACGTCGAACATTATTTGCAGGCTATGCTTAGATGAATGTAGATGTTTAGTAAAATATAAATCAAAATGAAAGGCTCCAATGGCTAAGAGGTGGTACAAATCAAATAACCCATTATGTAGGGGAGCACCCTCCTCACCACTGATTAGACATGATAGTATACACATATAATCATATACTTGTTAAATTCATTCTAAATATGACCTAGTAATGCAGCTTCTTTTCTTTTTATAGGCTACTCGTTCTATTGATCCTTCAGGAAGCAGTAATATGAAGTTGAACTTTGTCATTCATTTGATAACTCTTGTCATTTTCACCGATGTTGTCTTATGCACCGATCTCTTTCTGAGAGAGTGGGAACTTTATAAAGTACGGTATTATATTTCATTGGTTGTACATAGTACGAGTATAAATCGTGGTGTAGTGGAATAATCCATTTCAATTATCAAAATGAAACACTCGAAAATCTTCTATCTCTGCCATTTTACTCATATATTTTGAGGAAAAAGCAAGTCGGTCTTTTCGAATGAGGGGGTCGTGTGGTCAAATTTGGTACTCGAATGGGGATAATTGGTGTCGAATTAAAAATACGACTGCCTCTCCAGGTCCAGCGACTCAAAAATCTAAATTTTGATTCTTCGTTTGGTTTTTCAATTTAGACTAATGTTACCCATTAAAAGCGGTCAAATTGAATTCCGTGATTCAAACCAACCACATCGGATTGAATTTCGAAATCAGCGACCCAAAAATAACTATTTCTCCACATCGTGTTCAGTTTTGTTGACGATAAAATTGACACGCTTGAAGGAGGAAAAGTTATATTTGGTACACCAGTGGGAGTCAAATCGAAAAATCTGATTGAAATTATAAATCCTGCAACCCGAAGATCCCCAATTTTTGTACGTCGTTCAATTTGCTTGTCGAAGTCAAATTCTCCTCTTTGAGTGGAGAAGTCGAATTTGTTGCTGATGGGGATTGGATCGAAAATTTAATGCAATACTTAAGATCAGCAACCTGGTAACTCCAGGTCGATGTTTTGTTCGATATCTGTTCTTTTAAGATTTCCAAGTTAGTTGTACATTCGAATCTTGAAGCTCTGTAATTGATGGACGTTTTCTCCCCGTGACTATCTGACCTCGGAATAAAAAGAGAGGGAGGGCAATCTGGACAACATCTTAGATACATGTCTACACATATGTATATTTTATTTTTTCAGCTGGAATACAATAAAGCATACAGAACCGACGTGGAAGATAATTACAGAAAGAAAATCTACATGGAAAATAAGGCCATGATTAGCGAACACAACAAACTATATGAAAGGGGTGAAGTTTCATTTTCATTGGGTATTAATGAGTTCTCAGACATGGTAATTCCAATCGAGATTCTAATTTCATTTACTCGTCATGGTCATTCAAATTTATCACTTTCTCAATTGTACTATAGCACATCTATCATAATTTTAGGACCACGAAGAATTTATGAAAACAATGATGGGAGAAAATGAACGGAATAGCTCTCAATTAGAAAGTGAAAATGTAACTACATTCATTCCGCCAGTAAATATCACTGTACCTAAAAACTTTGACTGGAGGAAAAAAGGTGCTGTTACCGAAGTCAAAGACCAGAAAGGGTGTGGAGCATGTTGGGCGTTCAGTGCTGTAAGTGTTCAAACATGCATACACTAAGATACTTTTGGTATCATGTACTATCGGAATTTGGGTAGCAGTAGTAATTCGATGTCATCAATTACGGGAAGGAGCAAGGGCCCATTTCGAAATCCTTGGGTATCGCAATCATTCATGGAGAAAATAATCAAAATTAGGACACTGGGAAGCGTTTAAATACCTGTTGTTGCAAAACCTCGCAGTATAAGTGCTCGCTACTCGGGAGTAATTGGGTGAATGAGCGAGTCACATTTATTTACAAGTTGTCGAGCACGGTTATGAAACTATTTTTAAGAATTCAAAAACTACGAGGAAAAATACTCGAGTTCCTTTGAATACGTAAATATAGACTCTTATTCACGTTCGGAATTCGCGACTTTTTTGCGACACGATAGCTTGGTCAAATTTGATGTATGCAGAACTCGAAACGAAAATCTAGTTACTAAATGTCGACGTAAACTTGTAGGTAGAATTTTACGTCGTGAAGTGGACGCTCTCACATGGAAACTTAATTTTCATGTCGAATCCTATAACAAAGTCGATTGTTTATTCTAGTCAAAGTAGATTTAATTATGGTCACAAGCAGTGTGCTGAAGATTCTTCTCGATGGTATCCTAACTAACATATTGAAATCCCCATCCCTGCCCCTTCTGTTATTTGTTTCTTTTACTTAGGTTCGAACAGCCGAAGATCTTTTTTGATTCGAGAATCTCGAGCATGGTGGAATATAAAAATCATGCTATCAAAAATTGTTCTGCGTCAGATTCTTTCTAAAAACTGGTCTCTACGATTTCTTCGTATCTGCCCTCAAAAGTGTTAAGAATGGGGATGGCTCAAAACGACCTTTCCTTGCAGAACAGTTCTACACATTCCCTAAGGAGAAAAAGTAAGTTTTCTAAACTCCCCCTCCTCATTTTATAGAATTCCCAGAGTACGAGGAGCCTAAAAGAATTTCCAGAGATAGAAAGATTTGAAGGTAGGGGAATTGAGGGCATGTAAAGTTTGAATTCTTCCTATTTCCAAAATTCCCTAAAATGTGAGAAAAGCTAAAAAAAAACTGCTTCCTTCTTTGCAAGGTTTGTGTTAAACTGTACTATTCGGATGATTCATTTAATCTTCCTTCTCCCCTGTGTGAAATTCCTGTTGTTTCATTTTATCTCATAGTCGGTCCTTGAATTTTTACAAACAGATTTTCGGGGGAGAATGGATCGAACGCTTGTCTCGTACTTTCAACATTTTTGAAATTGGGGATAAGATCTACCTAGATTTTATCTTTATTCGGAGAATTTGTGGGCTGATTTAGAAGATGTACTTTAAATTTATTCTCTCTTGCTTATATGTAGTTCACTTGACACAGAACTCCATGTCTCGTATGTATTAAACATCAAAATAAGAGTCAAAATAAAGATGAAAATTATGGCAAAAACGAGACTACAGAATATTGGAGAAGTAATTAAGAGCCTCAAGTGGAGCTATGCAGATCATATTTAGAGAGGAGAAAACGACGGATGAAGAAAAAGTGGAAGAATGACCCCAAGAAACTACAGGGGGGAAGGGCAAGGTCTATAACACATTAGCGGGACGAAATATACTATATGTAATTTCAGAGTATAAAATGGAGAACAATCACCCAAGAAAGAGAAACGTGGAGAGACAAAGGGGAGGCTTTTTTGAGAGAGGATGGAGGAGAGGAGACGTACTGGTCGGCGGGGCGCAAGGGTCCTAGTTAAGTGGGAACGGTTGAGCTCCAACCCTGGAAGGAAACATACGTAAATAGAATAAGCTAAAAACACATCGAAAAGTTGTTAAAATAAAAATAAATAAAAAATAGTTCACTTATGAAAAACTTATAAAATGATTTCACAAAATACGAGTATCAAACGGAGCACTTTACTGAGAAGAGAACGCACATTAAAATTTTAAGTTCTGATTTGAAATTAGAAAAAAACTGGTCTAGAGAAGCACGGTTTTTTAAAATGTGTAATGTTTGAAGTCCTGTAAATATTTTCCCGCATTTTGAAAATATCTTTGGTAAGAGTGGAAAAGAAACTGAATCATAATTTCCAGGTGTAATTTTGTAATTTTACTGTAGCGATTCAGAATCATTCAGAATAAGTGGTTCATTTTTCAACAAAATACCTACGCATTTTCATAACGAGAAATTTTTTTCAGAATTGAGTTTCAGTATAATTCAAGCTCAAGATTCTCTCTAAATTTTTATTTTAAATCTGAGAGCGTTATTTTCTTTCAAAGCTGTTCAGATTGTCTTATATTACTTTGAAACATGTTACTGATGATCATGAAGAGGTTAAAAGGGAATGAGTAGAACATCTGCAAGGAAAGGTCGTTGTGCTGTCGGAAGTCTATTCAGGTGGAATGGAAATTACAAAACTAAAACAAGAAAAATAAACAGGTCAAAAGTGGAAGTCACCAACAAAAAATCAAGATGTTTCTCAAAAAATTCTAATTTTCCCATTTTCCGATTAAGAGAACAAATCTAGAAACCTAGGAATCGAGGGACAGAGTACGTTAAGCGACTGAGTTTCTTTGTGGTTTAGCTCCCTCTGTCACTTTGATATTCAATAATAGGAATTTCGACTTCCTAAGAAAGTAACGAAAAAAATTATTCAGGATTCCTAATTTCCACGTAATCTTAGACGTTTCCTGACACATTCCCGATTAGTTCTTTGGTATTTTCTGGGAGGAAGAGGAAGGAATTCCCATTCCCAGAGTATTCGATTGAAAATATTTTAGGAAACATTCATGCAAAAAATCTTAAGAAAATCTGGTAAATAAGAAATCTCGTAAATCCTTCAAAATGCTTTTTTATCATTTTGCTATATAATATTCTATTTTTTGGCAGGGATGAGTGTATATGATACTCTTCCCCAAGTTTTTGTACGGGTTAAAATTTTTCCCTGTACACTTTCCCGGTTTTGACGCTACTGACAGGCGTATGATTAATATAATATAATATAATAAAAACATTATAATTATTTAACCTGAACTTATCAAGTGTAATAATTTTGTTATTCTTTTTTAGACTGGAGCCCTTGAAGGACAGTGGTTCATTAAACATGGTGACTTGATTCCTATGAGCGAACAGAATTTAATGGATTGTTGTCGAGATTCCTTGAACAATGGTTGTAAAGGTGGATTATATCAGTCTGCTTTCGATTACATCAAAAAGAACGAAGGAATTGACGTTGAATCATTGTACCCTTATGAGGCCAAGGTACTTATTTGAGGAATTACAATTCGACTGTTAATTGCGTCTTATTATCGTACCCATCACTGTGCCATCTTCCGCTGTAATTAGAGGCTAACGTAGGGTTGTTAAAACCGTCAAGAGTATCGATAAGTATCGATAACTCCTGGCCTACCGAGATATCGGTAACTGAAAAAGTATCGTTAAGGTATCGAGTATCGAAAAATGTGGATGTAATAATGTATTATGTGGTAGAACCTAGATACCTACAACAGCTTGAAATTCAATTTGGCCTGAGAATTACAATGTACGACATGGAATCATGACAAATATTTCATAATTCAACTTATTTTCAAAATTTTCTGACTTCAGCGTTCATTCAGCAATCAGCACTCCTACAGTGCTATGGGGAAGAAGTATCGATAAGTATCGATAACAACAGAAAAAGTATCGTTAGTATCGATAACAAAAATTATCGATTTTTAACAACCCTAGGCTAACGTAGCCTTTTGAGAGAGTCATGTGGGAGAGTGGGTTAGATTTTTACCTACATTTTGTTACTCTCTTCTCATTTCCAGTTCAGTTCACAAGTCTTTTCATAGATCAGTTCAGTGGTGCGTATTGCGTGAAGTCAATCCGTAACTCTTCATGGTCACAAGTTAGTTCACAATTCAGTTCAGTGGTCCGCATTTCCGTGGAAATTTTTATTTCTTCTAGCCATCTGCAGTATTTAATACAAATTTCCATGGAATATTTTTTTTACATTTTATAAGCTTTCGTAAGCTAATTATAATCGATTATTGAGAAGTCCTTATTAACTTCGATTACTGATAAGGCGATATTAAAATCGAGACCTGAAAATGCTCTCCCGTGGTTGCAGATCCGTCTGCGACATGATTTCTGTAAGATTTGTCGGGAAAAGAGTAAATTAGTGACGTGTCACAAGAAAAAGGCCTTAGTGTCCCCTTACATTCTCTTTCTCTTTTTTTTTCTTCTTGCTTTTCCTTTCCCCTTATTTTTGCATTCGTTTTCTTGGCGTCTCCCGGCGTCCCCTTTTCAGCCAGGTGCCCTAAAATAATGGTTCCTTTAGCCCTGTGTATAAATCCAGCGCTATTCAGCACTTCAGCACTTGTTATTTGTGTTGTGAAGTTTTTTTTTGTTTTTTTTTTTACATTTAGCGAGACACTTATCGCCTGTAGGCCATGGTCATGGTACATCGTAAGGTTAATTATACATTATTTAATACGTAATGGGTACAGTGAACTTAAATGAGGTGTGAGAGGTTGTTGTGAGTTATGAAGGTGATAAGGTGGGGTATGTTATCGATGAGTAGGTACTGAATGAAGTGGTTGTGGTGGTATGATTTGCAGTGTTGGGTGGTATGTTGTGCAATTAAGGAAGTGGAGCAGGTGTATACCTTTCCATTAAGAAATTTTCGGCTTCGAATTCTGTATATAAAATTTGAAATACAAAAAGGGAGAAAATTCGAAAATTCATTGGATGTTTAGGTTTTGAAGCTTCAGCTTTCTTCTTGCGACTAGTTATATTTAAGTTGCTTCCGAGTGGAATAACATTGACGAAAAACAGGAAGTGCATAGGTAGAAAGAGAGAGAGAGAGAAAGAGAGAATCATAAAAGCCGAATAGAATCAAAACATGATAGGCTTGTGGGGGGGGGGCATAAAAAGGCTGTGTTCGTCAAAGATATGAGTTACTAGTACTTTGATTTTACAAAGCAATGAAATCAATTTCAGTTTTTTTAACCTAACCTACTCTCCTTTTGCAAGTCTGCATATAGGTTGATTAATTCAATGCAATTCGTTATTTTTACTCTATTATCTTATGTAAGGTTCTCAGTCATTTCCAGTAGTATAAGAAATAATCATTTTTATCCCTTATTTCAGGAGGGTAAATGCAGATACAAAACGAAAAATCGTGCTGCCACCGTCAGGGGTTATGAGATGGTGCCAGCACGTAATGAGACCGCACTGATGATTGCGGTTGCTACGAAGGGTCCAATTTCCGTATCAATCGACGCGTCGGACAAGAAGCTCCCCAGTTTTCGTGATGGTAAGTAAGCGTCTCAGTATACCGATTCAGAGGGAACGATCCGAGAGAACTAACAAGGGGCTGGTCCTCTGAATGAAAATTTCGAGGCCAGCTGTGTCGCTGTTCTGAGGTGTCGAAAGCGAATCGCAAGCTACCTATTTTCTTTTTTCTTTCATAAATTCAGAACGAGCAACTGTCGTCACCGAACGTACCAAGTTAATATTAAATTGATCGTATTGCAGGCATCTATTACCGACCCGATTGCAGTCAAGAAAAACTCAATCACGCGGTTTTGGTTGTCGGCTATGGCACTGTGGATGGCGCAGACTATTGGTTGGTGAAGAATTCCTGGGGAAAAGATTTTGGCAAGAAAGGATATTTTCTTATGGCTCGCAATAGGCAAAATAATTGCGGCATTGCCTCAGAAGCTGTCTATCCAGTGGTCTAATCTGAATGGAGCCACCGGTTTCCTTAAACAAACTTTGTCCAAAAGGTTGTACTCACCTGTTGCACATAAATATCGCGGTCTACTAATTAAAGTCTATTGATACAGTTTTTAGATGGAATTAAAATATGAACAAACGTATATGTAATCCTTAGCACGTAATAATAAAGTGGTTTCCAAAGGTAAAGCGCCATTTCCTGATGGTCAAGTGCCAAGCAATGATTAAAATATTTGACCTATGAATCTGGTTCGCTAGAGGGCGTGAGAGCTTTATTCTTTATCAGTGTCCGACAAACACACAGTGTTTCTGTACAATCTGTATTCGAAGTGATTTTTTGATAGTTCGCGTTAAAGATATGAGCTGTGAAAAAATGTGCCTGGTTTCGAAATCCATCATCAAAATTGAAAAAGAAATTGCTTCATGCTGCTCATTTCGGACTTCTTGTAACTGTGAGTTCAAAGAACACCCGATAAACCGTGTATACCATCGATTTTGAGTCGACTTGGAGTCGTTAGGTAGTGTCGATCTGAAGTCGACTAGAATACGACGTCAAATTGAGGTCTTCACAACAGTTCGGAGTCGATTTTTAAACTAAATCGACTGCTAACAAACGTCGACTTTCAGTCGTTATGTAGTCAAATATCAGACTATTCCATGCTACTCAATTTCGACTCCATTCCATCGTCGAATTCAAGTCGAAATGCACTCAAATTAAAGTCATACGTGCTATACTCAGTTTCTACCTAATTTCGTCGTCGACTTGATGTCGAAAGTCAGATCCAGAAATCTTCGAAACGCATGGAATAAATTGGTGGAACGAGTAGAAGGGAACGTTTAAAATGACTTAAACCTTGAGAAGGATTTGGTCGAAATTGTTACGCTATTAAGATGAGGGTCCAAGTCACAGTGAGGCCTTTTCTGCTACCGAAAATGTATGAGAAACAGCCTGAAAACGATTCCACCCAACTTCTTCTGTTAAAGAGAATTCCTGACTTGGCTGCTCAGAAGAAAATTTCCAACCTGGTTCAAAAAAAAATTTCGGATTATTTTTCTACTGAATAATATGTACAAATATGTGTAATAAACTCCGTTATTTTACCACATTGTGAAATGCATGCCAGACCCGTAGCCAGCCATCTGCGGTAAGGGGTGCTGAATGTTTACCAGGGGGCAGGGGGGCTTGAGTATACATATAGTATATGTATAATGTGAAAATTTCTACGAGTCAATAGTGTAGCCAACCGGGAGGGGGAAGGGGGCGAATTCTCCCAAGGCACCTGAAATTGAATGTAAAATATGAAATTTTCGCCGGTAAACCACATTTTTTTCGAAAAATTGTCGCTCTAGCAGTAATTTTAATTTCATTTTCATAAAATACTCCACTTTCTTTTCATTCTATCAAGTTCGCGGATAGTTTTTTTCAAATTGTACTAAACAGTGGTCGATCGATAATTGGCAAATTTTAGTATATTTTCAAAACTCCGCAGAAAATTGCGATTGAGGTTGACATCAGCGCATGTAAGTGAAACCCATTTCTTATGTCATACACTACCATAATACTATGATTAAAAATGGAAATTTCTGCAGACCAATCATGGGCAACTGCTGCGAAATTTTGAATTTTGTACCCTTCGTAAGATGCCTGTAGATTAATCAAGGTGGGGGAGGGGGGAGTTGATAGCAGTGTCATGTTGTCACGTGTAATAGAGGAAGGATGGAAGTATCCAACGATTACAAAATCAACTCCTCTATGTAACTGAAGCTTGGGATATGGCCGTCCAAAGAACCTGGTCAATAAACGGCAGTTTTACTTATGTGCAAGAATTCGGATTATGATTCAATCCGGATTCAATTTTTTTGAGAGGGGTAAGATGAGGGACTTCTAGGTCATCTCTTTCAGCCTTTATATACTATGTGTTCACGTTTTCCTGTTATTATGTTTGGCGAACTCAAGTGAGCCTGCTCTGTGGTGAAAACCTAGTGTTGGTTTACTTAGTGACGGTTACACTGAAGTTAGTACAAGAAATTCGACATTCAAATAGAAACCAAAGTAGTTAGTGCCCGAAATAGTCTTACTTTCCTTGCAAGTATATGGCATGGCCATCTGTCTAGGGTGGCACATATTTCGTCTTTAAAAGCGTTGGACCAGATTTGAAAAGCCTGCAGCGATCCTCTCCTCTCGAAAGTACATTTTTGTGTAAATCGTCCTGCCCGGTCATTTCCTGTGTACCACGATGCAAACATCTCACAAACATCTTTTGTCTCCTGCATTTCTCTACCTACATCCGGCGCGTGATTTCTTCTTCTTTTGTTGTTATCTCTTGACTCATTCTTCTTTTTTCCACCTCGTTCGGCCAGGGACGACATTAATTCCAGTTCCGTTGAGTCCAGTTGATGTTTCGCACTATGAAGATATTAATATGTTTTTTTTTTACTATCGATCAATACATGCTTTTCTACGCACTCTGACTTTTTGATTTCAAATGCTCTCGCTGCGTTCCGAACTAAATACTCTGAGATAGTCTTGTCAGTCTGCGAAAATTGTAAACTAGTCTTTATTATAATATTTTGGAGAAGTTTGGAGAATACATGAAATATAGGAAGAGAGAAGCCTTGATGTGTCCTAAACAAACGTTGAACCGTCTTGAGATGCTTAATCAAGCTTGGAAAACTACAGTAGTATTACAATGCTCATTATTTACCAAGTTTCAAGGGTCTTCAGTCTCTTGAAACTCGAATCTCTTCTCGGTTCTCTGGATCTCTGCTTCCCTGAACTCTGATAGCCGATAAGCTGATACCTGTGTACTCTGTACCTTACCTACTGGCTTCCACATTGCATTTGACACGGTTTGCCGATTCCCGATTGCACATTGGGCTTTTGGAAGACTCGCGCCGGCTGCCCACTGCAGCGTGCAGCCGTGCAGTCTTTTATTCCTGAGAATTAGTAAAATTAAACGATCTACGATATTTATCGATATTTGGAAATTCATATCGATAAATATCGAAAATTTTGCCATCACTAGCGCACTTCTTTAGAGGTTGATTTTGTTCAGTGAATGTTGCACTCGTTTGACTCTGCCATGTTGTAATCTGAATGTCTGGCATTGACGACAATGTCGTCCATTAACAGCGTCAAAGTGGTGTTTTCGTCTAGTAGGATGTTGTACAATAGAGTAGGTATGGAGTAGGGCAGATAATGCTGCCTTTTGGTACACCAGCTCAAGTGAAGTTGAAGTATACCATCCCGATTTTGACTCTGAAGTGCCTATCGTTAAGATACTCTTTGATTAGGTCACAGTAGGTGGCTGGAAGAATTTTGATTAGCTTGAAGATGAGCTCCTCTTGCCAGACTCGGCCGAATGCCTTGGAAACGTTTAGGAATGCTGTCGGGCTGAATTTTCCTTATTTTCTAGCGCTTGTGATATTTGACTGGACAGCCGATGAACCTGCTCAGTGGTGCTATGCTTCTCGCGAAACCCAAATTGTTCGTCAGGGAGAATTTTTTGGTTGACAATTTGTTCCTTGAAACGGGTTAGAAAGATCCGTTTGAAGAGTTTAGACATCGATAGGACGTGACATCATCCGCTGCAAAAAAAAAAAAAGTGTTGGTAAGTAAATAGATACTGGGAATATTTTATCTTTGCAATTGATCGGTCAATTTCTGTTACTTTCTTACTTATCGTCTGCTGAATGTTATTCCAATTAATATATCCCCAATTAAGATACGACCAAAATATGCAAGTAGTGATTAATAAAGATGTTTTACAGTTTGTTATATTTGCACGTAATCGGAAAATCCGTTTACGATATAATTTTTATAATGATATCAAATTTTATCTACTTCTTTGATTCTGAAGTTTCTAATTCTGCACATTATCGCAAAACTGCATGATTACACTCGTATAAAATCCGCTGCATTCTCAATTCGCAAATAAGCTGGCCAAAGGTTAACCCAGTTGAATTTCAGTAAAGATACGTGCATGTAAATCATTATTTATTTTATGTTTATATTGTAATAGTTCATACAAGTGGTGGGTAAGTGCTAATGTTTTCTAAATTCCATTATTTTACACAATATTTTAGTTTTGTGTAAGTAGTGGTAAGAATTTACAGCAGAACGAGGGTTATTCACAGGTCAGCCAGCGAAGGCTGGTTGACCTGATTTTGTCCGGCTTCATTTTTTTTTTTTGTTGCTTAATTTAATAAGCTTTGAAACTTTTTTCATCGGCCCGGAGATTTCATTTGCTCATCCTACTTACTTAACCTGGTTAATTCGATCCTATTTGAAAAATAACTTTTTTTTTTCAATCGAATTTTTTAATTAGAAATTTCTGATACAATCTGTAATCATATGGCTATTATTGTTTGTTCCCTCTTATTCACTTCTATTAAGAACGGTTCCATACGAACCCACTAATTAGGCAAAATTCCGCTATAAGTATGAAAAGATTCAGAATTTTATTCCGTTATTTACCTTACGTTACTTTCGGGAGGTATTTAGTATGTTTATTTAATGTAAGTAGCATGCTTATGTTCTGTAAATATTGAGGCGTTAGGCATTTCCACTTCATGATTTTTTAAATTTAAATATGTACCGAGCAAATTATTTGGATAGTTAAGCCCTTGAAAATTACACTTCAATTGGATAATCGAGCCGCCCTCTTCTCATGAAAAAAATAAATTTCGACACTTTTTAAATAAAATTATTGGTTTGGTAAAATATATAAAAATAACTGAATATATAGCTTAACTTCGCGATATTAGTTAGGAATCTTAAGAAGACAGACTCAAAAAAAAAAAAAAAAAAAAACTTGGAAGGTAATTGATTCGATATGGTAATTGGTATAAGTTTCCGTGGTCGCTGAATTCGATTCAAAACGTAAGTTGTGAATCCGACCCATTGGGACCCCACCAAATGTGGTTCTACTTCCACCAAGTAGTTAGGCTTATGGCTGAGCAATGATCATTGTAAAGAGATTTTATTCAAATTATGTGTCCCTGAAGTCACTGAATTCAATATATCGAAGGCCTAAGTTAATATGCTCCTAACACGGGATTGAGACTTTAAAAAGTGAACTTAATCCCCCCCCCCCTCCCAATAAGAAACAAGGGATCGATATACCACCTATTAATATTATCCAATCGAGCCGAAACTTACAAGATTTCAATTTTTCTTCAAGTAGGTTAATAACCCGTCGGTAGATGCTAATTACAATGCAAAAGTTTGAGAATTTCTGGCCGTCTAATAAGTATATCTACATTGTGTTGTTCTTTATTTTCCAAATTTTGAAAGGTTAGTTGGGTGGGCCACCTCCTACTGAATTTGTTTCCCCACTAAGAAATAAGTCTACCGCGGGATTTTGGGCAATTTTGAGATTTATTAATCCGTCCAGCTGATCGATGGAAATTTAATACGAGATGTTGATTCTGTCATGAAATTGTTGAAAAAGTGCCTCTGAAGAATCGGACTGTAGCATAATGTGTTTCCATTTTACAAAAGATCATGGTTTATCTTACCTTAGAAAACCGAGACGCAGGATCTGGCAGTATTGGTACGTACCATATTAACATTTTTTGAATGAAAAAAAAAAAAAAAAAAAAAAAAAATAGTGCTAGGATAAAAATTGGATTTTTGAAGAATTTTCAAACTTCAACTTTGCAAGAAAATCTATTATCAATAAACGTGGCAGTTTCTGTGAAAAGGTTCAACTTTGTCGGTCAGAACATTTTCAAGTTAAGCATAATATGTTTATATATTATACTCAATTCCTGACAAAACGAGACATGTTCCAGCTTCCTGTGGGCTATATTCATCTCTCTACATCCAGTAAAAAAGAGGTACCTCGCAATTTTCGAAAAACAAGATTTTGAGAAAAACGCGTTCCAAGTTTTTGAATACATTTTGTTGATTTTTTTTTTTGTCAAAGATCAAACTGTTTCATAGACTAGTACATACACAGGGTGACCGGACTTCGTTCAAGAACCTGCCAGGTACGCAATACGCATATAGTACTCGATAAGACTAAAAAAGTTGAGTACGAAAAGTTGTCTATGAGCAAACTGAAGGGGCTACACCGTTGTGGGTCGACAATAATATTAAGAAGAAGAAGAAGAAGAAGAAATACAAAAAAACACAATTTTCAAGACGATATACGAGACATGATGATTGACAGAATAAATAATCTGACTATGGGGGCTAGTAGTACTGGCTTGGATGAAAAAAAATCTCAGTACGATGTATTGCCTGTACTCAAAATTGAAGGCGTTAGAAAACGTTAAAGTTAGGAAAATTTCATTTCTTGTTAAATGGTCAAAAAAACCGTTTTTCAATCCAAACCTAGGTGAATGATTAATGGTTTGAGAACTGTCATGACCATGGAAACTTATTGTATGTATCTAGGAGATGAAAAAATTACTCAATGCAGGGTAACTTTTCAAAAATTCAGAATTCGGCGAAGTTGGTCGTATAATTTTTCATCTTCTAGATTTGTACAACAAGTTCGATGTTCGAAGATGTAGAACTACTTGCTGATATTTCTGGAGGCTGCGATCTTCTCATGTGAAAGAGCATCGAATTTCATACAAGAATCCATAATAATCTTAAAATCGATGTTGTTTTTTTCACTAAAAATTTTACATATAGTTTTTCCCGTTTTCCTTATCTTTTCCTTACCGACAAAGTTGTCCCTTTTTATGGGAATTGCCACAAATTCATTTTTCTCCTTAACAATTCAACTTGACCTTTCTGGACTAACGGTAATACTAAGAGTTTTTAAAAATTGAAAAAATGGATAATTTTACACCAAACAACTTTTTTTCTTCTCTCCATACTGCATACATGAATATTGAATTCAGTTTATTTTTTTAGTATCGGTCAACTGCCGAACTCAAAATGGAGAATATTTACGTCAAAATACGAGTAGAAGATGAAGAATACATTTTAGAACATTTAGAGAGAGGGAACTTGAAATTCTAATAAGTGAGAGGAAATTGTGTGCTCCAGAAGTAATGATTCTCCTGTTAAATATGTAACTACTTGATCATTTCCTACAACCAGCATTACCAAAATGGGGAAATACTTCTCTAAAAATTTGC
Source organism: Acanthococcus lagerstroemiae (assembly GCA_031841125.1). NCBI lineage: Eukaryota > Metazoa > Arthropoda > Insecta > Hemiptera > Eriococcidae > Acanthococcus > Acanthococcus lagerstroemiae. Next base: position 16,977,405 of record CM063113.1, on the reverse strand, counting down.
AGAAGAAAGGTCCGGATGTTGGATGCATTAAAAAACTTTGTGTTTTCCCAGAATCCATTTCTCATAACGGATCTTTCGCGAAAAGAAAACCACATGGAATGTCTATATTTTTGTATTCTTTTTAACAGTGCTATGTCCTTATAATGTCCCATCATGGTGTCTTTTACTGGAATTTCTCAATTATTCTGATAGTCCGAATGGGAGTCTTTTTACATCCGGAATTATAATTTACTTTATGAGTTGAAATCATAATTGCGGTCGTGGAGCCGCATCTCCAGGGGAGAGTACTGATGTAGTTTCCCCTTACTTTCATCAGGGTTCATCTGTACGAGTTTTCCTTTTCCTATGCGCCATTTATTTTTCTCTAAGCCCGCTCACCACGCCAAGGTAGCGCACGGGAATTATGAGTCGTAATAAGGAATAAAATAGGTAATATTATTACTGAGAATTATGTTGAAACGTCGAACATTATTTGCAGGCTATGCTTAGATGAATGTAGATGTTTAGTAAAATATAAATCAAACTGAAAGGCTCCAATGGCTAAGAGGTGGTACAAATCAAATAACCCATATGTAGGGGAGCACCCTCCTCACCACTGATTAGACATGATAGTATACACATATAATCATATACCTGTTAAATTCATTCTAAATATGACATAGGTAATGCAGCTTTTTTTCTTTTTATAGGCTACTCGTTCTATTGATCCTTCAGGAAGCAGTAATATGAAGTTGAACTTTGTCATTCATTTGATAACTCTTGTCATTTTCACCGATGTTGTCTTATGCACCGATCTCTTTCTGAGAGAGTGGGAACTTTATAAAGTACGGTATTATATTTCATTGGTTGTATATAGTACGAGTATAAATCGTGGTGTAGTGGAGTAATCCATTTCAATTATCAAAATGAAACACTCGAAAATCTAATATTTCTCCTATTTTATTTATATTTTGTGGTGAAGGCAAATCAGTATTTTCGAATGAGGAGGTCGGATGGTCAAATTTGGTGCTCGAATTGGGATAATTGGGGTTGAATTAAAAATACGACTCCCTCTCCAGGTCCAGCGACTCAAAAATCTAAATTTTAATTCTACTTTCGATTTTCCAGTTCAGGCTAATGTTACCCATTAAAAGCGGTCAATTTGAATTCCGTGGTTCAAACCAAACACATCTGATTGTATTTCGAAATCAGCGATCGGAAATAACTATTTTTCCGCATCGTGTTCACTTTTGTTGGCGATAAAATTGCCACGCTTGAAGGAGGAAAAGTTATATTTGGTGCACCAGTGGGAGTCAACCCAAAAATCTGATTGAATTTATAAATTCCGCAACCCGAAGATCCCCATTTTTGTACGTTGTTCAATTTGCATGTCAAAGTCAAATTCTCCTCTTTGAGTGGAGAAGTCGAATTTGTTGCTGATGGGGGGATTGGATCGAAAATTTAATGCAATATTCAAGATCAGCAACCGGTAACTCCATGTCGATGTTTGTTCGATACCTTTTCTTCTAAGTTTTCCAAGTTGGTTTTACATTCGAACCTTGAAGCTCTGTAATTGATGGACGTTTTCTCCCCATGACTATCTGACCTTGGAATAAAAAGAGAGGGAGGGCAATCTGGACAACATCTTAGATATATGTATGTTTTATTTTTTCAGCTGGAATACAATAAAGCGTACAGGACCGACGTGGAAGATAATTTCAGAAAGAAAATTTACATGGAAAATAAGGCCATGATTAACGAACACAACAAACTATATGAAAGGGGTGAAGTCTCATTTTCATTGGGTATTAATGAGTTCTCAGATATGGTAATTCCAATCGAGATTCTGATTTCACTTACTCGTCGTGGTTGTTCAAATTTATCACTTTCTCAGTCGCACTATAGCACATCTATCATTATTTCAGGACCACGAAGAATTTACAAAAACAGTAATGGGTGGAAATGAATGGAATAGCTCTCAATTGGAAGGTGAAAATGTAACTACATTTATTCCGCCAGTAAATATCACTGTACCTAAAAACTTCGACTGGAGGAAAAAAGGTGCTGTTACCGAAGTCAAAGACCAAAAACGGTGTGGAGCATGTTGGGCGTTCAGTGCTGTAAGTATTCAAACATGCATACACTAAGATACTTTTGGTATCATGTACTATCGGAATTTGGATAGCAATAGTGATTCGATGTCATCAATTACGGGAAGGAGCAAGGGCCCATTTCGAAATCCTTGGGTATCGCAATCATTCATGGAGAAAATAATCAAAATTAGGACACTGGGAAGCGTTTAAATACCTGTTGTTGCAAAACCTCGTAGTATAAGTGCTCGCTACTCGCGAGTAATTGAGTGAATGAGCGAGTCACATTTATTTACAAGTTGTCGAGCACGGTTATGAAACTATTTTTAAAAATTCAAAAACTACGAGGAAAAATACTCGAGTCCCTTTGAATACGTAAATATAGACTCTTGTTCACGTTCGGAATTCGCGACTTTTTTGCGACACGATAGCTTGGTCAAATTTGATGTATGCAGAACTTGAAACGAAAATTTAGTTACTAAATGTCGACGTAAACTTGTAGGTAGAATTTTACGTCGTGAAGTGGACGCTCTCGCATGGAAACCTAATTTTCATGTCGAATCCTATAACAAAGTCGATTGTTCATTCTAGTCAAAGTAGATTTACGAGGCAGATCTTGAGGAAAAATGATGGTCACAAGCAGTGTGCTGAAGATTCTTCTCGATGGTATCCTAACTAACATATTGAAATCCCCATCCCTGCCCCTTCTGTTATTTGTTTCTTTTTCTTTGCAAGGGTTGTGCGGATGAGTCATTTAATCTTCCTTCTCCCCTGTGTGAGATTCCTGTTGTTTCATTTTATCTCATAGTCGGTCCTTGAATTTTTACAAGCAGATTTTCGGGGGAGAATGGGTCGAACGCTTTTGTCTCGTACTTTCAACATTTTTTAAATTTGGAATAAGATCTACCTAGATTTTATCTTTATTCGGAAAATTTGTGGGCTGATTTAAAAGATGTACTTTAAATTTATTCTCTCTTGCTTGTACATAGTTCACTTGACACAGAACTCCATGTCTCGTATGTATTAAACATCAAAATAAGAGACAAAATAATGATCTAAATTATGACAAAAACGGGACTACAGAATATTGGAGAAGTAATTAAGAGCCTCATGTGGAGTTATGCAGATTATATTTGGAGGGGAGAAAACGACTGATGAAGAAAAAGTGGAAGAATGACCCCAAGAAACTAGAGGGGGGAAGGGCAAGGTCTATAGCACATTAGCGGGACGAAAGATACTATGTAATTTCAGGGTATAAAATGGAGAACAATCACCCAAGAAAGAGAAACATGGAGAGACAAAGGGGAGGCTTTTTTGAGTGAGAATGGAGGAGGGGAGACGTATTGGTCGGCGGGGTGCAAGGGTCCTAGTTAAGTGGGAACGGTTGAGCTCCAACCGTGGAAGGAAACATATGTAAATAGAATAAGCTAAAAACACATCGAAAAGCCGTTCAAATAAAAATAAATAAAAAATAGTTCACTTATGAAAAACTTATAAAATGATTTCCCAAAATATCAAACGGAGCACTTTACTAAGGAAGAGAACGCACATCAAAATTTTAAGTTCTGATCTGAAATTAGAAAAAAACTGGTCTAGAGAAGCACGGTTTTTTAAAATGTGTAATGTTTGAAGTCCTGTAAATATTTTCCCGCATTTTGAAAATCTTCGGTAAGAGTGGGAAAGAAACTGAATCATAATTTCCAGGTGTAATTTTGTAATTTTACTGTAGCGATTCAGAATCATTAAGAATAAGTGGTTCATTTTTCAACAAAATACCTACGCATTTTCATAACGAGAAATTTGTTTAGAATTGAGTTTCAGTATAATTCAAGCTCAAGATTCTCCCTAAATTTTTATTTTAAATCTGAAAGCGTTATTTTCTTTCAAAGCTGTTCAGATTGTCTTATATTACTTTGAAACATGTTACTATGATGATCATGAAGAGGTTAAAAGGGAATAAGTAGAACTGTTCTGCAAGGAAAGGTCGTTTTGAGCCGCCCATTTGTAACGCTATTGGGGGTGGATACGAAAAAATCTTATAGACCAGAAGGGTAAAGAAGGGAGAAAGTAAATTGCACATACTTTCCAGCAGAGGGGTTTTTCCTACTGTGCAAACATTGTAAATTGCATGTACTGTGAAAAGATGGAGGTATACAATGAAAGTGTGAATTGCACACACTTATAAAAGGCCGGCAGCAAAACATGAATCGTAAATTGCACACAGCACGAGAAAAAGCCATAAGCCATTTTCATTTATCATGTTGACGAGAACGGCGATGTTCTCTGATCTTCTTTATTGTACAGATTTCTTCGAAGTTATAATGCCTGCTTCTTATACTTTCTGGTGAGTTACTACAGACTTTGTAGAACTATTTTAGGATATTGTTTGAAAGACTATTTTTAGATACTCTCATGTTTTCCTTTCCTCCATGGAAAAACAATGATCTACAGTCTAAAGGTATTTCAAAATGTTCAAATTACCCCCTTTCTTACCAGAAATGTCAACTCCCATTTGCAAACGGGAACGCGTTCACGAACGGAGCACCTCCACAAACGAGAATGAAGTGAACGCGTTCTTCTTCTCACATGAACGAGAAAGGGCAGGAACGTGTTTGTTCCATTTCGTGAACGAGAACGCAGAGAATGGAGAGAGGAATGACTACAGTCAGAGATGTCAACTCCCGTTCGCGAATGGAAACACGTTCACAAACGGAGCCCCTCCACAAACGAGAACGAAGTGAGCGCGTTCACTTTTTAAAGCGAACGTGAACGATGTGAATGTGTTCATATTTTTGGGGAACGCTGACATCTCTGTTTCTTACAAACTTCAAGATTACACAGATATGGATATTTCAGAAGCGTAATATGTTCAGATACCTATGGATATTTCGAAGGTATACATGTGGATATTTCGAAATTGTAAGCTTTATTGTTAAGTAATGGAGAACTCAGCGGAATTGAGAGGTTAGTCATTCCAAGAAATTTAATTTCCCTCCAAATACCTCCCTTTCTCTCGTGGAAAAGTAACTTCTGCGGCTCTAGTGTTTGAGATTTGAAGCCTTCTTCCCAGAAATACGGATGCGCCTATCTTGTAAATGGGTGTGCAATTTACACCTTTTCCAATCCCAAATTTTATTTCTTTATGTGTGCAATTCACAATTTCAGTGCTTAATCTGATTTTTGCAGCTAAGTGCAATTTACTTAATTTTTCTACCTGAAAATTTATTTCTTTGTGTGCAATTTACATGTCGTTTTCTTTAACTGACTACCCAGTGTGTGCAGTTTACATGCCCCGTAAAGAATTAAAACTCGCATTTGCCATTTTACTCCAAGGGCGGAAATAGGCAAAATCCTGCACACGGATGCAGGAATCTTTCTTGCTACACCTGTGCACAAGCGGTACATACGACTACGACATACTCCATGTTTACAGGCGCAGCAAGAGACATTCCTGCACCCGTGTACAGTATTTTGCCTATCTGCGCCCTTGAAAGAGAATAATGGCAAGTGTCGGTTTTGATTCTGTCCTCTTCATTTTCATTCATTTAGGGGCGTTTCTAAGGGGCAATTACTTGTTTTCCAGAAAATCTTCATAATGTAGCCCGCTAGGCCGATGGGGCAAGGATTATTTTTTTATAAATTGGGGGAAAATGCGGTCAGTAAATTTAGTTGATAACTGTGTGGAGAAGGGCGGAGAGTGATCTGCTAATTTCAAGAACTTCAGAAGTAAGGGCAACACAGGCATCAGTGCTGTCGGAAGTTTGTTCAGGCGGAATGGGAATTACAAAACTAAAACAAGAAAAATAAACAGGTTAAAAGTGGAAGTAACCAACAAAAAATCAAGATGTTTCTCAAAAAATTCTCATTTCTCATTTTCCGATTAAGAGAACATATCTAGAAACCTAAAAATCAAGGGGCAGAGTACTTTAAGCCACTGAGTTTCTTTGTGGTTTAGCTCCCTCTGTCATTTTGATATTCAATAATAGGAATTTCGATTTCTTAAGGAAGTAACGAAAAAAATTATTCAGGATTCCTAATTTCCACGTAATCTTAGACGTTTCCTGACACATTCCCGATTAGTTCTTTGGTATTTTCTGGGAGGAAGAGGAAGGAATTCCCATTCCCAGAGTATCCGATTGAAAATATTTTAGGAAACATCCATGCAAAAAATCTTAATAAAATCTGGTAAATAATAAATCTCGGAAATCCTTCAAAATGCTTTTTTATCATTTTGCTATATAATATTCTATTTTTTGGCAGGGATGAGTGTAAATGATACTCTTCCCCAAGTTTTTGTACGGGTTTAAATTTTTCCCTGTACACTTTTCCGGTTTTGACGCTACTGACAGGCGTATGATTAATATAATATAATATAATAAAAACATTATAATTATTTAACCTGAACTTATCAAGTGCAATAATTTTGTTATTCTTTTTTAGACTGGAGCCCTTGAAGGACAGTGGTTCATTAAACATGGTGACCTGATTCCTATGAGCGAACAGAATATATTGGATTGTTGTCGAAATTCCTTGAACAATGGTTGTAAAGGTGGATCAAAGCAGTCTGCTTTCGATTGCATCAAAAAGAACGAAGGAATTGACGCTGAATCATTGTACCCTTATGAGGCCAAGGTACTTATTTGAGGAATTACAATTCGACTGTTAATTGCGTCTTATTATCGTACCCATCACTGTGCCATCTTCTGCTGTAATTAGAGGCTAACGTAGCCTTTTAAGAGAGTCATGTGGGAGAGTGGGCTAGATTTTTACCTACATTTTGTTACTCTCTTCTCATTTCCAGTTCAGTTCACAAGTCTTTTCATAGATCAGTTCAGTGGTGCGTATTGCGTGAAGTCAATCCGTAACTCTTCATGGTCACTAGTTAGTTCACAATTCAGTTCAGTAGTCCGCATTTCCGTGGAAATTTTTATTTCTTCTAGCCATCTGCAGTATTTAATACAAATTTCCATGGAATATTTTTTTTACATTTTACAAGCTTTCGTAAGCAATTATAATCGATTATTGAGAAGTCCTCATTAACTTCGATTACTGATAAGGCGATATTAAAATCGAGACCTGAAAATGCTCTCCCGTGGTTGCAGATCCGTCTGCGACATGATTTCTGTAAGATTTGTCGGGAAAAGAGTAAATTAGTGACGTGTCACAAGAAAAAAGCCTTATAGTGTCCCCTTACATTCTCTTTCTATTTTTTTTCTTTTTACTTTTCCTTTCCCCTTATTTTTGCATTCGTTTTCTTGGCGTCTCCTCTCTAGCCCGGCGTCCCCTTTTCAGCCAGGTGCCCTAAAATAATGGTTTCTTTAGCCCAGTGTATAAATCCAGCGCCATTCAGCACTTGTTATTTGTGTTGTGAAGTTTTTTTTTTTTTTACATCGTAAGGTTAATTATACATTATTTAATACGTAATGGGTACAGTGAACTTAAAGGAGGTGTGAGAGGTTGTTGTGAGTTATAAAGGTGATAAGGTGGGGTATGTTATCGATGAGTAGGTACTGAATGAGGTGGTTGTGGTGGTATGATTTGCAGTGTTGAGCGGTATGTTGTGTAGTTAAGGAAGTGGAGCAGGTGTACACCTTTCCATTAAGAAATTTTCGGCTTCGAATTCTGTCTATAAAATTTGAAATACAAAAAGGGAGAAAATTCGAAAATTCATTGGATGTTTAGGTTTTGAAGCTGCAGCTTCCTTCTTGCGACTAGTTATATTTAAGTTGCTTCCGAGTGGAATAACATTGACGAAAAACAGGAAGTGCATTGGTAAAAAGAGAGAGAGTGAGAGAGAGAATAATAAAAGCCACGTGGTTTTGAAATTTGAAGTCGAATAGAATCACAAGATGATGGGCTCATGAGAGGGGGGGGGGGGTCGGTATTAAAATTCTGTGCTGATCAAAGATGAGTTGCTAGGGCTTTAATTCTTCAAAACAATGAAATCAGTTCCAGTTTTATTGTAGAAAGAGAAGGAAACCACTTGCATTTCATTATACATTTCAATGTACTAACTTAGTCTCCTTTCGCAAGTAAGCATAGGCTGATTAATTCAATGCAATGCGTTACTTTTACTTTATTACCGTATGTACGGTTCCCAATTATGTCCTGTAGTATAAGAAATAATCATTTTTACTCCTTATTTCAGGATGGTAAGTGCAGATACAAAACGAAAAATCGTGCTGCCACGGTCAGAGGTTATGAGAGGGTGCAAGCATTTAATGAGACTGCACTAATGATTGCGGTTGCTACGAAGGGTCCAATTTCCGTATCAATTGACGCGTCGGACAAGAAGTTCAGCAGTTTTCATGATGGTAAGTAAGCGTCTCAGTATACCGATTCAGAGGGAGCGATCCGAGAGAACTGACAAGGGGCTACTCCCCTGAATGAAAAATTCGAAGCCTACGAGGCTCTGAAGTGTTGAAAGCGAATCTCTGAAACTTCTGCAAGCTACTTATTTTCTATTTTTTTTCTTCTTCATAAGTTCAGAACGAGCAACTGCCATCACCGAACGTACCAATTTAATATTAAATTAATCGAATTGCAGGCATATATTACCGAGCCAGTTGCAGCCAAAAAAAACTCCATCACGCGGTTTTGGTTGTCGGCTATGGCACTCTAGATGGCGAAGACTATTGGTTAGTGAAGAATTCCTGGGGAAAATCTTTTGGTAAGAAAGGATACGTTCTTATGGCACGCAATAGAAAAAATAATTGCGGCATTGCCTCTAAAGCTGTCTATCCAGTCGTCTAATCTGAATGGAGCCACCGGTTTCCTAAGCAAACTTCATGGGTCCAAAACGTTCTACTCATCTGTTGCACATAAATACCTATAGATTTTTACTAATTAAAGTCCATTGATACGAGTTTTAGATAGAATTAGAATATTAACATAAGTACAATGTAATGCTTAACACGTAATAACAAAGTGGTTTCCATTTTACTTTTCTAATTTATTCGCCAATACTTACTCGTTGATAATAAGCTAAAGTTCCATTTACTGGTCAAGTGCCGCTAGAGGATGCGAAATCAGTGTCCAACAAACACATAATACTTCAGTACGATCTGTATTTGAGGTGACTTTTTAATAATTCGCCTTGAAGATATGAGCTGTGAAAAAATTTGCCTGTTTTCGGTGTGATAACGTTCTTGCATTTTCGAAGTCCATCATCAAAATTGAAGACGTGATATTACTTCATGCTGCTCATTTCGCACTTCTTATAACTGTGAGTTCAGAAGACACCCATTAAACCATGTCGACCATCGATTTTAAGTCGACTTGTAGTGGTTAGGTAATGTCGATCTGAAGTTGACTAGAATGCGACGTCGAATTGAGGTCTTCACAAAAATTCAGAGTCGATTCTTAAACTAAATAATCGACTGCTAAAACTGACGTCGATTTTGAGTCGTAATGCAGTCAAATATCAAACTATTCCATGCTACTCAATTTCGACTACATTCCGTCGTCAAATTCAAGTCGAAATGTAGTCGAATTTAAAGTCATACGTGTTACTCAGTTTCTACCTAATTTTGTTGTAGACTTGAAATCGAAAGTCAGTCGAATTCAGCGTTTCCAACTTTTGAGAACGGTTATCGTAACTTTTTTAAATTAAAAAATTAAAATCTACCATATTCTAACCCTAATTACCTACCATGTACCAAAATTTTCGTTAAAAATGCATAAAAATGTTCCACAATCAACTTTTTTTCCCCCTGCAAAACACTTAACTCTCATTTCGTATTGTTATCACAGATTCCTATTTGAAAATTCCATTGAACATAGATGAAAGATAGGAGAACACAATTGAAATTCTGCAGGTCAAATGGTAGATGACGTCAGTCGAATTATTCTCACTGTCAATCATGGGAGTCTGTGTGTGACAGTGCAATGCAGTTGACAAAATAATTTATTTATTTTTATTTTTAAGGTTAGCCCAATTAGAAGACAATTTAAAATGGTTCTATAACAAGGTCTTTATAATAGGTAAGTGAATTCACCCCTCCCTAACTCCCCCTTCGGCCAGTCCGGGGATAGTTCTCCGTAATTTCTCTGCATTCGTCCCTATCGCTAGCCAGGTACATCCATTGGGGCCCCACGTTTTGCATCAGTTCGTCAGCTCATTTCCTGACTGGTCTGCTTCTTCCCCTCCCGCCTTGGTATGGGTCCCATGTTGTCAGAATCTTGTTCCAATTAAGTTTCAATTCTCTTACAACATGGCTAGCCCGGATATTTTTGGCTTTAGTACTATTAACTATTTGTATTTCGTCTATTTTGATGTGATCTCTTAGTTTCATTTGGAGAATGCTCTTCAACATTGAGTTCTGGGTCGTCTGAATCTTTCTTTTCTGGATTTTGGTGGTGACCCAGTTGTAGGCCCGCTAGGTCCGGACAGAGAGAATAGTACTTTCCCAAACTCTTATTTTGGTGTTTAATTTCATTTTACTCTTCAGTATTTTTCTTTACGACCAGAATGCTTTCCAGGCATTCGCCCTACAGATCTTCAACTCTTTTTCTGTTTTATTTTTAGTTGATAAAATGTGTCCTAAATACTGGCAACCTCTCCTATTATGCACTGGATATACATCGGTGCAATACGCCCCAGAATCACATATGCGGCCATTATGAGGTGAGGCCGGGTCCCCCTGGCCAAAGTCAGAGAGGAACGAGACCATCTGCAAAGACTCGCGTGCGTGATGACAACGAGAGTAATGAGAACGGCGCCGACTAAGGCACTGGAAAGGCTCCCAATCTTGCCACCACTTCACACTGTTATAGAAGCAGCTGCGATAATGACGGCTGCAATGCTTTGGGATGCCGAAGGATAGAACCGCGATGGAACACTTCTTTGACAAGCCGTACCGTACACTGATACCCACACGGGAGGCTTGGGAAAAGAGGTGGCCAAGTATTCTAGGAAAAGAGGAGAATGTGTGGTTTGTGGGTTTGGTTCAGTCCGACGCGGATGATTCGGCGCGTAGAATAAAACTTGGCGCAATATTAATTTGGCGCAAAATAAGTTGAAGATAGACGCACAATTGGAGGATTTGATGAACTATTTTGAGGATACGTTCCTTGGGCGACCTCTCAGGACAGGAAGAAAAAACCCATGATTTCGTATTCCGTGGTGGAATGTTTACCAAAGAACTCTAGATAACGATCCGCGTACCAATAACTGTACCGAAACCGGAAATCGGCTTTTGCAGGTCGAATTTGGTTTCTCGCATCCTACTCGGGTACAGAAGACGCGGGGTGTACACTATATACACCTGGAGAGTGCTACGGGCGCAACCCCTTCTAAAACAGAAGAAGCACGTTGACCGCGAGGAATGAATAAAAAAAATTGTTGTACACTACGATAGCAGAGGGACTATGGAATACCTGCGAAAGATGGCGCATAATTTGTAGGAATGTATTGTCGAAAATAAGGGGGGGGGGGGAGACATGATTTTAACATATTAATTTAGTTTATAATAAACCTTTCTTTTGAAATGTATTTTTTAGAGAAATTTTTTTGCGCCGAATGAAATGTGCACACAATTTTTCTGCGCCCAGGGGTGCCTGTGCGGAATCCGCTGTGCCCAATTGTCGGCGCCCAATTAAACGGCACCCGTGGTTTATAGATGCCTCTAACAATGACCAAAGTGTAGGAATTGGAATCACGAATGCAAGAGGCGTTGATAACTGTTCAGTGGCACTGGGCGAGGACGTCACCATCCTCCAAGCAGAGGTAATGGCGATCATGGTGGCTATTGACAGAAGCCAGTAGACGGGCCTTGTTAATAAGCAGATCTATATCTGTACAGACAGTCAATTAGCTATTAAGGCACTATCGTCACCCCAAACTACATCCCTGGTGGTGGCGGAGTGTGTCAACGAATTATACACCCTTGCTCAGGAGAACCATGTCGCCATACTATGGACACCGGGACACTACGGCATAAAAGGGAACATGATCGCTGGCGAGCTAGCAAAGGAGGGCATAAAAAAGGAACTGGCAATACCCAGGCCGTGTCTTCCTGTAGCATACAGCGTCATAAAATCCAAAGTTAAGGCTTGGATAAGTAAGCAAACAGAAATGCACTGGCGGTGGGCCAGTGGCATGAAAGTCAGCAAAACACTGATAGGGGACGCCCCAAGTAAGTATGCTAAGTCCCCACTGGGGCTTGACAGAAAACATGCAAGGCTCATGGTCGGATTACTAACCGGTCATGGGGCCGGAAAACAGATGTGGTATAAAACAGAAGTGGTGAAAAGCGACTCCTGTAGGTAGGTACATGTACTGTTGAGAAGAGGAAGAAACCTGGATCCACATCATATGTCAATGTCCAGCAATAGCCGGGACAAGATGCGCAGCACTGGGACTGGAATATCCAGCACCTAGGGACGTCAAAGGGATAGAACTGAGTAAAATTCTCATTTTGGCTGTAAAAGTGGGGCTGCTGAGCTGATCCTTAACAGCAACCTGAGGAAACGTGCAATGAACTACGAAGCCTGAGCACTCGGCGCACGCAGCCCCACCTCACACAAATGTAATGCAGGGTATCTCTTTTAGGCAACGTACCCTGACAATATGTGGATATGTTTACACACTCTTACTTTTGTAGGGGCTGAATTATGGTCAAATTTTGAAAAATTTTCTATCTTTGAAAATTTATTTTCTTCTCACGACTGGAGATAGAAAGAAGAATGGTACCAGTAGGTAATAGTAGAAGGCAGTGGTGGTAACCACAGAAAAAAATGGTCGGAATCGGTTCAACAGGGTGTTCATATAATCAATTTTAGTACAAATTAGATCGGAAAATTTTCACATTTTTTCAACTGCCCGTGACACTTGCCATTTTAAGCTACTGTTTTTTTATTTGAAATTGATTGTACATTGAATTTCCCATAAAAAATGTCATCGGCGATTTTCTTGTATCGGGCGAAACTTCGAATCCAGCCAGCTTCTGGAGATTCGGAAAATGAGAACTACTCCGCTACATCCGCAATCCGACGGCATGGTTGAACGATTCAACCGGACGCTCAAGGAATACCTGGCCAATGTTGTTGCAGAGTACCAAAGAGACTGGGACCAACGCATCCTGTTGTTTCTGTTGGCTTTCAGATCAGCCGTCCATGAGAGTACACAGCACATTCCCGAAAAGGTCGTTTTTGGCCGGGAGTTACGATTACCATGCGATCTGGAGTTTGAGGGAAAAGCTCGACTCTACTCATCGCATGCTCCGAAACCACTTGCGAATTGTCAGCGACTGGATGAAGACTCGATGTGACATCAAAGCCAACAAGGTAGGCTTCCAGGCTGAGGACCGTGTCTGGTTTTACAATCCGCAACGGAAGAGAGGAAGAAACGCAAAGCTATAGAGTCATTGGGAAGGGCCATACATAGTGCTCAAGCGGATCAACGATGTTTGTGTATCGGATTCGGAAGCTTGGTGGTGGACGAGCCAAAGTTGTGTACCTTGAGTACCTTGACCGACTGGCAGTCTGGCATGGTGACCATGAAGAAGATCTAAAGCCTGGAAGGAGCAGTATGGCGAATGCTCCCGAACATTCGAGATGAGTGAAGAACAATCAACACATTTTGAGCAACAGAATAAAATATTGATAATGAGAGCGATCGCTGGCCCTCGCCGTACACAGTCTAGTTTTGTATGCGATAAATTGTGCGTTTTCAAAGCGATTTAGCTACTGTCTTGTGTTGTGCTGTATTAGTGTTGAATTAAAGTCGTTATTCCGTGTTTTCATCCGTTTTCTAGTGCGAATTCCATTATAATATGTATGAGTAATTTTGTACTAAGCGAAATTTATTATATGAAAATCAGGTTCAACCACTTTCCATGATCATTAATTTTTTCCTGTGTGGTTACCACAACTGTCATATTGCACATCCATCCTATTGGTCTGCGCCACAGTTCTGGGTATATGGCCTGCATGTTACCAAAACCGAATTTAGCGACCTTTGGAACCAATTATTGGCTACCCATATTAAATTTTACAAAATACTACAACCCCTCCCCCTCATTGTATGGGTTTCAATTTCAAATATGTGGTAAATAGATGAAAGGAGAGAGAGGTGAATAAGCCACATACATGATACAGCTCCGTGAAGTCGTAAAGCTGAAGAAGATGATTATTATCTTCATAAGGTCCGTGCGTCTGTGTGTTAAAAAGTAATAATTCTTAACGAGGATATTTTGAACTTCATTTTGAGCAGTTCTAATCCAGATACAAGAAAATCGCCGAGGACCTTTCTATGGGAAATTTAATGTACAATAAATTAATTATAAAAAACAGTAGCTTAAGAGGGCAACTTTCACAGGAAACTGAAAAAATGTATATGAACACTGTTGAACCGATTTCGACCATTGTTTTCTGTAGTTGCCACCACTACCTTCTACTATTACCTCCTGGTACCAGTTTTCTGTTCATCTTCAGTCGTGAGAAGAAAAAAAAAAGATTCAAAGATACAAAACTTTTCAAAATTTGACGATAGCTCCGCCCCTTCAAAAAGTAAGAGTACGCAAACATATTTACATATTGGCGGGGTAGGTTGCCTACTTACCAGATGGAAGGGGGGTCATTGCGAAAGAGACACCTTGAATGGTTACCAACTTTCCCAAGTGTTCTACATTGAAAAACGAGCTTTACCATCAGTTCTATTGGGACACCCTATGTATATTAGCGACATTTGAAAAAAGACCACGCAAACGCTGAACACTCTACTAAAGTAGTGTCGTGTATCGCTCGACAATCTAACAAACAATTTTCAGTATATTGCCACACTGTCGGTGATTATTTTATTCGGCATCGACTGTCGCATTTTTCTACACTTCTTCAAAATGAAGTCGCATGACTCGAAAACGAGTCGGGGAAAAAACAGCTGAAAACTTATCCGAAATAGAAAAATCTAAAAATGCGAGTTCGAGGGGGGAAAACGCGTCGTCTCGCACACATATCGAAATACTTTCGCAGGCTTTTAGAGCGCGAGCTAAATCGTCGGAAGATTTATGAACGTTGAATCATCATCGCATGCTTTAGTAAAAGTTCAAAGTTGTATTAACGATGAAATATTGTTATATAGAACTTCGAACCATCGGTATAACACGAAATGACAAAACTTTTAAGTCGAGCGTGAAAGTTGTTGCCTAATGTTTTGTCGTATTGTGCCGGCGTTTTCGAAGAAGGCGAACCGAAACTATTTCATATTATATATAGCCAAGTGCCAACAACGGCAGAGGACGACGTGTAAACACTTCGTAAACTGCGATGTCATATAGCCAACTTTTCGAATTGTCTTTTAATGCTTATCAAATCTAGCCAATGTTTTTCTTACTTGGAGACGTCGAAAGACCGAGAGATCGGCGCTCAATATTTTACACATTACCCTACGTTTCGTCCCCACTGGAGCCCCGCTCAAATTGTGTACATATTCGTGTTAATGACTCGGAACCGAGCCCGGGAGACCGTAACTGCGGCTGAAATATTGTTTCATTGCGAACGGCCCCGAAATGCAATAATTGAAACCTTTCGTTAGCGCGCCCCAAACTGTTCGTTATTTTTCCTAACATAAAATACACGCCGAAAACGGTTGTTCGATTTATTTGCCGGACTCGCAGACGTGCTAGCGGCTCGTTAGTCCCGGAGAGGCCGTAGAATCGAATCTGCGTCGATCCGATAAACAATTTTTTTTTCTCCGTCGTACTTGAATTATGACGCGGCCTCGGCCGGGGCGCCGCTCTCGAGCTGGCAAAAGACAAAGATGTATACGTCTCGGAGAAGACTCACTCGGCACCCGTGTCTCGTGTCTTATTGCAGATGATTATAATTTGCTGACGCGCTCTGGAAACTTTCTCGCTGTCGCCAATTTTCGCCCATTTTTACTTCCCTTTTTCCCAACAGCGGGCGCGTGAAAAGGCGAAGAAAGTTTCGTCCCCGAAAATACTACGCAAAATGCAGAACGCCCGGACTCGGCGACGAAAATGAACATTAATATTCATTAATACGTGTAAAAACCTGCGAAAACTTAGCTCATGAATCAAGCCGCCAGAGGAGACAAAAGAACGACACGCAAAAAACTAAAAAGTTTTAAATCTTATTATCTGACTACGTTGTCACAGCTGTTGGTACGGAGCATTGGTGAAAATTAGTGCATTTTGTCGTAAATACATGAAATTCCAGTATGTTGGTGCCACAAAAACTAGTGTGGCGAATAATCCCGAACGATTGAGATAAGCGAAGAAAGATCGACACGTTTCGAGCAGCAGAATAGAAGTTCGATAATGAGAGCGATGAGTTTCGCCGATAAAACCGGGATATATAAAGGCCGCTGGCCGTCGCCGTATAGTCTAGTTTATATGCGATAAATTGTGCGTTCTTGAAGCGAATGAGCTACTGTTTGTGTTTTGTGTGGAATAAACTTGTTAGTACGTGTTTTCGTGCGTTTTTCGGTGCAAATTTCGTTACATGGGTTTGTATAACCCCAAAGCCTATGTAAAAATGAATAGTAGGGGAGAAATTCATAGTGGAGAGGGGTGTACGTCAGAGAGATCCCCTATCCCCTACCTTATGCAATAGGGTAGTTCAGGAAATTTTCAAACAATTACACTGGGGGAATAAATAAGGGTATCAAAATTGACGGAAAATTCCTAAACAATGTGAGGTTTGTGAATGATGTAGAAAAAGTGACGAGTTGGAAGGGATGGGCAACAAATTTATAAAGCAAGTAAGAAGACAGGTTTGGAAATAAATATACCTAAAACAAATATATTACGTCAAATGCACCCAAACAGATAATCACTATAGACAGAAAGGAAATCAACTGGACAAGTGAGGTGGTGTATTTGAGACCGGTGATAACGTTTGAAGATCGCAAGGGGAAGGAAAGTTCCTCAAGGATTAAACAAGTGAATCCTAATGTCAGAAACTGCTGGTTGGACACTAAGGCCCTCTTCTTGTGACATGTTACACATATAGAACGACAAACACACGATTCGTCTATCTGTCAAAGCAAAATCAGTGTTGCCATGCCAAGTTTATAAACATTAAAATGTAGAGGAAAGAAAAGTTTTGAACAAAACTAGCAAAAAATATATTATATACAAGGAATTCGTTATTTTTATTCACGAAGTTTTGCCGAAGGGGCTCCCCGGTGAGCGTTAAGGATTGTTCAGCACCCTAAGCCTAATGTCAAATGTAGGAAAAATTCTCACGAAGGTCCTCAAAGAAAGAGTATAAACCTAACTGGATATAGCCCAGGATACAGAATAGGTAGGTTTTAAGGAATCGCTCCACAGTAGACTACATGCTTATTCTGAACCAAATAGGCAATGGAGAAAGCAAAATAATATAATTTCAAGGTATACTATTATTCACGGCCTTCGACAAGGTACAAGCCCGGAGCCAGGATTTTTTCGTCAGGTAGGCCATATTTAGGCCATATTTAGGCCATATAATTTTTAATTAAGCCACATGGCAGAAGAAGGTACCACTGTGCATTGTTCGATAGAGAATAGACCATGAGTTATTCGCGAGAAGACATCTCACCAGGAGCGCTAGTGTTCAGGACAAAAATATGATCGAATGTGTGGCGCTTATGGGAGAATTTCGTAAAATTTAGAATATCTCGATAAATATTGATTTCTTTTGAAAATTGAAAAGAACTCAATTTGTTCCCCAGTAAATTTCGGATATAATACGCTCACATCAAGACGCGTTCATGGAAATCACAGTCAATATTCAGTCATTTACTCCCTCAAATTCGACTTAACACTGTACTTTTCATACGCCCTTATCCGCGTCAGGACACGAAGGTTCGTTGCAGATGAAAAAATTTGAATACTGGACGAAAATATGATCCATACTGATAAGGGCGTATGAAAAGTACAGTGTCAAGTCGAATTTGAGAGAGTAAACTACTGAATATTGACTGTGATTTCCATGAACGGGTTATATTCGAAATTTACTGGAGAACAAATTTAGTCCTCTTCAATTTTCAAAAAAAAATTAATATTTATCGAGATATTCTAGATTTTACGAAATTCTCCCATAAGCGCAATACATTTGATCATATTTTCGTCCAGTTTCCTAATATTGCCACCTAAGCGCACCCTTCATGTCCTATCACGAATAGAATAAGAACTTTTCCCCTGATTGCAACCTACATAGCGACTTGGTTCTCTCTTCCTTTAGTAGAATCTTGATTTTTTTATTCATTCATGAATGCGAAACATGCAGAACTCAGAACTATGGTTACAGACCACGTATTTTTTCATTATTCTAAGCAGATAGACCATAGGGTAGGCCGAGACATTTTGGAGATAGGCCCGGCCTACTCGGCCTACCCTTTGGCTCCGAGCCTGACAAGGTAAGACACAGGTTCCTATTGGATGCCTTAAAAAACCAGGGAACAAATGGAAAATACATCAGAGTAATAGAAAACATGAAAGCGGAACTGGTCCGGCGGTTGGAAACCTTCCTCAGAGGTGAAGGTAAGGACCTACAAACTTTGGTTTTTGATGTAGAACCAAAACTGGAAGACGAGGGGGCAACAACGGCTGCTGCTCTCCAGTACATTATGAACATGCGGAGTGACCAATCAAAGAGGATGGAAGAACAGTTGAAGAAGATGGACGACATAAAGACGGATCAGGCTCAACAGTCCACAGAAATGGAAGAACTAAAGCCGTTCAGCTCAAGAAAGAAGACCTGATTGATCTAAAAGTGGACATTGTCAAGGAAGTTGATGAGAAGATCGAACCAATCTCTCAACGGGTTGCTGTACTAGAAAGAGAATTGTAGGCACTTTGAACTGGCTGTACCACGTCAATAGCAGAACCTCCAGGTAGCCAACAGCCTACCCAGGTGGAAACAGCCGCTGGTGTATTGTCAGTGGAGGCTTCAGACAGCCAGCTACGCCAACTGCTTCCAGCTTCAAGTGGTAGTGGCTCGGCAAAGGTGAAACCGCCAATTTTCGATAGTCAGCATTCCTGGGAGACCTACCTTATCCAGTTTGAGACAGCGGCTGTCAGTTATAAAGCGAGGAAGGCTTCAGTATTGATTGTCAACCTACGAGGAGCCACAATGGACATACTGAAGATGGTTCCAACTGAGGACTAGAGGAATTTCCAGAAGCTGGTGGAAGTCTCGAAACGCCAATATGGGCAAGCCCATATGAAGCAATTATGGAAACAGGAACTGAATATTCGGTCACAGAGTCAACAAGGAGAATTGCTTCAAGCCTTTGAAGCGGAAATAGTTCGCCTCGCCTACCACAACGTCCTCGGAAGAATTCAGAGAGGAAATGGCGGCTTTGGCATTTATTGATGGACTCAAGGACAAACATATTCAGATGTTGGCGAGAGTCAGCATCTACCAAAACTCTCGGTCTGCTTTAGTACAAGCCCTAGAGCTGGAAGCTGTACACGGGAAAGCTCCAGAAAGAAAGCCACAGTTTGACTGGCCCAGGCCTGTGAAACAGAAGAGGAACTGGCAGGCTTGAAGAAAGTTGTGGAAGCAGTAGTGGAGCAGGTGATTGAGGTAAAGAAACAACCAAACACCGAATGTCCACACCGGATCAGGAAACTGTGATGCCTCCAGTGCGGTGAACTGGGGCATATTTGTGTTGACTGCCCCCAGAACTAGAAGACCACTGAACCAAAACAGTTAAACTAGGAGGCCGGGGTATTGCAGGCCGATTGTCTTTGGTAGTTTCCAACAGGCCCATACAATCATCACTATTAAGAGAACATTACAACGTGATGCCTCAAGCAACTATGTAAATTTGGAAGCAATCCCGAGCAACTTGTTGTCAGATTGTATTTTGTCCATCGCTGCCCTGAAAAATCTCAAACAGAGTCATTGGGAAGAGCCGTACATCATACTCAAGTGGATCAACAATGTTGTATACTGGATTTGGAAGCTTAATGGTGGACGAGCCAAAGTTGTGCACTTTAATCATTTGGTAGTCTGGCATGCAGGTAATGCTTTGGTAAACATATCTGCTTATCTGCTGTCTTTACTGATCCACTGGATGGTTACAGTATCTGCTAAAACTCTAAATTTCAAGAAATGAAAACATAGTTTGCCTACATGTTTCAGCAATTTTGTTTCCAATGATCTTGTAAGCCCGCAATAAGTACAATTACCTTCGTATATTATTATTACCTATCATCGAGTGAACTCTAAATAAAAATTTGACTAGCTCTTTGATTTACACAAGTTGCCAACAAACAAAGCAACTGGACTGACTGGACGGATTGACTGACTGACTGACTGACTAAGATTAATTCGCCTGCGAGTTCAGTTCAAATCACGTTTTTCTTATTCTTGTGACTCATTTTCCTCTCTAGGGTCAGTAACTGGTAGCCGAGCATATTGCAATCACTTTTTTTCTTTCTTCTCATTTCTTTTTCAGTCTGAGTTACAATTCAGTTCAGTGGCGCTTTATTTCTGAGAATTCAATTACTTAGATGAAGACAATAACAATAATTATAAGCAACACTTTCAATTTATATTAGAGGGTCGGTAACGAGCCTCATGCAGTTACTTTTTTTCCTTCTTCTTCCTCGGTAGTGCTCATTGATCTCGACCTTCATTATTGTGCAAATATCATTTTCAACATACAGAGCCAAGGAGATGTAATTTTTTATGTTTTATTTAGGATCTTACGACAATTAAGAGTATTGTGCGTACCCTACTTTCCTATGGAAGGAAGTATTTCCTCAAGGAAAGTGAAGACATTAACTCGATTTAGAAGAGGTAAGTGTGTTTTTTGTTAATGTATGAAATGGGTTCTCAGTATAATTAGCTTAGAATTTGTTCAAATGGAACGAAGTACATATTTGTACAATTTTCTCTGGTACTCTTATTAGTACATTTTTCTAAGGAATAATGCTATGTGGATTATATCTCATAAATATGGTAAAAGTATTAATGGTAATTTTGGTATTCTGTTTCAGGTTTTGAGAGATGACGCCTAGCATTGTAGTTGTCTTCACCTGAAGCCGAAACGAGGACATTACTCTCTGTGAAGATGATGGGAATGTGTGACGAGGTAAGTGAACAATTAATTAGTTAACAAGTATAGGGTAAAGCCTTACTATATGATGCACAGAGAGTTTGTAAATGTAGACCAGAACGCCAGATGCAGAACCGTATATATTACAAGAAGCATTGAGGAGAAATACTACAACAAAGACTACAAATTCATTATAAGCAACAAGCGAATTAAAATGATAATGAAGATATTTATCCTGAGGCTGTATAAGTTGCAATAGATTGTTTTTCTATTTTTTGATCATTCTATATATGCCAATGCTGAAGTACATGGTTATGACCACAAATGTACTTCCAATGTTCTCAAAACTGGATGCCAGTTAACAAATGTTGATAGTATTGGTGATAATCTTGGTTATTATTATTATTATTATTATTATTATTATTATTATTATAAGTGTGTATTGATGGACTGTAAAGGATACATTTACATCATACATACTATCGCGCAAGAAAAACATGAAAACTGCTCTCTCCTCCGAGTCGGCCGTAGTTTACGCTAGGGCGTTAATATTATTTGGATTTTCGTTGACTAAAACATTTTCTTTTGAGCCTCCTGGTCTCGTGACGAGTGCTGTAGAGATTCACTGCAATCAGGTTGCCGTGGCAGTTGATGCGTTCTTTGCAACGAGATGCTATATGATTTTGATTAGTTCTTCAAAGGAGGGAATCGCCAGACCCCTCCTGATGTCACAGTTGCGTTTGAACCAGTATGCGCCCACCATGGTTCAAAGGGCTTTGTGTTTGGTGCGGATGAGTTTTTGCAGGTTGGAATTGGTGGCGACGCCCCAGATCACGAGGCCATTGGTCCATGTAGTACCCTTCTGGTTTCAAGATTGACTGGGGAATTTCGGCTGAGAATCTGGTATAAGCTGCGGAGTTTCCGTTTACTAGGGCTTTTTTGTTCAATATATGCTCGCTCGAATTGAGTTTTGAGTCCAACGTGATTCCAAGGTACTTGGTTGAGTGGTGATGTGGAATTACATCATTGCCAAGCTGGACTGGGAGAAAATGTACTTTGTGTTGAGTGTAAACGGGACGTGTTTTGATTTTGTGGCATTGATCTTGACTCGCCATGTGTGCGTCCAGTCACTGAAAGTGTTCAAATTACGTTGCAGCTTACTGTGGGCTTCAATAAAGGTGTTGGCAGTGGAGAGGATGGCAGTATTGTCCGCGAACATAGCCATTGTACTGGGAGCATCAGCAGCATACAGGAGGTAAAGCATTGGTGATAGCACGCTGCCTTGCGGAACCCCGGCCTGGATGGGGTGCCAAGGGGATAGCTCACCATTGTGATATACACGGATAATTTCTCGGTATTTGTCCCAATCAGTGTTGGCTGAGGTAAGGCCGAGTCTCTTAGGCTTGCTAGAGGTGGAGTCAAAGAGTGTGAGGGGAACTGGAAGATGGTCGGAGCTAAGGTATTTGAGGGTGACGACTTCGAGAAGTCCGAGACATCAGACTTCTTGCGCGGATTTGACGGTCAATGAGTTGGTGAGCATGTGGATAAGATGTTTGCATTCAGGCCTTGGATGGCTGTGAGAAGTTCTCGTCCTCGGGGTGGTAAGACGCGACGCCCAACAGGTGTGTTTGGCGTTGAAGTCACCGGAATTGATAGAAGAAGGGCCGGCTGAGATGAGAACTGAGTGGAATATCGATGAGTCGGGTTCGTGGTTCGGTGAACAGTAGATTGCCGCCAGTGAAACATTCTTTGATGAGAGTCTGGCTTGAACCATGGACATCTAAATGCCAACTGTTGCAGATGGCTGGAGCTTATGGTGGGTAATTGAGGATTTGATGACCATAGCCGCTCTTCCACAGGCTCGGTCGCTAGGTTGTGGAGTAGAGTATATACTGTAGCCACAAAATCGAACTGTTTGACTGGAGCGAAGGTGGGTTTCGCATATCAACTCAATATCAACGTTGTTGGTGATGAGGAAATTCTCGAATTCGTCACGGTGCTGTAGGACGTTGTTTGCATTCCACGTTATGATTTTTGTGGGAGGGCTCATTTTGATTTTTTGCACGTCGCAAGTTGAGAGAGGGTTATCACTGGCATAGCCGCTGATTTGGTAGACGAGTACCGATTGATGTTTTCTAGTTTACCAAGACGAAAGGTTACCTCCAAGCGGAAGGAGTTAAAATTGGAAGCGAGAGCAGTAAGGCTAGTAGCGATTTTCTCAATATGACTTTGAAGGTCGATGCCTGGAGTTGCCGGTTGCGTAAACGGCTGAGATGAAGGTTGGTTTGTGGTCGGTGGAGCCGCAGTTGAAGTTGGTGGCTGAGGAGCTGTGTTACCTGATTTGGCAGCAGTCGCGAAGGATACATTTTTGAGGGTTGCGTTAAGGTCACGCAATCTGTCGACAGCCTTCACTGGCTTGGGGAAGCGGCGCTCATAGGCAGCAGTATAAGCAG
Source organism: Acanthococcus lagerstroemiae (assembly GCA_031841125.1). Classification (NCBI taxonomy): domain Eukaryota; kingdom Metazoa; phylum Arthropoda; class Insecta; order Hemiptera; family Eriococcidae; genus Acanthococcus; species Acanthococcus lagerstroemiae. The sequence goes on along the minus strand of CM063113.1, from coordinate 16,953,868 downwards.
GGCAGCCCCGGTAGTTTGCTGTGTGCTCTCCAGAGCAGTTTGCGCATTTTGGTTTCCGCTCGATTGGAATCGGGAATTTTTTTGATGAGTGAGAGCCTGCACACTTTACACAGCGTTCTTTTGGTGCACAGAAGTTCTAGGTGTGACTAACTGCTGACAACGTAGGCACTGAGGAATGATATCTCTTTTGGCATTAGGAGGTTCCATGTGTACGCGCTGATAATTGATGTATCGAATCGAGTAGACTTCCTGGATATTTGGTTGATTTTTCAGATCAACGTAGAATAACGGCACTGGAACCGAAGTTTTTTGGTGGTTGGTTGGATCAGTAGCCTTTTTCACAGTGGTGTTTGTAATACAGGCGACCACATGACCGTGGGCAGGTAGGTTGTCGGCAATGGTTTTTGTCTCGGTTTGTGGGTGGAGACCACGAATGACAACTCGGAAGAGCTTTTCATTGCGTAACTGATGAGTGAAGAATTCGACATTGTTTTTGATCTAAGTATCTCTTTCCTGCCAGTAGGCGTTTTCATTTTCGGTGTGGATTTTGACGGAGTTGTCACTGAGGGTTGTGAAGGTTGGTTTCTGATTTGGCATGCCCAGGACCAATCCGGTCATTATTTCTCTGGCTTTGTTGGATTTGATTACCAGAGGTGGTGGCTTGTAGGCAGGCGCTGTGATCGAGTCAGGGTCAGCACTTGGTTATGCCTATTCAAATTGTAAACTGTATTTGAATCGAAATAAAATTCCTTATTATTGTCTTCAGCATATAAAGCAATATAAGTTCTTAAGATATCATCTGAATTGTTTGGAATTGATTGTAGAGTACCTTCCTGTTGTTGATAGAGTACTAGTGCTGCGCGACTGCAGTCTGTAGCTTCGCAATTTGAAAATGTTGCCGACCCTCTTCGAGTAGCAAAGTTACTTGTTTATCCTTCGATCGGTCAGGCAGGACATCAGTTGAGTTATACTTTCGTTACAGTCAGTTACAGTTTATGCTTTAGCGCTTCTGATCCAGACTAGGCACTTCTCTCTCGCTAAATTCGATAAACCCACGCCCCGCCCTCAAAAGGACATAAGTACATATTGAATTTCATGAGAATTTTGAGCCCCGCCCCTCCCGAAGGCCACAACTTTGAATTCACAAGTAAACTATCTTTGAAATCGAATTTGGTAACCTTGAAACCTTCAAAGTCGATATCTCGATTCGGTGTTCGAGTCAGTGGAAAGTCAGTGGATGGTGTAAAGAGTTGTAATAAAAAATCATTTATCGTGCTAAAAAAGACAGAAACAGATTTTTATTTATTTAAACTTAATGAAAATAATTCACTTTCACCTAAAAATGAATTTAGAGGTCCCTGATCTGTAGACAAATTTTTTCACCAAATTTTGAATAGGTACGTCTTCATTACAGTATACGAAGCATATTTTTTAATGGACCTTGCAAATTTTCTATAAGAAATTCCTTGTCAAAGTTCAGCCCTATTGTAACAGATCCCTCAACATTTTATGATTCCAAAAAAATTTTAGCTAATGTGCTTTTACATCACCTAGAACAGATTTAACCCTGGAGTACAAAACATTTCCAAAATGAAAGAAAGAGTTCGACTGCTGCATGGAGGGACATTGCTACATGGGTATGTCGTCCAGGCGATCGCGTTGATGCGCATACTCGCATTAGAGCTCCATAAATCTGAGTATGCTAAGCCGCCATATTTTTCCTGACTTTTTCCGTTGACTAGCGAACGCATCGCGGGCAGCCTCGACCATCGCCCGCGAAGCGTTCGTTGGTCAACGGGAAAAGTCAGGACGAAAATGGCAGCTTTTAGCATACTCGGATTTATAGAGTTCTACTCACATTCCAGTGCCTTCTCTAGTCGTCCATTCTCGGTGTTGCTCGCCACTCTGTGTGTCGGCTGGTCGAAACGTGATGGAACGAATGACCGCGGAAAGAGGAATACACAACTACGTCACAATGGTAACGTTTTTCCGCGGAACGTTTTTTGCGGCATTTTCCTCTTTCGCGTGGCGAGCCGTTAGACGTATTCATGTGAAAACACAAATTTCTAAATTTGGTATCTCAGGGAAGGGGGAGACCAAGAGCATATTATGTTCCAGCCCGTGATAGTAAAATGGTACTCAAGTCTCACGAATAAAAGATCCTTTTTTACGGACGGCGTATAGATACGGTAATTATTTTTTCATTGAACTCATTTTTCCGAAGTGTAGCAGTGTAGCCAGATAATAGAACTTTATTATTTTTCGCAGGAGATCAAGGGAAAAAGATTTAAAGATCAAAGCTCGGACCAGCTGTGAAGAGAAAATAACTGATCACGATCAGCGTGGAGATATATAGGAACGGGTTCGGGAAAGATTTGCACCCCTATGGTTTCCTGATGTTGACGAGACTGCAAAATGTCAAAAATTCAGTGTTTTTTCCTATAAGGCCTGTGTTGAAGCGTTGCATTATATGGGCTCATTTTTAAACCTTCGTTATGGGAGGTTCTAAGATACATACAAAAAATTGCGACTGATTATTATTTTTTTTTTTTTGTAAAATTTAATGCAGAATAATTTTGCCATTTACGTCTGTATATGAATTTCCTAAGTCGTCAATTTCAAACATCGTACTCTGATTCGACACTGACTTGGATTCTGAAATCCGGATTTCACCTTAAAAAGGGCATAAATGACTCGAAGTAGAAAACCGATGAACAAGTAGGTGGCTATCGAAAGTGATATTTGACAAATTTGACTACCTATTTTTAGTCGGCATAGTGAACTATCATATGGTATGTCAAGATTTTTCATTACTTTCTTTCTGCTTGCATAAGAAATTACCGAGTCGGCATTTTTCAGAACGTCTTTGTTCGGTCTCGGTCATTTAGTCGGCATTTTGAACATCAGTCCGCAAAATATGGAAATCGATAAACTTTTTTTTTTACTCGGAAGGAATTCGGACATCAGTTGGCAAAATGTAAACATCATTGAGCTTTCTTTATTTTTATTTATTCGTTTCTTTTTGTGTGAATAAATAATTTTTTAAAGTGTATCGTATTTGGTACGCTTATTTAATAATATACTACATATTTATATTCTCCTAAACTTACTTAATATATCAATGTCCACCAGGTTCGTGGATTATTCCGCTGAACAAAATCACATGTTTAGGTTGATAATAAATGTGCATTATAAACGGTCGATTCAAGTAAAATTTTATGGGATACTTTGGCGGAGAAGAACCGCCTATGATGCGCACTTGCGATGCCGTGACTGCACTGGCGGTAGTTCCTATTTCGTTGACTTCGATCTCAGCTGCGTGATGCACATCAGAAACCTGAAGATTCGAAGAAGATAGCATATTGCTGAGATCAGCATGCCTGAAAATCGTGTTCAATCCGTGTGATTGCAAAGGTTCATTCATCGATTTCTTCCATGAAAACTTCATCCTAGGAATTCGGTAGTCGACTCCTTGGATTTCAGTCTTTTTCACAATGCCGTGAAGCTTATCAACATCATTAAGGTGGTCAGTGAGATTCTTAAGAGTTTGAGTCGGATGAGGCAGAATGATGAGCATGTGAAAATCTCCGCCTTGGTAAGGAAGCACAATGGCGTCGCTTTTCCATTCTGAACTGCTAACGTAACGTACCATTTTGTTGTTGTTCATCATCTGTACTTCTATGTCTCTTACTCCGGTGTTGAACTTTTCCCTAAACAAAACAACGAACATGATCAAAAATATTTCGTGTTTCGAGTAAAAAGCGTTTTGGAGTTTATTGACTCATGTATGCTCTTTCCGCTGTATAATTTCTTATATTGGGATTTCCCTTATTGAAAATTGACCTACGCTTCAACCTAGCTCCATAAACGTGATACTAATTTAGTCTAGACAAACAGACGAGTCAGAAGAACTCCATCTCTGTTGGACTAGACAGCTATGAACGAGCTGTTCGAATTCTGTAGTGGGGATCGGATTAATGACAAATTGGCGGTCTTGTCGGTGATCATAGCGCATGTCATGAACCTGCTTCATCAACCCCGATTTTGATATGGATATGTCTGATGGCTTGGCATGCGGAAAAAAATTGCAGAAAACGTTACCACCGTGATGTAATTGCGTATTCCTCTTTATGCAATTATTCGTTCCATCATATGTTTCGACCAGCTAACGCGGAGAATGCCGAGCGATGCCGGAAACGGACGACTAGAGAAAGTATTGGAACGTGAGTAGGCGCGTCAATACAGTCACTTAGACGACATAATCCATGTAACAATATCTTCCGCGCAGCGGTTGGACTCCTTCTTTCTTTTTGTGGCATATTCTGTATCTATGACTTATAACCAGTCGGATGAAACTCTCGTATTCAGATTTGATTTGCTGATAACTATCTTCATTTCCAGAAATGAGGCTCCTTCAGTGTCTCCGTCCAACTGAATTTCGTATGCGGCGCTTTGTAATCCAACACCTTATAACTTTAGGCGAGTAAAAATCCGAGCAAGTATTCGAAGTCACATCGCTGAAGTAGAAGGGGATAGAAGGCGTTGGCGGTTTTTACATAGGATAAGTCAACTTTTAATCAGGGTATTGGCGGAATTTGAGTTGGTTTGCCTCATTACTGAGCGGCTGAGAAGCATTGTGAAAACCATTTCAAACTCATCACCGAGAATAGCACAGCGCCAGCTGTAATGTGTTAGAATTCTTTTTCTGGTTACACATCATCTCTACGTGAGTTTCTTTGACTCAGCTGTTGAACTTATCGCTAGATAAAATAGTCACCGAATCAGTCTATGACACTAATCTATTTCTACGGTGAACTATATTGTCAGAAGATAGTAGATCTCGTCTATTGTGATTTTCTTAAGCTCTAGCGCCAGTGTTAACGGGTTTTTAAACATTAGTAAGTAGCTAGATACTCACGGTCTCGTCAGAGCTCCCGGAAAACTGTCAAGCCATTTTCCACTGAAATACAAGGAGCTCGCTAGTACAATTCTAGTGTCCAAATCCAGAGGTTCTGTGAACAGTTTGGGAATACGACCTTTCGTTTTTTCGGAAACCCATCTAATGAGAATAAGAGGAAAAAGATTGCGTGAATTCCTTGAAACCAATTTGAAATCGATGTAAAACCGACCAAAAAGGCATGCCGTCGTGGTTGTAGAGTGGTTGTCACCATCATTAGGATGGTCCAGAAAGGAACAGGTAATTCTCAAATTTGATGATGGCCCTAACTAAAAAGCAGATGCAGTTTCAAATAGAGAGATGTGCGTGAAATTTTATTGAAAATATCAATCACTCATTTGAAGAAGATTTAATACTGTCTTCGACTATTCTAGGCTCACTTTCACACTCTTCAAAACTTGCATATAATTCTTCAAGACTTGTTTGAGCTTTTCCAGCCCTTGTTTAAGAATTCTCAATACTCGTGTAGATATGTTTAAAACTTTTCGATACATTGCTGGGTTTGATCAAGACTACTCCGGGTCTGATTTAAATTTCTTCAGACTTTTCCAGCTTAGTTGGAGGTTCATTAAGACTTCCGTTTGCAGACCCGTAGCCAGAGTTTATGAGTGGGTGGGGCTCCACGACCTTTTTTTTTGGGGGGGGGGGCGAGGCCGAAATTCTTTAACAAGCAAATAGACAAGTGATCTTTACCTAGGGGAGCTCAAGATACCTTTAGAAGGGGCTCAGCCCTATTTGACTCGCTAACATAATTTTAAGACTGTTTCACATCTATTCAAGGCGATTTCAAACATGCTTAAGATGTTTTCAGAAGTACACTGGGAAGTTTAAATGTAAAACAGTTTGGAGCTGTCCAAATTCCTTCCAAATTAACTTGAGACTCTTCAAGACTTTTCTAAAGCTCATCCAGACATATTTCAGAGTCTTTAAGACTCTTTCAGGCTTCTTTAAGATTTTCTTTACAGCTTTTTCGAACTCGTACGAGACTATTTCAGGCTTTAAAAAGACTTTTTGTGAAAACTAGGGCTAGGATTTTTATGCGCTAAAAAATGTCAAAATATGCAAAAATATACGCTATAAGCCCGCACCCTCGTGGGTATCGAAATGTAGGGTTTTCGAAGTACTACAATAAGAGCCATTCGTTTTAACGGAAATTTCATTAAATCATCAAAAACACAAAGAGTTTTTTCATTTCCAAATAATCGCAATTGCAGTTTGCAGCTGCGCAGTTTAAAGCCTTGAATAAGCTTTTATGTAGGAAAAAAAGACCTTGAATGTGACTACCGATAGGCTTTTTTTTTCTTGTTTCTAATTTTCTAGTCTTCAGCCGACCTTCTTCCAGCAGCTTACAGCAAAGAGCAAGCACCCTGTAACTTGTTTTTTCTTTTCTTTCCCCCCCCCAGAAAATCGTGAAAATGGTGGAAATTTTGTCAATAGAAGTGATTTTTGGCCAGTTTTTGAGAAAATATGCGCTAACAATCTCAAATATGCGGTATTCGGCTATTTTTCGGCGAAAATATGCATTTTTATGCATTTATGGCCTAAATATGCAAAAATATGCACTATAAAGTTTTGCATACGGATTCAGAATTTCATGATTCGCAAAGATAATGTGGATATGCGCTATCTAGTATACGAGAACAAATATGCATTTACATAAAAATCCTAGCCTTAGTGATAACTATACACTGATACAATGTTCTATAAGACTCATCCCTAAGATTCATTTGAGATTTTTACATCTCTATTCATGGCATTTTTTGAGACTTGTCTTAACACTAAAACGTTAAAAATTCCCAATGAGGCTGTTAGTGAGAACACGGCCTATGTACGCTCGGTGTTGGTGCGCCCGAAATACAACTTCAATCTCCGCCACGGAGTTGGTTGCATACTTTCAATCTTGAAGGGGCAATTCAATATTATTATTTCTTTTAAAATGCTGATAATAATTTCAAACGTTTTTCAATAAAAAATTCAAACATGGTATTTCATTGTTCATGTAACAAAATACTTTGTAGACATAATTGTCTATCTTCAATATTGAAGGCGCCAAAAATTCACCAGAAATATCAATTTTTAAATCAATATATGGCCCCTTCAATTTTGAGAAAAGGTAATATTTTTGGGGAGATTTTTTGTATTTCTGTAAATGAAGTAACATTCTAAGGTGAGTTTCCCCATTTAGAAATATTACAGAATTTTTAAATACAAAACTAAAATTGATGGGTGCTGTTCAGGGGTTTATTTTCTGCAGATTTCATAATTTTTTTAGTTTCAAAAATCCATAAACCGGCCCATAGATGTTTATCTTTCCCTTAAGATATTAAATTCTGTGAAAGTTCCTGAAATTTCCTTACAGTCTGACAAAATTGTGTAAAATGTAAAATATCTCTAAAGTAAAAGAATTGGTGAAAACTTTGATAGTAGAAAATGATTTGAGTTTTTGATGGACTAGTTTCATGCTGAAATTATTGTAAACAATGCAGTAAACTCAATAAATTGTTAGTATTTATTTCAGTAAAATTCGAAAATTTCAACAAATTTTACTGAAAAAAAAAAAAAAAAAAGTAGATTTTAGTGAAATTTATAAAAAATGCGTAAGGTTTTGGAATTTATATACAAACCCCTATAGAACAATGTGGAAGTGCATAGAGTTGGAAACTCACTGAAAGAGTCTTAGAGAATTCTTCAAGAGTCTTGAATGAGTTTGGAAGAGTCCTAGATTCTCAAGGCTTCTTATGCCCTTATGGACAAGGTTCAGAAAGTTTATGATTGTGTGGATCTCAGGAAATATCTCAAAAATTTGCGGCAACCCTCTGCTCTCGAATTTATATGTTTTATAAATCGTACCCCTATTCGGGCCTCACTCGGCCATTGAGGGGTCAGCTTGTTGTTTGTAATATTTCTGTAATTTCTGTAAGAATATATTACTGTCCTCCTGGCTGTTTCCTGCGTTGCACGATGTGAATGTCTCACAAAAGTCTTTGGTCTCCTGCGTATCTGCAGTTCCTATTTTTATTTTATTTTATTTTACAGCCTTAGGATCATACATATTTTTTCCTGTAATATACTATACCCTTTTACGAATCTTAATGCACCCATTGGTGGGCGTAGGCTTCCTCCATTTTTGTCCAGCGCCCCTTACCCTTGCATCCCTCTCCCAGACAGTGCTTGCACGTCGCTTCACTTCATTCTCCCACTTCGTTTGGGTCGCCCTACCTTCCTTTTTTGCCCTCTGGGGATCCAAACCAAAATCTTATTTTTCCATCTGTCTCCTTCCCTTCCTGCGACATGTCCGGCGTAGTCAAACTTTAATATTTTCATTTCATACTTACAATCTTTAATTCTTGTGTTTGCCCTTCCCTATTTATTGTTCAGCCTTTCTCTTCTCTTTACTCCGCATTTTTGTGAGTCATATAGCAGTACCGGTAATGTGCAGGATTCCCATATTTTTTCTTCATTTTTAGAGACATTTTACTCTTGAAAAAGTTTTTCAATGATCAAAAATGAACACTCGCAAAGAACAGAAGATTCGCCTTTACTGTCGATCGTCCAATACACGTGCTTCTTCTATTCGCTCTAATTTTTTATTTTTTATTTCGAATGCCCTTGCTGCTGTCTGAATTAAACATTTTTCGTACAGATTCCGAAAAACCCGCAAAGTCTTAACTCAGTCTAAAATGTTCTCAGAAAAGGGTCAACCAAGTCTGGAATCAGAAACTTAGCAAAGGACCTTCCTCACAGCTTTGACATTTGACTTCAGTCAGATCAGTAGCCCTCAATTGGAAATTTGAGACTTTTTGAGACCGTTTTGTATATTTTTCGAAACTCAGATTAGTAAAACAATCTCAAAATTTTTTTGCTTGTTCCGTTCTCGAAACTGGAGGCTTCCTAATTGAAACTTTTTTGGTTTCTTTTCCTATTCATCTTACTTTGGTACACTCTATTCTGGAAGAGTCTAAAAAGTAGTCCGAAAAACAGATGATTTAAAACATATCGCGAATTAAACAAATTTGGATACATGTCAAAGAGTCGTGAAAAGTTCTAAGCTCATTTGAATGTGAATCCTAAGCCTGAAACTAGTTCAAAAAGTTTTAAATAAATAAAAGTTAGAAATGAAGATGTCGTGAAGATCTGAGAGCGTCTTCAACGAATAAAAAGTTTCAACCCGACTCAGGATCGTCTTGAGCAAGTAAACAAGACTAACAAGGGCTTCTAACTTTTTCTGGACACTCGACTTCAAAGTAGCTAACTGATCAATTACGCTACTAATGGGTATATTTTGAGGGTAAACAATTTGAATTTGATGTTCAGGACTGGCTACTGAAAGAAAAGGGGCTTAAAATAAAAGCTCTTTAAAAATACTGTACTGTAGGGAAGTGAAAATTTTTTTTAATTTTCAGCAGTAGAGTTTGGCTTCTCTCTTATAGCTATTTCCTTGAACAAGTCTTTACCAAATTAATGAACAATAAATGTGTCAATGATTTTGTATTTCATAGAGTTGCTTTCTTTTCTATGAAAAGTACTACGTACTTTCTACTTTCATCGTCGTGTTCTTTTCTTCTTTCTTCAGTGTTTGAGTTAATTTGTTTCGGAGGAAGTTATGGGTGCCCATCTCCAATGCCATTTCTGGGTCGTGACTCACAGGTTGAGAACTTCTGATCTACAATATTGCTCTAAGAGTCTTTCAAAGGAAATTCGAGGAGTTTTAAGCAAACGTGAAAGAGTCCCAAAATGTACTTATTTGAATTATCTTAACTTTAAGCAAAATTTACAGTCAGTATTTCTTAATAAAATCTCACACGCCTTATTTTTGTATCAATTTTCACATTCTAGTTGGGGTCATCATCAAAATTCATTAAAATGTGTTCTCATTCTAGCCTACGCTGTTAGATTACATCATTTTCATACAGAAAAGGTCTCGTTTGTAATTAGCACATGCAAAAGTTATCACCGGCTCCAAGTTCATGATATTGCTTACTGGTTAATGGAATCGGTTGCTCCTTGGGCAGTGAAGTCCAAATTCGTCACATTTCCTTCATAATACGATTTAATCACCTTAACGTATTTTTCCTTAACCGGGTAATCTTGTTGCACGAACATTCCATTGGCCATGGTCACCTCTGAAATAGTCTCGTTCGAATTTGTTGACTTGTGTTGGAGTTTCTTCGACATTTGACTGAAACTCTCATGTAATGCTCTCGCTCTGACAGAGTGAGGGATCTAAATTAGCGCGTGACTGAACCAATTATGTAATTTCAATGAAACAGAGTATCTCCAGGTAATATTACCGGCTATCATCCTGGGGTAGGCCCATGACTTGTGCCAGCTCATTTCGGGTCACCCCGGCTGAGCCGAGATGAACGAGGGCTAATGCTGCGTAAATATTCATCGGCGAGATTAATGTATTTTCTTCGGCCTTCGCTGTATTATGAACGTTTTTTAACAAATGTATAGCAAATGAGTTCACTCCATTTGATAAAAACTAGAACATTACACGAGACATGACAATCGAAAATTAGTTGTTGTGGCCGTGCGGCAAGACCATTATTTGCTTAAAAGCCACTCGGCGTACATAGAAAATTTATCAAAAATATTTACCTTCTCGGTTTCTGAAAGCGGAGGATTTCCACTCTTCTGGGCCACAGCACCAGCACTCAAACTGCAAACGGTCGCTAAGAATATTAGTTGAAAATTCATGTTGAAAGGGCCAACTCACTGATTCACCAGAAATGACATCGAACTGTAACCGGATGCTTTCTTACATCAATAATCGACCGTACAGTACGTACATTAATTATTATGCCTTGCTGTTGTTTTGCACTGAGCATCCTCTCGATTTCTGTGAAGCTTAGATAACCTTATACGTAAGATAAGAAAAAATCTCTTTCATTCGGGAAATGTATTGACCCCAGAGAAGATTAAACAAATACCTAATCATCGGTCAACTTTTTCAAATATCAAGATTAACCTAAGTAAATGCGTATAGCTTTCAGATTGGAATTCCCTGACGTTCGAGCCAAACAAAATAAATATTACGGAACACAGTGAAATATTAATTTTTGATTAGCTTTATTAATCAACCATTGATTGTGCCGATAGGCTCGCTAACAATATAGAAGAGACGATAATTTATGAGCTAAGACGTAAAGATGAAATCGACTTTGCTTCCTCCAGAGGCTTACTCAGGGGTTTTCACGAACTGGCTCCCCTTACTTCTTTTATTGCGAAGTCGGGTGAAGGTGGGACGGTCAAGTATCTTCAAGAACTAAAAATCTATTGCAGGGCAAAAATGTCTCCCCTTTCCCCGAAGAGGGAATGGAACGTGCCAACAAATTTGAATTTGCAAACTGAACCCTCGTCGTCCTCTGGATTCTTTCTTGGCCGAAGATTCCAGCTGGGGAGTATTTATCTATGGAGACATTTACTCCTGACAGATCCATATTTGCTATGTCGGTTAATGATGTTTGTGATTGGTCGTGGTGACGAGATGATGACTGTGCAGTATGTAGACAAGGGGAAGGGCTAACATGAAAAGAAAAACCTCGTCCGTTACTACAGCTGCGAACCCTGAGTCTGCACAGATAGCAGAGGCGACTAGGAAGAGGACGCAGCTTCAGTAGCATGGGCAGTACCCCTCCAAGGGGTTTTGTTTTGAGTTTTCTTTCTCATAACGACCATGGGTTTGTTTCCTTCCCTAACTCTTCCTCTGTTATCCCTCGCGCTGGTACATCATAGGGACCCGCCTTTTCCGATTATTCGTGAGGGAAGGTGCTGTCATGTATGGAGATGACTTTGTCTGCGGCTATTCGGTTTGTTTAGCGTCTCCGGTGGAATACATGGCAGCTTAATCACAGGCAATGGGCCTGCCCCCTTCCAGTTCGGTCGACACTCTCCAATGCAGGTTATATTAACATCCCCGCCAGATTAATGCAGGATAGAAGTTGGGGCAGCAACAGTAAGGACAGCGCTTATGCTATCTACTCACCACTAAAAACGGTAACCGTGCAGCCTCCTTTGAGGACATATAAATAGAATCATATCAAGAACAACATAAAAGCACTAGTATTTTGGTTCAATCCAACTCCGATTTGGACCCCAAATTTACCCGTTTCCCCCTTGAGGGTCTAGAGTGAATTTGCTAATACAATTAAAGAATAATATGTCGAGATACGAGTTTTTGGAGACGGAATCAAAATTTGAGTCCTTTAAATTGATCAAGGTAACTTTGCTGAAAAAATTGAACGAGGCATCAGGATAAAGATTTCCGTAGTCGTTTTTAATTCAAAAATGCCACCCCGACTTGGGCCCTGAAATTCAAATTCGAGTCCTTCAAATGGACAACTGAATGAGTGATCGGAATAGGGGTGTTATGGTCGTCGATTTCGAACTCTCAGTTATATTTAGAATCCGACTCTGATTCCCGCCTCACAATCTGAATTTAACTCCTTCAGAATCCATCTCAGATTCTAATCACACAATCCAAATTTGACTCCTTCAAATGAAGTAAAACTGAATCGGAATAATGTTTTGTGTCGCCGAGTTCGAATACTCAATCGGGTTTCTGATTTGACTCCAACTAGTGTCTTAAAGTCAACTTTCTTCTTGCGCCGAAGTGGACAAATTGTCTCTGGAAGAAGCTCTGTATGATGAACGAGAAGCGAAGTCATTTGGATCTCCGATTTCCCAAATTCAGACAGATTTTGGAGCAGATTTCGATTTGGCTCCAACATTCAACTTTGAGTCTCCCAAATAAACCGATTAGAGTTTATCGAAAATGAAGAATACATTTTTGAAATAGGTCCTCTTTTGTGCATATCGCTAAGCTCGAAAATTCAATAAGATTTTTGATCTGACTCCGACTTGAGTCCCAAATTTATCTTCCTCTCGCCTTATCTGAAGGGTCTGACTTATCTGGCCTGATAAACTTAAACAAAGTATTGGAATAAGGGTTTATGAGTCACTCAATTCGAAAATGAATCTCCATTCCTAATCCGGCTCTGATTTGGGTCCTAACTTTTTTGTCTTCCTCACCTCTTATTTGAAGGGTTTGATATGTCTTACCTGAAAAACGTGAACAAAGTACTGGAATAAGAATTTTCAGGTCGCTCATTTCGAAAACCAATTAAAATATTCGATTAGATCTTGATCTGGGCTTCAAACTGATGAACTCTTTTCCCTCCTCTGAAGGAAGAAATTTCTCGTCCTATTCCTTGCCTCTGTGAAGAAACCACGTCCTTATTTTCGAAAAAAAAAAGAAAAATCATAATTTCCATGTCCTAAATAAGATGAACATGGTTCTTTTATTACGAGAAAGTTAACCAAACTTTTTCACGGAAACCACGTTGTTTTCTTTTAGAAGAAAAAAGAAAGAAATCTGTTTTTTTACTCGCTGAGAAGCGCATTCGTCTATCGTCTAACTTTAAGAAACGAAAACAAAATTGCTTCTTCTCTTCTTTCTAAAAGGAAAGAGAAACTCGCTTCTTTCCTCCAGAGAAGGGAGGAAAATTGTTCCTTCCTTTTCCTCAATGAGAAAAACTGCACTATTTTCTCTTCGGAAAAAGTGGACACTACAATTTCGTCTGAAATAAATAGAATTTTTATCCTTAATGTAAACTACTCTGCTTTTCTTTTTGAATAAAAAAAAGACTAATGACTGTTTCTTTTCTTTCTGAAAAAAAATGAGAATCGCATCTTTTGGAGCAAAGAAAAAAACGAGTTCGAAAAATAAGATGGGATGGGGGGGGGGGTTGTGACTTGCTCCAATCTAACGTTCACAGTTCAGTTTTTTTTTCAGTCAAGCCAGTTTTGTCAGTTCAACGATTGAAATTTGAATTCTTGATTCCAAATTAAAATAAGTAAACTCTTATTGAGTTTATTGTGCCACACTAGCGACCGAAGAAAACTCTCTTCTGATATTTCGTTTAAATTTTCGCCTAAATTAGATTCACCCTTTTAACCCCTTTCAAGACGGTGGGACTGGGAAAACCCAGATTTCCATTTAAATCAACATTGAAAAGCTGAGATTCTCAGTCCCACTGTCGTGAAAGAGTTAGAGAGGAAAAACTTAGATTAGCAGCAACAGTCGCGTTTGAACTGAACAACTGATTAAATTTTCGAGCTCAGCGACACAGAAAACCCTTTAATCCGGAATTAAGTAGGATTCTCCAAATGGGGTTAGTCAAGGAAGGACAATTTTTTACTCCTTCTTCGTGGAAATGATCTAAGTTCTTCTTACTTGAAAATGGAAGACATTTTTTTTCCTGTTTTTTGTGAAACACCCCATAAGTTTACCCTTTGAAGAAATACGTCGAACTGGTGGCCCAGATCGGATTAAAACTGACTAAATTTTGGAACTTAATGTTATACCTGCGTTGTTCAATTTTCTAACTCTATCAATTTTTCCCATTCAAAGTAGTAAAGTTTGAATTTTTGGACCCAAATAGGAATTCGATCCGATAATTCAAGTCAAGTTTTTGAATGAGCGACACGAAAACCCTTTCTTCAACTTTGTTTGATTTTTTGAGTCAAATCAATTTTACCTATTTAAAGAATTCAAACTTTGATTTTCGGGTTCGAACTGGAGGAAAATTGAAAATTTAATTAAATTTCCGAAATCAGTGGCCTCGGAACTTCTATTCCGATCCTTTGTTCAATTTTCTAAGCAAAGTAAAATGAGCCCATTTGAAGAACTCAAATTAGAATTTTAGGGCACAAAACGAAGCCGGAAATTTTTAAACTCAGCGATCACAAAATTCCATATTCTGATATCTCGTTTTTTTTTGCTTTTTTTTTTTTTTTTTTTTAGCAAAATGAAATTTTTTTGTTCAGTGGACTCAAATTTCAACTTTGGGGTTCCAGTGGGGATCGAAATTTGATAAAGCTCCTATTCTGATACTCCATTCAAGTTTCTCGGCAATGTAGCCCCTGAAAAGAAGGAATAGTCAAATTTGGAGCTCCATTCAGGATTTAAACGTAAATCTGGTTACATTTTCGAATCTAACGACTCAAAATACTCCTATTTCGACAATTTTATTTATATGTATCTATTCAAAATTTCCACTTTCTGGTACATCCCAGCCCCCCTTCGAGGGAGAAAAAATTCTTCACCCTGAGTAAGAGGACAGTTTGTGAAACACCTTTAGTAAAAACACTAGATGGTCGTTTGAAACCCCACGTAACATTTCATGATCAGAACTAAGTTATTTCATAATAAAACGTTCTATTCCTATCTCGGCATTCAATTTTTAATTCCTTAATTACTAAATTCAAACGACATCGAACTTTGCAGCGATAAGGAGGCTAGTCTCATTTATGATTTATGAACGTCAGTGAGTTCAATGAACCGCGGGACCAGGCGGTTTGTAAAAAGTCTGAAGTCCATTTTCCAAAATGAAAGTAGCAAATTTACTGATTGATAACTGCAATTTGAAGAGGTTAGTGTTGGTGCTATTACGAAAGCCGGGCGTAGCTTCACATTTCTGGGGGGCATCCAACTTTCTGGTAAGGCAGGCTCCGCTAATCACCCAACCGAATACAGTTTGCTGGGCGACTAAATCTCCATGAAACCCTTCTTACCGGCCATCGATAAACACTCTCGATGTGAACTCTGCTCCGAGTAACAAATCAATGCGACCAGGTTTTCCGAAATTCGGATCTGCGAGTTCGATGCCTGGGGCAACTTGAGGCACAGTTGCGAATTTCTTGCCCCAGTATTCAAAAAGAAGCAGAAAAAAAATGTCTCTGCCTCTTCATTGGGAGGAAGGGGGCAAATCATCGGCAAAAGGGAGAAAATGCTCCCATTTGTCTCCTCCTCCAATACCACGGGCTTGTACTAAAGTGACAAATGTTCAGTTCTTGACAGTGTCACATAACAGACAAACTAACTTGAAATGTCTGTCAAATGGATTCTGCCGGCAACCTTTCGTTTTTGTATGGTATCGGTTTTGTGTGTGGATATGGAAGTTCCAAAGTTATGATCGAAATTTAGAATGTCAGATATAGCAATTCGTAATTTTTACATGCTTGAAGTAATAATCTTTTTTATACTACTCGATCAGAAAGGCAATGTTTACGTTGGTGTTTTACAGACAACAAGAAGCGCCTATCATTCATGCATCGAGTGCTAACGAAATCTGTATGTAAATGTAAAGTGTTTTTACATGAAAAAATTGCTGGCCAGTAATTTCGTATCTGGGAATCGAACCCGTGTACATTGAAACATTTGACTGAAATGCAGTAATTGTCTCTAACCACTCGGCCATGGAGCGGAATACGAAATAGCGGTTTGAGAACGCATTTAAATATTCACGACGTAGTACAGCTGTTACCGTTCGTTGTTAACCGTCCTTACGTTTTTTGCTGGCCACTACCTGTTTATGCTGTTTGTGCACGTGAACAAACTGAAGACAAGACTGTGATATAGTACTTTGTAGTAATTCCCTAAGCAAATTAAATTTTTGAATTAATTACGCACACAAAACTCACCTGTCTATAATTCAAACAAATAAATAAAAATAAATAAATAAACAGACCATGTCAGCGACAAACATTGCCGCTTCTAATCAAGTAGTATGAAAAATATCTTCAACAAGAGCCAAAAGTGAGCTTACAAGACTCGGGAGTTGCTCACTCGCTACGCTCGTTCATACACTTTCCCTCGCTATGTAAACTCTCACTTTTGACTCTTGATGTGTAATATACTATTTTACCCTGACATGGGGTACATGCAAGTTTTGACCGCGCCCTACAAAATATCTTGTGCGCCCTTCCTGAGTTCCAAGGCTAGCCATGAGCCTGGTTCGTGTACTTACTTAAGGAGTTCCTTTGTTATCAGTATCTATGTCTGTGACTGTACAAATTCAGTAGATATCCCTTTGTCGTTTACAAAAATTCCTTTGTCGTTTGCAAAACATATCCTCCTGCTCCAACTGGGGGGATGATAGAGTATTGAAACGCATACATGTCTCAAGTTATACATATATACATTATTCTGTACATTCCATGAAAAAAAAATCCCTCAAAAAATTAATTTGAAAATGCTTAAAAAAAAGAAAAGAAAAAAAAATGGAAAAACCCCTAAAATTATGAGTTATTGGGAAAATCACACATACTCATTCCATTAAAGAATTTCTTCCTTTGCCTGGGTGTCTTTTTTGCAGTGACTGTTTTCCACCTGGTAAGTAGGCAACATACTCCGACAATATGTAGATATGTTTACATACTCTTGACTTTTGAAGGGCTGAGTTATGGTCAAATTTTAAAAAGTTTTCTATCTTTGAATTTTTTCCCCCTTCTCACAACTCGAGATAGACAAAAAAATGGTACCAGGAGGTAATAGTAGATGGCAGTGGTGGTAACCACGGGAGAAAATGGTCGGAATCAATTCAACAGGGTGTTCATAAAATCAATTTCAGCACAAATTATATCAGAAAATTTTCACCTTTTTTCAATTTCCCGTGAAACTTGCTCGATTAAGCTCCTGTTTTTTATTAGCAACAGATTGCACGTTAAATCTTTCATAAAGAAAGGTCATTAGCAATTTTCTTGTATCTAGATCAGAACTGCTCAAAATGGAGTTCAAGATATCCCCGTTAAGAATTTAATTTTTAATACAGATGCACAGACCTTTTGTAGATAATAATCATCTTCTTCAGCTACTCTACCATTTCACAAAGTTATATCGTTTACGCTCTCCTTTCATCTGTTTACTCCATAGTTGAAACTGAGGCTCATGCACTGGGGGGAGGGGGATTTCTAGTATTTTGCAAAGTTTAATATGGGTATCCAATTACTGGTTCCAAAGGTTGCTAAATTCGGATTTGGTAACATTTTGGACATATTCCCCGAACTGTGGCGCATACCAATGTGAAGGAGGTGCAAGATGGCAGTTGTGGTAACCAAACGGAAAAAAATTGAAGATCAAGGGAAGTGGTTGAATATGATTTTCATACAATAAATTTCACTTGGTACAAAATTATTGATACATATTTTTTTAATTGCCCATAAAACTTGCTTTTTCAAGATGCTAAATTTTAACTAGCAATACGTTCTTCTTGCACTTCCTTCCACACCCCAATATCTCACTTGCTTTACGGACCAAAAGATTTTCAATCAAATGAATTTATTCCTTTTCGTACATTTAAAAATTTTACAAAGTAAATATGTTACAAAAATTGTTTAAACCGGTCTCCATTACGTTCTAAACATATTTTGACTCGTCGAATTACTGAAATAATAGACGCTTCCAGCGCATCTATATTTTCTCTCATCTGTTTCATTCCTTCCTGTATCCGCGTCAATAATTCGCTCTTCGACTGAGGCCTTCCGCTATGGTACACTATTCTCTTGTTTTCACCCCATATACAAAAAAATCACATGGCAATATGTCAGGTCAAGTCGGGGGCCATGGAACTGGATCAGAACGTCCTATCCAGCGGTTTGGAAAATCTTGATCCAGGTGATTTCTCACAATAACTCCAAAATGAGCCGGTGTGCCATCGTGCATTACAAGAAGCATCGAGGAGAAATACTACAACAAAGACTACAAATTTATCAAGCAACAAGCGAATCGAAATTAAATTTTGTAGTCTGCTGTTGAATATTTGGATATAGTGGAGATATTCATCCTGAGGATGTGTAAGTTTCGATAGATTGGTTTTCTGTGCTTTGATTGTTCTATGTCAATGCTGAAGTACGTATTTATGAGGAACAAATGCACTTCCAATGTTCTTAGAACTGGCTGCCAGTTTACAAGTGTTGATAGTATTGGTGATAATCTTGGTCATATGCCTATTTAAATTCTAAACGTTATTTGAGTTGAAATAAAAGTCCTTCGTCCTTCTTTGTCTTTAGCGTATGAACAATTACAATTTTCTGAGATGCCACCTGAATTATTTGGAATTGATTGAAGAGTACATTCCTGTTGATAGAGTGATAAGTGATAGAGCTGCGCGACTGCAGTCTGCAGCTTTGCAATTTGATGGTGTTGCCGACCCTCTTCGAGTAGCGGAGTCACTTATTTTCTGTGTGATTACCTCAACTGTCATCTTGCACCTCCGTCCCATCAGTATGCGTCACAGTTCGGGGAATATTGCCCAAATGTTACCGAAACCGAATTTAGCGACCTTTGGAAACGATTATTGGATACTCATATTAAACGTTACAAAATGCTAGAACCCTCCCCCTCGCCCATTGAATGAGCCTCAATTTCAAATATAGGGTAAATAGATGAAAGGAGGGAGGTGAATAAGCCCCATAAACGATATAACTCTGTAATGTGGTAAGGTACCTGGCTGAAGAAGATGATTTTCATCTTCTTAATATCTGTGTTAAAAAGTAATAATTCTTAACGGGGATGTGTTGAACGTCATTTTGAGCAGTTCTAATCCAGATACAAGATAATTGGTAATGACCTTTTATATGAGAAATTTAATGTAAAATCTATTGCAAATGAAAACGTAGGAGTTTAAGAGGGCAAGTTTCACAGGAAATAAAAAAATAAGAAAATTTTCTGGTATAATTTGTACCATAATTGATTTTATGAACATTTAGGTATTTATATTTACAATTTTTTATTTTTTTTTGATAAAAATGTTTTTAATATAACTATTTAATTAAAATAAAACATAAATAATTATTTAAAAATGTTGAACCGATTCAGACAATTTTTTTCTGCGGCTCCTGGTACCATTTTTCTGTCTATCTCCAGTTGTGAGAAGAAAACAAATTTTCAAAGATAAAAAAACTTCTGGAAATTTGACCATAACTCAGCCCCTTCAAAGGTAAAAGTATGCAAACATATCTACATATCGTGGGTAGGTTGCCTACTCACTAGGTGGAAGGGAGAGGGTCATTGCAAAGGTGACACCCTGTCCATTATTTTGTACCTTCCATGAAGAAAGAAACGCTCAAAAAATGAATTTGAGAATACTGAAAAAAACAACTAATATTATGAGTTACTGGCAGAATTCCCCATACTCATTACATTGAAGCATTTTTTCCTTTGCCTAAGTAATGCAGATTAGTGGCGAAAGATTTGTATAACGTGTACTGCACACATTCGCACACGTTACACTTTCACAAATCTGCGTAGTCTTCAACATAGGTACTTACGGAAAATAATACGTAGTCAGTTCCAAATTTGAAAACCAATTGTGAAGAAAATCATGCATCAGCTAATTCATTGGATTAGTACAAACTTATGTGCACTGCTATACAGGTACAGAGTCAGATCTGCACCTCACTTTATTGAACCCCTTGACCACTGCTGGGACATATGCAAACATATGTCCCACCAAAGTTTTGAAATTACTACTGGAACAACTAGGCCCCGAAATTAAATACATTTAATGTTAATCCGTAGTTCTCGACACGCTCTTTCAAATGCACGCATAATTTTTTCAATTAAGGCAACACTGTTTGAGTTATCACCATTTTTTCCCACCATAAAACACTAATGGGACCTACATGTCCCAAGCCCATCTCTCGTTACAGAGGGGAGTAAAAATTCTGAAACTTGGCGGATAACTTATTTACATCACCTGCAGCACATTCAACCAATTTTTTAAATTTATGAACGCGAATAAAAAAGTCATGGTCAATGGGTTAACTCACTTTAGCCCACGGTCTAGATAAGTCGCGAAATTGTGGTTTGCTTCATCTGTTTTACAAGAGATATACACCACTGAGAAAAGTCTCGAATGCTATTGATCTCGAAGTAGCGAAGCAGAGCCTTGAACATTAATAAACATTCGAATACTAAAGACCAACCTGAAAAGATGTTCAATTAAAATTTGTCAATAATCATGCAGAGGTACTACGAGATCTTTTATTTCGAATTAATTCCCAACTCTTCTGTAAATTTCGTATCAGTTATAATTATCGTCTGTTCGGGGCCTGTAATTTATTTCTACCGACCTTCGAACATAACGATCCCCAGTTCGCTTTTCCATTTTCAATTTGCGAGACGAGTGATCTGAGGGAAAAACGAATCCGAAATTTAGGCAGATGGGTAGGCGTCGTTGGAGCTGGCAGCGAGCTCTCAATTCGTCTCCTTTCCTTTACCATGTCTCTCTGTTTTCCGGACGTATTCGCGGTAATATTGTGAAATCCATTCGCACAAAAAAGTTAAATAAAAACTACGGTGAACTAAAAATTCCTTTCCCGTCGTAAATTTCTTAAGAGTTTAAGTTAAAACCGAGAACTTTTGTTTTTCAGCGAAGCGTAACTGAAACATTATTGTACCTCGACTCTGTTTTTACGAAAATTTGCGATTAAAAACTTCACGATTCGAGTAACTTTTAAATGCAGCGTTTTAACGTTACCTCCACCGCCCACGCCTTTCTCTCGTAAATGGCGGATGGGTGGGGAGGGCTGGTCGAAAAGCGAAAAATCTTAATATCGCCTTGCTTTGTAATTATAAAAATATTTCACAAAAACAGTTCGTAATCAAATATGATAATTTCGTTCGGAATTAAATTACGCGAGATTCTTTTTCAGCGATTCCTCTCTGCGTCGTGATTGTTCTCTACTTGGAAATTTACAGCGTAATTTCGTTTCGTTTGTCGTAATCTCCGGGTCTCATCGGTGTTCCTGTCCTTATTTAGCCTTTCGCGCACAAAATGTAACGCTGAATTTACAAGCACTTCTTCGTTTAAATGAAGCGCGAGTACACGAAACGAGAATATTCATATTTACAAAAGACGATACTCTTTTTCTTCGGTTCCATAATTGCGTAATTATTCACTTTCGGGTGTACCCAGTTCGCTGAACTATAATAATTTCCAAATTGGGTTATCCTCGATTCACTTAACGGAGGGGCGGCGTGGGACTGAAAAGGCCACCGGGAAGGTTGTTCAGCCAATTTTCGTAACAAAAGCAGGCCACCAGTTCAACCCTCCTACGACTAAATTGATAACAAACTTTTGTCATCCTAATTTCGTAGGGAAAGGGCCCTAAGATTGCGCACCTATCAGACAAAATTTTATTGCTCAGTCAGTTTTGTATGGAATTTGCTGAAATTTTCATAACATTTGGAAAAAAATTATCGGGTTTACTATGTTCTTATTTATTTTTTCTCGAAATTTTGAACCATTAAATTAAAAAGATATAACGGGCCTCCCGAAAAATCAAATGCGCTCCTTTCGGGACCCGGGTTCCTAAAAGTGCGCATTAAGTTATGTTGCCAAATAGTCGTCAAATAAGTAAGTCACACCCATTGTTGGAATGGTATTTATTTAAAATAAGAATGGAACATCAAGACAGGAAGTGACGGATCACTTTTAACATCTCGGACACACGAATCCCTCCGCGTTATTTTCAGGCAGTTATCCTTAACAGCAACCTGAGGAAAAGTGCAATGGGTTGCAAAGTCTGTTCTCACAAAAGTAAGGCAAAAACTGAAGGGCCGAGTACAGGGACGGAGAGTGTTGGATGAACCGACTCTGTCGGATCATCGATACATCCAATAACAGATTCGGAAACCTTCAGATGAACAAAAAGCTACCGCCAACCCTAAGAATACTGACTGGGGGAAGAGGGGGGCTTCAAAGACAATGTGGCGGAAAACGCTCCCACACATTCGAGATAAGCGAAGAAAGATCTAAACGTTTCGAACAGCAGAATAGAAGTTCGATAACGAGAGCGATAATGAGTTTCGCCGATAACGTCGGGGTATAAAAAGGCCACTGGCCGTCGCTGTATAGTCTAGTTTTGATATGCGATAAACTGTGCGTTTTCAAAGCGATCTAGCTACTGTTTTTTTTTGCGTTTGTATTAGTGTGACATTAAAAGTTCTTAGTACGTGTTTTCGTGGGTTTTTCGGTGCGAATTTCGTTACATTGGTGTCAGAAGTGGGATTTGACAATACGCGTTGTGAAGACGATTTTGTTAGACATTTGTTTGGACAGTCGGCGTTTTGCGTTGAAGAGGTAAGTGGCATCGAAATTCTCCATTCGCGATGGCTCCGAAAAAGTTGTTCGAACTTTCACAGAAAGAGCTTTGGGAGGAATTGAAGAACCGTGACCTATCGCCATCGGGTTCGAAAGCGGAACTGGTCCGGCAGCTGGAAACCTTCTTGAGAGGTGAAGGTAAGGACCCGGAAACTTTCGTCTTCAATGTGGAACTATCGGGACCAGAAGATGAAGGTTCGACAACGACTGCTGCTCCAATAAAGACGAATCAGGCTCAACAATTCACGAAAATGGAAGAACAGTCTACAAACATGGAAGAAATGAAGGCTGTTTAGCTCTAGAAAGAAGACTTGATCAAGCTAAAAGCGGACATTGTCAAGGAAGTAGATGAGAATTTTCAACCAATCTCTCAATGGGTCGCTGTACTAGAAAGAGAATTGGAGGCACTTAGAACTGGCCGTACCCTAAAGTCAATGGCAATATCTCCAGGTAGCCAGCAGCCTACCCAGATGGATTCAGCCGCTAGTGCATCGTCAACACCAATAACGCCGGGATATATAAAGGCCACTGGGCAACGCCACACAGTCTAGTTTTTGTATGCGATAAACTGTGCGTTCTCAAAGTGATCTAGCTACTGTTTTCGTGCGTTTGTATTAGTGTGACATTAAAAGTTCTTAATACGTGTTTTTGTGCGTTTTTTGGTGCAAATCTTGCTGCCTAGTGTACCTCGATGATGTGGTCATCTGCGGAGGATCTACCCTGCAGCAACACCTAGATAAGGTCAGATAGGTGTTCTCCAGGTTCCAGAGTGCCGCGCCGGGTTGAAGCTGTCATCCAACATGTGTTCCCTGACCCAGAAGGGGGTACGATTTTTGAGCCATTTCATCTTCAAGATAGGAATCTGGACAAGCCCAGATAAGCTATCTGCAGTGGAAGAGTAGCCAGTTCAAGTGGACAAGCGTCAGACCAGGAGCTTCATCGGATTCAGTTCCTACCACCGAAGGTACATCCGAGACTTTGCTGGTATTGCCCGACCACTGCATCAGCTAACAGAAGATCGCCGGGAATTTGTCTGGACAGACAAGTGCCCAGAAGCCTTTGAGAAATTGAAGAAGCTGTTGTGTACAGCTCCAGTCTTGGCTTTTCCAAAGTCGGAGCAGTCATTCATTGTGGACACAGCCATTGGAGATGTACTCGCCCAGCTGGAAGATGGGAATGAGCGCGTCATTGCCGACTACAGCAAGTCTCTTTCGTGGCCTGAGCGGAACTACTGTGTCACTAGGAGAGAGCTCCTTGCTGTGGTCAAAACTTTGCGCCAATTCCACAAGTATCTGCATGGCCAGAACTTTATTCTCCGGACTGACCATTCGGCATTACAGTGGCCCCTGTCCTTCAAATATCCCGAGGGACAGATTACGAGGTAGCTTCAGCAGCTACAGGAGTATTCCCGGAAAGGCAAAAGCCATGGAAGTGTGGACGTACTGTCGAGGCGACCGTGCCCTGCAGATTACTCTTTCCTCAAGAACCTTGAAATCTTACATTGTGTTTGGTAACATAACTTAGATAAAACAGTTTCTTTGTTGAGACTGGAGGAGGCAAAATGATAATATTACCTCCTCACATCAAGGAGATGGGGGAGGGCAATGCACTCACCCGGATCTGGCGCCACTTCCAACACCGAACGCAGTGGTTTTCAAAATTACATGTACAACATGAAAAAAAAAAAAAATTGATTCGTATATACTTTGCCAACAACGAAATAAATATTTTAAAAAAGAGAGAATAAAACTGTCCCTCCTCATCAAAATAGCTGAACCCGATCGTTTGGAAACGAAAATTCCCCGGCGAAATATAATAATAAATGTAAGCTAACAGTTTTGACATTTTTCGAAAGTCCATTGCGAAGTTTTTTAACTCTTTTCGCGGATTAATGTTCCACTTGCTTCCCATTACGAGGGGTTTCAGTCTTCAGATAAAACAATGCTTCCGCGTAATATCGTAAATAGTTTTAAACTTCTATAAAGCCGCGGTGATAAATTATATCGGTCGTAAGTTTAGTACTTTCTTTCTCGAAGTTAAATTACTTTATCACTTATCAATACCGCCGTAGTGCCATTTTGCGGTATTTTTCCTGCGTAAAATTGTTCGTGCAGCTTTGATTCGCCATTAAAATAATTATCACGTTGGCTTGGTGACGATGGCGCGAGTTTCAGGCAACGACGGTAAAATGAGCTTATTGGCTGAGCTTAGCATGGTATTGACGAGTGCAGCGACCGCCCGTACTGAATCAGTGTACGTGCGTGTCTTCAAGAGAATCATGAAGAGAATCTGATGCCTGGCAAGATATTGGCAGAATGAAGTATATGCTTTTCAAATCGTTACACATCACTGGAGAGGGTCTCAGATTATTCTCAAATATAGACAGTATTGGGTAAGTTCCCCGCACTCTTGCAACAAATCATATCCATGATGTTCTCTTTCAGTCGAATACACCGTTTAATGGTATAGTGATAAAGCTTCACTCATAATTTTAAAATATCCAACTTGATTGAGAACGATGTACAAAGGATATTGTTTCAATTCTAAATCTTCTCTCCAGACTACGATGGTTGTCCCGAAAGTCTTACTCAGCGCTCTCCGGGGCTGCGGTAATTCATCTAGCGGGCTCGTTGTGTGCTCATTTTGTAGCCTGGACTTTCAAAAAGAGGTAAATGGGTTTTGCTCTTGTTGTACAACTAGAAAAATATCAGATGAGCTAGCGCAACACCATGACGATTCTTTGGGTCACGGCATTATTCAGGCCGCTATTAAGGTGGAAAAATGAACTCCCCTTTTTTCTGTTTTTCCCTTTACCCCTTCCAGGTTACCTAAGGTGGTAAAACGAACTTTCCTTTTACCATTTTCCTTCCTCCTTTCCCCTTTCCCCTTTGCCCTTTTCTCCATTTCTCCGTTTCGCATTCCCCGTTTCCGCTTATCCTCTTCCCCCTCCCCATTTTCCCATTTTCCCATTTCCATTTCCCTTCTTTCTCTGTTTCCCTTTTCCCATTTCCCCTCCCCTTTCTCCTGTTTTCACCTTTCCCCATTTTCCTTTTCCCATTTTCTCTTTCCCTTTCCCCCTTTCCTTTATCTCATGTCCCCGTTTCCCACTTTTCTATTTTCCCACTTTCCCATTTTTCCATTTCCTCATATCCCAATTTGTCGTTTTCTCTTTTCCTCGTTTCCCCCTTTCCTCTTTTCCTTCTTTTCCTTTTTTACCTTCTTTTTTTCTCTTTTCCCCTTTGCTCCTCTTCTTTTTTTTGGCTTTTCGGCTTTCCTTTTTTCCTGTTCCCCTTTTCCCTTTCCCTTTTTTCTTTTCATTTCCCTCCCCATTTCTCTTTTTCTTTTCCCATTCCCCTATCCCATTTCCATATCTCATCCCTCATCCCATTTTCCCTTTCCCTTTTCTTTTTGTCCTTTATCCCTTTTTCCCTGTTCCCATTTTCCGGATTTTCCGTTTTCTGTTTTCCATTCCCCGTTACCCCTTTTCCTTTTTTCCTTCTTCTTTTCCCCTTTCCTCCTTTTTTTCCTCATCTCTTTTTTCTTTTCTCTTTTTGGCTTTTTGCGTCTTTGTCTTTTTCCCTTTTCCTGTTTACCTCCTTCCATCTTCCCCTTTTCCTCCTTTTTCTGTTTTCCTGTTTCCCCTTTTCCCTTTCCCCTTTCCCCTTTTTCTCATCTTCTCTTTTTGCCTTTTTCCTTTTTCCCGTTTACCTCTTTCCCCTTCCCCTTATTTCCCTCGTTTCCCTTTTCTCCTTTCTGTTTCCTCCTTTTTAATGTTTCTGGTGTTGAAGGGACTCGAACCCAAGATACAGGGCGAAGCGCAAATAAGCTGCGACAAATGTCACTGAAAAACAACGTGGAAATGCTGTGCCGATAAATGCAACCAATATAATTCAGCGCAAAGAATTGTGTAAGAAAACAGTCGGTAACTCAAAATTTTTGATTTTCTGTAACCTTGAAAACTCCCCATCATACCTCTCTGGGGCGACAAATTTTTCGGTGAACTTTGGTCTCGGGACCTGGTGCTTCTTATTCAGTTTTTCGAGACCAATTCAAATCCGTTGTCAAAATTGAGCTACAGTCATTTTTCGACAAATTTCACATATATATATATTTTTTGAGCGTATCTCGGAAACTAAGCGCCGCCGTCAAATTTGAACAAAGAATTTGAGTTCAACATAAAAGATGTAGTAAAATAAGTTGTTCTCTCAATTTTTTTGATTTTTGAAATTTTGATAATATATTTTTTTAGGGGAAAGGGGAGGATTTGGAGAGTTTCGGCATCGAGACCCAGTGGAAATGACTTGCGACGACCCTCTCTTCGGGAATGTAGGTATATTTTTGTATAAATCGTGCTGACTGATTACTTTCAGCATAGTAAGTTGCGAACGTCTTGCAAACGTCTTTTGTCATCAGCATACCTATACTTCCTGTACGTGATCCTTTCAAAACCACGTTCTCTTCCTTCTTCTTATTCTCATAACTCGCTTTACTTTCTATCCTCGGATCGGTCAGGCAGAGCATCCGTTCAGTTTACTTACAGTTTATACTTGAGCAATCGTGGTCAGATCTGTTATCATGTCGATTGATCAAGACACGCGCTTTTTCAACACTCTCTCGTTTCTTCGATTTCGAATACCCTCGCAGCGGTCCGAGCTAAAAACTTCTCGTACAAATTCCGCAGAGCCCGCAGACTCAATTTTTCGAGACCAGTACGAATCTGCCGTCAAAATTGGATCTGTGTACTAATCGCAGGAAGAGATAATATCTGCGGTGTCCCGTGGTACCACCCTGTCCGCGATAGGACACTCTCCCTATCAATTTTATTATTGCGAATTTGTTCGCAGCAGGTCCGCTAGCTTATTATACAACCCCGCTAACCGGACCGGTGCGTCTAAGCTGGAAGAAGTCAAAATTATGATGCAAATTTAATTTACCGCAACATGACAAAGAAGAATCGCACGTCAAGTCGTTTTTTTTTTTTTTTTTTTTTATCGCCGCGCTGAATTCATTTCCTCTTCTCGGTAAAGTTTCGGTAAGGTTGATTTTGCGAAATATTACAGCGTTATCTCGTAATTTAAAATACCAACTGAATTTAAAAAGAAAAAAAAAAGAAAAAAGAAAAAGAAACTGAAAGTTCGGCGAAGTTGGTCAATCTGCGGCGTGTTTCAATTTTCGCAGACACCAGTGAAGGCGCATAACCGGGGCGGGGGGAGGTAGCTCACATGTAACGAGAACTTAATGGTTTCCCACGTGTCGTCTAATTTGCATGTGCGAGCTGGTGGATGATGAGAGTGATTTAAAACCGACGAAGGGGAAAGCGTGAATACACATAAGAAACCGCGTGTATAGTGTTTTGACTCGGGAATTACTAATTTTAACGTCGTTTGTAATTGAATTATAAATTATATAAATGTCACGAACAGTTCTGTTTCGCACGCCGAATCCCTGCGGTAGCGACATGATTTAGCCGGTCGTTCGCCGATTTAATTATCCGTTTACATTAAACAAACCTGGAAGTAACTTTTCTTTTCAACTCTCGAATTTGGCAAATTAGTGGGGCGCCGTGGTAATAGGGTGGGCTGGATTCGTGTACCATATTTGCTTTGTCCAAAGTGTAAGGATTTCTTGGTCGAATTCTCATTTCCCACGCCAAGTTTATGTGAGAGGCCGAAGGAGCCATTGGCTTGGGGGCGTCTTGCCGGAAGAGGACGTCTAGAAAGGTATTCAAAAGAAGAAGGATTCGCAATTGACGAAGAAACTGAGGGTATACAGCCAGTGCCGGAAGCCACCGCACGCAAAGCGGTACGGAAGCAGAATGGACTGGGAAACGGCGAGGGAGGTGATTACACGGGACAGGGTATGTTGGGCGATAAGCACAGGGCCCAGATGGAATCTGTCCAGTCTGCCTCCAGATAGGATTGTTCGTTAGGGTCCTTAGGCCATCATTAGCCTTGCGGTACATTCCAAAATCGAGGAGGTGTGTGAGAGTGGTGTCAATAATAATAATAATAATAATAATAATAATATTTATTTATTTGGGCACCCTCTTCACAGCCCGTGGGCCAATTATGTAGAGCGTGTGTGAAATAATTTGACAAATGATAATAGACAATAAAAATGATAATAGAAAATAAAAAGAAAAAAAAAAAAAAAAAAAAAAAGAAGAAGCAGTTTCGTTCATCCACCGGTTGTAGCGCCGCATCTCCCCACTGAAGGCCCACCTTCCGAACCGCAGAAGAACCCCCAAGTGGAGTCCACCCAAGCACATTTGCTAAGTATTTTCCTGTACGCCGTGTTAATCGCACAATTCTGTAACGTGTTGCCTGAATCTCGTATAATTGTTGGTACCTAGTATATCGAGGTGCTGCTGCATTCTGCTCAAATTGTTGTACAATTTCATTATTCTATTAAAAGGAGCATTTGTGCAGTGATTGGTTCGTGAATGTTGTATTTCAAATAGGTTTGATTTCCTAGCCCTGTAAGTGGGTACTCGTATTTTAATTCTCTCCAATAAAGTAGGTTCACTTATTTTATTATGGAGTATTTTGTACAAGAACATTAGGGAAGCTATGTTCCTGCGACCCTGAAGACTTTTCATCTCATATCCTTGAAGTAACTCTGTATATGTGATAGAGTATGAATAATACGAGAACTGTCTGTAATACAGATATCTCAGGAATCTTTTCTGTATTTTTTCTATCTCCTTTATAGTAGTAATTGTTGCCGGGTTCCAGACAACTGATGCGTATTCTAGATGCGTTCTTACCAGGGAGTAGTATAGGGTTTGTATAGTTTCTATTTTTTTGAAGTTCAGTGAATTACGGATAACAAACCCCAGCATTCTACGAGCATCATTAACTATATTACTTATGTGATTCTTGAATGTTAATCTGAAGTCTAGTAAAACACCCAAGTCCCTAGTATAGCTAACTTCTTTGATTTCCACACCTTCCATTTTGCAGTTAAATTTTATTGGATTTATTTTTCGTGTGTATATGTGATACTATAGCATTTTTGTATATTGAAAGGTAAGTTATTTTTCACGCTCCATTGAACGATTACATCACGATCTAACTGTAAAAGATGGGAATCATGTACAGTTCTAATCTGTTTGTAGAGTTTTAAATCATCCGCATATATAGTAGAGCTGTCGAATATTTTATTCCATCTGTGATATCATTTATAAATAACGTAAACAAAAGGGGACCAAGGTTGGAGCCTTGTGGAATTCCTGATGTGCAATCGAAGTTTCCAGATTTTGACCCTTTGTAAATAACATACTGCTGCCTGTTTGTTAGATAAGATCTAAATAATTTTACCAGGTTGTTTGTGAAACCCATATTGTACTTAATTTTTGTACAAGTAGTTCGTGATCCACTTTGTCAAACGCTTTTTGAAAGTCTGTATATATTGTATCCACTTGTGTATTTAGATCGAGAGCGTGAGATGTGTAATCTACAAAAGTAACTAAATTGGTGACTACTGACCGCCCTTCCATAAAACCATGCTGGTTATTTGTGATTTGATTACGAACTTGTTCATAGATTCTTTTGTGTAGTACTGATTCGAAAATTTTGGCGGCGACAGGAATAATTGATATAGGCCTATGGTTACTGACATCAGTCTTGTCTACCCCTTTTGGGATAGGTGTTACCGACGATATTTTCCAAGCCTTCGGGAATTCAGCAGCTCGAATCACTGTGTTGAATATATGTGTCAGAGGTCTGATAAAATACTCGGCGCATGCTCTGAATATGTAAGGTGGAATTCTATCGGGTCCTAGAGTCCGTTTAGGTTTCAATTGTGACAAAGCTTCCCTAACTTCCGCAGCAGTGACTACATCTAGTCGAACTGAGAGATTATTGTCTTCATAGGTTTTTAATTCAGATGTACTTACAGGGACACTGAAGACCGAAGAGAAATTATGAGCAAATGCAGCAGCAATATCAGCAGGAGTGCGTAAATCTTCTCCTTTATACCTATATGTACTTGTTACCAAATTTGATTTCCTCTTTTCATTAACATAACTCCAAAATTTTTTGGGGTTCTCACCGATCTTGCTTTCAACATTTGTTTCAAATGATTTACGGGCTTTTTTTATGAGTCTCTTTGTCTTTTTTCGAAAAATTTGGTATTGTGTGAGGTATTCTTGTTTATCCGTTGTTTTTAACCTCAGACGGCTTCTTTCCTTTTCTTTTAGTGCAATAATTATTTCGCGCGTGAACCAGGGAGGGTATTGGTTCCTTTTTTTCCTCGCTTTAGGAACTGTGGCAGTTATGATTTCTTGCGTTTTAGCATTAAAATAGTTGGCCGCAGTATTGCTGTCCTCAATCCGATACAGGTACAACCAGTCTGCCTGCTGAAATTCACGATACATTCTTTGGAAGTCAGCTTTGGCATAATTTAAAAATTGAACTGTCTCTGCTACAAACCCAGTACTACGTTTACCACTACCTCTATATGCATGATTTGAAGGTGAATTGACAGTAAATGGGGGGTGGTATTTATCTGAATAAGAAATAAGTGACTCCTCAGAATTCACTTTTGCTTCTTCTATATTAGTCAGTACGAGATCTAATGTTTTATGTAGATAGTTCAGAATATGGTTATACGATTGAATGGAGGATATCTGCAAAAACTCGAACAATTCTTTAACCTTAGAACTCATTTCTTGCTCCCAGCTGGGTTGATTTACATTCAGTGTGCTGAATTCAGGTAAATTAAAATCGCCTATAATAATTACGTTGTTTTGTAAGAGTGGGTAATAGTTCATAGCTGTTTCGTATACATGTATAAGTCGAAATCAAACTTACAAAAGCACGACGCAAGAAATGCAGTGTTGAAACTGAAATTTATTAAATAACATGGCATAAGGCACATGTAAAAGAGTACACATAATTAAATGTCAACTAACAGATGACCTACCTGAATAGCAGCGAAGTTACCTCACCGTTAACCAGCACGTTTTTATATTATAAATATCGTAAATAATAATTATTATAAGCGTTACAGTACTTAAGTGTATCGTACAAGCATCGTATGTGTACTGCCGAATATCAGAGCATGTCCATACAGGAATTGTCATATCTTGCCAGATCATGCCTGACCGGTCGACTTCGGCTAGCGATAGATAAGGCAAGCCCGAGGTATCGCGTGTTCGTCTTATACATGTTTATACACATTCCTACAGGAGTTTGGGGGGAAATAGAATGCACCCAGAAATGTGGTGGTCAGGGGAGAAATACTTAGTTTAAGCCAGATCTGTTCTATTTCCCTGTCCTTTGTTTCGAGAAATGATATTCTTTCACAGATTATGCTTGTTTTTATTGCGATGAGAACCCCGCCACCCCTTTCTCGGTCTAGCGCTTTGTAATCTCTATCTCTTCTGTGAACGGTGTACCTATCATCAAACAGTTCTCCCGTATTTATCCCTGAGTGTAACCAAGTTTCAACCAACACTATGATGTCATAGTTGTTCGATAACACAGCTTCATATAGTTCACTAACTCTCGTACGTAGCCCTCTTACATTCTGGTAGAAAATTATTAGTTCTGAATCCATATCACTACAGGTTCAGTAACAATGTATAATACCCATTTAGGCATATTTATACACTGCCTTCCTACCGAGAGGGTTACGTTGTAGCTTGGGTGGATCACCACCACAGGCGGCAGCTCCTGCTTCCAAAAGCTCCGGGCAAGTGAGCGGGGACACGGCAAAAGGCGGAAGAACGAAACATGATAATAATATAAAGTTGACTGAAAAAAGTAAAATAACTTCGGTATAATATTGAAGAACAGATAAAGGAAAAAGTAGATAATAATATAACAGTATATAGGTATAGTACTTATCCAATCTGTACGTTAGGTAGAGCATATCTGAAAGAAGAGACGTGCGTACATATTTCACTGCTCTTTGGAAGTGTTTACTGCTTACTTGACGTTATCTTTCCATTCGTTACTAATGAATGTTATCTATGTCATCTTCATCGAAGTCATATATCGCAGTCGCTGTGAATATTTCTTCTCCTATCTTGTACAGTATTCTGCCAACAGTGGTCCATACGTTCTTATAGCCAGCCATTTTACATGCCCGTTCATACACCCTCATTCGAGCTTTCGTTAAGTCTTCACATATTGTAATTCCGGTGGCTTTTAGTAGCTTCTTCTTTTTGAAAACATCACGTCGAATATTGTATGTATTGAATTTGACTATTATTTGTCGAGGTTTGTCTGTGGATGATTGCGAGCCTGTAGATTTACGCTTTCCAACTCGATGTGATCGGGGAATAGCATACGGCGGAAGATCTAGTCCCAGTTTTGTCCTTACAACATTTTGAATAGGCCTAAACCAGTCAGAGACCCCTGTCAGGCCAAATCCTACATGCCGGCCAGTCTCTCGTATGCTAAAAACCTTGGAAAGGCTGATAGACAGGCACCTAAAAGAGGTTACCTAGGAAAGGTTTCCACTATACGAGAACCATCGTGTATACAGGGCAGGCAGGTCAGAAAAGTCACCACTGCACTCACTAGTTACCACAATTGCGAGAGGCATGACTGGTAAGAAATATGCCCTGGCAACATTAATTGATGTACAGGGAGCCTTTAACGCGACCTTTTATAAATTAATAGATTCAGCACTGAGGGAAAGGGAAGTAAAGAAAGCCTAATCAGCTGGATAGTATCTATGCTAAAAGGCAGGGAAATCCAGATAACTTACCAAAAAGAACAAATCCATGCAACGACCATCAGGGGCTGTCCACCAGGGAGGAGTACTCTCTCCCCTTGTAGCAAGATAATTTGTTGGGCCAATTTTTTGAGTTAAGAGTCTCGAGCTAGGAGCTTGGGACTACAAGGAACGATGGTTGTCGAGCATCACAAAGCAGGCAGACGGATATTTTCGACGTTTATTTTGAATCCGAACTGCTTGGTGACGTTTTCGGAAAGGAAAACGATTTCTCGATATACATTAGAACATAGCGTATTGAGGATAGACTTTAGCCTGTACGAACCGGATCAATCAGTCCGAGTCGCCCGTACAGTGCTACACAGCTACACCAAAATCGTTACATTCGAAATTAAGTTTGGACGGGTAATGCTTGTTCATTTCACTGCATAGATAGCCAGATTAAAAATTCCCCGGTGATAAGTACGACGCTTGCCTGGAGTGAGCATATGATCATCCGCACAGGCTTTCTCCTGAAAGAATTGGCTGTGCTGGGGACTATGTTTTTCGACGTAATACGAATCAAAAATCGACGTCTCTTTCCATCTCTCGGGCCGTTACTATTCTGTGGATGATGCGGGGTGGAGGGATGGCATGATAAGTCAGTAGACTAGTCGGCGGAGTAATACAGATAACGAAACGATGCACTGAGCTGAAAATTGTAGCGCGGTTCATTTCGGTTCTTGGGCTACTACTAGTATCTAGTCACCGTTATGAATCTCGCTGCACATTTCCGCATTCATGAAAATCTTGTATATCGTGTAATACTTACTCAGTTTGAGAACGAGTCACTCATTTTGGAAGTTATATACGTTTATTTTGTTCTCAAAATTCGAAATTCGACGGCATTTTCGGTTGTTCTAAGTATTTTATCGCCGTAAAGTGACAGAGCTGAAACGCCACAGTCTTATTTCTTGGATCCGTTCGCTGAGCCAACCACATGGTGAGATGAAAAGGCATGTAATAATCCTCGTCCAGCGAAGTCTATTTCGGTTTCTTTTGGTCAACCAATGAAGATCTGGGTCTCCACAAAGTGTTCACCGTGTCGAGAAATCGTGTTTCCAGTTCCGGGATCCGAGTCCAGAACGATCTATGGCGCGATTCGATCAAGACCATACTACCACGACGCAAGATCACGAGGCCGATGCTACGAGATCATCATCGAATTCACTGCCAATGGCTCCTGGACCTTCCAGTATCGGTTAAGCATTACGTTTTATTTGTTCATTTTTATGCCAGATTGCGTACCTTAGTCCGATAATTTTCGATTATGATGAGTGTTTGTATTGTAACCCTAGCTCCCCTCATTTTGGATTTCATATTTCATAACATTGTTTCGAATCAAGGGGGCAAAATTGAGTTTTTCCTAGGAACCATCTTTCCTAGGAGGATTCCAGCCAAAATTTATTGAATTTTCGTTTTAGTAGGGTGAGCAGCAACTTCGGTAATGAGTCTTCTACATGTGATAGAAACGTGCTGTAGGCGATTCACATTCACCTCAAGTTGGAGTTTCGGGACAAGTTACTGGGCTATGTTATTTTTTCAGTTCGATCCTGCAATTAATCAGCTGTCGTCGAGTTTCTGGAAGATTTGTAGCAGTGGCGCCACTTCGCAGATCTAGATCCATCATCTGGCTTCGCAAACCATACGCACTTTAACGTTCCTGAGTTTGTCCAGATACACGTAACTCCAATTTGAGTCCGTTTGGTATATTTAGCTGAAATGAAATGCTAGGTAAAGTATCTACCTTATTTTTGGTTTTTATAATCGACCCGTGGTAGTGCTAGCCTTAAGAGATTCGTGCTTACCGGGGGTCCGACGCCTTTTCAACCCGCGTGTATGATCTAGAAAGGGCGCGGAATAGAAATTCCCATTAATTTCGATTTGGGTTTCTCAAAATTTTCGAATCAAAAAGTATTCTACTTTATTTATTTTTATTTCTCCCCCCCTTTTTTGTTCGATTCTAAATTTAGTGAAAAGCCTACGCGGAAATCACGCGGAGGCTCAACATCCTTGTTACTGCACGTTCAGGGGGGTGATTCAAAATTTTAGGGTCCTGTGAGACAAAATCAGATCGCGGCGCAAGAATCGTCACCAAATCTGTGACCATCGAAAGCGATCGTTTCAGGAAGCTCTGAGGCTCATCGAGTTCTTAAATCAATATTTGTAGCCCAACTCTCTAAATCTGAATGTCTCCCTGAGAGAAGGGGACTCCCTGTGGAGTAGTTTTTCGAATTTCACATTTCCTAGTCGTAGACTTTTGGTCAATTTTATTTTCCAGCCAGTGTTGCTGATGTTCACTTATTCTAAATTTTAGGGGAGAGAGGACCCTATTTCCACATCGTTATCATTCAAATGCAATCTGATTGTAATATTTATTTATTTATCATTGATTTCGAGCCCATATCTGAGAGCATCTATTTTTTGATCGCGTACGAATAGACGTATCGCGAAGTGAGGGCCATTGGCTACATGTTTATTTACAAAACCGTCAAGTAACTCCATTGAGCCATATTCTATATTATTATTTTTCTTCTATGGATTTTTAATTCCCATTGATTATTTTATCGATTATTTCTCTTTTATGAATTTTTTATTTGAATTTTACTTTATCAATTTAGGATACACGTATTTCTGTGCTGTTTGACATGATTCTCATAATTTCAGTGAGATAAATTTGGAACAACTCTATCTTTTAGTGTTTATTTATTGAAAATGCATGGAGGTACCACCATGCTAGTGTTTGATTCATGGTACGTGGCATCCCTGGACTTTTTCTAAATTAATTTTCCTTTTGGTGGACCTCTTTTCATTCAGGGACATGAAGAGTGGGTTCCCGAGTACTTACGTCAATTCTGATAGCTCAGGTCTTTCAGCATTACTTCGTTAATGAAGTACACCAGGGGTCATCATGGACTCGCCCAGACTCCCATGGGGCTAGGTGGTAGTCTGTGGTTAAACACCTATGCGTATGGTGATAATAGGCTGAACGTTCGTTATTACAAGTTATTAGCCCCCTCAGTCGGCAGTCTACTATCGGCAAATTTCCTACAGGTGAGATCCCTGGGAGAAGCTCGTTTTCTTCTTGGGCTCTTATTCCGAAATTTGGGCGGGACATCTAGCTTTCAGGAAATCTTGCTACACCCTACTATGGAGCCTAGTGGTGGACTTTGATATTGAGAGTAAGAAGTGTTAGTTCCCTTTTTGAAGGTTTATGGGGAAGCCCAGCATTATCCATTATTGGAAGCACTGGCCTCCTGAGACCAGCTATAGGAATTGGAGCTGAACAAAGAAGTGGGTTAAGGTGAGCGGAAAGATTAGCAGGAGTTAACGGACTGCGTGTCCATTAATAATAATAATAATATTGACATTTTTATTCTTCTCCTTGGCACACAACGGAAAAAAGTGTTACTTTGAAGCGTGACGAAAATAATAATAATAATGACAGGACTAACTGACTGGATTTGACTGACTCAACACTCTTCATTCGCCTGCGAGTACCCCACTCTTTGTATCAGCCTGTATTCCCTTGCGAGCATCACGTTCCTTGTACCAGCTTGCGAGCACTACACTCTGCTAGTGCATCATATTGCAGACGAATCTGAAATCACGGGAGAGCGTTTTCATGTCTTCTTCGCGGACCGCGCAGACATGAGTATGTCGTCGTCCGCTATGCTTCGTAGTGCACGTTACGCTCCATATTTTTTGGCGCGCTCATTTTTTGGACGCTATATTCGCTGGACGATGAAATTCTCATGTCAACGCAGTCCGCGAAGCAGACATGAAAATGCTCTCCCGTAATTGCAGACTCGTCTGCAAGACGACAACGATTGTCTGGTCCTCTTGGGAAACAACTGGAGACACTTGGCGAGTAACATCCCAGTCTGTTGCAGCTGCCTTCTGGTTCTGGGGGCAACTAAAACGGATGTGCACCTGTTCATTACACAGAAAGCATCGCGGCTTTCCAAATTGGCGTTGGCGTTCAATGTTTGGTCGCTTCTTCATCTCCACCACCTGCTCCACCACTGCTTTTACAACTTTCTTCAAGCCGGTCTGCTC
Organism: Acanthococcus lagerstroemiae; assembly: GCA_031841125.1. Lineage (NCBI taxonomy): Eukaryota > Metazoa > Arthropoda > Insecta > Hemiptera > Eriococcidae > Acanthococcus > Acanthococcus lagerstroemiae. The sequence continues at coordinate 16,916,176 of CM063113.1, read as the reverse complement.
CTCTTCCATTTCACAGGCCTGGGCTTGACGAATAGTAGCCCTCATTCTGGAGCTTTCCCGTGCAACCTCTAGCCCAGGGCTTGCGCCAAGCAGTCCGAGAGTTTTGGTGGTTGCCAACTCTCACCATCCTCTGGATTTGTTCATCCTCGATTCCATCGATGAAGGCCGAGACCGCAATTTCCTCTTTGAAATCTGCAGGAGAAGTCGGGTAGGCAGCATTGGTGAGGCAAACTATCTCTGCATGAAAAGCTTGAAGCGATTCGCCCCGCCTTTGGACCGCCACTTCAGTTCCCGCTGTAACACAGGCTTCATATGGGCTTGCCCATATCGGCGTTTCAATGCTTTCACCAGTTCCTGGAAATTTCTCTGGTCCTTGGTTGAAACCGTCTTCAGCACGTCCATTACGGCTTCCCGCAGCTTGACGACCAATGCTGTAGCCTTCGTCGCTTCATCTCAGCTATTACTAGCAGCCGCTGCCTCAAACTGGACGATGTAGGTCTCCCATGAATGCTGCCCATCGAACGTAGGTGGTTTCACTTTTGCCGAGCCACTACCACTTGAAGTTGGAACCAGTTGGCGTGGCTGGCTGTTTGGAGCCTCCACTGACGATGCACCAGCAGCTGAATTCATCTGGGTAGGCTGCTGGCTACCTGGAGGTATTGCCATTGACGTTGGGGTACGGCCAGTTCTAAGTGCCTCCAATTCTCTTTCTAGTACAGCGACCCATTGAGAGATTGGTTCAAAATTCTCATCAACTTCCTTTACGATGTCCGCTTTTGAATCGATCAGGTCTTCTTTCTTGAGCTGAGCAGCCTGCATTTCTTCTATTTTCGTGGATTGTTCTTCCGTTTTTGTGGACTGTTGAGCCTGATCCGTCTTTATTTCGCTCAACAATGCCATGATGTGGTGGAGAGCAGCAGCCGTTGTCGAACCTTCGTCTTCTGGTTCCGATGGTTCCACCTCAAAGACGAATGTTTCCGGTTCCTTACCTTCACCTCTCAAGAAATTTTCCAGCTACCGGACCAGTTCCGCTTTCGAACCCGATGGCAATAGGTCACAGTTTTTCAATTCCTCCCAAGGCTCTTTCTGCGAAAGGTCGAACAACTTTTTCAGAGCCATCGCGAATGGAGAATTTCGATGCCACTATCTCTTCAACGCAAAACGCCGACTGTCCAAACGAATCTCCAAACGAATGTCCAACGAAATGGTCTTCACAATGCGTATGGGCGAATTCCACTTCTGACACCAATGTAACGAAATAACGAAATTCGCACCGGAAAACGCACGAAAACACGTACTAAGAACTTTGAATGTCACACTAATACAAACGCACGAAAACAGTAGCTAGATCGCTTTGAAAACGTACAGTTTATCGCATATCAAAACTAGACTATACACCGACGGCCAGCGGCCTTTTGATACCCCGGCGTTATCGGCGAAACTCATCATCGCTTTCGTTATCGAACTTCTATTCTGCTGCTCGAAACGTGTTGATCTTTCTTCGCTTATCTCGAATGTTCGGGATTGTTTGCCACAATAATTTTCTTTCTTTGACTTACAAAATTTGTATAGATTCCGAATCTGATGTTCAAATTCGGGTACAGAATTTTTTTCATGACTCCAAACGACAATATTTCTCTCACCAACAGGAACAGAGGACTAGACTACTGTACAATTTACAGACACACCAGCACATCGAGTGAACAAAATGTGATTTATGTCCATTCCCTCATTCGATTTCACAAATCGACAGCAACACTCAGCATTATTTTGTCGCCATTTCGCAGTTCCTGTTCAGCGTTTCTCGCTGAACTCAAATTCGTTGTCCAAGCTGGGCGCTGACCTGCCGTTGTCGAGATACGACCAAAATTTCCATGCGGTAAAGCCTTCACCGCGTGGAGTATGCAGCACAAAACGCACTGATATACATTTTAATATTTTCCCATTTTCTGGAAGGAAGTGGAAAAACGCGATTAACTTGACGAGTAGACTGAGAGAGAGCGAGAGCGGATCGGTTTGAGAATTGGATGAGAGCAGATCATTTCTGATAAGTCTGTCAGGTCACCTGAAAATAGTTCTTTCTTCGCAAGATCCGTTAGATATAGAGCCACGAGGAACAAATTTTACTTCTCGCAAAACAAGTTCTAGCTTTCCATTTGTGTCAATTTTGTCAGAAATACTCTCCTCTAACCAAAATTTCAAACTGTTATGCTGTAGCTGTCTTCCCTCCCAAGGTATTCAAAAATTTTGTGGTAATTTTGTAAGGGCTACACTAGGTCATATACTGACTGTGGATCCATTTCGACAACGGATGTAATTCCGCCTTGAAAAGTTAAGAACGTTTGTTTATCTATTTAGTGTTTTTTTGTTGTTATTATTATTTTTCAACTGAAAAATCGGCAAATTTTCAATTTTTTACAAATGTTGTCGGCAAATTGTTCTTCTTCACTCGCCCCCTCAAATTGAAAGTCAAGTTTCGTCTCTGAAAAAAGCTGAGCAACTTGGACGACGGGTTTGAATTCACTTAAAAAATTTGAATTACTTTCATCGGGTACAGGTCCGGAAGCTCTCCGAAAAATATTTCGCCGAAAAATGTCTGATGTAGAGAACAGAGCAATTTTCGTCGTCAAACCGAGAAAATCACCGATTTTTTGTATCCACTAGGCTGAAAAATTTATGTAAGTACCACTGAGTTGGCATTTTGAATATCAGGCGGCAAAAGGAAATGTAAAAATTGTCATATTATTGTGGCGAATAATTCCAAACGTTTGAGATAAGCGAAGAAAGATCGACATGTTTCGAGTAGCAAAATAGAAGTTCGATAACGAAAGCGATAAGGAGTTTCGCCGATAACGCCGGGATATATAAAGGCTGCTGGCCGACGCCGCATAGTCTAGTTTTTGTATGCGATAAACTGTGCGTTCTCAAAGCGACCTAGCAACTGTTTTCGTGCGTTTGTATTAGTGTGACATTAAAAGTTCTTAGTACGTGTCTTCGTGCGTTTTTTGCGTGAATTTCGCTGCCTAGTGTACCTCGATGATGTAGTCATCTTTGGAGGATCTACCCTGCAGCAACACCTAGATACGGTCAGATAGGTGCTCTCCAGGTTCCAGAGTGCCGGGTTGAAGCGGTTACCCAAGAAGTGTTCCCTGGCCCAGAAGGAGGTACGATTTTTGAGCCACGTCATCTCTAAGGAAGGAATCCGGACAGACACAGATAAACTATCTGCAAGGATATATAAAGACCGATGGCCATCGTCGTATAGTCTAGTTTTTATTTGCGATAAACTGTGCGTTCTTAAAGTGATCTAGCTTCTGTGTTTTGTGCGGTTGTATTAGTGTGACATTAAAAGTTCTTAGTACGTGTTTTCGTGCGTTTTTTGGTGCGAATCTCGTTACATTATTTAGAGATTTGTTACACTCAGTGCCAGTAGGTTGATATGGGGTATCGATATGCGATTGAATCTTCGCCGGCACGGTCTCAGCATTCAGATAGCCTATTTTTGGGGATAAGCCAGAGGCTCAGTTCAGACCATTTTTGCCTGTGCGTTCTTAAAGTGATCTAGCTTCTGTGTTTTGTGCGTTTGTATTAGTGTGACATTAAAAGTTCTTAGTACGTGTTTTCGTGCGTTTTTTGGTGCGAATCTCGATACATTATTTAGAGATTTGTTACACTCAGTGTCAGTAGAGAACCAGTTTGAGTCCACCACCTGACCAATCTTGTTTGTCCATCGCGTCATTGGCCTCCCCCATTTACATTTTCTATAACGAGTCCAAAACCTTAACCTTCTATTCCATTTTAAGTTGGATTCTCTGGCAAAATAGCCGACATACTTGAATAATTTAAGTGTTGAGACAATACTACCCTAAATTTTGGTCCACAATGCGAACATGGTTCTTCTTTTTGACGCGTAGAATGCTTCTAAGCATTACATTTTGAGTCGTTTATAGTTTTTGTACTTGTTTTTTTAGTACAGGCTCGTGTCTGGGCTCCATAAGTATGTTAAAACCAGGATAACTATAATTTTGAAAATTCTTATTTTAGTTTTCAATTTTATGTAACCTTTAGTACCAGTTTTTGTACCCAAAACGCTCTCCATACATTTTCCTTTCTCATTCCTTTTCAGTTTCGTTGACAGAAGAACCATTTGGGCCAGATACATATGCTCGGAAACCACCTCGATCAAATTATTATTGAAACATGCTGGTCAACGGTGGTTTCGGTTCAGCGGAAAAGAATCCGGCCAAGGATGCAATCAAAAAGAAAATAGCAACAGTTCAATTGTAACTGCTAAATACGGAACATTAATTTAATGTTTTAAAGCCAATAACTCCCATATACGGCACGAAGTAAAGCATTCAATGTATTAAGAAATCTCGAGATTTAAGTCGTGAAGAAAAGCAACTGCATTCTTTTAATAGCGCACAATAAAATGGTATAACTGTCAGAGAGGAACCGCGGAGTGAAGAAGAAAAGGTCATAAAAGCTACTGCACTTTTGCAAACGTATACTATTTTCACTCTGCAGTCTGCACGTTTTGAGACTTTAGACTTTACAACTAAACTAATAAATAAAGGTACTTACATAAATCAGAAACGCGGTTAGTGAGCTCGTCCAAATAATGGTCTACGATGAAAAAGTTTTTTTTTGCCGCTGTTTCTTTTTGTACTTCAAAAGAGAAAGAAAAAAAAATTGAGCGAATGGATGTGAAACAGAAGAATTAAATTGTTAAAGCGTTTCTAGTTATAAATTGAAAAGATAAATCTGCGCCAGCGTAAATGGTCCAGTGTACGTGCGTTTTGCGCGTTCCTCCTGGAATGGCTTCGACGATGTGCTGGATTTAAAAGCTTCCATTTGGGCTCGCCGTAAGTTCTGATTTCGAGGTTGTTGAATCCAAATCGTGAATTTTGTTATGTAAGACACGAACCTCTGTATAGTTTTTTTTTTTGCCAGTTTCTCGAAAGACTTACCAAATAGCTACATAAGTAGTGACTTTCTCAAATCTTCTGGCCAAAATGGTCGATCGCAGAGCACATTCTGTAAAAAGGATTTTAAACATGGTGTGACCATGTCTATGTCTGTTAACCTAATTTCTGTAACGAAGCCAATCTAGGCATAAACCTCTCAACCATGTCTCTCAGAAGACAGACTCAATCCGTCTTCAGTTCCAATCCAGTCACCCTTTCGGTAACTTCACCTCCAAGGTACTCAATCCTCTTATACTTCAGCCGTCCCGGTGCACTACTGTCACTGACTACAGCCATTGCAGCCTCAACAACCAGTGCCAGGTACTCAACTGCCACTGGCTACTACTCTTGGCAATGTCTGCGAACATATCGACTGAAGCACCACCGACCTCTAGCGTCCACCAACAAAATTCGTCCATTCGTCTACAGCTCGAAGAACCAGTTTGATACTGGCCCCAACGTCCAATGAGACCGAACGCATCGGTTCTCTATTGGCGGTATACCAGTTTGAAATGACTAGCCGGATTAGTTCACCCTTGAGCTCACAGTCTGACCTTACCTTCTGGTAGTCAGCCCAACAGTCACTGGAGAATCAGTACGCGGCCTATCTCCCCTACAGAGTCAAGTCAGATGGAGGACCCTTCCTAGCATGAAGACATAAGCAGCTTCGGCTGTGACATGCCTAATTTCCTGGGGCGAACTGGTAAAACGCGAAAAACTTTTGATTGGAGATTGCTGGAACAAAGCGGGAAAAAAAGTTCTGATTCGAAAATTTCTGTTCTACCCAGAATTTCAAACGGCACTGCTGTACCTAGCTCCATTCCAAAATTATTCGCGTATTGTCTGTTCACCGCAGAAAAAATTGAAAATTTGAAAACGTCAATAGGAGCGCGATATGTGGCATATTGAAGGTATAGAAGGCATTACCGAAAAAATACCTTCATTTTTTAAATATTGCGAATTTTTGTAAATTGTAGTCACGCCTTAAACTCGTTGGACATGCAATACAATTCGCACCAATATGCAGTTTCGAAATTTGTTAATTTTCTGGGGCGAACTAGTAAAACACGAAAAACTTTTGATTGGAGACTGCTAGAATAAATTTGAAAAACAAGTCTTATTCGAAATTTTCTCCTCTATCCAAAATTTCAAACCGCACTGCTCTACCTAGCTCCATTCCAAAATTATTCGTGTATTGTCGGTTTGCATAACATGCTGCCGGTAGGCACAAATCATTCTTTAAAAAAAAAACAATTTGCCTGCGAGTAGTGCGTTATGCAACTTAAGTAACATCCACCTTTGAAATTGGTTCTTTTACACAAATTTTTCGAAAGGTTTGAGAAAAAATGCAAAATTTCCCGGAAAATTGCGAATATCTCAAGAACGGTTAGAGATAGAGAAAAACGGAGAAAACTTTGTAAGAAATCTAAAGCAAAGAAGTGCTGGTTTTTCATTTCCTACATTTTGACACCAACTTGCCCCCGGCCCCTCGGGGCTTCTCTTGGGGGGGTGCTCGAGATGAAAATGATTTGTGTAGAAGACATATTTGTATTAGTAGTACTCGCTGCAAGCTAGCAGGTATAATATTAACATGCCCCCAGCCCCTTGTAGCTTCTTTTGGGGAGGTGCTGTGGATGAAAACGTTTAGCACACTTCATCTTTTATTTTTGGACGCCTGAACTAACTATCAAATAAATTTTGTTAGGATCCTTCTAAGAATAACCACAAGGGGCAGGGTCAAGGGCAAGGTAGGTAGCACCGTACTGAATGTAACAAATTTGCATGTTTGTTACTATCCGCCTCTCGACCCCCACCCCCATCATTGCCCAAGAACCATTGAGGACCCCGCTTCTAGGAAAATGAAAGGAAATGTTAAACATTTACAAACATTTCCCTGCTGCTCCCTGAATGGCATACAGGATCAGCATCTATGGAAGTAATGTTAGATCTGTTCAAAGCCTTTAAAACTAATCACTTTGCATGACTGTTTCCATTATACAAATTATATCCAGGTACAGCTACTTCTCAAAGTTCTAAGGGGCTGAGAGCTGAGTGATAGCACCTCCCCAAGAGAAGCCGCGAGGGGCTACGCGTTAAGCTGGCAGCAGGTACCATTTACTAAGTGGTACAAAGATGTGTTCTATACAAATCATTTTCATTTGGAGTACCCCCCCCCCCCCCCAACAGAAGCCCTGAGGGGCTGGGGGCAAGTTGGTGTCAAAATGTAGGAAATGAAAAACCAGCACTTCTTTGCCTTAGATTTCTTACAAAAGTTTCTCCGTTTTTCTCTATCTCTCACCGTTCTCGAGATATTCGCAATTTTCCGGGAAGTTTTGCATTTTTTCCTGGAAAATTGCGTTTTATTAGTTCGCCCCAGAGAAACTCGTGATTTCGAAAACGTCAATTGGTGTATTTTGGGTTGCATATTCGACGTTCTGGAGGCATTGCCAGAATATTAGAAAATTAGAAATAAAATTGTGACACCTTCGACGAGTAGAATATGCTATATCTCATACGCCAATTGACGTTTTCGAAATCGCTAATTTCTCTGGGGCGAACTAATAAAATGCAAAAATCTTTGGATTGGAGGCAGCTACAGCAAAACGGGTTGACACTTTCGAAAGAGGAGATCAATTTGCTCTCAAAATTTCAAACCGTTCTCCTCTAGCTATCCCCAGTCCGGAGATTTTCGCGTTTTATCAGTTCCCCCTAGAGAAATTCGCAATTTCGAAAACGTCAATTGGTGTATGTTGAGTTGCATATTCGACGTGCTGAAGGCATTACCAGAATATTCGCCGTTTTTGAAATCGCTCATTTCTCTGGGTCGAAATAATAAAATGCAAAAATCTTTGGATTGGTGGCAGCTACTGCGAAACGGGTTGACACTTTCGAAAGAGGAGATCAATTTGCTCTCAAAATTTCAAACCGTTTTCCTCTAGCTATCCCCAGTCCGGAGATTTCCCGATTTCAAAAACATCAGTTGGTGTATGTTGAGTTGCATATTCGACGTGCTGAAGGCATTACCAGAATATTCGCCGTTTTTGAAATCGCTCATTTCGCTGGGCCGAAATAATAAAATACAAAAATCTTTGGGTTGGTGGCAGCTACTGCGAAACGGGTTGACACTTTCGAAAGAGGAGATCAATTTGCTCTCAAAATTTCAAACCGTTTTCCTCCAGCTATCCCCAGTCCGGAAATTTTCGCGATTTCAAAAACATCAGTTGGTGTATGTTGAGTTGCCTATTCGACGTGCTGAAGGCATTACCAGAATATTCGCCGTTTTTGAAATCGCTCATTTCTCTGGGGCGAACTAATAAAATGCAAAAATCTTTGGATTGGTGGCAGCTACTGCGAAACGGGTTGACACTTTCGAAAGAGGAGATCAATTTGCTCTCAAAATTTCAAACCGTTTTCCTCTAGCTATCCCCAGTCCGGAGATTTTCGCGTTTTATTGGTTCCCCCCAGAGAAATTCGCGATTTCGAAAACGTCAGTTGGTGTATGTTGAGTTGCATATTTGACGTGCTGCAGGCATTACCAGAATATTAGAAAATTTGAAATACAATTGTGACGCCTTCGAAGAATTGAATATGCTATTTGTCATACGCCACATGACGTTTTCAAAGTCACTAATTTCTCTGGGGCGCACTAATAAAATGCAAAAATCTTTGGATTGGTGGCAGCTACTGCGAAACGGGTTGACACTTTCGAAAGAGGAGATCAATTTGCTCTCAAAATTTCAAACCGTTTTCCTCTAGCTATCCCCAGTCCGGAGATTTTCGCGTTTTATTAGTTCCCCCCAGAGAAATTTGCAATTTCGAAAACGTCAATTGGTGAATGTTGAGTTGCATATTCGACGTGCTGAAGGCATTACCAGAATATTAGAAAATTTGAAATACAATTGTGACGCCTTCGAAGAATTGAATATGCTATTTGTCATACGCCAATTGACGTTTTCAAAGTCGCTAATTTCTCTGGGGCGAACTAATAAAATGCAAAAATCTCGGGATTGGTGGCAGCTACTGCGAAACGGGTTGACTCTTTTGAAAGAGGAGATCATGTTGCTCTCACAATTTCAAACCGTTTTCCTCTAGCTATCCCCAGTCCGGAGATTTCGCGATTTAAAAAACATCAGTTGGTGTATGTTGAGTTGCATATTCGACGTGCTGAAGGCATTACCAGAATATTCGCCGTTTTTGAAATCGCTCATTTCTCTGGGTCGAACTAATAAAATGCAAAAATCTTTGGATTGGTGGCAGCTACTGCGAAACGGGTTGACACTTTCGAAAGAGGAGAACAATTAGCTCTCAAAATTTCAAACCGTTTTCCTCTAGCTATCCCCAGTCCGGAGATTTTCGCGTTTTATTGGTTCCCCCCAGAGAAATTCGCGATTTCGAAAACGTCAATTGGTGTATGTTGAGTTGCATATTTGACGTGCTGAAGGCATTACCAGAATATTAGAAAATTTGAAATACAATTGTGACGCCTTCGAAGAATTGAATATGCTATTTGTCATACGCCACTTGACGTTTTCAAAGTCGCTAATTTCTCTGGGGCGAACTAATAAAATGCAAAAATCTCGGGATTGGTGACAGCTACTGCGAAACGGGTTGACACTTTCGGAAGAGGAGATCAATTTGCTCTCAAAATTTCAAACCGTTTTCCTCTAGCTATCCCCAGTCTGGAGATTTTTGCGTTTTATTAGTTCCCCCCAGAGAAATTTGCAATTTCGAAAACGTCAATTGGTGAATGTTGAGTTGCATATTCGACGTGCTGAAGGCATTACCAGAATATTCGCCGTTTTTGAAATCGCTCATTTCGCCGGGCCGAAATAATAAAATGCAAAAATCTTTGGATTGGTGGCAGCTACTGCGAAACGGGTTGACACTTTCGAAAGAGGAGATCAATTTGCTCTCAAAATTTCAAACTGTTTTCCTCTAGCTATCCCCAGTCCGGAGATTTTCACGTTTTATTAGTTCCCCCCAGAGAAATTCGCGATTTCGAAAACGTCAGTTGGTGTATGTTGAGTTGCATATTTGACGTGCTGAAGGCATTACCAGAATATTAGAAAATTTGAAATACAATTGTGACGCCTTCGAAGAATTGAATATGCTATTTGTCATACGCCACTTGACGTTTTCAAAGTCGCTAATTTCCCTGGGGCGAACTAATAAAATGCAAAAATCTTGGGATTGGTGACAGCTACTGCGAAACGGGTTGACACTTTCGAAAGAGGAGATCAATTTGCTCTCAAAATTTCCAACCGTTTTCCTCTTGCCATCCCCAGTCTGGAGATTTTCGCGTTTTATTAGTTCCCCCCAGGGAAATTCGCGATTTCGAAAAGGTCAATTGGAGTATGTTGAGTTGCATATTTGACGTGCTGAAGGCATTACCAGAATATTAGAAAATTTGAAATACAATTGTGACGCCCTCGAAGAATTGAATATGCTATTTGTCATACGCCAATTGACGTTTTCAAAGTCGCAAATTTCTCTGGGGCGAACTAATAAATTGCAAAAATCTCGGGATTGGTGGCAGCTACTGCGAAATGGGTTGACACTTTCGATAGAGGAGATCAATTTGCTCTCAAAATTTCAAACCATTTTCCTCTAGCTATCCCCAGTCCGGAGATTTCCCGATTTCAAAAACATCAGTTGGTGTATGTTGAGTTGCATATTCGACGTGCTGAAGGCATTACCAGAATATTCGCCGTTTTTGAAATCGCTCATTTCTCTGGGGCGAACTAATAAAATGCAAAAATCTTTGGATTGGTGGCAGCTACTGCGAAACGGGTTGACACTTTCGAAAGAGGAGATCAATTTGCTCTCAAAATTTCAAACCGTTTTTCCTCTAGCATATCCCGTCTGGAGTTGTTTCGCGTTTTATTAGTTCCCCCCAGAGAAATTTGCAATTTCGAAACTGAATTGGTGAATGTTGAGTTGCATATTCGACGTGCTGAAGGCATTACCAGAATATTCGCCGTTTTTGAATCGTTCATTTCTCTGGGGCGAACTAATAAAATGCAAAAATCTTTGGATTGGTGGCAGCTACTGCGAAACGGGTTGACCACTTTTCGAAAGAGGGAGATCAATTTGCTCTCAAAATTTTCAAATGTTTTCTCTAGCTATAATCCCCAGTCCGGAGATTTTCAGTTTTATTAGTTCCCCCAGAAGAATATCGCGATTTCAAAACGTCGGTTGGTTTGTATGCAGTTGCATTTTGACGTGCTGAAGGCTTTCCAGGAATATTAGAAAATTTTGAAATACAATTGTGAGCCTTCGAAGAATTGAATATGATTTGTCATACGCCACATGACGTTTTCAAAGTCACTAATTTCTCTGGGGCGAACTAATAAAATGCAAAAATCTCGGGATTGGTGACAGCTACTGCGAAACGGGTTGACACTTTCGAAAGAGGAGATCAATTTGCTCTCAAAATTTCAAACCGTTTTCCTCTTGCTATCCCCAGTCTGGAGATTTTCGCGTTTTATTAGTTCCCCCCAGAGAAATTCGCGATTTCGAAAAGGTCAATTGGAGTATGTTGAGTTGCATATTTGACGTGCTGAAGGCATTACCAGAATATTAGAAAATTTGAAATACAATTGTGACGCCTTCGAAGAATTGAATATGCTATTTGTCATACGCCAATTGACGTTTTCAAAGTCGCTCATTTCTCTGGGGCGAACTAATAAATTGCAAAAATCTCGGGATTGGTGGCAGCTACTGCGAAAAGGGTTGACACTTTCGAAAGAGGAGATCAATTTGCTCTCAAAATTTCAAACCATTTTCCTCCAGCTATCCCCAGTCCGGAAATTTTCGCGATTTCAAAAACATCAGTTGGTGTATGTTGAGTTGCCTTTTCGACGTGCTGAAGGCATTACCAGAATATTCGCTGTTTTTGAAATCGCTCATTTCGCCGGGCCGGAATAATAAAATGCAAAAATTTTTGGATTGGTGGCAGCTACTGCGAAACGGGTTGACACTTTTCGAAAGAGGAGTCAATTTGCTCTCAAAATTTTCAAACCGTTTTCTCCTCCGGAGATTTTCGCGTTAGGTTTTAAGAGGAAATTTTGATTTGGAAGCATTAAGGGTATTTGATTTAAAATTTATTGTGAGGCCTACAGAATTGAATATGATTTGTATACGCCATTGACGTTTAAGTTCAATTTTCTGCGAACTTAAATTCAAATTTTTGGGGCAAAATGAAAAAAGGGGTTTGGGACTTCAAAGGGAGATAATTTGGGTTCATTTCAAAGGGTTTTGTTCAAATAATTACCGTTTCCAAAACCCATTTGGGAATTTGGTTCAAAAAAAAGAAAAACCTTTGGTGCTGCAGGCATTACCAGAATATTCGCTGTTTTCGAAATCGCTCATTTCGCCGGCCGAAATAATAAAATGCAAAATCTTTGGATTGGTGGCAGCTACTGCGAAACGGGTTGACACTTTCGAAAGAGGAGATCAATTTGCTCTATAAATTTTCAAACCGTTTTCCTCTAGCTACCCCAAGTCCGGAGATTTTCGCGTTTTGTATTGGTTCCCCCCAAAGAGAAATTCGCGTATTTCGAAATGTCAGTTGGTGTATGTTGAGTTGCATATTTGACGTGCTGCAGGCATTACCAGAATATTAGAAAATTTGAAATACAATTGTGACGCCCTCGAAGAATTGAATATGCTATTTGTCATACGCCACTTGACGTTTTCAAAGTCGCTAATTTCCCTGGGGCGAACTAATAAAATGCAAAAATCTCGGGATTGGTGACAGCTACTGCGAAATGGGTTGACACTTTCAATAGAGGAGATCAATTTGCTCTCAAAATTTCAAACCGTTTTCCTCTAGCTATCCCCAGTCCGGAGATTTCCCGATTTCAAAAACATCAGTTGGTGTATGTTGAGTTGCATATTCGACGTGCGGAAGGCATTACCAGAATATTCGCCGTTTTTGAAATCGCTCATTTCTCTGGGGCGAACTAATAAAATGCAAAAATCTTTGGATTGGTGGCAGCTACTGCGAAACGGGTTGACACTTTCGGAAGAGGAGATCAATTTGCTCTCAAAATTTTCAAACCTTTTTTCCTTAGCTATCCCCAGTCCGAGATTTTTTCACGTAGTTGTTATTTGTTCCCCCGAGAAATTTGCTTTTTTTCCGGCGATTAAATGCAAATGTGGTGCTACGCGAAAGGTTATTTGAGGGTCAATTTGCTCAAATTTAACCTTTCTCCTACCATGAGTTTCGTTTTTATTCCCCGGAATTATTTCAAAACTCAATTGGTGAATGTAGTGCATATTCGAGGGAACATTACCAAATATTCCCGTTAAATGTTATTTCCTGGGGCATAAAAAATGCAAAATCTGATTGGCGTCTCAATGACTTGGAGGGGATCAAGCTAATTCAACGTTTCCTTGCTACAAATTTCGTTTAAAATTTCGATTTTCGAAAACGTATAATTGAAGTTGGATGGTGCAGTTTGCGGGGGACCTTGATGAAAATTTTTTCAAAATTTACCGGCTTTTGGATTCCATGGGATTTTTGCTCTATTGTTCCCTTTTAATGGTTTCCAAACGGTAATTCGATTTGGTTCTTTGAGTTGGGTTACGATTTTGGTTTTTAAAATTTACGTGGGGATATATGAAAATTTGGAATTTGGACCCGAGGGGGTTGGATAGGCGAGAGGGTAAGTAATTAATTCAAAGTTGGGGAGACATCGGGTTTGGGGGGGGGGGGGGCGGGGGAAATTGTTTCCCAAAAATTTTAAAAGGGTTGGATTTTTTCCCTTGAAGGTTAAAAATTGAAATTTGGGATAAATTTGGGTTGAAGAATTAAATTTTTTTTTCCGCAAATTTTAAAAAGGTTTTCCGGGGAAAAAATTTTTGGGGAAAATCTGGGGGGAACTGAAAAGGGGAACATTTCCCAAAAGGGGAAATTTTCTCAAATTTTAATGATTTCCTTTTTTTCCCCCGGAAATTCCGATTTCGAGAACGTCAATTGGTGTATGTTGAGTTGCATATTCGACGTGCTGAAGGCTTTTACCAGAATATTCGCCGTTTTTGAAATCGCTCATTTCTCTGGGGCGAACTAATAAAATGCAAAAATCTTTGGATTGGTGGCAGCTACTGCGAAACGGGTTGACACTTTCAAAAGAGGATCAATTTGCTCTCAAAATTTCAAACCGTTTTCCTCTTGCTATCCCCAGTCTGGAGTTTTTCGCGTTTTATTAGTTCCCCCCAGAGAAATTCGCGATTTCGAAAGGTCAATTGGGTAGGGGTTGGGGTTGCATATTCGACGTGCTGAAGGCATTACCAGAATATTAGAAAATTTGAAATACAATTGTGACGCCTTCGAAGAATTGAATATGCTATTTTTTCATACGCCAATTTGACGTTTTCAAAGTCGCTAAATTTCTCTGGGGCGAACTAATAAATTGCAAAAATCTCGGGATTGGTGGCAGCTACTGCGAAACGGGTTGACACTTTCGAAAGAGGAGATCAATTTGCTCTCAAAATTTCAAACTGATTTCCTCTAGCTATCCCCAGTCCGGAGATTTCCCGATTTCAAAAACATCAGTTGGTGTATGTTGAGTTGCATATTCGACGTGCTGAAGGCATTACCAGAATATTCGCCTTTTTTTGAAATCGTCTTTTCACTGGTTTCGAACTAATAAAATGCAAAAATCTTTTGGTTGGTGGCAGCTACTGCGAAGGGGGTTGCACTTTCGAAAGAGGAGAACAATTTGCTTAAAAATTTTTAAAAAACCGTTTTCCTTACATCCCCGCCCGGGATTTTGCTTTTTTATTAGTTCCCCCAAGAAATTCGCGATTTCGAGAACGTCAATTGGGGGATGTGAGTTGAAATTTTCGGCTGAGGCTTCCCAGAAATATCGAAAATGAAGTACAATTGTGAGCCTTCGGAATTGAATATGTATTTGTCATCCCAATTGAGTTTTCAAAGTTGCTAATTCTTGGGGGAACTAATAAAAGAAAAAAAATCTGGGATTGGTGGCAGCTACTGCGAAAAGGGTTGACACTTTCGAAAGAGGAGATAAATTTTGTCTCAAATTTAAAACCTTTTTCCTCCAGTTTCCCCCACCCGGAAAATTTTCGCGATTTCAAAAACATCAGTTGGTGTTGTTGAGTTGCCTTTTCGACGTGTAAAGGCATTACCAGAATATTCCCCGTTTTTAAAATCGCTCATTTGCCGGGCCGGAATAAAAAATTGCAAAAATTTTGGATGGGGGAGCTATTGCAAAAAAGGGTTTGACACTTTCAAAAGGGGGAGATCATTTGCCCCAAAAATTTTCAACCTTTTTTCCTTAGCTACCCCCAGCCGGGAATTTTCGCGTTTTATTGGTTCCCCCAAGAAATTCGGATTCGAAAACGTCATTGGTGATTTTGATTGCATATTTGACGTCTGCGGGCATCCCAGAATATTAAAAAATTTGAAATACAATTGTGCCCCCCTCGAAGAATTGAATAGCTTTTTTGTATACGACATGACGTTTTCAAGTCATAATTTTTTGGGGGCGAATAATAAAATGAAAAAAATTCTGGGATTGGTGGAGCTACTGCGAAACGGGTTGACTTTTTTTGAAAGAGGAATCATGTTGCTCTCACAATTTCAAACCTTTTTCCCTTTTAGCTATCCCCAGCCCGGAATTTTGCGTTTTAAAAAAACATCTTGGGTGTATTTTGAGTTGCATATTCGACGTGCTGAAGGATTCCCAGAATATTCCCCTTTTTTGAAATCGCTCATTTCAGGGGTCGAACTAAAAAAATGCAAAAATTTTGGTTTGGGGCAGCTACGCGAAAGGGTTTTGAAAAATTTCAAAGAGGAGAACAATTTGCTTTAAAAATTTTAAACGTTTTCCTCTAGCTACCCCCAGTCGGAGATTTTCGCGTTTTATTAGTTCCCCCCAGAGAAAATTGCGATTTCGAAAACGTCAATTGGTGTTGTTGGTTGCTATTCGATGCTAAGGCATTACCAGAATATTCGCCGTTTTTGAAATGCTATTTTTTGGGGGGCGAACTAATAAAAGCAAAAATTTTTGGTGGGGGAGCTACTGCGAAACGGGTTGACACTTTCGAAAGAGGGATCAATTTGCTTAAAAATTTCAAACTGTTTCCTTAGCTATCCCCAGCCCGGAAAGATTTTCCTTTTATTGTTCCCCCCAGAGAAATTCGCGATTTCGAAAACGTCAATTGGTGTATGTTGAGTTGCATATTCGACGTTCTGAAGGCATTGCCAGAATATTAGAAAATTCGAAATAAAATTGTGACGCCTTCGAAGAATTGAATATTCTATTTCTCATACGCCAATTTACGTCTTCGAAATCGCTAATTTCTCTGGGGCGAACTAATAAAATGCAAAAATCTTTGGATAGGAGGCAGCTACAGCAAAATAGGTTGACACATTTGAATGAGGAGATCAATTTGCTCTCAAAATTTCAAACCGTTCTCCTCTAGCTATCCCCAGTCCGGAGATTTTCGCGTCTTATTCGTTCCCCCCAGAGAAATTCGCAATTTCGAAAACGTCAATTGGTGTATGTTGAGTTGCATATTCGACGTGCTGAAAGCATTACCAGAATATTGTGCTAAAGTGCAGGCGCCTTCGACGAGTAGAATATGCTATTTCTCATACGCCAATTGACGTTTCCAAAATCCCTAATTTCTCTGGGGCGAACTAATAAAATGCGAAAATCGTTGGATTGGAGCCAGCTACAGCGAAACGGGTTGACACTTTCGAAAGAGGAGATCAATTTGCTCTCAAAATTTCAAACCGTTTTCCTCTAGCTATCCTCAGTCCGGAGATTTTCGCGTTTTATTAGTTCCTCCGTACTCGCAGAAATAATGGAAACATATGTGTGCCAAGCCACCCCACAATTGTAAGGTCACCCCGGGTTACCGTAATGTTCGCTACCGATGTTAGAGAGCTACGGTGCGATCGCAGAGGTACATCCAGTCCGAAAACAAATCCCAGACACTCTCCAGTCCATTGGTGTTCAAAAATAATGTAAAAACGAAAAGCTTTTATTCTACATCTCTTACACAAATAAAATACGTAAACTCTAGAATAACAAACGGTAAACGTTTGACAATTTTACCGGCATTATTTTTAAAATGCTCCGACGACTGAAAAACCACCGTCGTGCTTCCGATAAATTGCTTTTATAAACGAACATGTTACACAAAATGATGTCAATACAATATTACAATTCAGTTTAGAATGGTCCAGTAATTAAGAGTGAGATTTTTCGCTATCTTGGCGTTGACGATAGACATATATCATTTCCAATAACAGAAAAATAAAATTCATCATCAGAACTTTCGTCCGAAACACACGCACGGGAATTTAAAAAAAATAAATATTCTGTTAAATTATTGTCTTTAAGAAATTAAGAATCCGTAAAACGTTAGTATGAATTTAAGACCACCACGACAAAAGTCACGTGGGTTTACTTTAGCACATTTCTATCGATACCTCGATTCTCCTTCAATTCCGCAAACTCCCCTGTAAAAACGGTAACGATATTTTTTTTTTCAAATAAAAATATTCCAGCTAGCTAAGTGTAAACGAAAAAACGAAGGAAAAAACAGAAATCCTAAGCTCTTGGTGAAACCTTCCTCTACTGCGATCGAGTTCACAGGTCGGTTTATGTAAGAAACTAGGGAGGGACATCGTTAACTTAGAATACCAAAAAAAAAAAAAAAATGCATTTTTTATATTTACGTCAAATTTCAGAATCTTTTTCCGTCGAAAGGTTCCGGAAAAATTCTGGAAAATACATTGTAAATGTACGGTTTTCACTGTCACATAACAAACAAATTTCGCAGTCGATTTCACCGGGCGAATAATAAATTCTGATCAATGACGCCTCGCGGATGCATTCCGCATCAAAACATTCGGATGCACCCGAAAATGGTGGACTGAATATACACACATATAATTTTTTGATTTTTTTTTCTTTTTTTTCTCAAATCCAAACAGCCGATCCGTGGTTTAAGCGTAGCCTTCTGCATCCGTCTTCTCTCCCGGAGTTCATCCCGGATTGAAAAATCCATTTTCTCTGGCGACGCCGAACGTGGCGGGCACAGCACCAGAAGACGTCCCGACACTGGGACTTTTTATATCTCCTTCGACTGGAATTAACACGGGCGCCAACTCGACCCTCTGGAATTTGTAATTAAAACCGTATCGTTATTAACATTCCGTATTAGTAGCTAAAAGCTTTTTTTTTTTTTTTTTTAATATTTCGTTTTCAGCCGCGCGCTGAAATAAAATGCGCAGAAAAAAAGTGTAAGGGGAAAACGTCGAAAAATAACCTACGAATTAAAAACAAAACGGGGGAAAATGGTCGGCTGTAAAATGAATTATTAGACTCTCGTCAGTCTGGGCGTCATTGTGCGAATTATACGCTCCGAAAATGAAAAATGTCAATTACGGACTCGACGATGAACTCGTAAACGTTGAAACTATTTCATTAAAAATCTCGTTAATATGTTTTTTAATAAAACTGGAAATCGAGAAAAATTTTATTCAATTTGCCAGCACGCAAAACCGGACTGACGTATGTAGATATGCGGAAACAATAATGATGGCCCCGAAATTCGAGGTTTCAGAACGTCTTACAGTTGGGTGGATCTAGGACCGGATTCAGAATTTTGGGCACCGGGACATGCGCAATCACGGTGGAGTCGTCTCCTTACTGTTTTGGATTGGTTATTTTCCGCGGGGGGATGTGTTTTCAATGTCGCGACTTTTTTCGTACGTCTTATATCAGTCGAAAGCCTCAGCAGATAAGAAGGACAACCCCATTTCCGTATCTGATCGAGTTCAACGAAATCCAGCTGTGCCAACTATCATTGCTCCTTGGCGTAAACTAACCTCTAAAGCATCGCTGGCATCCTTTGCAACAGTTGCTGCAAAACCTATCTCGCAGCAACCAACAGTAGAGCAGACTCAGTTGTTGAGCGACTCTCAGCAAATCCTTCCGGCACTTAAACGAATAGAAGCTAGCCAGAAAAGACTTGTTGATAAGTTCTCCAACCTTGAGCAACGAGTAGCGAGCCTGGACCTCTTGAGAAGCAAACAAAATGAACCTCAAATCCTGTGCCCAGCTTTTATGCTGGAATGCCAACGGCTTGGCAGTTAGAAAGTTGGAGTTGAGGCAATTCCTAAGAGCGAAATTGATATCGCGTTAATTGTCGAGACGCATCCAATTAGCTATTCTAACCAGCCACAAGTTCGAAACTACTCAGCTTATCTGGCCCATCATCCCAGTGGGGCTGCTCGAGGTGGATCTGCAGTTTTAATCAAATCGTTCATCAAACATCACGACGTGGATGCCTTTGTTACAGACAGCATCCAAGCGTCTGTAATTGCCACTGAACTGAACCAACGCCAGGTCAGCTTAGCCAGCATCTACTGCCCGCCTCGCTACTCTCCAGGAGGAGCCGAATTCGTAGAGCTCTTCTCGCACCTTGGTCCTCACTGGATCCTCGGCGGTGATTTCAATGCGAAACACACGGCTCGGGACTCCCGCTTATGCTCACACAGAGGTAGTTTTCTTCAAAAAAGTGGTTCTTTGTAATTATTGCCACTTCCTCCCCCCTGATGGATCTGCATTCTGGCCAACAGATAGCACTACGCAGCCCTACGTCATAGACTTCTTCATTGCCAAGGGACTACCATCTTCGCACTTTCAGACCCAATGCCAATCTGACCTTTTAGCTCCGATCATGCACCAGTGGTACTCACCTACTATGACCCGTGTCTGAAGTAGCTTCATCTTCTTCCGTGACTCATAGCTCTACGCAGCTATATCGGCATATGCTCGACAACCAACTTCAATTCAGTGTTCGGGTACAAGGTCCGCCAGAATTAAATCTGGCTGCAGAAGACCTAACCACACTTCTCGTCTCATGCGCCCAAGCATGTACTACCTATACTAATCGGACTCTTCCTGAAGTAGCCTACCCAAACTTTATACGCAACCTCGTTCGTCATCGTCGTTGAGCTCGTACAGCCTGGCAGCGTTTGATCGCCTATGCTGGACCTTGCCAGACTCACCACTGAGACAGCTACATCCCAGTACGTCATATCTGCACTCCCGGTAGAGGTCGCACGCAGAGTGTCCAGTCTGATCTTCAATATGCCAACTAGAGAGCCGTTCACCCAGTTGAAGGCTTGCATCCTGAAAGAATCCGAACCCACTTGCTCCGCCAAATTGAAGAAGCTGCTCGAAGGCTGCGCCCTCAGGGACAGGAAACCGCCAAAATTACTTCATGAGATGAGAATGTTATCAAGCAATCGAGTTAGCGATGAAGTCCTCAGGGAATTGTTTTACAAGAGGCTGTCTTCCACAGTCTGAACAATTCTGCTCACTACCGGAGTTACAGATCTTAACAAAGCAGCACAGGCGGCTGATAAGGTACATAGCGATAGTACCCAGCCAATTATAGCACCTACAGCCACTACACCACATGCAGCAGTCCCAGATGCACGGGTAGAGACACTTATTACCAAACTGGAAGAAGTTCTGAACCAAATGTCACGCCGGGATGCAATCTAGTTGTATGCTAACACCTAGTAGCCGACAGTGGACCCATAGTCGCACCTGGTCACCCGTTATGTCGTTACCATTTCAGATTCGGGGAAAATGCACACAAATGCGAAAGCTGGTGCAAAAAATGGGCTACAAAGTCAAAGAGGAAGACGGAAAACCAGGAAGGCTAGTCGTTGAGGCCGCAAAAGACAGCCATCAGCCATTGCGGCGACTCTTTGTATACGATGAGAAAGTTTGCTGAAGATTCCTGATCAATACCAGTGCTGACATATCAGTCCTGCCTACAAACGACCAAGATCGGCAGCAAGTGTCTGACATGAAGCAGTGGCGTAGCCAGGATTTTTCCAAGGAGGGGGATCAGCAACATTTTGGACAAGAGGGGGCGGGGTACACCTAACATGAACTGTATGTTTTTACATTGACATCAGTATGTTGTGCTTTTCAACTTCAGTTATGTATCTGGATTTAAATTTCATTTCGCGCATTTACTGTGATACTGCCAGCATGTTAAATAATTCTCATCTCAGGGGGGGGGGATTTATCCTCCTAATCCCCCCCCCCTTTGGCTACGCAACTGACATGAAGTTGTTTGCCGCCAATAATGCAGTCATCAATATGTATGAGGAACGCTGCTTGGAGTTAACATTAGGATTACAGCGCGCCTTCACATGGCCGATGCCAGTAATGCAATCATCGGTGCTGACTTCTTTTCCCACTATAGTCTTGATTGATAAAACAACGTCGTTGTCTAACCAGTGTGTATTGTGGACAACTCACTATGCAACCATTACACCCTATTGACAAAGACGATGCGATTTTGGAAAAAAAAACGCACTGCGACATCGCAACTGCTACCCGTGGGAAAAAAATCGCATCGCGATTGAGGCATCACAGGTGGCAGTGCGAGTCGCAGTGCTTTAGTGGCTTCGTCAGGCGCATGCTACTTTAACAGAAAGTGGCGTGCGATTACGCCTGCGGCTGTCGTAGCCACAGACGCATGCGTCAGTAGCTACGACAGGCGCATTGAAAATCGCATCGTAAATCGCCTTCGATACCACTATAGTTGAAAGTCGCATCGAAACTCGCATGCGACTTCGCCTGCCACTGTCGCGTCGAAAGTCGCACCCAATGCGATTTGTGATGCGATTTTCGATGCGACTTTCAGCTATAGTGGTATTGGAGGCGATTCACGATGCGATTTACAATGCGATTCTTGATGCGACTGTTGTAGCCACTGACGCATGCGTCTGTGGCTATCACAGGCGCAGGCGTTATCGCATGCGATTTAGGGTACGACTATCGGCCGTAGTCGCACCCGGTGCGCCTATTGATGCGATTTTGGATGAGACTTTTAGCTAGCGTGGCATCGAATGCGATGCGTTTGCGAATGCAATTTCTGATGCGACAATTACATCGTGAATCGCATTCGATGCGTTTGGGGATGCGATTTTGACTGCTATATTTATAGCCAAAATCTGGGAGGGTGCAACTGTGGCCAATATATGGTGTTAGCCAAAGTCGTGCGAGGAGTACAGTGCAGTAAAAAATAGATGTAATATAATAAATTATATGAGATTAGCATATGGTTGTATTGGTTGTATTAAAAAATACATTTGTATGCAACAATTAGGGATATGTCTGCGTTTACACCATGCATGAAAAGCAGTCATATAGTATGACACAACCCCATAATTTTGAATTTTGAATGTGATGCCACAGCTCTTAGCCTATCAAAGCCCAAAGGCTTCGATAGTTGACAGGGTTGCCCACAAGGAGGGAGCTGTGTTTTGCATCAATGGAATTATGCTATTAACAGTTTAAATGACTTTTTTTTGTTTTTTTGTTTCAACAGAGTGGCCACCACTTTTTTCTTAGAACAAAATTTCCTGACTTTTCCCCGACTTTTTTTGTAATTTTTCCTGACCTTTTCACCACTTTTTCCGACTAATTCCACCGAATTTTTATAAGTTATAATAAAATGACCAAACTGGAAAATAAGTACAAGTACCTACTATAGTGTGTTGTATAGTTAAAATCAATAACCAAAACAAAAGTAAAAACAGTTGTGTTTTTGTTTTTTGTTTTTTTTGGGTGGGGGATATAAAAAAATTGGGAAGCTTTCAAGGCTTATACATACAACGAGTGTGTAGATCAATTTTGATTTATAAGATTCAAATTTTTGACAGTGAAAATTCAACGACATAAAGCAAAAGAAGAAATTAAAAATATACAATAGTAGAATATTTCTTCTCAATAATTTTCGATTTCTGAACGTTCATCAAAACTTGACTTCCACCCTGATACTATTCTCTCTATTCTCTCAAATTCTTAATTTCTGTACCCAACTCTTCGATCTGGTGACGAGCATCTTCTAATACTAATCTCTTCTTCTTCTCCTCAATTTCCTTCAATTTTTCTGCGGCTTCTCGTTTTTTGGCTTCTGCTTTCGATTTTCCATTTTGTCCTACTCTTTTCTTGTCTACAGCCTCCTTGTACAGACTATGTGCCTTCCTTACAGCGTGAATAATACTCTTCTTCATAAAAACCTTCCTAATTTTCCGCCATGGTACATGAGCGTGTCATACACTAACCTCTGGCCAACAAAAGACTCATTTCAGAGGTTTTTTACTAAGAATTCTTTATTTATAGAAAAATGTTTCTCAACGAATGCATTTCCATAGGAGAGAATCGATCTTTAGGAAATTGATTAATGGAGCAAATGTATCACCTTCATGAGGAATTACTTCGAACCATAAATTATCCAGCCTATGCTCAGGATTAGGTATTGACATTTTTCGCACTGTTTCATCAAAAAATGGTATTTTCCAAACTTTGATCAAATTGTTCTTCACTTAGTCAGCTTGAATTGTATGTCGGCGGTCAGCCTACTAAACAATCAATACAAGGGACAGACCTACATACTCTAATCCAGTCCCACCGAACTCACTTTGCTAATTGATACCCTTTTGCTGAACAGCATCCAATTTTCATTTTGTATCCACCTCAGATAAATTAACATAAAATTAAACTTATCTGTGTGATTTGTTGACGGTCATTCTCTGTGCTTCTTTTATTTTTATTCTACAAATGAAGATTTATCTGTCAAAAGGGCCCATGATGAATAGGATCAGAGGCCCTTCTGATAGATAACTCCTCAAATATACCCATTTTTTATGACTCGCAGCTGTATTAATGCATGTTAGCATTAGGGTACAAAGAACCCAATTTTGTGAACATTTTCCCAATACCTGGAGTTCATTTCCGTTAATCCACTACAACCAAAACTAGAGGTCTTATTGGGACTGCAAGCGTGAAAGAGTCAATCTCTACAATTTTAGGCACGTGAAAAAAATGAACTACTGAAACCCTACACCTTTTTTGAAAAATTTATCTGACTGAAATAAGAATTGTCTCGATGGAAAGGAAATTTTATGTACTACAAATTTCGTTCTGTTCATTTTTTTGATAAACGCTTTCATTTTCATAATATTTTGAGATTTTTTCATACGCCTAAAAATGATAAATTCCACTTGATCAGGGTTTCAAGGTAAACAACAACAGCGCACCACCGCTTCCAACAGCCCCAATGATGGAAAAAGTTGCCGGCGTTACCGGAGTTATCAGTGGACATATCTGAATCTCATGATAATTTAAGGTCTTTTTTTGTTGGCAGTTAATGATTCTAACTTCATAACGCCTTTACATACGCGCGTACTCAGTTTACTCGGGCGAGTAAATACTTCACGAATCCACCACCGCTAGAAGTAGAGTCGAGCGCTGCGTCACAAAACCGGTCTCGCGTTTTGGCTATTGAGAGAACGTTTTTGTGTCGCGCGAAACAGCTTTGTACCGCGAGGGTGATTTCGTGGTGCTAGGGTGGTTTGTTAGCTACTCGCTGATGAAGTCGGTAGCTCCAGCTTATTTAACTACCCGAAGAAATTAGGGTAAGTATCCGAACTTGGGCAAGCTTATTGCGACAAGCTATTTCTGCTTTACCGCTTTTTGTTTCCTTCTTTGCTATCCATCCTTTCTTTTGGCAAGCTGACTGGAAGCCAGTCACGCCAACTCCTCCTCTGGCATGCTGACTGGAAGCCAGTCACCCAAGCTCCTCCCTCGGCATGCTGACTGGGAGCCAGTCACCCAAGCTCCTCCCTTGGAGTGTTGACTGGAAGCCAGTCACCCCGACTCTTTCTCAGCGCGTTGACTGCAAGCCAGTCACATCGACTTCACCTCAGCACGTTGACTGGAGCCCAGTTACCCCGACTCCCCCTCAACCATCCTTTCCTCCGTCACTATAGTATAGGGAGCTACCTGCGTCTCGACTCGGCTTCGCAGTGTATAGTGCTAGTGCTAATCAGGGAGCCAGTCGCGGCCCCCTTATTGTGTAAATGTTCGCCGTCGTTCCTGACTTTTGTGTGTTTAACTTATAAATTGTACAGGAGTGCCGTTATCGTTCCCATCGCCGCGTCCTTAGTTCATTTTGTTGCTCCCCCCCCCCGTGTAAGTACTATTACTTCTAATATACCTATATCTATCTAACACCCCCCGTGTCGTTATTTGCCGTACTATTTTTCGCGTCGAAGATGTCCGCGTTTTGGAGCTTACGTTCCCGTAATGTGCCCCGTGAGGTCACTCATCGTCGCGACTTCAGTGCTCATACTCCTCCGAAGAGCGCGAAACGCGACACGCCACATAACTCCGTTCAGTAATACAGGCTCAGATTTTCATGCACGTTCTCCATGTTGATTACTGATCAGTGTTAACATTTATAAGATCTCAACTGATTTTATTGAAAATCGCAAGAATTATCAAAATTCTCCACTTTAATCGCCACTCGCCATTTTCCTGGTCCACATTACAACTAAACGCCACTAAAATCGCCACTCTCCTTCAATCATTTTCAGTCGCCCAGTAGGGTTCCAAAATCGCCACTTTGGCGACTTTATTCGCCAGCTGGCAACACTGAAAGAAGGAACACCCTAGAGAACGTATAGCAGCAGCTGCAACTAATTTTCTTCATCTTCTTGCTCTTAAATTTTGCCGCTCCTGAATTTAGCCACCTTAGGTAACTCTATAGGCTGTCGAATTATAATAATAATGATAATAATAATGTGTATATTTTACTCCCCTTTCCAACAGCCAGGTGGTCAGTTACAGGGAAGGGGAGATTAATACCATGAGAAATTATAACAAAATTAAGAAGAGAAGAAGTGAAAAAATAATAATAATAATAAATAATAATCAAAAAAAAAAAAAAACCACTAAAAAACAATAAATGTAGTGATGATTTAAAAAAAATAAAAATAAAATAATACTAATAATACATAATGCATAATAAAGAAAATAAAAAAGAAATAAGTAAAAAAAATTATTAAATAAATAAGAAAAAAAAAACTTTTCTGTGACCTGCCGCACACCACTCACACCACTCGGACGCGCACACATACACACACGCACACATTCGCTTGATTATACTCCGCCTCATGCTGTTGTGCCTTATTCACATCTCGGGTCCTCACCGCCCCTGCCCCTACTGCTCCAAGCCGTGCGGGTCAACGAAGAGATTTCAGAATCCGGATAAGTCGGGGTTTATCTGCAAGGTCGAGAAAGTCGATAGTAGGGTCCATCTGTAGTAAGTCATTGGCTAACCTCATGCCCCTCACTGTTGGCGCATTTTTGAATATTTCAGTCCGACAAAAAGGTATTTTAAAAAGTTTATATGTAATTCCTCTGCGAGGGACGCGGCACCGTAATGTTAAGTTTTGATAACTGATATGGGTCAGAAATGTTGTTAACTAGAAGATCATGGACATATCGGATTGATGCTATATCTCTACGAATCGCTAAAGATTGAATTTGGAATCCAGAAAGAATTATTCATTTGGCACTGCAGGTTAGCTTCTCCAGAAAACGCACTGATCGTATCGTCACGCTGCGAAAAGTTTGGTTACGAACTTGAACTAATTTAAAGATGTTGCCGCAAAAGTGAATCGGAGAAGCGCAAGTTCGTCTAGTCTTTTTTGTTAAGCCGCCAGAACCTTGAAATCTATCATCGACCTTCCTTCCGAGCTGCTCTTTTTCATTCCACAAAGAAAACCAGAGAGAAAGATTCTTGAACAGTGCGGTATTCGGCGGTTCCCGCAAAACAACAACCACACAAACGATATCGATCATGCGAGTGTAACTTAGCTCGAATTTATGAAAACAAAGACAGCCCTCGGCTTTTATCATTCGGATAAGGAGCTCCTCGTAAAATATATACATACATCTACAGACGAATACTCTCACCGTAAATATCTCTTTTTAA
Source organism: Acanthococcus lagerstroemiae (assembly GCA_031841125.1). Lineage (NCBI taxonomy): Eukaryota > Metazoa > Arthropoda > Insecta > Hemiptera > Eriococcidae > Acanthococcus > Acanthococcus lagerstroemiae. The sequence goes on along the minus strand of CM063113.1, from coordinate 16,889,348 downwards.
AGGTCTGTCTAAGAGGAAAATAAAAAGTAAGATTTTTTTGTTACATCCTCGCTATAAATCTTAAAAGGTTAGTTAGTTAAGAGTATACACGGAACAAAGAGAAAAGAAGAAAAAAAAAAGAAGAAGAAGAAGAAAAAACCGAGAACCAGAACGAGAGAACAAAGTAACCGGAGCGAAAAAGAACGCTATAAACAAAGTTAACACATTTCGAAGTGGAAAAAGAGAGCAGCACGATGTAGACTCCGATAAGAGCGTAAACTGTCTTCTTTTTTTCCCCGCCAACTTTCTCGCGCAATCTGCCTCGAATCTCAACCTGAAAGTTTGAAACATTTTTCTCCTCGCCGCGACCCTGCCACACAGCTGCCTATTCGCTGTTGCGGTAAAATTCAAAATACAACCCCGGAATGTGGATTCCTGTTGCCCGCCGAGTTCGGGAATTCACGGCTCGTCCTGCCAGCGTAATTAAAGGGCACCTGTACACCGTTTCGCCGAAGCCGAACAAGGGGAGAGCGCGAAAACGGTGTCGAGGACACATCACCCAAAATGGGACCTACAGATTTGGGACGACGAAGGCCGGACAGCATCCGCGGCCGCCGGAAAAAAACGAGCGAATATCTCGACTACGGAGGCGGCGAAAATATACTACGCCGTGCCCGTGTACAAGAAAATAAAGAATTCGCCGAGGAAGACTTTCGCGGGGTTTTATGGCGTAATATTGCCCTTTATGCATAATATAACGGCAGAAAAAGGCGAAATTTGTGATACTTTTCTTGTAACTCGACTTACAGTACATGAATACCGATGATGTATTTAAAGCAGTGATACCCAAAAAAATCACGTACCGTGACGAGTCTAGCCGGGTCTCGTATTCACGTGGCTGGAAATTTTTGCATACCTAGGGAGTTACGGAGATCGTGATGATGCGAAAGTGTAGAAATATAATCTCCGTCATTCGCGAGTTCGCGGAGACTGCATGCGATTTTGGAATTCTCGACGAGAATAATTCGAAAGAATTAATATTCGTTGGCGTATCCCCGGGATGCACATCGTCGTCGAAGAATTCGTGTATTCAGTATTGGCGTGCAAAGAAAAATGTCGATCGAGTGTTACCGATACGGAGCAATAATTCGAATCAGTTGTTCATGACATTTTTTAACTGCTTTAGATAGACTTCTTCGATTCAACTAAAAATTATGTACGCTAAAGGTACAAATAGTAACTCACGAAATCAATTTTGACATGGGTACACAGGGTTAACCTCGAAAGACTCAAGCCTTTGGCGAAAAGGGGGGAAGGGGGCTCACAACAGAAAATCGGATTTGTATACGCTGGAAGCCAATCCCCGCATGGGAAAAAATAGAGAAACAAAAAATAAAATCATCATTTCGGATAACGCAAAAAGCAAAACTAAATTATACCTTTTGTATTACAATTGCAGAGGATCGGTGTCCAGCGACAGAATTCTGGAATGTGAAAATAACATTGAGAAAATAAAATGGGATATAATTGCTCTCTTAGAAGGTAAGAAAAAGGGGGAAAACCTAATCAATAAGAATCAAGGATACTTCTTCTATCACTACGGACCAATGGCAAAACTTGACTTACAGTTGGGGGGGGGGTGAAGAAGGAAAATTTGCCGACAAATATTTTGTGAAAACTAAAAATTCGTCGACAAAACATTTAAAAAATTTGAAAATTTGCCGATTTTTCAATCAAAATATTTCTTAATTGAAAAAAATGATAATAAAATTAAATAATAATAATAATAAGAAACAGAAGTAAAATATGGGCCCGGGGACTAATTTTTGAGAACGTCTTTGTACTCTCAAAAACAGTGCCTTTTTTCTAGTCTTTATTTTTCTTCCTTCATTCGTTCTTCTTTTTACCTTATTTTTGAAGCGCCTTTTTTATAGTGAGCCGCTTGAGACATTCTCCTTCCTCGGCCCTTGTGCAAACATACACCATCCGAGTGGCTTCTTGGATTCATTTAATACTATGATAATAAGACTCTTTTGACCCATCAAGACCTCCTCCTCAAACTTGTAAAACTTTTAGGACTCTTCCAGACTTCTCTCAGACTTCAAAGATCTTCCGAATTTGTTCAAGACTTTTTCAGACTTCAGTAAAACATTACACCTTAGAAAATGAAAAATTCAAATGAACAGTTTCAAAATTTGCCGACTGTCAAATTATTGGTTTTTTTTACCCCCCCCCCTCCCCCATAATGTATCATAGTAAGGAAAACTTTGCCGATAATTTATCGAAGAAATTTCATCGGAAACATCTTTAGAAAAATTCATTCACAATGAGATTTCAAGGTCGAATTTTGTCAGAAATTTTAGCAAACATCTCCAATGATTCCAAACAATTTATCAAGAATCATTGAGAAGTATCACTGATGATTTTGGAAGGATATCCTTAGAAAAAATGTTGATGATTTCCGGAGAATTTCATCAGAAATATTCAGAAAAAAGTCCAGTGTTTTCCAAAAAATTTCCTTGAAAATCTTCGAGAAAATTTTTCTATAATTTTTAAAGTTTTGTATCGGAAATTTTCGGAAAACAACTCCGATAATTTCCAAAAATCTCATCAAAAATTTTTTTAAATTTCCGATGTTTTCCAAGAAAGTTCATCAGCATTCTGAGATAATTTCCTGACAATTTTCTGAAGATTTTCATAGGAAATATTCGGAGAAACACTTCGTTGGTTTCAGATGAATTTCATCGAAAATCTTCTGGAAAAATGTTCGATAATCTCCGAAGAATTTCCTCGAAAATTTTCGGGAAAATTTTCCGAGAACTTTTAAAGAATTGCAGCGGAAATTTGCGGGAACAACTCCGATAATTTCCGAAGAATATCATCGAAAATTATTCTAATCAAATTATTCTGAAGAAATCATCGGAGATTTTTCCCGAATATTTCTGATGAAATTGTTTTGAGATCATCGAAATATTTATCCCAAAAATTTCCGATAAAAATATCTGGAAATCATCAAAATATTTTTCTGAAGAAAACGTTCAAGAATCATCAAAGGCACTTCTCAGTGATTTTCCATAAAATCCTTTGAAATAGTTGCAGAGTTTCCGAAAATTTTTCGCAAATTTCTCCTGAAATGATCGGATAATGCTTTCTAATGATGTCCGATAAAATTCATTGAAAATGATCGGAATTTACCCTTCATATTCTCGATAAAGTTCATCGGAAATAATCTTTGAATATCAAAGGAATCGTCCCGAATTTCTTCATGAAATTTCTTGGAAATAATCGTAAGTTTTTTCTGAAAATTTGGGGCCCAATTCTTCAAAACTCTTGGTGTTATTCCCCGAGTGCTTTCGATATAATTCTCCAAAAATTATCAAGAAATTTTCTCGAAGAGTTTTTATGAAATTTTTTGGAAATCAATGGAGATCTTTTCCAAAGATTTCCGAAGCGATTCTTCGAAAATAATTGGAATTTTTTTCTGAAAATTTACAATGGAGTTGCTTAAAAATATTATTAGAGATTTTTTCCGAAGATTTACGATGAAATTCATCAGAAACCATCGCAATTTCTCTCCGAATATTTCAAATTAAATTCTTAAAAAATTATCGGGAAATTTTTTCGAAGAATGCTGATGAATTTTCTTCGAAAACATTGAAAATTATTTCCAAAAATTTTCTATGATATATTCTTTGGAAATTATCGGAGTTGTTTTTCGAAAATTTCCGATGCAATTTTTTAAAAATTATCGGAAAACTCTCTCGAACATTTTCGAGGAAATTCTTTGGAAAATACTGGACGTTTTTCTGAATATTTCTAATTAATTCCTTAAAAATCATTGGAATCTTTCTCCAAACATTTTTGACAAAAATCTCTAAAATTAATCAAAATTTTTTCCAAGGATATCCTTCCAAAATCATCAGAGATACTAATCGATGATTCTTGATAACATTTTTTGGAATCATTGGAGATTTTTACTAAAATTTCTGACAAAATTCGCCTGAAATTATTGGAGATATTTCTCAATGACGTCCGATGAAAATCTTCGAAAATTATCACAAATTTTTCCTGAATATGAGATTTTTTTCGAAGATTCCCGATGACATTCTTCGGAGATTCACTAGACTCTTTGGCTTGAGAGAGAGTGGAATACGAAGTCCCTGAATTCAGTTATGATAGTCTCAGCTTTAACTTGGCTAAATGTGCCACAACGAAGCTTTACAGTCTTTGAATTCGGATTCCTTAGGCTTCACGGAAAATTCAATGAGATTTGAAAAAGTTATAAGTCCTAACAGATTTCAGTGATTCTCAACGAGTCTGTGCGAGCTGTCCGCACAAATGTTAACAAGCCTTAACCAAGTACGATTGAGTTTTATGGTGATGCAAGAAGAGCGTATGTCATTTTTTTATATTTGGAAAAGAAGTGCTGGTTTAAGGTCTCAACCTTCGGGAAATTTGATTTTTTTTTTTTTTGGAAAATAAAGTCAAACACTGATTTAGCTGCTCTTGATCCCGACTTCGAAAGTTCCATCAGTGTTGAGCTAACTCCAGAGTGAGTCTCGAAATCAATTCTCGAAATGAGCAAAATTAACCTCACCCGAACAATCGAAACAATAGATTATGTCGAGTACCTATCACATTTTAGTTTAGGTCCCACCTTAATTTCGGCTCCACAACTTCACACTTGTGAAATTGGATTGGAAAAATAGTCTTCAAAATATTTTTAACTCAGCACACAGTTTGCACATTTTCAAGTTGGTGACATTTAGCTCCCCTGGTTTGGGAAAGAGACATTTTCCCCCAATAATGAAACAGATTTTGCCACTAGAATATCCTCTTTAGCACCGCGTTCATCCGACTTCTCGTTCGAATGGAAAATATGTTGTGGGATTGAAAGACAATAATAGGCGTTATCATTTTACGTCCAATATACTCAGGAACGTGTAAGAAGAACAAGACTTTCCTCTAGTTTCTTCTCAAATGACTGATCCGAGATGACGTAGCAGTAATAAAGAGCCATCGCTATTTCGCTTCATTTTTTCTTCAACGATAAATCATCGAGACCCAGATCAGACAAATCAACATTACACAAAATCATTTGCAGGCTGTGAAATAAAATGGACCCTGTATCTATTTTTGAATGACTAGACTGTTAGGCAGTCTTCCATCAGCTCCATCTTTTTTCCAAGAAGAATAAGGAACTAGACATTTTCTGCTTACATTTTTGGAATTATTTCTTCTAATCCTCGACACGTAAAGAGCTAATGAATAGACAGAATTTTAAAATTCTTTTTATATCGTGGGCCCGTATACGACCGGTCTGAATAAATCATTCGTCGACGACGTGCGAGAGGATGACTCTCTGGAATCTCGAACAGATAGCACCACCTCAACTAAAAAGTAACATACTTACAAAGGGCATCCGAAAAAAGCATCAATCCTTGTGACATATAAAAGTGTTAAATCCGTTACAGCTTTTTGAATTTCAAGAAAAACCTATTTGGAAGGAAGACGAATTCAGGACGTTCCGCAATACGTGTTAATATAAAACTAGGTTGTACAATAAGGTCTGCTTTTCCATTTTACTTAATATGTATGAAAAATAAATCAATTCCGAGAATATAGTTTTAAAAGAGACATTCCGCAAAGAAAATATAAACTAAAAGATTTTCACCGACATTATTAGGTAAGCGGGTGTTAGACCATCAGTAAAAAAATGTAGATAGGCCTTATTGCTGGCTTTTCCCGGTAATAAGGCTCGCCTCATTTCTTTCGCTTTCAGATGTATAAATGTACGATAATTAATGACGAGAAATGAAAAATTTTCGTTAGTGCAACCCGCCCACTCCCGCAGTCGACCACATCCACATTGTAGGAGACAAAATATAAGGTACCGAAGACCCCACTCCAGAATCGAAGCTCAAAATGTTAGGATCATTAGTGCTACCTTAGTGCTGGTTATTGCTGTGCAAATTTTCGTAAGTGCAACCCGCACACCCCCGCAGTCGATCATATCCACATAGTAGGGGGGGGACAAAATATAAGGGACCGAACACCCCATTCCAGAATAGAAGCTCAAAATGTCAGGACCATTAGTGCTACGTTAGTGCTGGCTAGAACCGCACAAATTTTCGTTAGTGCTGCCCCACTTCCATACATTTTGAAAAATAAATTTGGGCGCTGCTGGGGAAACGGTGGCACGGCCCATGAGGCCTAGCTCTCCGAAACATTCTGGATCGTTAGTGCTAGGTTAGTGCTGGATAGTGCTGTGCAAATTTTCGTTAGTGCAATACACGTCAACCCCTGCAGTCCTTCACATCCACATTATAGGGGATAAAATACAAGGGACTGAAGACCCCATTCCAGAATCGAAGTTCAAAATGTCAAGATCATTAGTGCTACGTTAGTGCTGGTTAGTGCAGTACAAATTTTCGTTAGTGTTACCCCACTTCCATACTTTTTGAAAAATAAATTTGGGCGCTGCTGGGGAAACAGCGGCACCGCGTGACTTCCGTTACCTCCTTTCAAAAATCGTGACTTTCCTGGTTTTCTGTGACCGGTAGACACCCTGTATCACTTTATCCACCTCTAGCCGTATTATTTTCGTTTCCATCCATTCCTCCTCCTCCTCCCCTTCCTCCTCTCCTCTTCATCTCTTTCCACATTCCAAATCCCGTCGCACCCCTCACTCTATTTACCTCTTCCTCAGAGCCTCTTCCCCCTAATTCCTCACCTTTTACAGGAGACTGCAAAGGTCTTACAAAATAAGAATTAACTTGCAGGAGACCGAAAATAAAACCCCGACATAACCTATACCTCCGTATTTCACGTAACTATTGAATCTCCCCACCATACTGCCTTTTCGAGCTTTGACTCTGGCATGGGCACATCGTTTCATTATATTTTGTCCCCTATAATGTGGATATGATCGACTGCAGGGGTTGGTGGGTTGCAATAACGAAAATTTGCACAGCACTAACCAGCACTAATGTAGCACTGACTATTCTGAGTGTTTCGGTGAGCTCGGCCTCATGTGCGGTGCCACCGTTTCCCCAGCAGCGCCCAATATTTTTTATTTTTTATTTTTCAAGTATGGAAGGAGGCAGCACCAACGAAAATCAGTACGGCTCTAGCCAACACTAACGTAGCACTAATGATCCTGACATTTTGAGTTTCGATTCTGGAATGGGCACATCGGTTCTTTATATGTATTTTGTCCCCTAATAATGTGGATATGATCGACTGCAGGGGTTGGCGTGTTGCACTAACGAAAATTTGCACAGCACTAACCAGCACTAATGTAGCACTGACGATCCTGAGTGTTTCGGAGAGCTAGACCTCATGGGCGGTGCCACCGTTTCCCCAGCAGCGCCCGAATTCATTTTTTAAAAAGTATGGAAGAGGGGAAGCACTAACGAAAATTTTTACGGCACTAACCAGCACTAACGCAGCACTAACGATCCTGAAATTTTGAACTTCGAATCTGAAGTGGGCGCTGCTGGGGAAACGGACCCCAATAAATTAATTCATTTTCTTATAAAAGAAGTACCAATACTGAAAAAAATTGGTTATGATTTACAAAATAAGACCGAAAACTAGAGAAAAGGTTTTCGCGGTAAAAATGTGTGATAACTGACAGAAAAAAAGTGATCGTCTAAGGCAGCGTTTTTCGAAAAGTGTTCCGCGGAACCCTGGGGTTCCGTGGGAGGATCACAAGGGTTCCGCGTTCAGTTCGAAACATAAAGGAATAAAACAGTCGTAGAAAAAAATCATAACCGTGCAGCCGCACGCGCGCATGTGAAGGCGCGGATACACGAGCGGAAAACTCCGATGTCTTTTGAAGAATATCATCAAGAATCTTCAGGAAAATTTTCCTAAATCTCCGAAGAATTTTCTCGAAAATTTTCCGATAATTTATTTGAAGAATTGCATCGGAAATTTTCGGAAAACAACTCCAATAATTTCCGAAGAATCTCATTGAAAATTTTTAAAAAATTTCCAATATTTTCAAGGAAGTTAACCAGCATTCTTCGAGAAAATTTCCTGACAATTTTTGAAGGATTTCATAGGAAATATTCGGAGAAAAACTGCGATGGTTTCTGATGAATTTCATTAAAAATCTTCTGGAAAAATGTTCGATAATTTTTTTTTTTTTTTTTTTTATTTTATTTTATTTTGGTCCCTCCAAAAGCCGAAGCCAATTATAGGAGGGACCTTTGATGAAAAAAAAAAAAAAAAAAAACAATGTGAAAGAAGAGAAAAATAAAATAATATTTTTGAAAATAAAATAAAAAATAAAAATAGAAAATAGAAACAAAATTAAACAGAAACAAAGAAATCAAAGAGGAAGTGAAAAAAAAAATAAAAAAAATAAAAACAAAGAAAGTAAATAAAAAATCGAGGCATACTATAAATATCAGCGCCAGTACACTCTGTCAAGAAATTATTTGCAGTTTCCATAATGTTGTTTAATGGGGAGAATTCTATTTTAGTGGTGCGATATTTTTTTAGGGAAAAGTATTTTTGTATCTAGATTGTGTTTTTGGGGTCCAAATATTTATTTCTTGAAACAGTTTTTCATCGTTACTATTACCGTGAATTAGATCATATAGAAACACTATTGCTGTTTTTTCTCTTCTTTTCCTTAGAGATTCAATTTCATATCCGGCCAGAAGTTCATAATAGGGTATGTTTTCGGGGTCAGGGTAGTATTCAAAATCTTTAAAGTAAACGTATTTTAGATATCTATTTTGTATTTTTTCTATTTTTTCAATTACCGTAACGGTATGTGGAAACCAAATTAAAACCCCAAATTCCAGAAGTGATCTATAGTATTTTCAGGGTGCTAGTTTTCTTAAAGTTTGCAGAGTTCCTGACAATGAAATACGCCATCCTCTCCGCCCTAGACATGACACTCTCAATACGATCGTGAAAGGTTAACTCTCTGTCCAAAAGAATGCCCAAATCTCTGACCTTGTCTGATCTAGTTAGTTTTTTCCTCATTATGGAGTACTCATATTTGGTGTATTGCTTCTTCCGGGTGAGAGTGGTATAAGTGCATATCTCAACATTTAATGACAGCCTATTTTCAATTCAAAAATCATCAGAGATACTTCTTGATGATTCTTGATAAAATTGTTTGGAATTCTTGCAGATTTTTCCTAAAATTTCAGAAAAATTCGCCTGAAATCATTGGAGATATTTCTCAATGATGTTCGATGATATTCCTCGAAAATTATCGCAAATTTTTCCTAAATAGAAGATTTTTATCGACGATTTCCTCTGTAATTCTTCGGAGATTCAGAAATTTTTTCCTGAAAATTCTTGATAAAATTCTTCAAAAGCCATCGGAGTGCTGATTTCTATTTCATATCTTTTAGTTGAATTTTCTTTTTTCTCCCATAAGGCTGTGTGTTAAATGTTATCAAATTTGTACGCAAATTACGGCAAACGATAGGTAACCGCCTTAGAGGCAAGAGCCTTATAGGGTTCCGCTAAGAAAAGTATAATCAATTAGAGTTCCGTGGCAAAAAAAAAAAATGGGAACCTCTAGTCTAAGGGATACAAAAATTTTCAATTGTGATTACGACCATAAAAATCTTGAAATTTATTTTCAAAACTCAATTTTTACCCGCATCATGGTTTTCAGATTTTTTCACACAGACAATATTGAAGAAAAAAAGATTACCTTGAAGAATTTGAATGGTATGAGTGGCTGTCATGACTTGTTAAAGTCACGACTGCCGGTTTCAATGAGTCTCAAAAAGTTCTAAGAGCAGATGGATGAGCCTTGAAGTCAATGAGCTAGAAACAATATGAGCTCTTAGGGTTCTGACGGATCCAATGGGTCTCAAGACGAGTACCCCGTTTGAAGACATAAACTGAGTCATTATTCCGGGCATCTTTTCCGCTTAATTCTGAACCTTCGATTTGACATCGACGCCTTAATTAAGGGTAGTTTTCGCCTTAAATCAGGTCGCGTTTGTGTTCGTTCCTCGGCTCGAATCTTAAGAATCACGAAGTACGGTGGCTGCGGCCAGCGTCGCCGCAGCTTAAAAATTAAGGCCCGCCCGTGCACCCTCATCCCTCACGGCCGTGCGATAACGACGACAGTATCGAAAAGACGTTCGCGCTACCGCCGAATCGAAAATCGTGGTTGGGCCGACGAAATTCGCGCTCTCATTCCAGTCACGTTATGGTCTGTCAATACGCATAAGATCGTGTCGTCACTTAAAACCGCCGCTCGGAACCGAAACAGGCCTCGAGCGGAAGGCATATTTTCTAGGCGCGTAAATAAATAAACTTTCCAAGCGAAAAGCAAACTCGCACAGCCAGTGGTAGCCAAATTCGAGCAGATTCTCGCGTCGGCACGTATTCCCAATCCGACGCACTTAGGCAGTCGAGTCGGCAGAGTCGACATATCCTTCACGGCTCCGCGAACTCCGCCAAACCTATTTACATTCACCCTTAATTGCGAGATTCTAGGATCTATGGTATCGGGACGCTTGTATACCCTCCGAGTACGTATATTTACATTCGTTAAGGTAATTGATACCCAATACCGTATGTGCGACATTTGAGCATCATCGTTAACGGTGTATACGATGACTGTGTACTCTGCAGCGGTATAAGGCCTTCGGTGAGGATGGGTACGCATAATGCTGATAAGTGGCTCTGTAAGAGAGATTCGGTCTCGATTCGAAAACGAGGATCATGCTGGGTGGGTATAGCCACACGTCGCCATAGCTGCAACTAAATCTCGAATTTTGCGGGTGACAAAAATTCTCGTATATGGGCTTTCACTTAGTCTATATGTAGTCTAGGAAAGTTCATGGGCGTCAACTTCTTGCGGCAGCCGGAAAGTTTGCCGCATTGAATGAGTTCTATCGCGACACAGCCGCATTGAAAATAATTGGAGATTTATCAAGTATATGAAAATTTGAATGGCCAAAACCCCATCGCTCAATGTATTTCTCATGAAACGGTGGGAGTTTTGCCATATAACTCTTCATGGATAACTTACTGCGAGAATGCCACATTGAGATTTCGAAAAGTTGACGCCCATGTGAAAGTTAGATGTAAAAAGAAAATACCGGAGTCACGCGATTATTAGCAGGAAATTAGGTATGACCGACCTAACAAACATACTATAAATCGGCACCCCTTCACCTTATGCTAATTTTCCTGCGAACAATACGAAATAGTCTTTAAACAAAAATTGTTCTACGCCGAATTATCCATTAAAATGATTACATGTTCTTTCTGCGTGTCTATCCAAGAAAAACCTCAAACATGGAGGTGGGTGGAGTCACAATGGCGCTATGCAAGTTGAAACCAAAACGCACTTTGGGACCGGATAGTATATCACCTTCCATCCACAAGGCACGCTCCAAATTATTTATCAGCCTTCTAACTTACATTCTCAATCTGATGATATAGATTCCACCCTCCACGATGTTCAGAGGGTATCAAAAATCACACCGATGCCAAAATGTAACCTGTCAATGATATCGCCAGTTATAGGCCAATTGCAGTTCTTCCAGTGCTGTCAAAAATCTCCGAGACTTTTATAGTCTTGAAGTATCAACACAGATTTATGGAAGGTAATTAATCTAATAAACTTCTTGGTTACACAGCTGCAATTCTCGAGACTGGTCTTCAGATAGACATAAAATACACAGATTTTCGAAAAGACTTCGACATTCCATTAAATCATGTCGACCATTAATTTTGAGGCGACTTGGAGTCATTAGATAGTGTCGACGTGAAGTCGACTAGAATGCGACGTCGACTTGAGGTTTTCATAAAAGTTTCTCAAAATGCAGTCAATTTTTGAACTAAATCGACTGTAAATTCACGTCGAAGTTGAGTCATTTCAAATTATTTCATGCTACTCAATTTCGACCTCATTTCGCCGTCGAATTCGAGTCGAAATGCAGTTGAATTTAAAGTCTATATGCTACTCAATTTCGAGTAAATTTCGCCGTCGCGAATTTAAAACCATACTGTGCTACTCAATATCTATTTGATTTCGCTGTCAACTTGAAGTCAAAAGCCAATTTAATTTACAACCTTACTGTGGTACTCAATTTCTACTGAAATTTCCCCTGTCGACCTGAAGTCAAAAAAGTTAGTCGAATTTAAAACCATACTGGCTACTCAATTTTTACTGAATTTTGTCCGTCGACTTGGAATCAAAAGTCAGTCGAATTTCAAACCATATTGGCTAGTCGATTTCTACTTAGTTTCACCCGTCGACTTGAAGTTGAAAATCAGTCAAATTTAAAATTAAAACCATACCAAGCTACTTAATTTCTATTCAATTTCACACGTCAACGTGAAGTCGAAAATTGGGTGAATTTAAAACCATACGATGGTACTCAATTTCTACTTAATTTCGTCCGTTGACTTGAAGTCAAAAGTCAGTCAAATTTAAAACCATACTGGCTACTCAATTTCTACCTAATTTCGCCTGGCGACTTGAAGTCAAAAGCCAGTCAAATTAAAAACCAAATGGGGCTACCTGTTTTCTATTGAATTTCGCCGGTTGAAGTCGAAAGTCAGTCAAATTTAAACACATATCGTGCTACCCATTTGTTACTTAATTTCGCCCGTCGACTTGAAGACGAAAATAAGACAAATTTAAAATTATAACCATACCAAGCTACTCAATTTCTATTCAATTTCGCCTGTCAAGGTGAAGTCGGAACTTAGGCGAATATAAAACCATACTATGCTACTCTGTTTCTACTTAACTTCGTCGTCGACTTGAAGTGGAAAGATAGTCGAATTTAAAACCATACTGGCTACTCAATTTCGACCTAATTTTGCCCGTCGACTTGAAGTCGAAAGTCAGTCATATTTAAAACAATACTGGCCTCTCAATTTCTACTTATTTTCACCCGTCGACTGGAAGTCGAAAGTCAGTCGAATTTAAAACCACGCATCACAATGCACCACGTTTAAAGAATTTCTATAAGTAAAATCTCTTGTTTCCAGCACTTTTCTTGAATTAAGCGGCAACCCAGTCAGAATTCAGAAAAGATCATATGTGCACACTACTTGACTGATAAAAATACTTCACGTTGGCTATTCTACATTCAAGAATATTAGCTCTGTATCTGTTTTCTGACTGGTTCAAATTTGACCATGGTGAAGGGAAGAAAAGCAAGAGACTCGTTTTCAAATATGGCTGCACTAATTCTGATCGTGTCTGAAACACGTACTGCATTGCCAATTTGTTTACTGTACTCACAAAAACTATACACGCGCCACGCGCATTAGTTTATCCAAACACGCAGCGATAATATTAAAAAAATATATATTGTAGTCTAGTCCATAGTGAGGGACAGCCACGATGAAGGAATTTTTGAGTATTTAAATGGAATTTCCACAATACGGGTGGGGGTCACGATACTTCAAATTAATAAAGCTATACAATACGTTATCCTCTGAGCCTATATAGTAATAGAGGACCCTATTGTGTATACATTGTCAGACATCTAGCTCGGACAAAAGTAACAAGCTTTCGGTAGAAGGGCCAATTTACATTTCAGTGCGTTATCTAGTCGTCCATTTTCGGCTTCGCTCGGCATTCTCCATGTTGCCCGATCGAAACATGATGGAACGAATGACTGCGTAAAGAGGAATAAGCAACTCACGATGGTAACGTTTTTCTGAGGAACGTTTGATGCCGAGGGTTTCTTGCGGAAGATTTTCTGCGGAATTTTTCTCTTTTGTGTGGCGAGCCATATTAGACACATCCATGTCCAAACTTCTGCAAAGGGGCAGATGCTTACGTTAAAACAGATGTAAAGGGGGGACGTTTTAATATTCGGAGAGGGGTCAGGCAAGGGAACCCACTGTCATCCAATCTGTTCAACTGTGTCTCAGAAGAGGCGATGCGGCAGTTAGACTGGGCGGGCAGGAGGTAAAAATAGACGAGGACTACATCAGTCATCTTGTTTCACAGACGATGTAGTTCTAGCGGCAAGCGAGTCAAATTAATTAGTTGAAAATGCGAAGAATTTTATAAATGTACCTATGTAAGAAAAAAAAAAAAAAAAAAAAAAAAAACAGTTCTAACTATGAATGCAAACAAAACTATTGTTTAATGCTAAAATGCAACCAGTAGTTATAGAAGGGGGAAAATCGACTGGAAGAGGGAAGTCAAGTACCTCGGACAAATTATCTCGTTCAGTTGTGCGAAAGCGAGAGCTTTCAAACAGAGTAAGAGGGCGTGGGATAGTAAGAGGTAAGAACATTTTCAAAAGCAAACTCCCCATTAGAACAAAAGCAGAAGTGCGGCGCAGTTGCGTGACACAATAAGGGGTTCAAAGGCGCTGATCAAAGTCAATGAAAGTCAACTTGAATCCACTCAGCGGGCGATGGAGTGTAGTGAAAGAAAATGTTAGAAATAAGGCAACAAAGGGAAAACCCGAGGCCAAAAGACATCGTACAAGTGGTTAAAAGCCTAAAATGGAATCACATGGCACATGTCATGAGACAGGAAAATAGCAGGTGGGAAAGAAGATGAAAGGATGCACTCCATATCGACAAAAACGTAGTAAAGGCTAACCATATACTCGCCAGAAGGACGAGCTCAGGGAAGAGCCGGTGTCCACTTGGAGGAGGTGCATCTTGGAGAAAAAGAAATGTGAAAAAAGAGGGCAGGCTTATGCCCACAAATGAGCGGGTTACGAGGAACGAGAAAGGTTGGAGGGAATGATCCCCGATACTCGCCACACCTTGCGTCGTGAGTTAGATAACATGTGAAAGAACTGTTACCCAATAAAGCTAATATTTATTTATCTACTGTCGAAATTTGCTAGCAGATGCCTACAGACACAGCCCATTACGAGTTTCGACGAATTAAATCATACGTAGAGAGTACCTAACATTTGTTCTGATTAGAACAAGTATGTTTAATGAGCAAGTCCCTGAAAATTTGAATGAGTCTTAATGAGTATACGAAGTGAGCAAGTCCCTGAAAATTTGAATGAGTCCTAATGAGTATACGAAGTGAAACAGAATAAGTCATGTGCGATACTAGTGGTCTGAACTTTTTCCATCAGCACATCATTTGGAAACATCCCAGTTCATTCAACTCGAATAACGAAAATTTCTCAAACAATATTTGCGATTCGGTCGAAATTCTAGTTCATACGTTGCAGGCGGCCCAGTCTGGAAATCTTCTATTTTCCAACTCCATTAATTCGAAAACTTCGTGCGACGTCGTTCCCGCAAATTCGAAATGAAAGATGAATTGTCTCCACAGGTACACGAGACACCGAAATATGTATATTGGGACGGTACAAAGAGAAACACTTGAAGTTTTTTTTTTTTTTTTGCAAATTATCATATCAGACCAAGCAGGTCTCTTGAAGTAGTCTCGAACCGTAATGTACAATATGAAAAAAAGAAAAAAAAAATGGTTGCCAAGGAAAATTCATATTCAAAAAGATGGCACCGAGTTGAATTTCTACCGGTCGTTTTGGAAAATTTCGAGTATTTTAGTATCTACCCGTGTGTAGCCGAGCGTATCTATAAATTCGTTATTACGGTGAAACGAATTTTTTGTTCGCGAATTTCGAAGGTAAACGACGAGTTTTAAAATATTAAAAGCATGTGCGAAATTTCATTTTCAAAAATTCGAATTCCTCTGGTCCGTAGAATCGGCTCTAGTTGGTTGAATTAATGAAGTGTGGAGGCTGTGGACTATTTTTTTTCCCCCTTAGTTTGGCTCGTTTCTCTACTGCGAAATTTCAGCAGTTGGCAAATTTTTAATCGGTAAAATACAGCTTCGTTCAGTTGGTTACGTTTCTGCGCCAGGTTGTAATAAAATTTGTTCTATTCATTCAATGTCTCTACATTTTTTTTTCCCCTAAACTGGTGTTTAGGATCATGTCCATTGCTCGTAAGCTAGTAAACTTAGATCAGGAATGGAACTTTGGAAAGAAAAACTGGTACCAACGGTTTTTTTGCGGAATATTATTTTGACAGCGGTCTCATTAATAACCAAAAAAACGTACGGCCCCCAACTGGCTTGCTAAATATTTTAGGTGGTTGAAGTCCCCAAAATTGATATTTCTCAAAAACATCGCAAACTGTTAAATTCAGGAAACATTGTTTCGAACAAAAATGTTTCACACATGATATTTCACTGAAAAAATTTTGTAAAATTTTCCCATAACCACCTTCGAAATTTCACTAATAGGAGGTCGAAAATGACACTCTATTTCATCATGAATTAACAAATGTTTTGAACATTTCTTGTTTTCACCGACTTTATGGAACAAAAAGGATGCAAATCGCCTATGAATCCATTTTTATACTTCCTCGCCCTTTCTCCTGTTTTCAGATATCATATTTAGAAATTTGTGTTTTTCAGTGTTTATTCAGAATAAGAAATGAAGTCTTCATTGTAACTTTTGCGGCTTTCATCAGCACGTACTGTTACATAGAAGCACCAGGCGCGAGGTTTCTAAAGTCACTGAATTTCATTTTGATATTAGTTTGACGGTATAACATCAAGATTGTGGTACCTGGAAGGGGATAGGAAATTCAAAATTTTTATATAACGCAACATGGGTATCCTTTCATAGGTTTTAAGAGCTACTGAACTCATTGCTGAAAATTATGATACCAGAGCGGCGCGGAAGTTCGAAAATGAAATATGGGTATATCGTTTGGTAGGTTTCAAGGTCGCTGAACTAGTTTTTGAAGTCTCTTTCTCCCTTCAATGAACAGTGTGGTTCTCATTATAGGGAAGGGACATACATGCGAAAATAACAACCACTGTCACATGGATATCATTTTACACGTATTTAAGAAGTCTGAGTTTATTTCTGACGTCAGCGTGAAAACTATAACTTCCAGGGGAGGGAAGGTGGTTCGAGTTCATGAATTTCATTAAATACAGCATAGGTATCAGTTCTAAGGATACTCACTCGAATATTGTGGCACTTGGAGCGGCCAATGGGAAGAAGACTCTCCATTACGAAAGCTGCATTTTTCATGTTAGGGTGAAATGAAATTAGAAAATAAGTTTTCAACGACCTTGAAAATCCACCAAACAATATCCATATTGCATAATGTGAACACTTTGATGCTCCGTCTTCTCCCAGGTACCACAATTTTGAAGTTACACTCAAATTAATACCGAAATCAAATTCCATGACCTTGAAACCCTCCTCACCCGGTATTTAGATTTGACAACACAAAAATACTGTAAAAGGACTGAGACACACAAATTTCAAGGTATGGTGCCTTAGGACGGGGGAAGGGGATCTTCAGGAATACTAGGGAGCTTAGCCCCCTAGCCGCTTCGCGACCCAACCCCCGGCATTACTCGCTGCTCCTCTTCACCCGCCACGACTCCGGACTCCCTTCCTCACCGTGGCCGTCCTCCCTCTCCAGGAGCTCCCGCCTCCATCGCGAAGCCCCTCCGGGGTAGGGTACCTCTGGTGAAACGTGAGATTAAGACAGGAGAGGCCACCAGGAATTTATCCCCACAGAGGGGAAGGAGGAGGTGGCTTTTACTGTTTAGTGAATAGAGAGCCCTCCCCCGCCACAACTCCTCCTCGTCCTTCACCGTAACCTTCCTCCCCCGCCCCCTCCTCCACCATGAACTCCCTCCCAAAGGGTAGGCTAATCACGGAGAAATGAGCCATTAAGGGGCAAGGTAAGCAAGCCGCAGTGGGTTTTTTCTTCCGGAGGCGATGGCGGTGGCGGATTTTACTAAGCTCCCTCCTCCACCATGAACACCCTCCCAAGGGTAGGCTACCTCTGGAGAAATGAGCAATTAAGGAGCAGGGTAGGCAACCCGCAGTAGTTTTTTTTTCTCCTGGAGGCGGCGGCGGATTTTACTTATAGAGAGATCTAAGTAGTAAGGTACAAAAAAATTGATTCATGGACGATTTTCTTCCTTTCTGTTAACTGAAATCGGCGAGAACAAGAATACTTGTATGTGAACACCGTCGTATTTTATCCCATAAGGTCTATACAAGGTACGATGAAGTATAAGGTCATTTTCAACCCACTATTTGGGCCATTTCAGAGGAAGTTATAAAAAGAAACAGTAAAGAATCTTTTCAGCGAAAGGGGGAGGGGGGTCAAATGAGAAACATATTTTGTTCTAAATTTAATAGTTTGTGATATTTTGCGGGAAAAAAACAATTTTGGGGAACTTTAACTCTCCCTCTAGAAATTTTAGTAAGCCAGTTGTGGACTATAGATTTTTCTTCGTTATTAATGAGACCACGGTCAACAACATTCCACAAAAAACCTTTTATACCAAATTTTCCATTTAAAATAGCTAAGTTTACTGAGCTATCAATTCAAGGAGCAAGTAAATTGATTTGTACTATAGTTGCCACCTCATGGAAATTTGGCCGATGCGCACCCAGTTATCCTCTAGTTACCCGCGGAAAAGTTACCCATTTATAACCCTCTGTTACCCTCAGATTATCCAGAAACCCGTCAGTTATCTTTAGTTACCCGGGTACCAGGCGGGATTTCGCGCATCGGCTGGTCTCATCAGGCATCTAGCAGGTACACTAGGCAACTACTTTTAACTGGTAAATGGCTGTTCAATCTTGAGAGATTAATTTATGATTATCCCAGACTTGATTATAAACCGTTAACACTTTTCCAACTTTGTTTAAAACTTCTCGAAAGACTTCCTCAAGTTTCATGCAGAAAAGTTTTAGACTTCTCAAGGTTCTTTAGAACTCTTTAACTTTCTTTCAGACATGTATGAGACACTTCACTCTCATACTCTTTCCGATTTGTTTAAACTATTCCAGACCCAGCTGAGTTCGTTTTTTGAAAGTTGTTACGGATTTTCAAGACTGACCAATAGATTGAAAACTCTTTGAGAGAGTTCACGCATTTTCTTAACTTGTATGGGACTTGTGAGATTTCTTTAAGACGATTTCAGATATGTTTTCGATTATTTAAGACTCTCTACCGACATTATTTAAATCATCTAAAGAAAATTTTAACCGCAATGATACATTCACACCCTTGTTCAAGATTCTTTATAACCCGCTTGAACTCTTGAGACTTCTTTAAAACTATCACTCGCAAATTCATTGAAACTCGACTTTTGACAAGGATATGTCTAATGGCTCGCCATGTGAAAGAGAAAGATTCCGCAGAAAACGTTCCGCAAAAAAACGTTACCATCGTGATGTAGTTGCGTATTCCTCTTTATGCAGTCATTCGTTCCCTCACCTTTCAATCAGTCGACAAGAAGAATGCCGAGCGAAGCCGAGAATGGACGACTAGAGAAGGCCTTGGACCCTATTGACCATTTTCACATTTAAATTCCGCAAGATTCCGCAGCGTCTCAAAATTTCTGCAAAATGAGACACTTTTTTCACGCTACTGAAACGGAAAATAAATTCCGCAACTTCAGTCGCGAAGAAACTGAATCCGTTTCCGCAATCCTGTACGGTATTCCTACCACGCAACGTTCAGCTGCGGAATTCTATTCCTCTACTGACGCAGAAAAAATCATATTTCCGCATTATTCCGCTTCGAAAAAAATCTATTTCCGCATTGTTCCGCCTCGAACAAAATCTATTTCCGCATAGTTCTGCTTCGAACAAAATCTATTTTCCGCAGCGTTCCACTACGTTTCATCAATTATTCTGCCACATAATTATTTCTCTGGAGCGTCTCGGAGCGGATTATATTGGAAGCAGAACTGCGCAGAAAATTTTATTCAGCAGCGTTCAGGAGCGACTATTATTTCACTGCTGTACAAAGCAGAATATTCTTCAATGCATACTACGGCGACTTTCATTAATTTCTGATGCTAGTATGAAAGAAAACAATTTTTATTTGAAAATAAACGAACAATTTATGCAAGTTTTTCAGATAAATTTCGCGTCGCATTTGCGTGCTGGGTGGCTGCATTTCTGGAATCTGAAAATTAAATTTTCAGCATGAGAGCAGATTATTGAAAAGTGAAATGTATACAGAATGAGTGGCAAGAAGTGACCTTTGTAGAAAAAAGTGACTAAATGGACGCCCTGCTAACCCCATATAATACGGCCAAGACGTCAGGAAAAAATATTAGCGTCTGTTGAAACAAAATAGGTCTGTTTGGGCAGCATACAGAAACTACCAAAATTGACAAAATGTACAGAAAGTGCGTTTGGGCAACTTTTCTGCACTTTCTGTAACTGCAGAGAGAATGTTCAAGCACTGACTTTCTGGAGTTTCTGTAAGTTTCTGTAACTTTTTTGTGAACAGTTGGAACGGAAAAAAACTTTGGTTATTCCTTATAAAAAATTTGCTAACAATTAAATAATTTCATAAGAGAACGTTGAAGGTGATTTGCAATTGTTCAATTTTATTTTATGTGGAGATTTATCCATGAAAATAAACGTTGATCGGAAATTTCAACAGAAAGTGCAGAAAAAGTGTTTGAGCATACGCTAAAACGATTACACAACAGCACTACAGAAACTTACAGAAACAAACAGAGACGTTTGTACAAAACTTACAGAAAAAATCATCAAGATTAATTTCTGTACGCTGCCTGAACAGACCTAATAATCACCATATTGATTCCCTCTATGAAAATGTACACGCAGCCAAAGAAATACTCTGAACCAGGAACTTTAAGATCAGATTGATTTTCACAATGTCGAATTTGGAATTCACCCTTTCTAACGCTACTGTACGGGAAATTTCACATGAAGGGAAAAACACCCGCCCACTGACTTCAGAAACCGCAATGAGTTCAACAAATCCTATCAACAACAAACTATTCGCGCTACCAATGATAAATACTAGAGGTTCGTTCATTCAGCCACCGACTTCATTTGTATCAGTTTCACATTATTTGATTCGCGACGTTAGAGTTCTGATATTTTCGGATTTATTTCGTTTCCAAAAAGAAATATGAACACAAAGTCTGCGATAGCAATCGTCCATGAACTAGTCAATTGTACCATGTACCACATTTCAGAACTTGAGACTGGCTTCAGTTTTTTTGTTAATCAAAACCAATGCCGAAATGAGAATCTAATTTGAATTTGACAAAACGGTACGCTGCATCTTGCAGTAGCGACATCTCATTTCTGAATACCGTTGAATACGTTCATACATTCAGAATGAACGTATTCAACGGTACTGTACATTGATTAAATGCGGATACGTTAAGGAAATTTGTTGCGTGACATTCGTTAGTGCACGCTCGTCATACAAGTGCAATTTTGCCAAAATAGTCGTCAAGCAGAAAGTTCCTGCACCATGCTAGAGCCTTTGAACGTGCATATTCAAACATGAATACTGTACTTACGAGTGAACTGACGACTTGGATCGCTGAATAGTGGACAATGGGCACGTTGGAACTGCGATTACATTCGTCATAAATCTGTGTTCATGCAAATACACAAATGTCAGTGCAATATGAAACCGATGTCAGATAGTACTACCAGCTACCGGTAATGTAAATACTTACCAAGTTCATCAAATAAATTGATCACTTGTTCCTCTCTTCATTAGCGAATAACCGATATTAGGAAACGACCTTGTGAAAAAATCTTCCCATGAACGACAGTAATTGCAACAATTTTAACGCTTTAATTTCATAAGTTTGCATCACATTCACTTCGATAGAACGCAAGATCGGAAATTGCACGAAACTTTCGTTTATCGTTATTTCGAAACTGACAGCGGGACAGCGGCCGACACATCACACGACGACTTAGCCTTCGGCGACGCTAAGTGACCGGCAGCTACGCAGCCTGCAGTATTGGAAAATAGTAAAGAAAGAAAGGCATATAACGTCCCTATGTTAAGGGCAGAGAAGTTCAAAAAGTTTCTGTTCGATCTGGTCACACCGGGTTTGACATACACTTTCAATTCCGACATTAATTTTTGTCAACATTTTCGATTTTCATAATGTCTTATTGTATCGGTCTTGGATGACTTTTTCCGTTCAGTTATCAAATATTTGATAATTTGACGACACCTCACTGCCATAAGTAAAATAAAGTGAATTGCGAACGGTCGTTTGACAGTTATTTCGTTCCAATTTATACGCATTCAAATTATCGAATGGGTTACGGGTGCTCGAGTTCGTGAAAATAGGTATTTATACTCAGGTTTTCAAATTTTTAATGTCCACTCTTGACAACAGGGTGCCTCGGACAAATATATCTACTTTTAGGGACGGACTAGGGGGAAGAGGACACAGATGGAAAATTACATGAAATGCTAGGAAAATTTTTTGCTATACTGTTACCTACTATTTTTTCTGTCTGTCATCAACTTATGGGGCTGCGGAATTCTCCCCCCTATAACTGCATTATTCATACGGGGACTACATAGGGAAACCAAATCATCGTGCACTGCGCTACATTTACATTCGTACATGAAAGGTGAAACTGGTGAAACGTGGTCTGTCAAAAAATCGATTTTCCGTTATTTTTGTGGTTTTGGGTAGTTTAATATAATATCTCCTCTTTCGCAACTTCAAGGCAACCACAATGAAACTGTTCATCGGGATATTCGTCGTATTATTGGAAAGGCTCCGAAAATGCAGGGATGTACCGTTTTTCCTAGAGGCAACTTACGCGAATTACCTATACGTGGTCAATCATTTCGAGCGCTGCGTCAATAATAAAGAACGTGTACACAGAACAACGTCATTATAATGATCAGAGACCATAAAAATGATCCGAGCGTCAATAAAAATTCAAAACGATTTGAATTTTTTGAGACACAAGAAAAAAATTTGTTCTACAGATATGTTTTCTTGGTGACAATGAGGATGGAAGGGAGGTTTAAAGGGAGGATTATTACTACAGATCCTTTATTGTTTATTATTGAATTTTGCGGTACCTTTAGCCTATATTAAGAAAAATTCTGTGCAGCAGATTGAATACACAGTCACAATGGAGCACTTCCAATATTGAAGTCCGCATCAGCCACTGCTTTGTATTTGCAGCTTCTAAACGCTACTGGCCAAAAAATTCTGGATCAGCAGCAGTTATTAGGATCGCAGTGGAACGTGTCGACTTTCATATTTCGCACTAATCGTTACTGCCGCGGAATGTGGAATAGTCGCGGTAGAACGCCTCAACTTTTATTCTGCGTCAGTCACTTCTGATGCGGAACAAATAAAGTCGCCGCAGAACATTTTATTCTGCGTCAGCCACTATTGATGCAGAACAGATAAAGTCGCGGCAGAACAGAAATTTCACAATGTCCGCTACTGAGGCACGTTCATTATTCGCAGCTGAACGCCTCAATATTTAAATTACGCATCAGTTGCGGCTTTATTTTAAGCTGCTGAATGCAGCGTAATTGTAAATTCCGCGCCCGCCGCGGGTTAGATAATCGCAGCGTAACGCAATGTAATGGACAGGAATTCTGGAGACGCTGCAGATACTGCAGCGGAAAAATCAGAAAAATCGCTACGTTCTGCTCCCGAATTCTGCATCTGCCTCGAATTTTTTGCGGAAATTTCAAATTTCCGCAACTGAGTAAGCGAAATTTCAGTAGATTTGGTCAATAGGGGAATGCGGGTATTCGTGTCAACGCGGTCGCCTGCACACCTGGATGACACATATTCATGTAACTGTCCTCAGCAGTGGTCGGACTCTTTGTTTTTCGAACTTACAAATTATAATAATCATTAAATGATGAACAAAATGGATTAAAATTGTTTAAATAATTTATAGATTGAATTCATCCAAACATAATTTGAATAGTTATGAAAAATGAAATCAAAGATCCAATATTTCATAAAGAGTATAAATTTGAAGGAGTTTTAATATTAATAAAATTTTTGATTAGTTTCATAAATCATATTTAAGTTGTATGTGTTGATTTTCAGATATTTTTTGTTATTAAAATTATTTAAAATAATTGAAAATATTAATTTAATAATTAATAAAATAATGATAATTATGATTATTGTAATTTGATTTACAATTTTATTCATTAAGATTACACTACTGAACAACTATTTTGCACAACGCATTTCGATAGGTGATTCTGAGGTACTTTTTAACGCTGAACACGATACTGCGATCCATTTTTCTCTATCACGTCACAATTCGGAGTTCTGAACGACTGAAATTCGCTTCCATCTTGTTTTTGCAATGGAATAAGCGGTACCACTGACTGATGTTATCAGTGTTATCAGACCGTTATAACAGAAAACAAACAGACGGAATACACACCACTACACACAACCTCAACACACAACAACACGAATCAGTATGACCACATTCAGTTTCTAAACCTCTTTTAGAACACATTTAGTTGAATTTTTTATAATTTTTGATCAGAAGAACTAGACGTGATAGAGAAAAACGGCCGACGGCACTGTATTCAGCGTTGAAAAGTACTCAAGAATCATCTCCCTAAATGTATTGTGCAAACAAAAAATTTCGTTTTGTTCAGTAGTGTTATATTTAAAGAATTTGAATTTTGAAATAAGCCCTTAAAATATATAACTTTTTCCGTGGAACATGCTGTGTACAAAATTGAATTACAGTAAAACCTCGTTAATACGAAACTGACGGGGAATGACAAAATTTTCGATTTAGGGAGAGTTTCGAAGTAGACAGAATTCAAATATCCGAGGTGAATAGAAAAAAAAAAAATCGTTTAATCGAAGTGTTTTCTACTTGTACAGAATAATGCATACATAATTCAGTATAGCTTAATTTTTTTACAGAAATCAGTTATTTTGGTTTGTTTAATACATTCGAAAAACGCGCGATCAACACATTTTTCAATTTCATCTTCAAATTGTGTCTAAACATATATTCATAAAAGACGATAAAATTTTCGTTTCCTCGTGCAAACTTCGAATAGGCGAGGTTTTAGTAGGAGAACGTTCGAATTTTAGAGGGTTTCTCGTGCAAACTTCACATTGGCGAGGTTTTAATATCAAAACGTTCGAATTTCAGAGGGGTTTTCACGTGTTATTTCTTCGTATTACTGAGGGTGCCAAAAACAATGTACTTTTTTCGAATATTAGAGGTTTCCTCAAGGGACAAGCGTTTTACTTCGCGCTACAGAGGTTTTCGTATTAACGAGGTTCGATTTAATGAGGTTTTACTGTAATTCGAAAGAAAAAATGAAGATGCGATTTTCAAGCCATTTGCATATTATTATATATTTGTAGGGTGGGGCATACTGTCAGCGAAAGAGGGCACTCGTTATTGGCACAGGGAGATCACAGTACTCCTAGCTATCAATAAAGTTCAAAAGATTTCTTTTTGTTCTACCCAGGTATATTCAACTACAGAGTTCACATTTCCAAGCGTAGTTCACGAGCAAAATGACATTGAAAGGTAAAAGAGAGAAACTTTGCTTCACCGTGAAATATTTTTGTGCCACGTAAGCGAGAATGTCGAATGAAAGGAATTCGTTATACTTATTTTTCCGAAATCAAAATTCGAACTGATACGCTGCGGATGCTTTCGAATAGATACAACAATTTACTGCGCGCTCACTGATTCTAGAATTTCGCTTTTAATATGTTTTTCTCTTCTTTGATACGTTTGCGATTTATTATAACAAACGTTCGAAGACGAATTTGGAAAACATTATTTCAATACACCCGCTATTAAAAATAAATGAGCAAAAGCAGTAGGGGTATCGAACGATCATTTAAATAATAAGCATTTGATTCTGTTACGGATCTAGCTTATTGTTAGGTATTTACAACGAATGGCACCGAATACATTTGAAAATTTCGGCGAAATTGTACGCGATATTGAATCGAATATACATAATATCTTTACTATTTCAACGCTGCTGGAAAACATGAGCAAGATTCTGAGTTAGGTTAAATTAAAGTATATACGTTATCGAGTAGGTCTAATCTTCGATCATCCTACGTTTTGTCGGATATTGTAGCATAGTAACCAAGAAGGCCGGGAAAATTCCCTCAAAGATTCAATTTGCTTCCAGAGGTCAGGTACAAAAAATGGATTAAGACTGGACAAACAAGAGATGGTTTGCCTCAACATATTTTTTGTTGATACGTTTAAAGGATCATTGGCCCACTCATTTATCTTGAAAATCAAAAGAACTTAGGGTATTCGAATCAACTACCTATAATTACCTACTGAGTTTTCAAATGAACTATATATAATCTAGCCGGACATGCGGAGAGCAACAGGTTCAATCATCTCTGCCACACAGGAATATTCGAATTAGAGGGGTTTCCAAAATATATTTGATCTGTGAGGAAATCCAACGAATTGAAGAATCCGATTACACGTCTCAGTAACGTATCCCAAATAAAGTGAGAAAAAAGTCCCTTAAGAGTGCTGAAAACCTAACGTTGTCCTACTTGCTCTCCACCCGCCATACAACCCTCCGCAAGAGTAAAACTGAAATTATACATGATTAAGGGCACATGTACAGAGGTAGTGCTTTGAGAAAAACGGCAGTCAACGTTTCCACTACTACATTACGATGTTTAGTCGTTGTGTGGCCAAGTGATAACGTGCTCGCTTCGCAATCCTTGCGTCTCGGGTTCGAGTTCCACCGACGCCAGAATATTCGACTACCATCACTAAAATCCTAGCGAACAGAGCGACTACAGTATCAATCGAGGAGGAAAACATAGCGTCTCCGGTAATCCCCGCCAGTTCAGACGAACACGGCATTACAATCGCAGGGCGTGTTACTACCAGATCAGAAATATTGGTACTGTGCGCGGGCACGTCGTGAACAGCTTACTCGACGTTGGGAAACACCAATCAGCTTTTAACTCAGAAAATACGCTCTCTACCGGGCAAACGACGATACAAACAAAAAGTTTATTCTTTTTCCAATCGAATGAGAGTATGATGAGCGTAATACATCAGTATGCGTACGAGCTATAGCCGGTTAAAGTTAGTAGTTCTCGTGCTAGCTAGTTGGCCAAGTCGATAGTGCGTTGGTCTCGTAACTCAGAGGTCCCGGGTTCGAGCCCACGTAGCAGCTTGCCAGATTTCGACCTAGGCCGGCTTTTCGGCCAGAAGGGAAGAAGGCTAAGGCAGCCGTAACAGCCTCCCCGACGTCTCTGAGGTAATGCTCAAAAGGGCGGATTCCAGGGATCGGGTTGAGAGCAAATTAAAAAAGAAGAGAGCCTACACATAACTCGGTATGGATTTGAAGATCGTTTTTGGAAGATGAGTTCATCGCATCGATTCCACATCAGCCTTATAGTCCTGACCTCGTACCTCACGACTGCTGGTTATTCCAGTCCCTGGGGGGCCTGAAGACCACGAAGAAGGGAAGGGGGAGGTACGATTCCCAACCCTTTTGTTTAAAACTAACAAGATCCCATTAACTGATGCCTTTAAAATGACTGACATAGGTGAACCAAAAGCTTTTGTTGGTATGAAAATTCAGCTTCTCAACGAAGCTATATCGACTTGGTTTTCAGGTTATGGGTCCACCGCTCACTAGATGCGTGTAAGTATTTTACTCTGTACTCGAGGGCATCCTTTTAGTTTTCAACAAAGGAGTCGGGGTTTGTACCTCTGTACCTCCCCCTTCCCCTCCTTGAATGCATTCAAAAATGTGGTTGGTACTTCGAAAAAGAACCTGTATCCAACAAAGAAGATGAAAACGGTAACGAATAATTTTTTAGAGTATTTTGTAAAACTGCAAGTATATACACAGTAGTCTGTAGGGTGCAAATTGTCGTAGTATTCTCCTTGTACTACCTAGAATGCTTGTCAGGCTATGGAAAAAGAATGAACTTCATGTTTCTATTATTGTTTGCCCACTAGAAAGCGTATATTTACTCAGTTTGAAACCTACTGACAGTTGTTTTGGCCCTCCCTATGTACGTATAAGTGTCATAATGGTGGACTATGCTAAAGGGTAAAGGGTATCTTCTTGTTCCCTTATATACTTGTGACTCAACTTTTATAGTGCTGTGATATTTCCTTCATTATTGTGTTCGGATGCCCTTCCTGAAGTGACTTATTGAACGCAATCTATACAAAAATAATACATCACAAAATACCATTTTCAATCAGCAGTAGACTCACAATAGTTTGCAAAAGTCAAAAGATTATCTTCTCTAATTTTCGACACTTCAATTTCTTAAATGTGGAAATCACAACAACAAATCAGGGCAGGCTAGGTTGTTTTCGTATAAAAAAAAAGAAATGTGTAAAATCTGAACCTGAAGTCACTTTTATGGCAAATGTTTTGAAGAAGCAAGCAATAATGTCATTTGTAGGCTTCAGTATGCAGCCTGAAGAACCTGTAGTGAAAGTAGATTTTTCAGCTACTATAATAAGTCAATACTGTTCGCCCTGTTTAGGGCCAGCTTGAGCAGGTAAACATGAAAAATCCTTACTAAAACTTAAAAAGCAAAACAAATTACCATGAAGGGAACTACCCCCATAAACTTGCGCTCGCTTTATCCAATAAGAGAGCTGGTTTTTAACGATGGCCATATAAGTGGATGCAGGACAGAAGAAGATTCATTCAGTAATTCAGTATCCACCAGTTACTAAGGAAAAATCAGGAGTACTAATATTGAGACGGGCTACAACAACACTGGTGCAATTTATATAGTCTGCCTAGTTTAAGTTAGCACTTTTAGTTTTGTTGTGAGTTGTCAGGTTTACTCAAACTAACGCTCCTGTTTTACTAGGTAGACGTGTCACGCTAAATTGTTTTATATGGAAGGGTTAATTTAATTCACCTGTGTGCAATGACAACAACACCGGCAAAGACAACAACACTGACAACGATGATAACACCGACGGATAAAGATAAAAACATCAACAAAGACAACAACACTGACAAAGACAAAAACATCATCAAAGACAACAACAACATCAAAGGCAACAACTCCAACAAAGACAATAACACTGATACAGGCTACAATACCGACAAAGATAAAAGCAACAACAAAGATGACAACACTCACAAAGACAACAGTTTTTATCCCATCATTCTCTCTCACTCCCGTGCTAAGATATGAACTTCTAAACCTTTTACAAATAGCAATTTCCTAGACTCCTGGTACTTTTATGCAATGACTGAATGGGATGACTCTGAATGTGTTCATAATTTAAAATATGCAAACTGAAGATCCTTGGGGAAAAAATACGAGTACCAACTTATACTGGGTTCCCGATGCGCAAAATCCCACCAGTTACCCGGGTAATTAAAGGGGAACAGTAATCTGAGGGAAACCGAGGGTAACAAATGGGTAACTTTTCTCTGATTGCGTAGTATCCCGCCAGTTACCCGGGAAACTAAAGGGGAACAAGGGTAAACTGAGGGTAAAAGAACTCGGCTCCATAACCCGAAGGCACCGGGTTCGATTCCCAAGGCCATCAACGTTATCAGTAATGCAAGAAAGAACTCGTCAAACATTCTAACACCGCATTCTGATAACGTACACAGAGTCACAACCATTCTGATTTGTTCTCAATCCTGAGCCCTGGAATCCACCCTTTCGAGTATTACCCTCAGAAACGTCGCGGAGGCTGCTAGGGCTGCCTTAGCCCTGTTCACTTTTGGCCGAAAAGCCGGCCTAGGTCGAAATCTGGCGAGTTGCTACGTGGGATCGAACCCGGGAGCTCCAGATTCCGAGACCAACGTGCTATCCACTCGGCCAACCAGACCTCTAGTCACAACCACCTACAGCAGAGGCTTCTGAGAAGTGTGTAATCGGTCGCCAGTATCTCAAAGCTATAAATGGGTAAGGCGCTACCTGCCGGCGCTCGTTGAACCCACCGTCATAAACCACGGGACTAGTGATACGGGTATTCGACAAGAAGATAGCGCAGTCGACCTAGACCGATTCCCGGCAAGAAGAGAAGAGGGCTAAGGGAGCCCTAAAAGGCTCTTCGATGTCCCTGAGATAATGCTCGAAGGGGCGGTTCCAGGGCTCGGGTGAGAGCAAATGAAAAGAGTAACCCGAGGTTAACAAATGGGTAACTTTTCCGCGGGTAACTGGGTAATTAGAGGGTAACTGATTGCGCATCAGGTGGACTATACAGGGTATCGCACGTAAATGTTCCTCCTTCAACCTCGTATATAGGCAACTTATTCAGATGAAATGCAAATACGTTGGCTGAGAAGGTTTTGTCTTGCGGTCCGTTGAAGAACATTTGCAATATTTATTTCTTCGATTTATTCATTTTTCTTTATTCCATGATTGAAAATAATAAACTGGAGAACATTCCTATGGATGAAGGATAGTTACGATAACTATTGGGGGTAAAATCGGAATTGGTTCAATAGGGTGTCAACCTTCCCCCTTTTTTTCTTGCTCTCCATAAACAACATTTTTTAGTAAAGGAGGAAGAAGTGCGTGGTTAAGAGGCATTCCTGAAGATTTTGCAAAAGGAAGCTGTTTTACTATTTTCTATTAAAAAATTCAATGTTCAAGATGGACATCTTGAAAGATTTGCCAGCATGAAAATTTTTCGGTTTACACGGAAAAATGATTTTGCCACCCTTTGCCGAAGAATCAATCTCATTGCTTCTTCTTTCTCTCTACCAGGGTACCAGAAAAGGATCATTCCGTCTTTGAAATTTCTACTACTGAGTACAGTCATATCTAAGGCCCCTGAAAAGTAAAAGTAGGCTAATAAATCTATATCTTTACCAGGTTGAATGAAGATCACTCATGCTAAGACAACTTTATCTACTAATATACAGTTCTTACTTTCAAGAATCAATTACTACACTGCTACGCCTTTACAAAAAAAAAAAAAACAGAAGAAAAAATAGAGAGTCGGTGTCCCCTTATAAGATTCATTAGATCTGGCCTTCATTCTTACCGCAATATCCAAGTTTTGTACTTGAAACACCTGACTCGATACAGGAACTCGAAGTAACGAAATAAAGGTCATCCAGAGATTGCTGATCTTGAATTTTTCGCCCAATTTTTGATCTGATCTTAACTCGAGCGGAAGGTTTGAATTTTTAAGCGTTAAATTTACGAACAGAGTTAGGGTGGAACCAGATGAACGATCTGAAACTTATGGCCCCGAGGAACCCGGATTTTAGTAATTTGTTCGATTTTCTCAATAAACTCAATTTTCTTCCTAAACGTGAAATCTGAATTTGGATACTCAGTTCGAGCAGATCAGAGACGGCGAATTTTCTCGAAGCTCGATCATAACGATGGTTGCGTGATTGCCAGCTATTCGGAGATACGTTCTAGCTCCTTCAAGTAAGTTATAAATATATTAAACAGAAAAAGAGAAGAAAAGTAATGAAAAGAAACGGAACATGGTGGCGGACTTTCTTCTCACCGCTATTAAAAGAGCGGTCGACTTCGGGAAGCGCAGTAAGGAAAAGAGCATCTGCTTATTTTCGCGGAAACCTCTTCGTCTCCGGATTCTTCATTACGTCCCTTGGACCAGAAGGATATCGAGAGTACGTTTTTACTAAAAGGATTCGCCTTCTCTTTCCACATTTCTCGGTCTCCCTCCACTCTGGCGTTTCCTTTACGGCGCTCAAATCTTTGTGATGAATGATACTAAATTATACGCCGCCCGGTCTTATTTGCTGTACGGCTCATTTTAGCGAGAGAAACGTTGCCGTTGCCTGAACTTCTTTTTTTCTCTCTTTCTCTCCCTCTTCTGTTGCTTGCTTTCTTTTCGGAACAAGTAGAAAGCTAGGAAGCACGTCCACGTTACGGATTAGAGCAGCCGGGCATTCGCCAATTTCGGGTATTGTATTTAGAAGCACGTAATTTTAGGTCGATTACACGGACAAGAGAACGTTTTACGTTGGAAAAATTACTTTCGAACGGTTCCCCATCGAGTAAAAATGGAATTCTTGGGTCGATGAGCAAGACCGTCGGTCTGGGTCGTGACTAAAATGGGTCTCTGGGCCATCGAATCGGGGCGGGTTTCAATTAAAATATGAGACGCGAAGTCGACCCGAGTCTGCTTTAGATTATAATTTCAAAGAGCCTTTCTGACGTTACAGGAATTTAGGGAGAAGAATCGAAAACAGCTAGGGCCAGTCTGTTGGTTACAGTCCCGAATCAGTATATTAATTATGGAAATGATCGCCATTTGCATGGGTATCTCTTCATTCCAACCGATTCATCTTATCTCACATTCAATTGAAGATTCGGGACAAAGGATTTCTTAGAAAGGGGTACCGAACACACGATATCTTTTAATACATATGCAGTGATAGATTAGATACTTCTCATTATTCTGATATGGTCATATTTCCACATTTGACCAGCAGATGTCGCTAAGATCGCATTTTCGATTAAATGGGGTAAGCACTTTCTGGAACTGGTATCTTCAATAGAAAAATAAGCAAACGCTCAGTCAGAAGCCGACCCAGTCAAACCAGTGAAATACTACTGAAATTGAGCTAAAACATACAATGTATAAAAACAGCCCTCGAGCCCACTGAATTGTCGAGGGATGAAGAAATTGTATCCTGAAACAACGCTTTGACCGCCGGAAGATTTCATTTTTGTAATTTGAGGGCAAAAATTGAAGTGAGTATTTCTTGCATGTCTATATGCAGTTTCATCTTGCTCCGCAAGTGCCCCTCCTGGACTCCAAATCCCCCTGCAAATGTGATCACGTTGCAGGTTGCCCAATCTTATACAGAACAAACATTCTTTGGTGAAGGGGGAGGTGGAACGTGCCACCAACATTCAGATTTCTGATAGGAGGATATCAAGCACACTATCATAATGGGGGTTCCGCGGATTCCAAAAATGAAGTATTTTCTATCGAGCCCAGATTTCATATTTAACAGTACAGGTCAACTAGCATGTGAAAGAGACTTTCCTCATAGTGTGCTGCAATTTTCTGAAAACTGTCTCAAGTGGTCTCCTGAACAACGTATACTATCCCTCTTACCCCTAGGCTATTTTTTGTATAGGAGGGGGGGGGGGCTTTCACCGAATACCTTTTCAGATCTATTATACAGATATCAGGCGCGGATGAAGCTTTGGCACACTAAGGAGTAGCGTGACGTCATCAGATTCAAAAAAGCACCTTTTACACGGGTAACATGGAGGCTGAGACAACATTACCCCAAGATTATTTTAAGAGAAGGTTCACTCATTCGGGTAGGCAGCCCGCAACAATTCTTCCCGTCTCACTCGCACCGGAATTCACTTCATTAGAAAGTAATGGGAAAATTGAATTTTTGCGGTAGAGGGTTTTTTTTTTTTTTTTAACGGTAGCCAATTGAATATTGTACGTCGTAAAAATAATAGAAAAATATGTTGAGGGCATCAATTATGAGTAAAGATAAAAGAAAGCTGTACTCCTGTAAGCGGCCTGTGTACGTTTTCCGTCAGTGACGTCACATATGTTGTTTGAGTCGTGTGGGTGAGTGAACCTTCTCTTAAAATAATCTTGACATTACCCCGTGAATAACGTACCCAGGTCTCCCCTATTCCTTTCATTCCGCGCTCCAAAATGTTATTTGCTTTTTAAAATTCGCAGTTTTTCTCTCTTTTAGGAGAAAGTTAGCAATCCAGTCGAATTTGAAACTGAGCTGCTGGTTAATTTGCCAGTTTTATGTTGTAATTTGGTATAGTTCTATAAAACTTAATAAGGGTGGTCCACAATCTTATAATTTTTGATACGGCTTGCTCTAAGTGGCTAAGTTTGTATTCACCGGCCATCATATTTTAAAAATAAAACAATTTTCTTTGATGCACTAGGTGGAGGGGTCAAGTTTAACCTGAAGATTTACGATTCGGCGTCGAAAATTAAAGAAATCAAGTTTAGTCAAAAGACTTGATTTGACGGAAAAAAATCGTTCTCAATAGTTTACGAATAATATACCTAGAGCTAGAACAGTCCTTAAGATTCGCTAAGACTCATCAAGCTTATGTCAGAGTCTTCTAGACTCTCCTAAACTTATTTGAGACGAGCTACAATCGTTCAAAACTCCTACATAACTCTTTCTGAAGCCGCTTGAAGATATGACCAGACTTTTCGGAATTCTTCAGGCTTTTTCAGACTTCTGTAAGCGCATGTGGATTTTGATTGTATGATCTGAGGACTGGTTTGGAGGGCTACCTTATCTAAAAAGTAGATTTTAGTTTCTCTAATAATCGATTTTTATTATGATTTCTAAATTTTTGAGCGGATGGGTGAAATCGAACTTCCAAAGGAAGGCCTGACCCCTCGCCCTGCTAAGTCCGTCGATGTTCAAATTTATGGAAGTATTCTGCTCCGCGTAAAATGTTTAACATTCCAATTTTTGGTATCGGGGTAGGGCGGCTTAGCTCCCTGCAGCAATGTCCACCTATTTGCAGTTTCTAAAACTTCTTATTTCTGAGTACGACCCTACCTGGTTCATTTAAGACTCTTGTAGGCTTGCTTAAAACTCTGTAAGACTATTATTTAAGACAGATTCGTTTAACTTGTGAAACACGTGCGAACGGAAATGTCGACTAGAATGTCAATATTGAAATTCAGGACATTTTTAGTACACCTTCTCTCGTGCAGTGCACATACAAACGTCGATGTTCTGTTTACTGTCGATTGTGTAGTATACATTTCCATCGACAGAATGATGACCAAGTGTTCAGTGAACGTAAAATGCAGTCAACATTTTAGTCCTCAAGTATCGACATTACTGTAAACACTGTAGTATGCAGCACATTGACACGCGTTCGGTAGACATGACACATTTTCGTCTAGTAAACATTTCAGTTGACATTATAGTCGACAAGTATTGACATTACTATCAACATTCTAGTATCAGAGTATACAAAAGTAGACCCAATTGTACAATCGATGTTTGCATTGACATGTCTGCTCGACAAATGGTGTGTAAGCTGAATAATTTTTGTATAAATTGAGTTATTGGCATAATTTTCATATGGTTGCGTTTAATACAGCGTGTTCCAAAAAGTATTTGGATACAAAAATCAAAGAAAAGTGAGAAAATCTATGTCGATACAAATATTGATGCTTCGATCAACGTTGATAGTATTTCACGGGAAGACTTCATATGACCTATTGAAACTGTTCAAGACTTATAAAGATTATTTCATACTGCTTTAAGAAAAGCACTCTTCTCTCCTAAACTTTTCCAGGATTCACAAAGACTGTTCAAGAACTATAACTTTTTTAAACATACTGAAAACTGTCAAACTCATCTACACTTGATTAGGACTTTCTCGAGACTCTTTAAGGCTCTTTAAAAAGCTGTTCAAGATCCATTTAAGACCCTTAAATACGTGTTTAAATCTTAGTGCGATTTCTGTAAACTTATTTAATGTACGCTACGACTCTTTAGGGCTCCTTTTTCTAACTTGCTCTCAACCCGAGTCCTGGAATCCGCCCTTTCGAACATTACTTCAGAGACATCGAGGAGGCTGCTAGGGCTATCTTAGCCCGCTTTACTTCTGGCCGAAAAACCGGCCTAGATCGAACATCTGGCGAGTTGCTACGTGGGAACGAACCCGGGAACTCCGGATTTCGAGACCGCATATAACTTTCAAAACTCTGGCGCATTGCGTAGGACTCTTTTAGATTTTTTGAGACTCAAGCAGGATTTTTTAAAACTGGTTGGTGTTTTTCAGTTTCTAGCAGGCGCTGAAGCGTTCATAATTTCAAACTGTCTATCTAGGAGGGCTCCATTGTCATCCAGTGGTGCCGGGACGGGTTTTTAAAAGCGACACAAAATTTTAAGAAAATTTTAAGTGACAAGCCAAAAAAAATCTCTTGTCTCTTGAAAGTACAAGTATCAAGCGAAAAACCTTGGAAAATCCTTGCGAATCTCTATAAAAATTTGTAAGGCTGGTCTCTGAAATCTTCCAATGTACCTTTTTATCAACTTGTTAAATAAGTTTTCAATTTTTATTTTATTTTTTTCATGATTTCCCCTTTAAAATCTTGGACTGTTACAAATGATAATCTACTCGTTCACCATTTTTTAGGGGGCGAGGGTGACTACAGTGTACTCCTGTACCGCTTCATTCTGTTTCGATGCAACTGTTACTGCTATATTGGTTCGCCCATATATCTGCCCCGGTTTTCAATTTATGGTCAGTGTGCCCCACCATAAAGTTATGGAGTATGCTCGACTGCTCGTCGCTGATTTTGTGCTACGTCTGTTACCCCAAGATCCCGTGTCACTCGGACTTAGAGATAGTCCATGGGGGCAGACAGATGGATAGACCAACAAACAGTCATTGCCTGGCCTATCGATCGAGCGATCGTCGAAAAAACGAATCCTAGTCTCTTTCAGTGGGGAAAGGGGGATTATACACGTGTTTCGGATGGCGAAGATCGGAGCACAGTGTTGTTGAATGGCAGAGAGAACGCACTTTCGATCGGGAACCGCGATAGGCTCTAGATCAGCAGTTAATCTGGATGCCAGTTATAGAAATACAAAATTTCAGATGTTGGGTAGTTCGAAGTTCATCTGGGACATCGACAGTCTTACGTTTTACATATTATTATACCTGTAGTACTAGTGCGTACCATGTGTACATTTTTGAAAATAGAAACTCGTACCCTATGGGCGTACTTTGTCGATGCCGTACCGCGACGTGGCGTAGAAAATTCGTACTGCGAAAGAAATTTAACTATGCAGCGGAATCCAAATTTTACTGGAATAGTAAATCGAGCGAGTATTTTCGTTTTCTTTTCTCTTAAGGATGCATATCCAAGTTTAAAGTTATAGGTGTGAACCCGGCACGGTCCCCGAGAGTCTTTCGCCGGGGTCTATAGTATATACCGATTGTTATTTACTTTCGGGCGTACAATAAAATTTTCATATTCGCGAAATAACAGCGAATTTCGTGCCTCAGTTTCCGAGCCCACCAACGCAGACCTGCAAATCCGACCATTCATTATTCTTTATTCGAGCTAATTAAGACACGAAATGCAAAATCCTCTCCCTTTTCCCCCTGAAACCTTCGCAATGAAGGTATCGTTGTCGCGATTCCAGCCCTTTTGGTGACCTTGAAAACGGTTCCACCACTTTTTGTAACCTTGGAGTTAGTTATAAAACAATTATCGGCCTCGGACCCGGAGTTCTCTCTAACCGGGATCCGGAGACGGTCTTCGGCTCGGCGTTCGGAAGCGCTCTTATTCGAGATTTCAGCAAAACGATTTTCAAAAAGATTCCCTTCCTCTTCGCCCGGTTCCAAGGCATAACAATGCAGCACGCTGCGTACAATCGCTGTACATTTTTATTCTCGTCGGCGGAATTTATTATTCGTAACATTTTTATCGTCATCCTCCTCCATTTCTTTATCGCGCAAACCGTACGTAAAATTTTCGGTCTTATGGTCGGACATTATACACGCAGTCGTAAAGAGCTTTAGAGCCATCAGTTTCGTAATTCGCTTTTAAATTTATGGCCGCCTAAAACATCGGGGGCGGGGGCGAACGTCCGTAAAACACGGTGTATTGCCGATTCGCGCGCCAACGCGACCAGGTACCCGTTGGTGCGCCGGCAGTCGAGGTCCCCTTCCAGCCTGGAACTCTCTTTATGGTTTAGCGACCACTAATGCGCTATCGATAGTCAATTGACAATTTCGACAGTCGCAAAAAATGAATTTCTCCTTTATGAACTCTCGATCGCCGTTGTTATCGTTCTTTGTTTTTGGAAGTTTGATCATCGCTGTGGAATTCGCAGGTGTAACCATAGAGAGTGGGATTGTAATTTCAACCTTTACGGTCATTTTTTGAAGCTCAAAAAGCACTTATTGTGTACAGGGTATACAGTGATAGTACCTTTTTTTTTTTTTTTTTAAATTGTGAAGTCGCACCGACGCTGAAACAAGACGCAACTATTATCGTCAATTAGTACACACTAGGTAAAGTATCGAAATTAGGCTCATCGGAGGTGCGGATCAGCGGAGATCTATCGACTGACGAATTTCAAGTTCAGAGAGGTGTACGTCAGGGGTGCATATTGTCGCCGATGTTGTTCAATCTCTACATTGAGCATGTTTTTCGGATGGCCATAGAAGAAGAAAGTCATGGCTTGAAAATTAATGGAAAGCTGGTGAATAATTTACGATACGCGGACGATACTGCAATAATAGCCGACAATCTAGACAGTCTTCCACATCTTCTGGACAAGTTAAATGAGGTGGGAACGCGATACGGCCTCGTCATCAACGTTAGAAAGACAAACTTCATGATCGTTAGCAGAGACAGGCACGAGGAGGCTGAACTAAGAGTAGGCGATCAGCGGGTTCAGAGAGTCTCCTCCTTTAAGTACTTAGGCGCGATGCTTAATGAAAAATGCGATGATGACGAGGAAATCAAGGCTAGGATCGGACAGGCGACGAACACGTTCGGTAGACTGCGTCTCTATTTGGCGAACCGGGACGTCCCGATGGACCTGAAATTGAGAATGGTCAAATGCTACGTATGGCCAACGATGATGTACGGAGTGGAGTCATGGTCGCTGAAGATGAAGTCGTTAAACCGGTTAGAGGCCTGTGAAATATGGATTCTGCGACGGATGCTACGCGTCTCATGGACTGAAAAGATCACGAACTTGGAGGTTCTCAGGCGTGCGGGTGTCGATAGAGAGCTAATACAGATCATCAAAACTAGAAAAGTGGCCTATCTTGGGCACATCCTCCGAGGAGAAAAATATGAAATACCTAAGTTAATGATAACCGGAAAGATAGATGGAAGGAGAGGAATCGGACGGAAGCAGTTCTCATGGCTAAGGAACATACGGCAGTGGTGTGGAATCGGCGATGCGGAGACCATCTTTAGACTAGCGGAGGCCGGTGAACTGATGGATAAGATGGAGTCGGGGGACGGATGATCGCCGACGCACTTAGGAGTGCAAGGCACTAGAAGAAGAAGAAGAAGATCATCATCATCATCATCTAGGTTCCAGTCGCTAGCGACTGTTGTGACTTCCAATGGCAACTCTCCGCCTATCACGATCCTGAGTTATGACCACCGTAGTCGCCACAGATCTGAGTCCGTTTTTTAGGCCGTCTGTTCATCGTGTTGGCGGTCTTCCTCTGCCTCTGGTACCAGGGACTCTTCCGAGCATAATGTTTCACTCCAAGTTTTCGCCATCTCTGCGTGCTACGTGGTCGAAATAACTCAGCTGCGATGGACACGTTTGTCCGTCGTGCCGTTCAATGTACTCGCAACATTTTGCGCCAGGTCCACATGCGAAGGCATCTATCCTTCTTCTGTCCTCCTGGTTAAGCGTCCACGTTACTGCAGTATATACAGATTGCGAGGAATAATCACAGACTGCTACCGCCTCCTTATCGCATCATATCTGAGAGATCGCTCATCCGAGGTTCACATAGGCTCCGAATCTTCAGAACTAAAGCCTATCACAGCCGGTGTTCCGCAAGGTAGCATTCTTGGTCCGGTACTATTCCTGCTTTACACAAGGGACTTCCCGCAAGAAGAAACCGTCACATCTGCACTCTATGCCGACGACGCGGCAGTGATAGCGCACCACGAAGAAACGACACAGCAGTAAATCACCTGCAAAATGTAGTTAACAGTATCGATGTATGGGCTCAGGACTGGAAGGTCAAACTTAATGAAACCAAATCTGCCGGAATCGACTTTACCTTAAGACCGCACAATTACACACCAACTATTATAGGAGACAAACAATTCGATACACAGAAAACACCCGTTATTTGGGTCTACACCTCGATTCCAAACTAAATTGGCGACACCACGTAAACCTGAAAAGGCAGCTGCTCAATATCCTGCTCAACAAATTCTACTGGCTTGTGGGACGACACTCCGAGCTTAAACTGCGTAACAAAAGACTGATCTACGAAACCATATTTAAACATGTATGGGCGTACGGATGTGAAATTTGGGGCATCCCCAGTAACTCTAACCGTCAAATCATTGAACGATTCCAAAATAAATTCATGAGAATAATTACATCAGCTCCATGGTTCATTACCAATGAACAGCTCTGCGCAAATTTGAACATCGATCCAGGTGAGGTCACCATTAACAAGAAGGCAAACAAGTTTGTCCAACGACTACACAAGCACCCGAACAGCGAAGCCATCGCATTACTGGACGACACTAATACTACACGCAGGCTATGCCTGTCGAAAATTTCTCAAATTTTCGACTTTAACTCCGTTCACGTTTCCTTCACTTCGTTGAAGAATACGTCAGGTTGACGGTGATGGTGAAAATATTTGGCTGGTATAGATTTGAGGGTGGAAAAATAAATAAATAAATAATTGGCTGTGCTTAGCAAGGGAAAGTAACGTCTTCGTTTAAGCTTTCATCGAGCCTCTCCGGTCAGTTGCTTTTTTGAGTTACATAAGAAATAGTACGCGAATTTAGTGCCGAAATTTGGAGAATATGACCGACAAGGAGGTGGAAGTTATGGATATACAGGTCAGTAGTATTGTCAGTAGACAGTAAATGTATTGACATCTAAGAAATCTAGAACGTGTAGTTCTCGTATTTACGTAATTTTCGTAATTCGTTTCGGACAAGTTTTGCCAAAGTCATCATCACCAGTCAACTAAATTTGAGTTGAAATTATCGATGCAAATTTGTGTCGATCGTAATAATTTGAATTCCTCGTAGAATTTCGTTCGATTTCCTCGAACATTCGCCCTTTAGGGCCTGAAGAATTCAAGCTAGAATTCCGTTCGAAAAACTCGAACGTTCGCCCAATGGGGCCGTATCCTTTTCTCCTTTTCGTTATTTCTTAGACTGACGACAAACGTTTGTTTTATGTTTGTTGTTAGGTCCGAATCCAATAATTCATAGAAGTCAGGATCCCGAAGCCGAGCCGACCGTATAGAGAAGAAAATTATTAATTTTACCACTTTGTACTTTTTCTTTTAAAACGTCAATTTTTTATATTTAATAAATTTAAGTTATACTCAAAATTTCGATTTCTTCTAGTTAACGTTTTCTGTACTGAATCTAATTTTAGTCAGAGCCTTTTCTCTTTAGTATTGACGTAACTCCCCCTAGGTTTAAACGATCCAGAATCCTCTTCAGGTTTACAAAATTTACGTCATCTGGGTACCTGCGCACCAGGACATATTGGGTAACGAAATCGCCCACCAAGCTGCTCAGTATACAGACAGTGACACCCGCCTCATATCTATTAGTAAAATCCTCGAAAAAATCATAGCACGTCGCCTACTCTGGATATTCAGCACACGTAATATCACTGTACCCAACCAGTGTGGATTCATGTCTCACAAGAGCACATCAACCCACTTACTCGACCTCCAACAAGAGATCACAGAAGCCTTCCTCAACCGACAATATCTGGTGTCAATATTTTTCGAAAAAGAAAAAGCCTATAACACAGCATGGCGATACGGCATAATTAAGAAGATGATCGAGGTCGGAATCCAAGGCCGATTAACCCACTTTATCTCTAACTTCCTCAACAAACGCTCCATACAAGTTCGAGTAAACAATTCACTAATTTCAACCTACCCTCTCCAAAACGGAGTATCCCAGGGCAGTGTAATAAGCGTGTACTGCTTTCTGCTCCTCATGAATGATGTTGTTCAGTCAGTAAGTACCACCACCCATCAAAACTCGTTTATTCGCTGACGATCTCCAGATATCTCTGAGTACTCACAATATCCAGTACGCATAAAACCTACTTCAAATATGCTTGGAAAATCTCTATACTTGGAGCAACACTACCGGCCTAAAATTTCCTATACATAAATCCAAATGTGTCATTTTTAACCGAAAACATCACCAACCACACTTGAACCTCCAAATCAAGGACATCAATCTAGCAATTCGTTTAGAAGCTAAATTCCTTCGAATTACGTTCGATCGCAGACTCTCTTGGAAACGCCACATACAAGACCTCAAGAAACGGACCTTCACCGCTCTAAACTTACTCAAGATCCTAAACAACAAACAATATGGACCCTCGTCATCAAAACTACGCAACGTATACAAAGTAATGATACGCCCTAAACTAGATTATGAAGCCCCAGTATACTCAACAGCTTCTCCATCTATACTCAGCACCCTAGAACCAATACAAAATGCCTGTCTCCGTATCATATTGAGAGCATTTCCTACGTCCCCTACTGCTAGTCTACAAACACTAACCGGAACGCCACCTCTATCAACCCGTCGCCAACTACAAGCAGCCTACTACTTTATCAATGACCAGTCGAAGAAAGATCCATCTAAAACATCAACTTACTACTCTAAAACACCAACCCTACCTAATCCAGAAACCCCACATTCCATCCAAATAACCGCCTACTCATCGTCAAATCTCTACGACCTTCCACGCAAACTGATCAAACTCCTCCCTCCACCCGATCCACCGTGGCACACGACCCCAGTCAGAATTATGTGGAACATGAAGAATACCTCCGCCGATCATCCGAAAGACATATTCGACTCGCTCCTACAACAGGATTTTCCGAATGAGATGTGCTGCTTCACAGATGGCTCCAAGTCAACTACCAGAGTAGGAGGCTCATACCTAATTAACACTGACATTTCCACCTTCACTATCCCTTGCTTCTTCAGCGTCTACACAGCCGAGATGATGTCCATACACCAGTGCCTAATGGCCTTACCGACATCCCACACGTCGAAATTCCTTATCTGCTCAGACTCCGAAACGTCGCTGCTAAAATTGCAAAATGTAAACCCGAACTGCGAACTCGAAAGCCGCATTCGGTTCCTGCTATATCATTTACACAGCTCCGGTATTAGTATTATCTTGCTCGGCCATACACGGCTAACGCATTCGTACCTCTTTCAATGAACAACACCGCCTATCTGCCCTCGCTGTCCATCAGAACATAGACTAACAGTAGCTCACATCATATCGAATTGCATCCACTTCGGAGGACTCCAAATCGAGAATTTCACCACGGACAGCCTTCAGCGACTTACGGAATACATCATCCAACGACATCTTATACCAATACTTTGATAATTGTACTCATACTTTCACCTAAAAACTCGCTACTTACTTATATATACCTACATATAAAATCTATACAATGTAGTAATCCTTACTTAGTATTAATCAACCTTAATAAGTATTAATTAGTACGTATTAACCAGGTATAGCCTACATGGCATTAAGTCCTGTATTAAAAATAAAAAAATAAAAAAAAAGTCAAGAACATTCTTGAAGAGTTTCAGAAAGTCCGCAGAGGTTATAAAGCGTTTTAAATGAGTCTCGAATAGTCTTAGCGAATCTCAGAGTAATTATGTTCCCATTCATTTTCATGCCGCCGACTTTTAATTTTAGCTTTCATTTTTTCGTCCTCTCAATTTCGGGGACTATTTTGCACTTGGTGCAGCAACTGCCACACGTGGTCGTGGTGACTTGCGCCATTCGTTCCATGAACTGTCACTCAACTCTTAAATCTTAAATTCCTTCTTGGGAGTAGGCTCACGCGATGGTGTCGGTACTCCGTGGCTCATATAGGGCGAAGGTCTCCTGTAGGCGATTCCATTCTTTTCTATTTTCTGCAATTATTCTGTAGCTTTTTGTGGTTAGAAATTTATGTATGTCGTCCCCCCAGCTGGTTTTTTGATTTCCTTTTTTTCGTTTTCTATTAGGGTTCTGCCAGAATGTTGTATGGTAGGTCCATCGGTCGTCCGTAAGTTTTACTATGTGTCCTGCCCAACCCCACTTTTTTCTCCTGATATACCTCACTGCCACCTTATTTTTTAGTTTTTTCTTTATTTTCTCGATTGGTACTCGGTCTCTTCTTTTAATATTTAATATTGATCTCTCAATTGCATTTTGGGTTACTCTAATTTTTTTAAAGTCTTTTTTTTGCTTAAGGGCCACGCTTCGCATCCATATGTTAGGGTTGGGAGGACACACATATTAAAGATTTCACTTTCCTGGGGCATCTTATACGGGCCTTTAAATATTTTTTTGAGCGTCCAGTATTTTGCCCATGTTTTTGTGATTCTTTTTTCTGTTTCTCTTCCAGTTCGATTATTAAATGAAATTACTTGTCCTAGATAGGGTGCTTCTTCTACTATTTCTATCCCGTTTATCTTTTCCCCAATTAGTTTCTCATTATTTGTCAGAATTTTGGTTTTTTTCTTGTTCATTGTTAGTCCTGCCTCCCTTCCGCAGAAGTTAATTTCATTTAG
Source organism: Acanthococcus lagerstroemiae (assembly GCA_031841125.1). NCBI lineage: Eukaryota > Metazoa > Arthropoda > Insecta > Hemiptera > Eriococcidae > Acanthococcus > Acanthococcus lagerstroemiae. The sequence goes on along the minus strand of CM063113.1, from coordinate 16,845,288 downwards.
CATCTCGGCTAGTTCTTCCTTCGTATTAGCAAATAAGGCAATGTCGTCTGCGAGTCTTAAATTTGTGATCCTTCTTCCATTTATATTTATGCCTTTGTTTGCCCACTTTTCGTATAGGTTTCTAAATATTTCCTCTAGAGCACAATTGAAAAGGACAGGGAATAGTGGGTCTCCCTGTTTGACGCCTTTCTTTATTTCAAAGTAGTCTCCTTCAACATCGGTTCTTATTTTCGCACACCCTCCTTTGTATAGCTCTTTTAGTATCCCTACAAAATTATCTGGTATCCCTTGGTTCGTAAGTGCGTTTACCATGTATTCGTGCTTTAAGGAGTCGAAGGCTTTATTGTAATCTATCAAGGCGATGTATAGATTTATTTGGTATTCTAAGCTCTTTTCGATCATTTGGTTCATAACGTGTAGGTGGTCAGGTGTTGAGAAGGACCTTCTGAACCCTGCTTGTTCTATTGCTTGTTGCTTGACTAATATGGGTTGTAGTCTTTTTTCTAGGACTTTTGAAAATATTTTTGCTATAGTAGGGCTTAGGGTTATGGGGCGATAGTTTTCTATGTTATGACGGTTGCCTTTCTTAAATAGAATTATTATGTTGGAGAGTTTCCATTGTTCTGGGATAGTGCATGTTTTAAGGATTATGTTAAATAATTTTGTGATGGTGGCCGCCAAATTTTCTCCCCCTTGTTTGATGTACTCGTTTGTAATTCCATCGTGTCCTGGGTTTTTGTTTGGTTTCAAGTCTTTTATAGCTACTTCTATTTCCCTTTGCAGGAATTCTGGTTCCATTTCTATTTCTGTTTTCCTAATTAGGCTGTTTTCTTCTTCTTCCGTAGAGCTCCTTGTAAAAGTTTGTAATCACATCGTTTATTTCCCTCCTATCGTAGATCTTTTCTCCTTTTGGAGTTTAAAAGAACGTGGTCCATTGCTTTCCTGTACTTAACTCCTTTCTCATCTTTTTAATATTCTTGTTCCCTCTTAGTGTGTCCTCTATTACTTTGTTTGTTATAAGTTTGTTTTTTTCTCTTAATTTTATTCTAATTACTCTAGATGTTAAATTTAGCTCCAACTTTTCTGTTGGGGATTTCTTAGTGATTTTTAAGAGCATACTTCTCTTTTTTTGGAGTATTTTAATTTCTTTGTTTATTTCTATCACTTTCAAATTTATTTCTTCTGTTCCTTCCTTTTTTATTGTTGATTTCTGTATTGCCAATTTTATTTTTTTTTTTGCAAGTAGGTTATAATGTTGTATTGGTATTTTGGCTTTCAGTTGTTTTTAATTTGGTTAGTTGTCTATCTAGTTCGTTTTTGTACAAGGTTGGGTTCATTTGGTAGTGATACGCATTATTTTTCTTTTTATACCCTTTTTGTCTTATGTTTATATTTAGTGTTAATATTAGTATCCTGTGGTCTGAGTGGTATTTGAATTTGTTATCTATGTTAAAATCTTGGATTATGATGTTAGGAGTGTTTCTTGGAATTAGGATGTAGTCTATCAGCGTTTTATATACATAATTGGGGGAAATCCATGACCACCTTCTACCCTCTCTTTTCTTAAAAAAGCTATTTACTATTTTCAAGTTATATTCTTGGCAGAATCTCATCATTCTCCATCCCCTCTTGTTGCGTTTCCCATACCCAAAATTCCCCATTGTATTCCCCCCCCCCTTTTGTCTTTGTCCTATTTGGCGATCCCAATCTCCCATTAGTATCAGGTTTGCTTTTTTCGTGTTTCATTGACTCTATTTCTAATCACGGGGTGCGTGAGGTGTCGGAAGTCACCCGACAGAAGCGAATCTTTATTTCCACTGTGTGAGTTGCTACATCAGTCGGCAGGTGCGTGTACTGAATGTTGTCTGACAGAAAAATGTTAAAGCGGTGTGGAGGGGAAGCAGTTTGATTTCAGGTATGCTCTCTCACGCTCTCTTTCTCTCTCCTCTCTTCTCTCTCTCTGTGCGCGCTCTCTCAGCTTACTAAATACAGGTGGAGTGTTACTACGTCACTTCCGTTACATGTTTTCACGTTCGCGTTGTTTCACGTTTTCTCTGTTAAAACAACTACCCATCCTGAACCAGCGTAAAGAAGTTTCGCTTCAAAAATTCGATGGCAGAAGTAAATAATTGCTTCTGTCGAGTACGCCAGAGCTCCGTCACAATCAGCGACTCGCAAAGACGCGCATTTTGTCGAGATAAGTTACCAGCTTACCCGCAGTTTAAGAAGGATCATTCTCATCGACAAACCGTGCATATTTCTATTCACTATCCTCTCAGAATCTATTATACTCGATACCCTGCAAACATCTGTAAGCTATTTTTTTTACTTCGTACAGTAAATCAGAAGCAAAACAAACATTCGGCGGCCCGACCGTAAATATCCACTCGGGAAAATGTTTCGACGAATCGGACAATGAAAGCGGCCCTCGAGAAAGTGGAGAAATGAAAGCGAAATCTGGCACAAAGAATAAATATACCGGAAAATATCTTAAAGAGATGAGAAATGTCCGGATCGGATAAATCGAAAGTAGCCCGCCTTTTGGATAGAGATAGAGAAGGAGACGAAGAGAAAAAGAGGACGGCAAAAACCTTTCGAAGGAAAATACAACTGTTACGTTAATAATTCGATAAAAGGATTAGTTTTCAAATTTGATATTTTCATTATACTCTTGGAACGTACACGACTGTATTCGTAGACGAGGAAAAACCAGACTTGTAAATCCGAAATGGCCTTATTTTTTTCCCCCTATTTTTCATTCGGTCCGCATTGGATAGTTGAACCGTTTTCCGGTCAACGGCTTCGTGTGTTTGCGGACCGAAGCGTCGAATGTATATAGCTATTAGCTGCGCACTGTGTATTACACCAGACATATATTACATGTATAATATTTACTTAAATGAATGAAATTCGGACGAGTATTCGCTATTCATATTTATACTTACATTGCACTTGATAACGCTGCTGCCGTGATGCATGGCTGGAAGTTCTCGCAGCAACGTTCCTTGGCCTTGTTTGTACATATCCCATCCGCGTAAATACAAATCTCCCGTGTATACGATCCTGCTGTTATCTCTATTACTCCGCCTGCAATGTACGTGCCATCTGCAAAGTGCCATATTTAAATTAAAACTCGGGCGTCGCTCAAATTCCCGCTGTTTACCAACTCCACGTGTGTGTGTATGCACATTAGTTCATCGTGTTCGCGCGCAAATCGCCGTCCTCTCCCGCGCTTTCCAGTTTCTGCATACACTTTTCCCTCGGTACCCTCTCGGGTTATCAAAGAGTCATGCGGCAAAAAACCAGGGACGGGGCAGCAGACGGAAATATAATAGTTTTTAAAAAGCATATATACGTGGTCTGGCGACCTCGTTTCCGGATTCGAGCGCTCATTAAGTCGGTACACGGTACAGCGTGTATACGGGAGCGCATAACGCGCCCAAATTTGCATAAATCGCATCCAGAATCTTGGGAGAGTATTTTCGTGTGTATCTAATTGAACCCTGCCGAAGTCAGCGCACCCCGGCCGCGGCCGCTACTGAAGCACTCCGCTCTAACGTGGGCGCATAATACGCGAATAATTCATACGCCCCGCAGTTTGATTCAATCATAAATATTAAAATCGTTTACACAGCGCAGCCATAATCGAAGTTGCGTCTCTGGTTTCCTGACCTCGAACGCAAGGTACACACAATATTGTAACCACCGTACATTTTGCTATAAGAGTGCATACGGCTGCGACGAGCATCAGCAGACGGAGACGCACCTATTTGGACTCCAGCAAGCGAGGTACAGAGAGTGGGTTAACGTATTACGAAAAATACAGTCGTACTGTTCGTAATAGTAAACGAAGGGAAGATGAAAAGAAAAACAATTCTGTTAAATATTTGCAAAAAGTGAGAATCTTATTTGAACATACTTCTCAGGTTCGTCTTTCACATTTTTGTATACATATATCGTTAAATCGCCCTGCCTGGTCACTTTCTGTGTAGCACGAGGCGAACGTAAGCCGCACCTGGTGACAGTTTGAAGACCTTTTCAGCAGTAAGTGGATCCTACGGGGTGACTTCAATGACAAGCACCCTGACTGGGGGTCGCGCATACATTCGCCTCGGGGAAAAGTATTATACAAGGCGATTAGACAATCAAATGGTTTTACCATCTCGCCAGGCAGTCCTACGCACTAGGCCCACCGATACTAACAAGGTACCGGATATCATCGATTTTTTCATATGCAAAGGAACTGCTGAACGCAACTGCCATGCTGAAACCGAGATTGATCTGGAATCGGATCATTTCTCAATAATACATATTTTCTCTTTACATTGCTCCAGTGTCCTCCCCCGGTCCTCCCCCGCTGGTAAATCGCACAACTGGGATGGCTATCGTGACAGTCTGGACAAACGCATCAACTTAAACGTTAGTCTACGCAACCCCGAAGAATTGGATTACGAAGCTGAGTTACTCTCCACTATTCTTCTGGAGCGTGTCCAAAGTAGCACAGTCTATAAGAACATCCCTCAATTAACAGCAGCTTATTTCCCAACTTCATTCGGAGTCTGGTACGCCGTCGTCAAGCCAGGAGGATCTGGCAGAGGAATCGTACTGCTGAAAATAAGACGCGCCTAAATCGTCTCTGCAAAGACACTACCAAAGCGATCCCCCAATGGAAGAATGACTCCTTTAAAACTGGCACCTACCAAGAAAGCGGGATGTTCAGTTTGGACAGTCACCAAACGAATTCGCCCCCCCCTCCAGCTAGACCTCCTATCAAAGCTACTGACGGGCCATGGGCCAGAAGTAATGCAGAAAAAGCCAAACTGATGGCTCAACACTATGAAAATGTTTTCAAGATCAACGGTATTTCCTCAAATATGGATCCACCACACATGCTTCCAGCATTTCTGGATGGAGCTAGAATCCGATATACATCTCCCATGAAAGTCGCCAAGTTGACTGGTGGGCTCAAACTATGTAAGTCCCCTGGCCTAGACCGAATATCGCCAACTATGCTTTGTCAGATCTCTCGTCCCGATGCGCAAAGTCCCGCCAGTTACCCGGTTAACTGAAGAGGAACCAAGGGTGAATGACGGATTTATGGATAATCTAAGAGTAACTGAGGGTTGCAAATGGGTAACTTTTCTGCGGGTAACTAGAGGGTAACTGACTGCGCATCAGGATAGCGGCTTAGTCTATACCACGCGATAAATGCAGCTATCCTTTTTCCGCGGGCCTCGAAATAGGCGAAGACGATCGTCATACTGCAACCCGGCAAGCCACCTGAACTTCCTAGCAGCTATCGCCCTATTGCACTGCTTTCTGCCATCTCCAAAATATTTGAAAACATGATACTGAGCAGACTAAGAACCATTATTGAACAGAAGAAACTAATACTCTCGATACAGTTGGGATTCCGAGAAAAACATTCTAACAGAACAAATACATCGAGTTACCAACACAATCTTGCAGGCTTTCGAAGATAAAGAATATGCTCCGGCAATCTTCCGGGCATCAAGGCCTCCTTCACAAGATGCACAACTATCTACCACCCGGCTACTATCAGCTTCTGCTGTCATACTTCGGTAATCGTTCATTCCAAGTACATGTTGGGATCGCAGCAGGGATTCCTCAAGGCAGTGTCTTGGGTCCCACTCTATTTGCACTCTACAAACTAGATATGCCAGAGATTGATAAAGTGACCACAGTGCTGTTTGCAGACGACTCTGGCGTCATCTCCCACGATTTAAATTACGGAACTGCGGTAACGAGACTACAGTCCGCTGTCTAAAATACCTGTAGCTGGGCCAAAGATTGAAAGATTCGTCCCAATGAGGCAAAATCCGTCCGGATTGAATTCTCACTACAGTCACATCTCCACACACCAGTTGTTCTGGATGGCAAACAGGTATCCGTTGTTAATAATGCCCGATACCTCGGTCTCCATCTTGACTGCAAACTAAATTGGCAGGAGCACATACGTCGTAAGCAAAAGCTCATGACTCTACAGCTGAGAAAGTTCTACAGGCTTGTTGGCTACCATTCCCATCTTAGCCTCACCAACAAGAAACTTATCTACACATCAATATTACAGCTGATGTGGACTTACGGCTGTGAGCTACGGGGCACCGCTCTCATAATTCTAACCTTTCAGTCATTGAAAGATTCCAAAGTAAGTTTTTGCACATAAATACGAAAACACCATGGTTTGTGACAAATTTTCAACTTTGACATGACCAAAAGATATATTCGGTTGAAGACACCATCACCCAGAAGACCAATTGTTATATAGATCAGAAGCCATCATGTTGCTTGACACCATTAACCATACTCATCGTCCACACCATAAATACCCGTTGGACTTCTAGTCGCTTCACCAACTTACTATTTATTCGAAGTGCATAATAAGGTAACCGTGTAGAAGTCATTAGTCGTAAGTTTCAGTAATTGCTGTGTATACATAGGTAGTTCTAAAAATAAACTGAGAAAAAAAATTAGGCGACCTCGACGTGATAGAATTTCTGATAATCCGGTCTCGACAGAAACATTAAAAATTGCGATGGCACCACAACATGTTTCAATTTCGTCTGCGCTGTTCACACAGTCCCTGTCACAACGAGAGGGTTTGCGCTACCCTAACATCCAGGCAAACGCCTCGATCCAGCTAGTTTCTCAGGTCAGTGATTTTCTTACCATTCTTCCTGTGGCCAACCAGCAGGATGCGCTAAAATTTCAGAAATGGCTGACTGCATGCTATCTCATTCTCTCGCTACTGCCGACTCTGTCCAGCCACATGCAGCAAATACGACTCAGCAACACATCAGTTTACTGCCCTAGCAAATGATGTAACTCACCACATTAGTCCATGCCGCGGCAATAATCATACGTGTAATACCATCATGTACTTGTGGATGCTCCCAAAGCACTCCCTGTAGCTCCAGCGCAATTTGTCTCCAAGTGCTATCCCTGAGTCCAGCTTTTCTCTTTCCACTTGTGAATCCCATCCTTATTCCACTCGCTTATAGGTACCTGCTGGTATCCCATACTGTTTCTACCATTACAAATTCGGCGACCATGCAAGACACTGGACAATAGCAACTCCATGTTCAATAGCAGACTGTCTTTCAAAAAAAAAAAAAAAACAACAACAACAAAAAACACCTAAATTCGCCCTCGGTTTGAGCAGCAATTGACAGATGACCATCTTCACGCTGCCTTCTCGTCTTCGATAAATTGTCTAAATTACGCTTCCTCATTGATACTGGTGCCACAATTTTGATTCTTCCTCCACTTCCTAACTGTACAATTTAGTGTTCTATGCAGTTAATGACACACTGATCCCCACTAACTGTTGCCGGAACTTAACTTCAAACTCGAGTCTTCGGCACCTAATAAGGTGGGGATTTGTGGTGACCAAGGTTGATAGACCCATAATCAGCGCTGATCTGCTTCATCATCACAGCCTGATTCCTGAAATCTGCAATCATATCCTCATCAAAGGCCTAGCTGGCTTACATTTGAAAAGCCGCTCTGAAGATAGTCCAACACTCAGAATTTCTTCATTGCCTCCTACCCTCCTCTCCATTCTATGATCTACTTGAAGACTATCCTCAACTAACTCTTCCTTCAGATTCTAATCTCAATCCTATTCAGCATTTGATCCAACACCATATCATTGCAAAGGACCTTCCGATTTCCGCTTGACCTCTTATCTCCAGCTCAACTTGCAATAGCTAAAACTGAATTTCAAAACATAGTCAATCTGGGCATCCATCGCTCCTCTTCTAGCCCTTGGGCAAGCCCACTTCACATGGTGAGAAAATCTGATGGCACACGGCACTGCATTGGTTACTACCGCGCAATCAATGCCGCCACCGTTTGCTATTCTTATACTGTTCCTCACATTCAGGACGTCGCTCTTTCATCAGCTGGCACTTCTATCTACTCACATCTGGACCTTGTCCGAGCATTCTATTAGTGGCAGATATCAAAAAAACTACAGTCATCACTGTGTTCGGGTTATTCGAATTTTTACAACTATCGTTTGGTCTGCGCAACTCTGCTCGGACATTTCAACGCTTCATTGATAAGGTCTTGCGCAGTCTTCCTTCTGCTTATGTGTATTTAGACGATGTCCTCATCCTCATAGCCAGCTCATCAGAATCAGGACATAAAAAACACCAACCGACTGTGTTTGACCGTTTTTCTGAATATAACATAACCATCAATGCTTCAAAATTGGTTTTTGGCCAATCTTCCATCACCTTCTTCTACTTCTAATACCTACCAGCTCAAATACAAAGTCGAATCTCTATCCTCTACCGCAAGATATTTCTTCCATAAGGCGCTTCCTTGGAATCCTCAATTTTTACTATCGCTTCCTCAAATATGCTGCCAAACTCCAGCTCCCCCCTCACATACCTCCTTTACAGCAGTAAAAGGAACAGGGTCTTGTTGGCCAAGTGGATAGCGCACTGGTCTCAGAATCGGGAGATCCCTGGTTCGAGCCCATATAGCAACTTACTGTATTTTGACCTAGGCTGGTTTTCTGGTAAGAAGAGAAGAGGGTTAAGACAGCCTTAACATCCTCCACGACGTCTCTGAGGTAAGGGTCGAAAGGGCGGATCCCAGGGCTTGAATTGGGAGAAAAAATTAGAAAAAAGGAGAACAGTAAAAAGAACAACAAGGTACCTATACAGTGGACTGACAAACTTCAACAAGCCTCGAGTACTACTACTGGTGCGACCTTGTATCAAGTTCGCTCTGATGGTGTACAAGAGCTGCTAGAATTCTACTCCTCTAAAATCACTCCGACTCAGCAAGCCTACTCAACTTGGGACAGAAAACTTCTCACTGTTATGTGGGAGAGGTGGTGGTTACACCGAGTGCTCAGACTTTAATGTCCCTTGACTATCTACTCTGCTATCAAATTCTTCCGTCATCTCATCAAAGGATGTCAATTCACTGTATTCACTGATTACAAACCTCTCATAATCGCCTTCTCTCAAAAGTCTTAGAGTACAAGGAAAGAAGAGCAATACGGGACCTTATATAAGGACCAAAGGCTCAAATACAAAAATAACAGAGGATGAATAGAGAGAAGAGAAAATTTAAGAAGGGGTGAGACAAGGTTGTGTCTGCCACCACTATCATAGAAAAAGTAATGGGAGAAATGAATGAAAAGGAAGCAGGTGTGAAAATACAACGAGAGACGGTTAGGATGGTGAGGTTTGCAGATGATATAACAATAGTGAGAAGAACTAAAGAAAGCATTGAGAAAGTCGGATAAAAAATTGAAAATAAAGTACAAAATGAAGACGAATGAAAACAAATCAAAAGTAATGGTGATTAGCAAATGAGAAATCCAATATATGTATAAGGAAATCGGAGGTGAAATATTAAAGGAGGAAGGAATCTGCAGTCAGTAGATGAGAATAAAATCCTATAAATAGGAAAACAGGAGGTGAGAAAATAAAGGAGGTAAAGATATTTAAATACTTTGAGCCTTTCAGGCAGTCTGGTAACGCAAGATGGAAGGAGTAAAACAGAAATAAAAAGTAGACTAGAACAAGCTAAGAGAGCCCCCCCATCCCAAAAAAAAAGGAGACACATTTAGGGCGATTAATAATCGCCGATATTAGAAGACTATTTTATAAAAATGAAGGTAAAATTATTACTGTTTGAGAGAAAATTTTCGAAAACTTCATTCGCCTGCAAGTACCACACTCCTTATCAGCCTCTGCGTTCCCACGCAAGCATCACATTCCTTATACCAGCCTGCGAGCACTACGCTCTGCTAGTGCATCATCTTGCAGACAAGTCTGCAACCACGGGAAAACATTTTTACATCAACTTGGTGGACTGCGCCAATGTCGTCGTCCAGCGAACGTAGCGTCCAAAAAATGAGCACGCCAAAATGTACGGAGGGCAACGTGCTCTGCGGAGTGTAGCGGACGACATGAAAATGTTGCCCTGTGGTTGCAGACCTGTCTGCGAGATGATGCACTAGCAGAGCGTAGTGCTCGCAGGCTGGTATAAGGAACGTGATGCTAGCACGGGAATACAGGCTGATACAAGGAGTGTGGTGCTCGCAGGCGAATAAAGTGTTGAGTCAGTCAGCCAGTCCAGTCAGTATATTTTTATTTTTCGCCACGCTCCAAAGTAACGCTTTTTTTCGGCGCGTGAAAGTAACGATTTTCCTATTTGTGTGCCAAAGTAAAAACATGAAAATGTCAAAAACGTGTTTTAAAGGCGATAAATTGCTCATTTTTGCTTTTTTACATTCAATTTCAGGTGCTTTGAGGAAACGTCAGCTCCCTTCACCCTCCTCTCTGGCTACACCACTGCCCCATAAAAATCTTCACGTTATATATTATGTGTATTCTCAAGTCCCCCCCCCCTCCTGGTAAGTAGTCAGCACTCTCTACCGCTGATGGCTGGCTACAGGCCTGGATCGTAATGTCAGACATTCATGGATATTATAACTGCTCCTGATTGAGGGAAGAACTGCGAAGGAAGGAAAATAATGAGCTATGAAGAGCAGATAATGAAGGATACAAAGAATAACTCCTTCTCAGAAATAAAAAGATTGACGGAGGGAGGGAGGGAGGTAGAGAGGGAGAGAGGGTGAGAGGGAGAGAGAGAGAGAGAGAAAGAAAGTAGAACGACGCAACCTACTGATCGAGAGACTAAGGAATAAATCATCATTATCATCATCAACAGTACCAACTAAATAGAATACGAATGAAGTTTAGAGAGTATAGTCCCTTGTCGCGTGGTTTTATGAATTAAAGAAAGTGAAACCTGATGGACAAACTAATGGACAAACAAAATAAGGTTAACCGTTCCAGTTGTCACCGTTAAGGTACTGTCGTACGATTGTCACCTTGTTCGAGTACGGATACAATTATTAACTCCTAAGATTGGCTTGATGGTTAGAAAAGATGACGTGCAGGAAGTACAGATATGCAGGAGACAAAATACGTTTGTGCGACGTTCACATCATGCTACGCCGGAAGTAACCAGACAGGACACGGGAAGAGAGGGTTACCGCACTACCTATTCTATGTACTAATCACCAATCAAAACTAAGGTTTAATATGTGCATTGTATTCATAATTCTAGATAGGATCACCAACTGATTTGTTTTCCAAATGTAACTTTCAAAACTGAAAATAAGATGATCGAGGAATAAACTCTAAACATACTAGCACACACGTCAACTGAGGTTGTTCTCGACCAGAATGATTTCCAAAGTAATTGACCAATTTCCTTTCAACTACCTCAAAATTCAATTACGCTGCTTTCGTTAATATTTTACGAACATTTTACCTTTGTGAAGTTCATTTTTGGCTCGAACGTAGGTAAATAATGAGTTTTGATCACGTTTTTCATTTATTTATTTATTTTTCGAAAACGGGAACTTTAATATCTATTAGGGATATGCCCGAATAAAAGAGAATTAATCACATTCTGCGAAACGGTTCCAGTTTTGTAAACAAATAACGTACATAGACATTACCGAGGGGGAGAAAAGTCCGCCTGAAAAAATGAAATTTTCGGAATAGTTGAAACTCGAAAAGGGACGACAGACTGTCAGCATTTTCAAACTTCTTCCGAGGAATTTAATTTCGCATTATTTCTCCCTTCTTTATTTTTTACTCTCGGTTTATAACGTTTCCGATACGTCCGCCACGAAAAGAGCTAATTTTTTCCATATTAGTCTTATTTTCACTAAAAGTTATTGTTTTACTGCGCAACATCTCGACGATAAGACACCTTCGAGGGCACGCTCGCCTTAAATTAACGGCGATCCAGGCTAAATATCGTGCGCCCGTTTCGCAATACCAAAAATAATATTATCAAATCACGACGGAAATTGGGAACCCAATACACAACAGCATCGGAACAATTTTTTCCCCCCTCTAGAACTGCTGGCACGACGGAAGCACTCGTGGTTCAGCAAAAAAAAAATTCCCATTTTACCCGATTCGTGCTCCGACCAAATGGAACACGTTTGTGGGTCTGCCGGGCTGAAAAACATCGTAAGCGAAAATAATGTCTTACAGGTCTTACAAAATACCATATACACAGATTCACTCGAGAAATATAAAGACTCTATTTTCGCTCTTCTTTTATAATATTCTCTATTTTTCTCTTACGCGCGAACAATACGAGTACAAGCGTCTGTCTCGGTTAAGCTGTTGAAAAGGTTTCCCAAGTGCTGTGCAAAAACTCGGCATTTTCAGGTTTTGTTCACCGTGGCGTGTGTATCGTGAAAAAATAAATAAAATAAAATTACTACCATAAGTTGTTCGAATTCATCGTCATCGGTTCGCTGAAGTTGTTCGCCGATTTCGATCAAATCACCCAACGCGCAGGTAATTCGAAAATACACGTTTACGTTAAAAAGTATGTAAATTTTTGGCGGACTAGATGCGCTCTTTTTGCAAGCAAAATACCTATCATTGAACTTTCTTGTCCATGAGCCCCCCCCCCGTTGTTTCAACAGCTGACACCGTCACCGCTAACGAATCTGTCGAGTGCTTTTTTTTGTTTCCTCGAGGTTTCGGTTCGTTGATCAAACTCCACCGTGTCGAACGTTCGAAACAAATTAATTCGACATTTTCGAGAAGCAAACTGGCGAAGAATCCGGACAAGGGTGAAAAAAAAACACACAAAAAAAAACAAAAAACCAAACGCAAATGAACGTTGACGCTGATTAAACCGCGAATTGACTTTCAAATAGCCGAGCTTTTAAATCTCGTTTTCTGTGCAACTAAAGCGTGGATATTATACGTCCCTCTATTTCGAAATACGAAAGGATAAACAAAACCGTGGAAAGTGAAAATTTAACGGCATCGTCTCTCGTGCAGAAAGGATTACAGAACGCGTTACTCAGTCAGAGCCTGCAAGATTGTCCAAAATGGACAAACAGCTCAAAACTGAAGCGCATGGCTCAAACCTCAGAACTAGCAGGCAGTCTGGAATGAAAATTATAAACGTTTAAAATAGATAGAAAATCGGTTGAAACAGTCAAACCGTTCAAAACTGACAAACTGACAAAAATTGACTGCCTGGGTTGGGACGTATGGTGATGTACGCATGCCAAAGTGGCCCCGAAGACACCGCACCTTCGGTCCCGGAAATTACACTTTCGAGTATCGCATCAGTGGTCGGAGGGACTCTTTGAGGCCGGTTCGAGCCCCCATTTCGTCGTGCCGCTTTCGGTGCGCGCGTCCTGCAAGAGCCACCATGGGGTTCCCTACTGACTAAGGTTCGCGCTCCCCGTACACTAGCCTTGAATTCAAGCCCCCTACAGCGGGTCACGCTTCCTCTTCACTCACCCCTCACCTACTCGTCTTGGTACGTGTGGCGACGCAGGCAGGTGATGACGACGGAGGAGCTCTGCTGGGGGGTCCGCAGCAGCTGCAGCAGCTCTTCCAGGAAGGATGGTACAGAGTTGTCCTGTTCAGTGGTGTGGGCCGAGCTTGGTTCGTCGGCCCTCTGCCTCGACATGATGGCCGAGACAAAGGCTGACACCCGGTGCCATCCGCTTCGGCTCTTCATCATTTCCGGAACCAAGGTGTCCGGCGCGAGACGACTGATCACGCCGTCGTCGTCGTCGTCGCTTCTGCCGCCAGGATCGATCGCTGTTGCCATCCCGCGCCTCTCCATCTCCAGCTCTCAGGCCTCACTCTCGAACAGGATGTGTCAAGGTGTGTCCTCCGCCCCTCGATCACCGAAGCACCCGTGGCCGCTCAAGACTTGGATCAGGTGAAAGTTCAGCTCTTCGTGGGATCTTCTTACTTATACATCGAGATCGTGTATCAGCGCTCGGGTCCACTCGCCCTTGATCGAATGGGCGAGCTCCTTCCACTTCCAAAGCGTGTCCTACTGGATGACTCGCTTGGCCCGAAGTGCTTCTCTTTCCGTCTTCGCTCTCTCCTTCGCACCGTATACCTCCGCTAGTTCGCCGATCCTGAGTACCATCGGCGATATACGCGCTATCATGCCTTTTGCCTCCGCAGAAAGAGTGCGGTACGCACTGACACACCTTATTGTGGCTTTTCGCTGAATCTTCTCCATCTCCGCTCTTCTGTAGGGAATCTTGATGACGTTGGCAAATACTGGCGCCCCGTGTTGGAAGACCGACATGATGACGTTGACGTGCATCTTTCTCTTCTTCTCCCTCGGTCCCCCTAGTAGTCGACATCAGACGGGACGGCTGTCCAGCTACTCGATCCGCCTTCTCAGCTGCCCGTCGGAAGTGCTCACGAAAATGCAACTTCCCATCAAACCACAGCCCCAGGTACTTCAGGGCTGTACAGAACCCAAACTCCACACCTTTTAGGACAAAAGAGGGTGGGCTGTACTTGCGTCACTTCGTAAACAGTACTGCTTCGGTCTTCTGTACCGCCAAGCACAGTCCTGCCGACTCGATCCAGTGGGTCAGCATCTCCAATGCCTGGGTAACTCGTCGCGTGACCTCTGCTATCGACTCGGCTTGGTACACCACCAGTGTGTCGTCGGCGTAGCAAATCAGCTTGACGCCTGGTGGTATAATGCCAGCTCCAGTATTCCGTTGAAGGCGACGTTCCACAAGGTAGGTCCGAGTAATGATCCTTGAGGAACGCCGCAGGTCATTTCTCTCGTAACGGGTCCGGCCGCCGGCTCCATCTCTATTCAGTGGTCGTCGAAGTAGCTTCGTATGATGCACATGAGGTAATCAGGTACCCGAGCCAACTCCAACGCCTCCACGATACGCGTACAACGAACATAATGTAGAAAAATTGACAAAAAGCCAAAAATGACCATCAATTCAAGAGAGGCGAATGGGCCACAAATTGACAACGTAGGTCGTTTCAAAAGTAACGTCACTCTGTTTGTAAAAGACTCAAAATGAAATCGAAACATTTTGGACAAAAAGGAGCTTATTCGTGAGAAAATTTGCTATTTTTATGCACAATTCTCCCCCACAATCCAAACATTTAAAGGGTAAAGAATCAAAACTCACATTCGCCATTTTACTTCAAGGGTGCAAATAGGCAAAATACTGTACGTGCAAGAATATCTTTGCTGCGTCTGTGAATGCGCGATATGTATATAACATACTCTACGTTCACGGGCGCAGCAAAGATATTCCTGCACCCGTGTACAGTATTTTGCCTATTGGCGCCTTTAAAGTAAAATGACAAATGTGAGTTTTGTTTCTTTACCCTTCTTTTATTGAACCAATACACAAGTTTTTTTATATCCAATTTTCGGAAACCCATCTCGATCGCGTTTCGCAGTTCACCTTCATTCGCAAATCGCCAACACCCAAGCTTGCGTTTTAACCCCGGAAACAAATGGAAATCTGAAATAACCAAATCTCTGGCGAATAAAAGAGATGCACAAAAACGTTCCATTTCAGATCCTTGAGGTGGGGCTGAGTTAGGATCCATGAACCGGTGCATTGTCATGAAACCACATTTTCCGCTGCAAAAATCCAGGGCGTTTGCTTTTGATTGCCGATCGGGGCCGAGATAACGAGTCTCCATCTTGTGATGAATATCAGAAACACAATCACCGGTTTTCTTATAACAGAGTGCGCACACACGCAACAGGTCGGTGAGAACATTAGATGGGCGGCCGCTTCCTTCTTCGTCGTGCGTATCTACTCGCCCTTCCTTAAAGCGTTCTATCCATTTACACTGCTACCAACCTCAAGATAAATCTTGCGATCTTAGGATTTTGAGGTTTTCCTCAAGATCTCGAGATCTTGAGACGAAATCCCAGGATTTTCAAGAAAATCGCGAGAGTTTTCAAAAATTAGCATAAAACTGACTGAATATGCATTACTTCTTCAAATCGCCTTATGGGAGTAATAAGCAGTTTTCATATTTTTACACAGCAGTGGAAATGTAAAATACATCTCTGATCTGTCACAAGAAAGGAGCCCTGAATGGCATCGTAATGTTCTAAGAAATTGGGCCTTTCCTTGTGACTGATAACATCTCTACGTTTTATGCCTGATGAATCAGTAAACATTTTATTGTTAAGCAACATAGAAAATGCGAACATTTTTAATCCCACGATTTCTTACGAAAAATCCTAGGATTTTTCAACAAGGATTTTTCAACAGGCTTGATTGGCAGCACTGTCCACTTGTAGACATCATCATTTCCGCAACATGCACCTTTTCAGTGTTTAAAAATTTAATTAGAGCGCGAATTTCATAATCAGGAAGACTGAACGGACTGCACGTCCTCGCATTCAGTAGCGTAGCCAGGGGGCACCCCCCAATCCAAGGCAACTGAAATTGAATGTAAAATACCTATGCAAAAATGAGAAATTTTTCGCCTTTAAAACACGTTTTTTCGAAAACATCTTGTTCTAGTAGTAATTTTACCTTCATTTTCATAAAATAGTCCTCTAATATCGGCGATTTTTAAAGAATATCCCAATTTTCGACTTTTTCTCCCTTGGAAATCTTACTTTGCCTCCCCTTTGGGAGAATCCTGGCTACACCACTGCTCGCATTCATTTATCCAGGGTTAGCCGATTTTCCTTCCGCCATAGGAAAACTAGTTTTTCGTGAACCAGGTGCACGTTGTTTTGCCAGGCGAGCGGTCTCTTCGACAAGAATTTCATTGGAAATATTCGGGGAAAACTCCGATGGCTTTTAACGAATCTTATCAAGAATCTTCGGGAAAAATTTTCTAAATCTCCGAAGAATTTCATAGGAAATCTTCGAGAAAAATCTCCTATTCAGGAAAAATTTTCGGTAATTTTCGAAGAATTTAAACGGACATCATTGATAAATATTTCAAATGATTCCAGGCAAATTTTAAGAAAAATCTCCAATGATTCTAAACAATTTTATCAAGAATCATCGAGAAGTATCTCTGATGATTTTGGAAGGATATCCATAAAAAGAATTCTGATGCTTTTCGGAGATTTTTATATAAAATGTTCGGGGAAAATCTCCAATGATTTCTAAGTAATTAATCAGATATCTTGGAGAAAAAAAATGTGATGATTTCCAGATAATTTCATCGGAAATATTCAGAAAAAAGTCCAGTATTTTCCAAAGAATTTCCTCGAAAATCTTCGGGAAAATCTTTCGATAACTTTTAAAGAATTATATTGGAAATTTTCGGAAAACAACTACGATAATTTCCGAAGAATTTCATCGAAAATTTTTGGGGGAAATTTCCAATGTTTTCCAAGAAAGTTCATCAGCATTCTTCGAGAAAATTTCCTGATAATATTTGAAGAATTTCATAGAAAATATTCAGAGAAAAACTCCGATTGTTTCTGATGAATTTCATCGAAAATATTCTGGAAAAATGTTCGATAATCTCCGAAGAGTTTCATCGTAAATCTTTGGAAACAATCTTGGATGATTTTCAAGCAATTTGATCGTACATTTTCGACGAAGAATCACACAGAGCCGGGATTAAGGTCGTGAGCGTCCCTGGGCATTCGCTGAGAATCCCCCCTCTCTTCGAGCCGTTGCTAAAATGATTACTTGCCATTGCCTTCCAGTTGGATTTTTTTTTTTTCTTAAGTTTCGCTTGTATTGGTTTTGAACTTAGGAGTTGCGAGTTGAGAATGAAGTTTTGTATAATATACTCGAAAATTTTTCCGCCCCTTAAAAATGTTCCGCCCTGGGCACGGGCCCGGGCATTAATCCGGGCCTGGAATCGCATCGGAAATCTTAAGAAGAAATCTGCATTTTTTTTTCTTTTTTTTTCCCCCAAAAAATTGCATAAAAATTCTTTGAGGGAATTTCCTGATACTTTTTGGAGAATTTTATCGAAAGCATTCCAGGCATGACACCAACAGTTTTGAAGAACTGAATCGAAAATCTTCAGGAAAAACATTCGATTACTTCCAAGGAATTTCATGAAAAATATTCGAGATAATTCCTTTGATTTTCAAAGATTATTTCGGACAAACTTTATCGAAAATATTAAGGGTGAATTTTTGATAATTTTCAATGAATTTTATCAGGCATCATTGAAAAATATTACCAGATGATTTCAGGAGAAATTTGGAGGAAATTTTAGGAAAACTCAGCAATTACTCCAAAGGATTTTATCGGATATCATTGAGAAGTACCTTCGGTGATTCTTGAAGGTTTTTTTAGAAAGAACATTCTTGGAAAATATTGAATTTTTTTTTTAAATTTTCGATGAGATTCTTTGGAAATTATCGCAGTTGTTTTCCGAGAATGTCCGATGCAATTCTTCACTAATCATCGGAAAATTTTCCCAAAAATTTTCTAGGAAACTCTTCGAAAATTTGCGCAAATTTTTCCAGAATAGGAGATTTTCCTAGAAGATTTTAGATGAAATTCTTCGGAGATTTAGAAAAATTTTTCTGAAGATTTTGGATACAATTCTTCAAAAGCCATCGGAGTTTTCTTCGAATATTTCCCATGAAACTCTTTTCGAAGAGACTGCTCACCTGACGAAACAACGTGCACCTGGTTTCGCAAAACCAGTCTTCCTACGAAGGAAAGACAACCGACTAACCCTGTATCAGGGTTGTTCCGTAAAAATCTCGCGTAAGTTTACAGTAAAAACCCGTGTAAAATTACGTAAGTTTACGTGTGAAGAAAAATGCAGTTATTTTACGTTTTTTTACATTCTATTTAAAAGCAAAAAAATGTAAAAAAAAAAAATGCAGAAAAATGCAGAAAAATGCGGAAACAGGAAAAGTGATTATAAAACAATAAAAGCTGAAAAAGCAACAGCGAACTGCAGTCTACTCCAGTTCAGTCTTCAGGTCTGTAGTGTGATTTACCAAAATTCTAAATATTTGAATACAACTTTGTTAAAAGTTAGTGTTGATTATTTAATATTTAAAACCAATTACTAATTCTCTATGAACATTTTACTATATTTTTCGTTTATTTTGCAAAATATTTTATGAAATAAGAACGTTTTATTTTTGATTTTTTCATGAAAATAAGTCATGACTTTGATAGAAATTAGAAAATCACGGCAATTTGATATAAAAATATGCGTTATCAGTTGTTATCAATCAGTTTTGCTTGTCTGTCATTGGCTGAATTTTTTTACATTCTTCAATGTAATTTTACCGTAAATTTACACAAAAAACGTAATTTTATATTATTTTACACGAATTGTCAAAAAAGTTTTTTTTCATGTAAAGGAACAACCTTGCCCTGTATACAGAAGTAAACATTAACTGCACGTTATACAATCAGTTCACAGAACTTATTCGACTCTGTGTTACCACTTTCCCAACGTTTTATTCACAGTGTGACCATACTCCTGAAACGACCTACATATATTATACTGCAAACGACCTAAAACGCGAAATCTGCCCACAATAATAATCAAAAACTGGTACATGATTCAAAACTTAACCCAGAGCCTCATGCTTTAAATGATCCATAACTGTTGAACCGCCTCAGACTGCCATACAGCTAAAAGCAGACAATCGAACTAACGGTCCATCACTTTCACAAGCAACCAAAAATTGACCAAATAGTCAAACCGATAAACGACCCCCAATTGAAAAATGTCCATCTGGCAAACAATCTAATGCTCATACATGGCCCAGAACTGAAAACACAACTGAAAACGACCTAAACTTTTAAACAGTTTGAAACTGTCAAATACGACCAGCTGGCCCAAACTTAACAAACTACCCGAGTGACCTGAAACTATAAAACTGTCAAGACCGGCCAACAGCACAACATTTGAAAATGACCCGAAGCTCTCGAACCGTCTCAAATTGGAGAACAGCTCAAAAATGAAAAACAGTTTGGAAATCGAAAATAACTTACCTACAACAGACAAACAGTCCGAACTGATGAGTGATAACAATCGAAACTGACCATCGATCTCTCTTCTAATTTTTGCTCTCAACCCGAGCCCTGGAATCCGTTCTTTCGAGCATTATCTCACTTACGTCGGGGATGAGGCTGTTGGCTGTCTTGGCCCTCTTCTCTTCTATGCCGAAAAATCGGCCTAGGTATTGATCTACGAGTGGTAAATGATCAAAAATATTCAGACCCCAAAATTACTACCTGATTCATACTGTTCAGCGACCGCAAATTGAAAAACTGCGCAAAACTAAAAAATTACCAAAGGTTTTCGAACAGCCTAAGACTGCCAAACGATTTTAGACTGACAGTCTACCTAAAAGTGACAACAGGTCCAAAAGTTCCA
The DNA here is from genome assembly GCA_031841125.1 of Acanthococcus lagerstroemiae. Classification (NCBI taxonomy): domain Eukaryota; kingdom Metazoa; phylum Arthropoda; class Insecta; order Hemiptera; family Eriococcidae; genus Acanthococcus; species Acanthococcus lagerstroemiae. Next base: position 16,825,099 of record CM063113.1, on the reverse strand, counting down.
AACAATCCCAAGCGTGGAAAAGCTTTTGGGTGCTGAAGAATCTCTTCAAAAGTAAAATGCTACTGGAAATGAAAACGAAAATTAGGGAGTCTTGTATCTTATCGGTCTCAAACTTGGGCCACAACCGAAAATCAAAAACTAAGCAGAATTCAGATTGCAATGGAGATGGCTACGATCGGAGTAAAAAGAAGGAACCAGCTAACCAATAAAAGGGCAAGGGCAAAATCAATGGTCAGCGACTGTAGATATGTAATGAAGAAACTGAATTTTGGCTATGCCGGACATGTTGCTCGGGAGGAAGGTAAAAGATGAGAAAGAAAAATTCTGGATTGGATACCCAAGAGTGGGGAAAAAAAAGGTAAGGAGACTTGTCATCCGCTGGGTATACGAAATTACGCAACATATCGAAGCTACTTGGGGGAGGGATGCGAGGGTCGGGCACCGGTGGAAACGAGTGGAGGAGGCCTGTGCCCGAAGATGGGCGCATTAAATAATTTGTAATACTAATCAAGCGAAAATTAGTTTTATATTATGTCAAAATGGCTGTAAAATAAAATAACAATGTCTGCTTGGTTATGTGAAACAGGTTTGATGAAGTTTACAATGCATGTCCCCGTTATAAGGGGTGGACGTCCGTTATGTTCTGTAGCAGAATACCTTTTTATATTATTCCGTAAGAATACGATCGCATCGCCTCGCCCCCATTGATGCCGAATTCAATTTTGGAAAAAATGCTGGGTTTTTCTCGAACTATATACAGGTACGTTCTGTTTTCTCGTTGTTTATTTATCGTCGTTTCTCCTTTCATATTCATTTATTCTGTTTCGTATATAACTCCCCTGTTTTCGTGTTCTTCACAGCATTTTACGTAATTATTTTCAGCATTTCTGTTTCAACGTCAGCTTATTGTTCAACTTTTATTATTCGTCTATCTTTGTTTCGTTTTCTTCTTTTACTTTCTTTCGATCCTGGCACGAGCTTATCTCCTTTAAATCTTTTTTTTTTTTTTTTTTTCAAAATATGTTGCACGCGCGCTTTATTATCGATGGAAATTTTAAATATTAAAATTCAGTTATAAAGGAACCTAGAATACAGCTACCTTAACATTTCGAGGCGGAGGACGAAGGGAAAAGCTTGTATAGTTTCTTTTGTTCCGGAGGAAGAAAGAAGCATGATGAGGAAAGAAGTAGAATTAAAAACTTTGATGCAACTTCGTTAGCCGTTGTATCAAATAAGTAAAATGGATTCGTGCACATTTCTTCTTAGGTATGAGTATCTTATCATTGCGGTTATATCATGAATATGTTACTTTCTCATATTAGTGTTCATTTCGATATCTTTTACGCTAATCCGATTGACTGTGCCGCTCTATTAGGACAGCACATTTGAGTACTCGTTTTGATGAGGACAGCTTAACCCTTAAACCACGCACGTCAATTACAGTTTTCTATTATAAACTTTGTAATATTTCTAAATGGGAGAAACTCACCTTAGTATTTCACTTCATTTACAGAAATATGTACTTCGATTTCCTCAATTATACTTATCAATGTTTAAAAAGTTACACTCTGAATGCAATAAAACATAAAGAAACAAAACTTCACGTAAGTATATCTAAAGGATTTGGGTATAAAGGGTGGGAAGATTACGAAGAATAGATAGGGACAGAGGTACAGAATCAAATCTGAGAGTTACAAGATCAATCGGAACCAGATAAATACAAAAAATTCTGCATTTCTGCCTATAAAGTCAGCGTTAATCAGTAGCACTGTAGAAGAGTATGTTGAACCCGCCTCCTAGAACATTCTGGGGTCAGATTTCGAAACATTATAGGAGATTATTTTTAATTAGGACCAGTTTAGCGTAGTTCTTGTTTGAAACATTTTTCAATACAATCAATATTTTTATAGCTTACAATCGAGAATATAGTTTTGTGAGGCTAATTCACTCCTAGAAGGCGTCACTCCAGTTGGATTCCTTCGAACTTTTTGGATGTTCATAAATATCTGGCCGCCGATGCTAGTTTCTGGAGCCAGGGGTGTAGTGTCTAAGGAGCCATTTTGGCATGCGTGCATCATCATATGCTCCACCAAATATGTTGTGCTGACCAACTATACCAAAATTCAGCTTTGCGACTATTTTTTTTTTGTCAATTTCTGCTTCCTTTATCTCATGTTTCGGGGTCAACCATGAAAGAGCCCTCCGAACCTGTATCAGTCTCCCCACGGATTTTTCAAAAATGGGACCCATTCATCGGCTTACAATGGTAATGTCGAACTCGCGAAAAAAAAAATTGCTCTTCACACGAAATATATAAGTGACAAGCGCAATACAAGTACGCAACAGAAATAAAAAAAGGAGTTTGACGAAAAAATTAAACTTTAGAACGTAATGTAATTCACTCACACGTTAAAATAAAATAAGTCCGGAAATGCATACCTTCTACACATCATCATGGAAAAAAGAGACACGATATATTACTGCGCCCAAAATAAAAAGTTCCTCCAATTTGTCATCTCTAAAGACTCATCATCACATAAATCGTCAATGATGCATATTTGAGCCATTAGAAAATGTTACAAAAATCACAAACACGAATGATATGAGTATTACGTCAACTGTTGTGAAGACAACTTTTCGCGAACTTGTCATAGATAAGTACTGATTTGTAACGTGTATTCATTCTCTCACCTCACTGTATCCAGTGTTGGAAGAACGCAAAAATCGTCGGTCCCGTTCGTTCTTCTCTAACTGCATGGTTCTCATTCATATTCTTTATTCTCTTCACCTTAAAGTTACCAACGTTCTCGTTCCCATTTCCATATTGTTCCCGTTCTCGTTTCCCAATCTCGTTCTCAATCCCATCATATTCTCATTCTCGTTCTGAGAACGAGAACATGCCGTTTTTCTTCTTGTTCTTCGTCCGTTCTTCCAAGTTCCAACACTGGTGCAGTACTGCAGTTTGATTTGTTCGTTAAAAATAATATAATACTCAATTGGTTTTAGGCCTTCGGAATTTTACTTTCGCACCAGCTGCAAAGGTTGTGGAAGAACGCAAAGATTATCTCGTTCCCATTCTCGTTTGTTCTTCTCTAACTGCATGGTTTTCATTCGCGTTCCTCATTCTCCTTATCTTATAATTACCAACGTTCCCGTTCTCTTTCTCGTTCCCAACCGGATCCTGTTCCCCTTTCCGTTTCCCGTTTTCGTTTTCAATCCCATCATGTTCTTATTCTCGTTCTAAGAACAAGAATATGCCCTTCTTCTTCTCGTTCTCGTTCGTTCTTCCAACACTGACTGTATCACCCCTTTTAAGCTCATGTTTACTCTTGAATATATCTCCCATCTCCTCGAGTATGTACGTCCTTTGCGATGACGTATAATTTTTGTGTTTAAACAACATAATATATACCGTATGCAAGCAGAGACGAAACTTGACATTCAGTTGGGAGGGGGGTGGGAGGGGTGGAAAAGGAGAATTTGCCGACAAATATTTTTGAAAACTAAAAATTCACCGACAAAATCTTTTTACAATATGAAAATTTGCCGATTTTATTTTAATCAAAAAATTTTTTAATTGAAAAAAAACAACAAAAAAAAAACACCAAACAAACATTCTTAGAAAATGAAAAATTTAAGTGAACCGTTTCAAAATATGCCGATTGCCAAATTATTGGGGGTGTCCCCCCCCTAGTTTAGTCCCTGCAAATGCAGATTGGAACCTTATCCCCATGACCACACCCTAGTCTGATAGGGTAAGCTGGCAGGATGTTAAGAATACTTGAGAGGAACACACAACATCCTTTACACATTAAGGTGGCCGTAATTTACTCTTGGTGATTTTTTTTCTGAATTTCTTCTGATTCGTCTCCTAAACTGGTTCCAATAAAATTAATCAATTAATCAATCAAAAAATAACCACAAATTTCCAGGTCGATCGGATTAGGGGAATTCGCGCCACAAGCTCCCTCTCGTTCTTATGGGAAAAACACATGGAGTTTTGACTTTTGTTCCAGACTAAATTTCCCTCCTATATTCACGAGAACGAAAGCCCGTAAATTAAGCAATTTGCTATATCGCATTCAGCTTGTGACATTGGAAAATAAGTCTTTTGCTTTCAACTTTTAGATTCTAATAGAATGTTCAACTTCCTCAAATTTCAGGCTTTAGGTCGAACAGAGAATCCAGTAAAAACGAAATAGTCATTGAAATTCGAAATCCAACGTTTGCTACCTACTTTCAGATTTTTCGAAATGTCTTCAACATCTCAGATAACGATCGATACTCAGCTTGAAACCTTCGGCTTTTGACTGACTAGTCTCCGACAGGAGTCCAGGGTGCTCCATTTTCAGAAACGAAACTGAGTCAGTGAGTACAAGAAGGGCGCTTATGCAAAAACAGCATTTCGAGAAAACGTGCTCCAAAGATTTCAAATGTGATTTCAAAGAACATCTGTGGCCGAATTGTACCGAAAAAATTTTATTGGGTAATTTAGGTTCCTGGGGACTGGAAACGCTGTTTCTCTTCATCTGTGGAGCTCCAACAACTTCTTAGAGCTCCTGAAAAAAAATATACTCATACGCCATTTTTGCATTCAGCTTGCTATCGCATTCCACGGTTATCTGGGATCCGTGTTAGAAACTATCCTCCGTGATGTTTTCATATTTTTAACGATATTTTTTCGTGTGAGAAATCGTTTTTATTATATTATTTATTAATATTATAATAAACGAGTCCGTGAGTACAAGCAGAGCGTTTATGCAAAAACAGAATTTCGAGAAAATGCAGTCCAAGGATTTCAAACAGGATTTCACAAAACGTCTGTGGCCAAATTGCACCGAAAAGAATGCCATTGGGTAAAATTATTGAAAATATGAAAACTTCAAACAGCCAGATCTCAATAACGGCTGCAGATTTCGCCTTGAAAATGTCACCACTTATAATATTTGATACAAGGAATACGAACAGCCAATAGCCTCAAAGAAGGCTTCTGAGCTCGAATGCCCTTCTCCTTCTTGAACTCACTGATTTAATTTGACTTTCAGTTTGGAGAGATGGACAAGAAGAATTTACCGACAAATATTTTTTGAAAACTAAAAATTCGCCTACAAAATTTTTAAAAGTTAAAAATTTGCATATTTCTTAATCGAAATATTTTTTTAATAGAACAGAAAAACAAACAAACAAACATTCATAAATAATGAAAAATTGAAATGAACAGTTTCAAAATTTGCCAACTGCCAAATGATTGGGAGGGGGGTCTCTGCTCCTCACACCGCATATAGTTTCGCCTCTGTATGCAAGTCATTTCGTGATATCGATTTGAAAACTCGTCAATCATACCTTTTATTTCGCGCTATTTAATACCTACTTCCCAAAAACCCTACGGCTTTAAAAAATAATAATAATAATAATAATAACAACAGTTCTTAAGAACCTCAGTAACCACTTTCAGATTAGTTTACAAATCTCCACTGGACAAAATCCGGGAAACACAACTGGGATGTGATCGGCTCAGTCTACTGGGATGCCAAAGAGAGAAAAAGATTTCACGGAAAATTGCACGTTCATGATTTCCACGACCAAATTACGAGATATTTTTAATATACATCGTACACTCACCTGATAATCTGCTGATGTAGTCTGGACCAGTGGCCTCTATCCCTGTACACGTGCGCTAAGCCGATCAGAGAATGTCGATCAGTCGGACTCAAGCTCAGCGCTCTTTTGTAATTGTGAATCGCTTCGGCCAGTCGATCTGCGAACACATAAAATTTGATTTCAGTGAACTTCTGCACTAATGTTAATGCGTGTATATGAATTTCAAATTTCAACTCTATTGTCTGATTCTAAAATTAGAGAATATTGCAGATTACACATAATAATTTACACAACATGTCCCAAGAAAATGACCTGATATAACCCGAAACTACATTCTCATTAAGTTTCATTTCAAAGACTTCGGAAAACAGATACAGTCCGTAGCCTAGAGTCCGATTTTAGTGTCACAAGGTTCAATATGAATTATGTTTTTATATCAACAATACAAGTTTCAAAATTTATGCTATAGTCAGGCTACTAGTTGCATAATATAGAGAGTACCCTGCATTTCTTGATGGAAGTTCCTATAAGGAATGCTGTGAAAAATGTTGTCAGCTCCAAAACCAATATCGAGGAAACCCCAGGGTCGCATGTATTTCCTTCCTCAGTTTGTCCTAATAAGTTCTCACACTAGTCATGCAGAAGTAGAAGTAATTGATCTCATTAACGGCGATTCCAAAGAGCGAACAATGATTCGTCGAGACCCACAGATAGAAACCCGTAGTAATGTTGTGGACGTATGGCGATGCACGCAGCAAAGTGCCTATGACACGACCCCCGCACAGAACTACCTCGAGCATCGCGTCAGTGACCGAGGGAGTCTGGCCGACGAGCCCATTTCACGTGCGGGAACGGTCGCGCTCTACCAGGCCACCATGGGTTCCTACTGACCGAGGTCGCATCCAAGAGCGTCGACTGAAATTTCAGGTCCCCACGCCGGACCGCTGCCTCTTTCAAAACCCTGGTAGTAAGAAGAGCGAATGAAAATAACCGCCCGAAGCGTAGGACATGCAAAAAGAGCGAACACGTTGATTCGGGCAAGATACTTGACTAATCATGCTACTATCTCCTTATATAGACGCTATTCAGCAAAAGGGAACCAACCAACATTTGTAAACAAAATGAGTTATTAGTATATCGTTGGAAAGAGCGTAAAAAGTAGAATTTTTCAAAATTGGGCCCCCGATTCAAAAATGTGTACTCACGTTGAAAAAAGCTTATCAGTAAAGGCTATGTTACATACTTTCTACATGGCTCTTGAACTTCGAATCACGTGTTCTCAAAAAAACAGATTTTGCTGGTTGGTTCCTTTATGCTGAATAGCGTCCATATTATTTGCCTATGCTGTATTTTGCGAGTAGCCCTTTCCTGCATTTATTCTCAATTCAAATTATTTTCAACGTTCACGTGAAAAGTTACGTACATTCGCCTAACTTCATTTACAATATCCAATTTTCTTGAGGTGTATACATGCTTGACGAACTTGAAAGCTTTAGCCTCAGCGACTGCTCTATATGAAGACGCAACTTTCACTTATTGCCCTAAGTTTGACTATCAGTTATTGACCATTTCTACATGGCTTTTTTAATGGACATTATATTGCCCTTGTATTCTGCTTACTCCCGAACGAGGAAGAAGCAACATACACTTTATGCTTTGAGGCGTTATCGGATACATGCACATGCCATGAATTTAACCTTAGCCCGCCACTTGTAGTTACTGACTTTGAAAGGGGCCTACAAAATTCATGCTCAACTGCATGGCCGTTTGCTGTTCTGAAGGCCTGTCGTTTCCATCTGACTCAGGCATGGTGGAGAAAAATTCAGAAATTAGGTCTCGTTACCGATTATTTGGACGACACGGACATTAGAAAATGGCTGCGATTATTTTTTGGATTTCAGCATTTGATACCGCACGCCGTCTCAGTTACTATTATGTTTATACAGCTGAAACCTGTAACTTTTAGAATTGAAATATTATTGACGATATGGCTAACGAAAATTATTCGCTCATTCGACTATATCTTTAGGAAATCGTAGCAAATGTTGTTCGCTCTTTTTACATACGCCCTCGATTTAATTAGGGTCACGGCTTCGCTCTTTCTACACTGTCCCCAACCCACTTCCCGGGAAATTTCGCTCGTTTTGCTACCGCCCATTAAATCTTACTCCCTCTGCCCCATAATATGGTATACATTTCGGAAAAATCGAGGAAATAAGGTTGCACCAGGTAGCAAGAAGAAGGCAATGGGGTCATTACTATCTACCATACAAAATACACCAACAACCAAGAATGAAGTATCAGGGGTCAGAAATGGCGTGTCCAGGGGTTCGAGAAATCGTATTTTGGAGGAAAACGAAAGGGACCACCCGCTGGGCTGAAACAAAAGTAAGGGTTTGAAAACTATGGTGTGTTGTGTGCTGAGTGAGGACTGAAGAATCACGTAGAAGACGCGAAAAAAATTGCCGTATTCAAATTTCAGAGAACTTGTACGTAGAGTACAAATTTCGAGTATTTCGTTTGATTTTAACCCTTTGTACTTGCGTCCTGCATTTCTTTTTGTTTTATCTGTAATAAATACGTATACCAACACGTGTCTGTCGTGATTCGTAGCTTTACACCAGTTTTCCTGACATGTTTACCTCTTTCCGGACAATGCTTATTCAAACAACACGAAATGTATACCATATTTTGGGACAAGAAAAAAAATCAAATGTATACCATATTATGGGACAGAGGGAGTATTTCCTTTCTTCCATTTACTGTTCCACATCTCTTAATAGGTACTGCTGCTCAATATTTTCAGTACTGCTACTTTGTCATTTTGATGCTCGTTTGTTTCACTAAAAATTGTGAAAGTCCCAACTGACTGGACTCAGAATTCTCAAGTATTAGAGCAAGACAAAAAAAAACAAAAAACACTTTTTGATCTATTAGATTTTTCCAACTGACTCAACTCAAGATTCCCAAGTATCAAAGCAAAGAAGAAAAACCTTTTGACTTGTTGGGTTTTCCCAACTGCTCAACTCAATTCCCAAATATCATAATGTAGGCAAATTAGAAGGATTTCAAAAAAAAAAAAAGTGCAAAGTGTGCGGACAAAGGTCTGATTGCTGAAAGTGGCGTAGAATGGTGTCCGAAACAACATACTAAAAATCCCACAAAATCCCACCGGTGCTTTTTTCTTAATGGGGGTTTAAACCCCCCAAAAAAACAGTTTTCCGCAAATATCTCGCTGAGTATGCATTTTTATGGAAAAACACATCAGTCAAGAATTGTTTCTCGAAAAATTTCCTATCGAATCGTGTATTCAAAACTTAACCTAGACCTCATAGTCAGCCTACAAAGTTGTTCAAGATGGGCCTATTTTGCAAAAAGAAAAAAAACTGTTTCTCACAAATAACCTGCTCAATTCGCATTTCCAGGCAAAAATACATCAGACAAGAATTTTTTCTTGTAAAATTTCCTATCGAATGATTTATTCAACATTTAATCTAGACCTCATACTCAGCCTACAAAGTTGTCAAAAGTACGACTGCTCCAAGAAAATGAGCGTATTTTACGGACATTTATCGAATATTCGAATACAACGCATAGACGCGTGGCGCGAGAACACGTTTCACTTAAACATAAATATAAACGGGCTAGAGAGATCTTCATAGAAAACATTTTCATCTGCCCAAATTATGCCTGCTGCAAACAACAACAGAAATACTGGTTTATACCCCGCTGATATGAAGCCCTCACGTCGAAGGCGCACCCTCTGTATTCAGTTTGTAGTTCTACATTCTAGTTTCACATTGTGAATTGTGTCCTGCTTGTGTGCAGAATTAAGATACGTATATATTATTTGTGATTAAAATGGTAAATTTTCCCAACTGCTGAGTAAAAAATTCCTACGGGAGGGGGTGAGGTGTCCCCTAGCCCTCTTCACTCACCCATCACGTGAGAAGGGGGGACGAAACCCGGAGGGTGACAAGTTGTCGTGTCCTACTTCCGGAGATAAACATTGGCTAGTATGTCATCCAAGGTGAAGATTCGGGAAGATGAGAAAGTCTTAACGGACCCCTTACTCCTATTCCAACGAATTTCGTTGCTCAAGGAGAACGACGACCAACTTCGAGAGTACTTCAATTATGAGTTGTCACCATTCCCTTTATCCCTCTTTGATATAGTCGGTATGAGGAAAACGGCAAAATCATCGCTGTACTCTTTCTTCACTACCACTGGAAATAGAGGAGACGTCAGCGATGACGTACACTATGTCATACATGGTGGATTTTAGCTACATAAGGTCATTTGGTCCAAAGACGTTACATATGGATCCATATGTGAAGAGTATGTCTCCTACAAAAAGGCATTATGGGACAAATGTGACGGTAATTTCTGACGGCTATGGAGAGAATGTGAACAACACCGAAGTTTGCGAACACAAGAGAAGAAGTGTGAAGACCAGAGGAATGGATGTACAGTGTACATAATGGCAACGGTCACACAAGAAACAGTCATTATTTAGACAAAAATAAAGGAAGTTTGATCCGCATTCTTACATAGAAGTTTATTGAACATAAGTATTCTGTGGGCGTACTAGAGTCCGATGCCGATACTTTGATTGTTGTGACCGCAATAGATAAAGCAACAGTCCAACCACTGTCGTTGGAGAGGATATAGATCTGTTGCTGTTATTAGTCTCACTAACACCGAAAACGGCGGAGGTCTATTTCTTGAAACCAGCAATCGGCAAACAGCCAGATAAATGATATACAATAAGTGATGTGCAGAATATCGCAAATGTCCGGGATAGTGTTCTGATAGCCCACACAATGACTGGGTCAGACACTTCTTCCTGTATTTATCGTCAAAGCAAGACCAAAGCTTTAAAACTCTTATTTAAACCGGAATTTGACGACATAAGAAGTACTTTCTTGGACCCTACATCTACACCAGAAGCTGTCTTTGAAGTAGGCTGCAAGTACATAGCAGCACTGTACTGTATATCACGAGAATGAACAACGTACGAGTCCAGTGCTTTGCTAAAAGTGTCCGCAACAAAGTGGACCTACCTTCCCTACCGCCCACAGAAGACGCAGCCAGGTATCACATCTATCGTGCCTACCACCAAGTACAAATGTGGCTTCAAAATCACAAGGATCCCACCAACTGGGGGTGGGGAAAAATGAAGGAATGCTGGAGCCAGTTATTATGAGTCAACCTCCAGATCCGCAGCTGCTGTTCTACAGCTTATTTCTTGCAGCTGTAAAAAAGGGTGTAAAAATGCCTGCATCTGTCGGAAAGTGGGTAAGGAGCGGTACCCAGACAGTATTTAAGTATCCACTAGTCTTTGAATAATAATAATTTGTGTAATACTTCCATTTTTGGTTCTGTGTTTAGACCTAAAGTGTTCGACATTTTGCACGTCTTGTTTCGGACTAAGTTGTCTGAACGCTCGTTCCATAGTTATATCGGAAAACATGAAGAAGATGTTGACGATGATTTAGAGGTGCGAGAGCAGAGCGACGATGAAGACGTGGACGTGACCATGTGGTCAATAACACATGATGAAGACAACGACGACGAGGACGATTGAAACCTATTTTATTATTATTATTATTATACTGCTATAATTAATGTAATTGTCCAATGAAATTGCATGTATATAATTATGATATTATATATAGAACGTTCTTACCGCCTTCCCTTGATTCACTTCACCTGAAAAGGTTTTAGATAATCATGTAGCATTTGAATATTAGTGCAAAAATTCGGACTTTCAACGACATTGTAGGCTAAGTATGAGGTCTAGGTTAAATGTTGAATAAATCATTCGATAGGAAATTTTACGAGGAATAATTCTTGGCTGATGTATTTTTGCCTGAAAATGCGAATTGAGCAGGTTATTTGTGAAGAACAGTTTTTTTTTTTTTGCCAAACAGGCCCATTTCGGACCGCTTTGTAGGCTAACTATGAGGTCTAGGCTAGGTGTTAAATACATGATTCGATAGGAAATTTTCCGAGAAACAATTCTTGACTGATGCGTTTTTCCATAAAAACGCATGTTCAGCGAAATATTTGCGAAAAACTGTTTTATGGGGGGGGGGGGGGTTCAAACTCCCATAAAAAAGCACCGGGGGGATTTTGTGGGATTTTTAGTATGTTGTTTTGGACACCATTCTACGCCACTTTCAGCAATCAGACCTTTGCCCGCACGCTTTGTACTTTCTTTTCTTTATTTGCCTACACTACAAAGCAAGAAAAAAAAATTAACTTGTTAGATTTTCCCAACTCGCCTAACTGAAATGGTAAATTTTCCCAACTGCTGAGTGAAAAATTCCTACGGGGTGGGGTGGGGGTAAGTTACCCCCATTTCCCCCTATCGGTACGTCCCTGTTGACATAGAGGGCTCCGCGAATTCCTCTCGTAGTGGCTCGTTCATTTTAAATTCATGTCTGAATAAATGAACTTTTAGGGGATAATTGGCTAGACTCATCCTACGAGCATGAAGCATTGCCCCTGGATAACGAAAAACGTAGTACTTTCTTTAGGTTGCTCCCCTAAAAAAATAATACCCAACTCAGTCACTTCTTTGTAATCATCTCGCCCAAGTTTTAACTAGTCTAGTATGTGTAATGTTCCGTACATAGCCGGGTCGTTTTACTTATGACAGATCCCAACCCTACGCACCAGCAAACTCCTATCACGAGCTATCCGGAAGCCAAATGGCAAACGGTACGTGAAAAGCGAAAAATTACCGACTCTCCACCCTCTTCAACAGGGGCTCATACGACCAAAAATAAGGCTAAGAACCAATTAATTACTACGACCAACAAGTACGCTGCTCTTGCGGAGTCCGATACGAACACAGGATGTGCAGACAACGAAAGGTCAACCAAAATTACGAATGATAATCCTAGCGTCAGAAAAATTACGCCCCCGCCAATCATCGCCAAAGGGGTGAACAACCACAAAGCCATGATGGAAAGCGTACTGCAGCTCATCCCAGCTGAACATATAATCACGAAATCGCTGACAAACGATACGGTAAAAATTAATGTTACAGTCATCGATAGTTACCGTAAGCTAGTTAAAGAATTTCGTAACCGCCAGGTTGCTTTTTATACGTACCAAATCAAATCAGAACGTGCGTTTCGCATAGTAATACGAGGTCTTCACCAAACCTGCACTCCCGACGAAATCAAAGATGCTCTACGTGAGGAAGGCTACGAGGTACGTATCGGGGCCAACATACATTATCATCGAACCAAGGAACCACTACCGCTTTTTTTTGTGGACCTTGAACCGTACGATTCCAGTAAAAAAATCTACGCACTTCATACGCTGCGTCACCAGAAAGTCAGGGTTGAATTTCCGCGACCGCGAACCGAAGTCACACAGTGTCAACGGTGTCAACAATTCGGACACACCCGCACTTATTGTACCCTCCATCCCGTCTGCGTGAGATGCGGGCAGGACCATGATAACCGTGCATGTACGAAAACGCGTGACGAAAAACCCAAATATGGGTTGTGTGACGGCGATCACACTGCCTACTATCGAGGGTGCCCTGTTTACCTCAAACTTCGACGAGGGAAACCCTCATCAAAAACTACGACAACAGCTCCCGGCACAACCAACCCACTTACGGCTCCGGCTCCTTCTACAGATCCCGCCAACGGAACTCAGATTCACCACGGTTTACCAACCTACGCCCAAACAGCTGGACCACGAACAGCCAACAACGACAACGAATCACTTACGGTACAACTACTGAACAAGATGACTACACAATTTGAGAAAATCTGCACCCAAATGCGCGATCTATTTGATCAAAACAAGCAAATGTTGACCATTCTGCTAAAGCTTGTCAACAAACTTTTGCAATGAGTGCGGCAATAACCACACGCCTCAGTCAAAAAACATGCATTCTAGCATGGAATGCTGGGTTATTAGCACGTAAAATGGAGCTTGCAGCATTCCTCAAAACAGAGCACGTCGATATCGCTCTAATCTCAGAAACACATCTTACCTCACGGCAGAAGGCCGAAATCGGTGATTACAACTGTTACGTCTGCTATCACCCGAGCGACAACTCCCATGGTGGGTCAGCTATTTACATTCGTAAGCGCTTACAACATCACGTGAACCTGAACCACTGCACGGATAAACTCCAGGTGGCAATAATAACAGTCTGCCTAAATAATGGCACTTACGCAAAAATCGCTCCAGTCTACAGCCCACCACGCCACGATATCACACGCCTCGAATACGAAGAACTATTCGATAAACTGGGTAACAAGTGGCTAGCAGACGGCGACTTTAACGCCAAACATCAGCTATGGAGCTCCAGGTTACGTACCATCAAGGGACAGCACCTCTACGACACCATCTGCGCTAAAGGCATTCAATGCCACTCCAATGGCAAACTAACCTACTGGCCCACCGACCCCCTCAAGCGACCAGACTGTATCGATTTTTTCCTCTCCAAAGGTATTACCAGCAACTACGTGTCAACCTACAAAACATTGACGACTTAACGTCTGATCATTCTCCGATCCTACTGACCCTCAGTAACACCATTCTCAACCGCAACGTGCGTACTCAGATCACCAGCAAGCTCACGGACTGGGATCGGTTCCGCGAAGTTCTCAACGAAAACACGAACCTCCATGTACAGCTTAAAACGAAGGCTGACATTGAAAGAGTAATCGATCACTTTCAAACCACTTTGATCGACGCGGCCAAGCAGGCCACACCTGTCAGCAAACCGCCACCGATTGCTCGGTCCTACCCTTAGGCAATCTTGGACTTGATGCGTAAACGAGGGCAGCACGTCACAGATGGCAAAACTCACGCAGCCCTTCTGACAAAACACGATTCAATGAGCTTGCTAAACTGGTCAAAAACCTCATCATCAACCTCAACAACGAGACATTCAATGACTTCATCACCTCATTGGACACTACGGCGGACACCAATTATTCGCTATGGAAAGTGGCAAAAGCGGCGCGTACACCACCCGCACACTCACCACCACTCAAGGTCAACCATAACACGTTCGCTCACAGCGATGCTGAAAAAGCAGAAGTGTTTGCCAATCACTTGGAGCAAGTGTTTCAACCCAACGACTCTGCTACCAACATTACGCCAACAATCCATGGAACCATCGTCCGGCCGCTTAAATTAATCACGCTGAGAGAAATAGAAACAACAGTCAAAGAAATGAAGCAGCGTAAAGCACCTGGGCTAGACCAGATCACCACCAACATCGTAGCACAATGCCCTAAGAAGGCCTTCGTCCTCTTAACGTACATATACCTATAATGCATCCCTACGACTATCGTATTATCCACGTACATGGAAAAACGCCAAGGTCATTTTGATTCCAAAACCGGGTAAATCGGCCGAAGATCCTTCTTCCTACAGACCAATCTCTCTCCTCAGTACGCTTTCAAAAATCTACGAAAAACTCATCCAACGCAGGCTGCTGGCCTTAGTCGACGAAATGGGTATCATCCCACTCCAGCAGTTTGGCTTCAGAGCTAAAAACATTCTACGTTAGAACAGGCGCACAGAGTTGCAATCAGAATACGAAATGCGCTCGAGACGAAAGAATACTGCCCTGCAGTCTTCTTAGACGTTAAGCAGGCCCTTGACAGGGTATGGATCTCTGGTCTCCTTCACAAGATCAGCGACTACTTACCCCTGCAGTGCACCCAGCTACTCCAATCGTACCTCACGTAACGCACCTTCGAAGTACGCTACGGCGAGGCTAAATCAGTAATCAAACCCATATCGGCTGGTGTTCCCCAAGGCAGCGTCCTGGGGCCCCTCCTCTACGTCCTCTACACGGCGGATATTCCTACGACCGAATCTATGGACCTAGCAACTTCAGCTGATGATACTGGCCTCTTCACGTCCCACGTGAATTACGACGTAGCCGTCGCTCAATTGCAAGCGGCAGTAACCCGGGTCACAAACTGGATGAGTACATGGAAAATCCAGATCAATACGGCTAAATCGATACACGTGATGTTCACACTACGTCAATATGTCCTCCTGCGGAGATCATCATACACCAGGACCGCCTCCTCCAGTCACCCCACGCCAAATACTTAGGGTTGACCTTCGATAGCAAGCTCAACTGGCGAACACACATCCATAAAAAACGTGACTAACTCAAACTGCGCGTCCGATCCATGGTTTGGTTGCTGCGTGCACGTAATAAACTATCGCTATCCAACAAACGCACCCTATACCCTACGATACTTAAGCCGCTTTGGTCTTACGGCGCCTCAATCTGGGGATGCGCAGCCAACGCCAACATCCAGGTACTCCAACGACAGCAAAATCTTATTCTACGACGGCTAACAGGTGCTCCATGGTACATAACCAATCAATCTCTCCACTCCGACCTCAGCATACCCACCGTCGCTGATACCATCAAACAACTTTCTACGTCCTACGAGAAACGCCTCCATGCCCACGTCAATACACTTGCCATCGGGTTGCTGGAGGAACCCTCAACGAGGCGCCTGCGGAGACGTCACTTCTTCTCGACCTGGCAGCCTAGCCACACAACGTCACATCCACACCGTGCTAATCCACGCTGGTCACAGACTTCCCCCTACATTAATCCTTGTACATCCCCTGCCCTAGTCGTACTCTAGTTTTACGCTAATGTTTGACCTCATGATAACTTAATCAATGTTATGATCCCTTCTGCTGCCAGGGCTGCCTGACAGTACGAACATACACGTGTACTTTGTATCCACCTTACGTGTAAATGCCCATCGACAGTTCACGAAATAAACAATTAAAAAAAAAAGAAGTTTAATTTTCTCTATCCAGAGAGTCCAAAAAAATCAAAATTGGTACAGCGGCTTGCTTTTTCCTGAGATGGGTCGCGTGTAAATAACAAATGCGGTATGTTGAGCAAGATACAGTTTTCTTTAGCATACTTTTCACTTTTTTTTTTTTTTTTTTCTAAGTAATCTGAGCGTGAATTTTATTGAAAGTTCGTGAACATTCCTATGTATGGTGGTATCGGCCCAGATTCGAATCGTCACGTCTTCCGTGAGTATGGTATCTGAGCCGATGGGCAGCCGACCAGCTGGGCCACAACGGGCTGTAAATACCTACGGTACATGCCTCGGGTAGTCGAGGTCTTTTGGATGTTGGACGACAGGTAGAATGTAAATACCGTCTATCAGCATCTTCCTCTTTTTTCTTCCTTTTTTTTTCTTCTGTTGTTGGTGGACAAATAACGTAAATAAATAATTAAAGGTAAAGGTGGTTCGCTCGGGCCCAGGTAAGTCTGGTCATCTAGGGCCTTCAAGACCACCCCCACTCATCAACCTCAAATAAATCACAACCCCAACTACACTCAACACACTCGTCACAATCACACCCTCCAGCAAAGCAACCCTATCATCCAAAAAATTCAAATCAATCAAAACCTGACTTCTACTCAAAACTTTAAAAAATCAAAAAACCGCCAACAAAACAAATCAACCAAACAAAATCAATTCAAATTGCCACCTTCAACGTTCGTACTTTAAAAAAAGATGAAAATTTAGCCGAACTAGAATTAGCCTTCCGAAACTCAAAATTGGATATTATAGGCCTTGCGGAAATCAGGAGGAATGGCGAAAGCATGATCCTCGCAAAAGATAAAAATACTTTTTGCTATATAGGCTCTCAAAGTGGTCAGAGAGGTGTAGGCTTCTTAATAAAAAATAATATAAGTCACAAAATCACTGAATTCGGAGGAATCCCAGACAGAATAGCCATAATAAAATTCCAACTTGAAAAACAATCATTAACAATAATCCAAATATATGCACCAAGAGCCACTACTGAAGAAAAAACGTTTGACAAATTTTATTCACAATTGAAGGAAATTCTGAACAAGCAAAAACAAAACATTAAAAACCACTTGCTAATACTAGGCGATTTTAATAGCCAAGTAGGTCTCCAAAAAACAGACGAACAATAAACTGTAAGAAAATTCAACTATGGAAAAAGAAATCCAAGGGGAGCTAAACTGGTTCTCTTTTGCCAGGAAAACAATTTTAAATTAGTAAACACATTTTTCAAGAAGAGAGAAGGCAAGAGATGGACTTGGTTAGCCCCAAATCAAACGTTCAAATCACAAATCGACTATATACTAACCCCCCCCCCCAAATAACTTTTAATAATATAACAAATTGTGATACCCTAGCTCACTTTCAATTCCACTCTGACCACAGACCTATATTTTGCAAACTAGCCATAAAGAACAAAAGATACCGTCCAAATACTCAAAAACTACCTCCCAGAATCTCCTCAGAAGCCCAAGAAGATTATCAATTAACTTTAGACAGAAACTTGCCAGAGCTGTGGAGAACTACCTAGCTGGGAGCAAATTCAAAAAATGATTCTAGAGGCAGCGAATGTAAGGCTACCTCCCACGGAAGGGAAGTCTGAGCTAAAACTCCCTCAAAAAATTTTGGATTTAATTAAAAAAAGGGAATCTCTAAAAAAAACAGCCGGAAACAACAAAAAACAAAATTGAATTTAACCTAACTTGCAAACTGGTAAGAAAACTTTTACAAAAATTTAAACAAGATAAATTAGATAATCTGATTCATCAAATTATGGAGTCTACAAAAAGTACAAAAACAATAAAAAAAGAAAGAATTTTGGGAAAAACATTTATATGTTTAAAAAACAAAAAAGGCGAAAAAGTATACAATCGTACACAAATAAATAAAATTGCTACCGATTTCTATGCAGAGCTATACTCAGACGATTCCGTACCTCTCAGTATTAGAACATCAAGCAGTGACGATTGCGAACCGGACTTTTTGGAATGCAAAGTGAAGAGGGCAGTCGAAAGACTGAAGCCAGGAAAAGCAGCGGGTCATGATGGCATCAACAACGAACATGTCAAGCACGGAGGACCAAAATTAATAAAAATTCTTACAGCTATGTACAACACTATTCTTAGAACAAAAACCATTCCAGCTGATTAGAAACTATCAAATATCATTTTATTATTTAAAAAGGGATCAAAAGACGACATTAAAAACTTCCGACCGATAAGCCTAATTCCAATCTTAGCCAAAATCTTCTCCTCCATGCTAGACTATCGTTTGAGAGCGAAGCTTGACCTGATACAATCGCCTTACCAGGCAGGCTTCAGAAAGGGGTACTCCACGACTGACCACCTCCATACGGTAAATACACTCATTCAAAAATCATCCGAATATCAGATCCCCATCCACCTAGCCTTCATCGACTTCACCAAGGCTTTCGATCTTATCAATCACAACTACATGATGCAAGCTCTTTATAAAACCAGGGGATTAACAGGGACTTCATCCAATTAATCCAGGAAATATACAAGGGGCTAAAAGCAAGAATAGTCACTGACATAGAGGGAAATATTTTCGAAATTAAAAGGGGAGTAAGGCAAGGAGATCCGATTTCACCGCTACTATTCAACTGCGCCTTAGAAGAAATTTTCAGAAACCTGGATTGGGATAAAAAAGGGCTAAAAATTAACGGGGTATTTCTGAACAATTTAAGGTTTGCAGATGACGTGGTGGTAGTAGCGGGGAGTGCATCCGAGCTCCAGGAAATGCTGGAAGAACCAACAGAGAAAGTGTAAACGCAGGGATGGAAATAAATTTGGCAAAAACAAAAATCCTAAACAACTCAGGGCAACCAAATATAATAAAAATTGGTACAAAAACAATTGATACAGTTGAAGATATAATATACCTTGGACAATTAATTTCATTCAAAAATCAAACAGAAAAAGAAATTGACAGAAAAATTACATTAACATGGAGCAAATTTTGGTCTTTAAAATTTATATTCAAAAACAAATATCCTATTTCTTTCAAAAGTCAATTATTTAATAGTTGTGTCCTCCTGGCATTATCTTATGGCTGCCAAACATGGTCTCTGACCAAACATTTGGAAAAAAAAAACTTCGAACTGCACAAAACTCTATGGAGAGGGCAATGCTTGGCATTAAACTGAAAGACAAAGTGAATCTGACAAAAATTAAGAACAAATTAAAATCCAATAAAAATATCATCCACTTTGTTAGAAGGTTAAAATGGGACTGGGCAGGGCACGTGTGCAGAATGAAGGATGACAGATGGACTATAAAAACTACATTTTGGTTTCTAAAAGAAGGGAGAGAGCCGGGGAAGCAGAGGGCTATGTGGTCGGACAATATCACCAACTTTATCAGAAACCGTCTCTATCACAGGGTTGCAGCAGACCGGACCGAATGGGAGAGGTTGAAGGAGGCATTTGCCCAGAATAAGGGATTTTGTAGATTTGTAACAAACCTATCATAGAAAATTTAAATGTAACATTCTACCCCGAATAAATGCTTATATTAAAGGTGGTTCGAGCTTTCTGGCGGGTATCGTGTCCGAACCTCGTGGAGAAATCTCAAAACTGAGCACTGCCCCTTCAAGATTCGTTTTATTCCTTGATCATCCGACCACCGTTTAAAACGTAACATGCGAAAAGACGTTTCATGACACATGTTGTGTTACACCCTCAGCCGCGTTGTCTTTGCTATGATGGTCTTCTGGGGCCGAGGCCCACACGGAAATTCAGCAGACGTTTAAAGTAGCCGCCTGCGGTCTTAATTTCGCTGTCGGAATTGCGGCGAACCAGAGGGAGGAGGGGTGAATTTAATGCGCGTTAAATTTCGAAATGACGAGAGAGATAGAGAGAGAGAGAGAGAGAGAGAGAGAGAGAGAGAGAGAGAGAGAGAGAAAGAGAGAAGGTGTTACAGTACAAACGTTTAATAGACGTAATATAAAATCTAATCAGAGCGACGTTGCCACGTAAACCGCATAAGCCGCCCCGAGAATTACTTAACCGACTCGAAATGCTAGTTTAAAGCGAGTTGCCGCGCGGAAAATCTTGATTATAAGTTATGGCTTTAAATTAACGTCTGTAAAGTTGGGCTACCTTAATTTTGAATGATATTAAACGCGTTCGAGACCGCAAAACCGAATTTCCGTGCGCGCGAAACGTCGGGAGGTGACAGTTTCGCGAAGTGGCAAATAATTAACCCCCGTTAACTACCAGTTGCTCTTTAATCCCCAATTTCGACGTCTGCGACGAAACGTTTTAAGGCGAAGAGGGTGCTCTCCGTTCGCCTTTATTACGCGACCGTGTCCGTCGTTCTGGTTTTATAAGTACACGAGTCTACTTAATAGCATTTATAGTTGGTTATGTGCAATCGGCATGGACGAACCAGCAAGTCAAAAGACAGAAAATGCTACCTACCATTTTGGTTAATAGATCTACGGCGACCCGCTTCTCGCGAATGTATATGCTTTCGTATAAATCGTCCTGCCTGGCTGCTGTCTGCGTAGCACGATGCGCGTGTCTAACAAACGTCTCATGTCTCCTGCATAACTGTACCTTCTGTTTTTTCTAAACCATGTTCTACTTCTTATTCTCGTGACTCACTCTCCTTCTTTTCCCTCGATCGGCCAAATAAGATATCAGATAAATCCTACCATTTTGACTGATGAAATAATGTTTACACTTTACACTCACTTTAACATGTATATATGTGCGACGCGAAATTCTGTATCGGCATTTTATCCATTATTTGTACAAGAACTTAATAATCTATCAATCAGTATCGTTTATTGGGAACGGTTACAACATTTAATGACGTACATTAGGATGGCCCTTATTTTTGAAAGTTTGAATTTTTTGGATGCTACCTTCTAAAATGGTTACCAACCATGAAAAACTTATACCAAAAAAACTGGTCAAGGGTAACCCGTGACAATTCAGTATGTTTTTCACGATGTAATTAGAATAGTTTTAATAGGCGGTAAGCAAGAACATGCAGCACTTATAGTGCTCAGTTAAGACATGAAAAACTATGATTGAGCGCAGCGAGATAACACTGTACGAGCGACGCGAGAGAGGGCGAACAGCGACGCGTCTTTACACTGCGATCGATAGATAAGAACTGAAAATTAAACTTACTAAACGTTTCTAGTCTAGTTGGAGCTTTATATCTCAAAAACCACAAAACATGGAAGTTCAAAATTCGAAATGTAAAAATCAACTTTTCGAGAAAATCCGATTCAAATCACTGATTGAAAGAGATGAACATAGAAGTAACCTCGGAGAAAATCATTTTATATTGTAATTAAAACATTTGTTCGGACTATTATTTCATTTAATACATTCTAGAAGCATTTCATCATCATCTTCTGTCCGTCAAGGAAAAATCGAGATCAATACGACTAGATCATGACTGGTTAGTGCCCAAATCATTATTCAATTTACTACGCTGCTGACTGTTCAGTTTAATAGCGTATTTACGGGGAATTGAGTATGCAATTTCATATGCATACAAATGGTGTTAATGCAGGGTATACGAAAAATCAAAAAATGATCCCCTCCGTCATTTTCGTTGAGCTCGGGGTCAATCGACGCGGTGTACACGAGAACTTCAAGTTACAAGGTCTCGTTTTTTTTTCCAGTTAGGCCAAAAAATGTTTGTTCTGTTGTAACTATTGTAAAAGGCGGCTATACACTCAGCGTATTTCGTATTTCGTGACTTTTCACGAACTATTTCACGAAAAATATGATGAAACGCGAACCAATCACTATACACTTCTCCCAATATCAGCTGTTTCGTGTTTTGTGTTTTCATCTCATCCTGTTCGCGAGAATCTGAAAATCGGCGCGAAAAGACGCGAAAATGAAAAAATATTTAATCTAGCTCCTCTCCCCAGTGTAAAATTTTTTTTGAATAAGCCGTAATGAAACGAAAATTTGAAACCAACGAATTCATTTTCTGGAACATCCTGCTATCGGGTTGTTCTTCGCCTCCTCTCTCCTTCACAAATGCAGATAAGGGTGAATGAATGAGACTTCCGAGGTTTTGGGGAAAGAGTAACTAATCCACGAAATTTGAAAAAAATCTAAAGATCGCGTTACGAAAGAGACTATTATTTTCAGATGTATGACCTTATATTGTATCTATCGATATTCTAAAGCCTCCTCCACCTCCCGTGATGCCATAATTTTCCAGCTCCTAACCACCTTTGTACTTTCATTTGGCGTTAGATATGCTGCAGATTTCTCACCTGGGTTCCAGAATTCATTTTAATAGTTATTTTACCTCTCTCCAAACCATTCAGGCTCCACGAGAGAGGGGCTAATTCCAGTTACTCTAGTTTTCCTCAAGTTCCAAATTCTTTACGAGATTCTAAAGTAAATTTTTTGGACAGGATAGCCAACCAAGCTCTGAGACGCTGATTTCGAATATCGCCTCAGATTCTTATCTGACCCTTTCCAGAGCCCTGTCGTAATACGAATTGAGCTTCTCCGAAGAAAAATTGCACGAAGTAACGAAACAGGGGTGGTTTGTATCGCTGATTTCAAATATCGCTTCTGATTTTTAATCTGGACCAAATTCAAGCCCCTGTGCTTATTTCAATTGAGAAATTTTTACGTTATTTTCTATGAGCAAAACTTTGATAAATAAAACTGCATTTTTACTCCATTCCGTGGCTTTAATTTAAAAGAGGGTGAATTCCGAGTCTATTATTGTTTGTCCTACGCTCTTGCTACCACATTGGTCGCACCAGGAGGGATACGATTCAAAAATTACCCCTAAAATCGAGTACAGCGACCTCAAAAACCTGTAAACCAATTTTCGAATTCTATTCTTTTGGCATTAAGTCACACGAAAAGGAAAAAAAAAAATTAAAAAAATTAAAAATCTATGAAGTTGTTAATTCATTGATATCGCACCATGCTGCACCCCATAGAACGCGTTTTCATTTCCATCATTAAATTATTTTTTTCGTTTTCATTTTTGATATTCGAAAATTTTGAAAATTTCTCCATACGATAGGACATTAGGCACTTTTTTCGGCGAAACATGTCGCGAGACTATCGAAGAGTGAAGCTTGTTTATCAATTCGAAGGAAGAGCCGTGTGAAGGCTGTTTTCTTCTCCTTTCCCTCAGAATTCTGTGATACGTGAAGATCTTTTAAAAATTCTGGAATATACTCCATAGCTCTTTCAAGTTATAATTTGCTGATGTTTAAATTTGTAAATTACCGTGATCAAAAATAAATGACTTTAAATGACTTAAATGACCTTCCTTCAAAATAAATGACTTTAAATGACCGTTAGACACCCTGAAAATGTGTCACAGTTTTTGTTTTTATTTTTATTTCTTTTTTACAATTTTTTTTTTTTCGTTTTCTTTAATTAATATCAAGTGAAAAAACTGTAATACACTGTACTTTGTTCCCTCCTAATCTGGTTAGTTTTGGCCGTATGAGGAGACATTAATATTGAATTTAAAAAAAAATAAATAAATATTTAGGCTTAAAAAATAATCCGTACTTCGAAACTGGTTCAGTCGACATACCGTGTTGGCGCTTGTTCTTACCCAAAGTGGGCATGGAAAAGTATACATATTATACTAAATAATGTTAGGCGCTCTATGAAAGGAATCATAGGTCGCAAAATTGAATTTTGCCCAACGGAGGGTCAGCGCTAAATTTGGACAACGAATTCGAAATCAGCGAGAAAAATTGAGCCAAGCCTCTTCAGTAATTAAAAATCGACTGCCGACTGAAATGCAGATGAATTGAAAAATTCGCCAGATCGACACAGCATGCATGTTACGATAAGTGTATAGCCGTCATATCTGTCTAGACAGTATAGTACGAAAACCCTTTGACATTTCGTCAAAATGCCGACCACTTGGTGAGAACACGAAACGCGAAACACGAACTTAAAGATGACGAGATGCATCACGAGAACGACATCTATACACTTTTCGCTTCTAGTGTTTCGCCTGATTTTTCTCGCGTATCGTCTGTTTTCACGCCAAGTGTATAGCCGCCTTGAACCCTCCAAACTCAAGTTCAAATTCTGCGTTTTGTGAGTAAGTTCGTGGTTTTGGGAACTGAATTTCGTTCGTGTCCTGAGCAGTATGTCATCCGAAGAGAGGCTGTTGGCCGTGTTCGAGACCATGATGGCACGATGAATGACGGCCCCAAATGTGGTAACCGACATTACGAAGGAATTGGAGTCATTCTCTGAGGAAGGATCAACTTCAGAGGCGGCAGATTGGCTGGATTCGGTGGAAGCGATGCAGAAATTGTATGTTTCGAATGATCTAGGAATTGTTAAGAAAAATTTGCGTGATCCAGCCAGACACTGGTACCTCGGTCATCGGGACGAGGATATCAGTTTCAGGAAATTTCACGAACGCTTTCGTGCCATGTTCGTCGGTGAGGTAAGCCGAGGTGAGAAATGGCGAAAAATGTCGGCCTGCACCCAAAGGCAAACCGAGTCCATCGTCGCTTTTTTTATAAGCTTTTTTTTTTTCTTTTATTACGCAAAATTTACAATTTTAGGTAGAGCTTTGTCGATGTCGTTTCTTGCGTAAGGCCCTGCTTTTGGGCGAATGCCTCCCTCAACCTCCTCCATTCGGTCCGATTAGCAGTTTTTCTATAGAACAATCTGGTTCTCCTGATTTTACGGGAGGGGTGCATTACTTTTATAAAGTGAAAAAAGTCGTCTGACCATCTAGCCTTCTGTTTACCCCGTCTTTTCCCTCCGCTCAGATGCCAAAAAGTAATTTTATGTGACCAGCGATCGTCCTTTAGTCTACCCAAATGGCCTGCCCAGTCCCATTTCAATCTCCTTGTAAAGTGTGTTATATTTTTGTTTTGCCGAAGTTTTTCTTTTATTGTTTTCAGTTTGACTCTGTCTTTCAGTTTTATTCGTACCATCGCTCTTTCCATTGAATTTTGGGTAGACTCAAGTTTCTTCTCCAGCTGTTTGGACAGCGTCCATGTTTGGCAGCCGTAGGTGAGTACCAGAAGAACTCAACTGTTAAAAAGGTGGCTTTTGAATTTTAGGGAATAGTTGTTTTTCAAAATAAATTTTAAGCTCCAGAATTTACTCCATGCAATTGTAATTCTTCTGTTTATTTCTTTTTCCATTTGGTTTTGGAATGATACTAGCTGCCCTAAGTAAATTATATTTTCTACGATCTCAATTTTTTGATTTTAAATTTTGATTTCCTGCGGGTGCCCTGAGTTGGTGAGAATTTTGGTTTTTGATAGGTTTATTTCCATGCCTGCCTTTTTGCTCTGAAAGTTGAGTTCCTCCGGCATCTCTTGCAGGTCGCTCCAGGATCCCGTCACCACTGTTAGGTCGTCGGCGAACCATAAGTTGTTCAGAAGATTGTCATTGATGCTAACTCCTTTGTTCTCCCAATTTAAATTTTTGAAAATCTCGTTCAACGCACAGTTGAATAGCAGTGGCGAGATTGGGTCGCCCTGTCTCACCCCCTTCTGATGTCAAATTCTTCTCCTTCTACGTCGGTAATTATCTGGGCTTTCAAGTTCGTGTACATCTCTAGAATTATTCCAATGATAGAGGGGTGGACCCCATGGCTTGCCAGAGCCTCGAGCATAAAATTTTGCTTTAAAAGGTCGAAGGCCTTGGTAAAATCGATAAAGGCTAGGTGGACAGTGACTCGGTATTCCGTTGCTTTCTGTATGAGTAAGTTGACTGTGTGGAGGTGGTCAGTCGTGGAGAAGCCCCTCCTAAATTCTGCTTGGCAGGGAGTTTGCTGTAGTTCCAGCATGCCTTTCAGACGGAAGTCTTGCAGGACGGACAAGATTTTGGCCAGGATAGGAACGAGGCTAATTGGCCTATAGTTCCTCATGTCGTAACGACAGCCTTTTTTGAAAAGCAAAATAATTTTTGAGATTTTCCAATCTGGTGGTATCTTGTTTGTTTCCCAAATTTCGTTGTAAAGTTTGGTTAGAATTTTTATCATTTTTTCGCCTACGTACTTAATTTGTTCGTTGGTGATTCCATCTAGCCCCGCTGCCTTGCCGTCCTTCAGAGACAGTAATGTTCACCTCACCTCGCTTTCCATGAAATTTGGCATTTTGACTTCCTCACTGACAAACTTTTGTGCCTTTGGGCTGACTGATAAGTCGGAGTATAATTCCATGTAAAATTCTGTGGAGATTTTGTTAATTTGTTTTCTCTCGTATTGTTTGACCCCCTCCTTGTCTTTCAGACAGGTCATAAGGCAGCTTCTCAATGCGTGTGAGTAGTGAGGTTGAGTTAGTTGTTACCTCATAACTCTCCTCAGACTAAACGGATTTGAGTGATCAAAAAAGCATATGAAAGAGGTTTCTTCACTGAGTATTCTTAGACTAAGATGAACTTTGTAGGTCACGTAGTTCGTGAGTAATGGACAAATGAGCGGAAGTAATGCGTGTGAGTAGTGAGGTTGAGTTGGTTGTTACCTCATAACTCTTCTCAGACTGAACGGATTTGAGTGATCAAGAAAGATTCATAAGGAGCTTGATTCACCGAGTGTTATAAAACTAACCAGCATTGCGCGATGATTAGGGCCTGAGATATAGGTGTTGAACTTCATAGAACCCATTTTTTCAAACATACTGTAAACATATGGATGTGACTTTTTCGGCAGACTTTTTTACGTCCGGTTCAGATTCTTCAAAATAATGCTCAACTTTAAACTGCTCTCCTGTAAAATTTCATTTTTTACACTTAGTCCTTTTCTCTATGCGCCTTCACATATAGACTACTGTATACATTCAAATACTCCCTCATGCTTGCTAGGAAAAAAAAACATAAGAAGCCTTAGATGGGCCGTGCCAGCTCTGCCCATTCCATTCCACCAATGATGCATTCGAGATCAAAAGGGTAAACTTTCGATTATGAGACTCAAATGGGGTAGGTGGTAAGCTCGAGACTCATACTAATATCATATAATTTGAAATTTTTAAGTTTATGGTCTAGATAATACTTCTTTTCCTTAAAAGAGTACACAGAAACGCAACTTTGTAACTTTAAAGATCCACTGTGATCGATATCGACCAGATCCCACTCATTCAGGAAATAAAATAAGGGTGATTTTTTCGTGACCCATATCTTTCATGTCATGTGGAACACCTCCCTGTCCTACATAGTGAGGCCAATATTACGATGTATAATTTTGGAAGATTACTTACGCTTTTTGTGCAGCCAGTGGGCGTAATACGCGAAGTATTTCGGACTCGTGGACTGTAATTTCGTAACGTGCAGTAGTAATCTGCCCCCGATGGGGCCGTCGTACAACTTGGCCATCAACAAATATCCGCTGACGTAGTTTGCGTTGAATTGCAGACACTTTTTCAGCATCTGCACCGCTTTTTCGGTCTTGTTCATTTTCCTGCGCACGAAATCAACGATGAGTGAAAAGAGAAAGAAAAGGAAAGGAAAAAAAAATTGGAAGAAAGAGGAAGTCTATTGCAAAAACAGGGGTGAAAGAGAGAATGAATATCGAAAAGGTGAATTCATTTACATTCGCCGAAACCGTTTTGCGGAGATTGAAAGAGGAGTAATAGAAAATCAGCTCGGCTCGACGGAGCAAAAAACAAAAAACCAAAAAAAAAAAAGTTAATTTTCTCGACGAAGAAATCGGCAACTTCCAATTTTTGAACGTGAGCTCGAAAACGTTTCCGTCGACTGTACCGGAAACCGACGTTTGAATGAGTTTGGCACTTTTAACAATTATTTTAATAGGTATTATTGCAAGTGCCTGAGGAGAAAGAAGAAAAAAATGAGCTTTTTTGGGCGCGTGTGAAACGGTTTTACCAGGAAAAGTTTGCGTAGTCGAGTTCCTGGATTTCGAAGTAGTAGAGAGGCAACGACCGTTAGCTTTTCCACGGGGTGATTTTACCTGCTTTTTTCTAACATTCCCCAGATGGATTGAAGGGAGACTAATTGGTTAATGAGTTCAAATGCGTGTGCTGAAGTCAAGGCGAGTCTTCGGATTATAGATGACTCGTTTGACTATACCTTCCATAGTTTAAACACTACAAGGATAGGTTGGGGGTCTCATTACGGTTGCTGCCATAGTTCCTCTCTTGCATTTCTGATCACGAAATTCACCTCTGCGTTTTCATTCCCCAAATATGAATTCTTCTCCAATTTGCCAGTTCTACTTGTCACTCTCATCTCTTACGTTAACCATTAGGACTTCCGAAGACCTGGAGCCCATGTTGGGTAACTCCCTTTTGGTTTTTTATACATCGAGTGCCTTTTCAACGCCTGAAAACGAAGTCCGAGCCAACATATTTCGAACATGGAAAGTACTTTCCCGTTGCGAAAAACTACTAAAAATATGTTTCACTTCTCCTCTCAATCAAGCATCAGAAAAAACGAAAACTATTCGACGGATGTTGGTCGCTCACCGAGGTGTCTCATTAGCGTCTTTTAGAGCTCACGTTCATAAATTCTTATTTTCTTCTTCTCTCAGCGTCAGCCAAAATCTTCACGATACTGCGAGTATTATTTCTGGTTATAAAGATGGGGTAGTAAAAAATATAGTACGTCTGCGGTCTCACCTGTATACATGTCCCAGGTTGTAATGCGCGTTCACGTGATTCGGCGAGAATTTTATCGCCATCAAGAAATAAGGTTCCGCCTCCCACGGTGATTTTATCAGTATTCCTAAATTATTATAGGCGCTGGCGTACGTAGGCCATAACCTGAAAATAAAAAGCAAAAAACACCGTCTTATGAACACCAGTGCCTTGACGTCGAAAACCATCTTGAGGAACATTTCAGATGAGAGAGTTGTCGATGAATATCAAAATTAAGATCTCTGCGATGATAAAAAATAATGAACGCTGTTGTATCTTTAACATTATCATTTGGTGTTCATCGTTCAGACAATCCAATAAGGAATTCAAAAAGCTCCATTTAGTTGTCAGATTCGAACATAAAAAACATGATGGGTTAGAATAGGCGGCCCTGTATTCATCTATAAAGCCCGCCAACGATTACACCTTAAAAAATTCGTGACTGCAAACGATGAAACAATGAACAATGGCTTTGGGAGGATTTTCTCTGGGGGTACCAAAATCAAAAATCCGAGTCTACGATAAAAATTCTTGTTTTTGAAAAGTACTGAGTGAATAAAGGAAAGATCTCATAAATCTTTTAATTTTGTCTCTGAAGTCTCTCACAGTGTCTTTTTATCCACTTGTTGAATATTTTTTCAATTTATTTTCATTTGTTTTGAGGAGAAGGGGGTACAAATGATACTTCGTACCCAGCCTCCTGATTCTTTTGGGGAACGAGTGTACGATTTCCTCCTCACCATTCCGACGCCACTGACAGCATATACTTTCCAATTACACTGAAACCAGGAGTATTCACGAAGTTCAAAATCTGTTACGAGATCATTTTTGGTTGCTGTTTAAATTCCTCTTAGATTAGATATGTGAGAACTCATTCTGTCATTACTATTAAGACTAATTTTTACACCTCCTGAAGACCGGTAACTCAAAACAGCTTCATTGATAGTTTTCAGCGTATATTTTTATATTTTAAATTGAGAACGTCCATTTCAAAAGATCTTAAATGGAAAAACTCTATTTTGAGGAAAACGCAGCATGATTGAAATTCTCTCATTCATCGGGGGTAATATCTCAAATGATTGACATCCGCATCCATTGGTGAAATTATTTTAATATTCGTGGTTGAAGTGGAGGACAATTGTGCCCTTTTGATTCGGATACACTTTTTCATGCTGATTTGTAAAAATAAAACGTTCATGTACATCAAAAATATACAATTCGAACAATATTTAAACTTCTGTCTGAATTTCATATTTTTGATTTCAAACTTCCAGGTACTTTTTCTCAGAACAGAGTTCCCTACTTAGACCCTTTTGGAATGGACGTCCTCAATTCAGGCTTCTCTTTCTTCCATATTTGGAACGAAAAGGAACACAGACTTAGTCTAAAAATAGCCAAGAAGCTCACAACTAGAGCGATGTAATACACTCGATGGACGTATCCGTACTCGAACTTAAAAGATAAATTCAAATGCTTATATCTTTGAAACGAAGATGAATATCGACATGCGGCCAACGGCTCTTGAATCTACTCGGTACCTAGAATTGATTCCGCTAATATGATTCAAAACGGAATTAATGTAACTTAGACCCTTTAGAAATGGAGGTCCTCAATTCCAAAGTTGGTGGTACATTCTAGTCTCACTTTTGAAGCAGGGATAATCCTTTTACTGAAAACACTTTGTAATACGGCTGGTTCAGGTTAGCTTTATTGTGATTAAAATAGTACGAACACAATCAGGCCGGAGAAGAACGGCCCCGTTGTAAAAAGTCTGAAAATTTGCAGCTTAATTGAGATTGAAATTTTTTTTAAACAAAAAGGCGGCGTTTTACAAACTATCCAGCCTCTTTGCAATTCGGCTGAATTTACAATAGGACTGCGACATTTATATGTACATTTCCAGGGAAACTTATTTATTTGTAGCCAGGGGTATACTTGAGCAAACACCGCAAGGTACCGAAATTGTGTTCACTCACAAGATGAGCGAAGCTAGAGAAGAGTTGGAACAGTCAGGTCAGTCAGCAGGAGGGTACGAAAGCATATAAAATGTTACACTACGTGTCTCTGTAGGAGACACGTATTTTTGGGTACTTGACTAAGGTCACATTTGACAGATTCGGTGAAAAGGGGGGGGGGCTGGGGAAACGTACCCTACTTGACTGACTGATTAACCAACTGACCTGACTGACTGATTTTAATGTCTTATGGACTCCACTCCTTGCTTACACTCTCTGTAACCAGCTGCGGAATTAGAAGCTAAGCTGCTATAGGCACTCAACGAAATGTCCCCTTCACCCCTCTACTCCATATCCTCCTAAAAAGCTACAGGTTTTTTAAAAAGAATTTTCATGACTCATTCACAGGGACGTAGTAAAGAGTTTTTTCTGGAGGGGTAAAAATTGTTAAATTTCCAACCGACGCAACTGAAAAAAAATTCCCATATATCAATCAAAATTCGTTTGTATTGACTAAAAAAAATTTTTTTTTAATTTAAAAAAAAAACACGAAAAAAACTTTTGACTTGTTGGTTTTCCCAACTTTTGATCCATCTACTAAAATTTCCCAACTCCGGCGGAGGCTTAGAGGAGAGTGGGGAGCCTTCCTCCGTGCCCCCTTCTTTTTGTCCCTGCGTATTGATTATTTGTCCAAAAGGACGACAATTTCTCATGAATCTGCCTGAATTTTCGTGTATACAAAAAATGGATTAAAACTACTGATACTGAATTAAATTTGATATTCAATTTTGTCCGGTTTTTGACTGTTCAGATATTTTCTTGTAAATTGCAGTTGGAGCTCTTCAATCATTATCTCAAGATGACTTCAGTTTTCCATGCAACTAACTGAATTTTCGTATTCGAATATTAAATTGGATTTAATTTACAATGTTACGAGTAGATTTGCCAACCCGTTATCTTATCTCTTCGAAGTACCTATAGTTTAGTTAGTTCCGTACCAGCCGTTGATATGAGAGTATCGAGAATCGTTCGTAATATTAGCCGTGTGTCCTGTTTTTTTTGTATAACCTTTCCGTATAAGTTATTAATTTCGTCAATTATAAATACTATGTGATTTGCTCATAATAAGAGTTTTTTTTTAATTTGAGTGTTCATTTGCGTTTTTGTCACTCAACATACAATAAAATTTTGTCAAGATTTTTGAATTCTGAACGTTTTTTAGAATTGTTTTCAGTTTTTTATCACATTTCGGAGGTGGCCACAATTTCCCATAAGTCTTACTGAATTACCCTATCCCCTATCAAACTAGTTGAAGGCTTATAACATCAATTTATTTCCTCGAAAAAGTTGTAATCACCTGAAAAAATGATCAAAGAGTAATGACAAGAATTTTGACAAGAACCTCAGAATTGAAAAATTCGTCAAAACTTGAAACCGAGATCAAAGATTTATGACAATGATATGAACAAAATTAAAAATCAGATGAAATGGCGAAAAATTGAAAGTTGAACCAAATTCCACATCACAAGTCTTCAAACAACTCGTATACAAAAATGTAGCCAGATTTGTGGATAATTTTGGTCATCTCTGAAATTCTGATTAAAGAGTCCGTTTCTATTTTCAAATCTGAAAACTACGGATGGGGCTGGATACAAAATCAGACCCAATATTCGAAATCTGCGATCATACCAGTTTTCTGTTTTCCAAACTGAAGTTAACTTATGCCCCTTCATACAACTTATTTCTTTTTTCAAAAGATTCTATCTCGTGAACCGTGAGTCTTATCGAACTTTTGATGGCGAAGAGTATATTATTTGATAATATAACTTTTTTTCGTAGAATCAACAATTCGTGAGATTTTTTACATTTATGGGGTTGTATGGCCCTCTTTTAATATTTTATTCTATAAAATTACATCTGTATGGACGCTGAAATATTTTACACTAATACGTTTCCCTCTAATATTTAGGCCATTCAACGTCTATTCTTAATCAGTTTGGCTAACATTGAGGAAGGGGTGCACTTACTATGCATTGTTTTTTTTTGGGTTTATTAAAGTTACTGGTAGGTGTATAGCAAATGTTGGCCACATCATACAGAAATGTTGTGATTTCAGGGTTATAGTGGTTGTTCGCTGTGCCAAAGGTCAACGGCTAAATTCCCAGTATGGGCTACATATATGTTTCCTTTTATTTCTCTTTACTTCTTGAAGAACAGTATTTACTTATTTTTCAGTCAGTACTGTTTTATTCATTCAAGTTGCTTTAATCATCGGTTTATGCTCGGTACTTTCTTATGTTAGTGAAAGTTATACCGCAGCTCTGAAGCTGAAATTTCGACATGTGCATCGTTGCAAAAAGCAAGGACGTACCGATAGGGATAGGGGGAGGGGGAAACTTACCCCCAGTAGGAATTTTTCGCTCAGTAGTTGGGAAAATTTACCATTTAAGCAGTCAGGCGAGTTAAAAAAATCCAACAAGTTTAAAAGTTTTTTTTTTTTTGTTTTTTTTGAGATACTTGGGAATTGAGTTGAGAAGTTAGAAAAACCCCACAAAGTCAAAAGGTTTTTCTTCCTTTGTATTGATACTTGGGAATTTTGAGGTGAGTTAGTTGGAAAAACCCAACCAGTGAAAAGGTTTTTTTTTTTTTTGCTTTGATACTCGGGAATTCTGAGTTGAGTCAGTTGGGACTTTCACAATTTTTACCCCCCCCCCTAGAAAAATTTTTTGGTACGTCCCTGGCAAAGAGCATCGAGTAATGGGCTGAAATAATCCGATTATGGGGATGGAGGACTAAATTCCAACATTCTATATCTATTTCACTTTTTTTTTTCTGTTTCATTTATAAATAATTTCTCATCCATTTCAAATCTTTCCCTCTGGTTACTGATGCGATACTCGGAAGGGTAGTTTCCAGGTCCCGGAGTGCGGTGTCTGGGGAGCCACTTTGGCATGTGTGCATCACCATTCGCTCCACCAAACAATTTTTAAATTTTCCTTGCTAAATGATTACATGTCTTACTGTTTCTACATTTTCTGAAGCATCCTATTCATCATTACTAGGTTATCTCGGGCAGCCACTTTCTGGTATTTTTCTGTTTTTTTACAGAAAAGAAATAGCAGAACTGCGTTCGGGCAGGCATTTGCTAATTCGATGACGTCACTGATAACAGAAATTTATGTTAAAATAACAGTAGGTCGGGAGTTACTTTTATTTAACAGAAAGCCAGAAGTTGAACAAATCATTCGGGCAAATCACAGCTATATACCAGAATTTTGACGTCATCACAGTCTGGTATACTAGAAGAAAAAAATACCAGAAAGTGGCTGCCCGAAATAACCTACTGTTTCATTTCTTTATGAACTTGCGCATTATTTACTCTGTTATTAATTCAATCGACAGGGAAAATGTAGTTCAGAATTGGACGGAGTCATTGTGAGAAATTTCCAATCCCGTACAAATCCCATTACAGACTATGCCAAGCACGCATATCTGTCGGGTCGTTAGCATACTATGTTACTTGATGCGGTTAGATACGTACTTCTTTTATGATATCGCCCAATTCAGATGTCAAATTCGTTGCTAGCAAAATCTCTTGCATGTCTCATGCTATTCTCACCA
This sequence comes from Acanthococcus lagerstroemiae, assembly GCA_031841125.1. Classification (NCBI taxonomy): domain Eukaryota; kingdom Metazoa; phylum Arthropoda; class Insecta; order Hemiptera; family Eriococcidae; genus Acanthococcus; species Acanthococcus lagerstroemiae. Next base: position 16,790,451 of record CM063113.1, on the reverse strand, counting down.
AAAACTGGAACTCGCTCACTTCACTCGAGAATTCTCTGAATAGTCTCGTTCTTCTACTTTCGTTTGCCTCCATAACTAGAGCACTCTAACACCAGTGTAGCCGCGCGCCATTTTAAATCTTACCCTGCCTCTGGATGCCGAATCCAACCATGCGAAGCGTCCCCCGTAGTCAATTCAGCATCCTTTGGCGCGGTTGTATTCAAAATGGCGTAAGGCAACACCTGGGTTGAAGTGCTTCATCAAAACTCGCAAGCAGGTTCTTGTTTTTCAGCTTCATAATATTTTCATGCTTATTTCTTCAGAATTTTCGAGAATTGCTGGCAAACAAAATTAACCTTTACATTGTCCTTTCTGCTTTTAAAACCACGGCAGATATCAAAAGCCTGCATAAATACTCAGCTAGCAATTGTGGCGCAGTATTGCACACAGGAAACTCGCAGATAATGTGTGATACAAATAGGAGTATAGTAAACAGGTTTAGACTTGATACACTCCTCTTTATCTCACTTCGCTGATGTTTTATTTACATCAACTAGCAGATACTAGAAGAGGAATTCTCCAATAGTATTTGTATTAGTATTCGATGTTCACCAAACCTTTGCTATAAGTGTGCGGTAACCCTCTCCTCTCTAATGTACATTTTCGTATAAATCGTCCCACTTTGCTAGTTATTCCGCAGTATGATTGCGAGCGTATAATAAACGTCTTTTGTCTCCTGCATACCTGTATTTTCTGTGCATGTCTTTCTCCTTCGATCGGTCAGGCAGGACATCCGTTTAGTCAAGTTACTATTCAGTCACAGTCACGCTTTCTCTGTTTTGATTTCATATATATTTTCTCCGGTTAAGACTGAACACTTCTCTCTTGCAAAACTCGAAAAACCAATAAAGGCTGCAGGCAGAACAAAATACTTTTTTCCCAAATAAATCAAATTTTCACGCCCAAATTGCCTTTCCACGCAAGAAAACAGTAATCATCAAATATTTGACACCTGTCCGGAAGGGGAGGTGAAGGGTTCCTCAACGATAAGGTGCATTCAGGAACAAATTATTTAACGAACTTCTGTTGTTGGTTCCACTTTTGTCCGGTAAGATTGTTAATCTGTGCGCTTATGGCTCCGTGTACCCAACCCACACTTTCACGAGTCTGCCAGCGCTCGTGCACTCCCAGTTATAAATAAAGCACCGATTTACAACTCGATACTGCAGCCCAAAGTACCGAACTCGCTGCCGACGTTGCAGCCGCGACTTTTAAAAACTTTTGCTCCTTTTCTGACGTGCTTTCCACTTCCACCCCAGGACATCCGACATGGCGCGGCGCCGCGACGTTCAGTATTTAACGCGCCGTGCCGTATTAAACGAACCGTGTAGCAGGATGAATTTACGAAATAATTTCACAGTTCATTATTTTACGGCGCGTTCTTAAGGTTTACCTACAGCACGCCCACTCGCCGTAAGCCGACACCAATAAACGACGGCGCGGTGTTGCTGAAAACGAATTTGTGACAGCCGACAACACGGCACCGAATGGGAGAACGGGTACAGGTAGACAGGCGAGGCGAGACGATAAAAATAAATTTGAATATTCATGCACCCCCCCCCCGAACTTGGCGCGCGCTCTCGAAGAAGGAAAAACTAAACGAGGGACTGAATTTTTCATGGGCACGTTGATACGGTGCCATATGAGAACTCTGTCGCGCTTTCCATCTGTTTGTGGGTCTTGCTCGCTCTCATACTCTTCGCCTGTCTTCGTCTAGTCGCGATTAACATCGGAAGCAGATCGTCGGTACGTTGGCAGGGCGAGCTCGACTCATTTTCCTGACAGGTCGTATTGAATTTTCATTTCCCGCCGTGAAAACAGAAATAGCGAGAGAAACACTTTTCGGAAGCTGCTTTCTTTTCCTTTTTTCCTCCTCGGGTGCGGGACGAACAGACGACGAGACGGAAAGGATTACTCGGGAGGACGAGCTGTTTTGGAAGTGTTAAGGCACGTTAGTAATAGTACCTTCGTGCCTGTAGGTGATCTCTGTACGTCTACAGGGTGTTCTACGAAACGCGAACGTCTCAATGAATGATTCCGAAATCGGATTGGAATTCGACGAAAGACGGGTGTAATACTCTTAACTGAGCTTTAATATCTCTAAGTAAAACAGAAGTCCACCCTCTCGTGCGTCTTTACCTCCTCAAATAAAAAAACACCAAACGAGTTGCCCACCTGATGAATCCACAAAGCTGCAGGGGCAGACAAGAGCAACAGATAGGGTGTCTCTTTTCAATTACGTCGCTTCTATCTGGTACGTAGGCAACCTACCTCGACAGTATTTAGATATGACTGCATACTCTTACTTTTGAAGGGGTTCAGTTATGGTCAAGTTTTGAAAAGTATTCTATCTGCGAAATTTTTTTTCTTCTCACGACAGGTGGAGATAGACAGAAAACTGGTACCAGTAGGTAATAGTAGAGGTCAGTTGTAAACACAGAACAGAAATATAGTCGAAATCATACAGGAAGGAATGAAACAGATAAGAGGAAATACAGATGCGCTGGAAGCGTCTACTATTTCGGAAATTCGACGGGCCAAAATATGTTTAGAACGTAATGGAGACCAGTGTGAACAATTTTTGTAACATACTCTGAAAATGTTTAAAATATCCCTGAAAAACAATTACTTTGTAAGAATTTTTAAATCTAGGAATAAAAATAAATTCCTTTGATTGAAAATTCTTTGATTCATAAAGTGAGATATTGGGGTGGGGAAGATTATGCGAGAAAAATGTATTGCTAATTAAAATTTATGAACTTGAAAAAGCAAGTTTCATGTGCCATAAGAAATATGTATCAATTATTTTGTACTTAGTGAAATTTATAAAAATCACGTTCAACCACTTCCCATGATCTTCAATTTTTTGTGTGTGATTACCACAACTGTCATCTTGCATCTCCTTCTCATCGGAATGCGCTACAGTTCGGGGAATATGGCCAAAATCTTACCAAAACCGAATTTAGCGATCTTCGGAACCAGTTCTTGGATACCCATATTAAACTCTACAAAATTCCAGAACCAACCCCCCCCCCTCATTGCTTAGGCCTCAATTTCAAATATGGGGTAAATAGATGAAAGGAAGGGAGATAAATAGGCCACATAAACGATAGAACTCTGTGAAGTGGTAAAGTAGCTGAAGAAGATGATTATTATGTTCATAAGGTCAGTGCATCTGTATTAAAAAGTAATAACTCTTAACGAGGATAACTTGAATTCCATTTTGAATAGTTCTAATCAAGATACAAGAAAATTGCTAATGATATTTTTTACTGGAAAATTAGTTTACAATCTCTTGTAAATAAAAAAACATAGCTTAAGAGGGCAAGTTTCACGGAAAATTGAAAAATGTGAAAATTTTCCGATATAATTTATACTAAGACTGATTTTATGAACACCCTGCTGAACCGATTCCGACCTTCCGACCATTTTTTTCTGTGGTTACCACAACTGCCGTCTACTATTACCTACTGGTACCTTTTTTCTGTCTAAAAAAAAAAAAAAGTCAAACAGCAAACTTTTCAAAATTTAACCATAACTCACAGCCCATTCAAAAGTAAGAGTAGGCAAACATATCTACATATTGTCGGGGTAAGTTTCCTGCTCACCACGTGGAAGGGGGGTTCATTGCAAAAGAGACACCCTGTATAGAAACAGATATAAGATAGACATGAGACTTGGAACGGACCTGATATATAGATACCACTGAGAACTACTTTTTCTTCTCTGCTGATATATGACATCAAAGCTGATAAGACGAAAGGACATAAATACAGATATAAGAGCGATATGAGACCTCTGATGTTCTCAATAGTATATTACACACCAAGAGTCAAAAGTCAGTGTTTACATGGCGAGGGCAAGTTTGCGAACGAGCGTAGCGAGTGAGCAATTCCCAAGTCACATGTAAACTCACCTCTGGCTCTTGTTGTGGAAGATATTTTTTATACTACTTGATCAGAAACGGCAATGTTTTTCGCTGATATGGTCTGTATTTTTTTATTTATTTTTTTTTAAATTCATTTATCTATTGAAATTATAGACAGGTGATTTTGTGTACGTAATTAATTCAAAAATTTAATTTGCTCAGTTAATTACTACAAAGTACAGCATCACAGTCTTGTCTTCAATTTGTTCACGTGCGCAAACGGCATACACAGGTACTCGCCAGCAAAAACGTAACGACGGTTAATAACGAACAGTAACAGCTATACTACATCGTGAATATTTAAATGCGTTCTTAAGTCACTATTTCGTTATTCGTTCCGTGGCCGAGTGGTTAGAGACGATCGCTGCAGTATAGTCAAACATTTCAATGGACGTGGGTTCGATTCCCCGATACGAAATTACTGGCCAGCAATTTTTTCATGTAAAACGCTTTACATTGAGGGACGTTTACTTTACATGCAGGTTTTGTTAGCACTCGATGTATGAATGATAGAGGCTTTTTGTTGTCCATAGAACACCAACGTAAGCATTGCCTTTCTGATCAAGTAGTATAAAAAAAAAAACAAAAAACATTACTGACAGCTACATTCTCCTTTCCAACTGTTAAGACGTAAAAACAGACACAATACTTGAGACACTGATCCTCATCTAAAGATATTCGTAGCTGATGGCTGTTCTCTACATAGAAACAGATATAAAGATAGACACGTGATTTAAAATGCGCCGAGCAGGAGCAGACCACTTATCCCGAAATGACTACAGTTCACTATCTCCATAGATCATTCCAGGATGACATCACAAAACTATATCTAGCCCGTAGAGAGTTGCTGCAGCTGCAGCGAACCCCCGGTAGGGCTCGCCCCGCCGTCACCACCTTCCTGCGGCACCAAAGGCACCAAAACGGGGAGGTGAGTTGAAGGAAAGTAGCGCGTTCGTCTGTGGTGCATCCGAATTCCAGGTTAATGCTGGCTGAGCGTTGCCTCGATTAGTAGGGGGTCCTATAAAGGCCCTGGCAAGACAGTGCCAATCCGAAGTGGAGAGGCGAAATAGAATAGGGGCTCAGACCAGCCTCAATGTGTCCCTGTGGTCATTGATGCGATACTCAAGAGGGTAATTTCCAGGGCCAGGGTGCGGTGTCTGGAGAGCCACATTGGCATGCGTGCATTGCCATATACGCTCCACCAAGTAAGAACTCGCTGCTATACCAACTTGGAAACCGAGAATAGAGTTTCCTGTCTTTCTATTGTTCCCAATCCAGGTCTGTCCAGTAGGGTGGATCAGGAAAATTCTTTTTCGAAATTTCTAACGCAAGCCAGGTAAAAAGTTTCCTTTGGTGAGAAAAAAAAGTGTTTTTAAATTCTTTTATAAATTTGTGAATTTTTATTCGAAATTAGCGACTCAGAAAACCTCTGTTTTCATATGTAGTTGAATTTTCTTAACCTAAATCAATTATGCCTACCTACTCAAATGTGAGGGTCTTAGATGAGGCCAGAGAAAAAATCTAATACAATATTCAAAATCAGAGACCTAATAAGCTCCCATATTGATATTTCGTATACGAGTACAGCATTTCCATTTTAAATTCCAACGTTACCGGTATATTTGAACCCCCTCCTATTGGGGAGGCGAAATATTCCCATCAAAATTACATTTCAACTGAAAACGTTACACCCAGAAACGCACCGATTGGGGGAGGGGGCAAGTTACCCTCCTCCCGTAGGAATTTTTCACTCAGCAGTGGGGAAAATTTACTATTTCAGTGAAAATTTTAGATGGATCAAAAGTTGCGGAAAAATCCAACAAGTCGAAAGTTTTTTTTTCTTTTTCTCGCCAATACGAATAAATGTTGATTGATTCTTAGGATTTTGAGTTGAGTTAGTCGGGACTTTCACAACTTTTGCCCCCCCCCCCAGAAAAAACTCTTCGGTACGTCCCTGATTACACCCGTTTTTTGTCGAATTTCATCGATCCGACTTTGCAATCTTCAGACACTCAGACGGGCCTGGTTCGTGGAACACCCTGTATGGTCGATGGTGAGAAGAACTAAATCTCGGAGCGTGTTCGTCACGCGTGAAGGAAGCTGTCCGACTGCATATTGTCACTTGTACGTGGCCTGGCACGAGAGCAGATTATTCGAGAGCACACATTACATTTCCGCGAGCCCGAAAGCTCGGCCAAAGAGACGTTCGAACTTCACCGGGATTATGTACTTATTAACGGAGCACCCATCCACGTACTCAAAATAATATGTGGTATCGAGTACTTCCAGCAGAATTCGTTATTGACGCGAAAGCGTTCCGTGAACAGATATCCCCTTTGAAAATGTCGATGATGTGGAAACAATATTATTCGTTTTCGTACGGCAAAAGTACCAAAATTTTCCTCGCTCTTTCTCTCTCTCCCCCGTTCATAAATATTCAGAGTGAGATTTTAAACGCTCGTTTCCATTGCAGCGAAAGGGTCCGTAATTTTCGACGTGACACGTCGAAATGGCGGCGACGTCACCTACGCAATCACTCTTTGTTGTGGTCACCCGGATCCGACAATGGCAGCTTGCACACCTGTGGGCGGTCGAAGGTGAAGGTATTGGAGGTTTTACGGCGAAGGAAGCCGCACAGAATCCTTAACACCGAATGAAACAATTTGCGGACTAACTGTCGAACTACTATCGCCAAAACGTGAAAGTAGAGCCCAATAAACTCGAGTATGCTGAGTCGCCATTTTTAACCTTCTTACTGTTTCCGTCGACGAGCGAACGCGTCGCGGGCGATGATCGAGGCTGCCCGCACCGAAGATCGAGGTTGCACGGCGAATGAAATGACATATAAAAATGACGGCTAGCGTTTTTAGTGAATGCAGGAAAGGTGAGAGCGGGAAGAGGGGGTAAAGAGATAAATGGGCGCTCATCGAAAAGTGTAGAATAAAATCGGAGATTTTTAAGAAGTTGCCGAAAAATTAAATGCACGAGTAAATAACACAGCAACAAGTTCATCATTGAAAAGGTTCAAAGTATTCCGTGAGACAAAGCACATATATTTTCACCGGAGCCGTGCTGTGTGGAGTTGAGATCTGCTCAGAATCGACAAGTTAAGCGCTTCAGAATAATTCTGAACTAAAACGGATGTGAGACTCCTCATTTTCCGTCTTTTTTTCTCAGTTTTCTGTTCTTCGCCTTTTCTCTGTATTTTAGAAATCATTTTTCTTCCTTTTTATTGAATACTTTTTAGATGTTTTATGTCATTTTCTCACAATTCTACGGCGTTCAAGGGATGGATATCGAATATTGGCTATAGGATTAGGCTACACTGAGATATCTCGCTCAGTACTCGGCTACACTGGATATTTCGCTTGAAGCTAGACTACATTGAGAGACTGGTTGCGCTGTGCACATCCGTTTTAGCTCAGAATTATTCTGATGGGCTTAACTTGTTGACTATCTGACCAACAGTGCTACAACATAAGCTGCAACTGAACGGATATCCTGCCTGTCCGAGCGAGGGAGAAAAAAGGACAATGTGAGAGAGAGAGAGAGAGAGGAAGAAGAAGAGCCGGTATGCAGACAACAAAAGAAGTTCCTGAGATGCTGGCACCATGCTATCTATGTACGAAGTAGCCAGGCAGGACGATTTATACAAAAATGTACAATGGAAAGAGGAGAGGGTCGCCGCAAGACGTACTTAATAAAAGACCCTACAAGACATATTAAGGACATAGAATATAATAACAAGATTAACAGACATGATAGTTGATTTTGTCATGAAGTTTTATCAGCTGTTTTCAGGGGGGGGGGGGGACTTAGATTTCTCGGCTGGACAAGTATGATCTGGAAACTAATGATGATAATTATGACGATCTTCTTAGTTTTCATGTTTAACTTCTCATCTTATTTTTGCGAATCCCTGAATTTGGTTTATCACTATGGTGTCTTTACACCTTTGTACTCTCAACTGTTCAAGGTAACGACGTAATGGAGAATTGATAGACATATAATAAAGGTATTATAAGTCACATAACCGCATTTAGGAGGGGGATTTGGAATAATCTTCTCTCCCTTGCAGCCAAAAAGAAATTTTTTCATAGAATTTCTCCAAAAAATTGAGAACGTTTTGCTCGCTTCGTTCGCAAATCACTGTTTTTGTTACTTTTAAGGGTCAACATCATGAAACCCACTAGATAGAAGAATTCTGGCACACACCGTTAGTGATGTAAATGATCTTATTGAGAAAAGATTATCAAAATTAATTACGTGAAATGTGAAATACATGCTAAAAGAAGGCATGGGCGCCCGCAGAGGGTAGCGGAGGTAGCAACCGCTACCTCATAACCTTTCATTTTTTTTAAACTTTTTTTATTTTTTTGTATAATTAGGGATATTTGTGATTCATGTAATTAAATCTTTCTACCTATAATACGTTTATTAACAATCGTCAACATTATAGGCACTGCGCATGTTCGTTTCTTCAGTTATCGGCCAGTGACTCATGCCCATGTAACTATTCCGCTAATCTCAATTCAAATACCAAAATCAGGGTAAAATTATGGTCGTCAGCATTTTCTCTTGCTACCTCGTTAAAAATTTCGGTGGTCGGCCATGAACACGGATTCGAATTCGTATCGAAAAATTGAGTAATTAGCACCAGCGCCGACGCCGAAGCTCACCGAAAATTGTTTCACCCCAAAAAATATATAATGTAATAGAGAAATTTAAAAATTTTGAAAAGTCAAAAATTTTGAACTAAAGACGGTTTTAACTCAATTTTTTACGCTGAATTCGAATTCAGTGTTCAAATTTGGCGGTGACGCTTCGTTCCCGAAATAAATTCGAAAATGTGGTCGAAATGGGTCAAAGAATAACTCTAGCTAAAATTTGAACACGGATCCGAATTCGTCTCGAAAAATTGAGTAATTAACACCAGCGCCGACGCCGAAGCTCACCGAAAATTGTTTCGCCGCAAAAAATATATAATGTAATGGAGAAATTTGAAAAATTTAAAAAATCAAAAAATTTTGAATTAAAGCCAGTTTTTTGTTTGAGTTCGAATTCAGTGTTCAAATTTGGCGGTGACGCTTCGTTCTCGAGATAAATTCGAAAATGTGGTCGAAATGGGTTAATACATGAGTCTAGCTCTAATTTGACAACGGATTCGAATTCGTCTCGAAAGATTGAATTCGCACTCGGACCCACGAAGTCACAACCCTCGTGATCTCGTGTTCCAGACCCACGCAGTCACAAACCCCGTGACCTCGGCGCAGTACCATCGGTACATGATGCAGTCTCTCGTGCCAAAGTCACAACCCTTTTGTGGTGACGTGTACCGGACCCACGAAGTCACGACCCTCGTGATCTCGTGTACCGGATTCACAAAGTAACGACCCTCGTGAACTCGTGTCATGGGCTCAAATCTCCGTGGTCTTGTGTGCCGAACCCACGAAGTCACGACCCCCGTGGTCTTGTGTACCGGACCCACGAAGTCACGACCCTCATGGTCTTGTGTACCGGACCCACGAAGTCACGGCCCCCGTGGTCTCGTGTACCGGATCCACGAAGTTCGTATTTAGTGTACAAATTTGGCGGTGACGCTCCGTTCCCGAGATAGGCTTGAAAATGTGGTCGAAATGGATCAAAAACTGAATCAAGCTCAAATTTGACAACGGATTCCAATTCGTCTCGAAAAATTGAGGAATTAGCACCAGCGCCGACGCCGAAGCTCTCCGAAAATCGTCTCGACCCCAAAAATACATGATGTGTATGAAGAAATGTTCAAAATGTTCAAAATCAAGAATTTTGAACTAATAACTGTTTTCTACTCAGTTTTTTACGCTGAGTTCGAATTCGGTGTTCAAATTTGGCAGCGGCGCTCCGTTCCCAAGATAAATTTGATAATGTAATCGAAATGGGTCAAAAAATGATTCTAGCTCAAATTTAAACACAGATTCGTATTCGTCTCGAAAAACTGAGTAATTAGCACCAGCGCCGACGCTGAAGCTCTCCGAAAATTTTTGTGTTCCAAAAAAGACGTAATTTATTATGGAGAAATTTGAAAAATCCAAAAATTTTGACATAAACACAGTTTTTTGTTCAATTTTTCACGCTGAGTTCGAATGTAGTATTCAAATTTGGCGGTGACCCTTCGTTCCCGAGATAACTTCGAAAATGTGGTCGTCAATTCAGCTACAAAAATCAGGTTTAAATTATGGTCATCAGGACTTTCTTTTGCTACCTCATCAAAAAATTCTGCGGGCGCCCATGAAAAAAAGGACACTTGCATCAGATTGTAAAGAACTGAAAGCTGTAAGGGGCACGCTTTTATCAGAAGTTGGTGACTTGAAAACTGAATTTAGTAGAATGGTAAGTAAAATATGCGAACTTTATGTAGAATTCGAGGAACTGCATCACAATACACACAAACTTGCAGACAATTGCGATGGGACATAGATAGTGACCACCGAGATAGCAATACACAAAAGTACAATGACCATCCAGTTATTGAGCGTGAAAAGACTGATAAATATGAAGCCGTTCATAACTGTGGTAAAAGAAGATGTTCAAAATTAAAAATTCAGAATTTCTATTGTGTTCCAACGAATTCGATCGCACAAAAAATATGGAAGTATACAGGTTTTTATAAAAAATTATTCATGGTGGAATTGAGAGAGATAAAATCGATGAATTGTACAGGGAGTTGAGAGAAATAGGGGTCAGTAAATTTGTTGATAATCTGAAAAATAACCTTAATTTTAAGTAATTTTTACTTGAAATACAAATCACTTTTAAATGTTGATAGGGTAGTTAGAAAAGCTGATAAGAACAGATACTACACTTTGATCTCTGGCAAAAGGCCGAGGTCTGGTTGGCCGAGTGGATAGCGCGTTAGTCTCCGAATCCGGAGGTCCCGGGTTCGAGCCCACGTAGCAACTCGCCAGGATTTTCGACGTAGGCCGGTTTTTCGGCCAGAAGGGAAGAGGGCTGAGACAGCCCTAACGGCCTCCCCGACGTCTCTGAAGTACTGCTCGACAGGGCGGATTCCAGAACTCGGGTGGAGAGAAAACTAGAAAGAGAGGGTAGTTAGAAAAATCATTTCTATAATAAAATGGAACTTCATGGAACTAATAATGATACCCAAGCAGTTAGCAATACCGATTACAGTGTTATTCAGATCTTGAGTTAGAAAGCTGAAAGGGACATATTTTAATCAGAACTCCATGAATGGGGTACCAAAATAGACACACTTTAATCAAAAACAAAAGTGTCCTGCTTAAATGGATGCACTTTTACTAGGAGTTAATGAACGCCACTCATCAGAAATACGAAAGATTGTATCAGAATTAGAGGAAATATTTACCGATACGAAATCACTTAAATCAGAATTCCAAAAATCGTCTACTGAAATAAAAACGCTTCTATTAAAATGTAATGGAATGGTAAGCAAAACTAGCAGACGATATGATCACAAAGGCCTTTTAAGAACATGTTTCAACTTCAAAATGAACTCATTGATCACACTTTTCTGAAAAAATACCTTCTAGAAATGCTTAAAAAAGAACCGAAAGACAACGAGCATTGGGACGAAATTTCATTCTGGAATAAATTGTCTGAAGCCTTTATACGTGAATTTCGGGACAAAGTCAACTGGAAACACATTTCTGAGAAACAGAATTTGTCTGAAGACTTTATAAAGTTAACTGGAAAAAAGTGTCCAAATATCAAAAATTGTCTAAAGACTTGATACGCGAGTTTCAAGACAAAGTAGATTGGCCAAAAATTTCGGCTTGTCAAAAATTGTCAGATGTCAGAGTATTTTATTCGTGAATTTTAAGACAAGGTTGACTGGTACTGGATATATCTTCACACCAGAAATCGTCTAAAGACTTTATACGAGAATTTCAGGATAAAATCATACACGAGTTTTTTAGATAACGTCAACTGGTGTTGGATATCTTTGCGCCAGAAACTGTCAGAATTTAGACACAGACCTAAATGAAACTTAAGTGTCTCCAAAAATAGCAAGGAACTTTTTTGTATGAATTTTCATATAACCTGCCCTCTTCTACTGGTGGTTGAAAATCTGAAATTTCTAAGACTAGTTCAAAATACCTTATTAAATTTACATCCGATTTAACGGACCATAATATACCTGGATATTGTTTCTTACTCATTTATAAACCACACAACTCATAGGTTTTAGCCTAAAATAAAACTCGATACCCGTATCAAGAAGGGGGCCACAGAATTTGACCCCCTCTGAACCCCCTACTTTTTGACTTAGATTTTTCGAAATCGTTTTACATTGAATTTCTTTACATTATGTTAAAATCTGGTGGCTGTTACTGTCTCCCTCCAGAAATTATTAGGGGATTGAAAATCTAAAATTTCCAAAACGAGCTCAAAATACCTCATTATATTTACATCTGATTCAACGGACCATAACATACTTGGCTATTGTTCTGTTCTCATTCATTCGTATGTACCTCACGGCCATTTTTCAGCTTCGTATCCCAAAGATTTCAGTTTTTGGAAATCATATTCAGCATTTATTCCAATTATCCGATTGAATGAGGGGAACTGTGCAGAAAATAATTTGTTAGTAATAATTTACGTGTACTGCGACACAGAGCTAAATATCTGTGTTCCTCCAAAGAAGAGCAGTTCTAAAGTGCCCTTAGTCCAAAACACAAAAGTTTGGGAAATTTAGAAATGTAACAAAGGTCCTATTTCATTATCATACTGTATTAGTGCTTTGAACACATATAACTCGCTTTCTAATAGAGATACAAATTCGCAATGAACGCTGGAATGTTTATTTTCTTCTTCTCCACCAGACAGTGATAAAATCTCAATTTTGGACTAAGCGCGTTTTGGAAGTCAGGTCCTCCATTTAACTCACTGATGCAAACTTACTCTAGCGCACGGTCTCAATGAGCTGCGAATCGGGTCAGCTATTAGGCTATAATAATTTATTATGTCGTCATCTCTTATCAGCGAGAGTTTTTCCTCCAGGAGGGGAAGGGGGAAACTAGATTTTTAATACACAGAGAGAAGAACATAAAATACTATAGCGCCCGGAGATGGAGATGAAGTGACATGTATTCGCGAGGGGACTTCAGCCCCACAATTCCAACGTGTAAAACACGTGCTCATTTGCCCCGAAGAGGTAAGAAATTTCAAACGCAAAGAGAATTAGAATTCTCTGAGGGGGATCAAGCCTCAAAGACTTTCTCCGACTCCGCCACTGAGAACAACGTATTCGAACAACCTTCTACGGATCCATTCACAGCCTTCGCACTTGCTTTTTGAATACACTTCCAGTAGTAACTAACAACGGCGGTTACTCTGTTCCAGCGGTAACCTTTTTCTTACCCAAAATCGACTGGGATACACTCGACTCAATTTCTGCGTACCAGATGCTACAGCGTTCCTCCGATGTTCGTACATCAGGGGGGTTAACGCGGCGCCGGAACTGGAATCTGAACTTCCGGTTTCCTGCACACGAGCGGTTACTACTCACACGAAGTTTTCACTACGTACACATAATAACCTTATGAGTACAGTTACAGAGTACACAGCCAGAGCAGTGGTACACGCGCTTTCACAACTACGACAAAAATGAAAATTATTTCGAGGCGAGGTGACGTGGCGGCTGCCGATGCTGACAAGGCGAGCCACAGAAGCATCCGGATGGTCTGTAGCAAAGGTTTCTTTTGCACCCGTGTATCAGCAGCGCCGCCGCCTCACTCGAGGTTCAAAAAAATGACGCACACCCGATTCCGTTTTGCTCTTGCGGCGCTTATTTTAATTACTGCCGACGAAGACGATGGCGGGAAGGAAGAGAAGACCGCGAATCCGTGATTAGAATTCGAAGCCAGAGAGACAGATCCTCTGCTCGCGGTTTCCCCCGTCGAGGCTCTAGGGGTTGGGAGCGTAACGGCGGAGTACTCGGCGGAAGTGTAATCCGCCGCGTGGCGAAATTAAATATTCGTTTACAGAAGACATAAACATTCCATCGATGCGCTAATAAGTTATTTATACAGGATGGAGAGAAATTTCGGACTCGATGTCGTTATACAAGCGGTGGAGTTTTCCTCCGAGGCCTGCAGCCACGCAGCCAGAAAAACAGCGAACGAGCGGCGTGACGCGAGAGGGCGAACGTGTAAAGTGCGGCGTGGCGAATAGCGGATGCGGCGGATGACGAACTGCGAAAGTTTGGCGGAATAATTATTAGGCATTAGCGCCGAGAAGAGCTCGCGATAGTGTCGAGATTCGGGATCTGTCGTCGAATTATTTACGCAAAAAGGTCGGCCTTTACCGAGGAACAGATAATACGATATGACACCGGGGAGGTTATTCGGGTTTACTGCGGTTTTGATTTCCGAATTTTCAAACAAATGGAGTCGAGGTTTAGAAATGTCGCAAGGGGGAGATGAAGAATGAAAAGTACCTGGTCGTCGGTTCGCTCTAACTCAATATTCGGATTGCTGTAAGTTTCACATTGATAGGTGTGGTAGGCCGGGCATTATAGTTCTTCAAAACAGCCTGAATTACGGTAATGAAATCCTCAAAGTGGCAACGGCTTAATGAAATAAGATTTTCCAAGTTTTATCATATGCCTTCGTTCATTATTTCGAAAATCACCACTGTTGACTAGGAGTTATTTACTACTGAATGTTGACGTTTGACATCTATATTTCTCACGTGACTTCAGTACGTCACAGTATTGATGTTAATGGTCGCTATCGTATACTTGGTCCACAACAAAACACGATTTTTGCATCACCAAAAATGGGAAACTTTGGAGAATTACGCAGCTGCTTGGCTAAGAACGCTTACTGAAAGATACACTTTATAAACTAAGAACCCTTGTATCTGGTGGGTCATAATATAAATGCGATACCTAGTACCTATTGATAATTAGGTATTCCACATTTTCAGTGAAATTACAAGAAAAGTAAAGCAAATTCCAGCGTGAGAGATGGCTGCTATCTGATTCTGAACATGTTTTCTTTTTAAACAAAATTCAAAAATAATTTCTTTCTAACCAAAAAGAAACCAACATGTTGCCAGTTTTGTTTGTAAACTAGTGTTTTTTTAAACCATTTTTAAGGGTTACACTATGAAACCGACCCCATAGAAGAATTCTAGTAGCGGCCCAGTTACAAAGGAGGCGACTAAAAGAAAGAGTTTGACCGCTGCACGAAAGAACATAAATAATTTGTTACATGGATACGTCGTTCAGGCAACCGTGTTAACGCGCATACCCACATTCCAGTGCTTTCTCTAGTCGGCCATTTTCGGGGTCTCTCGGCATTCTTCGCGGCGGCCAGTCGGAACGTGTTGGAACGAATGATCGCATAAAGAGGAATACGCAACTACATCAGAATGGTAACGTTTTTCTGCGGAACGTTTTTTGCGAAATTTTCTCTTTCGCGTGGCGAGCCATTACACATTAATTAATTAATTAAAAGTTTTTATTAGTGCGTACAGGTAATATGTTAACAATACATCAACCGGCTCCGACCGCCACATACCCTGTGTTTGGGCAAAGGCCTCACTCAGTCTGCAACATTTCTTCTTTTCCCACGCCCCCTATTGATGTAGTGGCCATCAGAACATTAGCTAGTACGTCCATCTATTGTCTTTTAAATGGGCAATGTGTCCCTCCCCCAATTCTATTTTTGTCTTCTGATATAGGTAACTAGGTATGTCATAACTAAATTTAAACTTGTTTTTGATTGTTTTAAGTGGGATCTTATCTTTCTGCTTTATTCTCAACATGGATCTCTCTTTCTCATTCTGGGTAATTTTGATTTTTTTTTTCTTCTTGTACTTCAGTAAAGGACCAGGTTTTGGAGTCATAGATTAGTTTTGAGATAACACAGGCATTAAACACGTTACTTTCTTAGTGTCCATTTCTGAGTGTGCGTGAACTTGGTAATATTCCGTGTGTAGGGTGTGCCAATTCACTTTTTCTTCAGTATTCCAGAGCGCTTTCGGCTGTTAGGCACTCCACTGATGATGGCATAACAGCCGAAAACGCACTGGAATACAGAAGAAGGAAAAGTGAATTGGCACACCCTACACACGGAACGTTACTTTCTGTTTTATTTTCAAAATGGCCTTTGAAAATATATTTGAAATTTCAAAATTTATTCCATGCCAATGTTACTCTTCGATTCATCTCTTTGTCCACTCTTTCTTCAAAGCTTATTATCTTCCCTAAATTTCGTGAGTTTTTTCGATTTTAATATTGTTTATTTCCAAGAACTTTTCGCTGCGGCTATTAAAGAGCAGTTTTTTTTTTCATTCTCCTTCTGATCGTCTCCGAGTAATTCAGTGACCATTTGTGTGATTCGATTTAGATTACTAGATATCAAAATAACATCATCAGCAAATCTGAGATTGCTTAGATATTGTCCATTTACATACATATTAATTCCCTTTTCTTTCCACTCAAAGGTTCTAGAGACCTCTTCTAGCTAACTGTTAAATAATATAGGGGAGAGGGGATCTCCCTGTCTGACTCCCTTTTTGTATGTCGAAATAGGGGCCCACTTAGTCTGTAATAATTCTTGCTTTGAGATTTGAGTACATATTAGCAATTATGTTGAATAATTGTTGCGGTACTCCTTTGATAGTGACCTGAGCAAAAATTGATGATTAACTTAACCGAAGAGGCCTTTGTGTAGTCAATTAAGATCAGGTTGAAGTCTTATTCGGAGCATTTTTCTATCAGTTGGTTGATGATTTGTAAAAGAACCTGCCTGCTCTACGGGTTACTGTTCACTCAAATTTATTCTAATCCTTCGTTCGATTGCTCTGGAAAACATTTCTGCAACTGTAGTACTTAAGCTAATAGGTTTGAAGTTGTTGATTTTGTGTTTATCACCTTTTTTATAAATTAAAATAATATCTGAGTATTTCCAATCGTCGGGGAGAATATTCTGTTAAATAATGCTGTTAATTTTTCAACTATGACCCTTCCCCCGTAGTTTATACATTCGTTAGTTATTCCGCCATGTCCTGGAGCTACATATATTCTTCTTCAAATTCTTTATGACCCCATTACTATCAAATTGTAGAACAGGGGGCACTTCATTCTGGTTATATTGGTCTTTTAGTGTCCGCTTTTTTTATTTGTTCTTTGTTGGGTTCTTTGTAGAGGTTGGTATGTATAATACCGATTTGCTAATCTGTTGATTTGGTACCTGTCGTAGACTTTTTGTTTTTAATCAGCTAACAAATACGTTGTCGAGTGTTTACAAGGGTATCCCTTATTTTAAAAGTTTTTGCCAATCGATTAGGTCAGCACTGAAATTTGTTCCAAGGGACCTAGAAACTCGCCATAAAAAATTTGAGCTCAACCTGAGGCCACTAACCCGTGGCGCTTCGACCTTTAAGTAATGTGTAATACTGAAATTTTAGAAATAAATATCTCAGAACATATCAACTTCAGGACCAAAATGTATCTAACATAAAATGTTTCTTGTTAAATTTTCTATTTAAAAGGTCCCGTACAACTTTTCTCTGGAACGCATATTTACCGAGATAATCGCAAGAAAATGTGAAAGTTTTGAGGAACGTGGCTTTTGTTATTTTTTCTTTTATAACCAATCTGTACTAGCTAAATCGCAGTTATCTAAGAAAATACTCACTTTAGGACCAAAGTGCAAATAACATAAAATGTTCCTTGTGAAATTTTCGATAAAACGGTCGCATACAACTTTGCTTTAGAAAACATATTTATCGAGATAATCGCAAAAATGCGTGGAATTTTCGAAAAATATAGATTTTTATTATCTTACGGTAGTAATATCTATTAATGTCGGGTAATGCACACTACAATATAACTTCAGTCTCTGTCTACTGGGGCAATCCCCCTAGTTTGCCCCCTCTCCCAACTGGCTACGTCCATGAAAGTTTGTTGAGTACCTACTATAGAGTAGACCTCGGATAATATATGTATATCAACAATAGTCAACAATTTGTGCATGAGATATAACATTGTGCTGTCAAGGAACAGTCGCGTGTTCTCAGAACTCAGGATCATTTCCTATGGGCAAATCGCTGTTTCCTATTGTTGATATACATCATCTCAAATCCACCACACCAAGTCTTCAGTGGAATCTTAGAATGCTCAAGACTCAATAAAAACAGTTGAGACTGACTACGTATTATTGTACGCAGGAATCATTTGTTGTAGCCGCAAGTACCGATACCTACACAATATCGCGGGTCGGTACATGTTTTTTTGGAATGGGTAGGTAAACTTGTGCACAAAACTGGAAGTTTAATTAGTAATAATATGTGTACTCGTGACAATGATCGATGTTGATTTTACTGGTCAAATAGGTTCCATAGGTTGTTCTCTACTATCAGAACTTCTATAAGGAAGTGTCGTTAGAACTCAGTCCAATACATATACCTTCCCGACTCCCCCCCCCCCCAAAAAAAAAAAAAATAAAGTTTTGGCTGGTAAATACAGAGAGAATAATATTATGTTGGCATTTATAAAGAAAACCTGGTTAAAGTTATAACTAGTTGTACCGATGAAATTGACTAAGGTCCTGGATGCCTGTACGCATTATTGAAGACCACTGAGTAAACAGTTAATCCAATTATGCCTCCAAATAAGTTGATAATTCATCGAGAGCTATACTGTAGGTACCTTGTTGTATTAGTATAAAAACGGTTCACTTTAAAATTTCTTTTCACCTATCACACATTTTTCCTTCTATATTTTATCATCCAAAGGTGAAGAAGATACAAGATTAGATGAAATGCTGATCGAGAATTGAAAAAAAAAAAAAAAAAAAAAAAAAAGTTTCAAATATATTATTATTTATAAACAGTAAGATTGACCTATTTTCAGTTTTAAATTCCTTCAACGAAGTACGCAGAAAATTTTCAGAGATGTAGAAACAACGATCCTGTTTCAATGAGGAGGACCCCTTCCCATTCCAAAAAGTACGGCTCTGTATTTATCATCAGTAAAATGATACATATATTCATATTCGCTTTTGTTAAATCAACTTTGAACTATAAACTTTTTTATTTTTTATTATTCTGTGCGAATCTCGCCGCTCGTATTTTCTGTTCCCTACCAGAGGAATTTATATACGATGCACACATCAAAGGTCCTATACTAGTAGCGGTAGTGTATATGCTGCATAAAAGTTAGGTCATTTTAATAATTTGCGAAGACATTACACCATATCGTTATGCAAATTTAATACGAGTTACTCTCGTCAAACTGGGGATAGGACGCGTACAACTGTAAATACATGATATAAGAATACGTAGTTGCGGTGTATGTATAAAAATATCGACACAAAAATACGCTAATGATGAAATAGAATGATTAATTTACATGCGAGGCTACTGAGAATTGGAACCTTTGATGGAAGAATCAAACAGAAGACAAAAACAGCATGTAGGTACTTGAAAAGTAGTATCTGCGTAATTCCAACTTTAAGATTATCTTACAGATCTATAAGTATTGAAAAGGGGAGCTGAATGTAAATGTATAATGTACGCACTATACGCACTGACACGCAGGCAGTGCTAGCTTAGTGTTGGGGGGTGGGGTCTTCACCAACAGGGAAAGGGGTGTTACAGGAGATTCTAACATTAAAGAAACCACTATTTGACAAACTCGCAAAAAGGGTGCAGCCCTCCCCCGGCTAGGCCACTGTATACAAGTACCGATGTATGTGTACTTCTCCAATGCGTTTTTGTAAATACATGCGAAAAGCTAACTGAATTGATGTATGTTATTTGTCTACTTCTGACTTAAAGTGGCACGTCAATCTTCAGCCATCGTAACAGAATTGGATACAGCCTCGTACCGAAACCACATATCTAGGGGTGGAAACTCAGGTACCAAGAGAGCACTATGACAATTTTTACCATCAAATTTTAGCAAGAAAGTAAAGAACAAGCTCTTTAGTTTCATTTTTACATCCGAAATCCGAATTTGGAAGATGAAAGCTTTTAGGGGAGAAACTATCAGCTCGGAGGGGGGGGGCGTCCTTAGTATGCCTTCTCCAGCTATGGGCCAGATTACATGAGAAAAGGAAAAGAAAATAAAGAAGGAATAAGTTGACCTAGAGATCAACGGTTCAAATACCGACTTGTTGATCCACAAAGTTACAATAAATCATATTAGTACTCGTAGATAGAAAATGAGAGTTCTAGATCTGGAATAGCACCCGCGATGAGTCAGCCAAATTCGTTGAAAGTGTACGCATGTCAATGAGAGCCAGTAAGAGATATGCTGACTTGGCCTGGTAATGGTCTGTGTCTCTAGAATCTTCTTACAATCCATTTTATTTTATTTCATTATTTATTTATAGGGCCTTATATCGTCGATTTGGCCGTTGTTGCAAATTAAAGGCACTGTGAAAACTGACTTTATCCTTATATAACATCCTGTTGAACTCATTCCAATAACTTTTTAGTGCTTGAGGCTGCTATCTTTTATCAAATAGGACATTGCACAAGTTTATATTATGGCCCCATCGTCACCACCTGCCTGCGTCGACACACGGCCCAAGACAAGGAGGTGAGGGGTGAGTAAAGAGAGGCAGCGCGTCCGGCCGTGGGGACCTGAAATTTCCAGGCGAGCGCTCAGGGAGTGCGGACCTCGGTTAGTAGGGAACCCCATGGTGGCCCTGGTAGGACGCGCACACCGTTCCAGCACGTAGAAATGGGGGCTCGGGCCCGGCCCCAAGGCGTCCCTCCAGTCACTGACGCGATACTCGAAAGGGTAGTTCCTGTGGCCGGGGGTGCGGTTTCATAGGGGCCACTTTGACGTGCGTGCATCACCATACGTCCCACCACACCAAGTTTATATTATGGTAAGAAAACGCCTTTATATTTGGACGCTATTAAACATAACAGAACCGACTGACATTTGTTGATAAAATGAATTATTAGTATCATTGGAAAGAGTGTAAAAAGTAGAATTTTTCAAAATTGGGTCCCTGATTCAAAAATGTGTACTCACGTTTAAGAAAGCTTATCAGTAAACGCTATGTCATATAGTCTTTACATGGCTCTTGAACTTCGAATCACATGTCTTTAAAAAACAGATTTTGTTGGTTGGTTCTGTTATGCCTAACAGCGTCCAAATCAACTCAGAGCACGATGGGGTGGCACTATAAGGCATTCATCTGAACCATTTATGCTGCTATAAGTACGATGGTATTTGCCTTTTTTTCTCTCACAAAGTAACTGACATCCAGCAGTTCTTTCTTTAGTATAATTCTAGTTATGATTGAAAAGGAAAATACATTAGAGTTTTTATACAGAATATCTGCAATTTTCAAAACATTACTGATTTCAATTTCCAAACTTTAATTTTTCACAATTTTTTGAAGATTAAAACTTTCTAACTTGAGCCAATATACCTGTATTTTCAGTCATATCTATACACGTTTGACATTAGCTCTCCTAGCGGGACTGAGAAATAGTGATTTAGATATTCACACTTCTCAGACTGGTGGCGAACTAGCATTCAGCTTTCCTCCCTTACCGCACTTAAGTAAATATTGCTTATCAATGTTAGGATAGCAATGAACAACACTGTGGTTTCGAATAGGTAGTCGCACATTTTAATTTCATCACCAGTCACCAGTGCACCCAAAATTTATTTTTAAAATAAATTCAAACAAAAATCAGTAGCATATAAACAATGCACTTACAACTTGAGACTTTTTATTTATTTTTTTATTTTAAATAATAACAAAAATGAATTAGAATTGGTTAGGGGGTGGAAAAAATACTTGAATTGAGTATTAAAAACAGGTGACGCCAACAAGGAAATTAAAACTGGACTAAAAATACAATTTAAGAGGGGATGGGCTTATTTCATATTGATATTGAATTTTTTCACCTTAACAATCCGTGTTTATTTTATTTTTCCAACTTTCAAACATGTCATTTTCAATTTAAATTGCCGTTTTACCATTCTGAAAACTAAAAAAAGAAGAAAGAAAAAAAAAGAAGGAAGACTATAAAAATGAACTCAACTCGGTTTCAGAGTCTTCTTAGTTACAATTATTATTTGAGCCACTCACACAATCAATCACTTTTGGAAGTATTACAAAAATCATTATAATGCGACTTGGAATCATGAAATGTGCCTCTTGTGCGAAAACAGGTTTTTGAGATGAACGAGTGTGAAGATGGGATGGTGGTAGTGGTGCGCACAGATGTACATAGCGTGTACACCTGTGGTGGTGCGTTTACGCGTTGCTATGACAACCACATTTCGAATTCTTGTTCTCTGCCATTCTCATAGCCCCGTTTCACACAACGCCATGTAAACGGATGTTTTTAAGCTTTTGATGTAATTTTTTAATGCAATTTGTGGGGAAAATAATGAAGATAGCAAGCTTCGAGTTGTTTCATTCGAAAGAGCGTGATTTTGTCTATAGAAATTGTTGAGTTATATAAAGTTATAAAATCAGCTGCAGGGAAAAGTTTTTCTTCAAGGTTGGATAACCAGTGTATTGTCTTTTCAGATATTTTAACTGGCAACTGGACAGAGATAGTAAGAGGCAGGGGATGAGAATCACAACTATCTAAGATTGAATCTCTGATCGGTTGACTTTGATATTGATTAAAGTTGATAATATTAAGTCCAAGGTTTTACTGTTTTCATTCAGAATTGCATTGTGCGATGCCAGATTAAGCTTTTCACAAAAAAATTCAAGGTCACTAGTTATTACCGATGAACCACAAGTGAGTGAGGTCATACTCAGACATATTGAAATCACCAGCTATTATCAGACTATTTTCAGTGGCAGCGAGTCATAAAATTGCCAGTACATATCCCTTCCAGTCAGCGGTGGAAAATAAACAATAGTGATATACAGGGTCATTCAGTTTATCACGCAACATAGGAGAATGTCGCATGTCGCGTGGTGATATGAATAAGCCGGCACACAGTGGCCGTGTTATTCAGATTAACATGCACTTAGTCCAACGCATGATAAAAAACGTGTCCGCATGATGTACAAAACGATGCAACGGGACAGGCCGAAGAGTTTCATCGGAAATCTTTGGAGAAAATTTCCAATATTTTCCAACAGATTTCATCAAAATTCTTTGAGAAAATTTTCCGATAATTTTTGAAGTATTTCATAAATTCTCCTAAAATCATAGGAGATTTTTTTCAATGATATCCGATGAAATTCTTTGAAAATAATCGGAAATTATCCCTTAATATTTTCGATAAAATTCTTGGGAAATTTTCTTGAATAGTCCAGAGGAATCTCCTCGAAAATTTCTCATGAAATTTTTTGGCAATTATGGGAGATTTTCCCCGAAAATTTCTAATGAGATTCTTCGAAAATTGTCCGTAATTCATCCTGAAAATTTCCGATTGGATAACATCGAAACTTTTTTCTGAAAAAGTCCTTCAAAAACCATCAGAGGTACTTGTCAGATTTCCAATATTCGGAATGATTGCAGATTATCTCTAAAATTTCCAGAAAAATTCTCCTGAAATCATCGGAGACTTTTTTTCAGTGAGGTTCGATGAAACTTCATGAAAATGATCGGAAAATTTTCCTGAATATTTTCGATTAACTTCCTCGGGAAATATCTTCGAAAATCAAGGGGATCTTCTCGAAAATTACTTAAGAAATTCTTTGGAAAGTATTGGAGAGTTTTCCCGAAAATTCAATGAGATTCTAAGGAAATTATCGGAGTTTTTTTACAAACATTTCTGATGAAATTCCTAAAATTATTAGATTTATTCCGAAGTTTCCAATGAAATTCTTCCGAGATTATCGAACATTTTTCCTGAGAATTTCTGAGAAAATCCTTCAAAAACTGTCGGAGTTTTCCCCCAAATACTTCTCAAGAAATACTTCAAAAATTATTGGATAGTTTCCTCGAAGAATTTTGATGAAATTTTTTGGAAAACATTGGACATTTTTTCTATTAGATTTCCGATGAGATTCTTCGGAAATCGTCGGAATTTTTCCCTAGTTATTTCCAATGAAATTCCTTGAAAATCATCGGATATTTTCCCTGAACTTTGCTGATGAAATTCTTCTGAAATGATCCGTAATTTATCCCAAAAATTTCCGATGAAAATCTCTGGAAATCATCGACTTATTTCTCTGAAGAAATTCTTCAAGAAACATCAGAGGTACTTCTCGGTGATTGCCGATAAAATCCTTTGGAATCAGTGCAGATTTTCGAAAAAATTTCGAAAAAATTTCCTAAAATCATCGGGGATAGAATTTCGAAAAAATTATCCTAAAATCATCAGAAATTTTTTTAAATGATGTCTGATAAAATTCTTTGAAAATAATCGGAAATCTTCCCGTAATGTTTTCGATAAAATTCCTCTGAAATTACCTTGGATAATCAAAGGAACTTCCTCGAAAATTTCTCATGAAATTTTTTGGCAATTATGGGAGATTTTCCCCGAAAATTTCTAATGAGATTCTTCGGAAATTGTCGGTAATTTATCCCGAAAATTTCCGATAGGATATCATCGAAACTTTTTTCTGAAGAAACCCTTCAAAAATCATTAGAGATACTTCTGAGTGATTTCCAATGTTTGGGATGATTGCAGATTTTTTCTATAATTTCCAGAAAAATTCTCTCGAAATTATCCGAGATTTTTTTCAATGAGGTCCGATGAAACTTGTTGAAAATGTGATCGGATCTTCTTCTTCAATATTCGATTGATTTCCTCGGAAATTATCATCGAAAATCAAAAGGGATCTTCTCGAAGATTTCCCAAGAAATTCTATAATTTATCCCGAAAATTTTCAATGAGACTCTTCGGAAATTATCAAAATTTTTTTCAGAAAAATCTCTGATGAAATTCTTTAAGAATCATTAGGAGATTTTCCCCGAAGTTTCGGATAAAATCCTCGGAGATTATCGAACATTCTTCCTAAACATTTCTGATTAATTTCAAAAACTGATGGAGTTTTCACTGAATTTCAAAAACTATCGGAAAATTTTCTGAAAGCATTTTGATGAAATTTGTTGGAAAATACTGGAAATTTTCTTTAAAGTTTTCCGACAAAATTCTTCGATATTTTCGGATTTTTCCGAACTTTTTTGATGAAATTCTTCCGAAATTATCGGTAATTCATTCCAAAGATTTCCGATGAAGATCTCTGGAAATCATCTTACGAAGAAATCCTTTAAAAATCATCAGAGATACCTGCTTCTCAGTAATTTCCAGGAACATCCTTTGGCAAGACTGCAGATTCGCCCTAGAATCTCCAAAAAAATCTCCTGAAATCATCGGAGATTTTTCTAATGAAGTCCGATGAAATCCTTTGAAAATGATTGGAAATTTTTCTTTAATAATTTTCGATAAACTTCCTCGGGCTTTTTCTTCGAACATCAAAGGAATCTTTCTTGAAAATTTCTTCAGAAATGCTTTGGAAATTATCGGGGTTTTTCCCCGAATAACTTTTCGTTGCATTTTCTGTTGTCCGTAACAGAGCGCCACACGTAGCCTAGTGTAATTATCACCACGCAATATGCGGCGTTCCCCTATGCTGCGCGATAAACTGAACAACCTTACAGACTGAAGATAAGTTCGGAAAATAAACTTTAACCAATAATGCATCAAAGTTTGGATAGGATACATTCGGAAAGTGGACCTGAGAGGACACATATGTACTCTTAATTGCAATTAAAACATTTCCACCCCTCTTTGCATTCATACATTCATACTCTCTATCACACCTGTAAACCACATACCGCGTTCATCAAAAATTTCACTACTCATAAAACGAGAGTTTAACCATGTTTCTGTCAAAATAATCACATCAAAGGAGGAATGTAGAGCTGAATTATATAGGTCATCCAATTTAGTTCTTAACCCTCTAACATTCTGATGAAAAATATTTAATTTTGAGTGCTGATCCGTGAAATAAGTATTGGGCTTGGATTCGACACCCTACCATCCACCTTCCCTTTCTGCAGCTACTCTGACCAGAATGAGAAAACAGAAACGAAAATGTAGGTATATTTTTTGAATTTTCAAACGCCAGTTCCTCCGCAAATTCGGAGAATATTCCGCACCCATGTGCGTTTTAAAGGTCTAATAATGCGAGCACGTTCGGCTGCGTGTATGCGAAAGGCTTGTGTATTCCATGGCTTTAAACGTCTTGTGTAAATTTTCGCCTACTTAACGTTCCCATTGTTAAATTAATTTTGTCTCCCGTCTTTTGTACGCACTGTGCCGGCGCCGCGTCAGCTTCAGCAGCTTCTTTCGCCGTTAACTCCCCGCTCTCCCCGGCTCAACCGGGCAAATTCCGCTTAAGGTGTCTGGGTGCAGTTACAAAGGTCGTGTTTATTCAATTTTCACGTCACGTTAAACAGGCGAATACCTAATTACCAGCGAGCGATTAAACGAGCGAATGTGTATAATGAGAGAAAATGTAGCATAAACGCAGGTATACACATGAGCGAACAAGTGGAGTGGAGAGAGAGAAAAAAAAAGTTCAAATACGGTGTGCGAATTATTTAGGAGCTTGCAAAAATGCCTGCATTTTAGCGTCGTTGAAAAATTCGTATAGAATGTACTCGTACGTATTCTACGTGCGTGTGCGCTCTAAAATCGGACGAACTTTCTACATTTTTTTTTCCTTTTCGGTTTTGTGTCGCTGTCTGTATAAACAGGGGGGAAAAAAGTAGAAAAATGTTAGTGGTAATTAAGCCCCGTTAACTGTACACTTGGAATATATGGGCACAGAGTTGGTACCTCGCGTGCGCTTTCTGTTTTGATTCGGATTTGGCAACTGTCAGAATGTCATAGCCAGTTTTGAGGAACTGTTAGATACACCGGTGACTGAATACATGAATTTCTGATTCGAGCGTGTCAGCTTGAACGAGCTACGATATTATTTTAGTTCTATGACGTTGAGCCGTACCCGGTTCCAGCTGTGCTTAAGGTGACGTGACCCGAGGTCGAGTTTTCGTACTTGGAAACAAATGCGCGAGGCTGATTTGAATGGTTAGTGACACTAAATTTGTATTATAGAAGTAGAGTGGCTGGGTGATGTTACAGAAAGGTGGCTATTTCTGTAACTAAAAAATGTCTCGAGTTGATAGTACCCCAATGGTTTGTATATGGTTAGATAGTGAATGAAAAACTCGATCTAACGGAACTTTAAGCTGCGACGTATCCTGTGACTGGAAGGTAGCCGATGCGAGAGAAATGCCGAAAATTCCATCGTTGTGAATGTGAACAGCATAATTCTATAGAATTCTCCCTCCATGCTTACGTTAAGTTGATGTTTTGCCAGCATTAACATGCAGTGTTGCACATGATAGAGCGTGTAAGTTCTTTTCCAATGATACCAATAACTGTTTTACGTCGGCGCAGAGCTGTCGTGAATATGCGCAAGTCCTCTGAACTACTACATGTACACATTATACGAAAATATTATGCAGGAGTAGTGGTAAGGTCCGCGAACTAATTTTCGTAGTTGTAATACCACATTCTACGTATCCGTAAAACGAATGTAAATTTCATAATTTGCGCTTACGAGCGTACAGTACCCGTGAATCCCATTCAACGCTACACAGCTGCCACCTGCCGTGTAAAGTTAAAGATTTGTCGTTTCTGTTTGTGTTTACAACTTTTAAAAATAACGATCAGTTCGCAGGTCGGCACAATTAACGTATAACGTTCGTCTTGTGTCATCTCTCTGAAACTACAAATTAATTATTTGTGAATAGGTAAGTTAATCTCAGTTACGTGTTATTATTGTTTGGCATTTTCGATTTATGGTACGCGGCATATATGTTGGTAATTCTTGTGCTCCATTGCAGAGATGGATGGTGGAAAAAATGGACCAAGAGACGAGAAGAGAAGAATTGTATTACGATCCCAGGAGTGGAAAATTTTATTAAACGGACTACTCGATCTTTACTGGTAAGTTGCTAGATCCTATCTTAAGCGATTCTCATCACCCTATTAGAAAACTTCCAAAGTTTATTTTCATGTAAAATACCGGCACTTACATGTGTATTCGTGAGACAAGTACCAATTTGAGGACATTTGGTTATATTATAGCATAACATTCTGGAAAGGAAGGAGCAGCCGACGACGAGCAATCTTCAAGTAAAAGAAATCGATGAGGTGAGTGAAAAACAATTTACTTATGAACATTGAGGATGAGAAGAAATCCAAGAAGATATAACGACAGCATTCCGTGATAACGAGGACGAACAAAACGATAATTCTATTTCCTCTTTGGTGAGCACCTGTTGATATTTTCATGAACAAACACCGAGTGACAATAATGTTTCTGTATAATTGAATTAGATATGCAGCGGTGTTGAAGCTGAGGAGGAGAATCAAATAATACAGTGAACACAGCGGTATCGAATCACTGTTGCAGATGATCCTGTAAACCACAAATCGCGGAAGCTATATTGTCGAAGGTGACAGACAATTGAGGTGGACAAAAGTTTCATTCCACTGTATCGCCTTCCAGACTGGTGAGTTACAGCTGAATCTAATTTTGAGTAAAGGTTACAGCGCGCAAATAGTTTTAAAAGCCCTGTTTGTATCTTACATTGAAGATTCACCTTTCAAGATATTAACATTGGAAATTCTTCCTTCGTATGTTTGTTTCTCACTGTGCTCTGGTATACAGAGACGAAACGACTTTCAGTTGGGGGGGGGGGGTGGAGAAGGAAAATTTGCAGACAAACATTTTTTACTTTAACTAAAAATAAAATTTTTTTAAATTTGCCGATTTTTTGGTTAAAATATTTTTAATTGAAAAAAAAAAATAAACAAAAAAAATACGAACAAATGTTCTTAGAAAATGAAAAATTCAAATGAACAGTTTCAAAATTTGCCAAATGCCAAATTATTGGAGGCACGGACGTACCGATAAGGGGGCAGGGGGCAACGGGAAAATTTATCATTGCAGTCAGGCGAGTTTTTTTTTTTGCTTTGACATTTGGAAATTGAGTTGAGAGGTTGGGAAAATCCAACAAGTCAAAAGGTTTTTCTTCTTTTGCATTCATACTTGGGAATTTTGAGTTGAGTCAGTTGGGACTTTCACAATTTCTACCCCCCCCCCCCTCCATCAAGAAAAACTCTTCGGTACGTCCCTGGACTCCAGAACTCAGAATGTGATCCCAAAGGGATCCCAAAGTGGATAGATTATCAACATTAATTACTGACCTTAAGGGTAGTTGAATTCGAACATGCGCTAAATTTTGAATCTGATTCAAGCTTAAGAGACCCCATAAATCGAAATGGACGAGCACTAATTAGTTTTTACAAATCGAGTAGACTATTGAAGTGGAGAGTTCTTACGATCTTAAATTCAAATTAACAGACTGTTTTCGAAAATGCTAAAAATTGCTGATTCATTTTCATCATTACAAACATCCTAATATCTCTTGAGAAAGGGTTAAATCGTCAAATCCGAATTTTCACAAACAGCATATATGATTTTATAAAAAATGATTGTACTATCGAAGTGAAAGTTGTTTTATTTCCATTTTATTGTTTGAGGGGGGGAGGGGGGGCTGTTACGAATATAGTAATGACCCTGGGACCTTTGATTGGACTTCATCATTCTTAGGTTAAGCAATTTTTGCGCGTAATGTTGAAGAGAAAATTCATTGAAGCTTGCATCTTTACCAGCCAACATTTGAAGTCCAAAGATTGACAAAAATTAATTGGCATTGAAAACCCAAGTAATCTATTGAAACAGCGACTATTGTAATTCCTAATTTTGGTTCGATTTCATAGTTTTTTGATTATTAAAGACTTGAATGTTCCCCTTATAATAACTCATACTTTGATAAATTTTGAAATTTTTCCTCCATTTTAAATTTTGGTAATTTGATGGTTATGAAAATGTTGAAAGATTAAATCAAGTTCGTTCAATTTCAACTCTCATTTTGGTGTTTGGGGCCTACCCTAGAGTCAATATCTAAAATTTATCGCGTTCATGGAATTTCCAAATTAGGCGACCTCTCCTCTCCCCTTCCCAATTTTGATATTAATTTGATTCGGTTACCGGGAAGTCAATTTTAATCTCTTCTGGAGATCAGTTTTGGCCTTTGAAGCGTAAATCGGGAATCCAAGAGGAATCTGATGAAATTTTCAAATTCAGCAACCCAGAAGATTCTAATATTTTATTCGATTTCCTAGAAATCACTTTTGAATTTTGGGGCCCAAATCGCAGTTTAATAAGAAAGCTCATAGAAGCTTTCGAATTCAGCGATGCGAAAAACTGCTCGTATTTTGATTCGTTACTCAATTTTCTAAGAATAGAAAACTCTAAAAGTCAATTCCGGGTTGAAAGAAAAATCTTCTGGTGAAATTTTCGAAATCAACGACCCAAAAACTCCTATTTTAGTGATCTTTCCATAAAAAATTTCAAGTTTAGCTCTGGTCTTGCTTAATGGGAGCGATTTTTTTCCCCCTCGAAAAAGAAACGAGACCTTGCCGTCAGAGATGCCGAATTAAGGGAAAACACTTTCATTCTTTTCCCATTCAGAATGGGCTCATCTTCATTCTTCGCGAAAAAGAAAAAATAGGAAAACGAGAATGAATGCATTCCTCAATTCAACATCTCTACTTGCCTTTTGAAGACCCCAGTTTGTCCCACGTCGATCGGACTTTGGAATAAAAATGGGTGTGGGGATTATCATTTTACAGTTTGTATACAAATTAACGGTTAGTGTTTTTATTCACTAACAAGGCGGGATTACCTGACTGGCCACAATATGCTAATTTTTTTTACCAACCCCAAAAATTTACGTAAAATAAATCCCACTTTATTCATTTTCAATTTTTCATCCTCCAATCACTTACATTTGCTCAAATGAGCGTACCCTAATCTGGGAAGGTAAGCTGGAAGGATGTTAGGAATACTTGAGAGGAACACGCAACTTCCTTTACACATTAAGATGGTCGTTATTTACGCTTAGTGATATTTTTTTCTGAATGACTTTCTTCTGATTCGTCTCCTAAGTTGGTTCCAATAGATTAAAAAAAAACAAAAAAACTACAAAGTTTCAGGTTAATCGGATGGAGAGGAATCCGTGCCACAAGCTCCCTTTCGTTTTTATGGGAAAAACACATGTTGTTTCGACTTTTGTTTCAGACTAAATTTCCCTCCTATATTCACCAGGACCAAAGCCCGTAAATTGAACAATAGAACATTTGCTATCGGATTCATCTTGTGACGCTGGAAAATAAGTCTTCTGCTTTCAACTTTTAGAATTTAATAAAATGTTCAACTTTCTCAAATTTTAGGCTCTAGGTCTAACAGAGAATCTAGTAAAAACAGAATAGTAACTGAAATTCGAAATTCAACGTTTGCTATCGACTTTCAAATTTTCGAAATGTCTTCCATGTTTCAGCTTTGTTTCAACCGTTAGATAAGGTTCGATACTCAGCTTGAAACCTACCTTCGACTCTTGACTGACTAGCCTCTGACAGGAGTCCAGGGTACTCCATTTTCAGAAACGAAATTTGACTTTCAGTTTGGAAAGGTGGAGAAGAAAAATTTGCCGACAAATATTTTTTTAAACTAAAAATTCGCTGACAAAATGTTTAAAAAATTATAAACATGCCAATTTTTTAATCGAAATATTTTTTAATTCAAAAAAACACACAAACAATCAAACAGACATTCATAAAAAATGAAAAATTCAAATGAATAGTTTCCAAGTTTGCCGTCTGCAAAATTATTGTGGGGGGGGGGGGTCAACACCCACACCTCCATATAGTTTCGCCCCTGTGTGGTATATATTACACTACTCAGCGAATTTTTACTTTCTTTTTTGAAAAGGACTGGAATGAGGATTGGTGACTTTAGGTGTACTTTCTGAGTTTCATCCGATATAACACTGCTCATTCTTCTCCAATATGTTAGGTCTCTCTGTAAGAACCTCACACAAAGCTTATGAAAATTTATAGTTTCGGTGAATTTTACTGATCTTATAAGATGCCATTGTACTGGTGGTTCTAAACATTGTCCTGTGCGCTGTATTTTGTTCGTTCTCTTTTCTTTTGAATGGCCTAATTCGATTATTACAACAAAATTTGAACCACAGGCCACAGAACCCCCGCTTATCTGTTGATTCCATATGTATTATGGAAATGAATGTGGTGTGGTGGGACGTATGGCGATGCACAATTGCCAAAGTGGCCCCTATGACACCGCACCCCCAGCACCGGAAACTACCCTTTCAGGCATCGCACCAGTTAGGGACGAAACTATAAGGGTGTGGGAGGTTGAAACACTCCCATAGGTGGGAGTCAGTATGGCCAGCTTTGAAAATTGTCCCTCGGTTTTTTGTCCATCGGCATCACTCTTTTTCAACCAATTACAAAACAAAAGCTCCAATATTTTCCGTCGCAATTAATGGTCAAATTGTATAGGTATTCTTATCAGAGCAATACAGTCCGCAAACCAAATCCCGTTTTTTTTTGTGACGAGACTCCTGCATTTGCGTATTATTGTCTAAAATTAAGAATTGAAAAAAATTTCGATAGACGTTCATCATCCAAAAATAATTACATCTAATGGATGGGTTAGAATGCCTTTATCAACTCTCCATATAATTCTTTGTTTTGGAATCTACTACTCGACGGCAGAACATTTTTGTTCGTATCTTCGATGTATTATATTTCCTTGGCAGAATTCTTGTCCAATTTAACAAACCTCTTACAACCATCAAAAAAAGTTCAAACGTATCCCCTACTTTCCTTCCATGGAAAAACATACCTGAAATATCAACATTTTTGAAGAATGTCCCAGGAGGGAAATTTGGTCTGGAATAAAAGTCAAAACCCCATATGTGTTTTTCCCATAACAATGAAAGGGAACTTGTGGCACGGATTCCCCTAATCCAATCACCTAAAACTTCGTGGGTGTTTTTTTTTTTTTTTTGATTTTATTGGGATCAGTTTAGGAGACGAATCAGAGAAAATTAAAAAAAAAAGATCTCCAAGAGTAAATAACGACCACCATAATGTGTAAAGGAAGTGTGTGTTCCTCTCAAGTATCTAACATCTTTCCACCTTACCCTCCCAGACTAGGGTATGCTCTTGTGCGCAAATGTGAGAACTTGAAGGATAAGGTTCCAATCTGTATTTGCAGGAACGAATCTATGGGGGGAGGGGGAAACACTCCCAACAATTTGAAACTCGGCAAATTTTGAAACTGTTCATTTGAATTTTTCATTTCCTTAGAACGTTTGTTTGTTTATTTTTTTTATTTTTTCAATTAAAAAATATTTGATGAAAAATCGGCAAAGTTTCAGTTTAAAAAAATGTTTGTAGGCAAATATTCCTTCTTTACCCCCCCCCCCCCCAACTGAAAGTCAAGTTTCGTCTCTGGCATCAGTGCCGAGGGGGATGGAAATGAATGTAACTGAATGTTTCATTAATCTCTCAAGATGGACCACTGCAAGCAGGCGTGTGTAATGATTATATTCTGATGGAACAATTATTGTTGGCAGATATGTTATAAAATCGAATTCGTTAGCGTTTACTTCTGTATTGCAGATAAATTATTGTTAGTACTTGGAAAGCAATAAGTGATACCTAGTTCATCAACAGAAAAACCGCCTTCAAAAATGAAAAGTAAGAAACAGTCAGAACTTCTTGAAGAACGTAACCTTAAAAGGAAAAAATATGCCGATGATCATTATGAACGTGTTGATTCGCAGACCTTAAGACCTCAACTTGGTAAGTTTGTTTTAATACTATTGAACTACCTACTTGATGATTTATCAGGGTTGCCACTTTCAGAAAATCCAAGGAAGGTCATTTGTCATTTTCTCAAATATGCTTGCCCCCCCCCCCAATAATCGACAAGTTCGGTAAATTCCAAAGTCATATAGAATTCAGATTCGGCCAATCGGCAATCAGCAAATGCGAAATTTGACGAATGCTGAACCAAGAAATGAAAAATATTCGTCGGGAAATTTTTAATCGGCACCCCGTTCAAAAAACACCCTAGTTGCGTCCTTGATACTGCACCCAAAAAAATATTTTTAAGAGCTGTTTAGGAGAGCAGAGTCATTTGTAATTTGGCGGTTACCCCCCCATTCCTTTTAACATTTTAGTAGGTAATCGCCAAGTTGATTGCTCACAGAAAAACAAAGTCTGTGCTGGTTTTTGAGGTGCAGTTGTTAGTTTTTTATATTTTCTTGAAACAAAAATCGTTCAACAGTTATTTTGAAAACTGCACCTTTTTCTTTCAGAACAAGCTAATCTGGTCCCGCGCAATGAAGCCCAGGCCTTACATACGATTCCGGAATGGATCATAAATAGAAGGGTGTACAAAATAAGGTATGAAAGAGAACGTGGCGAGAAAGTGAGGAGAAAATTAACGAGGTCGAGACGTCCTCACTGAAAGAAGACAAGCATCTCGGCTCCCTCAAAAGGAGAAGACTCATAAAAATTGATGTTTGAATATTTTACTGTAGTATGTATGACACAATTATTACATTATATTTTCAGAATTGTTTATATTTTATGTAACATCAGGATATGGTTTTATGCACAAAATGAACCGTGCAGATTTTAAAATATTTCCAATTGTGTATTATGTTCTACATATGCTTTACGTATTCTTTACGCACGCATACGTGGAGAATATGCTTGACGCATACGCGAAAAATACTTTACGTAGGCTTTACGTGAGCGGAGAGCTGTGGTATATGAGAAACGTACGCCTATTTGCAGTAGTAAAGCAAGCGCATAATTATTGTACAATGATTGTCTTGTACACGCAACTCTACTGTTCAACGCAGTCCTTACATACACGTAAAACGGTAGTGTATCAGGAATATACGAATCTGGTAGTGGTAGAGGAAGCGCATAGTCACAGTTCAGCCCCAACCACCGACCTTCAAGGAAGCGCAAGTTTACTGTTTTGCGTAGTCCGCGAGCAGTGGCAGAACCAAAAAATACCATGTATTCGTATGGCAAGTCACTCTTCTGCGCTGCGGGTTTGCCACTACATTTCTCATTTTTGTAGTGCAAAATGTTCAACGGGACGATTGCCTCGTTACCGACGGCAGAATATGCGAAAACGTTTGATAAATGGCAAGAACGAATGGACGCCTGTATAGCCATGAATGGCGCTTATTTTGAAAAACATATTTGTGTACTTAGTGAAGATTATGATAAATAAAAAAATTTGCAATCGTATTCTTTTTTTCTTTCTTCAAAAAAAAAATCTTTAAAAAACCTGAAGGGGTCAACGCATATGGTTTCTTTCAAATTGGTCTGGAACAGCGAGTTTTCAATCAAATGAGCTTGGCGTGGTCTCAATCGATAGCTAATGAACCAAATTATTTCCCTACTGCTTTGAAACGCCAGTAGGTAGCGTTGGTGAGCCGTACGAATTTATGTTTCAGTTACTCAGCGACGACCAATGTATATTGTCGGTAGCGCGTTTGGCACCTTATATGTGCAAAATACAACTTTTTCTCGGAGAAGCGAAAAACTGTTTGGAGTGAATTCAAGGGCAAATAAAAATTGTAAAAAATCTATTTTACTTTTCTGTTGATGCCTTGGATACATTGTAGTACTTACATTTGCATTATTCAACCCTATATGGCAATAATTTAAATTTTTACAAATTTTGTGCACATAAGAGGTATTATTCGTGCACATACGAGATACGTATCAATTAATTTTCTAGATGAAATATTCTGCAGATAAATGGCTGAAAAAGTTAAAAAAACAAATATAAATTCTGATTTAAGGTTATATTCCCCTCCAAAGAAAAAAACTACCCCGCATAATGCTTTCACCCTTCAAAATTAATATTCCGTGCTCTAAACTTTATTAAGATAATGAAAAATCCGCAAATTTGTTTTTTACAAGCTTTTATTTGCAAGCACGTATACATACTACATACATTCTTATGAAGTAGGTATGCACTCTTGGCCCTAGAATCAGGCAAAAGCCTCCCCAGCCTCTTCCACTCATTACGGTCCTGGGCGATCCTTTGAAAGGCACTATGTCCCAGCAATCTAATGCCCCAGCAATCTACCGAAGTCGTCCCTCCATCTAATCCTCTGTTTACCATGCCTTCTATTCCCCGTATTGTACCAAAAAGTCAATTTGGAAGTCCAACGGTCGTCCTGCAGTCTTGCTACGTGGCAACCCCAACTCCATTTTTTATTTTTTTACCAGCTGTACAGCTTATTTATTGTTTTTTAATTCAAGTTTAATCATTAAAATTCTGATGTGGTCATATTTCTTGATATTTAAGATTGATCGTTCCATCAAATTTTGAGTAGTTCTAATTTTTTGTACCATTTTCTTTTTTTGATAAAGTCCAAGTTTCAGAGTCATATGTTACAGTTGGGAGCACACATGCATTGAAGATTTCGCCTTTTGATCGGAGTGGAAAGGAACTTTTGAAAATAAATTTTAAAGACCAGAATTTATTCCATCAAGGGTTATTCTATGTTCAGTTTTCTCCTCTTGTGATTTAGAGCATGAAATTTTTTGGCCCAAATATATTACGCTTTCCACCTCTTTTATTTTTTCTTCGTTAATTTCAATGTGGCAAATTCTATTTTGGTTATTTATTACTTTAGTTTTGGACAGATTCATGCCAAGTCAGACAGTGATGCCGATTATTAAAAAATAATCGATTTATTGTAATCGACCGATTGTTAAAACAAATCGATTAATAAAAAATCGACCACAAACAATCAATTATTTTGATTAAATTGATTTTTTCCATTTTTAAAATTAGTAACAATTAGTAAATGAAATATGTAGTGGTAGCTTGTAGTGAGTTCAGAGCACTATAAAAAGTTCATTTTATAGTACACATCTATAATAAAATCTTGAAATCTAAAATGAATGAATGAATCCATTACCGCATTTTATAAATCGATTGCGATTAATCAGCATTCACAATCGATTAAATAAATTGATTTATTCGGGGCAAATAATTGATCATTTGATTTAATCGATTATTAATCGGCATCACTGCAGTCAGCCTGTTTCTATGCAGTTCCTGTATCATATGTTTTCTAATTCTTCTTTGTTACTTGCTATCAGCACTACATCGTCAGCAAAGCGTCAATTATTTAAGTGGTCTCCGTTAATTTTTATACCCTTTTTCCCCCAGTCCAAATTTCTGAACACTTCCTCAAGACTACAGTTGAACAATAATGGAGATAAGGGGTCTCCCTGCCTTACTCCTCTTTGGACCGGAAAATAATTTCCAACTGCATCTGTTACAATTCTACTTTCTAGCCCCTCGTACATTTCCTTAATAATTTTGATGGTTTTCGAAATCCCTTGATTTTTTAGTGCTAATAGTAAAAATTTGTGGTTAAGTGAGTCAAAGGCTTTAGTAAAGTCTATGAAGGCCAGATGGAGTTCAACCTGGTATTAGTTACATTTCTCGATTAACTGATTAATGGCGTGGAGATGATCCGTTGTGGAGCAACCTGGCGGGAATCCCGCTTGTTTTTTGGGTTGACTTAGAAAAGGTTATATCCTACCCTCTATAACCTTAGCGAAAATCTTTGAAATACTTGAGCTCAGACTGATCGGCCTATAATTATTCATCTTGTCTCTTTCTCCTTTTTTAAAGATAAGAATAATGTCTGAACGCTTCCAGTCTTTTGGGATTTTCTTTGCTTTCAGAATTTTGTTGAAGAGCCTAGTTAAGTTTTTCAGTACAATTTTGCCTCCCATCTTAAAAAATTCGTTGGATATTTTGTCCTGACCATGAGCTTTTTATTTTTTAATTTTTTCATAATACTTTCCACTTCTCTCTCAAGAATTTCTGGTTCATTTTCTACTTTTTGCTCGTAATTTTCCGTTTCCTTTGGATCTACGTAGTCTTTGTCGCTGTACAGTTAATTTCGCCAATCGTTAAATTACGAAACGTATCATACCAATCTTCTTAGATTATGATAAAATAAGCATAATAGAAACGTAGTCTGAACTGGTTGAGGGGGAATAATATAATTTTTTCAAGGGAATAAGTTATTACTACGATTATAGGCTAAAGTAATAAGAAATTTAGTAAATATTTCAACATTAGCTATGAATTTGTTTTGGTGTAATTCCCTGTGGAACTCCAAAGGAGGGTGATATTTTTTTCATAAAAAAAACAAGGCTCATTGGCACAAACATCAAAACAAAATACACTATACAAACAATTACAGAGGTAGAAACACGTTAAAAAAAATTTTTAATCTAAAAAAGACTCGAATTCTCCCCACTCATAAATTTCCAAACATCGTACAATTAACATTAAGGTTAGATCCTGCTGTATTTGTAACTTGGAAGGAATAAACCAAGTAAGCGCCCTCGCATTCGTGTATATACCACCATTCATACACGCATGTTGTGCGTAAAAACATGTCTTCGGCGAATTTCGCCGATGTGTGCCATTTAAGGGTTAAAATGAACGAAAAATATAACTACATACATTCATACCGGCAATTAACTGAAAAAATCACGTTTTATTAGTGAACGAAAAATAAACAACCGGCAACTAACTATTCACGTTAGGTATTATTTATTTTTCTTATCACTTACACACACGAGGCATTTGGAGACAGGTTCAGAAATCCATGCACATACGAGGTGTTATATAGCGTCCTCTAGCGGACAATTTTGTAAATAAGCACATAGGATGAAGTTTACTCGATGTGCCCGTCAGGGACGAATCCAACAATACCAATAAGTAGTTTTGGCCAAAAATGTCACATACGAGGTGTCAAACGCGCTACCGACGATATATAGAACTATTTTGCTCTGAGGTGACCTAGGAGCACCCGAGTACTGACATCCGCCATTTTGAGTCGCTTGGTGCCCGACGATTTGCAATTCGATACGTGAATTGTGAATTGTCGGGCACCAAAACCGACTCAAAATGGCGGGTTCCGCGTATCGAATTGCGAATCTTCGGGCACCAGGCGACTCAAAATGGCAGGTGTCAGTACTCGGGTGTTTCCAGGTGCTGTAATGCCAGCATATGGGGGGGGGAAGTAAAATAATCTTCAGCAGCTTACTTTTTTCTGTTCCACATCATATCCAAAATACGGGAGCAGGCCCCTGTGATCAGTAAACAGTTACGTGGCACGAATCGAGTTTGAAGTCAGTTTTAGTGTAGCACACGCAGATGTTCATAAGCACCCTTGTCCCCTTTCTTAAGAGCTGGTCACCTTGCGTAAAATGCAGTCGGCGGAAAGTTACCTCAACGTGGAATGATAAAAATGCGTAAAACTATACAGCGCCCACTCATAATACAGCAAATAAGCGAGGCGCGGGATGTTTTCAAACATTTCCCCCGAATAGGAAATCGAGTTTCATCGGAATTCCTTCTGACAGGTCAATTTTGTCTCAAACTAAATATTTTTTTCCGAGCACGTAGTCGCGAAAAGAAAAATACATTTCGCGTTTCGTGTGTATATACACGTTTTGCGTCCTGCGCCACCTCGCACTCTTCGGGTGCTGTACGCGTCTGCCGGTAATTTTTTCGCCGAAAAAAGTCGAGAGGGTGCAGCATTTAAATTTAATTTAACGGCGAGGAAAACCCGCGCGTGGTTGGAGGGCGAGGGAGCGAAAAAATGGAATAAAATTACCTCGATAACGCGTGTATACGTGTAAACGCGGCTAATACTCGTGCACTGTGTATGGGAGGAAGAAGAGATGCAACTACGTGCGTGGAATCGATGAGACATTCGTCTTTCTCGTCAAGATGGTGGATACAGGGTCAGGGTAGATATGGGTTGCTTGTTACACAATTAGCCGCGATTTGTCAAAGGGACGAATCGTTTCGAACGGGGGTATAGAATGGGCTCCAATTTCGAAGTACGGCTCGACAGGTAGCCAGATAGTGGAAAAAAGTTGAATAGAAAGGTATTTGGACTGGTCGTAAGGAGAGATGTTGTAAATATTTATTGCTCTGGGCTGCGAGCTGTGCTGGTTCTCACTTGAATTCTGAGACGTGTTTCGCGTGTATGGGGGAATGGCACGTTTGCATTTTTCGCCCCCAAGTTTGATAAGATTGATTTTAAAAAAGGACTGAATAATTTTGCGCGTTTTTCAAGTTAACCAAGTTTCTGACAATCAGTTGTGAAAATTTGACTATACTATTAAATTTCATTAGAAATAACGTAAACGACTTATTCGTATAGTCAATTTTCAGTTTGTAATAATTCGCGAGAGAATGTTCGAAATTATACGAAAGTTGCTTTATCAAAATGTAAACACCGTTTCCTACAAATTCCATTATTATCATTTTTCACGTAATTCTAATTATTTCCGAGAAATTCCGACATAAATGGAAAAATTCGTTAACTTTCCATTAGACTACGTGTATTTCATTTTGGTTCTTCCCCCCAATATTAATAACCAGCGTTCTGGTGACGACTTGAGTGACTGCCTTATTGATCAACCGATAGTAAAAATATAGATCTTCCAGCGAGTGCTACACATAAACTGTAACTGAACTGATGTCCAGCCTGGCCGATCCAGGGAGGAAAAAGGACAGCGAGTGAGAAAAAAAAAGAAGAACGTGTTTTTGAAAATATCACCTACCGGATGTGCAAGTATGTAGGAGACGAAAGACGTTTGCGAGACGTTTACATCGTGTTACACAGAAAGTACCCAGGCAAGACAATTTATACGAAAATGTACATTGGCGGGGAGAGGGTTGCCGCAATTAGGAAAAATTTCCATGTTCAAAAAGTACTATACTGACTATGCTCCGTTTACATGAAATTCATATCACTTTTTAGAAATAATGAAATGTTAGCTCACTTATATCCCATCCGCAATCTGACCTCTCATCGATTATAATCCTAATGCAGGCCTCATCGGGGTAGTTCCAGGTTAGGGAGTGCGGTGTCGGGAGGCCAATTTGGCGTGCATGCACCGTCATACGCTCACCATCATCGATTCCAGCCGCAGTCTTCGAGGGGTGAACAACCAACTGCCCCACGAGAACAGCTTTTCAACAGCGGTCAGGATACTCAGGATGCAATTGAAGGCGTGAAGTTCAAAACATCCTATACAGCAATGTCAAAAGTTTACAGGAGAAGCAAAAAACTGTTTCAGCTGAGGTGAAGGGGGTGGTTTTGGCAGAATGGGTGCTCAACCGATTCTCTGCAGCTGCATACACCTGTCCATGTACAAATTTCGGGGCTCAGTCATGCCTAAGCTGAGAAAATAAGGGTTGACGTTGCGCACATTTTAAGTCCATGGGAAAGACAAAGCAAAACATCCAAAATGCCATCAACATCAAACGGAGTTAGCATGTTTTGCATGGATCGCTCGTCTTTGGGTTGAAGTTAGAAGTACTTTGAGGCTCTGTGGGCACTTAGGATGTTTAGTATTGTACAAGCGGCGGCTCTTAGAGCAGTTTGCATGCACGAAACCACTTTTGGAAAAGTTGGCCCATAGGATGTTTTGAACTTCACACCTTCAATTTTACTTTAAACACAGTAGTTTCATCATTCCATAACATAGCCGAAAGATTTCTCTTTTCTATTGCCATATTCTAGAATTTTCAGTTCAATCGCGTTTCACCAAGATTTTAGGAAATTGGTATTTTTCATAAATTGAGAATTTTTCTCACAAAAGTTTCATTAGAAAAATGAAAAACAGGAATTCGTGATAAAACAGTATGTATGTATCCAGAAAGCACCCCGGAAACAACCGTCGATACATTTGTCAACCCTCGATGTAAGTCACTTTTTTGACACGATATTTTTTTGTCAAATTAGACGTATAATTCGATAGAAAAATCGAATTATCGTGTTGATCCTCGAATTTTAAGTCGAACGTTGCACCCATTGCGATACAACTTTCTATCTAAATGTCAATGTTGACATTCAGATCGAACTCTATATCGAAGTCGATGTAACAATCGACTCAAAAATGAAGTTTTGACATGGTAACTCAATTTTTCTGTCGAATTCTGAATTAAATTTGATAAAAATGTCGCGTCAAACGCATTTCTCTAGAGTAGGAATATTAAAATAAAAAAAAATTTTAAAAAATAATAAACTTGAAAATATTGTTTGTATTAATCTAAAATGAGGAAGGGTACTTGTGCTTCCTGATTCTTCCTTTGTGGTGAAAGGCTCTGAGCGGAGCGGAGTACGGAGTGCCAAAGCATAGAGTAACTTTTTTTGGAGCGGAGTACGGAGTGACAAAACATAGAGTAACTCTTCTGGAGAGGTTCGGAGTACAGAGTAACAAAGTACAGAGTAACTCTGTCTTGACTCTTGAGGGCGGAACACAGTGCAGTGCAGTAACATTTTCCACTTCAATACAAAACTCAATCAACATATCAATGTCGAGATTCGGATCGAATTCTGTAGTAATGTTGATGTAACGTTCAACTCAGAAATCAAGTGCTGACATAGTAACTTAATTTTTGTATCGAATTGTGGATCGAATTCGACAAAAATATCGTGTCGAGAAAAGTGTGATGGATTTGGAAGTTCGAAAAAAATATCGATCTTTTTCTAGGGCAGGAGTAAGGAAAAATACTTCAAAATATACTTAATATTAATCCGAAATCAGGAAATGTGCTTTCTGATACTTAGTCTGTATGTGTATTGGGGTATTAAAACGAAATGGAGTATGGAATGACAAAGCATGGATTAACTTTTCTTGACTCTCCAGAGTGGAGCATGGAGCAAGGCAGAGAAATTTTCCACTTCGACACAAAATTTGACTCAAATATCAATATGTCAACATTCAGATCGAATTCTGTATCGAAGATGATTAAACATTCGACTCAAAAATCAAATGTTGACATAGTAACTTAATTTTTCCATTAATTTTTGAATTGAATTGGATGGAAATCTCGTGTCAAAAATGTGATGGATACGAAATATTGGGGGAAAATGATAATTTTATAAGGGCAGGTAGATTAAGAAATACTTGAAAAATGTACGTAGTTCATGCGTTAATGCAAAAGGAGCAAGAGAGATTTCTGATACTTAGCCTGTGGGGAGAGGTGGTAGAGCGGAGAGGAGCATATGGAGTAAGGAAGCATAGAGTAACCGTTTCTTGACCATCTAGAGTTGAGCACTGTGCAGAGAAGCAAAATTTTCCACTTTGACACAAAATTCGACCTAAATATCAACGTCCACTTTCAGATCGAATTTCGCATCAAAATTAATGCAACATTCAGCTCCGAAATCAAGTGTTGACATAGTGACTCAATTTTTCTACTGAATTCGGAATCGACTTCGACGAAGATATCGTGTCAAAAAAGTAATGTATTTGGAATGTTGACAAAAATATCGACGCTTTTTTTCTGGAGCCGAAACCTTTAAAACTACTTTAAAATATAGTTCATATTGATCCAAAATAAGGATGGGTGCTTTCTAATACTTAACCTGGGGTCAGGGGCTTGAAGCAGAATAGAGTATGGAATACCAAGGCATGGAGGAACTCTTTCTTGACCTTTCAGAGCAGAGTACGGAGCAGAGTAAGAAAAATTTTGAATGTTTGAAGGAAGCAGCAAAGTTTTTGAGACCGAAGCAGAGGAACTACACTATGAATTTGTTTTATTCGGAGCAAGGGTTTTGAGTGGATCGGAGCACGGAGCAATGAAATACCGAATCAACTGTTCTTTGACCCGATTCATTTATGTACGATGAGTAATTGAGAAATTACTCACAGGTAATCAGGTCAAATGGCAAATTCCACGTTAGCAGTTTATGGAAAGAAAAGTCAAATCAC
This sequence comes from Acanthococcus lagerstroemiae, assembly GCA_031841125.1. NCBI lineage: Eukaryota > Metazoa > Arthropoda > Insecta > Hemiptera > Eriococcidae > Acanthococcus > Acanthococcus lagerstroemiae. Next base: position 16,746,733 of record CM063113.1, on the reverse strand, counting down.
ACGACGTAATGTAATTGAATTGAGGAACAGTCTTAATTTCTTACTCTTACCCCTTCCTTCGTACCTAATTAGAGTTGGATTTCAAACAGAAAATAAGCCAAAAAAAAAAAAAGGAAAGAAAGAAAGAGGTCATTAGATTTTTGCAGTTGTGTCAAACCGTAATTCCCTTCCGACGCCTCTGATGATTCAAGTCTCGAGTAAGCCAAACTAGAGGTATAGTACACATAGTCGTTTTCTAACACTACTGTTTGGTAAACAGTTGGTCGACTTTTTCACACAAATAAAAAGTTACGCGTGTTTAGTTACCTGCTAAAAATTTCTTTTAGCTTGCTGAACGACTTGATGAAATTTGATTTGTAATTCAATTTTTTCTACAGTTTGGACTTCTCAAATTTGTTGAACCTTCTCGAGCAATAGCCAAGTCGCAAATCTGTATTTAATTTCGGAAGCTTAGAATACGAGCGAGGATGTGGGAGCTGAAAACGGGCTTAAAGTAAGCCGAGTTCAAAAATAATTAATAAAGAAGGAGATCCCGCTCCGGTCCACATCAACTATAATTTTCGTATTTAACCGTTGCGACATTATATTGATATACTTACAGGAGATAAGTGGGTTCGTCATCATTTCTAGAATCCTTAAAGATTCCATTAAGACCTTTCAAGATTTATTAAAATACTCCGTCAAAACTTCAAGTGATTTGCTGGGAATTCTTACAGATTAAATGAACTCAACTACGTGATGTAAAACTACGAAATGACGTATGAAAATGGGTTCTCCAAAATGGTCTAAACCTACGAAAAAATCCTCGACTTCGTCGATCAGTAACTGTAGTACGGCTAAGTATTTTCAGTTACCATCTTATGGAGATGTGCACCGAACTTCCGGGAGGTCTAGTTTTAAATGACATAGAAAATACTAAATTGCTTCGTAGTTACAGGCCAATGAAGAAAGGAATTTTCTTTAATAAATTCAAACCGGTTTGGAAAACCAATCTGCATACAGATATTGGATTGCATGAAAATATGACGCCTGCTTCCTCTGCTCAGGTGCTATAACTTTCATCTTTTGGTCATTATACTGACATCAGAAGTGAATTGGCTGACTTATAAAACTCAGCTGTCCATATCTTAATTCCATAATAAATCGCGGGCATCTTGGCAGAACTAACTAAGTCCATATCCGAGAATGAAGAGCTTTATGGGTTGGTATAATACATCAAGTCCCCATTTTATTGCACTTGCGCTCCACGCGGATTATGTACATTAGAGCCTTTTAAAAAAAAATAAAAAAAAAGTGATTGAAAGCCTATTCTGGAAGAACAGAATCCACATGTAGCTGCATCAATGTTTCATGAATGTATGCAGGTATGCACTCAATTATTGATAAGGTGGTTCCAAACCAATTAGTAAAAAAAAAAATTCAGTTTGATTTGCTAAAACAATAATTTAGAAGTTGAAGGAAAAAGATAAATTAAGGAGAAAGTATAAGAGAACTGGAAACCAGACTCGAAACTTGATTTTCAGTTTGGAGGGGGGGGGGGTGGAGAAGAAAAATTTACCGACAAATATTTTCTGAGAAATGAAAATTCGCCGGCAATTTTTTTTTATCTGAAAATTTGCCGACTTTTTCAATCAAAATACTTTTTGAATGAAAAAAACAAAACAACAAACAAATAACGTTCTTAGCAAATGAAGAACGAAAGAACAGATTCAAAATTAGCCGACTACCAAATTATTGGGGGTGTTTCACCCCATCCCACCATAGTTTCGTCTCTGCAAATGCCGATTGGAACCTTATCCCACAAGCACTCACATTTGCGCACATATGCATACCCTAGTCTGAGTGGGCAAGCTGGAAGGATATTAGGAATACTTGAGAGGAACACACAACTTCCTTTACACATTAAGGTGGTCGTTATTTCCTCTTGGTGACATTTTTTTTTCTGAATTTCCTCTGATTCGTTTCCTAGGTAAATTGGTTCCAATATAAATAAATAAATAAATAAATAAATAAAAATAAAAACAACAGAAAAACTACAAAATTTTAGATTGATCGGATTCTGGGAATCCGTGTCATAACTCTCTTTCGTCGTTATGGGAAAAACACATGGAGTTTCGACTTTTGTTCCAGACTAAATTTCCCTCTTATATACCTACCGTATGTGCGAGATTCGCAAATTTCTTGAACGATTCGAGAGGGAGGATGAAAGCTTTCTCGACTCAATTGTGACTGGTGACGAAACTTGGGTCGGTTACTACCCTGAATTAAAGGCAGTCTCTCTAGTGGCGCCATACCCATTCTCCTTCTGGCAAAACGTTCAAGGTCCAGTTTTCCGAGAGAAGAATCATGGAGTCCATTTTCTGGCATCGCACAGGGGTCTTGTTGGTCGACTTTAAGCCCAAAAGGACCATCATCAATGCGAATGTATACTCTGAGCCTTTGAAGAAGTTGAGGGGGAAAAAATAAAGAAACGGAAGAGGATGCGGATTCGTGGTCTGTCTTTCCTTCATGACAACGCCAAACCCCATACTGCAGCAGTCACTCGTGCGTCATTTGGATAGCATACTGTCACTTCCCCTTCCCCTCCCCCACTCCCCGGACCTAGCGCCCTCAGATTACCATCTTTTAACGAAAATGAGGAAGTTTTTGGGCGGACAGCGATTTTTAAGCGACGAGGAGGTGGAAGAGGTGGTGGAAACGTGGCTTTGTAAGCTGGAGCGGAACGTCTTCGACGAGGGCATCAAAAAGCTTGTGTCTAGTCTCCAAAAGTGAGTTATGTGGAGAAATAGAGATATATTTTTACACATATTTGTAAATATTATTAGAATGTAATGCATATTCGATTTTTCTCAGCTGTTGTAACCATAATTTCTGGACGTCCCTCGTATAACAGTTCATTAGTCGCTCCCCTAACCTCCACACACGAACCAAAATCTTCACCCAATAAAGACCGGGAAAATAGTCTAAAACCACAGTCTATTACAGTCAACATCTCCAGCTTGAATGTTCGCACTTTGAAATAACACAAGAATCTTATAGCATTAGAAGAAACATTTATGTGTAAGAAAATTACAGATACACTGGGCATTTTGACGCGAGACGACCGAACGAAAAAATCCAGGAAACAAAAACAAGAATCTGCTTCTGTGTAAAAACTGTATAAACGGTTAGAGGGATGGGTTTTTTGCGAAGAAAAAAAAATGAACAGATGTATGATGTTGGAATTCAGATTTTACTTCGAACGCCTATAGCAGGTATGTAATTCCAGATCCCATAAAATCGAAACACTACACTAGTACAGGTCTACTGGCAAATAATCATATAAGTAATGAAGAAGAATGCAATCAATTTTATAATACTCTGGCCTAATCAATTCGAGATAATAGCTGTGACGGTCATACGAGGCTTCAATAACCAAGTTAGCCAAAAACAGCTTGATGACGACAAGGAAACTATTCGTATGGAAATAGAAATGGGAGTGGATGGAAGCTAATTAACTTCTGCCAAGAAAATAACTTTAATATTGTAAATACTTGATTCAAAAAATGAAAGGGAAAGTTATGGACCTAAATTTCACCTAACTTCCATTCTAAAAACACAAACAGACTACCTCTCAGTACCACAAGAGAGCAATATAGTTACAATATGTCAAGTAGAAAACTTCAAATTCTACCTCGATTATAGATTATTAAATTGCAAAATCACAAGAAAAAACGAAATGACCCAGACAATGTTCAAAAAGAAAAAGGTTAGCAGACCAGAGGATCGGGTGACAAATATCGAAGTGCTCCAGAGAATGTCAAAGGGGACAGAACTGCTCTATACCATCTGTCACAGAAAATTAGAATACTATGATCACCTCATAGAAACACCGAGGAGTACAGCATTTCTCGACACATATTGCGCAGAAAGACGAAGGGCAGAAGAGGTGTTGGAAGAAGAAAGTCTTCATGGGAGTCCGATCTAAGGAGATGGTTCAGATGTTCGCCAAAGGAATGATTCAAAGCCGCGGTCGATAAAGTGAAGATAGCCACGATGATCACCAAACTTCGGATGGAGAAGGTGTAACCAAGAAGAAGAATCCAGGGGGGGGTGATAGCAGTGCCATCCTGTCATTTTTTGTAGAGAAAGAATGAAGGTATCCACCGATTTTAAAATCAACTCCCCCATGTAATTAGAGCTCGAGATAAGAACGTCCAAAAAACCGACCAATAAATGGCACTTTACCTTACTAAAAAATCACTATTCCAGTTATTATTCGGGTTTTAGCGGGAACGGAATGCTTCTGAAAACGCAGCTGGGAGGATTATGGGCATTCTATTGTAGGTCAAATAAGGCACCCTTCGTAGAATCAAATCACGTGAACTCTTTTAAATTGCGAACTCATATCTTGTCCCCTCATTTCTCAGATTCTACAACCTATGTAATAACGTTCGCATTGTTACGGATAACAGTTATGTACGTCTTTCCGTTCGCATACAATTATATGCACAGGCTCTTACTCTTCCACTCTCGAGCAAGCACAAAACGGCACGAAAACGCCACATTAAGTACGTCTCAGATCGCTGAATGGGCAGCGATACCGACTATACAAACCGTTAAGGATGTTATACAATATTATGCTAATAGGACTATCCAGCTGTAAAAAGTTTGAAAAAACTTTCTCCCATGTCACTTTTAAAATAGGGTCGGGATACATGCAATATAATAAGGAAAAACTTTCGTTCTTCCGCCGTTCCACTTGCATGCGTAACCCAATTCAAGAGCAAATAAATATTAAAAAAAGGAGAGAGAAAAGGCCGTGTACCAGTGCTGGGAGTAAAAGTGAAACGCCAGAAGCCGCTGGTCTACTTCAAACGACGGACGAAAACAAAGGCAGCATAATTTACCTGAGAGCTTCCTTGTAATGTTCCATTGACAGTTCTACTTGGCCGTTTTCACGTTGGTAATTGGCCCAGTTGTAATGCATTTTCGAGTTGTGCGGCAACACCCTCAAGCCGGACCTGAAAATATCATGTACTTCAGCACCAGTTGGGTTTCACTTTGAAATGAGGTCTAGGCACGGTTGATTAAATGGTGTATGTAAACTCAATTGAGTATCGAAAAAACAACAGTCAAGGATTGTACGATCGGGGAAAGAGGAGGTCAACAAATTAACGTGAGTAATGCAGAATGTGTATTTGTAGAAAACAGATTTTCAAATCGAGAAAAAGTAACAATGAATCATGTCTCGAGTTTATGGCAAGCTTAGCTTACCAAAAATCTGAAAATGATATCTGTTCAGCGAAAGTAGGAGAAAGCAAGGGCACCAATCTCTACTTGGCTAGATCAGCATAATTAACGAAGCTACAGGGAGGGAGGGAGGGCAGAGAAAAAAGGAGAAGGTGGTATGATCATATTATTTATCATCAATCACCCGAGGCGCAAAAATCATACAACATACCAACAATTTCAACACCATGCGTTTTTACGTGAATCCCCACGACTTAAGAGGAGTGGTAATATGTAGTGTATTATGCCACTAGGGAGAAAAATTGGGAAGTACGATGAAGTTTGTAGCACACGAGCAGAATTTGAGAGCTACAACTGTAAATAAATGGAAAATTATAGTTCTCTAATTTTGGGGTGCATGGCTTCATTATGTTAGGACTCACTGCAGACAGCATCCGCTGCAACGATTAAGTCATATCTCTGGCTCGAGCAGGTGATTCACCCTCATCCCCCAACCGATGGTGCAATAATAGGCTCTAGCCACCACCTACACATTTGCAACGAGTTTCCGCCATGCGGACCGGAACTCTAGGGATGACCCAGGATGCTTAGCATATTCTTCGTCAACTGGCTACCTGCGAGAGCCTCATTTTCGTAGTACCTATCGGTATTGGTTCGAGTGTCTTGTGAGTGATTATAGCAGTGTGGTGGTAGGCTGCAGAGTTCAATTGCATCATAGGTGAGTTTACTCACGGAGTACCAATCTTTATATAGGCTTACCCTACTTAGATATCGAATTGCTTCAATATATCAATTACGCTAGAGATTTGCGCATACTCAGACTGCCCTGCCGGGTATTAACGTACACTTGTTATGCAGAATGGGATGCTCAGGCGAGAATACGACGTACAGACTCACGCGAGCGATCTCACGTAGCAGGGCGGTCCGTACTCAAGATGTAGAGTACGTAGGCTCCAGGGCGGAGGTACCCTAACCCCTGTACAAGTATGACCGGAGTGAATTAGCGGCGTACCTAACTGCGATACCTAGCATTGGCCGACGAAGCGGTGTGGCTTGCAGCCGTGCCACGAGACAGAAGAGGTCATACCTCACAATTTCGCACATCTGGCTAGATTTCGAATCATGGTACTCAAACGCGATTATTTTCTTAAATTCCAGGCGGTCCCAGTCGACAGACGCGCTAACGATCCGACCCTCGCATCCACAGAAGGATTTCATGCTAATATTATTCAGTAGTCAAAATTATTTCCATTTTCGTAATTTTAAATGAGGACTTTTCGTTCAACCAAAATAGTTGCCTTAATTTACCCCCATACCGGTCTTTCGACTTACTTCTCCTTTTCTCTTCACTCTGGAAAGAGCGGACATTTTTCATTGAGAGTTGATTAAAGAAAGCTGGAAAAATTGAGTAGCCCATGTATGCCATTTCTGTGTTTTCTTTCAGTTAGTTTTAATTTAAAAAGTGTGCTAAGCTCGGCTGTCTATAGAAATCGGCTAAAATTATTGCCCATAAAACTTGGTTTTCCAAAATATTAAATTTTAATTAACAATAAATTCTTCTTGCATCTTCTTTCCCACCTCAATATCTCATGACTTGCTTTACGGATAAAAAAATTTTCAACTAAAGGAATTTATTCCTCTTCGAACATTTAAAAATTTTACCAAGTAATTGTTTTTGAGGGATATTTTAAACATATTCAGAAAATGTTACAAAAAGTACTTATCTCTCTATATACTAAAAAAGTAAAATCCGCCGCCGCCACTGCTCCCGCCGCCTCCGGGAGAAAGGAAACCACTGCGGGTTGTCTACCCTGCCCCTTAATTGCTCATTTCTCCAGGGGTAGTCTGCCCTTGGGAGAGGGTTCCCGATGGAGGAGGGCGTTTAGGGGGAGAAAGGTCGCGGTGAAGGACGAGGAGCAGTTGTGGGAAGGGAGGGCTCTCTATACACTAAACAGTAAAAGCCACTTCCTCCTTCCCCTCCGTGTGGATAAATTCTTGGTGGCCTCCTTTGTACCTTAATCTCACGTTTCACCAGAGGTACCCTACCCTGGAGGGGGGGCTTCTCGGTGGAGGTGGACGCTCCTGGAGAGGGAGGACGGCCACGGTGAGGAAGGGCGTCGCGGTGGGCGAGGAAGAGCATGGTGAGGGAAAAGGACTGTGATGGAGGAGGACAGTTGCGGTGGGGATTGGTAGAAGATAGCCCACCCCAGGGGGGGAGGGTCCTTGGTGAAGGAGAGAGCTCTATAATCGGCCACCGCCACTGCCTCTTGGAGAAAAAAAAACACTGCGGGTTGCCTACCTTGCTCCTTAATTGCTCATTTCTCCAGAGGTATCCTACCTTTAGGAGAGGGTTCATGGTGGAGGAAGAAGCTTAGTAAAATTCACCGCCTCCGGGAGAAAAAAAAATCCACAGCGGATTGCCTACCCTACCCCTTAATTGCTCATTTCTCCAGAGGTAGCCTACCCTTGGGAGATTCATGATGCAAAAGGGAGCCCCGGGGGGGGAATCGCGGTGAAGGACGAGGAGGAGTTGTGGTGGGGGAGGGCTCTCTATACACTAAACAGTAAAAGCCACCTCCTCCTTTCCCTCCGTGGTGATTAATTACTGGTGGCCTCCCCTGTATCTTAATTTCACGTTTCACCAGAGGTACTCTAACCCTGGGGGGCTTCTCCGGGGAGGTGGGAGCTCCTGGAAAGAGAGGACGGCCATGGTGAGGAAGGGCGACGCGTTGGGCGAGGAGAAGCATGTTGAGGGAAAATGACTGAGGTGGAGGCCGGCACGAGCAAAGCAAGTGACGGCAGAGGTTGGGCCGCGAAGCGGCCAGGAGACAAAGCCCCGTAGTAAAAGTTAATACAGTTTTTCCTTGAAATTAGGATAAAAGTCAAATTAAAATTTTACATGCCAAATCGGGGTTTGATTCGATATTTTAGTTTGATTTGTGATATGAGCGACACAGAATCCTGATATTCACTTTGTTCGATTTTCTAAGTTGAATCAATCGTATCTAGTTAGGGAAACCAAATTTGAATTTTGGTATCGAATCGGGATAGGATTTAAAAAATCACGTGTATCTGTAGGAGACACGTGGTGTAACATGTTATATGCTTTGGTACCATAATAAAACAAATTTCCATGGAAATTTCTATTAACAACACGGATGCAGACTGTAGTCCATGGCTAGAAACAAAGATCAAGATCAACATGGCTGGAAGAAAAATAAATTGTCGGAGGGGAGGGGGGGCATGGAAATTTCTATTAACAACGAGGCTGCAGATTGTAAATGTCAACCACTGAATTCGTGTCGGGGGAGCATTATGGTTTTCGCTCAAGTATACCCACGATTAAAAGCATAGGAAATGCTAAAATAAATTTTCATGGAGATGTCAACCACTGAATTCGTGTCGGGCGAGCGTTACGGTTTTCGTTACGTTTTCTTCCCTCACGGTTTCCGCTCAAGTATATAATGCTAAAAATGAAAATTGATTTCTTAACATCATACCCCCATTTCATCAGTCCAGGTCACATTTAGACAATTTTCCCCCACCAGCGGTCATCTTTTCCACCTCTCATTATACTTCTGAAGCCGCACTATTTTAACTTAACTATGAAAATTGCGGGTAAGGGCATAAATCTTCCTCATTCCTTTTGCCTAGGGAACGTAGCTTCGTCATTTCCATCAAGTCAAGATCGTACAAAAATTCTTCCATCAATCAACCGTGCTAGCTTCACCTTGTGACAGGCTGTGTTATCCATCGAGTACAGCCGAGGATCTCGTTTGCCACTAGTTCAGAGACTTTCGACATCTGCAGATCGAGTCAAGCAATGTCAGTCCGGACAAACCACTTACTTGATCAACGATTCCCGGCACATCCAGTCTTGGTTTCTCTGCACAGTCCTTGAAACGAACAGCACAATCAGCAAACAGAAGCTAATGGTGATCGGCCAATTTTTGTGGAAGGTCAGCGTAAACTTATGCGACAGGATTTGCCCGCCATAGACCACTAACAGAATCACGCCCATGCTGTAACATAGGAAGAACACAGTAAAAAACCTTGCTCATTTCCTGGAGATGAAAAATTCAAATAAAATCGAGCTGGAGGTCACTTCTTACCTCGGCATGTATAGAATACGTTCTGCGACCACAAAACCGACGGTAAAGAGTAGATTCGAGGCCGGTAGAAACGGTATCACCAGGAATAAGAATCCCAGCATCAGGGGTGCATGACGTTGATACTGCAACAAAAGAAATTAACGAAAATCAGTTTTGATGCCTCGTGTTTGGAAAAATATTTTCAATACCCTGCAATCCAAATGAGAAATTTGACAGCCCTCATTTTTTTTTTCCATCGCGGTTGCTAATTTAATCGCGCGTTGACTTAATCAATCAAAGACTTCGAAGGGTGTTCTGGCCGAGGAGGCGAGAGAATGCAGCCATCATTATTGAAATTTATCGGCAATGGCAAACGCAGTTCTGAAATCACTAGTGAGCTTCCATTCAGCACAGATAATCGAATTGTCCGTCTCACAATTTGACTTCAAATTAACCTAAGACCGATTACGAAGCAAAAAAAAAAAGGGAACCTGCGCCAGCTAAATTTCATTTTTCAAACTGTAACTTCGACGAAAAACGAGGTCTTCATTTTGAACCACAGAGACTTCGACGTGCTTCCTTTCCCGCCCGTTCGAAGTCGCGCCTCGCCTTAGTTTCACGATAATCGTCAGCAGTCGCGGCGGCTCTTCTTTTTTCTTTGTTTTTCAAATGGCAAAAATGAATTATTGAAATCGCAACGGCGTTGGATAACGATGGAAGATAACTTTTAATTTATGGACCTCGTAAATTTTGTCCCGCGAGAATATCGAAGAGTGAAAAACCAGCGAGCTGATAGCGCGGCGCGCGAACTTTCCAGTTTATAGGTCACAGACGAGGGAGCGAGGGAAAAAATAGGTATCAACAGTTGACGAGCGTTCCTACTGTGCTTTGAGGTCTGCTCGAAATAATTCAGCTCGTAATCTTCTATACACTCTTATCGATACTTAGACGGAAGAGGAAAGCGACATTTTTATGAAGCTCGGTTGTGAAAGAAAGAGGGCTTAGGTCAAATGAGGCCCAGAACATATGACTGGTAATACAACATTTTCACAGTCTGCAAGTAGGAAGATGAAAAGTCTTGCTTTAATTTTACCGTCTTAAGGAGCTCGTCATTTCCAACAGGTCAAATTTTTGACTCTCCAGTCGTCCTATGCTAGCCCTCCATCATCGTAATGATGGTAGTGTTATAGCAATTAAGGCAAAGATCGTACGTGGTCCAATATTGTCAAACTATCCATATAAAAGATAAAATTCAAATGTAACCAGCGATCACTGACTAATTACGTGGGAGCACGAATTCGAGCCAGGTTCCATAGTGCTAAGGGAGGAAGGTTACAACCTCCGCAGGGCAACATGGGGCAAATATAGGCGTGAACTAGACATCTGCCGGGACACTCTAGAAAGCGGAAATGTCGCAGGTAAGGCGACTAAAATAGCCAGGAAGATTCGAGCCATAGCAGATCGTTCAACCTCCACGGGTTTTGAGGTCAGGGACTTGTAAGTGGTGGAGACACGAAGTGGACCACTCTTCAAAAAACATTGAGACAGAAACGAAAAAGATATCAGGAGGAACGAGCAGACGTTAAGACAAAGCTGAAGAGGGATTGTACCACGACACCTTCGTGGAGTACTGGAGAGGAGTCGAAAGGCCCGAAATGAGAATTTCGAAAAAGTCATGAAAGCGTGGGATGATGGAAACACTTGGGCAATCGTCTACAGGTTCGTCAAGTATACAGACAGAAGACGAAAAGTAGCGGCGAGTCTGCGGAAAGAAGATGGAACATACACGGACTCAGTAGAGATGATGCAGAAGATTCTGGCAGATAAAACACCCATAGACGATGAGTCGGTAGACACCGAGGCGCATAAAGAGATGCGCAGAATGGCATCCAAAATCCGAAGACAAGCAATTGAGGAAATACGACCTTTCGAAGAAAGAGAACTTGACAAGACCGTAACGAACCTTAAGAACGGGAAAGCGCCGGGTCCCGACAGAATAATGAACGAGTTGCTGATCAAAGGCTATGGACTGCTAAGAGATAGATTGCTGAAGAATTCAAGAAGGAGTGTTCCCGGAGATCTGGTAGAGAGCGACACGATTCACCATCCCAATAAACCCAACAGACACGGCCAACATGCGACCCATCTGTCTGCTAGACAATCAGGGGAAACTTCATGCGACGGCTAAGCTGGTAGGTGCAGCTTGTACATGGTATGAGAGTCTGCCCAATCTCAACCTCTCATAGGCAGAGTGGAAAATCGCGATAACCGAGGCTTTCCCCCTTGTCCGTGATCACTACGAATTAACAAAGGACCTGATGGCGAGAAGGAAGAAGGAACAGAAACCTATACTAGTTATTTCTACGACAAATTAGTGTTGGCTAATGCATGCGGTTTTGATGGAGAAATTGCCGTATCCCATGTCATTGGCGGCATTGATGATCCCATTGTGGCGCAAAGGCTGGCCAACACCAGACACCCGCATCATTACTCCAATATTTGAGTTCGCTGAACTCAATCCAACCGCCTTCGAAACCAGTCACCGAATTGGAAGATTGGCCAAAGGGTCAACATCCACCCATAGCCCAGCCATCTCATAACAGGTTGAAGTGGAGAAAAAAGGAAGCGAACTCGTCCAGTTCTTCGACAACTTCCTGCGACGCAGATAAGGCGACGTGTTTTCGTTGCAAGAAGCAGGGGCACTATGCCAGTCAATGCCCCCTGAACCCGTTCAATGGCTCCTGTCATTACTGCAAACGTGTTGGCCATAGGGAGCAGGACTGCCGGAAGAAACGACGCGACGGCTACTCTGGGAAATCGGTTCAACAGTTAGGCGCGCCAACAAAAACTCAAAGTAGTAAGTACTACAAAACAGTTCTCATTGGTAATCAGTCCCTCCAGGCGTTTGTTGATTTTGGCAGCACGTGTATTATCCTGACTGAGTCTGCAGCCAAATCACTTCAGTTAGGCTTCGACCCCTCAAAGAGAGTGGTGCTTACCGTGTACGGCAGTGGGAATTTTAGCAGTCTAGGTACACCTGAGCCTTTCCAGGTGACTGTGGATGAGGTCACTGCCAAGATTTCTGCTGTTGTGGTGCCTGACTCGGTGCAAGACACGCCCGTCTTGCTGGGTCAGAATTTCACGGAACTACCAGAAGTGGTAGTTAGTAAAACTGCCTCGTTGCTCCAGTTTTCGTCACTGAAGCCAGGCCTCTCAACGGAAGGTCGAGTTACATGCCCTCCAAGATGTCTACCTGCCTGGGACATAACTGACGCATGTCCCAGTTTCTTGTGCTGCCTACAAGAGTGATCTAGCCGTAGATAACAGTCACCGGCAGGGGCACTGTGTACCAAACATCATACTGCGTGTTGGGCAGGGAATGTGCCCTGTGCTGCCTGTGTGGAATCTACCTACCAAAAAGGTATTTGTGCGTGAAGGGCAACTCCTAGCAAGGGGTTGGCCCAGCACTAAGGATGATCGGGTTACACAAGAGATGGACCTTCCCCAAATTGAGGCAGGTGTAGTAGACATAGGCGACGTTCCACCTGACATGAAAGAACAGCTTCTAAACCTGATTAATCAGTCCCGAGATTGTTTTGTGCTCTCTACCGCTGAGTTTTCTATCAAGTTTCAGGATGAGAAACCGTTCTCATATCGGCCGTACCGCATGGCTAGAAGTGAGCAGGACACTGTGAAGGAGATGGTAGCTGAACTCTTGCAGGCTGGCATTGTCCAGGAGTCAGATTCAGAGTATGCTTCACCTGTCCTGCTGGTGAAGAAGAAAGGAGGCGAGAAGAGATTGTGTATTGATTATCGCTGGTTGAATGCGATGACTATCAAGGATAGTTATCCCCTCCTCCGAATCGACGATCAGATCGACCGCCTTTCAAAAGGAGTCTATTTCTCAAATCTTGACTTGAAGGCAGGCTATCATCAATTGCCTGTTGCTGAGGATAGCAGGAAGTACACTGCTTTTGTCACGCCTCATGGACAGTTTCACTTCAATAGGATGCCCTTCGGACTGACCAATGCACCTCGAGTATTTCAAAGGTTTATGAATCAGGTTTTGGCCCGGTTCAGTCTTTTGCTTCGATCTATTTGGACGACGTTTTGCTCCATGCTGCAGATACCAGTACGGCGCTCCAGGACCTGGAATGCCTACTGAAACTTCTTCGAGAGGAGCAGCTCACACTAAATTTGAAGAAGTGTTCCTTCTTGAAGACAACTGTGAACTTTCTTTGTTTCAAAATCAGCGCTGGTCGGGTAAAGCCAGGAGCAGAGAAGATTGCTGCAGTCTAAGACTTCCCGGTGCCAGTCTCGGTGCACCAAGTTCGTCAGTATCTTGGCCTAACTGGATACTTCCGTAATTTTGTGAAGGACTATGCGCTTCATGCAAAGCCTCTCACTCGCCTGCTACAGACCAGCGAGAAGTGGAACTGGGGAGTTGAGCAGGAGACAGCTTTTCGACACCTTCAGCAGCAGCTGTGCCAGTGCCCTGCCTAGGCAATTTATGATCCGGAGGGTCTCACTGAAGTTCACACTGATGCCAGTGCCATTGGACTTGCTGGTATTTTGTTACAGAAACAGGCAAGATGGCAAGTTACACCCAGTTGCCTACTTCAGCCGACAGATGCATGGTGCGGAGTTCAAGTATCACTCTTATGAACTCGAGACTCTGGCTGTGGTTGAGTCGCTCCGTAAGTTCCGTTCCTACCTCATTGGCAAGCAATTCACCGTGGTCACTGACTGCAATTCATTGAAGCACACGGCCCACAAGAAGCAACTTCTTCCCCAGATTGCATGTTGGTGGCTCCAGTTACAGGAATTCACATTTTATGTTCAGTATCGACCTGGTGATCGAATGAAATATGTGAAGGCCCTGAGTCGCAACCCTTGCAGAGGTCAGACTATGGACAAGATCGAGGAACATGTGTTCCGAATTGAAGCTGCAGATTGGGTACTTGCCAGCCAAATGACGGATCAGCGGATCCAGGAATTGAAAAGTATACTTGAGAAGCCGCCAGTCACTGAAGGTGACAAGTGGGTTCATAAGAACTACAATTTGGATGACGGCCGTGTTTACTGAACCACTGTGCGTGGCTCATTGTGGGTGGTGCTTATTGGAATGTGACATGAAGTGGTCCGGATTGCGCACCAAGACACAGGACACTGCGCGACAGAGAAGACGCTGCGTAAGCTTCAGGAGGCTTATGGGTTTGCAGGGAGGCGCACCTATGTAGAAAATTACATCAAATGCTGCATCGCCTGCTTGTAAAACAAGAGGAAAGCCGGAAACCAAAAGGATTTACGCATCCGATCCCAAAAGGTAGTCTACCACTGGAAACTGTGCATTTGGATCACTTGGGACCATTTGCAAAATCACGTCGAGGAAACCAGCACCTGATTGTAGCAGTGGATGGATTCACAAAATTCACCTTCCTGCGAGCAGTCAAGTCGACGAAGACCCAGTATGTGATTGAGTATCTATGAGATGTGTTCGCTACCTATGGAACTCCAAAGACACTTGTCACAGATCAGGGTTCGGCGTTCACCTCGCCTAGGTTTCGTCAGTTCTGTGTACAGAACCACATTCGCCACGTCTTCACCGCAGTCGCAACACTACGTGCCAATGGACAAGTTGAGCGACTGAACCGCTCTGTTCTCAACGCCCTTCGGACCGCAGCTCCTGAGGAAGATCGCTGGGATGACCAAGTTCGAGCAGTGCAATTTGTCATTAATAATTGTGTAAATAATTCCACAACAAAGATACCAAGCCAACTATTGCTGGGATACACTCCACGCGGAGGCGAAGATGCGCCCCTGCGAGATGAAGTGACTCGCACATCCCGCCTAATTGAAGACATCACCAAGACGCGGACTACAGCTGCCACTAGAATCAAGAAATCCCAGGAACAGCAGAAGAGGTACTTTGATCGGCGTCGGAAGGCGGCTCATCAGTACAAGGTAGGGGACCTTGTGCTAATCGAGAAACAACCGCTGACCACCCTTACTTCAACATCGAAGAAACTCGCCACGCCTTTCCAGGGTCCTATGACCGTTCAAGAAGTTCTCCCAAATGACCGATATCGAGTAGCAGATCTCCGAGGAACTGTCCGGACAAGACGCCAGTCCAACTACAACCGTGTTGTAGCCAACGACCCGATGAAGCCCTGGCAGGTGCCAGGTGGAGTGTCTGAATCAGACATGGAAGACGACTCTGGAAGATGATGAAAAAGACTCTGGAAGATGATGAAAAAATGCTGACTGTGTCCGAAGCAGAATCCGACTCCGAATCCAACTGAGAAGCCTTCCCCCTCGGGACGAGGTGGTTTTCAGGATGGCCGATTGTAAGAAATATTTTGGTAACACCCGTGTCTAATATTTTAGGTATCCCTTTGCATTTCTCATTTTCTCTCAAACTGAATTCGTTTACCTGGCAAATGTAAAAAAACTGCATCTAACCTCGATTTTGCTAATGCACCGGATGGTGAAGAAAGTCAGAATGAATAGGAACTAATTTCTAAAGTAGGTTGTGAACAATAGGGGTTGTTCGGATAGCTCGATCGAGATTCCCTCGATCTATGCAGATTGTCAGTCAGCTTATGCATTTAGTTGGTGGGAATACAGATTTCCTTTGCGATTTAGTGGTGTTGTATGTGTACTCGAGAACTTTGCGTGAATACTTGGTAATTTTGTTGTGGTGGTTCCCGTACTTGGGGTAAGTGTACACACTCTAATGTGGGTCTCTTACTTAGTATACGCCTGCGATTGGTTAATTTATGTTACCGTAATTAGATATGATAGCATTAGAAAGAATCCCGTAGGTCAGTGCTCGATCGACACTACTGTCTTGCGACCCGGTACTGTAAGTGGCCTTACATCGCTCGAAGAGAGCATAGTACCAAGGAGGAGCTACTATGCGGAGTTACCGGTGGTTAGCCTGGCTCCGGCGACAATGTACTCTCCAGCTGGGTGCCGCAGCCAGCCTTACCCTGGTGTGAGTTGGTGAGAGAGATAACGTGGGGCTGGGGCGCTGATGGCATCGCAGTTCTAAGGGTTCGCACGGGCCGGGGGAGTACGGCCGTACTCCCGCCGTTGGTCTGGCAGCAAGCTGGATCAGGGACAGGCGCACAATAATTTGTCTCACCCTGTTAAGTTACGTAATTTCCCTCACGCTATTAGTAGATATAGTCAATTAGGGAATTTTATACTCAAGCGTGATTTTCTTCTTCGGTTACAGGTAAATAGTCCGTTGAAGAGCCAGCTGTCCGCCCGACGCCGCACCACTATGGATACGCTCGCCCTAATTATTAATATTATTTTTAATTATTATTTTATTAATAAGTACTAGGGGGCTTCGCCCCCTGGCCGCTTCGCGGCCCAACCCCCCCGCCGTCACTCGCTTCGCTTGTGCCGGCCTTACTCGGCGCTTCGCGCCTCGTCCGTGTGGTCTGAAACTTTTGTTCCTGAGTTGAGATTTGCTTTGTGCTTCTTTTGCTCCCCCTCTATCAGCAGTCCTCAATCATCCACCACGAACCCTCTTCCATCCTTTCTTTATCACGATCCTCCTCCTCCTCCACCACGACCCCGTCGTTGACCATGGTTGCTCTCCGCCTCCACGGTCACACCTCAACAGTCGCAACCCTCCTCAGCCACAAACTCCTCCCCCACAATGGCCATAGTCCTCCACCTAGTCTCCCCTGATCACCCTCTTCCACCACGAGTGCCCTCCATTAGGGCCACGTCCTTCGACCACCCCACACCACTGTGGCCTTCATTTTTGTTCACATACCACACCCCCCACCAAGACCTCTTCACCCATCAGTATGACCTCCCCAATGGCGGCCTTAGTCCCTCTCTACAGCCTTCCCCTTCTGCGGGTCCATCGCTCTAAGGCCTCCTCGCTCAACCACCACGAAGATCCCCTGGTCCTCCAACCAGGAGCTTCCACCACCATAACCAACCCTCCTCCATGAGAACCCTTCCCTTCAAGACCACCTGCCCGGGACCAGAACCTTCCGCACCAGGGCCTTCATTCGCCTTCCCGGCCGCCTCTCTCACCAAGGACTTCCTCCTCCATCAGGACCTCTTACACACCATCCCCCCCCCGAGACCTTTATCTTCCTCTACAGTCCCCGCCACTGCCGTGGTTTTCCTTCCTTTCAGGAGCTCCCTCTTCCACCATGAGTACCTCTTACACCCCCAGGCCTTTATCTACCAAAATTTGACTGCACCTCTAGGATCCTCACCCACCACTACTTCCTCCTTCATCAATGGCCATCCTCTCCTACTAAGGATTTCCTCCGCCACGAGGACCTCTCACCCACCACTACCCCCTGGGCTTCATCTCCCATCAGAGCCCCTGTCCTCACTATGGCCTTCCAACCCCCTTGAAGATCCCTGACCATCTACCCAGGAGCTCTCACAACCATGACCACCTCTCCCCCGAGCGCCCTTCTCCCTCAAGACCCCACCCGACCGCCAGCCCCTCCCGCACCACGGCCATTTCTCTCCAAGTTTCCCTCTCTCACCAAGGACTTTCTCCTCTACCAGGTCTTCTTACTCCCGCCCCACCCAGGGCCTTCATCTCTGTCCACAACCCACGCCCCTACAGGGGCTCTCCTCCCCCTTCAGGAGCTTCTTCCACAACCATGAACCCCCTCCTGAGGGTAGGCTACCCTGGAAAATTCAGTTATTAAGGGGCCGGGTAGGCAACCTGCAGCGACTTGTGATCTTGAAGATTATGGGTAATTATGTCATTTTATGCCTTTTAATGTCTTATTATGTCGGTTATGTCTTAAAACTTGAAGATCTTTTAGATTAGAACAGCACTACCTCCAGCTTCCTCAATGGCCACCCTCTCTTATCAAGGATTTCCTCCACCATGAGGACCTCTCACCCACCACTACCCCCTGGGCTTCATCTCCCATTAGAGCCCCTGTCCTCACTATAGCGCTCCAACCATCTTGAAGATCCCTGACCATCCACCCAGGAGCTCTCACAACCATGATCACCCCTCTCCCGAGCGCCCTTCCCCTCAAGACGCCACCCCACCACCAGCCCCTCCTACACCACGGCCATTTCTCTCCAAGGTGCCCTCTCTCACCAAGGACTTTCTCCTCCACCAGGTCCTCTTACTCCCGCCCCACCCAGGGCCTTCATCTTCGTCCACAGCCCACGCCCCCACATGGGCCCTCCTCCCCCTTCAGGAGTTCCCTTCTCAACCATGAACCCCCTCCTGAGGGTAAACTACCCCTGGAAAATTGAGCAATTAAGGGGCTGGGTAGGCAACCTGCAACGAATTGTGATCTTGAAGATTATGAGTAATTATGTCATTTTATGTCTTTTTATGTCTTATTATGTCAGTTATGTCTTACAACTTGGAGATCTTTTATGCTAGAACCGAGTATGTCCTTGAAAGTAGTTGATCTGCCCCTGCAATCTTCCAAGGGCTTTCCTCCCCCTTCAGGAGCTTCCTCCACAACCGCTACCCCTGGAAAATTGAGTAATTAAGGGGCCGGGTAGGCAATCTGCAGCGACTTGTTATCTTAAAGATTATGGGTAATTATGTCATTTTATGTCTTATTATGTCGGTTATGTCTTAAAACTTGGAGATCTTTTATATTAGAACAGATGATGTCCTTGAAAGTAGCTAATCTGCCCCTGCAATTTTTCGGATTTTTAGATAGGCAACCCGCAGTGCGTTTTTTTCCGCGGAGGTGGTGGCGGCGGATTTTACTTTTTTAGTATATAGAGAGATAGAGAGATTTCCTTCATGTCGCCCTAGTTCTCTCCTCCTCCGATTTGCCTACCACCCTTATATAATAATAATAATAATAATAATAATTGGAGAAAGTGGGTCTTCCTGTCTCCAACACGTGAAAAGAGTTGGGAACAAAAAAAAAAGAGTCAAAAATGTTCGTTTTTTATCGGATTATCTGTGAAGTGACCCTCGTGTGCAGAGGTAAGACCACTCGTCTCGCTGATAATAATCGAATTACAATTCTTTTTCCAAACGATTTCAAATATTAGGTCAAACTTTTTCGCCCCCTCCCCCACCAATTGGATCATTCTAAGGAGCGGAATATAATTTTCTAACTTATTTATTATGTATATTTTGTGTACGCCGATCATCGACGAAGATAGCTGTACACTCGATGATAGCATCGCAAACCCAAGCCCAGCGATTACCAAAAAGCAAATAGAGTAAAATATTAAACCACCTCGAGACTCATAACACCGCCGCCGTTCGAATTCCCGTTGCTTTATCAATTATTACCGCGCGTCGATATCAAATTACGATTCAGCCGACTACCCCCTCCCCAGGTCCGTTTCGCCAGCCCCCCCAAATTAGATTCCCAAGTCAAAAACTATCTCATAATTTTGTACCTATTTTGTACTAATTTGTACCATCAATCCCGAATTTTGTACCCGCATCATTACCCGCATTTTTTTAAAAATAAATTTGGGGGGGCTAGCGAAACGTAGCCCCCCCAAATGAGAATATCGCACCGGAAGTGATACGGAAATTTTGTACCTATTTTGTACCATTTTGTACCACCAATCTCGAATTTTGTACCCTCCTCCTTCCCGACTTATTCGCAAAATAAGTAGCCGCCATGGAAGCATTCGGCACCCGGAGTGGTATCAAAATTTTGTCCCTATTTTGTACAATTTTGTACCACCAATCCCGAATAATTTGTTCTCTATTCATTCTAATTTGTTCTCTCATCTACCCACTAAAATCCGTCGCCACAAAGCATTGACCGACAATATGAACTGAAGTGGTGGGGGTAAGTGAGCCTTATGTGCGAATTTCCCACATAATTGTAATTTGTCCCCCCCCCCCCACAATTTGTTTCTTATCTGTTCTAATTTGTTCCTGAATCTACACACCACAATCAACCATCACTGTGTATTTGAAGTCATTTGAAATTCAAAGGGTGGGCTTAAGTGACCCTTAAGTCCTAAATATCCAGGAAAATGTGATTTTTTGCCAACTACTATTTGTTCTCTATGTGTTTTAATTTGTTCTCTCATCAACATACTACAATCCAGCATCACTCCGTATTTAATGTCAATCTGAATTCAGGGGATGGGTGTAAGTGACCCTTAAGTTCTAGGTTTCCATGTAAATGTGATTTTTACCCACTACAACTTGTTCTCAATTTGTTCTAATTTGTTCAAATTAAAAGAGGCCTCATCCTCTGTATGTGACTGGTCGCATGATGCCGTTAGAGTGTCAATATGACTCAAATGATGGACACATTCGAACTGGATGTCAGACTCTTGAAAAAGTCTTCATACGTTGGATGACCACTTACTGTTTCCTCTGGCAGTAGGCAAAGCATAAGGGGAACGTTTGATGTTCCGCGAATAAGGGACCAAATTAGAAAGAACAAGGTACAAACTGTGAGAAAAAATTCTAACTTTACTAGTATTGTAGCATAATCATACCCTACGACGGATTTTAGTGTGTAGATGAGAGAACAAATTAGAATATGAATAGAGAACAAATTGCAGTTGGTAGCAAATCGTATTTACGTGGAAAATTCATACATAAGTGTCACTTACTCCCCACCCCCTAGTTCAGATAGTCGGCAAATGTATGATTTTGGTAGTCTGAGGTGTGGAGTTGAGAGAACAAACTAGAGCGTATACCTATAGAATAAATTTCAGTGTGCAGCAGATCGTATTTATATGGAAACTGAAGAGTTAAGGGTCTCTTGACTCCGCCCCTGAGCTCGAATAGTCAGCAAATGCATAGTGGTGATGGACTCAGGTGTGTAGTTGAGAGAGAAAATTAGAATGAATGTAGAACAAATTTCAGTGAGCAGCAAATGGTATTCATGTGGGATTATAGCTATTAGTTGATCGTACCCCACTTTTTGGTGGCTGTAAATAAGGGAGAGTGGCGGAACAAATTCGGAAAACTGCAGAACAAATTAGTACAAATTAAGAACAAATGTTTCAGACTTGTTACAACCCCGAAATCGAATGTCGGCGGCTAGCATGTCGCCAGCCTCTCAAACTGAGTGGCTAATTTTTAGGAGGTAGGTGTAAGAACAAATTCTAAAAGTGGCTGAATAAATTAGAACAAATTATTGACATTATTTTTCTCCCTCATTTCTACAATGAGGGGGCTGGCGACGTTCACCTAGAGAAGAGAAGGCTCGAAGCTTTTGAGGTGTGGT
This sequence comes from Acanthococcus lagerstroemiae, assembly GCA_031841125.1. Lineage (NCBI taxonomy): Eukaryota > Metazoa > Arthropoda > Insecta > Hemiptera > Eriococcidae > Acanthococcus > Acanthococcus lagerstroemiae. Next base: position 16,725,216 of record CM063113.1, on the reverse strand, counting down.
TCTATAGGTGGATACTTAGCGTCAAATGGACGGATAAGGTAAGAAATGAGGAAGTACTTATCAGAGTAGGAGGTAAAATGGATATTTCGAATTGTCTGAAGAGAAGGAGAAATAAACTCATAGGGCATAATTTGAGAAACCCAGGAATAATATCACTGCTGCTAGAAGGAAGAGTTAAGGGAAAGAATTGCGTAGGTCGGCAAAGATTCCATTATATTTAACAGATAATCAAGGATATCAAATATAAGTGTTATTACGAAATGAAAGAACTTGCACAAGATAGGGAGAAATGAAGAGCTGTATCAGACCAGTCGTAAGACTGATAACCTTATCATCATCAGTTATTTATTTATTTATTTATTTATTCATTTATTTAAATTAAAGAGGAATAACTAAGTAAATAGATACCCATTCATTCAACAAAAAAAAAAAGAGAGGGATGATTCTGCCAATAATTTCTTTATTTTTCCTTTTTGGATTATTTTATTTTTATCATAACTTTATCTCCTATTTTGTGAGTTTTGGTTTCTTGTGCATTTTATCATAATCTTCTTTTGATTTTCTTTCGATTTTTCAATTCTTTCCTGTGCGACTTGAATTTGTCGCAAGTCCGACCTGTAAATTACAGTAGTAATCGTGCTTAAGGGTATCTGATTTTGGTATATTCGAAATCAAATTTGGAATATGATATTTTATTCTGCATATTTTTATTTGTTTTTTTCAGTGGCCTTAATGGGCAGTACCAAGAGCTTTTTGGGCCATTCTAAAAAACAATAGTATACATACGAGTACACACGTTCAAAAATTTCATTTATTAAAAAATACAAAAGAATTATTAACAAAAACGAAAGTATATTTTTTTTTTTCATTTTGAAACGAGTAAAATTTGAAATGAAGTACTAATCAAAATCAAGGTTGAACTTGAACAGTTAAGTCGATAATGCAATCTTTTTTTTTCAACTTACTGTTTTTTTTTTTATATAATTATTTTTTAAAACGTTTATTCTATTTTTTTATCCAAAGAAAAAAAATAAGTACATTTTATTTTCAAACTATTTTGCCAATAATTTTTTCATTTCTTCTTTTTGGATTATTTTACTTTTCGATTACAATTTTGTGTCCCACTGTTTTCTGAGTTTATGGTTTGTGGTGAATTTTATTATAATCCTCCTCTTATTCTTCTTTCCTTTTTTTTGAAATTCTTATCTTTGCGACTTGAATTTATCGGACTAGGAAATATCCGGGCAAAAACTCCGATGGTTTTTGAAGAATTTTATCAAAAATCTTCAGGAAAAATATTCGATATTCTCCGAAGAATTTTATTGGAAATCTTCGAGAAGAATGTTCATTGATTTTCAAGGAATCTCATCGGAATTTTTTGTGAAAAAATGTTACACTCATACGATGGAATTGGAGATTTTCCCCCAAGATTTTTGAAGAAATTTTTTGGAAATGGTTGAAAATTTTTTCCGAAGATTTCTGATGAAATTTGCTGAAAATCAGCGGAGAATATTTTCGAAGATTTCAAATGAAATTTTTGAAATTATCAGAAATTTTTATTTTATTTTATCTATTTATTTATTCATTACATTAGTTGTGTTCCCCCGACAGGTGCACGAAGATCCCAGTACAGGTGAGGGACAGATTTGACAGTTTTACAAATGTACTGAATTGAAGGGAACAAATTTCTTGAAAAACGGGGAATGATAGCATGAAAGCAAAAACAAAAACTAAACTATAGTGTAGGAGAGGTTGGCACCGGAACAGACATATGGGATCGGCTGCGGAGAGGGTCCAAGGTCACCAGCGAGGGGCCCAGAAACTGAGGGGTTTAATAGCCAAGGGGTGTACGAGTATACCAGATAACCTCAAATGCGCATGGGAGCACCACAGAACCCTAAACCGAATACCTGCCAAAATCGTGCGACATAATATTCTATTGTTGGGAATATCTCTTAGAAATATTAGTTTTGCCAAGTTTCTTCTATTTTCCAGGCTCAAAATCTCAAAACCAATCAGAAGCTCATTATAAGTGATATCATAGGAGGACAGTACATGAAGACTTTATAGTGTAGTTATTTTAAATAAGTTTTTTGAATTGTTTCAATTTTGGTAATACTTTTTCGAGTTGTAGCGTCCCAAATAATGGCAGAAAATTCCAAAATTGACCTAACAAATGTAGCATGCAGTATTTTCAGAGTTATGAAGGAATGTAGCAGTAAAAATGTGAAAAATTCGACAAACTTAAGAAATTGAATTTAATTGATATTATACGTTTTTAAATAACTCGTACACGAAAATGAAGTAAGATTCATTAATATTTGTAGTCACACTCTGGAGGACTGATCAAAGACTTATGACAACAATTTTTCAAAAGTAAAAAAATCATAAAACACGAAAAATTAGAGAAAGATAAAATAAACCTAGTCCGATAGGTATCGAAAAACTTCACTCCATTGAAATACGAGAATTCAGTTTACCAGTTTATAGAAAATCGTAGTAATCCTGAAAAAATAATCAGAGTGTTGAGCAAGAATCTTGAAGAAGAAAAATAAAATTTTAAATAAGAGTAACTCTACAAAATGGGAAAATTGACTGTATTTAATATTTTCTGTCTTCAAAAAAATCATACAAAAAATCAATTACGGTTTAGAAAGAGTGTACTTGCACAATTTAGAAAAATAATCAAAGTTATGACAACGATTTTGTGTTTATTACGCGAAAAAGTTACGAAACGTCTATTTTGAGAAACTAATTATATTTACTTTCTTTAAAAGTTGTGCTTAAACGTAAGTATTTGTTCTGAAAAATATATGGGATCAATTATAAATAAAATTACTTTATCGTGCTTTTTTTTTAATTTTCTTTCGTTAATATGTGATATTAGTTGGACAATTCGCAAGAAACTGGAAATTCAGGGATGTACTTACAGATTTTCTCTTTTCTGTTCAAAATTAATTTATTTTGCCACAGCTCTGTTCCTTAATTGCCTGAAATGATTTATTCAAAAATATGGTCAGCTATTGGAACATGATGTAGTCAGCTACTGGTAAACCTGGTCAGGCATTCATGCAATTTAGTGTCCATTTTGGAGTGTGTGTAAACTTGGTAATATTCTGTATGTAGGGTGTGCTAGTTCACTTTTTTTTTTTTAGGGTGTATTCCACTGAAGATGGCGTAACAGCCGAAAGCGCTCTGGACTAAAGAAGAGAAAAAAAGTGAATTGACACACGCTACGTACAGAATATTCATGCAATTTGTATACATTAGTCGAGTCAGAGACGTCACTAAAAAATTTTTGAGAGGGTAATTTTTGCACTAGTGTTGACCTACATTTATTGGCGTCGGTGGATTTTTTGGGGCAACGGGGAAGTACCTAATTTTTTTTTGGTTGAAAATATTGACCATCGTTGGTATTTGAATTTGGGGCAGGGTAATTTTAATCATTTGTACCCCCGTAAGTATTACCCCTCTACCCCCGCCCCTAGCGACGACCATGAGTCAAATGTCCAAATTTTAATTTAAAATAATCACCACGTACTTATGATCAAAACACCAAGAGAAAATTTTTTATTAGCCAAATACGGCCTAAGCAGTCAGCTACTAGTATATTTACCTTGCATTATGATTGACACTTCAAACAGAAATTGAGAAGAGGAGAAAGAAAAAATAAAAAGATTGTAAAACCTAGGCATCACAGAGTAACGCATTCTTATATGGGTATCTCATAGCTCCGAGACGTTGTTGGAAACTAGGCGCCTCTCAGCGAGTTTTTATTATATTGGACGCTGTTAAGTGTAGGGGACTATTTATTTTGCGAATAAGTCGGGAAAGGGAAGGGTACAAAATTCGGGATTGGTGGTACAAAATGGTACAAAATAGGTACAAAATTTTGATACCACTCCGGATGCCGAATGCCTCCATGGGTGGGCTAGGGGGGCTACTTATTTTTCGAATAAGTCGGGAAGGGGGAGGGTACAAAATTCGGGATTGGTGGTACAAAATGGTACAAAATAGGTACAAAATTTCCGTATCACTTCCGGTGCGATATTCTCATTTGGGGGGGCTACGTTTCGCTAGCCCCCCCAAATTTATTTTTAAAAAAATGCGGGTAATGATGTGGGTACAAAATTCGGGATTGATGGTACAAATTGGTACAAAATAGGTACAAAATTATGAGATAGATTTTGACTTCGGAATCTAATTTGGGGGGGCTGGCGAAATGGACCTCCCCTCCCCTGATCGTTCTGACTCCGCTTCTCTCGCAATCGAAAAACAGAATATAGGTCGACGAAACTGTACAGCGTACACATTAAACGAGCCAAAGGGAACGAGAGAAAACGCCACTAATGCATTTTTCAGACCCGCCGAATCAGTGGCAGAAAAAGCTCGCTTAAAAAATGAGCGAGCTTTAGCCGCCGCGTACAGATGGACTCAGGTGGCAGAGAACGTGAACGCGAACCGAGCTTAAAGAGAGCAAGCAGGTGAAACAGAGGCCGAAAGGGGGAGTGAAATTAGTGCGTCCGTATACCGTGCCCGCGTGCGATATCACAGCTTTGAAAAGCTTTGCTCGGTGTAGCTTACTAAAGGAAGCCCCCACACCTTTCCGACACCGTATTTACACTAGAGTTATAAAAGAGAGATAGTATATATCTATACTTTACAGCCGCGTATACACACGCACACAGTCACGCGGAACCTACACCAGCACATCTACATCCAGCACGAGTTTTACAAGTTTTTGAATTTATATACGCCGACTGTATGGGCACCGATTAAGGCTCCCCTCCCCCACCCCCGGATCATACAGACGACTTTATTTCCTCAAGTTTAACCCGCGCTCGCGGTTTCGGGGTCGCACGTGTAATCGTAATCGAAGAATTTAATTACTAGAGAGTACGGGACGCGATGCGGCCCAGACCTATAGCTGCCTCTTTACTCGCCGTAAATGTATAAAACGCGGAAGATATTTAAATTCGAAGAATGCTCAGCGTGGCGCGAAACGTCGAGTAAATTAAAACGAACAGCCGCTGCTCCTCGGCTAGCCGACGTGTAGCGGAGAGGCTACTCATAAAAAAAGGACACCCTCCGTGGCGATGATGAGTCGACCGACGCGACGGTTTTTCAAATTCGCGGCGATCCGACGACCGGCCCGACGAAACACGCGTACTCGAGTATTCTGCTCGCAGCGGGACGCGGACGCGGGGAGTACCTCATTTTGTATAACCTACCTCGAAATCCACGAGTATTTTGTACACAGTCCAGCAGCAGAACAGGAAGAACAAGCAGGTGAACACGTTCCTCTGATCGGCGATGTTGTAGACCAGCGGGATCGAACTCATCTGCCAATCGTGACTGAGCGTGAATGGACACAGCAGTAACCAGAAATTGAAGGCGGCTAGGTAGCTGTACGTGAGAAACCTAGTGCGAACAAACATTAAGAAGACAGTTAGTCGAGAACTGACTGAGGCGAATAGTGAGGGTGGCTGAAAGGGAGGAGAAATCCATCTGGACCGACTGGAAAAGAGCCGGTGTGCTCAAGCATACAGGACTCGAGTTGTTACAAAATGGCTACATTTTATAGGGAAGTTTCATGTAGAGGCCATTTGTGGCTCAGTTATTGCCTCTGGTTATTCTTTTCGTTTCGACACTTCTCGGAAAAAAGTTGAATTCAAGAAGAAAGTAGATACTTCCTGCTATCAGTAATATCTCAGTTACTTCAAAAGTAAAAGTAGGCAAACATCTACAAATAGTCAGGATAAGTTGCTTTTAACTCAGTTGGAGGAGAATCATTCATCTGAAACACCTTACATTCTAGCCATATCCATACCTCTAGCGCTTTAAAAATAGTCAAGCACATCTACACACAGTCGGAATAAGTTGCTTTCTCACGCAGTTATAGGAGGATCATTCACCCAGAACACCCGACGTTCTAGCTACAGCTGTACTCAGGCACTTCAACAGTAAGAGCTGGTGTCGTGAGGAGAATTCGCTATCTCTCTCACGCCATCAGATCAATGCTCTCTCGCACCTCATGGAACAGTTCAGAGAATCTATACACCTCACACCATCTCAAAATTATCGACGGCAAGTGTATGCAAAAATAGCCACCGAGCGGATATCAACCAGACGTCCATCGGTCGTACGTTCGAAAAATTAGACGCAATATAGAACATATGCTGCAGCCTTCTTCATTCCGAGAACTCGAAGACTGTAATTTCCCAAATGAAAAGTACCTTTGTGGAAAATGACCGCTGCGGATACCGAGCATTCGACCACCGAGTATCCCATGTCCCGATATTTAGGTCACACGCGCCAGACACTAAAAACAAAGAAACTCTTCAGGCAATATATCGACAGTACACATACAGTGCACACCAATTAAAAATATCACAACCATCATAGCCTACACGAGCCGAGTCCCGAAAACTCAACATCTTCACGTGGTCATTCCTCCTTCCATTACCTCTCTTCCTGGGTGGAGTCTCCACTTTGGTTGGGCACAGTCATCTCGAGTTCACGGGTATTATAATCTCTCGGTAACCACCGGATCCTCGGCCTCGGTATATCATTCGCTCTCTGAAAGTCAGGAGAGACTTCACTCAAGTCCGTTCATAAATTGGACTTTGAGAAAAATCCAACGTCTATTATACTCAAATACCTGTCGTGTCAAACGGCACTATATTGTACTCGTAATACCTTACTAATGTATAGAATATTGTAACGAATTAATGTAATCTATCAATCACAACTCGGCTAAATCATTTTGAGCCAAAGTCAACTGAAGTTGCTCATCGGTCCATGCTAGAGGGTATATCACGCTCAATCACAACATCAAACCACTTCACTCGTCACAACAGATCCGGCACACGCCATATATTTTGTCACGACAGTAGGCAAACATATCTACATGCAGGATAAGTTCATCCTTTCATGTGCAATTATAGAACAAAATCATTCTTCCGAAACAGCCCACATTCTGGACATAACAACTCGGCCATTCAGAAGTGAGAATAGGTAAACATACGCATCTATGTGTGGTAGGGATACGCTGCTTTCCTTACGCAATGGAGAGGGATCATTCACCTGAAACACCAATTATTCTACATATATTTACATTTCAGGGACTTTAAGAGTAGGCAAGTATACCTACACGCAGGATAAGTTGCTTTGATGTCTAATTATAGAAGAATCATTCTCCTCAGACAGCTTACATTCTGGACATAATAACTCAGCCACCTCAAGAGTGAGAAGAGGCAAACATATTTACATGCAGCGTGGATAAGCCGCTTTCTTGCACAATTACAGGAGGCTCACTCACCCTGTTCTAACTACATATATATCTCAGGCTTTTCAACAGTAAGAGCAGACAAGTAGTCTACACATAGGAAAAGTTGCTTCCATGTCTAATTATAGAAGGATCATTCTGGCGAGACGCTCTATATTCTAGACATAATATCTCAACCCCTTCGAGGGTGAGAGTAGGCAAACATATCTGCATGTAGTTAGGATAAATTGCTTCCTTAAGGAATTACAGAACGATCATTCATCCAAAACACCTTATATTCTAGGCATATCTAGATTGTAAGCACTTTATCAAAATAATCGCGTAAAACCGTGGAATTTTCGAAAAACATAGGTTTCTTTATTATTTTAAGGCTGAAATATCTATTAATGTCGGGTAATGCACACTACAATATCACGTTAGTCTCAGTCTACCCCATCTTTAGATTGAACATACATAATGTTTATTATAGTGTCTGTAGCAAAAATCGACACTTCTCTAGAAATTTGCGGAAGAGTCTAAAATTGAAATGTCAACTAGGTATCCATGAGTCATAACTAATTCCAAATTCAATGATTGAAGAAAACCAAACTTTGCGATCTAGGTAAGGTTAACAGACTGTTTTTATTGAGTCTTGAATATTCTAAGATTCCGTTGAAGACTTGGTATGGTGGACTGAGGATGATGTGTATCAAAAATAGGAAACAGCAATTTGCCCATAGGAAATGATCGTCAGTTCTGAGAACATATGCTGACTGTTCCTTAACAGCACAATGTTATAACTTATGCGCAAATTGTTGACTATTGTTAATATAATACATAATCTGAGGTCTACTCTATCGTAGTTACCCAACTAATTATCATGGGTGTAGCCAGGTGGGGGAGGGGAAAACTGGAGCGCTTGCTCAAGTAGACAACGACTGAAGTTATAAGTATTATAGTGTGCATTACCCAACATTAATAGATATTTCAGCAGTAAAATAATTAAAAAAAAAAGCTATTTTTTGAAAATTCCACGCATTTTTGCGATTATCTCGATAAACATGTTTTCTAAACAAAAGTTGTTTAGAACATTTTCGGGAACATTTCATGTTACTTGCACTTTCATCCTAAAGTGAATATTTTTTTTAGATAACTGCGATTTGGTTAGTAAAGATCGGCTGTGGAAGAAAAATAACAACAGCCACAAACCTCGAAACTTTCACACATTTTTGCTATTATCTCGGTAAACATGCGTTTTAACGAAAAGTTGTATGAAGTCTTTTTAATAGAAAATCCTACAAGAAACATTTTATGTTTTACACAGTTTGGTCCTAAAGTTGATATGTTCCGAGATATTCGCGGTTTTTTTTTTTTTTTTTTTTTTTTTTGTGAAATCTCAGTATTATACATAACTTCAAGGTTAAAGCACCAGGGGTAATGACCTCAGATTGAGCTCAAATTTTGTAAGGTGAGTTTCTAGGCCCATGAAACAAATTTCAGTGTGCACCTAATTGATTGGCGAAAACTTGTAAAATAAGGGAAACCCTAATGTGTAGTAGGGATAAACTGCATCCCTTACGCAATAGAGAGGGATCATTCACCTGAAACACCAATTATTCTACGTATATTTACATTTCACGGACTTTAAGAGTAGGCAAGTATACCTACACACAGGATAAATTGCTTTGATGCATAAATTGCTTTGATGTATAAATTGCTTTGATGTCAAATTATAGAAGAATCATTCTCCTGAGACAGCTCTCATTCTGGACATAATAACTCAGTCACTTGAAGAGTGAGAACAGGCAAACATATTTACATGCAGCGTGGATAAGCCACTTTCTTACACAATTACAGAAGACTCACTCACTCTGTTCTAGCTATATCTATATCTCAGGCCCTTCAACAGTAAGAGCAGGCAAGTAGCCTACAAGCAGAATAAGTTGCTTTCATGTCTAATTATGCAAGGATAAATCTGCCGAGACACTCTATATATTCTAGACACAATATCTCAACCCCTTTGAGGGTAAGAGTAGGTAAAAATATCGGTATGTAGTTAGGATAAATTGTTTACTTAGGGAATTACAGAACGATCTTTCACCCAAAACACCCTATATTCTAGGCATATCCATATTGCAAGCACTTTGAGAGTAGGCAAGGATACCTTCATACAGTCAGGGTAGGTTGTTTTCGTACTCAACTGTAGAAGAATAAATCATTCTTCCGTGACACCCTATATTCTGGATACAATATCCCAGCCCCTTCGAGAGTGAGAGCAGGTAAACGTATTTACATGTAGTTGGGATGAGTTGCTTTCTTACGCAATTATAAAAGAATCGTTCATCCGAAACACCCTACATTCTAGGCACTTCAACTGCAAGAGTAGGCAGGTATATCTCTGTTACGGTAGACAATGATAATTGGTTATGGTTGACAGTCGCCAGCAGTTGTCAACAATCACCAGAAATGTAAGTTGTGGTAACAATGACTAGGAAGATTAGGGGGTAAACGTTGATAATATCCAGAGAGGATCGACAGTAACAAACTCAGATTGGAGAATGTTTAATGTTTAGCAGAGTTTTACAAATTATGTAAAAGAGAATTTTTAAAATGAGACTTTAATAGAAAAATACATTTACATGCATGTACAGAGAGAACTAAACTGAAGACAGGCCAAAGAAAAAGAAAAAAAAAAAAGTTCATAAAAAAAAAGGTTCATGCGGATTACTTGCACTCCAGGGAGAACTCTGATGGCATTTCGACGTACACTGTTTGCCAGCTTGTTTCCAAGATCAGCGCACATTTGTGCATTTTATAGCACAGTGACACCGGTTGAATAATAGAAGTAGAATATAATCATCACTTCCATTCATGTTTCAACCTTCCAATCCAGAAAGTCCCTTCATCACGTGTTAACAATTATCCGACTGCAGGTGGTAAATGTCGATATTCACAGTACTTGCAGAATTTTTTCAACATTCACCAAATTTTTATAGGTAAACTTCCACAAAAATAGCCGGCATTTACCGTAACATCTACACACAAGGTAAGTTGCTTTCATGTACATATTATAGACGAATCATTCTCCCAAGACACCCTATACATATTCTGGACATAAAATCCCAGCCACTTCGAAAGTGAGAGTAGGAAAACATATATCAATATGTAGTTAGGATAATAAATTGCCTTCTTACGCAATTATAGACGGATCATTCATACGAAACACCTTAAATTCCAGACATATCCACATACCAGGCATTCTAAGAGTAGGCAAGCATATCTGCACATAGTCGGGATAGGTTGCTTTCATACCCAACTATAGAAAAATCACTCTCCACGATACCCCATTTTCTGGGCTCAATATCTCAGCCACTTCGAGAGCGAGAGTAGGTAAGATATATAAACAGGTAGTTAAGATAAGTTGCTTTCTCATGCACTTATACAAGGATCATTCGCTCGAGACACGTCGTTCCAAAAGTGAATTCACCCTTGTATATTTTCTCTTCACGCAGCACTGACGTTACAAAACTCGGGCCACATGGTCAGCAGGGTGGTAAAAATTCGCGGTAAAAATTGTAATTGGATTTGTTCCCATGTTGGAGAGAGATGTGTGTTGAAAGACGAATTTGAGTCATAAGTGACCGGAGATGAGGCTTGGATACATGTATTTCTGAAAATGAATCGACACAGGAAGAAAGGCTGACTCTGCAGTGATCAACACTGGATTTCAAAAATCATACGAAACATTCTATAGCGATGGAATACAAAATACATAACACCTATTATGAGTATCAGAAAAAAGTTTTTACATGGGCTTTGAAGTCACATTTGAAACGGCCTTCGTATCCTCAACCTGCAAATACCTACTTCCCAAAGTTAATCATAACAAAACGAAGATTATTTGATAAAGGCCCCTACTCCATCAGTACATTAAATGCAGGTTCAAGCCCCCGCCCCTCATTGAAAAGAAAAATTGAAAACACGAAAACACGAGTGTACAACTAACCCGAATACAAAACACCGCGTCTCAGCTCGATAAGAGGGAAATTAATGCGAGTTCAGCGTTCTCATTTCCGAGTTCCGAAATGGTTAAAGTTTAAATGATCTACCGGAGACGTATACACAAAGGAAATTTCCATTTTTTGACTAAAATTGCTGTATGTTTCCAGGCATTAAACATTTTTCTTATGCGAATTTTAAAGAATAAATAACATGGTGTTTACCTTGTTTCCGTCTTCTTTTTTATTTTTCTCGCTATGTAAGTATATTCGCGAGTATAAAAATGCCTTTGACGTAATACCCAAGAGAAATAACGCTGTAATTTGAAACTATATTTCTAACCGACCTTTTCCGCTGATATTCTTGACAACTAACATCAGTTCTGGTTTCAATAATGCTGACGAGAAAACATGGTGCAGCCGAAGGAAAGCTCGGGGAGGGGGTCTTATTATGCAGCGATAAAACAACATCAAACGAACACGTACGAACAATATGTACATCTGACGGCTAAAGTGGTTGCAATTATTGCCAACAGTTGGAATCTTTATCCGATCGAAACTCCGTTTTTATGCGTCCAATTAGATAGCAGACAGACAAGATCGTGAAAAACTGACATGACGTTTTTCCGTTCATCGAAGAACAGCAGCCATCGCCTGGACCGTGAAGAAAAAAATCCAGGCCTGGCCTGGGGACATATCTTTACCGGAGCATGCGGTGACCCTCTCCTCTCCAATGCACATTTTTGTATAAATCGTCCTGCCTGGCTAGTTTCTGCGTAGCACGATGCAAGCGTCGAAGAAACGTCTTTTGTCGTCTACATACCTGTACTTTCTGTACGTAATCTTTTCTAAACATAGTTCTTCTTCTTTTCTTCTTCTTTTCTCCTTCTTCCTCCTTATTCTTCTTCTTATGACTCACTTCCCTTTTTCTCCCTTGATCGGTCAGGCAGGAGATCCGTCCAGCCCAGCCACAATACATGTATATGTTGGAGCACTCGCATTAAGACTTACTTTTACTATCAATAAACGCACTCTCTACACACTCTCGTTTTTGATTTCAAATTATTCTGATGCGGTCTGGACCTCGGGACTAAATACGTCTCCTGAAAATTCCCGAAAAACCCGTATATATGATTTTTTTCTTCTTCTTCTAATTCTGCTTCTTCTTCTCCTTCTCATGACTCACTTTCCTTTTTCTCCTTTGATCAGTCAGGCAGAGATCCGTCTAACTCAGCCACAATAAAATGTTTTAGCATTCGCATTAGGACTTACTTTTACTATCGATCAATACACGCACTTTCTACACTCTCTCGGTTTTGATTTCAGATAACCCTGCAGCGGTCTGGCCTAAACACTTGTCTTACAAATTCCAAAAAAACCGTATACGCAGAACAAGGGTCGCCGAGCAGAAAAATGTTCACACTTTTATTAAAAAATGTATCCAAAAAAGACTATTTTTACTTAATTTTCAATCACTGTTATTCAAAGTTTGTATCCTCGAGCCCCCTTGCAGAGACTGAGCCCAGGGCAAACATCCTCAGCTGTCTTCTCTGGTCAGCTCTGACCATCGCAAAGGCGGAATTCTATTCTTGGTGAATGTCATTCTGCCTGTATTAATCTCTTGTCCGCATTTCGCCTTCTCATTCAGAGTTTACGATGTAGGTACTTACCTACACATCAGAATATGCCTCGATACAATTCAGTCTGTGGACGAAACCTGTACTGACCTTCGTGCCATTTGGCTCCGATAACAAGAGTGGCAGTTCTGTGGTGAAAACAGAGGCCTCAGTGTCCCCAGGCCCATCAAGCTTATACTAGGCAATTATTGCAGTAAGTATTCGAAACAAAAGTGAACTTTGCCGCGAGCCCATGAAAAGGTTTCTCTCTTGTTTTCCTCTTTTCTTGAAAAAAAGCCTGTTCCGGTTCTAAAATGAGAAGAATTTGGATCTGGTCCCTGAGAAAGGAAAAAAATCACCCCTTCTTATTTGAATCAACATAGAAAATCAAACAAAATACCCTAAGGCTGACTTTTTGTGTCACACAGTTCGAAAATTGAATTCAATTTTCGATTCGACCCCAATTCGATACCTTATCAGGGAGTCTAACAAATTTGAAAATTAAAAATGTTAGAATTTTTCCTGGACTGTCATTCGACACTTTTCGGGCTTTTTATACGTGCAAAAATTGACTTTGCAAGACAGTAGCGATCGAAATTGAGTTTTCGACAACACTACATTATTATTATTATTCCTCATTTTTAAATTGTTATTGAACCTGTATTAATATTGTTGAACTTTTATTCGACTTGTTAGACTTAGTAACCCGGTAGACACCCTGCTTATTTAATTTTTTCAGCAAAGTGGAATTGACCATTTTTGAAGGGATCAAATTTCAATTTTAGACCCCAAACCGAGGTCCAATCACAAATATGATACGATATTCAAAATCGGTGACCCGAGAAACTCTTTATTTCGATACTTTTTTTGATTTCTCATTCAAAGTCAATTTTGCCAGTTTTTCTCCTCTTATCGGGTCGCAAATTTGATGTATGATACTTCTTGTTTCGATTCTCGTTTTTTTATTCCGAAGTTATTTTGCCCTTACTATTTGATTCGGGGACTCCAGAAGGAATCTGATCAAAAAGCTGTTGCGATATTCCAAATTAGAGACCCAAAAACCTTCATTTTTATACATGAATCTTTTAATTTCTTACTCAAAGTTTTTTTGTTTTTCTTTCTTCAGTTTGGGGTCCTGTACGGAATCGGGTCAGAAATCTGATGCGGTATTTGAAGCTAAGCATCCACAAACCCTTTCTGATACATCGTTACTTTGATTATTTATTTCAAGTCAATTTTTGCCCTAACTCTTGAAATCTGTGGTTCTAGAGGAGATGGGATTGAGAATCTGATGCGATATTCGAAATCAGCGAAACAAAAAACGTCTAGTTTCGTGAACTTTGTTGACCTTTTCTAGCCTAAATTAATTAAACCCGTCTTTTAAAATTTGGGGGCCCTAATTAGGACAAGATCCAAAACCTGATGCGATGTATGAGAACGGGGATCCATACAGCCCTAATCTTGATGTTTCGTTCGATATATTTCCATTGAAAATTTCCAAATTGGTCGAAAATCGGAGCCCCTTCTCTCCCTCTGCTTTTCCTTGGAAATGCGAAATCTTTTCAGTCAAAACTGAAGTTCAAATAAAAATATGAGATCAATCATTTGTCGAATTTCTATCCGACGTTGCAATCTTCAGATATAATATGTTAATGCAAGGTGTTCCACAAATTGGCACATTCAGATATCTGACGATTGCCAGGTCAGATCGAAATTCGATGAGACATGTGCTCAATGTTCTTCTGAATGAAAAATTCTCCTTACCCAAGGTGGGGGGCTTAGATTTTCCATCAACTTTGGGATTTCAAATATAGAATGGTACCTATCAAACGAAACATCAAAATGGGATTCACTGAGTCGCTGATTTCGAATACTGAATCAGATTTTCGACCAGACCTCAACGTAGGGAAATATCGCATCAGATTTTTCGTCATAGGCAATTTTATTTTATTTTTATTTACAAGCCTTCGGTTGTGGGAAGAGTGCTTACGCCACCGAGCGCGCCCATAGACGGGCATGCGCTCTTATCATCCTTCCCCACTACCCCATATCCCTTCTTATTCTTCCCCATAGAATTCCAAAAGATCTTAAAATTGTATGTCTCCATCTTGTGGGTGGCCAACCCCTTTTCCTTTTCCATTCCCCAGGCGACCACTCTTCTGGCTAATCTACCCAATTTTTCTTCTCCCCTCACCATATGCCCTGCAAAACTCAGTTTCAGTTTCTTGGCCCTCCAGCCTATATTATAGGCTCCTGTGGCCTTTACTATTTCTTCTATCTTAATCCTGTTCATGATTCTGACCTCCATTACGCTACGTAACATTCTAAAGTACGTTACCTTGAATTGTTCGTATTCTTTAGTCAGACACCAGAATCGGGCACCGTAAGTGAGAGTGGGTACCACACATCGTTCTAATATTTTTACTTTTGTTCTTAATGGTAGTTTTAACCCCAAAAGTTCTTCCACGCTTTAGCAGTCTTCGCCCCTAGCTCCAATTTTCCCCTGTCTTCGAGAGCGATCATGTGACGCAAGTAATTATAATCCTTGACAATTTCTATCGTTCCCCTCTTATCTGAAACCCTTCACATCCTGGGTTAGCAGAAATATTCACTGCCAGCCCCACTATCTCGCTTTTGATATTGAGCTCCTCCGCCATAGTCTTCAGCTCTTCCAAATTGTTGCCCATTGATACTTAGTTTATTCAACCACTGACCATTTATTTTCACTCCTTTCCCCTGCCATTTCAATTTTTCAAAGACTTCTCTCAGATCTGCATTGAACAGGTTTGAGGAGAGTGGATCCCCCTGTTTTATCCTTTCCCAATATTAAAGACTTCTCCAACCCTGTCCAGTCTTACATACGCTTTTGTTTTCCCATACCATCTTCTGAGTACTCTTATAATATCGTTGCTCACCCCACGCTGACAATGCCTCCCATACCGCGCCTAATGATAAACCGAATCGAACGCCTTGTTATAATCAATAAATATGAGCCCCAATGGTACGTTCTATTATCTTGTTTCTTCCAAAATCTGATTCACGATGAAAATGTGGTCAATCGTTGAATACCCTTTCCTAAACTCGGTTTCTTCCCTTCGTTGATTCCAGTCCAAAATTCCAAATATTCTATTTTTCACTATTTTCCCAAAAATTTTGCTTATATTCAAATTCGAAGTCAGGCTTCTTGGTCTATAATTATATTTAGCTCACTTCTGTCGCCTTTTTTATGGAGCAATATTATTTCAGTTTGATGTCACTGTTTCGGGGTAAAGCCTGTTTTGACAAATCTGTTGAATAGATCTGCCATAAATGGCGCAAGAGCATTCGTTAGAATTCTTAGTATCTCATTCTCCATTCTATCTGACCTTGTAGCTTTATCCTATTTTGCTGTTACTGGGACTTTTCAAACTTCTTATTTCAGAAAACAGGGTATATTCTTCTCTCCTCTCATTTCTTCGCCTCCTTCCATCTGTTGGTTTCCCCCTCTTACCCCTAAGTTGTTCTCCTTAAAGTTACATCCAGCTTTATCTGCTTCCCCGTCGTTTTGTTCGAATAAAGTTCCTTGAAAAATTCAGTCGCCTTTTTAATTATCTCTTCCCTACCATACAGCTTGGTTTTAGAATATTTCACTTTGATAGCTGGAAGCTAATTTTTCCCATCCTTACGCGTCTTCTTGCTTGATCTACTTTCCTCTAATATTTCTGCAATCGTTTTCTGGTCAAACTCCCTTATATCCCTTCTAGGCCTTCTTTTAACTAATTTCTACATTTCACACAATTCGATTTGGTCCCCCTGCTATGGCAACAGAATTATGAAAGTTGCGAACAGCAGAAAATTAAAAACCAAAATCGATTCAACTGTTGATTCTCAAAATTTATTTTCCCATCAGTTGGGAGAAAAAACTTTTTTTATAAAAATCTACAGTCGGATCGACTGTAGGATCAGAAAATCTGTTGCGACCCCGTTGAAAAAGAAAGAAGTATAACAAATACAAAACTGTCAATGTCAGTTTACAAAAACTAAGCATATACAATGGCAGCCAAAAAGTATTTGTGAACGTTTACACGAAGAAATAGTTGTAATATGAGGAAACTGTAGTGTCAAGAGAAAAATTTTCAAGGAAATTAGAATAAATATCGTCAACTGGGGTCATATCGGCCACTCATGACTTGTTTACTGATAACGACATTAGCGTTCCTACAGAATATTTGAAGTATGACCGATATTACCACCGGAGTCCGATATTACCCCAGTTGACGGTATGAAGATTTTTTCATGGAGTTCGTAGGGAAATTGATTTTGCGAATTTCTTATAGAGCAGATTCTTGATTTATTATTTTTTGTGTAGGTCGTGACTGTCCTCAAACACTACCCGAAAATTCCATTCATTTTATTTACTTCAAAAGCTGAGTCAAGAATATGTTCCATTGAAGAAGTAAATGATTTCTTGAGCTGAACATATCTCAGCCCTTCTATGCACACATGGTTTACATTTTGTTGTTTTCCTAACCAACTGAGGTAGAGTCAAACCTCCAGCAGGCCAGAAACACCCTGTATATTAGATATGGATAATTAATAGGTAAGTCCGTTGTTTTTTTTTCTAATACTTAATTTTTTTTAATACAAAAAATTGAATGCAACAGAAAATTACTTATCAATTAGAGATCATTATTAACAGCGTCTGATCAAGTTTTGAAATCTGTCTTACCTGTCTTACATTATTTAGTCTTAGTAAGGTTCTGAATGACTTTTCACAGGTCGTACATCAGTGGCCTAGCTAGAGGTTTCCTAAAGGGGGAGGGGCACAATAAGATTTTCAAGGGAGAAAAAGTCGAAAATTGCGGTTTTTTTTTTAAATCGCCGATATTAGAGGACTACATAAAAATATTGGGGGCGGGGGCGTGCCCCCCTGACGCTACGCCACTGTTATATATAAATTAATCGGCATAAATCGTATCAGAGTTTAAATGAATTCTAAGGAGCCCTAGCATCCTATGTTCCCATAATGTCGTTCTTACAACCGTGTGTTGTCACTAGTAATTACACTTGAACGGACTTATCTGCCATCTTGCCATCTTGAAATCACGAAAACAATTTTGGAACTTGATGGAGAGAAGGGAAGGGATGAAAAATTTAATTCCTACTACCCCGCGTAGAATTGACTCCCGAATCCACCATTTTGTGTAAATCAAGGCGTATTTTCTTCCCATTTGTGGAAACAGTTGAAATTCATTAATCTCAGGACCATTGCTGTCAGAGAAGCTTTGACGATAGCAATTTAGCAATACGTGTTGGACACCCTAAGATTCTTTGAATTAATATTCTTGACATTTCAAAAGCCGTTGACCTAAATTGATAAGGTCATTATTACGATGTGTAGTGCGGTGACGAAGCCTACAAGTGCACTGCGATTTAACCGCGTAAAATCGACACCATAAAATCTTGTTTACCTGGAGGAGCGATTTTTCATACCCGTTACCCGTGTCTATAAATTGAATTCTTTTTATTTTGCTTACACGTGCGTTACATTCTGGATGAATTCTACCCTCTTGCATGAACTATATGAAATCGTTATCCAACCGATCGTGGAACAGGAAAGTTCGAGAAACAAAATTAAAAAAACAAAACAAAAAAAACTCTCGCTAAAAGAAAGTTTTATGAACTTTGTTTCAATCAACTTTGAGAGTATACAAAGACACGAAAACGTTCGGGCGTCAGAAAGGTTAATTATGGTGCCAGCTCTTCATAATCAAAATGTTCAGCCAATTTTCAAACGTTTTCTGGTCGGCGTATGGTTTTCACTCGCCTTGTTTACTCGGAAAGTGATAAATTTCGGTCCGTCTATTTTCATTTTCACGGACATAGGTATCCGAGCATGTACTTCGTACACGCCCAATTCAAGATGGTTTCAGACTGAAATTCTGCACACTTCTCTTATAGAAAAATAATGAGGAACAGGTAAGTAAAATTCACTAATTAATGAAGTTTCATTATAGAAATATGGTTCCGTTGCGAGAAATGTAAAAAATGGTGCTACGGAAAATGTTTTTCCGAAAAATCTATTTGTATAACGTTTTTATAAATATAATTTATAATATCTGAAAATACTTATTAATTATTAAATCTTGAATAACTTTTTCATTATATATTAGCCCTATTTTAATCATTTTTCTAACTATCTGCTGACTGATTCGGCTGGGATTTATTATTTCAGTTATATTCTTTCTGGTGTGAATTCATGTTCTGTTGAAGAAAATGGGATAATGAAAGTTACCCAATGCTGGGGTAACTTTGATACAGGAGTACATTATGAGTTTCTTGTAATAATATCAAAAACTGGAGGCTTTTCTGTTTAACTTTTACACTCGTTGAAAGAGAGATAAGAATATGTGACCCGGAATCATGAAATGTGCCCCTGGTGTCAAAAATTATTTTTCGCTTTCTTGATAATACTTATAGAAAAAATCACGCTCTTTCGAATGAAACAAAGTTATGACATCTAGACAAAGAGACTAATGAACTGGACTCCTTGAGACCTGAAAAGGAGATTGGGCGTCCCTCCATCAGATGGAGGGATCCGATGTGTAAGAACTTCGGATCCCTCTGGTCTAGAGCCACAGAATCCAGACTAGGTTGGAGGCGTGCGGTGGAGGCCTATGCTCGGATATGGGCAGACAAGGCGGGTTAGCGGCTAATCTGGTCAAGTAACCTCATTGCCAGGCGGAAAAAATGGCCATGGCCGAATTTCTTTCTGCAGGCTATTAGAAATCTGACGAGAAATTGAACGAAATAGACCAGGGCCGAGAGAAGAGCTCCCGGACCCTCGACTTTGAAGCATTTTGAATTCGAATTTCTCTTTCCGGGCGCGAAAATATGCCCCCGTGGCCCTGTCCGTGTATCCGCGATTCCGCGCACGTGGCTGCATGAAACGAATAAGCAGTTTTTGTTTATGGTATTCTCGAACACGCAGACAACAAACAATATCAAGGAATAGGGAATCCGAATTCATGAACTTTTTAAGAGCACATAAATTCGTTGTTTAATTTCCGGGTTTAATCTGCGCAACGTGCAGCTCCGAAAAAAGAAATATAAATTCGAACCTGAAGTCGTCGTTGCGAAATTTATTTCTTATAAATTGTCGTAATAAAATTAATTATTGCCAGTATTTAATGTACTCTTTATGAACACAACTTCTGGCACCAGTGTTCATTTCAAGCCATTATTACCAACTATAAAACAATAATCCTAGAACGTATACCGTTTTTACTACGGGGCGTAGGTATAATACGGGGGCGCGTATACAGAAAATGTCTCGCAGCTACCTCCCCTCGCTGCTGCCCCGAGATTAAAAAGGAAACAGGCGTAGTCCTGCTCTATGTATACATAATAATCCTCGCGGTAATTAAAGCTTTTACGAATAAAACATCATCCATTTTTGGAAGCCTCTTCCTTCTTTTATGGTCTGTTTACGAATATATACAAACTGTGTAGCTTTTTACCGCCGGCTAAAAGATACTACTTGTAATAATTTCAAATTTTTAATACACTTTTCGCGAGAGCCCGTCTAGTAAAAGGAACGTAATAAAAGTAAAGACCGTTTCGTGGTTGTAAAAGCAAAAACAAGGGAAATTTTATCCGATGAAATTTTTGTGTCTCGGATTACGTAACACGTGCATGCGGTTTTGGCATAGCCTGCGAGAGTGAAGGGTATAGTACAGCCTAAGGTTATGACCCTGTTAGTTCGTTTTCTTTTTGTACTCATAGCCAACTTCGCTTGTAATATAGCACTGTGCAGTGCGAAAGTTCGATGAATCTTGAGACATCCACAGCCATTACTTTTGTCACTTTCGTACAGCGACTTCGGTTCAAGGTAAAAGTTTCCTTACAAGTTTTTGGACGCTGATTTCGAATCTGCCTTCAGAATCGTTCTAAATTATGATAATTTTACTAAAATCCAATTTAAATGAATTAGAAAAATAACATAACGGTTGATCATCTAGGTACCTACAGCAATAAATTGGAGTGATTTTCCAAAAAGAGACGGAGAAGTGGAGAGTCCAAAATTTCACATTTCGAGTTATCAGTGTAATTTAAACAGACAAGTCCAGCAATCATATCAGATCGTCATATTGTTAAGATGCATATTCGCACAAAAATGTTCGTGTCTATAGAGAGCTGGTTCTTAACACTCTTGGGCCATGGGAAAATTTTGACACATTTCAGTGAAATTTTGCGCTCGTTATTTAGATAGTACGACGTCACTCATCTTGCTGGTACTAGTGCAGACTTAAAGTGAACAGACGACGTACCTTCAACTCTCGATTTTCTCACCAATATTGTGCTTAGAACGTGTGCGATTCGACAGAAGGCGGATATTTTAGCCGAGTGTGCTTCGAGAAAACATTATAATACGTCTCTACCTGTCTGCGTGGGCCTATAATAGCTGCTCAATAGTGTACCCAACTCCTTTTAAAAACCGAAATAAGTATTTAATGCGTTTCAAACGTGCCACGCGAAGTATAAAGTTCTTGAGTCGAGGTTAACGGACGAGAAAGAGAAGATTTCAATTCACGAATGGACCTGTAAGCTAGCTATAAAGAATTTCCGTCGATTCCAGTTCCATTTTATGAATCGTAAAAATTCGGACAATGTGCACGCACGTTTTGAAGCCAAACTGGTGAAATTTGATATGATACGCCTTAAGAAAGCTGTCAAATGCCTTGTGGAAGTTACGTTCCAGTTCCAAGCTTCAGGTTACGTTTTCCTTGTGCTCTCTTACGCAGATTTTTTTCTCTGCGTCAAGAGCTGTGGCATAACTGATTAACTAACTACCTGTATTTGTAGTGGCCTCTCACATCATAGACCGGGTTAGGCATGCTTTGGAAAACAGCTCGGGAAATTTCGTATCTCACAGCTCAAAATCTGCCAAGATTTCAAACCCTCAGCCCGGTTTTGGGGAAGTCCCAAAATTTGAAATTCGATTCTCGGAGTGGAGAAAATTAACATACCTTGGAAAATTGAGTGAAGCATCTATCAAAACAGGAATTTTTTATCGCTCATTTCAAAAATGTCACCGACCTTTTAATCCGGCCAAAACGTGTACTCCCTAGTGTGATGTTCACACTATAAATGAGGAAAATCTACGCAACTAAGGCCAGATTCAGGATGTTTGGATACTGGGACTCAAGCTTGATAAATTCCCCCCTCACTTTTTAGGATTGGTAATTTTCCCATTGCCAGCTACCGTCCCGCCACCGCAAAAGAAAACTTGCTAGCAACAGCTCTGAATATTTGTTCGATACCAGATCAATTACTCGCCCGGTGCCCAGAAGCATCGTATTTATTTCCGCTCATCTTGCAAGAACACCGCCAGATGTACTTTTGGCTCTCAGGCCGTCCTTTACGGCACCCCGGATTCGTCAAAGCTGTATCGCATCAGACGAGAATTTTTTCGCACAAACTTAGCGAACGCCCTAAATCACGCAATTCGAAGTTTCGAAATTACAAAACGGCGAGCCGCATCCTCGCGGATTTATTTGGACCGCGCAAAGGTATATACATGTATAAAGCTGTGGTACAGGCGCTGCCGGCTTTTTAATTAAATACGAATACGAATTTACAATTAATTTCGCGAGTTAACCGGATACGGATTTAACGAACGCATAATACAATAATATTGCGTTTCCGCTCTGTGCGACTTCGCAGACACACACAGAGGCACATTGTTAAAACGTATCAACAAAACTGTCTTTTCCTCTTTGTAGTTTTGTGTGCCGAGACAAAAATACAAGCAGGTCTGAGTTCTGAATGCTCAAAAACAAAAAGGGACAATAAACATTACATATGAACTTGAGTGGGGGAGGTTGTTGATACACATCCGCAGAATAGGATTTTCCGAAGTTAACCCCTTTCCTTTCGTCGCATGAAATGAAAGTGCAAATTTTTAGCGTTTTCGAAATTCGATTCTAGCGTTTAGGTTGGCTCTGAAAAAATTATTTTAGTCGAAACATGTTCATCGTAATGAACCTTACCTGTTGAGAATGGGAATTAATTTTGATACTACCACCCCAACCCCCTTTATAAAAAGCAATGATCGTATTTTGGATTGCTCTTATTTTAGTTACAGGGTGCGGCATGGAATCTGTCATATTTCAAATCGTCATAACTCGAAAACCAATAAACGTAGAGAATTTTTTACACAAAAAGACGTCAAATTTCATCAAATTTATTTTAAATAAACTAGTATTAATTATTTCGGTTTAAAAACAATATCGCTTAAATGATCACCCATGTTGTTGACTGCATTCTCGACTCGCCTTTTGAAATTTCCAATCACTTTTTTTAGCATGGCGTTCTATCCTCCTTCACAGGCCCCAGAGGCTTTGTTCTATTAATATTCCCAGTTTTGCGAAAAATTTTAACCCACAGAGGAACAGTTGCTTCGGTAAACACTGGTGTACGTGGCTGAATGGAAAACGTTTTTGAAAAGGGCGAATAGTACAGATGTCGGGATTCCTGATTCTTAAAAACTGACACAACCGCAAACGCGCGGTGTTCTGTATTCCACTCACTCATCTTGGCTAAACACTACAGATAACCAACACTTGATAAGCTAGACTGCCACCAGGTGATATCTCGTTCCCCCATCCGTTTGTTTCGCTACAGCAGCGATTTGAAATACGGTCAGACAACCAAAACTTGATAGACTAGACTGCAACCAGCTGATATTTCCCTCTTCCCACGCACTCCATTTGTTTCACTACAACCGCGATTTGAAATACAACCAGAAAACCAAAATTCGATAAACTAAACTGCCACCAGCTGATATCTCGTTTCCCCTTTCCATTTGTTCACTAAAACAGCAATTTTAAATACGATCGAAGAACCAAACAGCTGATATTTCGCTGCCTCCACTCCATTTGTTCAATAGCGATTTGAAATAGCATCAAAAAACTAAAACCTGATAAACTAGACTGCCACCAACTGAGAATTCCATTCTCTCCTCTCCATTTGTTTCACTACAACGGCGATTTAAAATACAGTTGGATAACCAAAACTCGATAAACTAGACTGCTACCAGCTGATATCTTGTTCCCTCCACTCCATTTGTTCAACAGCGACTTGAAACAGGATCGGATAACCGGAATCTGATAAACCAGACTGTCACTATCTGATGTCTTGTTCCCCACTCCATTTGTTTCGCTGCAACAGCGATTTGAAATACAATACAAATAGGCTCTCCTGCCACACCCTGCAGTTCCATGTTTCTTACTACTTTTTATCTTTCCATTCATTCAGTGGACTCTTTTTTTTTCTTTCTTTTTTCTTTCTTTTTTCTTTCTTTCTTTTTTCTTTCTCATAGGTCAAAGGGTCCATCCACATTTTCCCCCAATGAATTCAAATATTTGCTGTCTGAATCTGGCAACAACACTCCGTTGTTGACATATGTACAAAAAAATATATACAGTAGGTACCTATTAGGTCAAGAAAATATTCCGACTTGCGGTTTCTTCGGAACATTCCAGGAGGAACAGGAGGAAATTTTTTTTTAAAGTGTACGTGGCAGAAGACAATGTAGGGAGTCTTGGAGCATCAATTTCTTTAGAAGTATCGAAAATTAAAAATATAAAAAAGAAAATCACGAAATAAATATGTAGCCAAATTATTATTCAGATACAATGTACTTTTTCCATAAGGAATCCTACTTGATCTTACATTTTCCTGAATAGAATTCGCACAAGTTTTCCTTTCATAATCCCAAGTTGATTCCTGTAAACTAGAAGCACTATACAATACGAGATTTTAACCCATATCATCATAGCTCCACATACTGGTGAGTTAGAGATGGGTTGCAACTATACTGTTTCATTTCAGTTGCACGCTAATGTTAATTATAATGGACGCAAGAGTTTTCATGTTTCAAATTTTTTCAACCCATACCTAACTCCGCATTCAGTCATGTTACGATGTCACAATATCACTCCTTATATTCTGTAAAGCTTCAATTATTCAAGTATCAACTTTTAATCATCAAAAGAACATTTGCGAGAATCCTATTCAGAAAAAGGTAAGATCAAGTCAGATTCCTTATGGAAAAAATACACCGTTCCGAATATTAGTTTGGCTACATATACAGTTTATATGATCTGGAATCATGAAATGTGCTGCTCGTTCAAAAACAAGTTTTTGAAATAAACGAGCATAAAGATGGGATGGTGATAGTGGTGCGCACAGATGTACATAGTGTGTACATCTGTGGTGGTGCGTTTATTCGTTGCTATGACAACCGCGTTTCAAATTCTTGTTCTCTGTCATTCCTGTAAGCCCGTTTCATACAACGCCATGTAAATGGATGTTTTTAAACATTTGACATAATTTTTAAATGCAATTTGTAGAAAAACTAGTGAAGATAGGAAGTTGCGATTTGTTTCATTCGAAAGAGAGTGATTTTTTCTATAAGAATTATTAAGAGAGTGAAAAATGATTTTTTGACACCAGAGGCACATTTCATGATTCCACGTTACATATCATGTTTTTCTTTTTTCTGTGCTTAATTTTTAGAGTAGGGGACAGGCCTTTGCCCAACGTCGGACTCACTTATAATATCGATATAACAATCAAATAATCGACCTTAATTTGTAACAAGCAGCAAGCTTAATATGAGCAATCATTAATTATTAAGATCTCAGATTGTTATCACTACTGCATAGAGAAGTATACCAATAAAGACTGCATATTATTATCATTATTAATAATTTTCGGTACTTCTCAAAAAAATTGGTGCTTTTAAGACTCCCTACACTGTCTCATGTCACATACAATTTTTTTCAAATTTTTCCGGCCCATTTCTCTTTGAATACTGCAAAAAAACAGCATGTCCAAATATTTTCTTGATTTACTGTATAAGTGTTCAAAAAATAATGCTAGGTCAGTTTCCAGGACGAGTTTGAATTTTTTTTGAAAAATTGAGACATTTCCTCTAAATCAGCTTACAAACATTTGACAAGCAAACGAGCTTGACCTCAGTTCAAAGCATTTTTCGACAGTAGACTTTTTAAAACACGTCTATACCTGTTTAGGACTCTTCAAGATTGGCATGACAGGAAGAATCTTAAATACTCATTTAGAAAGCGCCTTCAGGCTCTTAGACTCGCTTAAGACTCCTCGAGGTTCTCGAAAATTTCATTAAGACTCATTTGAGTTCCTTTAGAACTCTTCCAGACTTGCCTAAGGCTCTGTAAGACTCTTTCAGACTTGATTAGGACTCTTCTAGATTTGATGAAGTTCTTCTACAAGACTCCCTTAAGACATTCCAAGACTTAATGTAAAACTATCGAAGACTGATTCAAAGCTCTATAAAACTCTTGCAGACTAGCTGAAGACTTGAAAGACTCTTAAATACTGTACTTGCTTAAGAATTCTTCAAATATTAACCTGCCAAAAAGTACCGGAATTTTCGGAATACTACATGTTTTAGCGCATGTTTCTGCACGTTTCACAATTTTGTTGGGGATATTACACGGGCATATTTTGCTATTTTAAGCACCCACCTAAAGTTCTTTGCCCCAGCAATAACATCAGTTTGATGTAAAATGGCAACCTAGTGATACAATTTCACCCTGTGCAAAACATCTGTCAAATGTTGAGCGAAGTCGTACTTGACCTTGTCTTGACATTCGAATATCTCCATCAAATTTCACATTTGAGGACCTGACTTCCAAAACGTGCTTAGTCCTAAACACAGACGTTTGGGAAATTAAAAAAAAAAATGCAACTAAGATCGTATTTGCTATCATAGTCGTGTCAATGCTTTGAACACTTTGAACACATATAACTCGCCTCCTAATAGAGATAGAAATTCGCGGTGAATGCTGGAATGTGTATTTTCTTCTTCTCCACCAGACAGCGCTAAAATCTCAATTTCGGTAATTTTAGACTAAGCGCGTTTTGGAAGTCAGGTCCTCTTTTCTGAGCATCTGACGCATACAGTTATTTAGACAACGCTTTCGGAATCTAAAAATAAACCTCTGTTTTCTTTTCCATGTTTGTGATCGGAAGCCTGAATCAAAATCGTTCGAAACTGGCGTCCAGTGCGGTCAAATAACAGTCGAATACATCGATGACATAAGGTGCTTTTTTCTGCTCGAATTAGTATAAAATGATCCTAATATTATCGTAAAAGGCTAAAATTGTTCATTCTGTAAGAAAATTAGTTATACAATTCAAATTTCTCCAGCTTTGAATAGGAAAACCACCTTAGTGAGCTTACACTAAGTCGCGATGTGGTCAAGTAGTAATAGGCGCCTGCCTCGCAATTCTCGCGTCTCAGGGTCGAGGTCCATCAATGCCAGAAGGCTAGTGATATTCGAATACCCCCACTAACATTCTAGCTAATAGAGCGAGGTGGAAACAGCGCGTCCTGTAACCCCCGCCAGTTCGTCTGAACAAGACATTACACTCGCAGGGCATGTTATCACCAGATCGACAGATTCGGTACTGTGCGTGGGCACATCAGTGACAGTTTACTCCACGTTGTGAAACGCGTAGCTAGTAAGCAAACTGCGCGGCTTCACGCTCTTGAGCACAGAGAAGGAAAACTCTAACGCAACAAAATCGTGGGGAAAGCAACGACCTAACTCGACTACTTTACCTAGGAGAGTCACGTCGCCTGTCAGAAACCGCGACCGCCAACGTCCAGCATTGGATACGACAGCTGAAGAGGAAGAGCTTCCACACTCATTTGAAAGACGTACTGTTGGTGTCAGAATGTAGGCAAGTACCTGAACTTGAACTCGGCTGGCACTGTATTCAAAAGTTCCCAGGACTGCTGCTCATAATATGTACAATACAAGCGGTGCTATGTCTGCGGGCTGAAAAGAATCAAGTAGCAGCATCCTTCAACCATGCTTATTACAAGTTTCATTCATTTCTGACGAGTTTCAATTTGCTAGCGTTCACTTGTGTAAAGCTCGTCTGTGTAGTGCTGTCATGATACAAAAAAAAAAGCAAGAAATAAACATTAAATTTTGTTTCAAATTGGGTAAATCGGCCACAGACACTTATGAAATGATTAAATCTGTGTATGGCGACGGTGCAATGAGTCGTCTACGCGTGTTGAAATATGCTGAGGGGACAAAAGTCACGAAGGAGTCGACCGTTGAAACTTCGCGCTTCCAAACTAAAAACAAAAACGATGCTGATCACCTTTTTTGATAGTCGGGGTATCATTCACCGAGAATTCCTTCGTCAGGGTTCCACTGAAACTACCGCATTCTACAAAGATGTTTTGAATCGGCTTCTGTACAGAATTCGGTGCGTGAGGTCCGATTTGTTAGACAGTGGGACTTGGTGTCTGTTGTACGACCACGTATCGTCTCACAGGTCCATCATTATGTAGAAATTTTGGGCCAGAAGGCAGGGGGTCAGCATAGATCTCCCCCAATATTCCCCAGATTTGTCCCCTGCCGACTATTTGTTGTTTCCAAAATTGAAATTTAAGATAAAGAGGGAGCAGTACGAGTCAGTGGAGGCGATCGAAGCGGCAGTGACAATGAAACTAACGGTTGAAAAAGAGCCATTTCCGAAGGCGTTTGAAGACCTTATACCCTTGTTCCAAGCGTTGAATCGAAATGGAGGGAAACTATGTAGAAGGTCGATACCAAATATACATCTATTTTTTGTCATATTGTCTGTATATGCGATCAGTCCTGGAACTTTTTGAATACACTGTGTATATCGTTGCCTGGGATTTATAAATTTGACTCCGAGCATTTCGGTGTGACCCGATTGACGATAAGAGCGAAAAGCAAACCGGCATTTCCGAGAGAAATTTCGCGTAAACCGTTTTCATTACGCGACTATAATTCAGCGATAAAATTTTTATAAATTTGGGAGACGGAGAACCAAGAAGAGCTTTTTCTGGAGACTTTTACAGCCTTTTTATATGTATCTTGAAGGCCAAGACGCGGCAATCTAAATGCAAATTATCTTCAATCGAAAAAGTTAAGAACTCGTTCGTAGGGTCGGCCCGAGACCTGTTTATGGCTGTACTCTAGTACAACGAGAAAATAATTTATATTTCAAATGGCCCATTACAGGCCGTAAGGGTGTATCCGTACTCATAAAAAGAAGTATAAGTGCTTACGTCCATCTCGTGATCACTGCTGTATTCGCTGTTCGCTGCCTTCTGCCGCCTGTCCGAGGTCCGATGGCTCTGTTGCTGCGCGACAAAAAATCGTACTTCGCGTCGAACAAATCAGACAGTTAGACAGTCAGTCAAACAGACCAACAGACGGTTGTCCGTAAGACAAATAGGTAGAACGAGCGTCGAGCATGGACCAGTTACAGGAGGAGGGTCAAGCTACACAAATAAAAGGCTGGCGAGCTCGGGCGTGGATTGACAGTCCGAGAAGAACAGGCGATTAGGGTCTCACTTCGGGGGTTCGCCACCTGGACAATGCGTGATGCTGCAACCAATAATTCTTTCCCGCAGCAGATTCCGGACAAAAGGAACAGTCTACGAAAGTCTGAAAGAACCAACCATATTTTGAGGGTTTTGAACAAAATAAAAAGAACAACGTTCACCCATTTTACTCGGGCCTATTACGTTCGAAGAATAATTGAATGTTTCTGATTACCCTCCCTCCCCTCAAAAAAGGCCAGACGATCCGAAGAACACACCTGTGGTTTTTTATGAGCAGGAAAAGATAACATAATAATGTTAGGACTCTCACGGACGACGATTATAATTATAGTACTTCTTGTTTGAAAAATGTCAGATGATAGTAATCCGACTTAGCAGACTTGTTCTTTTTTTTCCCGAGGGGTGGGGGAGTAACTACTGAGGGCCAGTAGAGAAACCTTTTTGGACAGAGTTCTCACTAGCCAATGTCTGTTTTCTACCCGGTTAAATTCGCCATCGTTTGCTTCACTTGAGTTGGCTTTTCTCTGAACATATGGCAACTCGTTTTTCATCTGTAGAGGGAACGAAGTCAGGTGCGTGGAGATAAAGACTTCACAGTGATGTTGGAAACCCGACAAATGAATGTTGAAAGACAGAAAATGAGAAGGAATGTTCGATGAAAATATTAGCGTAGAATTTATTGTGACGTGTTGAAACGTATTCCAACATATTAGGACGTATTCAGATTCTTACGAGGTCCACTCACATTGTTAATAATACTCATCCACACTCTGTTAATACTCGTTTTACTACGCTTAGGATTTGCTACGATTCATACAAAAGTCTTTAAATTTAAGTTCAGACCCTCTTCAAACTCGTTTGAAAGCTCAAGCCTAATTCAGACACCTTCAGCGTTGATTATGATTCTTCAAGACTAGTAATGCGAATTTAATCTCCCAAATTATTTACCCCTCCGCTCCTATGCTCTTCCTCACTATTCAACAAAATGCTCTACAGAGGATATTTATGTCAATCTTACACTACTATTCGAGACACTTCCAGATATTAATAAGACTTGTTGAGACTTTTCTAAAACTCCGACGTAGGGAGCTTATGAAATGTGGAGCCATGGTTCCCGCTGCCTGTATTACGACTCTTAGATCCATTTTTCTTTTGAAAGAAAATAAGTTTTGGGCAAATAGACGCATAATTTAATATAGAGGATGTTTTCTTTGTCGCATATTTTAGCTAGAGAGCGACAACTGGAGCGATCTTACTTTTCGTATTGTGGATATTGACTCCTTGCTGTCTTCTCTATTGACAGAGGAGCCCGCCAGATTCACTTTTAAATTTGGTGTATTTCAACTTAGAACTCCAGGAAACCAGAGGACCGAACAGTGGCTCCAGAATCCGAACACGAGAGTGTGACTGGTAGAACTGAAGATTGTGCTACACTGTCTGGTAACTATCGCATTTTCAAGGCCTCGAACTTCTATAAGGTTCTTCAAATGGATACAATGACCTAAAAAATCTCGGCGGTCACACTCATCAACTACCAATCTCACCCTGCTCCCTGTATTGCTATTAAGCGATCCGTTCAATAACCCATCAACAGAATTTTCCTTCAGTCGTTCAGTCACTAAAAAGAAAAATCGCAGGACTGTTTGCTGTTGTTATTGTTATTTTTGTTTTTTGGGGCGGGAGGGGGGGGGGGGGTGAGACAGGCTGATTACAAGTATTATCTTTCTATGCATTAAGAACTTCGCCTTCTCTCCCATCCTTTCTCACCGAAAAAAAGTCTAGGATCTTAGCTAGTTCGGCAGACTAACAATAGACACCAAAATACAGATAGACGAACAAACACACAAACACACACAAATAATAAATGAGGAGGGTCTAACTGAGTAGGAGACTAGCACGAGTAAAGCAAATGCTGATGTGCGGACACAAAAAAATAAAAAAAATCGAAAATAGTTTTGTAAATTAAGCCAAATTTGATAGTGAAGTTCTAAGAAGTGTAAAAACATTCTTGAAATAGTATATAAAACCAGAAATTATGATTAGACATATTTGCAGGTATAAAGCTACGGAAGGTAAGGGCTACTCTCCCTCCTAAAAGATTTTTTTATCCAGAGTTGGCAATTCGACCAGATCAGTAAGCAAAATTACAAAAGTTCAACTTTTTTCCCTTGTCGATTGAAATTTGAATACAAAGTTGACAAATTCATTCGATTAGTGTACATTATTCCATGTTTCGAGCCCCCTCCCCACCCTAAAAGACAAACTTCGTCAAATACCTATATATTTGATTATTTCTTTGTGCTTATATTATGCCCCCACCCTGAAAAAAAACAAAAACAAAAAAACGGGAAAGTTAAATCACTGAGATTTACTAGGAAGAACTCCAAATCTAGAGAATTTAAATCAGAACTACAAACTGAGCTAGAGCCATTTCTGGGATCTAAGAAGGACACCCTGCGGTAACCCTCTCGTCTCCAGTATACATTGTCGTATAGATCGTCCTGCCTGGCTATCCATTGCGTAGAACAATGCGAACATCTGACAGATGTCTTTTGTCTCGTACACTTCTGTATTTCCGGTATGTGATCTTCTCGAAACCACGTCCTTCTTCTTATTATTCTTGTGACTCACTCTCCTTTTTCTTACACGATCTGCTAGATAGGACATCCGTTTAGTTCATTCACAGTTTATACGTTTAACACTCGCAAAAATCTGTTTTTGCTATCGATCAAATACACTCGGTTGTTTTTTTATTACACATTTTTGTCTTTTTAATGTTGAATGCTCTCGATTCAACTCAGAATTCCCAAGTATCAACTCAAAGAAAAAAAAAAATCTTTTGGCTTGTTGAATTTTTCCACCTTTTCAATACTCAAAATTCCCAAGTATCAAGGCAATAAAAAAATACCTTCTGACTTGTGTTAAATTTTCCCAACTTCTCAACTCAAAATTCCCAAGTATCAAAGCAAAAAAAGAAAACGTTTGACTTGTTGGATTTTCGCAACTCTACCGAAATTTCCCAACTCCGCCCTAACTGAAATGGTAAATTTTCCCAACTGCTGAGTAAAGACTTTCCTATATAAGGGGAAGGTCCCCCTCTCCTTCTATCGGTACATCGCTGTACGCACGATCTGCTTAACAAGTTTTTTTGAGTAACGTGTCCGATGAACTAGTTTTGTCTATTATCTTCATTGTTTATCTTCGAAATAGGAAATAATTATTTCCCGCTGGAATTACTAAGGAGAGATCAGAAGGTCATACTGCACAGGAACTAATCACAAGCTGTACCTACTATTTAAATCTTCTTCGTTATTTTCAAACTTATTTTCAATTTTTCTTCCTTGAAATAAGTTTTGAACTCTTCTACAAACCCAAAATCAAATCTTAGACGATTTTATAGCTAATGTAGGTCCGAATAACTAGAAGTCACTCACATTTGTATTTTTCTTTGGAAAGAATGGTAACTCTTATAACACCCGGACAGCAGTATTAATTTCGTACTGATACTACCAATTTCTATCTAATGGACAACACGATTGACCTTCAAGTTGTATTCGAACTCAAGTCGCAGATTCCTCTAGCCTTTGAGCAACACCCTTACCGCTTATTACATATACGTAATCTTCAAACGATTATAGAAAACAGGCTGAAATAACGAACTGTACCAGGCAGAAAAACTAGAATTCAAGATCAGATGAAAGCAAGAAAACAGAAAGGTAGATGAACCAAGAATAGACTCCTTCATTTGTCGATGGTATATCGAAAGTACCTAATGGCTACAGAATACGGAGACGGCATGGACCACAAAGTATGGCATGAGATAGAAAATGAGACGAATGAAGAGATCATAATACAAGATAGCAGGAAACCATTTTCCAACTATAAGACAGTTGAAGAGAAAAATAAAAAAATAAAGAAAAAACGAGACGAGAAACAGACAGAGAAAGAGGGAGCAAACACTTCAATATTTAATTCACTAACAAGCGAAAATCTCTATCAGAAATAATCTTCCGATGTAATTTTCTAAATAGAAATTCTCTCTACAAAATTTCTCCGCTCTTTCGTTGTTCTTTTTTTATTCGACGATTTTTTTCATTCATTCATTCTTCTTCTTCTTTCTTTTGCGTTCGATGAAATTGCGAGAATCGCAGTCTCGTGTTTCTTTATTACATCGTAAATTCACATTGTTTATTGCACCCTAATCAATATGTTATGAAAGTATGACCCGACGTGCCCATTCAACGAAGTCGTGATTTCGCAAATCGAAAAAAATCCACCTTCGGTAACTTTCTTATTTCACTCGAATGAGCTCGATGCGGCGTGGTACGAGGGAGCGCTGGCTCAATAAGTAATTCCATTCGGAAGTAACAAACCTAGAGTCAGCCCCAGACGCTTCGATACGTCGTGAATGCCGCAAGAGTTTCCTGCGAAATTACAATTTTATACCATCGAACACAGAACAACCTTTATTTTCAAGTTAAAATTCGAAATTTTTAATTCCTTCCGGAGGCGGCG
The DNA here is from genome assembly GCA_031841125.1 of Acanthococcus lagerstroemiae. Lineage (NCBI taxonomy): Eukaryota > Metazoa > Arthropoda > Insecta > Hemiptera > Eriococcidae > Acanthococcus > Acanthococcus lagerstroemiae. The sequence continues at coordinate 16,691,397 of CM063113.1, read as the reverse complement.
TTACAAGTAGCTAAGGTATGCCCCCTTGCATAGAGCCTTTTCTTTTCTAATTTTTGCTCTCAGCTCGAGCCCAGGAATTCGTCCTTTCGAGCATTCACCTCAAAGACGTCGGGGAGGCTGTTAGAGCTCTTTTCTTCCTGCCGAAAAACTGACCTAGGTTAAAATGTAGTGAGTTGCTATGTGGGCTTGAACCCGGGACCTCCGGATTTCAAGACCAGCGCGCTACCCACTCGGCCAAACAGATCCCCACCCCCACCCCCTCCGCATAAAGCCTCAAGGAAAGGTATATTAGGCTTTGTACAGGTAGTAGGCCTAATAATATGAAATATACTTGAAATTCCCACACACTGATTAAGTTCGCCGAATACACAACAGCTTTAGGAGCGGACAAAGTATTCGACCTCGTGAAGGTTCGTGAGAAGAGAAGAAATCAGTGAGGGGGAGGATCCCGAAAAATTCGAAAAATTGCGTCAAGAGCAAGTAAGGACCACCGTAGTGCATAGCGGAGTAATGAAGTGTTGTTTAATTCCGTTTTATTATTTTTTAGGTAAATTAATTTGACTTGAATTTGATTTTCAAATTTCCAACTTCATGTTTCCCAAAGTATCAATGATCAGATTTGACTTAATTTATCACAGGTTACAGTCAAAGACTTTGCTAACTCTCTGTCAAACTTTGGAGAAAGAAATTTGTTGCTTAAGAAAAAATAGCATTTTGAAGATTGATAGCAAGGTGTGAAAAACTGGCTCGGGCTGAAAATTGGCACAAGTAATTAAATTACTACACTTATTGAAATTCTAAAAATCTACACCAATCTCAGTAATACTTAATTTCAGAGACATAACAGCCCAAAATCGAATTCTCTCGCAATATTTTGCTACCTGTGTATCGATTCACGTTTTTTACCAAAATTTAATGCAGAAAAGTTTTGCAAGTAGCACGCACTCAAGTCTGCGTTAATATTCGGGCGTCAAGGATATAGGACTTCTCAGGCGTATATTGATCAGTTCAGAACTTTGAGTATCTGTTAAGACAGTTCTTATTTTCGCAAAATGGGAATCCTTTTCGGGCCATTCTCAATTTGGTTTTCGCTGTAGAAAAACAGTCTCCGTTAAAATACTTCTGATTTTTTTTACATTTTAAGGGTCGCTATTGCAGGGTAATGTTCAACAATTTTGTGCTCGAATTAGTGAACACTGAAAGCATAAAAGGAAAAAAATATTAGAAATACAAATTTAGCTTTAGAAAAATTCAAAGGACCTCATTTATCGTCACAAAGCATAAAAAGTCTCTGAACTCTCTCGAATATTTGCACTGTGGATCCAAAATAATTAATTTTTTTATTTAATATTAATGTCCCCTCCCACGGCCAAAACTGACCCGATCAGGAGGAGACAAAGTACACATTAACGATGAACCTAAATAAATAAAATACATAAAATAAAAAAATAAATAAAATTTTCCCAATATTAATTGAAGAAACAAAACAACCGGGGACCCCTTCTGGGCGTAGGGGAGCTAATAACCGTAACAATGATTGAGTACACGGGGGTAGAGGGGACTGGGAAAATGATGGGAAATAATCTGGCCGGTGGGCCGGAGGGAGGGGTGCCCGAAAAGTACGAGAAGCAAGTGGAACATGTAGGGGAAGAGGAAAATGAAAATAAAAACAAAGAGGAGCTTTAGAGTACAGGGAAAAGAAGAGAGAGAGGAAGTCACTGAAACCAAGCTAGCTCAGAGGCCGATAAATGCTTCTGAATGATGTTACTAAATGCTTTGCGTTTCATAAAGCAAATATCCACCTATGCATTTGCTCTAGCTACCTCATTGTAAAGACAGAGTATGCCGTAAAAGTTGGAGTTCCATCCCTTTGGGGTAGCAAAAATAGCTGGAGGGAGAGTGAAAAATAATTCGTATTGGGAGTTGACTTATACAAACTTTTGAGATTTCCAAATTCAATTTTGAAATTAGTTTTTGAATACAATCCCTCAAGTAGCCATCAAACGGGACGGAAAACAAATAACAGTCGGTCTTCTGATAATCACATGTAAAACTTCATCCATTGTCTTTAATTTTATTTATTTATTTTTGTATTATTGGCTATAATAGGTGTACAAAAATGACGGCTAACATGATAATGTTTACCCCCCATGTAATTCGTCACCTATTCAACCCACCCTAGGGCATATAGGATTCCATCACCTGTTACCAGTATTTACTTACGCTGGCAATGGTCCTCCATTTGAGCCCTACATAACCTAAGATTTCATTACACCATCTGGTGGCAGGACGACTCGTTTTCTTCTTCCTATCTAATGGTACTTATAAAGTGCTCGTTAGATTCCATTCGGTTCCTCCCTCCCAGAACATACGACCGGCGTTTTCAAGTTTTAATTTTGTAAACTATATTTTTAGCACCACTTTTTTTTTCCGATGTCTCTAATCTTGATTTCTTCTTCTAGTCGAATCCCCAAAATGCTACGTAGTGTAGAGTTATGGATTTTTATTATTCATTTCAGTTGACTTTGGGTCTGGGCCCAAGTTTGGGCACCGTAGAGGGTAATAATGGGTTCACACAGATTTCTAATATTTTTATTTTTGTTGAAAGTGCAATTTTGCTTTTAAAAATCCTTTTACAATCCCAAAAATCTTTCCAAGCACTGGACATTCTTATGTCTACTATTTTTCTTATGTTTGCAAACGAAGTGTTTTAACCTAGGTCAGGGTGCCCGTTTTTTTTTCTGAAGTGCAAATCCCTGATTTTTCTTTCTAATTTTGCCAGACATATTTCAGGGCGATCCAAAAGGTGACTAAATGAAGTTATAGAGTGTACAAAAAGACGTGCGCAATATTCAAATTTTTGCGAATTTATTGCGAAGAATAAAAACATAAAATCAAAACTAAGATATAAGAATCAAAAAAACTTAACAATTAATCTGCTTCATTTTAGCTTCAACCACTTCAAAGGACAACACATAGAAGTAAACTTTTGGAAGCTGTCTTATATTATTCAGTCCCTGACTTTTCCAGAATTTTAAAATTCCCTGACTTTTTCAGAACTGGGCACCCTGTAGGTACCGACACTTATTTAATCTCAAAATTTTTGATCCATCGATTAGTAGTTCGTTGACCCTTTCGCTTGGAAATGAATTTTGTTTTTGAAAGATTCATTGTTAGTAAAGTCTTCTTTTCTCGCTTTTAATTCCTCAACCAGTGCATCCCTTTTCGTTAAAATTTTTACCTATTATAGTGGCCGAAAATATTGATCTTCAATAGCAGCTCATAAAATGCAATATAAATTAAAAATATTCGATATTTTTTTCCCCCTAAAGCGATAATTTAGAAAGAATTCCCACCTTTGATAACATAAAGATTACCCAAGCTGTGCTATAATTTCATTCTCCCAGTAATTTTTGCACACCGCAATCCGTATTTTCAAAATATTATTTTTGTCTCGAACAAGAAGTACCTTCGTAAAATTTTGGCAAAAAGTTGGCAAAGTCTTTGACTATAATAATAATAATGGTGTGGTCGGACGTATGGCGATGCACGCATGCCAAAGTGGCCCCTGAGACTTAGAATTTTACATTAAAGGTAATTACGATTAATCAGGTGATTGTGCCCAGCGTAGGGCACGTAATACGACCTAAGGAGGATAGGTGGGAGTGGCACTTGCTGGAAGGGACACCTCGGGAATACAGACGAAAGAAAAGCAGACCCCCTATCAGATGTCGGGACGAAATAGATTGTTACACTAGGATTGCACAGGGGAAGAACGCTAAGGTCAGAGGTCGCTGTATTCGGGTTGGGGAGGCTTTTACAGAACACTGAGCACAATTACCTTTGACTATAACCTGTAGAAAATTAAACTGAAATAAATACAGGTATTTTAAAAAATATTGGATTAAGAAATTTTTGAAGAAATTTAAGAGAATGGCAAATCACAAAATATGGTTTTGCACATTCAAACATTCCCAATGAGCTATCGTGAATCTGTGTACTTCGATGACTTCACAGTTTATAGAAAATATCTGATTGTATTTCACGAAAATATAAATTTTATAAAAACATCGAAAACTCGAATACGAATGTATATTTTGCAAAATAGTACCTAGCATGATGGATCTGACGGGCTATAGAAACGTGACACTAGAAACTTCGGCTTTCAGTTCCTCCGAGTCATTAAGCCTACAACTCAAATGAGAATAAAATTTTCAGGGCACTCCCAATACGGGAGAGACCCTTTCAGGTCAAAAATGGCAGTTTCCAACTCATTTTCGGTTTAAGATGTAGATTATATGTTTCGCTCTCTATGCATGTCAATTTAATTTTATGTTATTCCCAAGTGATGACTCCCCCCCCCTCAGAAATGTCTGATTCGTTTTCGACGTAATGTCCTAAACTATAATTATTGCCACAAATATTTTTTAGGACAGGGAAGCCACTTTTTTCAGAATGATTTTCCCTGAATTTTTCCTGACATTCTTTTTACGAATAGCTAGTTCTGTACACTTGCTTTGAGAATGCTTACTATTCGAGATAAAATTTGAAATTCATTGACTACTATGAAAATGGAGATTACTTCGACTTCTTATTATAATGAAAACTGAACATCAATAGTATCTTAATTTTGAACAAAATCAGGAAACTCTCAAAATGTTACGTGATTGTGATCAAAATTATAGCAATTCCCTGGTTTTTACAGACTGACAAAATTCCCAGGTTTTCCAGAAAAAGGCTACCCTGTAGCAAACTCAAGCTTTTCTAGTTCTTTTGGAAAACATTGCGGTGTTCGAGAGTCACATCTGGTAGAACTGAAGTCCAGAAGAACCTCATGAAGCCTTGGGACTATTTATTCAAGAGCCTTGATGATGGTTCATGATCTACCTAGAAGAGTTTTAAGGAAGTAGCGAAAAGTTAACGGAAAATCCGTAAGGAGTCTCAGAGAGCCCTAAACCCGTCTGATGAATCTCGAATAATCTGAAACGAGTCTAGAAGAGTATGCGTTAGCGAGTTTGATAGCAGTATCAAAGATCTCCAAAAGTATCCAACACATTTAAAATGTCTTTACAAATTACTTCAACAAACTTAAACTAGTCTTAAGAGAATCCCGGAAGAGCTTTAGAGAGTGTTAAACGTGTAAAAACCTGAAACATTGCCGCAGGCGTATTAAATAAGGATTGAAGAGTCTTAAGCAAGCCTATATGAGTCTTGAACTTATATTCAACTAGTTAAGGAGGAGTCTAACCAGTACTTGAATCTCCAGGAATAATCAGTCCATCAGGCATAACCAACACATCAATATTATTTTCCAATAATAATGAAGTTGTGCATAGATTACTGTTAAACGCAAATGCTACAAATTCTTCTTTGGGCCACCGTAAAAGCTTAGAAAACTATCCTTTTTATATCTCAGTACTCAAGCAACAAAATTCGAAAATTTTGATGTTAAGAAAGGGAGCGGTTTAGTGTTCCCCTTCTCAGCTGTGTCCGACATATTTTTGTACAATAAAAAAGGCTTCGTAGGGAATATTTGGCATAAAGCTTTTCGCAAATACTAACGCTGCCTCTGATTCATTCAATTGACGCAACATACAATCTGCACGCGCTCGTGTAGCCAAATTTTGGCTATCAATTTTGTCATTTATTGTCATGTTTCCCGCTGTCTATGATACTGCTAGACTACAGTGTATACTCTTTCATCTGCCAAACATCAAACTGTCACCAATAAAAGATAAAGAACAGAACACTCAGACCGCGTATGATTATTTCAAAAAACATTATAACTTCGATCGAACGTTTACTTCTACACCTACAAACGAACATCGGTAATTAGAAATCCTACGGTTAATTTGGTTTATGTCAGTTGTTGTACGTCATTTGCGTCACCGAACCTTTTCACACGTGCAATGCGATCAGAGTATTGAAAACACAGACAGCCAAACGTCACGTCCTGATGACGTGAGAACTCGTCAATAATTCTTATAATTCTGATTTCCGTGCCGCCGATCAAGAGTCATTTTCTTATCAGCAACCCTGTCAAATGAAAGGTATACGCCGGCGTTTCCCTATCATAATCAATCACGGTGGTCAACTGATATAATAAACTATAAGTATGGCAGTGTAGAAGCGCATTCCATTGCTCGTTGCACACTTTCCGTCGATTGTTGAAAATATTATAGTGGTTTTTGAATAACAAAAACAGAAAATACGATGAAACCCATCGCTTTCATTGCTTTCCTCATCTGTCTAATGGTGTTCTATCTTCTCGCAGCCGTACCAGTGGAGTGCATTCCACTTCCTTTCTGGGAAGTAGGTGAGTACTTCTGAAATGTTCGTATGAGCTACATTATGGATTCACAAGTTTGTCATTCTCGCAAAAGCGATTGTAAGTCCGCGGGTGATGATGGCTTCGCCTATCTGATGATCAGTAAGGAGCGAATTTAAACGCGAGATGACAAGCTGGGGCCAGCGAGTTCTCTTATCGTTATCCTCTTTTGATAGCTGTACAGATCATCCAGAGATCTCCAGAATCAATGTTGTTGAATGGCTATAGTAGTCAATAAACTAAGAACGGACCAGACGTGAGGAAAACATGTTGTTCCCACTAACATGCAGCTTTTCGAATAGGATAAGTAGCTCTGTGGTTAAGTGGTATCATGTAAGGCTTGCATCCTTGCGATGGCGGAGTGGTTTCCAATGCCGAAAAGTTAACGAACATGTTTCACTGTTTCATCTCTGGCTCCTCGCCAAACATTCTAGGGTACATGGTGACACAGTATAGCAATCGGTGAGGATCGGTAGCGTGCTTAGCAATTCCCTAACAATCCTCAAGAACACAGCATTACACACGCAGATGTAATTACCATCAGTATTTGAAGGATTAGCGCTGTGTCGTGTCTTGTGGGTCGCTTACTCAGCATTGTGAGACACGCGGTGGTAACAATTCATGTATGTACTCGTCTTCGGTGTAGAGAAGGAAACACGTAACAAACCGTGGAGAAAAGCAGTGGCAAAATATCTCAATATAGCACCAGATGAAGAAGACACTGACACAAATCATATGATTCTCCTTAATCTACTTCGATGAGACACCATTGGTGGACAGAATCCTCCTCATATGTGCCTAATTCCTTTCTTTTCTTACTATTCTGAATGACACTCGGATGTGAACATTGGTTCCACAATTCAACTATACCCAACCTATTACTTATCGAAGTATGGATTGCTATTCAGTAATAAGTATATATTTATTGATTTTCAAAAAGCCTTCGATTCCATCTTCCATGATAGCACACGAAGATAGACAAGGGTGGCGGAGGCGTATACCCCCCGGTGGGCGAACTTCTTATTAACTTTAAACGCTGTAAATACAAACATGCCCTTACAGCTATAACTTTAGTTGTCTGAGGGAGCTGAGACTGAGCCGTCACATAAGTTACAATTGACCTACCGACCTGTAGTGAATTGATTCTTCGAATTGAAACTTCCTCTATTAATTGGGATATTATGTGCCATAGACATGTTGCAATCTGTTAGACAGTCGCATCAAACTTAGCATAATTTTACATGCCAGCCTGCTCGGAAGAATAGTTTACCATTGCTGCTTTCTCCATCGTTTGTTGCGTTGAAGTTTCTCCATCTCTATGTTCCGAAGAAGAGCAGAGGTAAATAATGAATCTGTAAACGTTTAGTATCAAATCTTCTCCAGATCACTGGTACCGCGCTATCTATTGGCAGCAGGTTAATGTAGAGAATTAAAACCGGTTCGACAACTTCCAGACAGTGGGGATTGAAACTTGATTTCGACCTGGCATGGTGGCACCAAACACCACTACTCCAGTCAGCCAACAGCTACAACCAGCCCCGTAGAGAGAAAAAGAGGGCCTGGGGCAATTTCTACGGGCCCCCTCCTTTCAGTTTATTTTTTTTCTTTTATCAGATGGGAAAAAGTTATAAGCTACGCGATAAGAGGTTTCTTTCATGGTGTAAGGAGTGATTGCTGATTTGAAGTACAATATGATGTATCCGTAAGCGTTGAAATTCGGGTCTTTTAAAAATATCGAGCCCTCCTAAAAGTCTGGGCCCGAGGTATCCCCCCCCCCCTCGAGCTAGCAATACAGACACAAAATGCTGTTTTACCCTGTTTGTACGTAATATGTTCCAATCAAGGTCAATCTTTATACGTTCAGGCCTTGTCAATGACGAGCAAATGTGAAGAACAGTGACATTATTGTTCTGGGCATTGTCCACAATATCAATATTACCTTTAGGTAATGCTGATAAAATCTGTAGGAACAGCCTATAAATTAACAAACAAAGTGGATGGCTCTAGTGCTACCTAGTAGCGACGTATGTGGTACCCTGCAACCTCCTAAAAATTTTAGTCTAGGTAAACCTCATTGAAATTAATAGTGTCCCCCCCCCCCCCAATGAAAATCTCTTAAAATATGCTCTACGTAGGGTGAAGTACTGAGAGCGGATTGATGACTCATTCATGAACGTATCCAAGAAGTCAAGTTAGAACGAAGAAAGCGCGATGGCGCCATGTCTCATTTTTTTGCACACGAGGGTACTATGGAACAGGGGTAGCAAGTTGAATGTAGCAGGTGTACAAGCCCTACACACGGGAACATGTTTGCTACACTCGGGAAAACTAGAAAAAAAAAAGAAAGAAAAAAAAAACTCCGCTACACTCAGAAAAATCAAAGTTTTGCACCATACTTTACAGAAAAAAGTAGAAAAAAATTTTTACCTCAAGAAAATGGCTTTATTAAATTTATGATCAGTCATTATGTTTTAAATGTTTTATTACGATAAATAAAGTCAGAAGCATAAGCCTTTCTGTAGAGGGTTGATTCTTAAAACGTTGAAAAAAATTCTTCGGGGGAGAGGGGGAGTAGAAAAAAGGCAGAAGTTCCTAGGTCAATCTTTGAAAGACATTTGTTTCGCATCATCCTACACACGGGAAGATCAAAACTTGCCACCCCTGCTATGGAACTACATGAATCGTAAAATGGTTCTCATGAAGCCTCACGGTGACGTGATAGGAGGTAAAAGAGAGCCTCGGGACACATTGAAATTCGACTGTACTATAAAAAGAGCGTTCTTGTTCACCAAAACATTGGAGAGGTCTGGTTTACATTCATTGGGAATACAGTTGCTCAGCTGGCAGGGTGGCAGAGATGTCCTGTGCACCTCCTCCCCCGCTTCGTTTCCACTTATTCATAATTTTTCGAGTCAAAGGTCCACATTCGAAATATGGGAATTTGAGGTCACTTAAAATTGTCATAAATACTAAAATTAAGGTTTTCCTTCTCTCTCTTTTTAGAAATTAATTAATTAATACGAGTATGTTGGAGTTCTGTGTCGGATTTACCTCTCAATAAAAAAAATGATCGTTTTCAACAATATAACCAGGAGATATGAAAGTCTAAGAAACTTAATCCAACTTCGGTACTTTACCCTAATTTAGAGTACATTACTGTCACATTGGTCAATGTTGACATTTTAGATGCGAAAGATGGGAGTCCTGATCGTTTTCGTACATCCAGACAAGGGGTCCTGTTTTATGGTTATGGCTATACTGTATAAAATGTTGAACTGTATTTGGGAAGCAAATACTTATTCTGGTATTCATTACGTTGTTGCTGTAGCCATAGTGTTTGTTTAGCCTGATAGATTTCACTGAAAACATTTTGGGCCAAAATCAGTACTCTGAGAAGACAGAGATGATTGAGATTCAAAAAATACCATGACACTCATAGTTGTACTAAAAAACGGGTTTCTTGTTGGCAGCGCCGGGTTTACCATAAGAGCTGACTAGGCAAAAAAGCATTTGCGGAAAGGGGGTGTAAAAAAATAAGGTAGCAAAAATACTGCAGCCCAAGGCTGCAAAGTATTTAAAACCGGCCCTACTTGTTGACGTGTTGAATAATAATGCAGCGCAATGTGTCCCCAGAGTACATATACGTCAGGTAATATGAAGTAGAAAACAGTCGTACGCAGTACCAACGATTATCAATAACATTATCCTATCCATCATTTAGTTGAATGATCTTTTCAACCATTATCTTGAACATTGACCACAGTGCAATACTCGGACACTAACGTATCATTAACTCATGAATTTGAACATTGTAAACATAATCCAATACCTAATAATCTACACTGACTGTAACTCATGTATATACATAACAACTGCCACTTTAAGACTGACTGCCGAATCTACAAGCATCATTCATCTGTCCAACAATAACAGTTACTGCATGACGTATGAAAACTACAGTTTGCAGTGAGAAAATTAGTTCCTAAGCAATTACCAACCTACACATATGAGCCCCAAGAGAACTGGGTTAAGAAAAATGTACTAGCTTACCAAAAAAGTCATATTTTTTCTTCTCTAAAGAAATGGTTTCTCTTCCCCATAATAGTTTACCAAGAAAGTCATATTTTTTCTCCTAAAAAAAATTTCTTTTCCCTATATTAGTTTACCAACAAACTCTTCTTTTTTTTTCTTAAAAAAAATTTTCTTTCCCTGGCATTGTCTTGCTTTTCTGAAACAAAGTCTGGCAATACCCATTTCTCACTAGCAGAACAACAAAAGAAAAAATGAGATTGTTTTTGCTGACGGTTGATTTGCTTCTATCTCTTTGTGGCTGATGTGATTTTCTTAGCTGCTAGATTAATCGTAATTGGTAGTTCGGTTTGTTTCATTACCGTGTTAGCAACTCCAGCATCTACAGCCTCAGTCGAGTGTATTCACTTCTTTTTCGTGTATTTTTGCGAAACAAGCACCCTAAATTGTTTGCCTTTATATTTTTGAATTTTTGTTCATTGGCTACTACTACAAACGTCCGCAAGAATGAGTTGAAAGGTTATAGGGAAAACCGGAGTAAGTTGTCTCACCCTCTATGTCCCCCGTGGAAAATGTACTTTTTTATGGAACCGATCTAATTTACACTGGTTTGACACATTTAGCAAAAAGACACATTATATAACCAAGAAGTTCACTCTCATGTGTGTAATATTCTGTACTGGCAAAAATCAAATACTGTGCAGTAAGTAGAATTTCTTCAGTTATCTTTGGGTGCATTAGAACCTAAAATTGCATTTATCCTCCTCTCAAAAATTGTACTATCTGAGCCCCCACAATCCGCGGCAAGTTGTCCCATTACAAAAATTATCGATTAATACGAATTTTGTTACATGTTTTTAGAAAATGGTACGAAAATACGTTTCTAAGACATTTCAGCACATTTTTAGGACGTTTTTACGACAAGACTTACCCCATCATGTATGAAAACTTACCTGGGTATATGGGACAAGTTATCAGAAAAAGTAGCATCGATTAAAAATGGTTGGGGCAAACCGTATGAAATCTTTTTTATACGCCATTTTGTAGCCAAGGGTTGTAGCTACAATTTGAGCCTAATTCTAAGTTTTTTGGTCCAATAGTTTTTTCAAAATTTCGAAGTTTCTAAAAATTGTGACAACTAACCACGGTCTCCCCTAGCAAGAATGAACTTATGCTTAATAAAAGAAAATACTGAGATGAGTTTTACTTCTGTTGAATCAACCAAGTTGATTCCAACTCTGAAAACAAATAATATAGAGGCGCTAAATCCATTATTTTTGTTACACGACATTGGGATCAAATTTGATACAGAATTCAATACAAAAGTGAAAATACTGTGTCATCGTCGATTTTTCAATCGAATTGTGAATTGACTTCGATGCACAATTCCATCAAAAAGTCGATGTCGGCAAGGCTATTCGATTTCTATATCGAATTCTGTATCAGATTCGACCACAATGTCGTATTAGAAAAGTAACGGATTTGAATGTCGACAAAAAGGTAAATTTTTGTATGGACTGTGTTTCAAGGGAATCAACTAGAGCATTAGCATTTTGTTCTATATGAAGAGATTATATGTATTTTATTTTATTTATTTACTATTTTGGGTAGGTGAGCCGCAGCCAGCTACTCCATCCATTTTATAGGGCATAAGTTTCCGTTGTCTCTCTCCATACGTCTCGACGGTATCTCGTTAATTGCACCCACCTTCCCTTCAAAGCCTTGACATCGTCCCTTCAGCGTAATATTGGTCTCTCTCTTATTCGTTCACGGCCATACGGGGTCTAACAGGTCGCGATATTGTGCCGCTTTAAATTATATTCTGTTATCAGGTGGCCAGCGTACTTACTTCCATTTCATATTTCTAATGGTATATTCAATTTGGTTTCGTATGCTCTGAAGTCTAATTTTGTCTTTTATTTCAATTTTTAAAATGCTCCGGAACATAGAATTTTGCATTGTTTTCAATTTCTTTAATTGTTTTTTTGGTTATTGGATATGTTTGAGCCCCGTATGTTGCCACTAGCAGCACACAATTACCTAGGATTCTAGCCTTCGTTTGAATTTGAATTTTACTATAAAAAATTTGTTTCAAGGCTCAGAAAGCTTTCCGAGAGTTGGTTTTGCGGACCTCATTTTTTTTTCTAATTCGATTTTTGAATGCTACTATCTGTCTTAGATACTTGTAGTCGTCAACTATCTCTAATAGTTTCGCTCCGCTGGAGGGGCGGTTTGCGTCTTTTCCCTCATTTTTCATAATTTTGGATTCTTCCAAGTTAATTTCTAGTCCCACCTTAGCCCCTTGTTTTACCAAGTCGTCAATCATACAGTTTATTTCTTCAATGATTTTACGAATCCGTACAATGTCATCTGCGAATCTGAGATTGTTTATTTGGTGTTCAGCCAGGCCGTATTTGTTCCACTTTACTTCCTAGATATGGAAAAGGTTGCGTAGTGGTCTAGTTGGCCAAGTGGATAGCACGCTGGTCTCGGAATCCGGAGGTCCCGAGTGCGAGCCCACGTAGTAACTCGCTACATTTCGACCTAGGCTGGTTTTTCGGCAAGAAGAGAAAAGGGCTAAGACAGCCCTAACAGTCTCCTCTACATCTCTGAGGTAATGCTCGAAAGGGCGGATGTGCTCGGGTTGAGAGCAAAAAAGAAAAATGAAAAAAAAGGACGGGTTATGTAGAGTGGGTAGAGGAGTAAAATAAGGTGACCCCTTGTCATTTAATATTTTTAATGCAGTACTCGAAGGATTGTAAAGTAAGAGAAAAGTGATTTTAAGGTAGAAGGTGTCTGAAAATGTCAATTACAAACAAGACTACAACAACAGTTTTAGGTCTACATATCACAAGTTTTTTTTTTTTTTTTTTTTTTTTTTTTTTTTTGGTGACAAGATTTTAATTCGAGCAGTTTTGATCGAATGGTAGCTGCTAGCCACTAAACAAAGAATTATTAGATTGTGTCGTAATTACTACTCGCCTTCAGATGATATTGGTTGACTGGACAAGTACCCTGTTCCAAATGCTGAGTGTACACATCAAATAACTGCATTAATTTAATAACGATGCATCTAAACTGAACAATCTTTATACTACTTTTGCTCAGTTTTATAAACAAGCTATCTGAAGTATCTAGTCACATTTTGATCAATTTTATGCATCCAAATTCAGAGAGACACCACAAGTAAAAATATCAGGATTAATTTATACTCTTGTTTGGTCAGATAGGAACAACAGAAGACTGAACATGGCAGACACAGTGAATGCTAAGTGAAGACAACCTTCATCGTATTGTTGGATCCTCCGCACATTCCATTACAACCTGCGAACGGCCCCTGATTCTCGGAACAATCTCCATGAATACAGAAATACTAATAAGATTTTTTTTCTGATAATGTTTTCTTTGTAATTACTTAATATTTCTAAGAGTTCAGGCAAACTGGACATCCATTTATGGGCCTACACAACTTAGACATCCAATTTCTAACAATAGCGTGACAAAAACCAACCTGGCTGGATTTGAATTAAATAAATTGCATTCTCATGATTTCTTTTTCGTTCTTTGATGTGTCTATGGAGTGTAAAAGAAATAACAAGGCACTTCCGGTGCTTATTGTCGAGTGGCGAATACAGTACACCCGGCCCTCTGAGGGCAAAAGTGCTCCCAGTACACCCGGCCCTCTGAGGGCAAAAGTGCTCCATACCCTTGTCCATTTCCGTTTCTCTTGTGCCAACCTGTGGAATTTTTTTTTTTACCTCTGTCTTTTTTTTTTTTTTTTTTACGCGAATGACTGGAAGTTTGAGCGATAGGTCCATCTATCGGACGACAGATGAGCAAAGTGTCCCGCTCAACCCCATTCTTGGTTTCTAATATGAACTATTACCGTAATAAAGTTTGATATTTTTCTTTTTAACAATTCTGTTTTAATTTTGCCTGACATCAAATGAAATACCCTACACCCGAATCGAACATATTCTGCAATTGCGCTTATATTACCATTTATTCTCCTTTCAATTAGGCTGTCAAAAACGATCAACCATCTCGCCCTTTCGATTTCCCAACAAGGCCTACACTTCTCCGCAACAAAGAGCACCTCCCCGGGAAATGCCAACAACAACTCAGTCTCCAGCTTTACGGCTCTCCTCTTCCAACACCGTCAATCATCAAATACCTTTGCATCCACTTGGACCCTAAGCTAACCTTTCATCATCACATCCAAGAACTCAAACAGACGTATTTCTTCCATCTCAACATTCTTCGAGAATTGGCGAATACCTCTTATGGTGCCGACATCGACTTCACTGCTACGCCCATACAAAGCTCTCATAAGATCCAAGTGTGACTATGGAGTTCCAAGCTACTCCTGCGCTAACCAGCAAGACCTATTAACCCTCAACGTCATTCATCATCGGGCACTTCGTCTGACCAGCGGTACCTTTCCCACCCCACCCCTGTCGACAGTCTGTATACAATCTACAATGAACTGCCTTCAGATCTTCATCGAGCCATTGTGTTCCTACGATTTGCCACACGTATGGAAAATGCAGAACGCGCCATGTTTGCATTTCCTGCTCCAACCAAGTCGACTACGTATCAAGAAAAGCGGTTCACCTATCGTCTATACAACTACCTTGATTTGCTGCACCTAGAACCGATAAATCCTCCATCAACCAGCCAGCCATCGAAGAGGAATGGACCAAAGGTGGAAACTTCAACCATTAACCTGTCATCTCTGCTTGATACTCGACACACCAGTAATCGTTGACACGAGCACTAATTCTCGACGACAAGACACAGTTCTTCATCGCATTCTTATAAGTCATTCTCGACTCACTCACGAATACCTCCTTACAAAATCGCCTCCACCAATCTGTCAAGCATGTCGCCACCCCCTCATAATTCCTCATCTCCTTCTAGAATGTCCTCTTCTCCCTTCACTCCGATTCAGTGGCGTGCGGTGATTGAGGTAAGCGGTATGCGCAGAGGTGAAGTAAAAATCAGAATAAAAGTATAAAAAATGCTACAACAAAACGGCATTTCTTTACTGTGACCAATAATAGACACAGGGATGTACCACAGAAGAGTTTTTCCCGGAGGGGGGGGGGCAGTATTGCGAAAGTACCAACTGACTCAACTCAAAATTACTAAGTATAAAAGCAAAAAAAAAAAAAACTTGTCAGTAGTTGGATTTTCCCAACTCCGCCTGATTGAAATTGTATATTTTCCCAACTGCTGAGTGGAAAATTCTTACGTCGGGGGGGGGGGAGTTGCCTCCCTATCAGTACGTCCCTGAATAGATATGGCCAACAAAACAGTTTTCCACCATCTTCACAACCAGTTAATTACAAAATGTTCTCATATCGCGATACGTGGCAATGTCTAGTCAAACTCGAACCACCTCTCTTTTGTTCAGTTTTTAAAAATGGTAATTCTGGTTTAGGCTGCCCTTCATTAATAATTTCTAATTGATCGTAAGAATAAGTCGTAAAAACGGGTTTTCAATAAGATCTCG
The DNA here is from genome assembly GCA_031841125.1 of Acanthococcus lagerstroemiae. Lineage (NCBI taxonomy): Eukaryota > Metazoa > Arthropoda > Insecta > Hemiptera > Eriococcidae > Acanthococcus > Acanthococcus lagerstroemiae. Next base: position 16,675,525 of record CM063113.1, on the reverse strand, counting down.
ATTACGCATTTTGTGAGCAAAAAAAAAACCTTGGCATTCAAACAACGCGTTGTCTAGTAGAAGAACATAGAGCCCAGAACGCAACCAAATGCAAAGGTTTCGTCGCGCTGAACATGCTAGGGTATTTTTGTGTTAATAATTAACCCGGAGTCGCTGTTTTGCACAAAGTTTCATCATCTTTTATTTGTTACAAGTTGAAGTTGATATTGTATATGAAAACTTATTTCCTCGGATATTTTCAGGGTAAGAAACATATTATTAATAAATTTTGGTAATAAAAAAATTAAAATAATAGAGATTAGAACTAGAATTAATCCTGATAATTTATTTTCAATTGATCGAAGGATTGAATATAAATAAATAAAAAATATCATTCAGGTTCCATATGATTTGGAGTTTTAAAATAATTTATTACATTAAAATTACTTATTTTGTTTGCCTGGAATGCACGCTACTGCTCCGATCACACCTTCCTTCTCCCAATACTCTCAAGCTCTTCTTCGAACATACGTCTCCCTCAACCCTTTTCGCTAGTATTCGAAATATCTACTTGTATGCTGTAATATAACTGAATACAAGTTGTAAATCTCCCCCCCCCCCCCCCCCCGGTAAATTGTGACCTATGCAGTCGCTACACATTTACGCGAAATGAATATAAGTTAGTTTGGTGACATTTGCTTATATTCGTATCACTTGCGACTCACCCAAAATGGTGAGTTTCAATCGCCACTCAACTTGAACAGAACATGAGAGAAGGAGAAAGCAGAGCATATGTGTATAAGAACGGCAACGACTCCGGATACGATAACAATAACGGCTGGTGGTAAGTTTGTACGAAAGAATGACGGAGTATCTGGAGTTTCTGGTCTGCGTAGGTGGCTGTATAGTCCCCCAGATTGTGGAGCAAGTTGAGCCATCCCGTTCCTCCCATATTCGGAAATTATTAGGGTACGCAAATTTATTCCACCGTCGCCGTCGATGTAAAATACCCTCCGCAGCCGGCAATTCAGCGGGGGCCTTCAAAATACGTCGATTTTTTCCGAATTATGTTTTCCATATCGATATACTAAAATGTAACCGAGTGGGGTACACAGCTGGCAGCCGCGTGCCACTTCGCCGCCGAAGTCGCATCAAGCCGGGAAAATATTACATTAACGTTTCCTATAATCGTTGCGGAATTTTCATGCCCTCGTCGATATCAAAAATTTAAGTAGATACTTCGAGAGTGGAAATTCAATTTAAAAATTGAACGCGGCGTAATCCTGCGGCAGATAATTTAATCTAATGGTATCGAGGGCGAAAACATCAGTTACATAATAAAACAGACATTTCCGAACGCGCGGGCAAAAAGAAAAAAAAAAGTAGTAGTTAATATACTTTTCCTTTTTACTCGTTTTCCGTCTCTTTTTATTTGCCGTTTCTCTCCTTCGGTCTCTCGAAACTTTAATGTAATTTTGGAAACGGTTCGACGATGCCGGCGAGAAAGAGTCTGCGAGGGGGAAAAAACGAAAACGAAGAAAAGATATCAGTTGAATGTTTACGGCGAAGTTAAGTTGTAACCTCTGGAGGTATGGTGTGCCCGTGTTCAGCATACCTAATAGGTGTTCTCCAGGGCTTAAACATTACCTAAAGCCTAATGTACTGAAAGAATGCCACCTTTAGAGAGGCGAAAATACTTAAAGCTCCCCCCGCTCTTCGCACCAGTGTAATCTCCACTCTACCTGTGTAGCCGTTCGGCAACATTATCCAGTCGCGGAAGACACTGATTTAATATTAGCACGTTATACTGCCAACCAGATTTTCTGACCTTTGGAGAAGGGTCCGAATATTCGAGTTTCAAGTTTACAACTCGCCTGGTATTCTCACAAGTTTATAGATAGCGTGCAAGTCGCAACTTATCTGGCACAAATCGTTTTATGTGGAAAATGCACACCTTGACAAAATACGAGTACAAGAAAAACTATGTAAAAATCTTCTGTGTGGATAAAATTAACGACATTCCCTCATCTGAGTTCAAATACTCAATACACCGATTCATTTAGATAACACAACCCAACAAATCTAAATTTATTGAAATTCTCCGGGTAATGAATAGATGATTGTAGGAGTATTTTCAACGCTGATTCCGATTCCAAGCTTCATTTTTTGCAAAGGGCTCGACCTTTTCATTCATTTACTGGGAATTTTAATATTTGCACTTGGAATTTTAGAAGCATTATGCTGGTCACACTGAGTTGACATTTTCTTTATCATCAAGTTGTTCCTTTGTGTTAGTGTACAGTGTTTTTGTTTACAAATCGTGCTCTTGATAATTTTCTGAATATTTGGATAGTATTTTTTGAATAAATTCAATCTAAAATCAACGAGAACTGCCTCTCTTGTACCTGTAAAAGCTTATCATGAAACAAATACGCAACTTACATATAACTCATCATCTGAAGAATCTTAGTGTTTGGTAGTGATCAGTGCCAATTTCAAATACCGGTAAGTTTAACTCATGCAAATACACCAAAATATGTATCAGTACCATCTGCAGTATTCTTCATTTAGAGACATTACGTAATTCGTTTAAAATTCAATATAGATGCAGAGAAATGACAATACTAACAGTACTGGCTCACTTCCACGTTCTGGTGAATTCCGCTTGAAAATACCGTTATGTATAAGTTGGTGTCAAGGAGAAACAAGGAATATTCGACAAATGTATTCACCATCATCTGTTGGAAAGTTACACGAGTCTCGGATTATCTGTTCTAAAGGAACGTTGAGTGTAAGGCAAATACCAGTACTTCATAACTTACTTGTACGTTCTCTGTCTTTTTCTGGGAGTTTTATCTTCTCTTTGCAGCATCCAAACGTAATCTGCCAACATTGCTGGATCCCAGCGCCCTTGGTATCGCTTCTCCATGTGTTTCAAGTCTTGGTGAAAGCGTTCTCCTTGCTCATCGCTAACTGCGCCAAGATTCTCTGGGAAGTAGTCCAGATGTGAAAACAGAAAGTGAACTTTCAGCGACATTCGGCAGCCCATCTTTTGAAAGGATTGGAGTAAGTTGGCAATATGTTCCTTGTAATTCACTGCTCGGTGGTTCCCCAGGAATCCTTTGACCACATTCTTGAAGGATATCCAGGCTTTAGATTCATCTTTGGTGAGCATTCCATCAAATTCTGAATCTTTCATGAGCTTCCGTATTTGAGGCCCGTCAAAAACGCCCTCTTTAATTTTGGCAGCGCTCAATTTTGGAAAGACATGCTGTAAATATAAGAATGCTGGTCCGTTCTTCGGTAGAGCTTTGACGAAATTCTTTATTAATCCTAGTTTTATGTGCAGAGGGGGTAATAAAACTTTATTTGGGTCAGCTAATGGCTCAAATTTTAAATTATTTCTTCCAACTACCCACGTTCGCTCTGCCCAATCTTTCTTTTCCCAATGCTCACTGTCGGCGCGACTGTCCCATAAACAGAGAAAGCACATATACTTTGTGTATCCAGTTTGTAGTCCTAAGATAATTGCGATCATTTTCAAATCAGCACAGATTTGCCATTGGTATGTACTGTATTTTATTTCACTCAAGACTATTTGTATATTGTCGTAGGATTCCTTCATACAAACTGAATGTGCTATGGGTATGGATGGCTTTGTGTTGCCATTGTGAAGGAGAACCACCTTTAAACTAGCTGTCGATCCGTCAATAAAGAGACGCCAGTCTTCAGGTTTGTGATCGATACCTAATTTCCTCATGAGAGCATCCACGTCCGTTATTACACACAATTTTTTTTCATTTTTCCAGGTATAGAATTCAAGAAACTCGTCGTTTCGTGACCGATAGTACGTTACCTTTGTCTCGGAAGTAAGCAAATTCTTCTGCTGTAGTACTGAAGCGAGAAATTCAGAATCGTTTTTCGAAAGTTTCAGTTCACGCACTAAATCATTTAGTTCGGATTGTGTGAAACGTTGTGGTTTTGTTTTGTCAGAACATTGGGAACAGGCGGGCGAATCCATACCTTGAGCCGCCGAGGAGCTTTGAAAGGCATCATCCGGAAACAAAATGGGGCTATCTTCGCCGTCTGCAGAAACGAATTTACTTCCTCTTGTAATTCAATGTAAAATATTCCACACGCCCTAATATATTGCTATAATCGAAGTGTTTTACTAATTCTTTTCAGACCAATCGCGTGAAAGGCCGTACGAAATTGAATATTGAGTCGTTCATAAATTTTAAAAAGTACGTAATGTTTGTAAGATGTGGGAACAAGAAATTGTATTGTTCAAGCTTATTATTTGAAAATTGTTCAAGAACTCTCTACTCGCGTGCGTTTTTTAGACTAGCGTATCCGCTGTTGTTCTCACTTTCTACAGAAGAGACTAAAATTGACAGAATTATTTTTAAAAAACATGACCGAATTCTCAAGTGCATTGTTCATCCGCTGATTATGTTGGCTCCACAATTAAGTTATAACGCAAAAGTCCCTTACAAACAGATCACCTAGACTCCAACGGTAAACATAGGAATACTTGCAATCGTAATTTCCTTGTTTTTTAATTAGTGAAATAGATCGACATTTGAGCAGTTACATAAGTATATTATTCGCATAATTACCTATTCAAAAAGAATGATACGATTCTAGTAGTACCTACATTTGGAGATATGTAAAGTAAGAATGGAAAGGGGTACTGCTAGAAAAATCTGTTTTTGAAAAACTTGAAATAACTTTTTTCACAAAGGTAGTTCCCACAAATGTTGTCTTTCATTTTGAGTTTTAAATTCGAGTACCGGTATTACAATGCATACGCTGATAGATAACTTTGGTACTTCAGTACAACAGTTATCGCTAACTTACCTGCATTGACAGATGTACTATTGAGGGAAGTTGATGGTATTGGCTTATGTTCATCGTGTGGAACCGGCTTCACTACTGATGCTACATCTGGGTACGTTGCTGAATGTTTTTTCTGTTTATTATAACCAACAATGTTGGTGTTACAAAAGTAACAATCAGTCGGATGGTTCGTGGGAGTATTCCACAACGTTGGTTGGGAAAAAGGCATCGATGGCCGTTTGCCCATTTTCCACTGGCGTAAATTATCGTAGCACGATTTGCATGCGAAATTTGGAGTCCACGGCTGATTACGGTTTTCCAAATCTCTACCAAAATAAGAAACATATGTTTCTTCCACCAGTGGTGTAATAGTTTTGCGATCTTTCACAAGCATATATTCACCGCAGATGAAACAAAACTTGTCAGGGTGAACTTTACATGGACGGCTGAAATCCATATTGAAATACAGTCGAAAGAAAACGGCAAGCACAGGAATATTGTGAACGTGAAGAAATTGAAGAAATATGAAAAAAGGAAAAAACAAATGAAAATAAATTGGATACTTAAAGGAACTGAAAAGTTGAAAAAATTAACGGGAGTTATAAAAGTAAAAGCAAATTATCAGGTTTATAAATTGAAGGAAAGTCAAACTAAAAAGAAAATAACAGGAAACATAAACTAATTAAAGGATCAATAAGAAAGCAATAAAGAATGAAAATCAATCGTAAAGTGACAGAACTATCAAAATTGGAAAATAAGCGCGAAATTAATTCATGATCAGTTGTTTACCAAGGCGAGGAATAAGGGTTACCGAGGGAAAAAAACAAAAAACAAACAGGTAGAAAAAATGTATTTAACTTGATATAAAATGACAAGTAAATTACAATAAATGTTGAAAATGCCCTCCACTATTGTGTATTCATAATTCCGAACGTTCACCATGTTCTGGCACACGGGACGAAGCATCAAACATAATATCGCGGCAATCTCAGCTGTTATTCGAGCTTTCAGTTCGTTGATCGTGGTTAATGGCGTAGCGAATACGTGATCCTTTAAACAGCCCAACAAGAAGAAGTCTGCTGGTGATAAATCTGGAGATCCAGGCAGCCACAATGGGCGTGAATTAATCGATTGCCGAAGAATTTGTGTAGAAATTCAATAAAGCTAGATGTGGTATGAGCCGTTGCACCATCTTGTTGAAGCCAACAACAGACTTTGTTCTCTTCCAAATTTGCGATAGACGATCGAATAAGTTCTTGATAACGTTCAGCTGTGATGGTGGTATCGGAAAAGAACGCCCTAACAATTCTGTTACGACTCAGAATGCACCACACCACCCTTTTGTGGGTGTAAACAATATTCCTGATAAATGTGAGGATTCCTATTGCTATAAACTCGATAATTTTGAGCGTTGACGTACCCATTCAGGTGAAACCGTTTTGTCGGAGTAGAACATTTGATCGAAGGCTCGAATTCCATTCTGACAAACGAGCCTTTTAACCCAACGACAATACCGAAGACAGCGATCGAAATCGGCTGGTATCAGTTCCTGCATGGCACACGCGATATGGTCTGGACTTTATCTTCTTCAGTGAACAGTATATTATGCTGCATGGACTAACGTGTAGTTGAGTGCTAAACGTCGTTGTGGAGTTGGCGGATTGTCGAGAATCACATTCCAATTCCGTAGTTCCTAACATTTCTGCGGAGTTGTTGCTGTACTCGGAGCCCCGCTTTTTGGTTTATTGTGAACATTGAACTTCTTCACCAACTTCAGAATTCCGTTCTTAGTTGGCACTGATTTGTCTGGAAACTCGTCCGCAAACAACTCTAGCACACGTTCAATTAAATGTTGTTTCTCAAAATAGATCGCAAGACTTTTCTTTCATTTTCCAACATCCTATAAATAATGTAAAATTTCGAAAACCGACTTCTCACAAAACACAAAACTGCTCTGATAACAGGATAACACGTCATGACGTCACTGCTGCGCACCGCGAACTCGAACACGTTGTTGCAGTGCGTCCATTTTACGTACTTCGAATGATCGAATAAAGGGAACATTCAGGGAATTTTTGTAGAATCTTTTTATTCTGTTTGAAATAAATCGAGCCCTTTGCGAAAAATTAAGCTCGGCATCGAATTCAGCGTTCAAAATACTTCTAGGATCATTTATTGATATACCGGAGAATTTTTGGCTGTTGGGTTGTGTAATTTACGAAGGTATTGTTGAGCTCATCTTCAAAATTGGTACATATTGATTGGGACCTTCAAACACCGAAGGAAACTAACAGACACAACGGACCTTAAAACAGACCTAAGAAGAAGTAGTTAGTTGCTGGGGTTCTCCACTGCCGGAGAATGTCACCGAGAGGAACTTAAGTGAGTTATTCAAGTGTACTATGGGTGTTCAGTAAGTAATGTTCCCATCGATATAACTCGAGAACGAGAACAGGATTTCTGATGAGCTTTTTGGGTAAAACTGTCTGTAGCCTTATCACTTTGTATTGTGAGTGGCAAGTTATTCCGTTGATTTGATTACGAGTTATGATTATCTGAAGACGGATTGGGATATGTCAAGTTCCTCCAGAATAGAATAACGTTCGATGATCAAGTTTTTATTACGATCTCTAAAATTTGGTCTTTTGCCACATGCGCCATACATTCAGGACTTGAGTCCGCCTGATTTTCATGTGTTCGACCCTCTTAAGAAGTAAGTTGCCCGAAAGGTGTTCGCAAATGAAAAACTAAAGCCAAACAGTGACTAGCCCAAGTTGGCGCAAATTTCTTTCACGATGCAATTTTCAATTTGATATTACGCTGGGACAAATGCATCAATAAAGGTGGCACCTACATAGAATTGTAGTATTTTTGATGTACTTTTCGAATCTTCCGTCAGAAATAAATTTCATTCGTTCGCTCTCGAGTTATTTCGATGGGGACTTTACTTACTGAACACTAGGGTGTCCTTTATTGTACAAGTTTTCGCCAGTTAATTCGGGTCGCACTGAAATTTGTTCCAATGCACCTAGAAACTCGCCATATAAAATTTGAGCTCAATCTGATGTCAATAACCCGTGCCGCTCTGACCTTGAAGTTACGTGTAATACTGAAATTTTACGAAAAACCACGAATATCTTGGAACATATCAACTTCAGGACCGAAATGCATATAACATAAAATGTTTCCTGTTGAATTCTCTATAAAAAAGATTCCGTACGACTTTTCTCTAGAATGTATATTTACCGAAATAATCGCAATAATGTGTGAAAGTTTCGAGGAACGTGGAGTTTATTTTTCCTTTCATAACTGATCTTCACTCGCTAAATCGTAGTTATCTAAAAAAATATTCACTTTAGTACCAAAATGCAAATAACCTAAAATGTTCCTCGTCAAATTTTCTGTAAGAATGATTCCATACAACTTCTCTTTAGAAAACATATTCATCGAGATAATCGCAAAAATGCGTGGAATTTGCGAAAAACATTGATTTTTTCAATCACTTTACAGCGGAAATATCTCTATTAATGTCGGGTAATGCATACTACAATATAACTTCAAACTCTGTCTACTGGGGCAAGCACCCCAGTTTTCCTCCCCCCTCCCCACTGAGCTACGTCAATGACAGTTTGTTGGGTACCTACTATAGAGTAGACCTCGGATTATGTATTTAAATTATGCTTTCCCGTGTTGCAGACCTGTCTGCAACATGACGAAAATAAAATGAGTCATCCTCCAGTAAAAGGTATCAAGCTGTCGGTCGACTAAAGTTGCAGCACGAGGTAAAGAGTGAACTGAATTGTTTTTTTCAAAAATTATTCCGATAAAAATATTTCAGAAGCAGAAAAGTAAAACGAAACATGTTGAAGTAGGATACACAGCGGGTGGGGCAAAACTCCTTCAAAATTGTGTTCTATGCAACTTGACTGATACAGTGCCGCGAGGTCAGACACGAATATCTCGAAACAGCTGTTTACATACTTCATTTTCGAATGTTCGTTTCTCGGCAACAAAGAATCGTAGAGAGCTCCATCAGCGCTCAGTGGAAAGGTTATTTCTCGCTCTGTCGCGTGGTATGTATATATAACTCAAAATCGTGTTTACCGACAACTTGGGACCAGGGCTGGATCCAGGATTTAGCGGCCTACTGAGAAATCCAATTTTAAACGGCTCACTCAGTATTAATCAGTCCAATTTTTTCTCCCATTTTTCAGATTATAGATTTATGGAATGGATGACTACGGGGGAGGGGTTTCTTTTGTTTTTATGTCAAAATTTAGAAATTAAAGTGGCCCAATTTTTACCTCATCGGCCCTAATACATCACGGCCCATCGAGAATTTCTCGGTTACTCGCCTGTTGGATCCGGGCCTGTTTGGGATCTTTCACCGGACTCAAACATGTGAAATAAAGTGAATTAAAAATGGCCGAAAATAATTATTTTTGATGGACATTTTCTCGTTTTTGGTCGAAATTTCATCATTTTTTCTATTGAAAACGGTCAAAAATTATTGTTATTGATTAAGATTTTGTCATTTTTAGTCAAGATTTTGTCGTTTTAAGCCGAAATTTGGTCATTTTATCATTAAAAATGGTCAAAAATAGTAGTTGTTCATGGTCGAAATTTCGTTACTTTCATTCAAAATTTGTTTTGTTTTTCAATAAAAATGATCAAGAATGATTGAAGGGTAAAGAATCAAAACTCACATTTGCCGTTTTACTTCAAGGGCGCAAATAGGCAAAATACTATGGCGCAGGAATATTTTTGCTGCGCCTGTGAATGTGTGATATGTATAACATACTCCACGTTCGCAGGCGTAGCAAAAATATTCCTGCACCCTTGTACAGTATTTTGTTTATTTGTGCCCTTGAAGTAAATTGGCAAATGTGAGTTTTGATTCTTCATCCTTTGATTGTCTATGGTCAAAATTTAGTGTTGTTGTGGTTTTCGTACAAATTTCGTCGTTATTTGATTGAAACTGGTCAAAAATAATTGTTTTTGATCGACACTTCGCAATTTTTGGTCGAGACTTCGTTGTTTTTGATCGTAATGTTATTATTCCTAGTTACTAAAGGGCAAAAATTAATGTTTTGACCAAAATTTTGTCATTTTAGACAGAAATTAGGTCATTTTTCCATTTGCATTATTATCCCTGTTTTTACTCTAATTGGCCTGGACTGTTATCAAAATCGATAATTATTTTCATTTGTGAAGCTTTTTGTTCAAAAATGATCAAGACTCAAAGAGCAAGACTTTGACCCCCGTGAGATATATTTTAATAACATCCGATTGAGCTTAATTGTTTTTTGGGATTTCCCTAGAATTACTTCAAATAGCTTCCGGGTATGGAAAGGTGAAGAGGCGGAGAATTTACGACAAAATCTCAACAATATGAACCACTCAGTGTGAAAGTCGCTCTGTGACCGAGTGGTTAATCTTTGCGTCTTAGGTACGAGTATTCGAGACTACCCCCCCTGCCCACCCATCCGCCCACTAATATCCTAGCGAACCGAGTGCCTGCAGTATCAGTTGAGGTGGAAAGATAGCGCACCCTGTAACGCGCCACCCGTCTGACTGAACCTGAAGCATTTATTTATTGAGAATCAGCCCTCCACAACAGCCTATGGCCAATTACAGTGGGGGGCATATACAAGAAGTCCTTAATGTAAGTATTTAAATGAAGAAAATACAAGAAAGAAGGGAAAGAAAACGGAACTAAAGAAAAATAAAGAGGAAAAAAACAACTTAAAGAGAGAAAAAATAAAAATAAGATAGCTAGTTTTCGAATGGCCAGCCATTCCCCGTGTCACTACCCCATCCGCTCACCAGTCGTAGACTACCCCCGTGCTCTCACTCCCAGCGATACCTAACCCCGTCTTGTAATTAAAAATCGCTTATCTTTTAAACCAACACAACAGAGGAAACGAACAAGAAGAATTATTATAGACAATAGATAAATATGCAATTATTCTAGGAAAGGGTTAGTTGTACAGAAAAGCTCAGCTGAAGAAGTCGTTGATGTCACGTTTAAATTTTAATTAATTCAGTAAATCAAGAAGATCTATGCGTTTATCTAATTGTACCATGTTGTTATTACACTTCAAGATGCGGTTAAGTGGAGCATTCATAAAATGACCAGTGTGGGTCACCGGAAGTAAGAATACATCGGTACTTCTGCTATTGAAACTAGGTATACGTATTCTTACATTCTCAAGTAACATCGGTTCATTTATGTTGTTATAAATTACTTTGTGTACGAGTAGAAAGACCAGTCCAGCTATGTTTCTCCTTCCGTTTAGGCTTTAGTTTCATACCCTTGGTGCAACTCGGAATATGTGATCGAATAACAATAATAAGAAAAATGTCTGGTAAATGTATCTTATAAAGCGTTTTTGTACGTTTTCTACCAAAGTTATTGCATCAGTAGTAGCTGGACTCCATACCATGGAGGCAAATTCAAGATGACATCTAACCAATGAGTAATATAACATTTTTATTGTGTCTATATCAGTAAAATTAGTTGCATTTCGGACAATAAAGCCGACCATTTTCCTTGCTTTACAAACCGTTTGCCTGATATGCATTTTAAAATTTAATTTGTTATCATGAATGACTCCGAGATCTCTTATTTCAGTTACGGATGTGAGTTTATATTCTCCTATCATATAGGTAGTACCAATAGATTTAACTTTTCTTTTATACGTAATTGTAACACATTTTTGTTTATTAAACGGTATCTTGTTGCTTTCACTCCAAGTTGTGAGTACGTCAAGATCCTATTGTAGAAGCTGTGCATCATATTTTGTGTGTATCTAATTGAGTAGTTTCAGATCATCTGCATAAAGAAGTATTTTGGAGTATCTAACATGTTATGTTATATTGTCGATGAATAAAAGGAAAAGAAGGGGGCCAAGATTTGATTCTTGGGGTACTCCAGATGTACATGAAAACATTTTAGATTTTGTATTCTTATAGAGAATATATTGCTGTCTCTCAGAAAGGTAGCATCCATCTTTCAGCATAGCGGACGAGAACTTGGAACACAACAAATCGTAAGAAGAACGATGGCAAACTACCCCGACCAACCTTAGCCAAGGAAGACTTGCGTCAGAAACCGCGATCACTTACGTCCAGGCACGGACACGGCACCTGGCGAGATAATACTCAAAGATTGGAACCAACTTTTCGGGTGCATATTATAATATTAAAAAATCACAAAATAAAGACCACACTAATCCACAGCTACCATATTCTGAGGCCCGACTTTATCACGGTAATATTCTAGTTTCCCGAGACAAATCGTGCTCTATCTCGGCACCGCCTGGAAGTTGCTAATATCGCGACTTCGAAATTGTTTTCAAATTTTCCGCATAATCTAGCACGCTGCATGCGAAAAAAAAAAAACGACGAATTTCTAAAAAAGACTATCCGGCACACACGCCCTAATCTATTCACGCGATTTCGCGTTCGCATCAAAAGATTCGAGCTAACTGATGCTCGCGGGAACTTACAGAGCAAAAAAAAAATAGCTTTCCCCAAAACGCACGATTTACGCACGGAGTGAAAAAAAAAAAAAAAGACGAAAAACGTGTTACTCACCGAACGCTGGGTAAAGGATGAAAGGCGGCCGGGTTGTCTTGATTCGAAAATTTTGGTAATGTTCCCTGGAGCAGCGCCAAACGCAACGTTATCAATATGATTATCTGCGGAATACAAGACCAATAAGTGTTACTTTACAGTCGTATAAAAAGAGCATATAGACCCTGTCGTATTATTTACGAGCGAGCTTGTCCGCAGAGCCGAGACGCAATAAAACATACAAAAATACGTATAACATATAAGGCCATACTTTTTATACACCGATGGTCGGCGAAAAGCGATTATCGTTCGCTTTTTTTTTTTCTTATTTTCTTTTCTTTCTTTCTTTCCCCTGTCCGCCCCTACAAGCTTTTTTCTACGGGGTTCGCGCGGTTCGCAAAATTTCCGGCCGTAATTTTGAAAAGAAAACCGGGCTAATGCGGCCCGGCGGTCCGAAGCAACAGACCGGCGAGTGGCGTCGTTAACGAATCAAAACGAATCGAGAAACGCTCGCCACTTAATAGACCGTTTTATGAAGAGAAAACGAAAAAAGTTGGGCCACGTTTTTCGAGTATATTTTCCCGATATTCGGGGGGGGGGGAGGGGGAGCACGGGGGCAGAGAAATAGAAGTTTTCAATACAAATCAATAAAGCTTACCGCAATGCTGAGTGTAACCATTCTTTTACAGAACAGCGTCGATTCTTCGTTCCATCTCATTTCGAGCAATGCCCTGAAAAATTGGAAAACATAAACGCGTGTTTACAAATGTACTTCGTTTTTTCATTTTTCATCTTTTTTTTTTTACTCTTTTTCTTTTTTCCTCCCCCTTCATTTCAAAGAAATATTACCAGTCGTTATACGTATTCCGGGTGTTTATATCGGCGATAAATTGAGAGGACCGAAAGTTCACGCTCTATTATGTCGATACGTATATACGGTTTATTTTGCACCGCGCACCAAATTACAAGATAGATTTTTTTTTTCTATTTTCTCTCTCCACTTTATTGGGTTATCAGGAACGTGCTCGAGAACACGACCGAGCGTGTAATATTGTAAATTGTTAGATTTTTCTCCTTTTTCTCTCACGCCAGTCGTTGTTTACAAAGTTGAATTAGGATTGAAAGATGTCTTCCTGATACAAGTTAGGTATAGTCATTAAGGCTACAATAAAGTAACAGATTCGAGAACTTTTTGAACTTACAGAATTCTCTACAAAATCTACACCCCCAAGTTTATCGGATATATTTGCAAGAAATTCTGGACCGCTTTCCTGACCGTATCCTATACTTCACTGATGGTTCAAAGTACAACCGACGTACCGCTTACGCCTACTCCATAGGTAACCTACTACACTCCCTTCGACTTGAAAATACAGCTTCCATCTACACAGCCGAACTCCATGCTATCTTACAGTGCCTAGTCACGATCTCCTTGCTCGAAGACCCACCCACCACCATCCACTATCTGGTCCTCTCAGATTCGCTTTCCTTCTTAAGGTCTATTTCTGATCGCCTTTCAACACACGCTCTCGTCCAACGCATCCATTTCCTTTACCAACAAGAGCATTTTGCTCATCTGGATCCCAAGCCATACTGGCATTTCAGGAAATGAGGCAGTTGATCAAGCACCACAGCAAGCTACACAGCTCCCATATATCACTCGACAACTCCCTATCTCAACGGATCTCACTTCCGCCATTCACGAGACCATTTTGCGTAAGTGGTTCAAAGAGTGGCGGAATCAAGCCTCTCGGCAGAACAAGCTCGCACAAATCAAGCTTACACCTGTCCCCTAGTCAACGTCCCAACGCTCCTCCCGCCGCGAGGAATTTATCATCATCACCAGCCTACAAATTGGACATACGCGCCTCACACATACACATCTTCTCACTAACCTTTATCCCCTCAACTGCCCACACTGTGAAGATGAAGATCCTCTTAACGTGGACCACCTCTTCTCATTCCCCTCGCTCACCTGCCTTCGTAAATCTCAACACGTCCCCCATAGTCGAATTTTGGCCCTCTCCAGCTCCCACAAGCACATAAACAACACTCTCAACTACCTTTCCGCTGCTGGATACCTCTGCGACATATCGACAACACCATAGGCACCCTTTTGGCATTTTATGGGAGGTGAGGGCAAAGACCTTCAATGAAAACTTTGGAGGGACGACGCCCCCCAATATCTTCAACTCAAAAATAGAAAAAGTACAACAAATTTTACCATCAATTTTTTAATTTAACAAAAAAGAAAGTAAAATATGATAAGTAATAATGAGAAGGGTATAATTTTGGCACCAAAATAGATGGAAGGCGACCGTTCGAATTTTCAAAGAGAGGGATATTTGACCGCTCCTAAGAACCGTGATAACTTCAATTCTGCCCCCCCCCCCATATTTTCCATAAGTCGGCGCCTATGGACAACAACATTTTCCGAGCTCACAGCCCGAGAGTGTAGCTCCGTCGTTCGATCAGCCCCGTAGCTAGAGTTTATATGTAGGTGGGGCACTATGAACCTTTTGGGGGGCCGAGATCGACATTTCTTAACAAGCGAACAGAAAAGTGTACATGGGTTTTACATTTTATCTCAATGGGTGTCTCGCCTTGTTGTCTAAACAGGCTCGGGTAACTTAGCGGGAGCATACTGAGACCATTACATAAAGCTCCCATTCGCAATCCAAGAATTCCAAATTAGTTAACCAAGCTTTTGTTCTAAATTTTGATATGTTCTGTGATATTAATTCTCTTCACCCCTTCTTTCTTTCTCGTTCAGCGTAATGATGACTTTTTAATGGTGGTATTTTAGCCTAGCGGGCTCAAGATACCTTCAGAGGGGGCTCAGCTCCAGCTTGCCCCCCCCCCCCCCCCCCATGGCTACGAGGCTGGGTTCGATAATAATAAAATAAAATAAAGAATCTGAATCGAGACCCAAGGACTGTACACTGTAACGAATACAGGATAATATTGGACAATTTGTAAACATTCCGACAGGTTTTGAAAATTGGTTTGGAGGCATGGTTCATCTTCCTAGTCAACGTACCCGATCATGCACCCCAAATCTATGAACAGTGGTGTGGTGGGACGAATGGCGATGCACGCATGCTAAAGTGGCCACTGAGGCACATCACTATTTACGATTTGCGCTTTCGTATTCCAGCGTGTATGAGTGTGAACTATTTCTTTTGGTATTGCTAATAACTCAAATTTCAGATATCACATTTGACGATTTCACGCACGAGGCAGTCGAGAAGAGATACAAAAGTTCAAATTTGTACGAAAACAATGTCCATCAAAAAGGACCTATGTAAAGACAAGGTAGTATCTTTATCCAGGTTTTTTTTGTTCAATGGACTATTGTACATTTGAGAAAAAAAAAAAATGAAAAAAATTGAAAAATGGTGTATTTTGTTGCCAACTGAGCTAGGCTCGTGTTTAGCAATGGCACTAAATTACATGTTTTTTTTCTTTCTTTTTCTTTTCTTCCTACAATTTCTTTAGTTAGTGCACTACTTATTCTTTACATTAATTACACATATTGCGGTTGTTATTAGTCGGACTGTATGCTGCGCTGTTTTTTGTTTCTGTAATTAGTAGCTGTATTAGTAACTGCATTTCGTATCAAAGTTTTGTAAGTTCTGTTGTTAGTTTGTATTATTTTTTCCCTATTCTTCTGATCAAGTTTGTTAAAGTTTTTGAGTCCAGTGTAAATGCTGTTTGTTTTACCGATGTTAGTTTTTATTTTTGGTAATGTTACTGTAAACTGTGTGTTCCTCGTCAGTCTAGTGTTAGTTTTGCTGTATTTCGTTAGAGTAAGTTATGTTTTTTCACGTATTTTATTGCACTTATTTCATGTAGTTTTTCCAAAGTTAGCGCCTTTGTTTCCTCAAACAGTTGTACGGAGCTAAATCTTTTTGGTTTTTTGTAAAGTATTTTCAAGAATTTTTTTTGGTTAACTGTAACTGGTTTTAAATTAGTTTTATAAGCTGCCCCCCACCTTGAGATTCCGTATTGTATTTTTGATTGAACTATCGCTATGTAAAGTATGCGCTTTACTTCTTGGGAGATTATGTTCCTGAATTGAATTGCAATAAAAATAGACTTTAATAGTTTTTTTTGCTAAATATATTTGCCTTGTTGTTTCCAATTTAGATTTTTTTTATCTATTATTATCCCTAAATATTTCATAGAGTCGACGGTATTTATTTGCTGGTAATTATTGTTTAATTGAAAACATTTATCATTTCTATTACACTGATTTGTATGAACGTTAATATCTACTTCCTCGTTGTTTTTCTTATTTTTTAGTGCAAATTGTACTGATTTAGTGTTTTTTTTTGTTTTTTTTTTGGTTCAGTATCAGTTCATTATCATTTAGCCAGGTTATTACTTTTCTAATACCTTTTTCGGCTTTTCCCCTGGTTTCTTCTCAGCTATCTCCTTTTTCTATTATGACGGTGTCATCTGCATATGAAATTATTTCTCCCTCTATGTTAATTTCAGTCAAGTCATTAATGTAAATTAGGAAGAGTAACGGTGACAAGGCAGAACCTTGTGGCGTGCCTCTGTTTAGTGCGAGGATCTCGCTTTCTGTTGTTCCTATTCTTACTTTTTGTTTCCTATTTTCCAAGTATGAGGTGACCCAACTTAGTACCTTGCCCTCACAGCCTGCTCTTTCAATTTTTCCAATTAGTTTTTGGTGATTCACTAGATCAAATGCTTTAGAGTCTTGAAAGATCGCTAGACATTTTTGTTTTCATCTAAATATGTGGATATTTTGATGTGCAGGTTATTGATAGCTTCTTCTGTTCCCATATTATTCCTGAATCATAATTAATTGTTTGAAAAAATTTGGTTTTTCCAAAAATTTATTTAGCTGAAACTTTACTGCCTTCTCTAATATTTTTGAGGTTGTTGAAAGTAGTGAAATTGGTCTGTAGTTGTTTACGTCTTCAGTATCGCCTTACTGGCTGTGTTAGTGGTCGCGTCCCAGTGAAGGATGAATAGACATAATAAGTCATTTTGCGCATGTCAAAGTGAAAAACATGCTTAGCATGAAGGGCCTCTACACGAGTTTTTTTTCAGCCCCCCCCCCTTAAATTTGTTGACCATATCTTGATCGGGCACAGATCTCAGTCCTCCCGGGAGAACCTTCCTCTGTACCAGTACACTTTCACCCCTAAATTACTCGCTACGTTAATGCGTGCGTCCCGGAATGTGTAACGACCAAATCGGGGCATCCGTCATTCACCGAACGCAGGTCACGATCACTAATAATGGGAATCACGTACGTCGAATAATTCGACATAGTGGAAAAACCATCATGCCGCGAATGCCGAAAAACGACGACGTCGAACCCCGATGTAAACAATAAAAGTAAACACGAAGCGCCCATACAAAAAAGAAAGAAAGAAAAAAAAAAGTAAACAAGAACTCGATAAAAGGATTAGTTGCTCTTCGTAATAACGTGTTTGATTTTTAAAATTCGAGTTTCTAAGGGGCACGTAATAAAGCATTTCGACTCCGCAGTTTCGTTTTGAATTTCAGGCGCGACGATAATTGGAATATTACGAGTATTTCCTCGCAGCCGCCTCGCGCTTCGTCGCTCAATGTTACCCGAAAATTATTGCTCGTGTGTAAAGGGGCAAAAAAAAACAAAAAAAACTTAACCACGACGTTAACCTTTGCGAGCATCCTGTACGTGTATATGGGAGGCGTCTTAAATGTATACTGCGTATGAAAAAAGTATAAGTAACAAAGTTATTACACTTGGAGCTATACACGAAACACACACGATGAAATAAATTGCTTGTCGGAGAAAATGATATCGCTCTAGTGTTCGAATATTCGATTTGCATCCTCGGTTTTTACATTATTTTTTCGTCTCTTTTTATTCGTTCCCGACAACGTTTATCCATTTTCTCAGCCCATTTCCCGTACTTATCGTTGGGCTTAAATCATTTTCGTCCGCCGCCGTCAGACGTTGGGGATTACTCGCGAGCTATTTGCAATCCGTTACCGCGCTACATGTGGATTAAAAGATTTCCTATATACCAGATATATACTACTGGGTGGGTGTGAGGCTCTGTGCTTACTTCGTATATTCGCGTAGACGAACGTGAAACTTTTATTACTCGTTGTGAGTACCTACACAAAGAGCATAACATTTCCAAGGAGAGCGCCAACGGTAGAGGGAAAAACAAAAATGACGAGTAAGTACACACGGGTCAACAGAGGTGTAGAAACAGCGGATAAAGTGGCCTTATATTTCCACAATCTCCCACTAAAGTAATCCAAAATTTCGTTATTGACATGGATAGGTACCCCGGGTTCGAGCCCACGTAGCAACTCGCCAGAATTTTTGACCTGGGCCGGTTTTTCGGCCAGAAGGGAAGAAGGCTAAGACAGCCCTAACAGCCTCCCCGACATCTCTGAAGTAATGGTCGAAAGGGTCGATTCTGGGACTCGGGTGGAGAGCAAATTAGAAAAAGAGGTACGTCTAATGGCTCGCCACGCGAAACAGAAAAATTCCGCAGAAAAACGTTACCACTGTGAAGTAGTTGGGTATTCCTCTTCACGCGGTCATTCGTTCCACCACGTTTCGACCGACCGACATGGAGAATGCCGACTGACCCTAGGAATGGAAAACTGACAACCAGAATGTTATTACAATGACGTCATTGGCTGAAAGCGTGAACGTGTGGAACGAAAGCTGTATTATGAAAAAAGCTACCATGAAAACTACTGCAGGTGCTGTTCTAACAATACAAAAAAATCTACACCTATGATAAACTGAAAGGAACGTCAGATTGAGGCGAAACTTGACTTACAGTTGGGGGGGGGGGGTGGAGAAGGAAAATTTGCCGACAAATATTTTGTGAAAACTAAAAATTCGCCGACAAAATATTTTTTAATTTGAAAATTTGCCGGTTCTTCAATCAAAATATTTCTAAATTGAAAAATAATAATAATAATAATAATAAAAAAAAAAAAAAAAAAAAAAAAAAAAACAGAAGCAAAATATGGGCCCGGAGACTAATTTTTGAGAACGTCCTTGTACCCTCAAAGAAAGTCTGCCTTTTTTCTACTCATTATTTTTCTTCCTTCCTTCGTTCTTTTTTTATGACTATACCGGTGACAGGCGAACGCTTATGCAACATTCGAACCAATTCTGGATACGCTTTATTTTACTACGGCAGAATATATCTAGTGTAGTAGTATAAACGTCTTTGGTTCTCTCATGCTTTGACTGGCCAACACGGAGAATGCCGACCGAAGCCGAGAATGGACGAAAAGAAAAAGGCATTGGAATGTGGGCATGCACGTCAACGGAATCGCCTGGACGACATATCCATGTAACAATGTCCTACCATGCAGCGGTTGGACTTTTCTTTTTTGTCGGCGGCTACTCTCTTCCGTAGTGGTTTCAGTTCTCTTTTGAATTTGTCCCCCTAGCAAGTCCACGGCTTACTTTTTTGTCGTTTCCCATCACACAGCACCCAAATTTCAATTTCTTTTGCCCACTTTCCTTCCTGTCTCATATTATGTTCTACGTAGTTCCATTATAATTTCCTGATAACTCATCCCACATACTAAAAAATGTCGGAAAATGAACACAAGAGTCCAACCGCTGCACAGAAGGACAGTTTTACATGCATATGTCGCCCAGACAACCTCGTTGACCGCCTTCTCTAGTCAGTCATTCTCAGTATCGCTCTGTATTCTCCAAGTCGGCCTGTTAGAGCATAAAGGAATGAATGACCGCGTAAACAGGAATACGCAACTAATCACAACGGTAACGTTTTTCTGTGGAACATTTTTTCCGGAGCGTTTCCTGCGGAATTTTGCTTTCTCACATGGCGAGACATTAGACATATCCATGTCAAACCTGGAGCAGCTGTGATACCTTGTACACAACAATCCACTCTCAAGAAGTATCAAACTCAGTCGTTGTTCATGCAACACAGAAGCGAAGAAAATAATACAATAAACGAACAAAAAATATGTCACAATGTAGAAACGCGTCCCTGCAAACTCGCGGATAATGTCGGTTGCAATTGCATATATACGTCGCATCTACTTCGATTTAGATCGAATATATACCAGGCGTTTCTATTAATTCCCTCCTTTTTTTCACCGTTGAAGGTGTGGTCGTATCGTTACGTGGTAAACATAGATTCTAATTTGGGAAGGTAGCACGTCTATTGGGGCAAAGTTTTCTCCCCCTTCCAAGACGGCTAGAATGTGTCACTAACTGTGAGATCTGAAATGAAAACCTATCGGCTAAATGTTGAGATGCGGGTTATTTGGGTCACTGTTTTCGAATATCGAATCAGATTTTTTATCTGGTCCTGTCCAGGGCTTCCAAATTTGAAAAAATGAGCAGGACTAACTTGGCAAATTTCCATTTCGCCGAGAAAGGAATTAAAGTTTTTTTCGTTGAGAAATGAGATGGGATGATTTTTCTCACTTCCCTTTTGAAACAAGGAAGAAGAGCTCTTCCTAAAAGAGATACTCACGAACGGAAGAGATGATGTTCACCTTCCTCGAGTAAAAAAGAGCAACTAACTCTGCCCCTACAAAGAGAGGGGGAAAATGTTGAAATTTATTCCATTTATACCCGAGAAAGGGCAATTTAATTATCTTCACTCACAGAGGACGTTTTGCTTACCGTAGGCAAAAAATCAGTTCTTATCTTCTGCTTAGTTTGAGAAAGAACACGTTTCTCATTCTTCAAGACATGGAATAATTGTTTTTAGTCTTGCTCCAGTAACGAAGTTCTTTTCAATCAGGAAATGGAGGAGTCAACATTCTTCTATTTTCTCAAACTATTTATTTCAGTACGTTACTTGTTCCTCAAAAAAAGTAAAACAAGTGATGTTCCATGCCACAAAACGAGGAAAGAAACTTTTGTCAATCAGAAAAAGGTGAAATGCGATTTTCTTCTTCCTCCTCGAAATAATAAAGTGAGTTCTTTTTATCTAAGACGAATTTCTCCGAGGAAGGCAACAAGTTTCCTTTTAGTTGCTTAATTTTAATAATTAATGTCATGGAGCCTGTACGATCACCAGAATTCAAAAAATACGCTTCGAATGAGTCTCGCTGAATCCACTTGAAAAATTGAACAAACCATAATCCAAACTTTTCACTTAACGAGCGCAAAGTTTTGTAAAAAAAAAACAATCAAAGTCGAAAAATGAAAAAGATACATGCTTCTTTCCTAGAAGCAAGAGAATCCTTCTCGGTCAGTCATTCTGGAAACTTCGATATGTTCTTTGTGGGAGGAGAAACAAACTGACCCTACTTCCTCCTCACTTTTTTCCCCTCATAAACAGAACATGTTTCTCATTCTTCAAGAAATTGAACACTTTGTTGAACCCTTCTCCAATAAATGAACCAGATTTTTCTCACTTAAGAAATAGAGATAATGTTCTCTTCTTTCCTAAGGAAAAAAAAAAAAAAAAGTTTATTTACAAAAGGAAAGTAAAAGGAAAAACTATATCTTCTTTCTTTCGATAAATCTTTAGAAAATGTTTTCCTCTCCTCAGAGAACGGGATGACATTTTTCTCATTTAGAAAATGAAAGCGGAGATTTTCTGCTTATTTCCCGAAGAAAGAAATTTCTTCTAAGCTAAGACAAGACAATTATTATAATCTTATACGAGTATAAAATGAGTTAAGCTGACTCAGTTTGAGAAATGAAAGTATCTATTGACATTAGGTTTCTTTGAAGCTATTTTGGGAATGAGATCAATTGTGCCCATTTCATGAATGAAATTCCGAAGTTTTATTCCCAAATCGGAGTGAATGAAAAGTCCGGCGAATTCTACGAAATCAGCGGCCTCAAGAAAACCCTCTTTCGATACTTTGTTTAGTTTTTCAGTTGAGATAAATTAGGTCCATTTTTTTCTTTTCTTTTCGAGACTAAACTTCGGATTATTGAACCCCAATCTCGGTCGAATGGAAACTCTGATGCAATATTCGAAATCAACGATTCAAAATACCCATTTTTCGATATGTCATTCAGTTTTTTCAGCCAAGTCAGTTTTCCCCAGTCTAGGTCTGAGATTTGGATTTTTGGGTTCAAATCAGGGTTAATTCAAAAATCTGATGCGAAATCAGGGATCAGAGACACAGAAAACTCTTATTCAGATATTTCATTCGATACCATTCCGTTTGAGATTCCAAGGTTAAGGATACGTTCGAGCCTTCTTCTAGGGGAGAGGAAATCCCCAGCCCCAAGAAGAAATGAAGGTCCCCATGTACTTCGCGTCTATGCGACTTCGCGTGCAGAAGAAAAGGTAAGGGATTATCTGTTCACACTCTGTATAAATGAATTCCAAATCGAAAGGGCACTATTTCTAAAATGTTTTTCACCTAGTCACTGAACGTACTTCTTTTGGTGTAAGAAACCGCTAGCCATTTTCTTCTTTTTTTTTTTGGGGGGGGGGGGGGGGAGAGGTCGAAACATTAACAAGTTTAGCATACGATTCCTTTCACTGCAGTTTTGCTTTGAAGCTTCCAAGAAATCGAGATCGGTCGAATACATTGGGATGATAATAAAAAGGTGAGGTAAAGATGTTACTTTGGGAAAATAAGGTTTAAAAAAAATCAGCGCAAGCTGAAAGTGAGGTAAGCTCCTGGTCACAAATTTCGAATATGAGATTATGGGGTTTTGATTCTCCTTCGAATTTCGCTCCCAGTATCTTAACTTGAAGATAAACATGACAATTAGGGATTGAGAGTTTTTTGTTTCCAACATTCCTAGTTGTCTTTTAGCAACTAATGACAATCCTGAGAGTTTGAAGCGGATTTGCGTCCCTAACGAAAAATCTGACGAATAAAAAGTACAATTTTGACCTTATTGAAGCAGAAATTAATACTCTCGGACGGGTTAGAACTTTTTATAGATTGTAGTTAAATTACTCAGGGCAACTCCCAAAGGGCTGGAGGCATTGATAAGATAAAATGTTTAGAACTATGAGAATTCCAAGGTATACTGTAAGTGAGTCGGTAACTCATTACAGAAATGAATAATCGAATGATTTGAAAAACACTTTACTTTCCAGATTCGTTCAATAAGTAGAGGAGCACGGGGAGAATTGAGACAAGGGAGCAATGAGACAGTGCTGATTTAGCCGACACTACAAACTATAAATGGCAACACTGCATCACATATTCGTCACTATCCAGTAAGCTAACACTATCGTAGAAAAAGTTTCAGTTCTATCGATTAGTAGCTGTGATATTGATAACGTGATCGAAATTTGGTCAATTTTTTAGTTTTCAGCATTTACGAAAAAACGTTCACAAAAAAGAAAATTTGTATTTGCCAAGTAAATCATATCTTTTTTAAAACATGACCTATTTAGTAACCAAACTGTACCAAAACCGTTTTTTTTTTTTCAGGAAGTTGTTTTCGAATTATAAGCGATTGAACATTTTTGCCGCATTAGGGAGCAATAAGACGATTTTTAGATAAAATATCGGAAATTTTCGTTGATCCAGCATTTTTGCGATGTATGAATATCTTACCCACCGAAACTGAATAAATGTGTTGACTACTATACATTGAACACCTACAGGAAATTTTTTTGAACCGAACTTGAAAACCATCCCGCAGAGAGGCCTTATCAGTAGCTCAGTTATTGTCTCATTGGTCCCTATTTACAATTTGCCCAACTTTTTTTTCCTCTTCAATTTCAGAATGTCAAGTTTAATTTAATAATTGTAATGTCCATATAAAATTAATTTATACTTTTTTGTACTATGTAACATGATCATTTGATTGAATTTTCTGTATTTCATGTGTTGTCTCATTGTTCCCCATGCACTGTGTCAATGCTCCCTTTGAAATTCTCGCGGGGTGATATGAGACAAAATTTTTGAAGGGCTATAGGATTTTTAGAAATGGCCCGAGGAAGTATAATTTCCTAGCGTTTGTAGTTCAGTCACGTAACTATAGGTTGCAATTATTCAAAGCTTTCCATAGTGGTTCTACGTCATTTTACAACGGTTTTCCAAAAAGTGTCTCAGTTCTCCCCATGCTCCTACATACGTGAATATAGAAACAAATAATGGAAAAAACTAGCAATGTCCTTATCGTCTCATCAAAAAAATTGTTTTTTTAATAAAATTTTTATTGTCTTACTCCCTGTTTTACCTCGTCGGTGCAATGTTTGAATCTCAACCTGAGGGAACCGCCTTCAAGATCACGGTTTACCCTTACGCCAGGCATCAAGCTCGGCCCACACCATCGATCAGGAGGTGAACTCTGTACCATCCTAGAGAAGAGCTGCTGCAGCTGCACTGCGGACCCACCGGCAGGGCTCACCCGTCGCCACCACCTGCCTGCGTCGACACACGGACCAAGACGAGGAGGTGAGGGGTGAGTGAAGAGAGGCAGCGCGTCCGGCCGTGGGGGACCTGAAATTTCCAGGCGAGCGCTCTGGGAGTGCGGACCTCGGTCAGTAGGAAACCCCATGGTGGCCCTGGTAGGACGCGCGCACCGTTCCGGCACGTAGAAATGGGGGCTCGGGCCCGGCCCCAAGGCGTCCCTCCGGTCACTGACGCGATGCTCGAAAGGGTAGTTCCTGTGGCCGGGGGTGCGGTGTCATAGGGGCCACTTTGGCATGCGTGCATCGCCATACGTCCCACCAAAAGACCTCGTCGGTCTATTTTTTCAATTTCTTTCCACATTATCTTCTTTTTTTTTTTTTTTTTTCTATTTTATTTGCAGTTAGAAAACACGCATACAGGAAATTCATTTCGCCGTTTTTTTTTTTTCACTTGCGTGGACATTTTCATTTAAGCGAATGTGCACAACTCAAACGTCACGATTCGTGTACGCACGAATTAGACCGAAGATACGAATTCCACCTAAAACAACTACATATATTCGTATTATCTACATGCGTACATATATCACGTGAAATAAAAAAATAAATAATAAAACTCTAGATTGGAGAGGAACAGTGAAGAAAAGCTCAGATAATGGGGCGAAGCCGCGCGGCGGGAACGAAGGGCAGTGAGAAAACGCTCGTGTGTCAAACTGCGTCCGATAAAGCGCCCAGTTTTCCTCCAAATTACACACAAAAATCAGCGTGTATTCTTTTTTGGGCGCACTTATCTGCGAGCACGACAGACCCCGAAATTCTGCCGCGTCCTTTTCGGCCGGGAATGAATTCGGACGTGTACAGAAATGAAAATTTTTCTCGTATTATTATTTCGTTAATAGCGAGCCGCGATGCCCCCGCCACCTCGTCGAGCGAGTTCAAATTATTCCACATTTCGTGAGGGAGCCCACAGAAAGAAAAGAACCGCCGTAGCGACGTTATAGCGGAAAAATAACATAAACACCGTTAAATATAAAATCTTCGAAAAGGAGGTTACAAGAATTCTCCATTAGTATAACATTCTGCGCCGTCGGCTCTGCTAATACGAAATTCAATGTTGCCTTTTCAGCTAAATTGAAAATTCATCTTCCGCCCGCGTATACGTCGCCGAAAAAAGCGAATCTCATTTCGATACGCCACCCGCACCCTCCCCACGAGCGGCGAAAGCGAGACGGATGTGTGGCCACTTTTTCGGCGAATTAGCGAAACGCTTTTTCACGCCTTTAACCCGCGAATAAACACTGAGTCAAGATCGAGCTGGTTCACTCGCTTAGACCACGAGTGACGGCACACTCTTCTGCTCTCACTTTTTGCGGCAGTGAAGCATTTCGAGGCAACGTTTAGTGCGTCTTACAACATAGAGGCCTTAAGGGAGGAGTCAGTGGGGGCATTTGCTCCTTTGAGATTTTGAATGGCTTACTTTAAACTACACAGGATTCAAGCTAGACACTCAGCAGTACTCGCTTTGTAAGTGGAAGGACACACTCGTCCAGTCCACAGAGGGCAAGGGGATCCGAGCGCTAATACGTGATCTCGATTAGTGGTCGGACAGGTCCCATGAGGAACTGAATCCTCCCAGCGTCTCCTCTGGTCACCGACGCGATATTCGAACGGGTAGTTTCCGGGCCAGGGAGCGGTGTCCGGGAAGCCACTTTGGCATGCGTGCATCGCTATACAACTCCGCCGAGTGAAAC
The DNA here is from genome assembly GCA_031841125.1 of Acanthococcus lagerstroemiae. Classification (NCBI taxonomy): domain Eukaryota; kingdom Metazoa; phylum Arthropoda; class Insecta; order Hemiptera; family Eriococcidae; genus Acanthococcus; species Acanthococcus lagerstroemiae. Next base: position 16,649,043 of record CM063113.1, on the reverse strand, counting down.
TAGACAGAATGGTAAAATTACCTATTACACGTCAGATAATATGCAATAATTTTTCAATTTGCTCACATCTGAAAAAGGCAGGGTTCCCTCTAGAAAAAGAAGAAGAAGAAGAAGAAAGAAAAGAAAAACTGGCGCGCCCTCATCTTTAACTAAAATTGAAGAAGCTCGAAGGCGTACACATTAGAATGGTGCAGAGACGCTACTCGAGCGATTAAGAAGTGGATGCTGCCTCGCATAATGGACCCTCTGAGAGAGGACGAAAGGGGGAACGGGAATAAAGCACAGATGATTAAAATTGTTTTTGGTTCCAGATTCAGATTTGAAGGTGCTGGTATTTCCTTGTCTCCACCAATTTTTCACCGAAGGGAACAGCACAAACAAAAGTAGTGAAAGCTCAATGGAACACAAATGAAGCACAAATGATTGAGACTATCCACGGGCTGATACTCATAAGTGGAAGCAGTTTCACCATATGGGTCTTCTGAGTAGGGGCAAGGAGGAAGGAACCATAAACGAAAATAATGGAAATACACGAACTAACGCAAACGAAGCATAAAAATTGAGTTTGGTTAAAAGTTCATAAGTGTGCATAGTTCTTTTATTAGCCTTTATTTTCTGCTTAAGGGACAGGACACACAAGGAAATAATGAAAAAGCAATCGACCACAAACGAGGCACAAAGAATTGACACTGTTTCTAAGTTCTTACTCGTAAGAGGTCTGGTTGGCCGAGTGGATAGCGCGTTGGTCTCAGAATCCGGAGGTCCCGGGTTCGAGTCCACGTAGCAACTCGCCAGAATTTTCGACCTAGGCCGGTTTTTCGGCCAGAAGGGAAGAGGGCTAAGACAACCCTAGCAGCCTCCCCTACGTCTCTGAAGTAATGCTCGAAAGGGCAGATTCCAGGACTCGGGTGGAGAGCAAATTAGAAAAAGAGAAGTTTTTACTCGTAACAGAAAGCTGTCCTACCGAATGGACCTTCTGGGAGGGGACAAAGAGGGTGACGCAGACGAAAATAATGCAAGCACAGGCGAACATATGCAAAGCAAAAACGATTACGGCCCTTTTATGTCCGAAATTTAAAAGTAGGATTAATATTTCCTCAGCTCCTCGCACAGTCCACACGAAAGGGGGAAGGGGCACAAATGAAAATAATGAAAGTAAAATAGAGTATAAGTGTAAAGGAATCGAAAATGTCTGTGACTCATTTGATGTAAGAATTCAAAGGTTGGGAAAGAAAGCGTCGCTTCAAATGTGGCCAGGTTTTATGTTATGTCCACTTTTCAAAAGAATGCTCTGTGATATTTATGAGGAAGGGAGAGTCTACAAATTTGATGAAGAGTCAAGACTATGACCGCACTATTTAGATTTCAAAATGTATGCAGTGCGGTAAATGTTAAAGTGGCTACATTTGAGTCAGTGGTACATTTGTTCCAGTGGCCACATTTTGTACAATTAACAATAATATAGGGGAGAGACATCAAATAATATGGAATGGAGTCTCTTCTAGGAAACCTAAGGGGTAAATATTAGTTGAAATTATTCGAAGAAAAAGTCCCGTCTATAGCTCAATCTACCTATTTTTTACCCCCAAAATTTAAAAAAGATTGGTGCACCCATTGCTGTACGAAAACTTCCCCTCCTCCCCCCCCAAAAAAACGACGTCAGAAATGAAAGAAAGAAAAAGCTCCGAATAAGGAATGACGATTACCCAAGTATGAAATGGGATGTTTATATGGGTAAAAAATGAAAAATATGACGTTGGAATTCAAGTGGAAAACTTTCTATTTGGGATAATTAAGTACATCAATCAAATTAAAATGAAAGATTATGTCTGATTAAGTGTGTATGAGTCAATTACTGCCTGGATGAGTAAATGTGGAACTGGGTGCATGAATCTTGTATGGATGGTATGTATGTGTACTGTGTAGGAGTGGGTTTCGAAGGAGGGGGTGGAAGCTGGTGGTGGTTCGCGCTTGAGTTGGTGGCTCAAAGATGTATCATCTGGTTCTCTCTTTTTTTTCCCCTCATCTATTGTAATTTGTCACGTCTTAACTGCTCCCTTGCCCGTATTGGGCTCGCCTGGGGATGGGGGAGGGTAAAATACTATCTAAAATAAATATATAAATAAATAAAATTCTGCAAAATTCACACGCAAATGTTTTTTCATCGGTTTCGTGACCAGTGCATAACTCATACAACCATCATCGACAACGCGGATTGATACAACAAATTCATCACATTTCACCGCATCGAACTTCTCGAAAGACACCGTTACAGTACGGGAATTCTTATTTTGGCCATCGACTTATTAATGTAAAACCAAAATTATCATACCATTCCATATTTGGAGCAGAACACTTTTTGGTCTCTCACTAAAATATGGCAACTATGTATAATTAAATATAACCATACTATGGTGAAAGTACGTACTGTCCCCCAAATCTTGATGTATTATGCTTCCTGTTGGTCGACTCCAGTGAGTTGAACCTCACAAAATGTACTGTCAACAAAAAACAAAAAAACACCTTTTCCTAACTGAGCTACAAGGCTGATTTTTTTAAACCAGTTTTTTAATTTTTTTAAATTTATTTATTTCTACACAACTTCTATTGATTTTCGATAGAGGGCGTTGCTCACGGACTGAGGAAATCGTTTACTCCATATTTGGAGCGCCTACCATATTTCGTGTCTTTCCCCCGCGGTTTAATCCTATTACAAATTCTAGAATGCTTGATATCATACCATGTGTACTAGGGTTTCCCTTATTTTACGAGTTTTCGTCAGTCGACTAGGTGCAAACTGAAATCTGTTCCAATGGACCTAGAAACTCGCCATAAAAATCTTTTGACCTCGAAGTTGTGTATAATACTGAGATGTTACAGAAAATCGCAAATATCTCGGAACATATCAACTTCAGGACCAAAATGCATTGACACAAAATGTTTTTTGTTAAATTTTCTATTAAAAAAATTCTATACAACTTTTCGCGAGAGCTCATATTTACCGAAATAGTCGCAAAAATGTGTGTGAAAGTTTCGAGGAACGTGGCTTTTGTTATTTTTTCTTTCATAACTGTTAAATCGCAGTTATCTAGAAAAATATTCACTTTAGGACCAAAATGCAAATATATTTATCGAAATAATCGCAAAAATGCGTGGAATTTTCGAAAAACATAGGTTTTTTAAAATTATTTTACGGCTGAAATATTTATACGAAACTCCATGTCTCGGAGCATGTTAAACATCAAAATAAAAATTTCGCAAATTAGGGCAAAAACGAGACTACGGGATAGTGGAGAAGTAATTAAGAGCTTCAAGTGGAGCTACGCAAGTCATATTTGGAGAGAAGGAAACGACAGATGGGGAAAAAGGTGAAAGGATGGACCTCAAAAACTCACAGGAAGGGAAGTGAGAGACCCATATCACGCAGGAGAGACGAAATAGACAAATTTCAGGGTATAAAATATAAAAGGAGCACCCATAAAGAGAAACATCGAGGGACGAAGAGAGGAGGCTCTATCCAACATTGGGCGGTGTGTAGCAAGTGGGGGGAGGATGGTGAAGGGAGACGTACTGGTCGCAAGGTCTTGATCAAGTGAACAAGGTTGGAAACCAAACGGCATAAAACAATCCAAAATGTAAAAGCCTTTACCACAAGTACATAGAATTCAAGAAAGAAGCTCTAGTAGATCCGTGTCTCCTGGGGTGCCTAACTTAACATTTATGGGTGCTTTCGTTTCGCTTGGTTTTGTTGTATTTTCCTTTTAGTTAATTTTATCGGTAATTCCGCTTTAGATTTCATTTCCCTGCTTTCTAACTTTCTAAAGCAATAATATAACGTATAAATACCTAAAAGTTAGCTCCAACCTTTCATCCCCAATCGTCAAAGGGATAAAATCTGAAAACTTGCTTTGTAAATATATACTCAAAAGTTCCAACTGTGGAAGGAAATATATGCAACTAGAAAGTAACCTGAAATACACACCAAAGCTGTTAAAATGAATAAAAAATAAATTTCTCCACCAATTCCAGAAACTTGTTTTTCTCTCGTGTCAAATATCAAATTTGTAACATTAAGTACTGACAAAGAGCCCAGTATTTTGTTTATGCTTTGCTTGTCAACTCAAATTTTTGTATTCGTACCTTCTCCCCTCCCTCTTCTACTTAAACAACTTTCGATGCAACTAGATCCAAAAAGTTATTCAAAAATCAAAAAAATAGGTATCTGTTTGCTGATGGCTTGCAATCAAGATGTATAACTCTGACATTGTCGGAATTTTCGAAGGGTTATTTGAGTAGCTGTCAGAAAAGGGAAGTAAGCCGACAGCAAACATCGCTCTCACAGTCTCCAAGTAGCCGACAGCTGCATGGACGACTCAGTGCGAGAAGTAGTTAGGTCACAATTCGGTTAGCAAAGTTAACCCGTGCAGTGAAGTTATAATGAAATTGAGAGACAGAGTAATTGAAGTGTGAATTGACTACTGAGCTCAGTCTCCTATAGAGTTATGAACGAAGATCGTAAGGTGGCAATCACTCATTTTACTCGATAGATCGGAGAGGAGAGGAAAAAAATTGTTTTATCCCACAAATTAACTTTCATCTTATTCTACCCAATTTTATTTTTTGTACACATAGAAAAATAAAGGCTGGTGAAGTTGAAAGATATTCCGTTTTTCGGAAAGAAAAGTCTAAAATTTTCTTTTTGACATTTTTGGAGGGAAGGGAGAGAGGAAGGCGATTTCGACCCCGATCAACCCCATCCAGCCCTCCCCCGGATCACGAACTTCTAGGAACGACCTAACAATCAGTACTCAGTATGTCTGTAGTTTTAACCGGAAACTTCTGATAGATGTTTTCTTTCTCGGGACTGCATTCTGAGTCACTAAATATTCGCTCATCTACTTCATACTTTGTATGGTTTGTGTGGTTATTTCAAGACAAGTTATTTACGAGGTTTTTTCACGTCAGCATCGATAAATAAGTTATATCGTACATAACTATAACTCATTAGCTATAATGTTCTTACTTTTTGATGTATGCCCACGATATGTAGAGGTCGTAAAGTAAATTCACAAGAAGCACCGTCATTCCTGTCTCTTTGGCTAACAAACCAGCACTGGCGAACACGCAACTCAGCAAGATTCGTTTATTGCAACGCCAACTGTAACTGAAGAAAAGAAAATACAATTATTGTAATGGATTGCAAAATAAACTTCCAGAATAAGCTTACATCGATCGTATCTAGACAAAAATAAATCTGCGCATGTTAATAGAATCGAATAAGTATTTAACACATGACATTTTTTTGTCAAAATTGCACCCGTTCTACTGCCTGCCCATAGATGTTGTCAATTCCCTCAATCCCAAAAATAAAGAACATTTAGTGTAAGTACACAACGTGTATTATTTGAAATACTCGTCCCTCATCCTTCTGCTCACGTTAGGTGCCAGATGTTGGCCGCTACATTCTAAGTTCAATTACATCCGGTAGGAGCGCCATGAACATTTTTTGTTTTTCACAGAAATGTGTTTTATGAACTCAGAGCTATAATTCTATACTTCTGTGACTGTGAAAACGTGATTACAACTTCGTGTTTGTGATTTTGAAATTTATAGTGATAAGAAGGTGGTATAGTTTTTTCAAAGTTTGAAAAAAGGTATTTCAAAAAATCGAAATGATAAGAACATAACACATTTTCTCGTTATTGTAGATATGTATATGTCATTCTAATTGTCCAAAAAACATATTTTCGGGGTGTTTTGAGAATTTCAGTTCGAGCTGGTGATTTGCAGGAGGTGAGAAAGATGATTGAAAAATCCGTTTTCACTTTGCAATAACTTCAGTTAGGATCAAGTTTTTGGGGTTTATGTCAATTTGTACACCCTTTTTCATACCATGTCATTTAGTTTTAATAAGAAATACGTAACTTGCACAAGATAGGGAGAAATGGAGAGCTGCATCAAGCCAGTCGTAAGACTGATAACCTTTTATCATCAATAAGTGAAAAGTGAAAATGGCAAACATCTGGCACTGACCAACATTTGGCACAAATTACATCCGGTACTTACTCGACTAATACCATGTTGGTCAAAATTAGTATGTGCCAGATGTTGGTCGGCCAACAATTGGCATTTTTTTTTTTTTAAATCGTTTTCGGGAAAATCTATTCAGTTTAAACCAGATTCAGTCCGGTATTCTATATGTTTATACGAACTGAAATGAAAAGATAGGAATGCTATGATGAAATTTTACCTGACCAATAATGGGCACAGTGGTACCAAATGTTGGTCTTTAGGTGTCTTCGTAAATTAGTTGTAGTCAACATTTCACAGCATTTAAAAAAATTTTTAGTGCATTAGTTGAGAGTAGAAGAATGGTATTAATGTACAACATGCGTTTCATTTCCGAAAACCGATTAGGGGAGGTACACGAGCTAGTCAAAGAAAATTGACCAACAATTGGCACTTTCACTTATTTGATGGCAATATGTTCTTTCCTTTCATTCCATTTCTGGCGCCAATGGCCATAATTTTAATTTTGGAATCAAAATAATATCAAAACTTAATTTAGTGACCCACGAAACCTAAAATTTGATCTGTTCATGCTTCCTTCTTCACTCCATAGGTACTAAAATTTTGAATCAAGAGTCACCAGTACATCAAAAATGAATTCAGCGACCTGCAGCATCTGAATTTTAATATTCATGTGTATCGTACTTCACGAGACATTTTCGGTATTACATCTCCACTCCTTTCCTAGGTGCCACAATTTTCAACTTAGCATCAAAGCAATCCCAGCAACGGATTCACTCACCTCAAAGCGTCTTGTTTTCTTAATCGCTCTTTAAAAAAATTGATATAGTTCTACTGTTCGGTCCCGATAGAAAGGAGTAGGACAAAACAAAAAAAAAACACAAATTTACATGCACTGGGCTGCGTCCTAGAAGAGTGAAAACGGGAAAAATAAGAGTTCCCATGGGTGGATCGGTGAGGGTATGACGAAACGGGTTAGGTTATACAAGTATGTATTTAGTGTCCTTTCCATTTTCACAAGTCGCTAAGACCAACAAAACTTCGAAACTACAGAGAATTCCTCTCATAACTCCTATACGGCAGTGAAAATGGTTATTTTCAACCCTCATTTATCGGAATTTCTGGAATAGATGAGGAAAAATTGTATGAGATCTTTTTTATGGAAAACCTGCAGATTTAATTTTCGTCCGCAGAACTTTTCATTTTAGGCCGTACTAGAGGTTTCGCATCCTGGTCGCCTTCTCGGCCCAACCCATTGACCGATACTTACGTCGCCTGTGTCGGTCCTCTGCTGGGCCCTATATGCGCCACTGAATCGTGTATTTATGTTTCCATTTAGTAAAATAACATCATTGTTAGGCAAAACCACGATTACAAAACTGATGATAATGTCGTAACTAAGCAACTCTGATGAAATGGCATCATCACACAGCTGGGGATGTTACTGCGACGCAAGCCCGGTTTGAAAACTATAGAAAAACGGGAAACCAAAGTCTAGGATTCCAAGGTATCTGATATAGGAACCGGCTGGAGGTAATTTTGTGATGACAAGCTGGAATGCTCAGTAGAAAGACATGAACTACATGCAGTCTCATAGTCCAAGGTAACTGGTCCACCCGTGCTGTATTCATCGGGCAGCAACCAGTCGGTTGCGTCTTACATCACATATCTATGTCTGTCTCCATGTAGAGCTCGGGTATCAGTAGTCCAAAGCTGAGAGATCTAGAGCCTGATATCGGATTTTCGGGCCCCAGGATTCAAGCTTGGTGGAGCCTTTCCCCACTTTTTAGGATTGGTAACTATCCAAGAAGGAAGGTGTTTTTTTCGAAGTCGATATTTGTGGGCGTCCACGAGAAAAGGGACATAGTTGTCGGTATGGAGTTGAGCACAGTACGATAAACTAGAAAGAATTACCTTTCCGACAAGCCCTTGTCGAGTCTTCTAGGTGAAAAACTCGACAAAGAAGAGGAATTCAAACGTTGAGTACTCAAAAAGCTCAAATTTTGCTTATCTGTAAAGTTGAAGGCGCTAAAGTACTTACAATAGTTTGTTGCTTTATAGCCTCTTCAGCATGGCAGATAGGCAAAATTCACATGTATATTTTTTACAGTAGTAATGATTGAAATCTACAAAATGAGTTAGGGAAGACCGGGGAACAGTGTAACAGTGATAATTAAATTGCTTCATAACACTAAAATGTTGCTGTTTTGGTTACTAGATATTCATTTTAGAAAGGAATCTGTGAAAAAAAAGTGCAATGCCTCGACTTTCATCAACACCAAAAAAATTTTCAATTGATTTTTTGGTCTTTCTCCGCTGTAATTTTAAACATTTTCAAATCAAAATTTTTCACATTAAAATTTATCCTTTTGACGATCTCAATGTATATTATATTATGAAAATTACAAGGAGAGTATGCACTTTTAAATCGAGCAGTACAATTTGGATTTGATGTGATAGTTTTTCGACAATATGGTACTTGATAAAATGATGTGATGGGAAACAGTATAACAGGGAACAGTGTGACAGTATTTTTATCTGCCATACGTCTGGGTACGGCCTTTTATGAAATGTTTACATTTTGATATGTCTGGTATCCGCTTTTGGGCTGTTGTGGAGGGGCTCAATAAATCAATTCAATAAATAAATAAATAAATTTTGGCACGGTGTACCAAGAGATTTTTGAATCTATTACTCAGAAAATTCTGGATTTTTCCAAGCTAAACGATTACTTCATCAACTTTTTGACAGTATTACACTGTACCCACGTACTCGGGTACAGTGTAACAAAAAAGTACACGGCTAAAATAATTTCTAGATTCTTCAGGTTTTGACATTTTCAGGCAGTAATAACACCAAAATGTAGCCAAAGGTTGAATTTTTCAGGTGAGGTGTTAAAGTCTGAATTCAAAATTTATTTGCAGTCCACGGATCAAAATGGACAAAAAGTATTACACTGTTCCCCGGTCTCCTCTATGTATAAATTTTGCTTATCTGCAATACTGAAGGCGCTAAAGCACTTGTAATATTTTGTTGCTTTATAGCGCTTTCAATTTCGCAGATGGGCAACATTTGTATATGAACTAATCTAATGTTCATAATGAATACTATTAAAAAGTTTATGTACAAATTTGGTGCATCTCGCATATTGAAAGCGTAGACCATTGAATAAATGAATGGTCCAATTCCAAAAATGTCCAAGTCCGAATTCCCATTTTTTCAGATTTTAGCGCAACCTGGAGGTCAGAAAAGAACTACACAAAAGTACTTCGGTGCTGTACGTGCAATATCTATTTTTCATTCTCGCTTCAGCGGCTGTGATACTGGAGGTAAAAATTGAACATTTCCAAAAGTGCCTAAGTCCTTTGTTATCAATAAAGAGAACTGTAAACATAAAATTAACAGTTGTTGTTCGTGTTCGTGTGTTCGTCTCATTCTCGTAAATTTGTGCGAATAAATATTGTTAATTTTTAAAGTAATTTGGTAGTTCAATGCATAATTATGGCGGAAAATCGTAATGAAATTGATGCAAGCAGTTGAAATCAAACGTTAATATTAGTTCCATTATTATTTTATTTTTTGTTTGATTTTTCCTTGGAATAAAACATTTTTCTTTTTTATGCAATTCCAGATTAGCCGAAGTCACACTTTTTTTTTTGTCCCATTCACACACAGATTACAGTCTACTTTAGGTTTTCGTACACAGAAACGTGGGTACTATCAGGTGTGCCAATTTGCCGGATAAATACAGTGTACCCACAGCATAGAAACATTTTTTACTGTCTCACGCAAAGTAGGAAAAACAGACTTAGACGTTTTTGGAATTGGACCCTTCAAATGTACGTACTGGTAAAAATCAAAACTTCGAAAGAACAGCGGTATGGATTGAGATTATTCTTACGACAAAATACTGATAGAGGTTCATTTTTGGACTAAATGAAACTAAATTAGACCCAATGTTGGGGAAAATGTTTGAAAAAAATATTTCTCTTATATACAATAGGCTCTGCAAAAAATTCGTTGTAATATTCGCTCGCTCCCTTTGGTGGAGTTATAATGTGTCTTATTGTTATCTCTCATTTTCTAACAAAATACAAAGAATTTCATACGATGCATTCTGCTTACTGAGCTAGACCTTAAAAAAGGTACTTTTGGCGCCATATTTGATAAAATCAACAGTACAAAAAAACTATACCACGCAGTATTTTTGCACCAATTCAGCGGCCAAACTAAAGAATTCAAGTATGTTTGCTTCGTCGGGAATACGTCCAACCTGTTTGTGTGTTTTCGCCGTTCCTCTCCCATGCCATATCCAATCAGTGGAAAGGAAGATTCTATTGGTCAGTAAGGCATCAACAACAGTTAATGGCGAAGAAAGGCATAATGGGTATGCTACTTTAAAAAATAGGATCTTCCAGAATTCAAATCGAAAAAAGATTTTTTCGGATATTTTCAGGTTTTTTTTTTCGAGTTTAATATAAAACATGTTCAGTGATTCAATAGGAAAAATCGTTTGGAATTCAATTTAAAAGAAAAAATTGGGTAACTTAGCCTCATTATTTATTTATTTTTTTGAATTTAAAATAAACTTGTTTAATTTTACTAATGTTTATGTGTTATATTTCTTTACCCCATACTTCTTTTCTTTCAAAATTTGGACTTTTAGCTGTACTATTATTCAATGGTCTACCGCCTTCAATATGCGAGATGGACTAAATTTGTGCATAACCTTTTTACTTTTATTAATTGAGAGGAACAAAAAGATCATATTCAAGCTTAGCCTATCTATGAAATTGAAGGCGCTGAAGTACTTACAATATTTTGTCACTCTATATAGCGTCTTCAATATTGCAGATAGGCTAAATTTGTACATAACTTATTTTGCAGATCTGAATCATCACTACTATTAAGATTATATGTAAGGTGCAGTGGGGTAATTGCAAACAACTTTTTGATTAGTGACACTTTGCCGACTCACTGTGACCGCTCTATGGCACCAATCAACATCAAATTTCTGTCACACATACTTTGAAGGGTTCCCTTTTAGTGGAGAAAATTTTGTACCAATAAATTCACAACTTTTTGGAAAAATGGAACTTTAAAACTTTTCAATGACGTTTTTGCATTTACCCCATCATGGGGTGAATGCAAAATCGTACATTATTTTTGCGAGGCCTTATTTTTTTGCAGTTTTGATCATCTCACAGTATTCTACATAAAATTTACCAACTTTTGATCTATTTATAAGCTTTATTCGGTCAAAATTTCTAGGAGTTATCTACTTGAGAAGAAATTTTTCAGTGGAGTGAAAAAAAAATTCGAATTTAAAGTCTCCTTAATTGAGCGATGGCCTTCTTTTAAGGTTTTTAATGCCTCTTACATATGCTTCTCATTGTATTATAGTGGTGCAGTATTCTGTTTTTGGTATTTTTGGACCATTTTACACCTAAAATACATTTAAAAAATTGTTGGGGTAAATGCAAAATTGTACGTATTTTGCAATTGCCCCAGCATGACTTTTCCTTGGGGTAAATGCAAAAACCCATATTTCCGCCAATGTAATTAAAATTTTTTAAAATCAATGGTCTTACCTTAAACTTGAATCTTTTGTGATAATTAACAGATAAATATCTTTTCGAAAAAATATCACAGGATACACTTTCGGCCGTTTTGAAAAACAACTACCTCCACTTCACTTAGGAGTGATTTTGACATGTGATGATAAAAACATTTCCACAGAATAAACGAGCGCACTGATATTGTTCAGGCCGGGTGAGTATATAAGTAATAGATGTGCTTTAATGTACCAATAGATGGCACGGTCAAATATTATGTTTCTTTGCGTCGAACAGCTGATTTTGCAATTACCCCACTGCACCTTACATTTTGCCTATATACCATACTGAAGGCGCTATAAAGCAAGAAATTATTGTCAGTGCATTAGCGCCTTCAATTTCACAGATAGATAAAATTTGTATACGTACTTATTTGAAGTTCGCGATGAATACTATTAAAAAGGTTACGTAAAAATTTGGGATGAAATTAACCGCTCGCTACAAGAAATAAGAAAAAACGCTAAGAAAAAAAAAAAAAAAAAAAAAAACACAACAAAGTGATATTTTGCCCATTTAATACAAATGAAGAGCGATTTTCCAAAACGGCCTCTGTCCAGTTCTGTATTTTTTTCACGGGGAAGAAAAAACTTGGTGTATCCCTATATGTACTACACCTACATGTCACGGTTGATAGTCGGGTTGCCTAGTGGAACACTTACAGCAATTTATCTCGTTGAAATATTGAATGTACCTTGTACAGGAGACGCACATGATAGTCGCGAATTGGGATCTCCTGGATAGAGGCCGTTTTGGAGCAAAATTTTTGAATTATTAGTTTTGGTTTGGCACAAAATTAGACATACTGTGTCTTTCAGTAGATTCTCATTCATAAAATTCTCAAGATGATGTCGACTCCTCTATTGTGATAAAAATATGTGGTCAGAGGCCGTTTTGGAACAACTTTTTTCTTCTCTTTGCGAGTTTATTTTGGCTCCTTACATGCGTCAGATGCACGATATCGTGATTTTGTTCGGGCCAGAATATGTATTACTAGATTTCTCACCAGATGGCACTATAAAACGATTTTTCAAAAAAAAAAAAAATGTATAGAGGCCGTTTTGGAATATTGCTCCTCAAATATTGACGTTAGAAAAATCAGAATTACGCTAAACTGAGCGAATAACACGATATTAAAAATATTGTCACGTTTTCTACTTATTACTTGATGACAAAGAAATCTATATATCACACTATAAAAAAGTCTGGTCTCACCAAAGATAATTCCGCTTAAATAATGGTAATTTCAATGAGCTATTACAAGCAAAAAGAATAGGTTTTCGAACTCACTGCATTTAATTTTGAAAGCAGTTTTTGGAGTAGACTCATTGGTGCCCTAACAAAGAGGATTCCTGATCATTATTTTTTAGGACTGTATTTTCTTTATTGGTGTTTAAGATCTCGGGAAATTAATGAGATTAGAACTCCATTTAGTGGCATCCAAATGCTGGATGCCATTCAAAGATTACTTTCAAATTTAAATTAAGTGACCTCTAGAACCTAAGAACTGAATATAATCTGAACACAATAGCCATATTATTTGACTGGAACCTTCTTTAGTGGTATCAGAATTCCCTTTGATGAAACTCTCATGGGGTCAGTTCCAAAAATAATGTGAATCACCGAATTGACGCAAGTTGTGACTGAAGAAATATAGTTTGATATTTTTTCATACCTGTAATACACAATGTATTGACATTCACAAATTAGCGTGCATTTATATCATAATTCTACCCTATTAATCAGATGTTCAAAATTTAGCATGCACGTCTATTTATCGTAAATGCAAAACGCCTTTCCTTAGCGAGGGAGTATATTTTCCCCTAAAAATTTGGTATAACCAGCATTCTTAAGGCGTTGCGTAACATTCAATTTTTAGCTCTATAGTACATAACTTCAAGGACAAATCCCTGAGGAAAACTTACAAATTTCAAAAAAAAAAAATTTAATACTTTTTTTCACCAAAGGCAACTTTTTAACCAGATCGCGCTAAGAAATTCGGAATTTTTCTTAGCCCATGTATGGCGATCCAACCCCTGATATAGAGGAATGGTCAGATTCACAGACCCATCGGCGCCGCTTTCAGTCATTCCGATATCTTCTCAACCCGAATGACATATTAGACATCTTTCATACGCATTCAGACGAAATAATGGAGCTAGCTCCCGCCATGCCCGTCGAGCTGCTTCGACTCCCCAATCCAATAAATCGGTTACAATTTTGCGAAATTACCCTCTTTGATGGTTCATTCGACGTACAATGTATCCGGGTGCGGAAACAAATTCATCGATTTTGTTCTCTCTCTTTCGTCCTTCGCAGACGTAGATACACGAGCACTCACAGGCGAGAGAGGAACACGGGAACGCGCGGCCTTAAATTCCGGCATGCAGTTCAATCCATCTCGAATCTTGTGCTCAAAATACCACATCAATTCCACACGCGCGAAATAGTCTGCAATTGAAGTTACAAATAATAGGATTCAGTACATCAATCAAAGTCTCAGTGACAACTCGATCAATTTTTTTGCTCCTTTTTTGCCTACCCTATTTTCTTCATCTTTTTTTTTCTTTCTTTTTTTTTTTTTTTTTTTTTTTTTTATAGAATAGAGAGCGTAACATGATTTTCAATCTAATACAAAATGTTTTCGGGAAAATTCTCTATACGGAATATCTACGCGCGAGTTAATAGCGTTTGACACTTAATTTTTTATCGCCACGATTTTGTAATAAAAAATTACCAACACATTCGGCGTACGGGTGGCCGCGTAATCGAACGTCGAGGAGCTTTTCATACTTCATTAGTTTTCGAATGTATTATTTTTAAAACGGTATTCGATTTTCGGCTCGAGTTGAGGCTCTCTTTGTCGAGTGTGTGACAATGTCTGTGTGCCCGGCACAGCTCCGGGGGTTTGGGGAAGACTGGCGCGGTAGATTTTTTAAAATCCGCACATCTGCATAAACGTGTAGCCATGTACCCTGCATAGGAGCCGAGTCAGGCACGTTTACACAGACTCGCAGCAAATTAACGCGAAATACGTTTCAATAAAATTGTTATATTACTTTTAAAACACTCTTGTACTCTGTTCGTCGGTTACGGCAAGATTTAACGGGCCGATAAAAGCTACAGCACCGTTTAATGCGGAAGATTAATGCGGCCATTAGGTTTCGGAGGATTGTAATATCGAAGTTATGGATACTTATCGGAGTGATTCTAATTAAAAGTTATATTATGTATACCTGGTAATAAGTATAAAAATTTGGAATCAACGAGTCTCTGTAGTGTGCCAAAGTACAGTCACATTACTACTAGTCAGATTAAGATGTTCTCTGGAGAACTGCACTTCCAGAAAATTATTAGTGAGACGAATTAAATCACCGGATGTTTTTATAGCACTTGGAGGTAACATACTATGTATAGAGTGCTTTGGTGTGAATGGTCCTCATTTGACGGGTAGATAAGCAACTCATCTACTACACGAGTAAATACGTCAACTAGGGTGTATCTCAAACATATGAGGGAAGAATCTCGACTTTTACAAGTGTTACACTCGGAATCGGCGCTCTTTTTCGGATAAGAATAATGCGTTTTAAAGGATTTTGAAGAAAAAAAAATTGAAATGTGGTCCAGGGACCTTAAAGTCTCTCATGGGAAAGTACAAGTAAATGTGTTATTTTGTACTGGAAAATGTTCCAAGATATACATATAAAAATTCACGTACAGTATTTCTTAATTTAAAATTTCCCTTCTCCTCAAGCAAGGTCAAATTGTTCAATGATATCTCTTACCGGCATGTGGCGACCCTCTCCTCTCGAATGTACATTTTCGTATAAATCTCCTAATTGTCCTGCCTGGTCGTTTCTACGTAGCATGACGTACAAGTCTAACAAACGTCTTTTGTCTCCTGCATACCTGTAATTCCTGTCATTTCTAAACCATGTTTTTCTTCCTCTTCTTCTTATTCTCATGACTCACTCTCCTTCTCCGTCGACCCACCTGGTAGGTCATCCGTCCAGTTTCAGCTCATGTTTCGTAACTCGGGATATCAGTTTAGTTACAATTTGGTTACAGTTGAGACAAAATTTATACTCAGCACTACAATTTCCCAAAAATCCGCCGGCGAAAAAAGGTCAGATGATGCTAATTCACATAAGTACAGATCAAGACCGTTTTTCTTCTTTCTGTTCTTATAGTTACTCAGTCAGTAATCGACGGACCAGAGGGTCCTTTCCGCACAAGGACCCAGTCAGCAAACGTCCTCTTGCTGCTAGGTCAAATCCGTCACTGTAAAAAACCTATTTTTGGTATATCCGTATTTCAGGCACCCCTTCGCAATGGCCGATACTGTGAAGCTGCGAACTTCCTCGACAGTGTGAACAATAAGATGATGTAGCGACAGGCAGAGCCCACTCACACATGGGCACTATCTTCGTTCCAGCCACAATTCCGGAGGCTATTTGCATTTGAACGCTAAAAAGAGTCGTTCTCTAGCGGTTTAATGAAAGGCGACGTGTTGATTGGTGTATTTGGACAAAAAGATGATCAGCGACAGACATTTTCAGCAAAAAAACTGAAGTTGGGCTCATCTGAAAGGAAATGATGAGTGCTGACACTTTAGTTCTCTTCAGTTTTCCATAAAACGCAATACTGAAAATGCTAGAGCTCATTTTGCTTGTACATGTTTTTATAGTAAAAATACACGACGGCCATCTTTTCGTCCACAACACTAGCACGCCTATAGTGCTACAGGAGTGTCCAAACGCCAATGGAACCGTATGGTCAGTGTGACCTTTGAGTGGCTTCGCGCGCTCGTGCTCTTGAGTAGTGTATATGTGTATTCCTGTATCGCGATTTTGCGCATTTCATTTGTAGAACTTTGGGTAAGTGTGCTCATCTCTTATGTGGGTCACTTATTGAGTATTCGCCTTCGGTAAATCATGTAGAATTATGTTATTCAGCACTTAATGATATGTTAGGTCAGTGATGGGTGGTCACTACTACCTGGTGGAACCGACAGTACTCGAAAGGTAGTACTGAGGGAGAGCACTTTGCATAGTTTGGGGAAGCCAGGCTCAGGCGACAATGTGCTTCCTCTGCTAATCTCCCGATCTTGAAGCTCTCTCAGGTGTACGGTGAGGGGGGATACCTAATGACCCATTTATGGAGCGGGATCGTCAGGACGACTCAGCTCTGAAGAGTCTGCACGGTGTGGATGGTGAGCGCAGACCCCACCGTTGGTCCGGCGGCAGGCTGGATCGGGAACAGACAGTCTTGGATTCGTCCAACCTCCCTCTTAATTCATGTTAGTAATACAGGAGGAAGTTAGGGGCCTGAATACTCAGCCGTGTCTTCTTCCTCTGAATTACAGGTGAATAGCATCCGCCACGTCGAGCCAGGGTCCACCTACGTCGCAGCGTGTGGCCATCCTAGACTAAGTATCATGTAGAATTATTTTAATATACATCGTCTTTTTACTGTTAGTATCATTTCTTTAGGACTTGTCAAAGTTGGGATTAGGTCAGCTCGGAATTGATAAAGTATTTTATTTTTCAACCTCTCCCTCCCCCCGGTTCATTTTACACCATAGCTATCAAGATTCCGCTGAATTCTGTAAGAAGCCGACAAACGTACGATTCCTCACTCCACTTTTGCGTTCAGCAACAAATAGCGTATATGCGCAAAAAAAAAAAATCCGATGAAGATTAACTGAACTATATAAGGTTTCACAAGGCTCTGTTATGTATATCTTTGAAGTTCCAGTAAGCTCAGTCTAAGACACAACAGAATGACAAGGGACTCGGTTAAGAATTATTATTGAGACACGTTAAGACTCGGATAAGCATAATTAAAACCTGAAATGCTACGCGTATGTGCATATGAAAACTTCCTTCAGATTTCCTGAGAATAATTAAGATCCAGTTATACTCCTTAAGAAGTTCATTATGATTCGCCAGCACTCTCCAGTTGTTTTGAAATTCGTTTTATTTGTTATTATTCATTTGTACAGTAGTTTTGCGTTCCTGGATCAGGGACTCGGTCAATGTATGGAGGCCATGTTCAAATGGAGGACAGAAGTCCTAATCGATTCGTTAAGACACAACAGTTATGATTGACTACGACTGTTAGTGACTAGCTTAGTATTAACACTCCTTATACCTTTTACTTTTTTTATTTTTGCCTTAGACCCTGGATTACTCAGCCAGACTGTTTTATAAGAGTTAAGTAACATCAAATTTGACCGAAAAATCTTGAGAACCAAGTTTTTCTCTCATTAAAAATACAAGTGATAAGCAAGACAAAGTGTAAGAATCCCCATTTGGTTTCATATTTCTGATGAAAGCTGCTTTCATTCCCTAAAAATAAACAAGCAGCTGTCATTTGTACGGAATTCACCAGAGTATGAACGGGGGGAGGGAGTAGAACACCCCCACTCCACAAATACTGTCAGAAAGAATATTTCAGACTATATTTTAGCGCATTAATTACAGCAATAAGATGACGGGATGTGTGTTGTGACGACCAATCCCCCTCCCTCCCTCCACAAAAGAATAAAAATAAATAAGTAAATAAATAAACAACAAAAAACCTTCCCAAGACTGAGACCTTTTTGCCCTGGTAACAAAATTATGTTGTTTTTGAAAACCTCTCTGGAAGACTTAGAATACATTGAGAAGGGCTTAACCCCTTATTGATGGCTACAAATCAAGTTTACTTGGCCAATCTTTCAAAATCTGCAATTCAATACACTCAATCTGTCCTAGAAACGAACACCAGAACCAGAATATTATATAAGGTGTCTCAACTTGTATGTCTCCCCTTCAACCGGGTAAGCAGGCAGCTCATTTTAACCAGTAAGTATATTTGCCTGCTTTTACATTTGAAGGGGGAAAATAAAAACATTTAGAGAAATAATGAATAACACTAATGATTTTTCCCCTCTCAGCATTGCTAGTAGATCGACGGGTGGAACTTTTTAATAGTAAGGGAAGAACGTACCGGCACTACAACAAAATAAATAAATTTAAAAAAAAAACAAAAAAAAAACAGATTTCAGTTAAAAATTACGTACAAAAATTGTGCATATATTGTCCTCTAAGCCCAGCAATTTCTGTATTCCCTCCTCTATAACTTCTAGAATTACTCTTTTTCGAGTTTGAAAATTTTGATAAATACAAGTACAACTGGAATTTACTCTTTATTTATTTAGTAAAAAAAAAAAAAAAAAAAAAATATATAAAATTTTCTTCCTTACAGCTTCTTTATATTCGTAGGAAATTTTTTAGCGAAGTGGCTAGAAAGCACAGCCTCCTGATTCCCCTCAGTTACAGGCCTGATACTTTCTACAAATTTTAATACGAGGACCGTTCAAAAAGTAAGGTAACACGGACTATTACGAAATGACTATAATTCGTAAACATTTTATGTTACAAAACTTGAAAAGATAGGACTTTAAACTACTCCTCAACATAATTCTGATTGGGGTACATATTTATCCCATTGGGTTACTAACTCATAGATACTTTCACTGTAGAATTTGCGTCCAACAAATCAAACCAATTTGGAACTGTATTTTGTAGCTCGTCGTCAGCTATCTTTTTAAATATAAAAATAAATGAACACCGGAGGGTGCCAAGTTGGGAGAGTGGGCGGGGTGCGGTAAAATATTCCACTTGAACGTCTTCAACAGCGATGGGATTTTACGCGTAAAACGTCTATTCTACATTTTCAATGTAAAATGTGTAAAATATGCATAGAATGTGTAGAATGTGTAAAATGTGTACAATATGCGTAAAATGAGTAAAATGCTGTATAACCCAAACCAAAAAGCCAAGAAAATCAATTTTTTGAACGTTGAATTTTTTTGGCTTTTTGGTTTCAGTTACATAGCATTACTCATTTTACGCATATACTACACATTTTACGCATTCTATACATTCTACACGAATTTCAAGCTATTCTACACCATTCATTTTACATGTAGAATGCTGATGTATTTGACGCCATGTATTCTACGGCCCAACGCTGGTATTCAACAAAACAAGAGCGGCACGTGAGGTGTGCAGTTGTGCGTCGTCTTACAAAAAGCAAACACCTCGAGTTGGCAGTCCGAGTCTGCAGTCTTCAATTCTTTTACATAAATGGTGTAGCTGGTCGCAGTATACATCTGAGTTTGCCCTTGTACCGTATGGGAGAAAATCAACCAAAACCAAAAGATTTTCCCAAGCATCCCGGATTACGTATCGCATTATTTTGTTGGCAGAACAGGAAACGGTCTACACGATTACTAAACTGGAGGAAAAGTGTGTTGTCCTAACGTAAAAATAACCTACAATCGCTCTATGTTGCCAGATTTACAATCCCTTCACTGGTTTTACCACAACAAGCCTTGTTACCTTACTTTTTGGATGCCCCTCGTAAATTGTTTTCATTCGTTGAACGGCGAGTTCTACAGGGAAGGCATCTACAAGTTAGTAAACCGATGAGATAAATGCCTCAATTGTGAAGGTACCTATGTTGAGAAGTAATTTATGGTTTTATCCTTTCAAATTTTGTAAAATAAAATTTTGACGGTTCATAGTTATTTTGTAATATCCCTTGTCACTTTACTTCTTGAACGCCCCTCGTATTAACAATAACATTTCCAAAATCATTGCATTTATTTAAATTTTCAAATTCAAAAACTAAAATAGACAGGAGTGAGGTCAAGCGTATTATTGAAAAGAATGAACGAGGAAATCGACTCTCGCAAAAATATAGCTGGTTATAGGAAACAATTTTTATGAAAAATGGAAAATATGAAAATTTTTGCACATAGTTTTTAGTTAATCGACATTGTAAGCATCCTGTTGTTCCTGCGGCCATCCACCTATTTTGAATTTACATTTTTGTATAAGTCGTCTGACTGTCCTGCCTGACTATTTCCTGTGTAGCACGATGCGAGCGTCTAAAAAACGTCTTTTGTCTCCTGCACACATCCGGTGGGTGACCTTTTCAAAACCACGTTCGTCTTCTTTTTCTTATTCTCTTGACTCGTCCTTTTTCTACAATCGGTCCAGTAGGGCATTCGTTTTGTTTTCATTTCAGTTTTATGTATGCAGTTCAAGACATTAGTTCTGTTATAGTTCAGTGCAATTCCAGTTGAGCTATGACAGTTTAAACGTTTTAGCTTTACTATCGTCTTTCAATACAGGCGCTCTTTTACTCGCTCTCGTCTTTTGATGGTGAATGTCCTCGCTGTGGTCCAGATTGGACATTTCTTTTTCTCATACCAACTCCCAAAAATCCGGATTCCAGTTGTTTCTAAGAAAAAATTTCCATCAATGCTGCATATAATTTCTTGAGACCTCTAGATCTCTGCTCCTTCAAATATGCGGGTAAGCAAACCTATCTACGCGTTCTTAGGACAAATTGCTCACTTACCCGGGTGAACTGGGGTCATGTACCTACTTGAAACACCCTACATACTCGTGAGTTTCAACTGAAAAACTAATCACGAGTACAGTACATCACGAACCGCTGAAACTCCAACACGAAAAAAGATTTGCCGACTTCGAATTTCGTAATTTTCTTTCCACTTATAGTTAATTACTCCTGCTGCACGCGTTCGCTTCCAGATATTTCACCATATGGAACACTCTGGAACACTGCCAATGCGATGGAGGCTCTGCAGCTCCTACACCTTTTCGAACACAAATCATTAACCGCACGCTGCATCGATTGAATTCTCAAAGGAAAAAAGACGTTATAAGAAAAGGGAAACGTCGAAGCTATAGCTGTCGGCTCCGAATTCTGGGCAGCCGCCGCTGAAAATTTTCTCCCTAGAGAGTCGGAGATGTGCTTGAGTAAGGCAGAATGAGTTGCCATCAGACGCACAGCTACGTCCGACGGTTGGTCGATCGGTTGGAAACCGTTTCGAACAAGCATTTTAATCTGCGATAATGGAGCCGCTTGTCTGCTGGGAAATCCAACTTCCTTCATCTATATACAGAAACTGACGTAAAAAGCCCGAGTCTATACGGCTACAGCTTGAAGATCTTGAATCAAGCACTGCGCTAGTGGGATTGGCTCGCGCTGGCCATCCAAAAACGTCTTTTGGTTTAGAGGTCTTCGCGGTGCAGAGTGAGGCTCGATGATGGCTGAAAATTATGAACTGATATCTACCGGTAGATTTTCCTCCCTTCCAGGTACAGTTCCTAATTGGCAAAATTTTCCTCTGTACGCGGGAAAGTCGAACAAATCTGTCGTTTGTGATCGCGACGGTTTTCCAGTTGTTAAGTTCGCCATTTTACAGACTGAAGAACAGGACTCCCCTATCGAGCCTATTTCCAGAAGAAATGATGTGTATAAATTACGCAATCTAATTCAAAAGCTTCTTCGCAAATACGCACTGTTGAAACTTCAACTCAAAAACAGTCTTATTAATTATTTCAAATCGATAACTTCTCCTTTCTGTAAATTATACCAAGCTTCAAACTTTTTTCCATAACCACATCAAGACCGGTGCGGTTCGAGAACGCTCGCGAGGAAAATAAACAAATCTTCAACGACGATATTAAAATAGAAAGTTTACTGCGACGTACACTTTGAAAATGCGAGAGTGGCAAAGGTTCTCTCATTCCGGCCGGATAATCTTCGTATCGTGGTTGGGAAGTCCGCGCAGAAAAGGCGACTCGTGGAGCGCTTCCAAGATATATATATAAGATTTTGCGAGCGTGTCAAAAAATTTTGGGCGTTCATCCGTCGACGACGTCACACAACAATGATTATACAGGTTCGAGGAAGTGCTAAGCGAAACACAATCCCGAAAACCCAAGCTAATAATACGCCACTGTCACTTCACATCATCGGGAAATCAGAGATGAAAATGTCCTCTGCACCTCGTGACTCTACAATGGTACTTTCTGTGTAGAGATTCGAGCCAAACGAATTAGAAAAGTGCCCAAAAAGTGACATCGAAGCTTCCCTTTCCTGTGAATTGTGAATGTACAAAGGCGTGCGAACTGATTTATATTCCAGGAGTCCTCCGCCTCTGCTGTCACAGCCTTGTCTGCGTTGTCCCACGATACCCGCAATGGGAAATGATATTCCACAAAAGGCGTTGGTTGTTTGTAGGTTCGAACAGGATAATGACAGGTTTCGTCCTGGCAGATGTTATATAGTACTCAGTATCATCTACTTTATTACTAAGATTCCCACGCATGGCACATTCCTAACACTGAAGAAACTGGCTGTAATACAAAATTTTCAGTTTGAATACCATAGCTGCATTTTGAAAAGTGACGTAAGAGAGATCGGTGAAAATGAAACAGACACTTGCCCAAATTGTTTATTGCCAATCATAGGAACTGCAAGTGTAACAAAATTTTAAACGCCACATTCACAAGAAATTTCTTTAATCACTTATGTGGATATGTAAAGGTGTACCTCCTGAAATTTCTCAGCTTTTCAGAAATTAGCTTACCGCATTTTCTGTCATTTTGAAAATTCAATTCCTAATAAGACAGGTATCTGTTACGACAAAAAAACTTGTGATACGTGTGTAGCAAAATTTCCCAAAAACCAAATGTCCCGCTCAAATCTCGGAATAAGAGCCCTGGAAGAATAAGCTACTTCCAAGGAACTCATCTGTGAGAAACTGCCGATAGTAGATTGCCGACTAAGAGGGCTAATAACTCCTGAAAGGGAACGTTCAGCCTACTATTACCATACTTTTAGGGTGTTTAACCGCAGACCACCACAAAGTCCCACGGGAGTGTGGGCGAATCCACGATGATCCATGCCCTCAGCCTACTTCAATAGCGAAGTACTACTGAACTGAGCCATCCGGATGGACGTAAGTAACGTGGGAACTCCCTCTCTATGTCCCTGAATGAAAAAACGTCCACCAAAAGGAAAACTAATTTTGAAAAAGTCCAGAGATGCCACGTACCATGAATCGAATATTCAGGTACGTCTTTGCACTATCGAAAAAGAAATAGAAAAGATAAAGTTGTTCCAAGTCCACTTCACTGAAATTACGTGATCATGTCAAACATTACAAAATACGTGCACTCTGATTAAGACAATTGAAAAATAAAGAAAAATCATAATTAAAGGAAATAATCAAGCTGCTCTCCTTCCAAAACGAAAATTCAATAATTTTGGTTTGATTCCTCTGGCGAAAAATGTTCCCAGCGGAAACTCAGTTTTGCCCACTTGATTCGAAAACTAATACGAAAAATGAAACCCAAATTACGGGATCTAGGTTTACACTGAAAAGACTAATGATATTCGAAAATCCTCAGACTAAGGTACGAAATTTTGACATCATAAGTGAAATGAACAAATAAAAACGTAATGCGGATGGCCGATGAAAATGGTGTCCTGGAACCATTGGCAGCGAAATCAATGATGGCACAGTCGAGAACCGCATATATATGGGCTTGCCTCGCCTCATGGTGGCGTGGTCTCGATCGAATTGCGCAATAGATCGGTCTGGATTTGGAGAATCTGGAACTGGAAACGACGAGGCTAAAGGTCTATCCGCAATGAGTCCAGGTCCTGACATGTATTGAGTATTCGTTTCCATTCCAAGCCGTCACAATACAATCCGTACATGAGATAAATGTCGAAAACGTACGACTGCACACCTCGTGGTACTCAAGATCACCGTTTTCTCAGAGCCCAAGCTCCTAACTCGACACTTTTAAATCGAAAAAATTAGCCCTGAATTTTACCATGCTACACATGGGAATGAACGTAGACGTGAAAAGTAATCAAATGACGTAAATTTCACTTCTCTGTCCATGTAAGTCCCTGAGATATATACCATTAAAGCTGACCGCTTCTTGGGAATGCTAAAAATTTTAAAGAGCTTCCTCTCCATCCCGATTTTAGATGAATTCAATGACTGCAGACTTCTGAAGTCTCGGATAATGAATGGCGAGTCAACAAAATTTGAAAACTCACAAAGACCAACGAGTACGGCGACCTCATGTAACGAGCGAAATGGTTCAGGTTTATCATTCCAACAAAAAACCCTGGACATTATTGTTCGCTAATAACTGAAGTACGATCTTGTATTTTCAGACGCCACTTTGGGATAACAAAAACTAATGTTCAGGGTAACAATCCTTAAAATAGTCGTACAAAGATACCCAATCCTATCGAAGTTATTGACTAACAATCAAATTTTCAAATTATGTGGGCTTATTTCAGTCCAATAAATATGCTGAGAAATTTGCTAATTTGCGAAGACTTGTAAAGATCCGTTTATATGTATTGAATTGAATTGATTTATTGAGCCCCTCCACAACAGCCCAAAAAGGCCAATCACAGTGGTGGATGTACTCAAATAGATTCGTGAAGATTCATCTAATAGACTCGAGGTCATGGCAAATTTTTCATAAATCTGGCGCCACAATTCTTCCAAACTGAAGAGCGGTCTTGTATTTTCACACCACTTTGGTGTGAAAAAAATGAATGTGAAGGGTAAGAAGCCTTGAAACAGCCGTACGAAGATACCCAATCGTTTCGATGTTATTGGCCAACAATAACGCTTGTCATACGGACTGATCTAATACACGAATCGAGTGCAAAAAGAAAAATTACATCCAAGCCGCTATGCAGTTTCTGACCTCCAAAATCTCAACCGCGAGTCCCACGAAAAAAATTATAATAACCAGAGCTATAGCTTTCAAGAAAAACACTCTTCTAGTCAGCGGTGAGAATTCCAATTCGGCTAACGGTACATAATGTCAAAGCTCCGAAAAGGTGAGAGACCAAACTCCGTTTTTCGTGACTGATTTGTGAGTTAAGCTACTTCTCATTCCTGTACTATAGACCAACTGA
Organism: Acanthococcus lagerstroemiae; assembly: GCA_031841125.1. Classification (NCBI taxonomy): domain Eukaryota; kingdom Metazoa; phylum Arthropoda; class Insecta; order Hemiptera; family Eriococcidae; genus Acanthococcus; species Acanthococcus lagerstroemiae. The sequence goes on along the minus strand of CM063113.1, from coordinate 16,623,574 downwards.
ATTCATCTCACAACTCGGCAACAATATTTTCAAGAGTTTATACGAGAATTTCAGCTCACTAGCTCAATAATCACAGCCAGGTAATCAGTACATATTTTTTACATTAAGGCATCGCACCTCGCCAAATTTTGAGTGATTAAATGGCACATTAAATCTTCATAAAGAACTCATTACATTATTGTATGGCGCAGAATGACTTGACCTTTTTCACTTGGACATATTCATTTGTAAAACTACTCTCCGCAAATTACAGGCAAGAAACTGCAACCTACCTATTTTTTTTTTTTTTTTTTTCTAAATTTATTTATTTCACATACATATTACATATCCAATATATTGTGTGGACCTGGGGACCACTTTTGCTTCTTAAGCTTATCGGTGCTCCGCATGTCGTTACAATTTTTTATAGTCTTACCATAATTTTTTAATTTTGCACATTAAAATATACATAATTTATTAATTTAATTATTAAATATAGATTTTGAAAACTTTGAAGTAATAATAAAAGTTTTATACAATACACATATTATTAAATTTATTCATTAGGATAGGTTATTTTTATACTAATAGAGGGAAGAGTTTCTAGGTTTTATTATTATTAAATTTGTTTGGTCCGAATAGAAAAATTTCGTTTTTGTAGCTGTAGCTATTGTACCTAGTTATTAAACTTCTCTTTATTATTCATAATTTCATTGACATAATTGATGGTTTTTTGTGTGCTTTCTTTTTCTTCGAACCAGTTTTGATTGGTTTCTTTTATGTTGTATTTGGCCCTCATATGTTTGAAAGTAGAACATTTTAAGAATGTGTGGTCAGGTGTATTTGCTTCGTCGCTTTTACAATTTATACAAGTGTCTATATCTGTTATTTTGTATTCTTTGAGATATTCCCCGAAGTTCCCATGCCTCGTTAGAAACTGAGTTAGATAGAAATTTGGTATTAGCGCTTTGTTTTGAAGTCTTTCCTTTATAGTTGGTAATAGTGCAGCTGTTCTTCTTCCAGTTTTTCCATTTTGGTATTCCTCCTGCCATATATTATTACATTTGTTATTTATGTCTTGTATGTTTTCATGTTTTTGTTTTTCATCCATTTGAGACCATTTTATCGTTTTGATTTCGTTCACTTTTTTTAATTGTAGGTCTATAGGTGGTGTTCCAGCTATGACATTAGTTGCAATGTAGGATACTGTTCTATATGCAGCTATAATACCCAGTAGAATTTTCCTTTGTTCTTTTCTTATATTTTTTTTTTGTTTTTTATGCTCAGTTTTGGGTAATAAATTGTGCTACCATATTCTATAATGGATCTGAAAAGTGCCGAGTATAAAATTTTCCTACCTGCATATTTCATGCCAAAAGTGTTTTTGTATAATGCTGTTATTCTGCAGTAGTATTTTTTAATTTTTTCTAATATGTAATTGGTGTGGCTGTTGAAGTTGAGATTTTCATCCAGAATTATTCCTAAGTATTACATTTCTTTATTTAATTTAATTTTTTGATCTTCTAACCTAAGTTGCCTATCTATGTTTTTTTAAAGGTTTTCTTTATTATTTTTCCTGGTGATTAGGATGCTGTTCTAAGCCCAGATGCTTTAGCGTGTTGTTTAGTGTGTTTTAATTGCGGAATTTATGGGTTTGACATCATCTAAATTTTGAATACCAGCTATTAATAAGAGATCATCTGCATAACTGAGGAGTTCCATTTTTCCAATAAGATCACATTCATTATGTACTTTTGCCATTGCAATATTAAAAATAGTTGGTGATAGAGCCGATCCTTGTGGTACTCCTGCTTTTAGTAGTTATTGATGTATTACTTTTTTGTCTTTGTAGAATCTTATTCCCCTATCTTGTAAGAAATGTTTGATCAAGTTTAAGATGTTTGTCGGGATGTTGTTCTCTTTGAGGCATTTCAGTATGGAGGACCATTTTACTGCGTCAAAAGCACAGCGTACATCAAAGCTGATTAGTAGAGTCATTTTCACGTGGTTTTCGTTTTGATTTGTTTCTATTTTTTTAATGCATGTGTTTACTGCCTTTTCGGTGGATTTCTTTTTTATATAGCCGAATTGGAATTTTGTTGGTTTTGACTTGTTCCTCTAGTTTTAATCGTATTATTTTCTCGTACACTTTCCCTAAATTTGGTAGGAGGGCTATTGATCTATACGAGTTTGGTTGGGTTGGAATCCTTTCCTGGTTTTTTAGTAGTTTTAGTTTGCACATTTTCCATAAAGGTGGAAAGTATTCAAGTTCAAGGTATTTATTATAAATTATTAATAAGAGATCTCGATTATTTTTGTGAATTATTTTTATCATTCTATTTGATATTCCATCCGGTCCGTTTGCTTTCCAGTTGTTCAAATTTTTAATTATATGATTTAGTTCATAAAGTTCGATACTTAACTGTGGGTTTTTGCTGTTCGAGTTATTTGAGAATTCAAGTATGGTATCGTTTGCCTGTGGGAATATTTTACTGGATACCAGTTCATACTTTTCTTTTTCCTCTGTTACTGTTTCATTTTGGCTCTTTTTTAGTGGAGGAAAGTTCAGTTTCGCCGTTTTCCCATCATTATTTTATAAGGTTTACCCCATGCCTCTGAGTGGTTGACTAGATTTCTCCAAGCTTCTGTTCTGTGTTTTTCTATCGTCTTTAGAAGCACTTGAGATGTATCTAAATATTCAACATGTTTTCTTTAAGCACACCTAAAATATATCTGTTGTTATTCTAAATTGAATCATCAAGGAATCAACACCACATTCAAAATCAGAAATGAGAAAGTGAGTTCGCGAAAAGGTCGTTCGAGTTCGCATTGTTCTAAGCTCACAAAAAATCAATTCGAGTTCGTTAAACCTCACATTCCCGAAAACTTTGTTCAAATTCTCAGAAGGGGAAGTTTGCAGTTACGAACTGAAATCAATTTATGAATGATCAGTTTTTGATAGTTTTTTTTTTCAATTACAATTGACCATTTATTTGAAATTATCCAAAATAATTATCTTTAATTGACTTCAATTGACCTTCTTCCAAATAGTTGACTTTAATTGACTTAGTTGAATTAGTTGACCTGTTAGACACCCTGGTTTAACAAATCGGTCCCTCGTCCTCTTTTTTTTAATATATTTTATCGCTAAGTTAGATCTTCACGATATAGAAATGGACCTTTGAAACTGTGATGATCTTTGCATACAAAAACATGGAAATTTTGGCTACAAATCGCGTTCCAACAAGTACTAGTGTCATTGCGAGTTATTATCAACAATTTTTGAGAGAAAATGTGCGGCCAAAATACGTAAAAGTCGCCTATGAATGTTGGAAGACGGAACTGCAATTCTTCATGAAAATGCGGGCCCGCATATTGCCGCCATTGAACGAATACGGCTAGGAAACGTTACCGTATCTACCCTACAGCCCAGACCTGAGTCCACCCGAATTCGACTTGTTTCCCAAACTAAAAGAACTTTTGCGAGAAATTCGTTTTTTAAAATTGGATGACTTAAACTGTGCTGTAATCCGAAGGATTCGCCAGCTAAATTTAAAAGGTATCCTGACGAGCATTACGGACCTTTAACACCGATGGCGCTCGTCTATCGAAAAAGGGGGTGGATTACATAGAAGGTCCGTAAATATTTTTGCAAATAAAATAAATACTTTTTGAAATATGGTCAACAGTGCATTACTTTCGGGATAACCCTTGTAATTACTAAAACGACAAACACAAAGAATTCAGAAACACGACAGAAAATGACTCAGGTTACTGAAGAAACAACATAAAATAATACAAACAAATAAAATCAAGACTAAGAGGACGAAATCGTGACCAAGTGGTGCCCGAAGTTATTATTCAACTTATTACTATGCTGCTGTGAACTCGATAGCGTATTTACGGGGAATTGAGTATGCAATTTCATAAACATATTCGTACATATACGTATAGTGACGAACATTATAGGGTGTGAAACAAGATGATCCCCGCCTTCTTTGAATGAGAAGTCAGATCCACGCGGGGTGAACGAAAACTTGAAGTTGAGGGTCTAGTTTTTTTTGTTTGATAAAAAATAAAAACAAAAAACAAAACATCTCTCTTCGAAAAGAGAGACACCAATGAACCACCAGCTTTGGAATCCTAAATGGGAAGATGCCGAATTAAATATCGAAATTAAGTTTCCTAGGGTCACAGATTTCAAACATCGGATCAGAGTTCGATCCAGCCCCGAACTGGGATAAAATCTAAATATTAAACCCGATATGAAGAAAACTAAGTCGGCTTGAAAATTGGACAGCGCATCGAAATAGGCGTTTCTGAGTCGCTAATTTAGATTATTGCATGAGATTTGGGATGGGGTCCTGATTTAACCTCAAAAATCCTAATCTTGGACTGACAAAAGGTCAAACTGAATGATATTCGGGGCAGTTTTTTTTTTTTTTTTTTTTTTTTTTTTTTTTTTTTTTTTTTTTTTTTTTTTTTTTTTGGTCGCTGATTTCTAATACCATATCAGATTTTTCATCCGGCCCTGATTTGCTCCAAGAATTTAAAATTTCAATCCAAAAGGGTTAAAATTAATTTTCCTTAAAGAAGTGAATAAAGTGTCATTTTTTGGGAGAAGGAGAAGAAATCGCTAATTTCGAATATTGCATCACATTTCTAGTCTAGCCTCGATTTCAACAAATTCAACATTTTCTTCATCAAATAGACAAAATTGATTCGGATTAGGAATTCAAACCAAATTTATCCAGAAAAGGAAAGGAAAATCAATTTGACTTGATAAATCAAACGAAGTATACTAATAAGTTTATTTATGGTAATCAAGTTTAAAGTACTTCTTTACATTTTGTACCAGATTCTCTCTTTTTCTAATTTGCTCTCAACCCGAGCCCTGGAATCCGCTCTTTCGAGCATTAGTTCACAGACACCGGGGAGGCTGCTACCAGATTACGTGTGCAGTTACTAGGTATTTCCTACTTTCAGAATACAAGTGACAATAATTCTTCAAATGGTTTTCTGATGCCAAATAAAAATTATCTTCACTGACGTGACTAGGAAAGCGTGTGGAGGATAGAACTACACATTTATTGGGTAAAATTGAAGTTCATGTCTCTGTTTTGCCTAATGAATTGAAAGAAAGTTTACTGGACTTGGAATAGTAAAGAAAATTGAAATGAGTCACGGTAATTGTTCCTTAAATGTTTTTTGTATTTTTTTGTCTCTCACCCCTCGCACGGATATGTGAGAGTAATTAAGAAAACTCATAAATTCAATACGGCTTTATAGAAGTTGATATATCCCAAGTAACTGATTCTACTTCATCTCGAGTGATCTTCTAATTCACTGTACAATGGAATGAAAAGTCTCTTCGATTTTTTCACTCGCTCTTACATTTTTCACAATCTAATGTAAAAATGACTTAATAAGAAAGAGAAAAAAACTGTTAGAATTTTAATTTTTACTATAAAATTTTTGGTTGGTCGGAAGTTCTCATTTAATCCAAACACGTGGCAGAAAAGGGCGGGAGAGTCAATTTTTCCATTTCGCATAAAAGCTTTTGAACAATATTTAAAAGATTCCTCTGAATTACGCAGTAAAATTTGTCAATCTTCATTGTGAATGACAACTTTTAGCCCTGAGTGAGGCCAAATGTTAAATTTAATGAGATACTTGAATACCTGGAAACCAAAACCTGTCCTCGGATACTTTTCCAAATCAACTCAGATTGCCCATTAATGATATGTAATTGTTGATTTACGAATCTTATGTGGGACTGTATGTAAAATGTAGCGCGATATTCGGAATCAACAACCACCCTCCTCCCTAAATAGGAGCCTCTTTCGAAATTCGTTCACTTTTTAATCCGGAGTGTTTCACTCCTTTTCAGAATGCAATATCAAAATTGGTGCTCAAATCGGTGCTCGACGAATGATCTAATTGCATTAGGAAAAAAACAAATCCGAGAAATTTCTAGTTAGATATTGTGCTCAATTTTTTACAATAAGTTAATTTCGGAAATTTGAAAGAGAGTATTGGATTTGACATTGATGACCATATCGGGTTTCAATGGGAAAATCTAATGCAACTAGCAGCTACTTCGATGAGTTCGAGTTTTGGTAACTAACTCGGAGTCAGATCAAAAATCAGATGTGACATTCTAAATCAGCGACCAAAAATTCAATGTCGATTATTTGTTCTATTTTTCGTGAGTATTTCCGCTCTGATGGAAAAAATCATGAATTTGTGGTCGAAATCAGAGCCGAATCAATTCGATAACTAGCAGCACTTCCACCTTCCTCTTCTTACTGAAAAAAAAAAAAATGTCGATGATTTGTTTACGTTTTTAAGCCAATTCAATTTTAGCCCCCTTTGGTCTGAAATTCGGATTTTCGGGCCTATATTGGGATTGGAAGAAAAATCTACATTGATATTGGAATCAGGGCCAAATGAAAAATCTGATGTGGTATTAGAAATTAACGATTAGAAAAAATAGCCGAAATATTGCCTAGTTTCTCACGCCAATTTAATTTTGATACTTTTTCGTGTGAAATTTATATTACTTGGCCAGAGCGAAGCCGTATCCCTAATCTGATATAATAATAATCGGAATCAGCGACTAAAAAAACGCTTGTTTCTATACGCTGTTTAAATTTTCAAGCCAATTAGGTTAGCCCATTTTAAGTTCAGAATTTTTTATATTTTGTGCCCAATTTAGAGTCAAATTAAAACTCTGATGCGATTTCCAAAATCTCTGATCCAAGGAAACTCTATTTTAATTTGGTACCGTCCCACTTAAGATTCCAGAATTGGTAGTTCATTCAAGTCCCCCTTTTCGAGGAGAGAAATTATTTTTGCCAAGCAAAAGAAAATCTGGGTCCTCTAACTTAATTTTCTTGTTTACCCCGCGTCCATCTGACTTTCCGTTCAAATCAAAACAGAGGGTGTCACCTTTTTTTTTTTTTTTTTTTCATCCAGTATTGTTTGTCACCATTTGTATGCGTATGAAATTGCATACTCAATTTCCGGTAAATACGCTATTAAGCTCTACAGCCAGCAGTGTTGGAAGTTTATTTTATTTATTTTAGCAAATTTATTGTGCACATGTACAGCCACAATACGGCCAGTGAACACACGTGCACATTACTTATAATTATGTGATTCTGGCTATATCTATAACTGTGATCGCTAAAACGGTTGAAATCTTATACAAATATGTGTTTAGTTTATTTTGAATTTAACTTTATTGTTGAATAGTGAGAGGTCTATACGATGGTTGCATGCTTCAAAAATTCTGTAGAGGGGGAGGATGTTGCTGATTTGGTGATTGGTGGGGCATACAAGAGGTTTACTGATTTGTTTCTTAGGTTGGGCTTAGGAATGGTTAAGGCGAGGGGATAGTTTGGATCGGTGATAATTCCTTTATGTAGTTTTGCGCAGGAATGACTTTGGGCACTACTACTAACTGGTCATGATTTCTTCTTTTTGGTCTTGATTTCATTTTTTCGTACTGTTTTGTTTTGTTTCCCCAAGTAGCTTTGGTCATTTTCAATTCATCTAGCCAATTTAACTCTGATCCTTATTATGGGTTCAAAATTCGAATTTTTGGACCCAAACTGGGACTGAATCAAAAATCTTATGCGATATTCGAATCAGCGACTCAAGAAATCTCATTTAGAAATATCGTTCAGTTCCTGCAGCCACTTGAAATTTCACCATTTTTAGTTCAGAAATTTGGATTTTTGAGCCCAAATCGGAGACGGATTAAAAATCTGATGCAATATTCAGAACCCGCTATAGAAACTCCCTGTTTCGATACGCTGCTGAAATTCTCAATTTAATATAATCTTTCCCAATTTAGATTCTAAATTTGGATTGTTGCGCCCAAACCGAGGCTCAATCAGAAATCTGAGTTGATATTTGAAATCGACAATCCAAGAAATTTCTATTTCGGTATTTACTCGGTATGTTTCTACTGAAGATTCCAAAGTTTGTATTACGTCTGAGTCCCCCATTTTAGGAGAGAGAAAATGTTTACCCCCTTGCACCTCCTTCCTCGTACACACAAACTAAGCCTTATCACTGGAAGATTCATTTTTGTCCCGCGAAGATCCAACTTCACCATAAGAAAAGAGAGGGAACCAAGTCATGAAACACCCTGTACAAATGTAGAAATGATAGTGGCTGCATCCCAGCAGCTCAGCATCTTTAAAGGACTACCATTTCAGTTTTATAGAGTTTCAAACGTCTCTCACTGAATTCGAATCCACAGCAATATTTCTACGAAAGCAGATTTGGAGGGACGAGAACACCACCCAGCATGTTCTATTTGGAGTTCCCCACTGAAACCCCTTCCAAATATTGCGGGAATTTCTTCTTTCTTTATAATTCACCAACAGTAAGCTGCCGGCACTATTCCTCATCGAACATTTTATACACCAGAGTGTCGTACTGCGAACATCGAAAAACGCTCAAAATTGGTGCATCGAAAGCTTTCAACGATTGTTTCGACGATTACGCGAAGCCCTCCGGCTGTGTTCCGCTTATAACAGACGCTGAATTTAGATCGGAGTTCGAGCGATCGCGTGTACAATTTTCTATTCGTTCGCGCAGTTCACGCGCTCTTCGCTCCTCTCGCCCCTCATCTACTCCTCCCACCCGTGTAACAATATTTCCGAAAATATTCGCCAGACGTTTCCCCAAACGTAAGTTACAACCTGTTGAGCCTTTTTGTCGCCGTTCACGTCACGCAGAATTTGCCGAGAGGCATTTTTTCCCACTATCCCGCTCCATCGCGATAATCGAGGACGCCGAAATTAGCTGTTAACGACCTCACTCAAAGACATCGCTTTCCCCGTATGTAATCCGGCGATCTCCGAATCGCTTTATCCGTTCCTTTTTTCCCCTATTCCTGTTTTTAATTTAAACGACCTCTTGCCACTGTCGGGGTAGAACAAATAATTGCGATTCGCGCGAGAGCTGCAGCCAAAAACAAAAAACAAAAAAAAAAAAAAAAAAGGTGTAACTTTTCCGCGCAACTTGATAAGCGTGATTTATAAGGCAACCCATGTTATGGCTGGAATTAAAATTAGAAAAATGCTCAACACGCGGTGCTAGTCGATAATTAGAATGCTGTCAACGGTGCTGCTGCCATCGAGGAAATATTTCTTGGCAGTGCTGCTGCCATCGAGAGAATATTTTCTGGCGGCGCAGCTGTCATTGAGAGAGTATTTCTTTGCATTCTGTTCGGAATCTTGCATGGTGACGTGGAACTGCGCGCAGGCAATTCTCACCGTTTGAATTCGTCCAGGCCGAAGGAGTTCGGTGTCAACTCAAGCACCTAAAAGAGGTTATCTCGAAGAGGTTCCCACTACACGAGAACCAGCGTATATACAGAGCAGATAGGTCAGTAGAGTCATCACTGCACTCGCTTGTTACGGCAATTGAGAGAGGGATGATTGACAGAAATTAGACCCTGGTAACACTCATGGATATACAGGGAGCGTTTGACGCGATCTCTCATGAATCAGTACAAGCAAACCTACGTGAAAGGGAGGAAAAGGAAAGCTTAATAAGCTGGATAGTATCTATACTGAAAGGCAGAAAGATCCAAATAACTTACCGAAAAGAGCAAATCCATGTAATACCATCAAAAGCTGCCCACAGGGGGGAGTATTCTCTCCCCTACTGTGGAGCCTGATGGTAAAAAGATTGCTGAATTAGTTAAATAGTCAAAAAATACACACACAATGCTATGCTAACGATTTGGCTGTGGTGGTAACTGAAAAATTTCCGGGGACCGTCGCGGAGCTGACGCTATGGGGACACCGATGTGTGGAAGATGGTGTGCGAAAAAAGGGTTATCGATAAACCCGGATAAAACTGATACCACCCTTTTCACTCACAAAAGAAAGGGCAAGGAGTTGATCAAGGTGCAATAAAGGAAGACCGTTAGCTCTCAGAAGAAAGGTGAAGTACCTAGGGGTATACACAGTGTGACAATGAAGTTTTTAGACTGAATCTTAAAAACCGTATATTTAAAAATTATTCAACAACAGCATAATACCCGTAAGCCCTCCAAAAGTGTGTAACTATGATGTTTATCTTGTCAAACATCCTAGCAGGTAGGCCACAGGCGCATCAGCAGGGCTAATTAAGAAATCCTTGCATCATGATGATGTCGGTGCTGTCCTTACAACTAGCATCCTTTCATCTGTGGTTGCAATAAACTTCATAATGACTACACTGTCCACCTGGGCTGTATTCACTGTCCCCAATGCGCTGCACCTGACATAAAGACTTTTCTCGAGCTCGGCAAAACTACATCCTTAATGGAGGCGGACTGTATTAACATACATAGGCTGTCGCTAAGTAACTGAGACTAAAATTCGTACGGTCCACCAACGCTTTGTATCGGCGTTTCAACGCAGTAGCGAAATAATATGGTTCATTAGCTATCGATTGATACCACGCTGAGCTCATTTGATTGAAAAATCGCCATTCCAGACCAATTTGAAAGAAACCATATGCGTTGACCCCTCCAGGTTTTTTAAAGATTTTTTTTTTAAAGAAGGAAAAAAATCATACAATTACAAAAATTTTTTATTAATCATCATCTTCATTAAGTACACGAATATCTTTTTCAAAATAAGCGCCATTTATGGCTATATAGGCATCCTTTCGTTCTTGCCATTTATTGAACGTTTTCGCGTATTCCGCCGCCGGTAACGAGAAGAAAAACATCTGCGCCGCGGTGATGACTTTTTGATTCGTGTTGAACTGACGACCGCGTAAGGGTGGGGGTGAATTGTGATTTTTTAGAAGTCATCACCGCGGCGCGGATGTTTTTCTCCTCGTTACCGGTGGCGGAATACGCGAAAACGTTCGATAAATGGCACGAACGAATGGACGCCTGTATAGCCATGAATGGCGCTTATTTTGAAAAAGATATTCGTGTACTTAATGAAGATGATGATTAATAAAAATTTTTGTAATCGTATGCTTTTTTTCTTCTTCAAAAAAATCTTTGAAAAACCTGGAGGAGTCAACGCATATGGTTCCTTTCAAGTTGGTCTGGAACAGCGAGTTTTCAATCAAATTCGCTAGGCGTGGTCTCAGTCGATAGCTAATGAACCAAACTATTCCCCTACTGCGTTGAAATGCCGATAAGTAGCGTTGGTGCGCCGTGTGAATTTTAGTCTCAGTTACTTAGCAACAGCCTATGTATTATACACCCTTGCTTAGGAGAACCGTGTCGTCATATTATGGACACCCGGGCCCTGCGGCATAAAAGAAACATGATCGCGGGTAACCTAGCGCAGGAGGGTATGAAAACGGAACTGGTAACGCACAGGCCCTGTCTTCCCGAAGCATTCATTCAGCCTTATAAAATTCAAGGTGAAGGCTTGAATAAGTAAGTGTCCATTTCGGAGTGTGAGTGAACTTGGTAATATTCCATTTGTAAGGTGTGCCAATTCATGGCATAGCAGTCAAAAGCCCTCTGGACTACGAAAGAAGAAAAAAGTGAACTGGCACATCCTACAAATGGAATATTGAAGTAGTAAGCTGATAGAAAAGCACTGGAGGATGGCCAGCGGCATGAAAGTCAGCAAAATACTAATAGGGAACGCCTTTGATACCTACGTCGAGTTCCTACTAGGGCTCGACAGTAAGCATGCAAGGCTCATGGTCGGACTACTAACTGGTCGCGGGGCCACAAAACACATATGGTATAAAATAGGAGTGGCGAAAAGAAGTTCTCGTAGAAACTGTGGAGAAGAGGAAGGAACCACGATTCCCATCATATATCAGTGCCCAGCAATAACGGGGACAAGAAGCGAAGCACTGTGACTGGAGTATCCAGCATCCAGTGAAGTCAAAGAGACAGAACTCAGCAAGATTATCTATTTTGCTGTAAAAGTAAAGCTACTGAGCTGATCCTTAACAGGGCAACCTGAGGAAAAGTGCACTGGACAACAAGATCTAAGCATTCGGCGCATAAAGTGCCACCTCACACAAAGATGATGATCGGTGTCGACTGCCGGTATACGACCCCGGATTCGGTCTGCTCGGTTTCAAAACAAAATGGTGGTTCGAAAAACTTTCCGGAAATCCGGACGGTCGTGTCAATCTGCTTGATTTGACACCGCCAGCAGAATCCTGGATACGACGCGAAATGCCTGCAGGTGAAATTTGGTTACTGCGGTTGCACCTAGTTAGTGAAATATGGACGTGTACACGATGGCTTGCGTTTCCGACGATGCTGTGTACCGTACACATAGGTAAGCTGTCGTCAGTAAACACAATACGTACACGAGGACGTCGAATTCGGGAGCGGAAATGACGACGGCGTCGTGTTTACGCATTGTTAGCGTCGAGATGAATGTTTGCCGACGTGTCACATCGGTCGAGAAATATGTAGGCCGTCCCCCTAATTACAGCAGGGGCCACGGTACGTTTTGGAAACGCTTTATGACAGTCACAGCTGGGTCGCTGCAGAAGAGGGGGTTTAGAGTTGGAAGAGGTTGAAAAGAGGGAGTGGCAATTTTCTGAATAAATCAAAGCCAGAGAGTTCATCTGCAGTATTAATGGAAGAGGTTTATCCTTCCTCCGGGTATGTCCTCGACAACTGGCGGCATATGAAGACATGATAGACTTACAACTGCAGATTGAAAAGAAAAACTGGAAACGAGTACAGTGAATGCAGATATTTGTACATCGGCACATTGATATGTCTTATGGCTACTGAACATGTTCCACGCATTTGCGCTTTCACTCGGCTGCAGATTTCGAAGCCATAATTAACACAAGACACTAATTACTCTCGACAGAGGCAAGGGACGAGTAATTACAATCTGCAGCGAACGAAATCATGCCCACAACTGAGAAACGATGACAGCAAATATTGCAGTGTATGAAGTGAGAATGGATGATGTAACAATTGCCGTAGTGAGGTCATCATTGTAACAGCTGATATGTCGGTGAAAACGTGATACGCACAAATTTTCGATTGACCCCTCCCCCCACCCCCGGCTACGATATATCCACGTCAAAATCTGACATTCGTGGAGTCTACAAGAGTCACTTTAGCTGACAAATAACTTTTGGAGGCTTTCGCGTTCGTAATTGTTATGTTGTTCTCCCTGCAAAGTAAACATTTATTTATTTATTGGTATTTGAGTCCCCTCCAACAGGTGTCCGAGGGTCCCATTGACAGGGACGGACAGCAGGTGCAATATAATAATTCTTAAAAACAAAAACAAAAATTACTTTTTAAAGGAAGCCTGGGGGATAAAGAAGAAGGGAAAGATAACATAAAGAGGGAGGGGGAGACAGGCACCAGAACACGGGCAGAAGGTCAGGGGCAGTTGAGAAATGTGAATTGAGAACTGAGGGTTGAAGGAAGCTGAGAGACCGAAACAAACCACGCTTGTGCGGTATAAGGGAAAGAACTGTAGAGACTAGGAACTATATACCCTCGAGTACTTTAATGACTGATGGAATATACTGCCTTCTACTCACGAAGAATATGTCGATCCCAGGGTATTTTTGGGTACTAATATTATATAATGCTAGAGTATTGTCCATACTTGATGCTGAGCCTCTACGTGTCACAAATAGATCAGTATTTCTTGTATCTTGTAGGTATTAAATGTAGGGACCCTAAATTGAATACGTGTAAGTTGTTGGCATCCAAAATTTTGTTATTCAGAACATCCTACAAGAAGATCAACTTTGCCAGATATCTTTCATTTTTTAGACTCATAATCTCAAAGCCAACCAAAAGTGTAAATATTTTGTAATATAAGTATTCACAAAAATATTTTTTGAATTTTCTAAATTTTACCTTGACCTTGTTGAGCTTTGAGATCCCATACAACAGAGCAGAATTCCAATATTGATCTGATAAAACTAGAATAAAAAATTTTCATTTTTTCAAAATTTTTATAACAAGTTCCATTTTTCTTTATGAAGCCCCAACCATTTTTTTAGATTTTAAAGTTATGCGACCGATGTGTATATTGAATAATAATTCCGAATACAAAATAATGCCTCACTCTTTTACAGAATGTACACACCTAAGTGTATCTTTTTTTATTTTATACTTGTGTAAGATGGGGCATATTTTTCTTGAAAATATAATTTTTCACACATGTCAGTATTAAATGGTATCACTCCACTCAACTAATAAGTCAAGATCTTGTTGCAGTGTAACATAGTTATTTCGAGATTTTATAATTTTATAAATTTTCATATTATCTGTATACAACAATAATTTTGAATATTGGATTTTTTTAGAAATATCATCTACAAAAATTAGAAATAGGTATACACCCAATACCGAGCCCTGGGGAACACCTGACACATTCTTGTAACACGTAGAGGCCACTCCTTTATACTCGACAAACTGCACTCTGTTATTTAAGTAGGCGTGAAATGAAATTATTAGATCTTTTGAAAAGCCAAAGATGTACAATTTTTGGACTAAGATTTTGTGGTTGACAGCGTCAAAAGCCTTGGAAAAATCCGAGTGAATGGTTGATGGCATTTGACACTATTTCTTACAGAGTACTGAGATTTCGTTATTCTATTCCCATTTAAAGTAATACGTATGCGGTTTTTTTTTTACAATTGTGAAAAAAGTGTTTAGTCCGCACCAGAGAGAGATGGCATTCGAAATCACAGGAACGAGAGTTTATGGAAGGAGAGCATATATTGAACGACTGATGGATAGAAATAGATCTTGCGAGTGCTGAAAGGTATAAACTATTGTAGATCCGTAACTGAACAGTGGCTTCATTTGTAACTGAACCAAGCGGATGTCCTGAGCTACCAGGCATACACTGAAAACTAAACTAAACTGATTTCCTACCTAGCCGATTGTAGAAAAAAGGAAAATGAGTCAACTGGGTACAAGAAGAAGAAGAAGAACGTGGTATTGAAAAGATCATGCACCGGATGTAGGTACAGAACTGCAGGAGACAAAATACGTTTGTTAGACGCTCGTATCGTGCCACACAAGAAGTAGCCAGGCAGGATGATCAGACGATTTATGCGAAACAATTGTCATTGAGTGGATATTCAACAAAATGATTTCGCTCTGTCTCACTTGATAGGGGAAAAGCTCCTAATGGTACGCAGTCCCCTAATAGTACTCACTCTTCTGTTTCCGAAAATGGTAACCCTGCAGGCTTGTTTGATGGGCTCATTAGAAAGAGCTTCGAGAGACGAGCATTTTGATATACAATTCGACCTACGCATGAATATTGCGTGTGAAAAACCCAAAAACTGTGATTTGCTAGTTCTTGATACAATTTTTTCAAGCGGAAAGTTGACAATTCACGGGCTTCTAAAGCCGGACGAAGAAATCGAACAGATGAGATGAATGTATCATTTGAAAGGAAATTTTATCCTCTCTGAAAGTACCTACATCAAGCGTTGGTAATGTTCATTCCGGCAGAATTCTAGAATTTTGAACGAATGAACAGAGGGTTATCTTGGTTGACGAGTTCCTAATAGTGCGCGTTCAACGAGTTCTGAATAACACGCCTTTCTAAGCGCGTTAATCGAATTCCTTCACAGCATATCGTGCTCGAAGCCGATGGAAACGCAGCGGAAACTGGTCTTCGACGAGTCAATGTTCGATAGTATTGAAGAAAATTCATTTTCAGAGTCAAGAAGCGGGGAAGAGTCGATACCGTGCTCCGAATGTCCGAATACGGCGGGTGAGCTCACACAAAGTGTGCTAATATACCGAAAGCTACTGTAACTTATTTTTGTGATTCATGTGTTGAATAAATGGAAGTTTCAGAAAATTTCTGATATGTACAATTAGAAGCCCTAGTGCGTACTTTTAAGAGACCTAGGCACCTAATAGTACGCATTTCTCGTATTTTACTCGAAGCTCAATATCTTAACAAAGTGAGAACGAAATCTTTTGAAACTCAGGTGGTATCCAGCCAAGTGTCTAGTCTGTAAACTGTCGAGCAATTAGGGCTCTATGTTTATTCTTGGCGGAGGTATAGCGATTCGCGTACCAAGTGCGTACTATTAGGAGCCTTTCCCCTATTCACTGATTGTAAACAAACGAATTTTTGCAGTAATTATCTATTTACCACACTGAGTTAGAGTAAGCAATTAAGCAGAACAATCTGGTTCGGAGTTAGTTATCTAACACAACTTCAAGAATCCCTGAAATTACCAGTGCAGCAATTTTCCATCATGTTTTCAAAACCTCTTATAGGTTCTCCATTGATGGGAGAAGTTAGGTCACGTTACCATGAAGTAGTTAGTTTCAGAGTACTACTCCAAGTTAGAGACCTGTGCGGATTTTTCGGGACTTTGTCCAAGAGAATATTTAATTTGGACCGCAGCGAGGGAATTTGAAATTAAAGCGAGAGCGAGTAAAATCCGCGTGTATTGATTCGACAGAAAAAAAAACACACACACAGATCTTCAGAATGCGAAACAAGAATCGTGACTAAATTAAACGGATGTCCTAGCTGGCCGATCGAGGAGAAAAGGGAGAGTGAGTCATGAGAATCATGAGAATACAAATGAGGAGCAATTTTCCAAAACGGCCTCTGTCCAGTTTTATATTTTTTTCACGGGGAAGAAAAAACTTGGTGTATCCCTATATTACGCCTACATGTCACGATTGATAGTCGGGTTGCCTAGTACAACACTTACAGAAATTTATCTCGTTGAAATATTGAATGTACCTTGTATAGGAGATGACGCGCATGACAGTCGCGAAGTAGAGGATCTCCTGGATAGAGGCCGTTTTGGAACAACATTTTTGAATTATTAGTTTTGGTTTGGCACAAAATTAGACATACTGTGTCTTTCAGTAGATTCTAATTCATAAAATTCTCAAGACAATGTCGACTTCTCTACTGTGATAAAAATATGTGAACAGAGGCCATTTTTGGAACAACATTTTTCTTCTTTTTGCGAGTCTATTTTGGCTTCTTACATGCGTTAAATTCGCAATATTGTGATTTTTTTCGGGCCAGAATATGTATTACTAGATTCCTCACCAGATGACGTTATAAAACGATTCATCAAAAAAATGGACAGAGACCGTTTTGGAATATATTATATTATTACAGCTTTTTTGTAGTACTTAATTTATCAAATACTAAATAACTACATTATTTTTAATTATGGTAAGCCACCGCTAACAGACTAGTGTTAGAGCTGCCTCCCCCCCTTTACTACCCAGCCCATTTCTGGGCATAAGCCTCTGTAACCTGCTTTCATTTACCTCGGTCTTGTACCTTGCTAGCCCATTTCACCCCGAATTCTTTTCTACGTTCGTCCCTCCATCTGGTCTTGGGTCTGCCTTTCTTCCTCTTTTTATCGAATGGTGTCCAAAATGTTACTTTTTTGTTCCATTTTCCCGTCCCTTTCCTCGCTATGTGACCAGCGTATTTAATTTTTGATTTCTTTATTGTACATCCTATATCCCTTATCTTTATTTTTTGTTTGATTTTGGAGTTTCGGATTTTATCTTTCTTTCTAACACCCAGGGTACATATCGCTCCTCAAATAATAATAATAATGAGAAGAAGAAGGAGAATAACGTGGTTTAGAGAAGACAGGAAGTACAGGTATGCAGGATACAAAAAACTTTCGTTAGAGGGTCGCATCCGGAGAAGCCCGATTGCGTCCGAAAAGTAGCTCTCACACCTTTTTCGTAGTCTTATTGCGTCCCGTTTTTGCCCCTTGCTTCGAATGATTCGATTGCGTCCGAAATGTAACAGTCCGCTTTTCTAATAATTCGACTGCGTCCATCATAAAATTGTGTTTGACCAAGTGACATCATAAAATTACCTCATCTCGCATGTCGTTCTCGTTTCTGTTTGCGTCCTGCGCTTTAATTGGTTGAAAAAGAAGCACTCTTTTGCCTCAAATCCCAGTTTTGACTTGTCTGTGTGCTGAGGCTTTGTAACCCTCTTTTTGTCAGTCGGGGATGGAATCTGGATGAGTCATAGGCCAGCGAGTCTAAATAGGGTCAAAAAGGCTGAACGAATCCGAGTGAGTCTCACATGCCTCAAAATGTGGTTTGATAAATCTCAAGGAGGCAGCATGAGTCTCATCAGAGTCTAACAAGGCTTAACAAGTCTGAAGGAGTCTGACTGAATTCTAACGGAAACTGATAATCTTCACGAAAAGTAGGAAACGCAATCTGAATGCGTCTTCTAGAGTGTAAATGGTCTTAACCCTTTCACTCCCAACAGGACACTGTTTGTCCCAACGGTTCTTGAAAAATTCTATTGGGTCAAATATACGTTGAAAACAGTGCTAGTTGTATCCCACTGGCAGAGTACCTACAGAAGCATATCTTAGCTCACTCACGTCTGGATAGATGGCGTGGTTGTTTCAGAAATAATTTGTTTGTCTCTCTCATTACTTTACCAGTGAGACATACGCTGTCCTAGGTCCACTGGGGGCCCAAGAGGGAATGAAAAATTCTCTTACACCGGGTTCTTATTATCAGGAGTCTACTCAACAATTTCCAGCAAAAAAATAATTCAAATTGAAAAAAAAAAAAAATTGGCAGCGAAAGGGTTAAAAGCAGCATTCTGGCCAAAATTTCTATATCTTTCCAAAATAAGACCTAAACCTACATGTTGCTTTTTCTTCTGCATTTCTGAACAGGGCAAGTTGTGCACTCATCTCTACGTTTTCAGTTCCGCGGTTTACTTAGATTTTGAAGAACAGTTATCTGAATGTATATTGATAGTCATGACTGTAGTTCGGTCCGCCTCCTCGTGGTACACTCTGGATGACGCTAAATGGACTGGGATGCAATGAAACTATGAGCCTGGACGCGATCAAACTCTACACCGGGCCGCAATGCAACCATTCATTTTCTTCAATAATTTATCTCCCCTTACCGACTCGGATGCAATCGGGCGATGCCCGGTCGCGTTCTGCTGCAAAGAATGTAGCCAGGTGGGACGATTATTCGAAACGGTGAACCAGGAAAGCGCACATTGGGGGAAATTTTAAAAGGAAAGCGCACAAAAAAAAACAAAAGGAATGCGCACAAGAAAATACTAAAAATTTGTTAAGGAAAGCACACAGTTCATTTATTAAATGGTTTAATATAAATGTTCTAAATTTATGATCAAAGGCAAAACGGATGATTCTAAAGTGTCCAGGAGTCATAGTAAAGTAAAAAATAATTTTGTTAAATTAAAATATTTGAAGGGTTGAAATTTTAAAAATATTCTTGAAATACCCAAGCACTCCAGAATTCAAAATCAAATTAATTACAAAGTTACAGGTTGGCATTTAAATCTGATATCCTTCAAATATGAAATTACATTTTTTTTTTGCGGCTGCCATAATGGCTCGGAGGTTCTCATCAGCTTTTGTTTTACGTTTCGGCATGGATTGATTCAATTTCAAATAAATTTCCGATTGAAATTTTCGCAAAATTTCCATTGGATATGAATGTGTTTGGTTTCGCTGAGTATAGTTCCTGTTTTAAATGCTTGTGGAAACTTTCGGGTCCATTAGTCGTACGAGGGTTCACGGATGGCCTCTCAGCCCATAACTCAGGCGGATAGGAGCAGTCTTCAATAATATAGTTTTCTAACACATAATCTGAAAAGTTCAGTGCTTAATCGTTAGCAGGTGCAATACCAATAAGTTCAGTAAAAGCATGAGATACTTCAGTAGGATCACAAAATGGTAAGCAGAAAAAAAGTTTCAACCAGCAGCCAAGTACTGAGTCACTATTATATTCTGATTTCAATCCAATTTTGGTCAACTTTTTAAACTAATTCTGGCCTAAATGGAAATAACCTTTAATTTTAACATTCTTGAGGACATTTGTAGCTGCTATATGAGCTGCTTGCTCAAAATCCAGAAGCAGAGTTTCTGGTTGTAAATTTCCATTACATAGTGATCGTATTTTCAGCCACATTTTTCCATAGCAGGAAGCCTCTTTACTTGGAAGAAAACAGAAGACCAGCTGCAAATAACTACACATATTGTTGTGAAAAGCATGCACTGTGTATAACTGGTAAAAATGTTGCGGGCTTGCATAGAATGTTCCATTGGCTAATAATGTCGCACAGTGATTTGATAGAAAGTCTAAATTTTTTTGACAAGTCAAGAGGACTATCTCATCTTCAAAGAAACAAAAAATCTCATCTCTGCTTGTTAAAATGGTAGTACCTTGTAACTGTTCCAAAGCTTCGGCACGTGACTTCGGAAGTTTTAGAATCACTTTACGTCGCTGCTCATACATAGCCTGTCTTATAGTAACAATACCTTTCTAAATCCATACTTGACATCAACGTGGCTCGAATGATTTTACTAGGTTTTGAGCAGATGTCTTCAGCAGTTTTTTTCTTGCAGACTTTCTGCACTTCATCTTTCAGTAATTGAATACACTAAAAGAAATTTTTATGCTATAGTTTCAATTTTAGGTACAAAAGTCGAACCACTGACACAAATTCAAAATTATAACTTACTTCATCATGATTATGATCATCTTTTGCTTTTATTTTCTCCGAAACATGTTGATTTGTTTCCAGCATCGCACTGCACTTTTTCTGAGAGCACCACCAGGAAATATTTCCACTGCTCAAAATACGAAACTTTCGAAATTTGAAATCATTAAAAATTAACATTTCATTGCCCTTTTTTGACACAGTTTTTGCGAAATTCATTTCTATTTCTGTTGAATAACGCAATAAAGTCAACACGAAACAGATTATCTTGTAATTTTAGGCGTGAATGAGAGTGTTGATTTTTGTGCGCTTTCCTTATCTTTTTCCCTCTTTCATTTGGTGCACTTTTCTTGATAGATAAATTCGACAAAAATGCCTACATTGTGCGCTTTCCTAATGCAGCCATTCGAAAATATACAATCACGATGAAAGGGTCGCCGCAACTTCAAGCAAGTTAATGAACTCTAAGGATATACATTCAGCGAGAGGGGGGATGGGTTAGGTCACATCACAGTTCTACACGTCAGTTCAAAACAGCCAGATATCAATAAAAGTCCATGAATCCTACATTCAAGGTTGATGAGCTCTATCCAAAGAACACTCGTCATAAAGTGAATGACCTCCCTCAAGATCAGTGACCTTACAAATGATACAGTACCCTCCTTTTATAACTATTTATAGGCCTCGCTCGAAGAACTGCACCAAATACATAGACCAGGTTATACTGTTCAAAAAACAAAAAAAACAGCCAGGGTTATTTCTGTAAATTTGGGGCAGAATAAAAAACGGTGTGTACTCATTTTATACTGTACCACCATCACAAGGGAACCGACTGCAAAAAGTAATAATGGGGGAAAATAGTATTTCTACTCCAAAGTTTTTTATTGCTGGTCAAAGCTATTGGAAATTTCTCAACGCGATCCCGCAGAATGGTACTCAAAAGAAAAATTATCAGGATGTTTCAGTCTAATCAAAGAAGTGAAACACGTGCCACACGCTCCCTCCCTTCCAGTGAAGAATACACAGGGTTTTAACTTTTTTTCACTTAATTCCATATTTCTTAACCTGTAGTAACGTTACAAACATACAGATACATGTTTTGGATCGATGTTTCAGTACTCTGTGGGCCCACATTTGATTTGAAGCACTTTGAGTTTATAATAACGCCGGCACGGAAGGGGCTGTAAACGGGACTCAATATGGGTCTACAAGTTTTCGATTCTTTTTCGCGACATGAGATTTGATTTGCAGGTTTTCAGGGTCACTGAATCGGTTTCCGGGGTTAGTTCTTGGTTTGTACATCTCCTCACCAAAGATGTTATTTGGAGAGGCCCGCGGAAAAAGAAGCAAGAAAAGCCTTCAAAGGAAGTAGCCCTCTTGGCTGAGAAATATCTATAACAGGTGCGGGGCATCGCGGATACATAGTCTATTTATCGTGAGGTGTTTGAGGGAACGCTGCAACTCATGGAATGGACTCCACGCTGGTAGCTGAAACGCTGTCAAGTGCATAGCTCAGAAAGAAGAAGAAGAAGCTAAGAAGCCCGGTCCATATCTGGGACATTATACGACCGTTAACAGCGTTACCGACGACACCGAATGTGCGGAAAACGGATCACCGAGACTTCCAGTCTGCTTCCAGTTTTCCACTTCACCGGCGGTTCCGGTGTTCGTGGCGCACGACGAAATCGAATTCGAAAAAGGGATCAGGCTCCTGTACATACGACGCTCTATCCGAATCAATTAACGATAATCCTTTAAGAGGTATATATGTGGCTGTCAGGCGCAGCTTTTACTCGCGCGCGCAGATAAACACAGCGCAGCGCCTTGTCTGCCTGAATTGGGAGCCGCTTCCGAATTCGTGTGCGTGTATTTGTGTGAGTGAGTGCGAGAGAGAGAGAGAGAGAGAGAGAGAGAGAGAGAGAGAGAAAATTGCCGAATACGTGCCGTAACTTAAATGTAACCTCATCAATCAATCTGCTAAAGACAAAACGAACGAGGTAAACTCTCGGACCAATTCTATCATCTGTCATCTTAACTAACCCCGGCACGGATGCCGCGCCGCTTACACCGGCTCAGCCCGACGTTGTCTCGCGCTCAGACCGCACGGCGCGGCGCGCTGCCGCATCGCGTCCTGAGTCCTTCTCTGCCGTGCCGGAGTAGCACCCTCCACTGCCGGGTACTTACACCCTTCCTGTCTGTGCGCTTCCTTCAGCAACTGACTGAAATTTTTCGTCCGAGATAAATGATACGACGACGCTCTCTGGTCGCCGTTCTCGATGTTTTCCTGCCGTCTCCGCGGCTACACCGTTTCTGCTACTCCAGCACTCCGTGTTCGTCTCTCTTTCGCTCGCTCTTTCGTTCCTCGTCCGTCACTCGTTCCTGGCTAATGTCTGAAGATAACTTACACGCCGGCCGATGCGATGCGATGCCTTTCGGCGTGCGATAAAGTAATTGATAAATGTATGAACTTTTACGCCGCACGAGTCCACTGTAGGTGAGGAAACAGCTCGAACCGAAGCTTCTTCTTTTTTTTTTCCTTTTTTTTTTTTTGGTAGCTTCGAATCTCTGACACGAAGCGATAACGAAACAGGCGGCCACAGAATTCAAGTCTCGCTCGCCGCAGCGGTAACGCGTACCGGGAAGACAGGACTTCTAAGTATCTCAGCTCGTGTCAATCCCAGCGGTCATTTTTCGTCCGCTTTTGGTCAGCTGTACGAGCAATTCACTACCAACCTTAACCTATTAATCTTCCGAATCGTTAGTTCTACCTTCTGAAAACCAATTGAGATTTCGGCTTAAATATTCTGTACACGAACTTCTTACAGCCTTGAAGTCGAATTTGATGAGCTTTGATGGCAGCAAACAGTAAAGAGTAAACTGAAGCGATTACCGCTTCGAAAGTCGACATCTAGATTCAGTTCTGTATTTCATCAACCTCTCCTCTTCGACTTCAACACCGTTCACGTTTCCTTCAATTCGTTGAAGAATACGTCAGGTTGACGGTGATGGAAAATATTTGGCTGGTATCTGAGGGTGGCAAAAATAATTGGCTGTACGAAGGAAATAAAAATTTTGGGGTGCTTAGCGTATTCCGATCTAGATATTCTCACTTTTCTCAGACTGATGTGTATCAGATCTCAGAACGATTTATTTTGTTAGAACTTCAAAAGACATATTTTCTGTCTGAAAGCAAGAGCCTAGAGAAGAAAATCCAGCCTAATTTTCAGCTAGACTTGTTCTTAGATGATCATGGGTTCATTAGATATAGAAGGCGTTTACAGAATGCTTCTTTACCATGGGATACATACACCCCATTCTTTTGCCAAGAGACAGTCCTCTCACGGCCGTTTACATTCGGAAGCTACATACTGAGAACCACCATCAATATAAGCATTTATTCGGGGTAGAATGTTACATTTAAATTTTCTATGATAGGTTTGTTACAAATCTACAAAATCTCTTATTCTGGGCAAATGCCTCCTTCAACCTCTCCCATTCGGTCCGGTCTGCTGCAACCCTGTGATAGAGACGGTTTCTGATAAAGTTGGTGATATTGTCCGACCACCTAGCCCTCTGCTTCCCCGGCTCTCTCCCTTCTTTTAGAAACCAAAATGTTGTTTTTATAGTCCATCTGTCATCCTTCATTCTGCACACGTGCCCTGCCCAGTCCCATTTTAGCCTTCTAACAAAGTGGATGATATTTTTATTGGATTTTAATTTGTTCTTAATTTTTGTCAGATTCACTTTGTCTTTCAGTTTAATGCCAAGCATTGCCCTCTCCATAGAATTTTGTGCAGTTCGAAGTTTTTTTTCCAAATGTTTGGTCAGAGACCATGTTTGACAGCCATAAGATGATGCTGGGAGGACACAACTATTAAATAATTGACTTTTGAAAGAAATAGGATATTTGTTTTTGAATATAAATTTTAAAGACCAAAATTTGCTCCATGCTAATGTAATTCTTCTGTCAATTTCTTTTTCTGTTTGATTTTTGAATTAAATTAATTGTCCAAGGTATATTATATCTTCAACTGTATCAATTGTTTTTGTACCAATTTTTATTATATTTGTTTGCCCTGAGTTGTTTAGGATTTTTGTTTTTGCCAAATTTATTACCATCCCTGCGTTTACACTTTCTCTGTTGAGTTCTTCCAGCATTTCCTGGAGCTCGGATGCACTTCCCACTACTACCACCACGTCATCTGCAAACCTTAAATTGTTCAGAAATACCCCGTTAATTTTTAGCCCTTTTTTATCCCAATCCAGGTTTCTGAAAATTTCTTCTAAGGCGCAGTTGAAGAGTAGCGGTGAAATCGGATCTCCTTGCCTTACTCCCCTTTTAATTTCGAAAATATTTCCCTCTGTGTCAGTGACTGTTCTTGCTTTTAGCCCCTTGTATATTTCCTGGATTAATTGGATGAAGTCCCTGTTAATCCCCTGGTTTTGAAGAGCATGAATCATGTAGTTGTGATTGATAAGATCGAAAGCCTTGGTGAAGTCGATGAAGGCTAGGTGGACGGGAATCTGATATTCGGATGATTTTTGAATGAGTGTATTTACCGTATGGAGGTGGTCAGTCGTGGTATCAGATCTCAGAACAATTTCTTTTGTTAGAACTGCAAAAGAAATATTTTCTGTCTGAAAGCAAGAGCCTAGAGAAGAAAATTCAGCCTAATTTTCAGCTAGACTTGTTCTTAGATTATCATGAGCTCATTAGATGTAGAAGGCGTTTACAGAATGCTTCTTTACCATGGGATACATACACCCCACTCTTTTGCCAAGAGACAGTCCTCTCACGGCTGTTTACATTCGGAAGCTACACACTGAGAACCACCATATTGAGTGTAATCATTTTCTAGCTAAAATCAGGGAACGTTCTTGGATCGTTAAAGGAAGAGCTGAAGTTAAGTCAGTGCTTCACTTTTGCAAAGTTTGTACGAGGTGGTACGGTGGTAGTTACAAGTTACCTCCCATACCTCCTCTACCTTTAGTCAGAGTTGCAGAAGCATTTCCTTTTCTCCATACTGGATTAGATTATTTTTGTTATCTAAATATTCCAAACAGTCTCGGAGACATAGTCAAGGTGTATGGAGCTCTTTTCACCTGCCTAGTGACACAGGCGGTGCTCTTAGAGTTGTCCAGAAACCTGTCAGCTAACGAATTCCTTTTGACTCTCAATCGATTTGTGAGTCGAAGAAGAGTTCCGAAATTTATTGTTAGTGACAATGCTTCGGATTTTACTTTTGTACAACCACTTGTTGGTACATCAGTTCAACTGAATGACGCTCGCGTCAATCAATTCGTCACAAGCAATAATATTCAACGGCATTTCATTCCGAACTATTCTCCATGGTGCGGAGGAGCTTATGAACGTTTGGTTTCACTCGTGAAGAAGTGTTTGAAAAAGACATATGGCTTAGAATTGCTAGACTATGTGGAGCTAAGTACAGCTTTGTTTCAGATTGAAGACACCATTTAGTAGACCTCTGACGTACGTATGAGATAAGTTGCTCACTCCTCTGACGCCGAATCATTTCTTGAGGTTAAGGACATGCAATGTCAATTCAAGTCTTGGAGTTCAAACCCAAATGTTGTCATCCAACTCTAATAATTTGATTAGCTCTTGAAGACAGTTATATCGATATTACCCACCATGAGCCCAACGTTGGGTACTGGCTTCCCCTACTGTTACCCAGCAGTTGCGTACTCTCGCACTCCTTCCCCTTGCGATTCCACCATATTGCTCAATTTTATCCTTCCATTTCTTCCGTGGTCTTCCCTTTTTTTCGTGTATCTCCATAGGGGCCCATTCCCGTACCCACCTTTCCCGTCCATTTTCACTTTGACAGCATATATATGCCCTGCGTATTTCATTTTTTGCTTTTTGATTGTATACCTTAAGTCGTTTGTCCCCGCTTTTTCCTAATATGTATCTTTTGTATTGTATACCTTTGCCTATTTTTTGATCCTTAGGATACTTTATTCCATCGCCATCTGTGTACTATACATACTGTTTCGTGAGACTTCATGTTTATTTTGTAAGATACAAACAAAAACCAAACTTGAGGAGAAAAACGGTCGAAAAAAGCGAGATGTTCTTATAACTATTACAACAGAAGGAAGAACGAAGGAAATGGTGCGGTAAGTGGTTTCTAGCGGCTAACAGAGAAAAGAAAGAAAGAGAGAAGAAATTCTGGAGAACGTGTTCCAGCATAAATTTGCTAAACATACCCTCACACGTTGAAGGAGTAACGAACTTCAACAGGAATAGAAATATACATAAAACAGAATACAGAAACCCAATTCAATAAAGATACTTACGTTTTACAATCTTCAGGCTATTACCCCCAAAGTCTAAATTTCACAATCGAGATCAGCAATATAACAGAAAGGCGAATTAATAATCCAAATAAAGAGAAACTCGTTCTGTTCCTTGAGGAAAGAACCGCCCCTTCTCTTTCCTAAGTGACAAAGAACTCCCTTCCTGTCTTCAAGAAAAGTAAAAATAATACTGTTTCTTTCATTCAATCCCTTGAAAAGGAAAAACTTGGTCACTTTCGTGGAAAAGGAGAGGGAAATTATTCCATTCCTTTCCGGAATGAGAAGGACCTCGTTCCAGTTTTTGATAAGGAAGAAGTCATTGCTTTTCTAAAACTTAAGCTGAAAAACTTGTATTTCCTTCCCTTACTCAATAAGAAGAATCTATTTTACTATTACTATTATTTATTTTGAGAAGAGAAAATTGGAAAATAAGCAACATATTCCTTCTTTTGATATTGGGGATAAATCCTTTCGTTTTCATCGATGAAAAGAACTTCGTCTGTTTCACTGGAGAAAAAAATCCCTCATTTTTAAGAGAAGACCGAAAAAAGATTTTCCTTCCTTTTCCTGATCGAGAAGAACCCTCATTACTTTTCTCCAGCGAAAAGATACGTATTCTTTTTCATGAAGAAAAAGAAGGAAATCTGCTTTCTCATTCTCGAATGAGAAGAACTGTACTCATATTTATAAGGGAAGAAAAAATCGTTAGGAAAATAACCATTTCCTTCGTTCAATGAGAACCTGGTTCCTGTTTTTGATTTTGAATTATTCCATCACACTTCGATTGCACTCTTTGATATTAGCCCCAAAATTTAAACTGGCCCGTTCAAATGAGCCCATGTTGACGTGGCCACAGAAATTGAACAGAGTATCGGCATAGGGGTTTTCCAGGCCGCTGATTTCGAAAATATAATAAGATATTTAAGGGACCTCGATTTCGTCCGTACGTGTGAAATCCAAATTTATTACACAAAGTACCGTGGGTCTTATCAGTCACTGATTTCAAAAATTTAAAGTTCGACTTCTGCCCCCCCCCCTCCTAAAGGGCCTAATGTACTTCACCGAAAAATCTGAACAAGATATCAGAATTAGAGGTACCTAGCTAATTTCGAAAAATCAGTCGAATACACGCCCCGAGTACGACTTTTTTCCCACTCAAAGGGTCATAATCCACGAGGAAAAATCCTATCCGTTTTCAAAATAAGAATTCGGGTCCTTTATCGTCCTTCTAATCTGACTTTGAAGAATCAGAAGATGAGTGTTCCTGTCTGCTAATATCTCATATATTCAGATTTAGTGAACCTGTCTCAAACTTGTTTGCCAAAATTCAAGTATCAAATTAGGTAAAATTAACTTGGCATATGAAAACCTAATTAATCAGTTTTAGATTAGAGTGTCCCACATTCCCCGGCTTCTCCCATCTGTTTTTTTTTTTTTACACTTTTTTATTGCGAAGTCAACTTGAAAATAGACGACATAGACATCTCAAATAATTAAGGTCTCAATGAGACCACCATTAAATGTCCCTCCTCGAAATGAGGGCGACACGTCTCATAAGCTTTGAAATTTTGAGTATTCAAATTTTCACATCTACAGTTATAGGCAAAATTTTGTTATAAAAATCATACATTTTCTTTCTTGAATGGGAAAAAATTTTCTTTCAAAAAAAAAAAAAAAGAGAAAAAAAAGATTCAGTGTTTTTTTACTTAAAGTAAAAACGCATACGATAATTTTTACTTTCTCATTGGCGGAAGATTGCAGATATTTTCTCGAAAAGAAAAAATTGCAGTTCTTCTAACTCAGAAGATTTTCTAATTTTCCTTAATAAAGATATATTTCATAATTTTAGTTCTAATTTTGCTGTCTTCAAGTTTGAAATTCGAATTTCGGGGCTTAAATCAGCGTCAGATAAGAAATCTCATGTTACATTCTAACTCGGTGACCCAAGAAATCCCTTATGTTCATACTTTGTTCAATAATATTATAAACTGAAAATAATTTTTGCCCTTTTCAGATTTGAAACTTGAAGTGTGGGAGACAACTCTGGGTTAAATGGAAGATTAACTGTATACTTGAAATAAGCGAGCCTCCTCCTCTCCTCAGAAAAAACATTTTAAAATACCTTCTTCCAATGTTTAATTGAAGTTGGTGGCTTTACCCTTCACATTTTGATAAGTGATAACCTAACTGGGATCAAATCAACGATCTGATGCGATATTTGGAAGCAACGATTCAGAAAACTCTTATTTCTGCATAGTTAGTTCGATACCTTTCCACATTAAAATCGTAATCAGTTATTGAAATAAAAATGAATGAATAAAAAAACATCTACTTTACTTCAATATAGACGTTAGTTGTTACTCTTTTATGAACCCTGTGTGATATATACGATCACAATTCACACTACTCAGACATCAATTTCGAGGTAATCCGTTGTAGGTTTCTCAACTGGAATAATTTATTACGTTTGTACATTTTCAACTCTGACATTGCGATCATTTTACGTATTCGTGTATTTTATTCTTCAACAACTTATTTAAGATTTCTAGTTCCGCTCTCGGTGAAATCTTCAGGGGGTGAGACACTTTCCTCTTCCTTCCGCTGGCGTGGCCCCTACGATGGTCAAGAGCGGACACAAGCGCCCGAACTTTGCCCCCAACTCACGAGGAGAAACAGGCTTGACGAAAGGAGAAGCAGATAGAAATGTTTGCCCCAAGCCCGGCCAGTACAAAGGGGCCCGAGCACCCGGAATTTCTTATCAATGAAGTAAAACATAATTTGGGAAATAACGTTTAGGCAATCATTGCTACAACAAATAAGGGAAAAAAATCTAGAGGGCAAGAAGGACTTTGCCTCGAGCCCGGATTTTCTTTCCACGGCCTCGGAAAGAGACCCGACACTGATACATTCCGTATGAAAGCGGCTGCTAGAAAATTATCATCGTCGAAACTGAACGAAAAAATATTTGCTTTTCGACGGAGGAAAAGTGAGCGTGAATGAATGCAGAAGAACGTTTAGCAATCGCAGTCAGCGAGTCGATAAAAAATTAAATTTCAGTTGGATTTCAATTTCAGCTTCAAGTCGAAGGCATGTATTTTTTCCGTGCCTTCTTCGCTCTCCCGCGCGTCGTCGATCGCTCTGTCTCTGTTTTTTAAACTCCATTTAACAAATTTAAAAAGAAATCGTTTAGGACGGTTTTCCGTTCTTTCATTCTACCGATGAGACTACACAGAGAGACGAGGCTGCCACATCGTCGCGAAAAATTGTCGTCCGGCTAATAGAAAGGTTCGCTTTTTCCCCTTTTCATCGGAGTCACGGCCCAAGCTACCTCTGTCCCACTCTCAGTCTGTTTTTTTTTCTTCTTTTTTTTCATACATGTATATAGGTATTTATAAAAATATACATTCTCATCATGAACGAAAAAGCGCCACATATTTCGCAAATGTACCGAAAGCTTCACCGTCCACCAGTTATGACATTTATGTAATATTTTGCTTTCTCCCACCACCCCTTGTAGTCTAGGCTCGCTGCATTTCGGGCTCGCCTTCATTCGCGTTATAAATCCGTTAACGTAGGTAGACAAGGAAAGGTCTGTCGAATTAATGCGACCTTCGTCTATGCCGCCTAAAATTAGCCGTTAATTTACGAGCTAAGTTCGTGTATTTTTTTTTTTTTTTTACTATATTTTTCGAGCAGCAAGTTCGCCTCGAGTTATTTTCAAAATCTGCCACACTAAACAGGCCAGAAAATATTATTTCTGTTGAATCTTTATCACAGTGCGACTTTGGTGGAAAATGCCGACTGTTTTTTGAGTCACAAGTTTTGTTTGCGACGTGACAGCCTGACAGCCCTCTAAACGTACAGCTTCTGAATGTAAGCCCGCTAATAGGTTTCCTCTAAGTACACTTAAGACTAAGTTCGGATTCGCCAATGAATTTGAACAAGGCGAATTTAGCCAAAAAAGACGGACGGGTGGCCAGAGCTTGGTGCAGAGACGGCAAAGTGTTCATACGGAAAGAACATGACGAACCTTCGAACATAGGTAATAATGTTCAACCTACCATTCCGACCTCGGATGTATCATCACAATCGAGTACTAGTCATATAAACGGGTATCCACAGCAGATGACCTGAAGGGGCGAAACTAGGTCTACTCATTTAAATAACAGGAAAGAGGCAGGTAACAGGCATCGCGGTACGAGTCATACGAGGCAATTAACAATCCAGAAAGCAACAAGCGAAATCAATACACGGGCCAAAATGAAAAATGCGAGTGGACAACAGACGAAGACGAAGAAGACATAGGGTAAAGTAAAGCTAAACTCAGCCAGCCCACTCAGACCTGGTCAGTCAGGGCAGATAGACCAAATTCCCTCAACCAAATCCTTAAAAATAGTAAGAAATTAATAAAGAAAAACTCAAATATCTCAGAGCCGCCTGATGAAAAATTATCCCAACAAATAAAAATTAAGCGGAAAATAAAAAAATACTCATTGCGAGTCTTCATGTTTGAACGCTCATGAATAACGATAATCCAGTTGAACTCGAACATGCTCTCAAAAATTCTAATATAGGTATACTGGGACTAGGCGAGGTGAGAGAAAATGGGAAAGTATTGTGGAGACGAAGGAAGGAAACTTAGTTTGTCATATAGGCAATGATTTTGGACAAAAAGGTGTGGGCATCTGGATCAGTAATTAACATAAAACAGAACTGATAGAATTTAGAGGAATAAATGATAGGATAGCAATTTTAATATGTAATAAAAAAGGAAAACAGAAAAACCGCTTACTATGATCCAAATCTATGCACTAACGGCTATATGTAATGAAAAAGACTGTGATGAATTTTATAATAAACTCTCGGAGAATTACAACGAATTAAAAAACCAAAAAAATGACGATATATTTATTATGGGCGATTTTAACAGCCAAGTAGGAGAACGTAATGAAGAAGAAAAAGAAAATCTAGGTCCATACTATTTCGGAAAGAGAAACGATAGGGTTTGGTAACTGGTTCGATTCTGTCAAGAAAATAATTTAAAGATTTTGAATACCTACTTTAAGGGGGAAAAAAGCCAAAAAGTGGACGTGGGAGGCGCCAAACCATGAGTTTAGGAGTCAACTAGATTATATGCTCGTATCCAAAGAAACAAAAAATATTACAAATTTTGAGGTCCTCCAGAAATTCCCCTTCAATTTAGATCGTAGAGTTATCTCTTGTACCTACTCTACAGTCAGCTGCTCCGAAAAGGATTATAATATACATAAGGAATAAACTCTTTCAGGTCACCCCCGTGAACGAAACAAATACGAATACCAAAAAGAGCTAGGAAAAATCCCTAAATATTTAGATGATGGCGTGGAGATAGATCAACTGAACAGGATCATAATTGATTCGCTGAGACAAGCAAATCACAATACATAGAAGTTCCCAGGAAAAGAAACCCCCTCAACCTTACCGGATAGCATTAATACCCTCATTCAAAAAAGAGAACTCCTAAAACGTAAAAACACAAATCATTGAGAACCAAATTAGAACTAAATATTCTGTGCAAAAAAAAAAATCAAGAACGATTTGAGGAACTCCAACAAGGGAAAAGATGACAGGATGATTAGAGAAATTTTGAAATCTACTAGGAGCGTAAAACAGATAAATAAAAATCGGTCCCTGGGGAAAAGATACACCACTCATTTGACAAACACAAAAAACCAAAGGCTATACGACAGACAGGAAATTAAAAATCATGCAACTGAGTTTTATGCACAACTGTACAGAGACAAAGACTGCAAACATCCAAAGGATACGGAAAATTGGGAATAAAAGGTAGAAAATGAATCAGAAATTCTTGAGAAAGAAGTGGAAAGTATTAAAAAAAGAAATTTAAAAACAAAAGAGCTTCTGGTCATGACAAAATATCTAACGAATTTTTCAAGGTAGGAGGAGAAATTGTTCCCAAAATCTTTACTAGGCTCTTTAACAAAATGCTGAAAGAAAAGAAAATTCCAAAAGACTGGAAGCGTTCAGATATCATTCTTATCCTTAAAAAAGGAAAAAGAGATAAGATAAATAGTTATAGATCGGTCAGTCTAAACTCAAGTATTTCGAAGATTTTCGTTAAGGTCATAGAGGGCAAGATAAAACCTTTTCTAATTCAGCCCAGAGAACAGGCGTGATTTCGACCGGGTTACTCTGCAACGGATCATCTCCACGCCATTAACCAATTAATCGAAAAATGTAATGGATATCAGGTTGAACTCCATCTGGCCTTCACAGACTTGGCCAAAGCCTTTGACTCACTTAACCGCAAATTCTTGCTGTCAGCACTAGAAAATCAAGGGATTCCGGAAATGTTTATCAAAATTATCAAGGAAATGTACGAGGGGCTAGAAAGTAGAATTGTAACAGATGTAGTTGGAAATTATTTTCCGGTCCAAAAGGGAGTAAGGCAGAGAGACCCCTTATCACCATTATTATTCAACTGTGGTCTAGAGGAAATTTTCAGAAATTTGGATTGGAACAAAAAGGGTATAAAAATTAACGGGGAACACTTAAATAATTTACGTTTTGCTGACGATGTAGTGCTGATAACAAGCAACAAAGAATAATTAGAAGACATGATACAGGAACTCGACAGAAACGGGCTGGCTGTAGGTCTTAACATGAATCTGGCCAAAACTTAAATAATAAATAACCAAAACAGAAACTATGACATTAAAATCAACGAAGAAAGAATAAAAGGGGAGGAAAGCGTAAATCTGGACCAAATAATTTCATGCAACCAATCTCAAGAGGAAGAAGCTAAACGCAGAATAAGCCTTGCTTGGAATAAATTCTGGTCTCTAAAATTTATTTTGAAAGGTTCCTTTCCACTTCGATCAAAAAGCGAAATTTCCAATGCATATGTCTTCCCAACTCTAACATATGGCTCCGAAACTTAGACCTTGTCCAAAAAAATAATACAGAAAATTAGAACTACTCAAAATTTGATGGAACGATCAATTTTAAATATCAAGAAAAAAGACCACATTCAAATCTCAACTATGAAATTTAAATTAAAAAACAATAAATGTGCTCTACAGATGATAAAAAATAAAAATGGAGTTGGGATAGTCGCGTAGCAAGACTGCAGGGCAACCTTTGGACGTACAAATTGACTTTTTGGTACACTACGGTAACAAGAAGGCAAGGCAAACAGAGGATCAGATGGAGGGACGGCTTCGGTAGGTTGCTGGGACATAGTGCCTCTCAAAGGATTGCCCAGGACCGCAGTGAGAGGAGCTGGATGAGCGAGGCTTTTGCCCGATTCTGGGGCCACGATTGCGCACTTTATTGTAAATACTGCCCAACCCCCGCTGTTACTCGCTTCGCTCGTCCTAGCCTCGGCCTAGCTCGGCGCTTCGCGCCTCGCGGGTTCACAAGTTTCTCACTCTTCCTGTCAGACTTCCTTTCTTTTTTTCCTTATCGAGGTTTTCCGTGACAACACTGTACAAATAACTGATGGGTTTCTATACCTTCAAGAATAAGTCACACCTTTCAATTTGATTTATTAGAGGAAGCACCCAAGACCTCCACCTTCACTACGACCAGGGTGGGGAAGGTCCTTCACCACAACTGCTTTCGAATAACAGAACCCGCCGCCGACGCCGCTTCCGGGAGAAAAAAATGTCACTGCGGGTTGCCAAACCTGCTCCTTAATTGCTCATTTCTTCAGGGGTAGCTTACCCGACACCGCCTCTGGGAGAAAAAACCAACTGCGGGTTGCCTACCCTGCTCCTTAATTGCGTATTTCTCCAGGGCAGCCTACCCTTGGGAGGGGGTTCATGGTGAAGGAAGGAACTGAGAAAATCCTCCGCCGCCACCGGGAGAGAAAAACACTGCGGGTTGCCTGTCCTGCCCCTTAATTGCTCATTTCTCCAGTGGTAGCCTTTTCCGGCAAAAATCTGGCGCCTGCCGTCAAACTCTGATGGATCTAACCTACTCAGCTCCCTCTAATAGATCAAATTGAGAGATGTGACTTATTCTTGAAGGTATAGAAACCCATCAGTTATTTGTACAGCTGGTGCTGTCACAGCAAACCTCGATCAGGGAAAAAAAGGATCTCTGACAGGAAGAGCGAGAAACTTGTGAACCCGCGAGGCGCGAATCGGCAAAGGAGCGAAGCCTTGTGGCAGTCCTACCTCTCCAGGAGCCCTCACCTCCACCGAGGAGGTTCTCTCTCGGGGTAGGGTACCACTGATGAAACATGAGATTAAGGTACAGGGGAGGTCACCAGGAATTTATCCCCACGGAGGGGAAGGAGGAGGTAGCTTTTACTGTTTAGTGTATAGAGAGCCCTCCCCCCACAACAACCCCCTTGTTCCACGACCATGACCCTCTCCTTCATTGCGACTATCCTCGCCCTTTACCATCGATTCCGACCCCCCCCGTGGCCTTACTCCTCGTTCTTCGCGAACGTCCTCCCCCAAGCTCCCTCCTCCACCGTGAAACCCCTCCCAAAGGTACACTATCAGTGTATGATGTTATCAGGGCCGGATTTAACATGCTCGCACTATAGACAGAATAAAAATTAGCACCCCCTCCCAAGGGTAGGCTACCCCTGGAGAAATGAGCAATTCAGGGGCAGGGTAGGCCACCCACAGTGGGGTTTTTCTCCCGGAGGCGGTGGTGGCGGTGGTGGATTTTACTTTACCTCCTCCACCATGAACCCCCTCCCAAAGGTAGGTTACCCCTGAAGAAATGAGCGATTAAGGGGCAGGGTAGGCAACCCGCAGAGCTTTTTTTCTCCCGGAGGCACCGTGCAGCCATGCAGCCGCCGCCAATGATTTTGGGAAAATTCTCAGTGAACAGATCTAATGAGAAGGATCTGAGATGTCACAGTCCAAGGTAACTGGTCTGCTCTATTCATGAACACTATATCTGCCTCTATACATATCTTGAGTTAGACTATGTGTTATTTCTTTGCGGCTTGAGATCTTGGAGATTATGGGTAATTATTATTATTATGTCAGTATAATATGTCTTTTTATGTCTTACTATGTCGGTTATGTCTTCAACCTTGGAGATCTTTTATATTAGAACAGATTATGTCCTTGAAAGTAGCTGATTTGCCCCTGCAATTTTACTGATTTTTAGGTAGACAACCCGCAGTGGGTTTTTTTCTCCCGGAGGTGGCGGCGGATTTTACTGTTGAGATTATATCCTTGAAAGTAGCCGATCTGTCCCTGCAATATTTCTGATTTTTAGGTAGGCAACCCGCAGTGCGTTTTTTCTCCCGGTGGTGGCGGCGGATTTTACTTTTTTTAGTAATAGAGAGACTTGTAAAAATAAAGCTTAATGATGATGATGATGATTCCGTAGTGTCTCGAACAGTAGGTTTCGTCTTTCCACTTTTTTATTTCCCGCACTAATCTTTCCATCTCTGAGAAGGATTTACACTTTATATCCTTTATTATCTGCTCATCATAGCTCATTATTTGCCTTCTTTTTCAGTTCTTTTCCCAAACAATTCCCTCTAGAAATAATAACAATGTCCTAGATGTCATATACCGCTGCCCGAGAAGAACAGCCACACTGTACCAGGCTCGTCAGTACAGGAAAGAGTACTTTTCCCTGCGGGCAGTCCCTCCTGGTCTTTTCATGAATTTGTTCATTTTGATAAGCTATTTGGATCACCCTGCCTTTTAGTATAAATACCATCCAGCTTCACTCATTATACTTTGAGGCCTTCTACAAGAATTCTATTCCTGGTACAGCATTGCTAATGCCGTATTCGGCTTCAACGTTAAAAAATGATTGAGGAACACACGAGTGTACCACAATATATCAGAATTTTTTTAGTGTTCCGCGGTGAACTCGCGCGATAATGAAAGTTTGCATGGTGTCCGTGAAATTCGATACCCATAACGAGTCAAATTCACGGATAGAGGGCGAGGGAAGTACCCGAGGAATGGGGCTGTCCGCCAAATTCGAATTTATTTCCATGGCGTTCCGCGTGTATAGCTGATTTATTTATGCTACATCGCGTACATTTGTTGTACATATCGGCGTCGCTAATTCAAATGAGCCGGTTACTATTGAAACGTACAAAATAATATTATAAATACACGCAGGCAGAATCGAGTGCTCGTTAAAAATACACTCGACTGTATCGACGAAAAGCGTCGAATATCAAGCGACGCTTTATTTATCGGACCGCACCGCCGCACCGACGCTCTCCCGTCGACTCCGGCGACTCCGGCGAGCATTTCAAACCGCAAAAAAGAAATTCTCTGTATCGCTTCGAATTATACATATATATAGATGAAAACCGCGCCACGTAATTGCGATATAGTTACGTTCGTTAAACCGGGGAGACTCGTCCCGGTAAGCTGCGAGAGGGTCCTTCGATGACGTGCAAACCCCGCAAATTCGCCATTTGTTTTCCCGCGTCAACGTCGCACCTTTTTCCGTGTCCAATCAGGACCGAAGTCGCATCGAAAGCCCGATATTATCGGGATATCAAGAAAAACGTCCGAGCAAAACAGTCGCCTGTATTCGCCGGTAACGGCCAAGATGAAGGTATAACTCGTATTTTCACTGCTTCTATAATGACACCTGATGGCGGAGTCACGTTGTCACGTCATATCGACTTTTTCACGCCCCGAACTCGTTGGCTGAAAAGTATAACCAGTGAGAGGCCGATGCTGCTTGGGCACTAAATAATAATACACTGGAACGAGTGGCTGAAAGATGACGTCCAGTTTATTCAAATTTCCGAAGAGCTTATAGTTTACCCAGCAGTGGTTTCTGCACGGAACCCGTTCCTCACTCCGGCACCCGGTCCGTATTTCATTCTACGGACCTCGCTCGGAAAACTTGGTCGATATTTAGTTGTACAAAAGGAAAGTTCTGGAACACTCATAAGGTTATTCACCTCATGGGAATTCATTTACCTTATGACGATTTTCCTTTCAAAATAGGTCATTAACCTTTAGTGTAAGGCTTATTGCCTTTATTGAACAGCAGCTATTCAAACCTTCGTGTAGCCTCGTGACATAACCTAACCCACTTCCTCTACCGTCCTAGGACCAACTCTCTTCTTGTTGTATACACACGACAATCCTGAAGATGAAAACACCTCTTTGGTCCTGTTTGCTGATGATACAGCGATATAGGAACTAGGCACAAGAACTATGACGAAGCAGTTACTGCACTACAAGCCTCAGTCGACAAAATACACAAAAGGGCCGGTAGGTGGAAAATCGCCATCAACGAGAGCAAATCATGTCTACTTCGCATGGATTTTACAGCATAGTATTCAAGAAGAGGTTCTGATACCGAGTTCAAACGAAGCACACGTTCTTCAGTGTTCGCGAAAAATCTGGTTTCGTTTTCGCAGTGTAACAACCGTCACAGTGTATGAAATTGCGTATTTTTAGAGTCGTTTAAAAGCTCTTGTTAGCCCGAAAACAACCTACCCACTCAACCGTGGTCATTCGTAAGGGCCAATGCCCTTCTAAAGTAAAAATTTTGTAAAAATAATACCGAATCGCAGAACTAGACAACTATTCGAGAAGGAACAATTTGGTATTTCATGGAGTTCCCATGGCAAGCGAAGAAGACTCACTGCAACTGGCTATGGAACTGGGAAGAAAGACGTAGACACAGCGCATCGGCTTCCGTCGAGAAAGAGCAATCTACCCCCGCCACCGGTGAATCGCTGGGTGAGAGACAAGATTTTGTATGCTGTCAAAAAGAAAAAACCAACCGCGTAAGAACTCGGAAGCGACAAAAACCTAAACATTTTTTGTCACGACCACCTCGCGCCGAAAAGCCAGGCGATCCTACCCGTAAGCTCGCAAGCTCAAAGACAACTATTTCGTTTGGTCCAAAAAGGGTGCGATTATGTGTCGCAGGAAGGTAAAGGGCGCGCAACCGGTGCAGATGTTAGAGAAGAAGTACAAATGAAAGAGGCCCTGGACAACAGCGACGAGCGAAATTCACAGAAACGGCAAAGGGATAGTATGAGCAACTCAAACAGCCCCGAATACAGCAATGGTCGTAGTCTGAAGAAACATCTAGGATCGAACATACCAAGCAACGCCAACACCAAGAAGAATGTCGGTATGGCTCATAAGTGAAGAAAGAACTCGCCTCTATCCGTATGAAACCGAAAATACTAGCAACATCCGTGTGTAACAGCCACCCAGAAAAGCCTGCAGCAGCCGAGGGGTGGTCTAGCTGCTCATCCCCCTACTCGTCTCCATCCACAGGGGCGAAGTTAAGAGACCACATACTCAACCGTTCAGGGAAAAAAGCAAACTCCAAACAAAAAGTAAGTCTCGATTTGAATGTTTATACAATAAATTGTCAGCGCATTGCCAGTCAGGACAGATTTTTCGAATTCATAAATCGATTTTGATATTGTGGGTATTTCGAAGACCAGACTGGCAGGGGAAAAGCTATCAGTTCGTAATAATGGCAACTACTTCTTTTATTGGGGACAAACAAAATGTCTTCGGGGGACCGGGTTTTATGTTCATCGCAAGTGGACAGATAGAATATCTGCAGTCAGAGGCGTCTCCGAAAGGATCAGCTATTTGAAAGTTAATATTAACAAAAACTGGAAACTACTATTAATCCAGGTCTATGCTCCCACCTTACAAGCTGACCCTGAGGAAGTAGAAAAATTTCTACACACAATTATCAGAGTTACTGTGTCAAAAAAAAAAAAAAAAAAAAATTTATGCAGTGATCATGGGCGACTTCAATGCGAAACTAGGCAAAGGGTTAGCAAAGATGTCTCCTACCAGTATAGGTCAATTTGGTTCAGCCGACGCGACGAATAGGAACGGAGAATTTCTAAAAGATTTTGCAGACAGCGAAGGGTTGAAAATAGCAAACACCTTCTACAAGAAAAAGTTCAAGTTCAAATGGACTTTTGGGCCTCCCCAGACGGAGTAACCAAAAACGAAATCAATTACTTTCTGGAGAACAACTTAAAATTTGTGAAAAACATCGGAAATACAAAAAATCTTGAGCTTCATTCTGATCACAGGGCCATTAGATTAGTGGTAAATATTCCAAACACTCGTCATATACTACCGGCAATCCTGAATAACCAAGTGGGCACACAGGCCATCCCGGAATCTAGCATAGTAGAAGCAAAAAAGAAAATGGCAGAAAAGATTCTTGTTTGGATGCAATGTACGGACACTAACATACAGGTGCTATACGACAAGCTGCTAAAGGAAGTAGCTAGAGTGGTCAAAGAATTTACCACATACACACGAAAGAATAAACTTGGTTGCAAACTAACAGAAGAAATAATGAAAATTTGTAAAAAATGAAATGATTTGACAAAAACGTCGAATAAATCAAATAAACAAAAAATCGAACAGACCGAAATAAGAAAACTAGCAAAAAAATGCACGAGGAGAGACATTAGCAATTTCTGATATAAAGTTTCGCTCGAAATTCTGAAGGAGTTAGGCTCCAGCAAAAAAAATGAGGAAAGCTCTGTCAGACAGCAAGTGCTTAATGCCGAAGCTAAAAAACGATACAGGGACAGAGATTTTTGACCGAAAAGACATCGCAGACATTGCCACGAAATTCTACGCAGAACTGTACGACGATCGCAGAGAGGCAACTAGTAAGATGAGAATATGGGAGAACTCATACAAAGATGACGTAGGGAACAGTGTCCCACTCTTCCTGCC
The DNA here is from genome assembly GCA_031841125.1 of Acanthococcus lagerstroemiae. NCBI lineage: Eukaryota > Metazoa > Arthropoda > Insecta > Hemiptera > Eriococcidae > Acanthococcus > Acanthococcus lagerstroemiae. Next base: position 16,583,103 of record CM063113.1, on the reverse strand, counting down.
TAGCGAGATAGATTGGGTGCTGACCAGATTGAACGAGGACCGTGCAGCAGGCCCTGATGGTATAAAAAACAGCCACCTAAAGATTTTTGCGAACGAACTTACCCAGGCCCCAGGCCTTCACAAAATTGTTCAACGTAATTTTGCAATGCGAAAACATTCCAGAGCAATGGGGTCTGTCCGAAATAATTCTAGTATTCGTAAAAGGTGACCGAAATAACATTAACAATTATCGGCCAATCAGCTTAACCTCCAATGTATCCAAAGTTTTTGCTAAAGTGCTAAGAAAAATAGGCTATACGCTCAATTAGACTGGGATCAAGGGCAGGAACAGGCAGGGTTCCGAAGGGGTAGATCTACAGTGGACTAAATTTTTATAACTAACCAGCTAATAGAGAAGTGTAACGAATATAGTATCCCGTAATTTATTCTACTGATTGACTTCCAAAAAGCCTTCGATTCGGTATACCTGGACTACCTATGGGACGCCATGTTCAGACAAGGGGTCAGCAGCAAATTTATCAGAATTTTAAAGAACTTATACGAAATTGCGGATGGGAGGGTAAAATTAGACAGGTGGGGGAAATATTCAAAATTAAGGGCGGCGTCAAACAAGGCGACCCGCTATCCCCTATCTCTTCAACTGTATCCTCGAAGAGATTTTCCGCAGGCTGAATTGGGAAGAGAAGGGGGTGAAGATAAATGGGAGATACTTGAGTAACCTCCATAGTGCCGAGGAGATCCAGGCAATGGCAGAGGAGCTCAGGGTTGCAAGTGAGTTAGCAGGGCTGCTTATAAACACCAAGAAAACAGTACTGTTATCTAATGACAAGGACTGCATACGTGTTACGATAAACGGCGATGTAGTGGAACGGAAGGAAGAATCAGTCTATCTCGGAAAAATTCTCTCATTTGATGACAGAGCTTCGGCAAAGAACTAAGTGTAAGGAAAACAAAAGCTTGGACAAGCTACGGGGGGGGGGGGTTGAAAAGTATCTACAAAAGTACCATACCACTAGAGTTGAAAAGAAAAATTTTTGAGAGCAACACGATGGCAGTGTTAACATACGGCTCACAAACCTGGACCCCGACAGAAACTCAGCTAGTAGGAGTGGCGAGGACCCAAATAGCGATGGAGAGATCTATAATCGGAATAAAAAGAGCTGAAAGGTGGAGCAACATATGGATCAGAAGAAAAACACAGATGACTGACTGCAGGTATAGAATCAAGAAGCTGAAGATGGACTACGCCGGTCATGTTGCCAGACGGAAGGAAGGAAGGTGGGAAAGGAAAATTATGGAATGGCAACCTACAGCTCACAAAAGGAAGGTAGCTGGAGACCGAAAAATAAGTGAAAAGACGAAATTATACAGGTAGCAGGGGTAGCTTGGGGAAGGGACACCAGAAATAGAGGGGTATGGAGACGGGTAGGGGAGGTCTATGCCCAAGGCTGGGCGCACGGGGTCGTTTAGAACTAAGTTATGTGTTTTTTTCTCAAATTATTTTTTTTTTCAATTTTTCTTTTTTTTTTTCTTTCTTGTTTTTATATACATACTACCGACAATAGTAAGATGCGAAACTGTAAATTAAGCCCTAACAAACCTGTAACGTGACTGAAATAAATAAATAAAAAATTCACGAAGAAGTAAGTCCTGAAAATTGATATTTCAGAGTTATTGTTCCCCTCGCATTCCCGCATTCAACAAGCACTTCCCGATAGTATTTTCTCCCCTTCGAACGCACCAACTCTTTTGAAGACTCCAGTTCCGAGTGCGAGTTCGTACTACAGGTTACAATAACAACTGTTCATCATGATCAAAAATTTATCAATCATTCTGACTCGCCGAATTTTCTAATAGAGAATGGCATGTACCTTCGCATGCTGGAACAATTCACCTTAATAGCTTCCACGTGACAAAAATGCCTACAAAAACGCTTTCATTCTTTCAGCAGAAATGCAGGTTCGAAGGAGGTTATATTCGGTTTGAGGTCGACTATCACGTTCGTACTCTCATAAGCCTCGGTTTATCTACCTATCCATATAGCCGTGAGGATCTCGGTTTGATAGCGTATTTAGGAACTCATTAAAAGACTTATTTTTCATCGTCTGCCGCAACCGAAGACGGTTATAACAAAACGAAAAGGGGAAAAAAGAAGTAAGAATGAAAAAGAAAACAAAAAAGCTCAACTTTGAAAACGATTATCTTAATAGCAGAGCCTTTTAAAGAAATACGTTTGCTGCAGTTGGGCGGAAATAAGATCTGAAGAAAATAGCCGGACCGGAATAAGAAAACGTCGAACAGTCATTGTGTAAAATGGAAATTCGCTGGAAAAAATGTTATTCTGATGGCGAAAGCCTTTCTCTTTTGTTCTCTCTTCGCCGCCTTCCTCGTCTCCGACATGTGCGAACCTTTCGCGCACAGGAAGTCGTATTAACGTTACCGACGGCGTTCGAACTGTAAATACCCGAGTTCGGTGGAAAAAAACGTTTGATTTTTCTGTAGCTGATTTTCGAAAACTACGAGCTGACCGGCGTGACGACGTTTACAGAAATGTCGGATATATGGCCATATATCTGCATACTGCAGTCGCTGTATCGCTTTCATTTTCACAAAAACTATTTCCATCCTGACCTTTCCATCCAAGGATATAGGTATACCCAACAATCCATAAACTTTCTTTTTTTTTAGTTCTTAAACAGCAGTACACAAGCCGTAAAAAGTCTAAACATGACTAATGGTATCCTAAATAATCTTAAACTAATCTTGAAGAGTCTACGTGGTTTTAAATTAGTCGATGTACCCTAAAATGTCTTATACAGCTCTTCAATAGTTATATATGAGTCTGATCATACCTAATGATCCTTTAAAAATTTGAAAGAATTTTGAGCAGTCATTAACCCGTGATGATGGTAATGATGATGATGATAAGATAATAAGTCTTACGATCGGTTTGATGCAGCTCTTCATGTCTCCCTATCTTGCGCAAGTTCTTTTATTTCGTAATAAGTAATAACACTGACATTTGACACACTTGATTATCTGCTGAACATACTGGAATCTTTGCCGACCCCCCACCCAATTCTTTCCTTCCACTCTTCCTTCTAGCAGCAGTGATATTATTCCTGGGTGCCTCAAATTATGCCCTATTAGTTATCTCTCCTCTTCAGACAATTCCAAATATCCATTTTACCTCCTACCCTGTTATTTGTTACCTCATTTCTTACCCTGTCCGTCCATTTGATGCTAAGTATCCGCCTATAGCACAACATCTCAAAAGCTTCGACCCTTTTCTTCTCTGGTTTTCCATACAAGGCTACACTCCAAACATAAGTTTTCAAGAACAATTTTTTGATTTCCAGATTTATTTTTGATTTGAAAAGATTTCTTTTTGATAAAATGCTAATTTGGCTTGTGCTATTCTACTACTAATATCCATTTTACTTCTTCCATCTTTTGTTATTTTACTCCCTAAATAGCAAAATTCGCTTACTTCTTCAATCTTTTCTTGTCCAATATTTATATGCAAGCTATCATGTTCACATAGATTACATACCATTCCTTCAGTTTTATTTTTATTTATTCTCATACGATATTCTATACTCAAAATCTCCTCTATTCCATTTAAGATGTTTTCCAGATCAACATTCCTTTCAGCTAATAAGGCAATATCATCTGCAAACCTAAGTATCTATACTCGCTCTCCATGTATAGTGGCACCTGCTTCAAAATTTTCTTTTATTTCTTATATGGCCCACTCTATGTACAGATTAAAAAATAATACTGGCGATACGGAGCACATCTGTTTACCATGACACGGGCACGTTGCTAGCTTAAAGCGATGCAGCTACAGGCTACAGCAAATCGGTAATGCGGCAGAGCGAGCAATGATGAAATCCATAAATATGTGGCTACTAAGGTACCTTCTCAGCATGAGAAGTGCTCCGTTCATGCGATCAAAAACCTGATAGCGAAGTTATGCTCATTCGTTGTCTGAAAATTCCAAGTATGTTTCTTTACGAGTTCCAAATTCCACGTACCTAACCACGGAGATCGAGAAATGTCAACGATTCGAACCCAGGATCAGAACTCGGCAATCCAAAATGCAGTTCTCTTGCGACGATATCACTCTGTGCAACGACCAGCTCGTTTACAGCACCGACAACCCGCTGGGTGGCAAACGTAACCGAAGCCAGGCCATCGGCGAATCGCTGGAGACCAAGTGGCCGAGCAACCCGGCTAAGTCGTTCGGCTCCGGCGGCGACCTAATCGAGCACATAGTCGAGGTCGGAGTATCGCTGCCGGAGTCTCCGGCGCTGAACGTGAGCTGTCTGGTGCTGAACAACACCCTCATTTACCTACTCGGCACCGATCACGTCAATCCGAAATGCCAGGCCGAAGTGAGCCATATCATCAATCTGGTCAAGCCCGATAAGGTGATGGTCGAGCTGTGCAAACTGAGGGCTTGTCGGTGTCCGCAGCACATGACCAGCATTTTCCAGAATCCGGCGCAGTTCACGTTCAGGTAAGGTGGGGACTCCGATTCCGTCACCATTTTTCAATGGAAACTCGTATTCGCGGGAAAAGTGTATCGCAAGATAAATGAAACGGGCAGATGCAACATCCTCTCGTAACGGACACGGTGACGCCGTCCCTCACCACTAAATTACGAGGGGCACTCGCCTTTTCAGAAATAACAAAATGCACTCCATCACGCCCTGCAATCAGTGGACCAGGGCTGATGGCCGGCACTGTTTCTCGCGCCGCACACTTCGAAAGTTCCCTCGAGCCCCGACGCCGTGCCGGCCCCAAATACCCCAGACGTTGAAATTTGTAGTATGCAGCCGGTCGGTTTTGCGTGTCGCAATATCTCGCTGATAAACGACCGCAGATTAGATAATATTTTATTCGTAATTACGCAGACATTGTTCCTCGCTTTAAAACCAACCTTTTTAGAATTCAATTATCTCGCCGGCATCGCGAACGCCGCGACGCCTTTATCTGCAGCTAGCCTTTTAGACCCGCCGAATCGTTAGCTGGTTTTGCCACGCCGCCGAAGTCTGCTTTCGCGCCGCACCATTTTCGCGTTATATATTATACAAAATCACCGAAGATGCGAGAGAATATTCGTGGCGTGCCTTCCGCAGCCTCGTCGACTTCTTGGCTAGACAGTTATGACTTCGGGGGGACGAGTAAATTAAATACCTTTTTAATAAACGGTTCGGTGTTTCCATTACCCTTTTCGCGGTTTAGTACAAGGGAAAGGGTGCTTCGGGAAGCATCTGCGACGCACCTACCCACCTACGTACACACGAAGCTTCCTAGCAACGTGTAGATATTTTAATGTGTTCTGTACAAGCCTCCCGCGACCTTACGTCTGAAAAATCGCGCCGTGCTCGTGACCTAATTCATTTACGCGCAGAACTGCACAGAATTTCCCTTTGAACTTTGAAATTACAATCCGGGTTACCCGGTAGAATTTCAAATAGCCAAGATTGCTGGCGAATTTCAAGGGGCAGCGCGGTCATACGATTCCCTGTTGCTTTGTCCGCACATAAAGTTATCTTCAAAGACTCGGCACAGTACGAGCGAATTAGCTAATTATCTCCGAAACAGCGGGATATCACGAGATACCTCTCGACTACCACCTATCAGCTGAACCCACCAAATCGAACACGTATAATAATCAACCGTGCTTTTGTCCGCAGCTACCTACGCAAAGTGATCGCCGAGATCGGCTTCATCTCGGCGTTCATCTTCATGGCGGACGTGTTCAACGAGATGCAGGTTTCCGGCAACGTGCACCTCGAGTTCGGCGGCGAAATGACCGGCGCCATCCGCCAAACGCGATCCATCCGCCACTGCCAGCTGCTGCTCGGCGATCGACCTATTGTCGTCACCATCAAGCGGCGAGCCAGCGCGATGAGCTGGTGGACCAAGTTGCGCCTCGTCGTGCAGGTCTGCCTGGGCCTGGCTTGGAGGCCGCTGCGGACGCCGTTGCTGACCAACGCGCACCACGTGGCCGAGACGGACGACATGACGTACTACATATTCGTGTTCGAGCGCGACCTCTGCCTGATCAACGCCCTGCAGACGGCCGCCGCCAGCGTCAAACGACCGCTGAAAATCGTCGCCGTGGTTGGAGGCGGCCACACGACCGGCATACACAAGTACTGGGGCCTGATGCGGCCCAGTATCGCCAGAATCATTTACGAACCCGAGTTCAACTTCAAGTATCTTTAGACCAATCATAACCAGCACGAAATCGGAAACAGGAAACGAGAAGTCAGCTCCTGGAGTTGCGATACACTCGGCTGCCAAAGTGAGTTTTCAAAATCCTTTTGCACTCTACTTTCTGTATAAAGGTTGTCACTCTGTTTGTAATAGTGAACGTGGTTCAATCGAACAGCTGCTTTCAGGTGCTCTCACTTGTACAGTTGAGCGAAAATTTACAAACAGAAGTCTGCGACTGGCTGCATCATCTCGGCGGTAATCGAAATCACCCGAGAAAATAAAATTCGTCGTCGAATAATCGAAAGTTCGGAACACGAACGCGCGGGAAAGGAAAAGCCGTTTTATGTAAATTGGATTGAAACAATAAATTACTAATAGTTTTCGTAGTTATGGCGTCTTAAATGAGAGTCTAGATAAACATTAAACTTTCAGCACGCCACGGTTGCGTTCACGTAGCGCAGCCGAGCCACAGAAACACACTATTTCGACTGAATGATATCGTCGCAAGCACGATAAAACAGGCGATATGTGGTCGCAGAAGGAACAGTCGGCCGGATTTTCCGTTTATAAGGCCATTCTCAGACCGATATTTCTCTAGGACTTCACTAACTCCCCCCCCCCCCCACAAAAATACATGTTGCCGCTTAACTGCCACTCAATTTGGCAGTGACGCCACACAGTGGTTCTTCAGAAAATATAGCTGGCCAAAAATCTGAAACTTGGCATTCGGGGTTTTTCGAAAGCGCTGAATTCAATTTTCAGTCGTGACACAAGGGGTGAGGGGGGAAACTGAAAATTCGAAAAACTACCGTGTAACGCATCAAAATATATGTTTTCAAATCTCCTGAATACTTTTTAACATTATTTTGACCACAAACCCTAACGAGTGTTCAAGGGTGGAGAGGAAAAACTAAAAATTCGGAAAATTCAACGTGTAAAACACTTATATAGCGTTTTCTCACAAAGTTGCGAAAAGTTGCAAAAACTATGAAAAGGTCCTAAAAGCACACATCCTAAGGAATAACTGAGAGCAAAAAAAAAAAAACAAAAAAAAAAAAAACTTTTGCCCAGAAATGGCTAGAAATTTTTGAGAAGCTAAGAGTTGTGAACATTAGATTAAAAAAACGTACTTATTTCGAACATGGAATTCTGAATTCTCACGTTGTAACGCATTTAAACCAAAAAACAAACCTAAATTCTGATTCACTATGAAAAGTATATTAGAAAAACAAATTCCTCATATGAAACTACACAAAATCACAACAGTAAGGCATGGGTTAAAATATGTGCGTGAAACTGCAAAATTGGCTCATGATCAACTCCGCCCACTTGACGACGTTTATCCCTAGAAGACCGGGCGGGGTCAAGGCAGTTGGTATAGAGATGAAAGCAAGTGCTCTGAGGGTTGTAGAACAATACCTGCCTAGTTGTTTATCAATTTATGGTTGTTTATTTTTCGACTTTTGGCCAGCTAGATTTTCTGAGGAACCACTGTGCGCCGCCGCCACAACATGATCGAACAAAAATCTACTAGAAAAACATGGAAATACTGACAATACGCTGCTAGCTAATACCAGGGTAGATTATTAGCTAACCGAGCTCCACAGCAGTATTATTATTATACCTTCATGGCGTGGGGCTTATGCTAATCCGGCCCACAGCGGGCAAAGGTTTCCTGTAAAAGATCCCACTGACGATCAAAAATTAGCTGTTGTTTGAGGAGAGAGGGCCGTACTGGGTCGAAAATAGGGTGTGGATCCATTCTGAAGACGGATTCGAATTCGTCTCGAAAAGTTGAATAATTTTCACCAGGTCCCGGCCGCGAAGCTGTCCGAAAAATTTTTCGTCGAGAAAAATACTTAATGTAAATATTATAGTATGAAGAAATTTTCAAAATTTTCGAAAACCAAAAAAATCGAGTTCACCACACATTCCTACTCAAATTTTCTCGCCGAGTTCAAATTCGTTGTCAAACTTTGATAATAACCCCCCGATGCTGAGATATGATCAAAAATCGGCTTTTGTTTCAGAGGAGGGGGCCATACTGGGTTGAAAATAGGATGTGGATTCATTTTGACAACGGATTCGAATTCGTCTCGAAAATTTGAATAATTTCCTCCAGGTTCCGGCCGCGAAGCTCTCAGAAAAATTTTTCGTCGAAAAAAATACCTGATGTGTAGTAACCTAGCCAGTAATGGGCACCTTCAGCAATTTTTTCCCGTAAATTTTTTTTTTTAATTTTATTGGATCAACTTGCGAACATGAGACTAAAATAAATTACAGAATGAAGGATAAAATTCTCCATAAGTCTGCCCTTGAATGAGAGGAAAAAGCTTAAAATTAGTGTTCAAAACTGGTCGTAAAGACGACAATAATTTTGGCTAATAATGGGCACTGAAAAATTCGAAAATCCAGTAATGGGCACCCAATAATGGACACAAAAAAAATGATGAGAAATGTATTTTTAATAATTGAGCTTAAAATGAACTACACTTTATATGAATCTACAAAATTGTATATCAATTTTTCTTGAAAATCATAGCTGAAAACATGAGACCCGAAAAAGAAATTCGATAGTCAATTTTTGTTTTTCTGCACTAAATTTTTTATTGGCTTGCGGGATGCTACTTTTTGGATGGATTTGATATGTGTCTTGAACTGCACAACATAATATATTTTTTCTGGCCCGAGAGCGCTAAGAACATCGGAGATAATCGAGGGGACCATATTAGGGGAGGGTCCATATTAGGAAACCTTAACTTATTATAAACACATACAAGCTCTATAAGTGCCAACTGTGAAAAAAATAACGTCCTGATAAGATCAAAACAATGATTATTAGCAGCCCTGTAGAGAGAAAAAGAGGGTCTGGGGGACATTTTCACGGGCCCTCTCCTTCCAGTTCATTTTTTTCTTCTGTCAGATGGGAAAAAATTATAAGCTACGGGATAAAAAGTTTATTTCATGATGTAAGAAGTGATTGCTGATTTGATGTACTGTATGATGTAGCAGTAAGCGTTGAAATTCAGGTCTTTTAAAAATATCGGGCCTTCCTGTAAGCCCAGGTCCGGGGTATTTCCCCCTTTACCCTCCCCCTCAACAGGGTTGATTATTAGCAATATGCCCACTACTGGAGATTGCATAGTATTTGACTGTATCTACTAATGGACATACACAAACCATTACTGGACAGATGACAAATTCTGATAACCTCATAATAGGCACTTGTACTATGAAGGCATCCATTATATTTACCCCTGAATCCAGCATCGCATATTGAAGCATAACTTCAATAAAGTGCACTACTACTCACCGCATAATAAAGTATGCATTAGCACTCAATTTATCGAAATTAGAAATTTCTTTCGGTTCTCAATTATTTTTTAGCGCTGCGAAAAACTTTGACTGCAGTCATCCCTTTTTTTTCAAACAAAAATTATTATCACGAAAATGGTCCAACTTTTTAGGGTTTTAGGGCAGTCAATGAGAACAAGTATGTTGGAAAGATGAACTGGCATAATCAGTGTTGCCATTAGCGTTTAGAAATCTTAAAATAAACAACTAATCTGAATTGCCCATTATTGGCTACGTTACTATGGAGAAATTTTCAAAATTTTCGAAAATCAAAAAAATTGAGTTCACCACATATTTTTACTCAAATTTTATTGCTGAGTTCAAATTCGTTGTCCAAATTTGGCAGTAACCCTCCGTTGCCGAGATACGATCAAAAAGTTGATTTTCTTTGAGGGGAGGGGCACTACTGGGTCAAAAATAGGGTGTGGATCCATTTTGACAACAAATTGAAAATATGAATAATTTTCACCAGGTTCCAGCCGCAAAGCTCCCCGAAAAATTTCTCGTAAAAAAAAAAATCCCTGATATAATAAATACATACCTAATATGGAGAATTTTTCAAGATATTCGAAAATCAAAAAAGCTGAATTAACCACCTATTCCCAATCAAATTTTTCTCGCTGAGTTCAAATTCGTTGTCCAAATTGTGCGGTAACCCACCGTTGGCCGAGGTATCCCACCTATCCCGAGCTATTGAGCTCTAGTTACTTATCTCTTTAAAATTTGGTTATGTCGTCGGCCACCTGGTTTTTTGACGCCCCTTCCTTCTTTTAAAATTTGGGAGTTGCCAAAAGATTTTGCCGTACGTCTATCCATTGTCTTTCGTCCGAGTGACGTGTCCCGTCCACCTCAATTTTTGTCTCCTTATAAAGCTTACAGCATCCTTGCAGTGTCTTGGTTTTTGTTTGATTTCATTTATCAAAATTTTGTAATTTTTTAAATTTCTAATATTGATCTAAATAGCGTGATTTTGGTGACCCGCATTTTTCAAATATTGTATTTTCGTTTAAAACCCACGTTTGGCATCCGTAAGTTAGCGTACGGAGAACACACATATTAAAAATTTCGCTTTTCTGTCGAAGATTAAAAGAGCCTTCAAGGATATTTTTCAATGTCCAGTATTTATGCCATGCTTTGGAAATTCTTATTTCTACTTCGTTTTCCGCCATTCTACGTTCCGACAATACTCTTTGACCCAAGTAAATTGTTTCTTTGACCACTTAGATTTCTCCTACATTTATTCCCAAATTTTTAATCCCTTCCTTTTTGCTAGTATGTAAACGGATATTTGTGACTCAAGCAGTCGGAGGCTATATTGTAATCTATCATAATGTCCTGTCTGGTCAATCAAGGGAGGAAAAAGGATAATGAGTGAAAAGAAGAAGAACGTGTTTCAGGAACACATCACGTACCGGATGTGCAGGTATGCAGGAGATAAAAGACGTTTGTTAGACGTTCGCATCGTGCTACGCAGAAACTGACCAGGCAGGATGATTAGACGATTCATACAAAAATATAAATTTGAGAGGAGAGGATCGCCGCGCAACTCGCATTAATAAGATACTGACCATGAAGCTTGCGGCAATATGGTCAAAGTATTATTTATGGGCATGGGGTTACTGACCTGTTTCCAATATCGGCAGTTACATCAAAGAAGGGCAAAGAAGCCTTTACAGATGGATCATTCTAAAGGCTAGAATGGTCTAAATGATGCCTGGGAACCACTACAGCTTCGGGACGCCTTAAATAGCCAAGGAGTAAATGCAAAAATAGTTAGGGTACTGAAGGAACTATACCGGAACTATACCGTGATACACATGCGTATGTAAGATTGGATATGGCTAGTCCAACCTTTAGACTACATAGAGGAGTAAGGCAGAGAGACCATCAGTCACCAAACCTTTTTAGTGCAGTTTTATAACAAGTATTCCGGAAACTTAACTCGGCAAAAAAGGGGACCAAAATTGATGGGCAAAATCTTAATCAACATTTGAGATTCGCAGATGATATCGTTTTAGTAAGTGGGGATCGGGGAGAAGCTCAAGAGATGCTCGATAACCTAATGGAAGAAAGCAGGAGACCAGGACTCAAAATAAATAGATCCAGAACTAAGGTAATGAGCAACTCTACCGGAGGCCAAATCAGGATGGGAGATGAAGTCCTGGAAACAGTTGATGAATTCACGTATCTTGACCAAATTATGTTGTTTGAAGGAAAAACGAGTAAAGAAGGAGAAAAGAGAATTAGCCAGGTATGAAGAGGCTACTGGGCTTTGAAGTCGATTCTGAAAACCTCATCGAAGATTAAAATGCTGAAATAATGCGTTCTGTCTGTATTAAAGTATGGGACCCAGACGCGGTCCCTCACACCGGCTCAGACTATGAGGCTGGTGACCACGCAAAGAGGAATGGAGAGTAGCATTCTAAGTTTGAAGAGAAAAGACAAAATTAGAGCTACGTCGATCAGAGTAGAGTCTGCATCATTAAGACGTCGAAAACGAAATATGCGGGTCACCTAGCCAGAATGGGCGAGGAACGGTGGTGTAGAAGGGTTACATTCTGGATCCCTTACGATCACAAAAAGAGGAGGGCCGACCGGCCACAAGCCGGAGGAGGAAAATCACCGGCGTGGCGGAGACGCCTTGGTGCAGGATAGCTCAAGGTCGACAAACGTGGAAGAAAATCGGGGAGACCTACGCCCGCGAAATGGGAGCTCGGTACGGGAACAACTCGGTAATAATAGAAGTAGATATATTATAAAGAAAATTCAAAATTTTAGATATGTCCTTACCGTAATAACGGCTTTATTATTATTATTAATTTGAAGGGGCACGTAGGATGGCAAACCTTAATGATTTCTCCACTTTCCAGTAGATTTCAATATTTTCTCAATTTTTAGACATAATTCAAGTAATTTTAGTAGATTTTCTGCGATTAACCAGCTAAACCCTCAGAAAATTTAAAATACCATCATCCTCGAGAAAATCCCTGAATTTCGAAATGCGCTCGAAAATTCTTCAGTTCGAACAGAAATCCCCGGGGTAAGCAACTCCGTCAGCATTACCAGACCTCATCCCATTTTCTATCCGATCCACTGACGAGCTTTAACGTTTTTACTCGAACTAAAACGAACGTCAGCCGTTGAGAATTATTCGCGAAAACGCGAATCTTTTAAATTTCCGCCGGAGAGGTGCAAATATATAATATATAATACTTATTGTAGTAAAAATGGACGTCGCGTACAGGAAATTGCGCTAACGCTTCGACGACCATCGAGATTGTAATTACACGACGCCCTTTCTCCTTTTAAATTCCGCACTTGGAGCTGTATGTATACCGAGAACCCGTCGACTTCGTGTTTATTTTTCGTTTACCGGCCGCTTCTGCAGCGGCACGCAATGGGAATACAGCCATAAATTTACCACCGAGTCGTTTCTTCGCTGGGATGGTCGATTACTTCCGCAGTAGGCTTTCCACTCGCACAGCGCGCCGAATAAAAGCAAAAAATTTGCGAGCAGGGTGCTCCACCTCGCGGTATGTAGAATCAGGATGAAAGGCACTACGCCACGCCGCAGTTACACTCATTTGCTGGTGTTTGGAAAACGACTCCCACACAGAAAAGCAAGTAAATTCGAAGGTTCGTCTCAGTTGGCTTGTCCCGGTTGAATAGACTCGAATTTAAGGAGAAGTCTACCCCAAACCTATCATTACAAAAGCACCCCTTCCTCCCAAGGAGCTTCTAGAACGATTTTTCGGAGAGGGAGGAGATAGAATTACTATTTCTCTCCTCAAGTCGAGTGCTTCGACACAATGACTCATTTGATCCCGCATGTAACTTTAGCTCTACAAACATGACAAAGATGAATACGAAGGAATCTGCTTAATCCTGACGAAAAATATCAAGAGCAATAAAATCTCAACCAAGTTAATCAGAACAGATACAAACTAATGAAACTAAGTAGTTGACAAAACTTGACCATACATAACCATATCTGACCGAAATCAATGAGGAAGAACACGGAGAAGCTGAACCAAATCCAAAAATGACCAAAATGATGACACCAAAAGTGACCAAGAAATGTAACTAAATGAAACCAAATATGTGACAGCAATTAAATCCAATCAAAATTACCTGAAGACATCCAAAATTAAATATTCAGGTGTCTAACGAAATTAAAATTCAAAATATAGGACATTTATGGGACCTTCTATACAAATTCGATAGCAAATTTTGCAGCCTTGCAAGACAATTGTCTTAGTTTTCATGAATATAGAAAAAAAAATGTTATTCTCTTAGCAACAATTTTTATTTTAAAAATGCACAATTCAGACGTACAGTTTCATGTTTTACTATCTTTTCTCCTCTCATTTTATGTCTCTCTCGCGAGCTGATTTTCTTATTTTCGTAGGACCAAAAATGAAAATAGAGTGAACTTATAGGTTTATAGTACCTCCTTTAAGAATAGAGTACTTTAAAGGATTTAAAAGTGTCAGACATCCTGTTACTATCAGAAACGCCTCCAGGTTCAGTGAAATGAGACCATAGCTGACTAAATTCAACACAAGGTCACCTAACTGACCAAAACGGACTAAAACAACATAAGCCAATCAAGTTCAAATACGATTATACGTGACCACATTCAACCAAATCTGATCGAACTAATGAGAAAGACTATGAACCAAACATGGCCAAGAATGACTAAAGATGGCGACAAAGAATGAAAAAAAAAAAAACAATCGGAACTAAACACAATTATTACTATGAATGAGCAAAAATGACCAATAACGACTAACATTAATCAACAATGGTCAAATCTGAGCAGACCTGATTTTCGAATTAACCAAAACCAACCAAATCTGACTTCAACAAACCGGAAGTAATTCAAACCAGACATAACTAATCTTCAAAAGTTGCCAAAGATGACGGAGCCAAAACAAATCTAGCTAAAAATTGACCTAAAATGACTCAGTGGGTTCGGAATTGATTATATCTGATAAAAACCGCCCAAATACAATCAAATTCAATTAAAATTGACAAAAAAGAAAAGAAAAGGGGGAAAAACTACACCAAATAGAGGCAGAAGTAACCAAAAACGACGCACGTTGACGAAATTTGACCTAAATTGACCACAAATACTAAACAAACCCATCTAAATGTTATAAACGCTGGATAAAACGATCAGAACTAATCTGAATTAGGCACCTGGAAACTAAAAATAACTTATTATTCGAATCAAAATGGACGACCTTGCTTTTACATAACCAAATTAGCTCATAAACAAATCTGGGCAAAATAACCAAAATGACGAAAGCTAAACAAAACTAGCATCCAGTAATAATCGTTAGATCAAATCACATATCTGTCAGGAAAGACAAATTTTCACCAAAATTTGACCAAATAGAACCAAACTATACACGATCAAGTATAGACAAAAATGATCCACCAAATCCAACCAAAAAGAACCAACTCCATCAAAAAGTGATCAAAAACCGTTGAAGGTAGCCCAAAATAATTCATATAATTACCAAATACAACCAGAAATGTCCAAATCTGGTCAAAATTAATCAAATAAAACCAATTCAAAATCAGAACAAAACATGAATCACAACAATGCAGTTTTGACGAACAGCAAACATGATCAAAAACGACAATGTCCCTCCATGGGGGATCAAAATAACTGAAAACAAGCAAAGCTCAACAAAAATGAATTTTAAAAAAATCGAATCAAAACTGACTTGAAAAAAACCAACACATGATCTAAACCAATCGATTTAAGGCCGACGGTGACCGAATATCAAACATGACCAAAACAGATTAAATCCGTCTATAAAGGACCAAAATGAGCAAAAAATACCAGAACTACAAAGTCCAAATATACTAGACAAAACATCATGAAATCCATTCAAAATCGACCAAACTTACCAGGAAACGCAAAATTCAACCACAGTTATCAAATAGAACCGAAATAAAACATGACTAAAAATAACCAAAAATGATGAAACCGATAAAAAATTGACCTGAAATAACTAAAAACAATAAGACCCGTCTAAATCTGGACAAAACAATACAAAAATACACTAAAAGGAAACATAACAAGACACCAGAAATAACTCATTGGAACTAACATTGACCGAATTGACTCAACCAATTTTGCTCTGAAAAACCAAATCTGAACAAAGACAGTCCCCCAGAACAATCTGTAGCAAAAAAAAAAAAAAAAAAGGATCACATTTACCCTGAATTAAACATATAATCAAAAATAGTCCAAAGGAAGCAGCATGACCAAATCCGACTATAACAAATACTGAAAAATTACCAAAAATTACCACAAACTCGATCAGAAACGTTCAAGTCTGGTTAAAACTGACCAAAAAGAAGCAACACACAATCTAAACCAAACACAATCCACAACTCAATTTAACTACCAGCAAAGATGACAAAAATGACAAAATATGGCCAAAATTAACCGGGCAGGGTTCAGTCTGATCAACAACGACAAAAAACAAGAGACTAAGTTTGATCAAAAACAACGAAAGAGAACTAACAAAAAACAGAACTAAATATTAAGCCACTTTGACAAAACATCAAACATGACCAGAAATGACCAAATCCGAATGTGAAAATCCAAAATACTCGAAAATAACCAAATCTGACAAATGAGGGTCAAAACCAACCGGAACTAATACGACCAATAACATCGTAAAATGATAAAGACGACGACATCCGAAGAAATGTGACCAAAAATTAACCTAAAATGATTTAAAAAAAAAAAAAAATGTAAAGCGCTCCCATCACCCTTTCCAGCAAAGTGTTAATGATTTTCTATCGTTTTTCTTTCTCGGGCTGTTTTCCCTTCTTCGTTTCCTCTCTCCTTTTTACTTCAGTTTTCTTGGCGCGCTTATTCTTCTGAGCGCCTCAAGATTATGGTCATTATTAACCCCTACGTCAATCAGGTTCTGTGGTCAAGGACGATGACGCGCTTACATCGTACTGTCTATACTCGTGAAGCTGTAGTGGGAGGAGGGCAACCGAATGTCTGAGTAAAAGTTGAAAATGATATAAATTTCACGATGCCCAGGTATGAAAGGAGGGGGTATTCAGTCGAAGGAGAATGTTGATACAGATGAAATTTATGAGGAATGCGAGGCTGTAGACAGAACTGTAACCAGTCGATATAAATGGGAACACTGCCTCATGGCACTTTGGTCCACCCTGTAGCAAAAGCGAACATTCATCATCCTTCCCTCCTCTCGTTAGAAATGGTTTTTGCAAACAGGAGCGAAGGAAAGGGAGCATGTGATACTCTCCAGAATCTTCAGAGTCGACATTTTCCGGGATTTCGAGTATTCAGTCGACAACCTGGAGTAGTTGGCATTACTCGAAAAAAATAAGAAAATTAAAAATTATTAATTCGTTATTGATCTTTTTTTCTCTTCCTTGAATAAAAACATTCTTGTTCGCAGCATGGAGTCGGTATCATTTTCAACATCCATTAACAAAATGTAAAAATGAAAAAATGAACGGTAAAGCATTTTTGGCATTTGGTCTGGCACTTTTGATCTATTTCCACTCTTCCTCGCCCCGAAAGGGCTCGCGACGTCCCTGTCTGCAAACATTAATTTAGTTCGTCTCCCTGGTACAAGAATCTGGTTACGGTATTGACTGCAGATCATAAATATTCCGCCGAGAAAGTAGCTAGCTGTTCCCCAAACACCACCGAACCCTTGTTCACCGATTCGAACTATGGGAAGTAGTAAAAAACGACAAAAATCGGCCAGTGTTGACATCAAGCCGAAGTCAATACATCAATCCGGGGACTCACGATCCTGAAAAATGTTTGCTCGCTAAGGCACGCGATCCAAGCGCCGCCCCAAATAGGCTTCGTAAAAAAACCTTTAAAAATTTACGAGCATCAGTTTTCCGATGCAGAAGTTCGGAAAGTTGGCCGACTCGAAGTAATTACAAAAGTTAATTACCCCGGCTGTCAGGAAAGTTTTTAAATGCGGCGGGGCCGCGAGCTTGCCTACCGCCACCGGGGGCGGTGGCGCTCGACAAAAGTCGATCTGGAATGCACGACCTTGCTGGTAATTATTTTGTGTGGTTGGGCATCGCATCGGGTTTTTTCTTCTTTTTTTCCACATGCGAAAGAAGCAGTCGCGGCGGTGCTGGTGACCGTCCGCGATCTTCCATTCGAAGAATATTTTCCCTCCCGTCTTCACGTTTTACGAAAAACTTTACTATTAACAAGTTTCTAGATAAATTCCTGAAGAAAAGGATGTTCCTGGCACAGACTGTTAAAAACACAAGAAGAAACGTTTTGCTCACGTGCCCGGTTCGTACCTCTGGCACGCCATGTGCAACTCGAAAAGGGAAAACAGTTGGCAGTCGACGACACAGTTTTTAGTAAGAAAAAGCAGAAGACAATTAATCGATTTCGGAATTCTTGAGTCGAGAGCGTGTATACGAAAAGGTAAACAAACGCGGCCAACATGGAATTGTCAAAATGCGGAAGAAGAAGAAAAGATAAAAATATTCTCTGCAAACATGAGTTTTTCGCCTTTTCTCGGTCGTGTGCAATCGTCATGGTAACTTTGTCGCGGAAATTAAACCGTGGTTGGTGAATGGTGCAGTCGAGTGTGTTTGCGTTTCACTCTGCGAGATGTAATTGAATTTGTACGATCCACAACATGGTCGAGCTTCTGTTTCATGTACTGGTCACGCGTACACCAACTTTAAGAACGGAATTCAGACTCAGGGTGTTTGACATTTCAGCGATCGACCGGTCGTCTCTAAGACGTTTGAGTTCAGTCAAGTGGGACTGACGAAGTGAGAAACCCGTGGACGTACGTATCACTAAGTTTCGAGTTCGGCGTTGCAACTTCCTAAACGTTTCCTCCTTATGACTGAAGACATCACCCAAAATTTCAACTTCATAGGCCTATATCAACCCGTGCCAACTTTCTCCAAAGTATCGTTCTTGGAATAGATAGCGATGGGCACGGGAAAACTGGAAAGTTCCAGAGCATTTTTCAAGTGTGTACTTTTCAACTCTTTGCTGCTTCTCAAAACTAAATAGGACTCATCAATTCATATCCCCAGATTGTGCTAATTACAATGTTGCATTCTGTGTATAGCCAGATTCTGAATGAGGTGATCTAGAACCTATCTACATAGTATGAGATATTGTAACTCGTGGATCATTAATCTATCTCATCAAGCTTCGAATAAAATGAATATGCTTGGTGAAGAACCCAATCATGTTATCCAGTGAATACCTACAGCCTTTCGTTATTGACATAAGTAATAAACGTACCTATATGTGACCTGGAATCATGACATGTGCCTCTGGTGTCAAAAAATCATTTTTCACTTTCTTGACAATTCTTATAGAAAGAAATCACACTCTTTCGAATGAAACAAATCGCAGCTTCCCAGCTTCATTAGTTTTTCCACAAATTGCATTTAAAAATTCCGAAATTTAAAAATATCCGTCAACATGGCGTCGTGTGAAACGGGCCTACGGGAAAACATCCACTTACATATGGTGTTGTGTGAAACGGGCCTCCGCAGAGAACAAAAATTCGAAACGCGATGGTCATAGCAACGCGTAAACGCCCCACCGCAGATGTACATGCCATGTACATCTGTGTGCACCACTACCACTATCCCATATCTACACTCGTTTATCTCAAAAACCTGTTTTCGCACGAGAGGCACATTTCATGATTCCAGGTCACATAGGTATTATACAGTTTTTCGCCAGCATTGTACTAGTGACTGTGTTACAACATGTTCTGTAGGACAGAATGAAAACAATGGACGCAAATGTATTCTTCAAATGTACCGTTGAAGCCCTCATGACGAAATATATAAAATGATATGTCACAAGATCTCACTTATCAACTTTTCATACTTTTCATCAACTTTCTTAAACAGTTTACACCTATCTTTTCGCAAAATTACTTTTTATGAGAAGTTTCTATAGAATCTGACTCGAGGAATTCACATTTTCTATTTCAAAACAGGATTCTGTAATCTGAAATCAGAGACTCGGACTCTTACTGAAAAAAAAAAAAAAGTTTTGGAATTAAAGGAGAATCTCCGAATCCGATGAATATACGACTCAGAATTCGAATTTTTGGATTCAGAATCGGATAGTTTAAAGTCAGATTTGGATGTTGAGTCCGGATTCTTGGATTCATACATGGTTTCAGAATCTGAATTCTCTGGTGAGAATCCGGTTTCTCGGATTAAGACATGGTTTGAGGTTCCGTTTTCTCAAGTTGAGATTAAAATTGGAAATCTGGAATCTCGAATCCAGATATGGATTCAGAATAAAGAATCTCAGATTCAGATATGGATTTGGAATGTTCATATTAAAATCATCAGACTCATTCCGAATCTTGGCGTGGATTCGATGGAAAACAGAATCGTGATAAATTTGGCGGAAAACAGAAGATAACAGAAACTGAATCCACAAAAAAATTTGAATCCATAGCAAGAGATTCAAAATCCGGAATCTTGAACTCTGAATTCAGAATCTCTTTCAATTTCTTTTTCATTTCTAACCTGCTATACTGATCTTCCTGGAGTTGACTAAAAATAAATATTATTATTTGTTAAGGGAGTACAGGAGGGCGTGGCAGTAAGCGTTTCGTTAGCACATAAAATAGACAAATTAATAAATGAGATAAAAACATCACTATCATTTCTGACCAAACAAAAAAGTAAATAAATAAGTACCTAAATAAAAAAACAATAAATTAAATGACCACGTTTGTAAACATTCTACTGCATTTCGTTTGAATGCTTGTCATTTTTTCTTGTCTAATAATGAATCAGACACCTTTCCCTAAAGCTCTACGTAATCAAAATATTGTCGACTTTTTGTAAGTCCTACCAGGAACATACAAAACCTTTAGTCATTGCAATGTAAAGAAAGTGCTAGGTCAAACAGCCAGATCTCTGGAAGTAAAGGACCAAATAATTTGAATGTTCCAAATCTCCTTCGAGTTTGACTCAGTTGGGTTACCTTGGAAAGGGAGACAACACTGTACGGAACAGACCAGTTAAGATTTAATTTGAACATTTGGACTGAAAAACAATGTTGAATTTCATTAACTCATTTTATTCAGTTGTTAATAACTGAAATTGAAGGCTGGGGGAGTATTAGTCCTTGAGGTTTCTATTCAAAGGAAAACTGGACATGTGGCGAGAATGCGGTACGATAGATGGGCAGCAAAAGTAACGAATTGGTTGCCATACGGAAAGAGGAAAAGACAGAAAGCAAGGAGGAGGGGGGATTGAAAGGAAGTGGGAAAATTAATTATATGTATCATAGAGGGGCATATGATCGGCTTGAATGGGCCAGATTGAGAGATGACTATGCTCAGTATAAAGAGCCAACTAGTTAAGTAAATATAATATAAACTGGATGGTGTATAATAAAGGCTAACTGATTAATTGATTGAACTGAAATTAGAATACACAAGTTAGGATAGTATTCTACATTTTACAATTTTCGAAATGTTCCACTCCGCGCAGCTAAACAGCATCCAGCACTCTTCGAGGGGAAGGGAGCACCAGAGGGAAGATTAATTTTAATATTCATTAAGAAAAGCAGAAATTGAGTAATAAATTGTTCGTGCAAATACAGGCATCGTGTAACTACTGAATACTTCACGAAAACTCAGTCATCCATGGCCTCCCTTACATGTTGTTCATTAAAACCCACAGAAATCGTATAGAAGCTTCCCCAACATAAGCGCAAATAGTCGACCTAGAGTAGGGAGCTCATGAAAGGGGATGAAAATGATGTTTACACATCTTTCGCATGTATAATTGTTTAAGGGACCCATTTATCGGCCCACAATGGTAATGCTGAATTCACGCAGTGGCGGAACTACGATTTTTTTCGGGTGGGCACGGAAGGGCCGGATTGTTAAGGACGGGGATTTTTTGAATAAAACGCCGACTTGAATAAAACTATGTACTTGTTATAGAAATTTGTATATGTATGTACTTACATAATATTAACAATTAATATAAAAGAATACGACTATTTTTATGATGAAGAGCAAAATTCTCTACAACATTATCTAAATTTAAACTTTTGGCAAATCGATTACAAGTATTTTATTTTTGAATTATTTTCGTCTATTATAAGGGAGTTATTTTTCGTAAAAAATTTCAGATTGTTCAAAAATTTGGGCGGGCCAAAAAAAATTTTGGAAGGGCCTGGCCCAACGCCCTTGGTTCCGCCACTGAATTCACGAAAGAAATATGCTGTTTGCACGAAATATATAAATGACAAGCGCAGTAACAAGTACGAAACAGAAAAAGAAAGAGTTTGAAGAAAAAATTAAACTTCAGAACGCAGTATAATTCACTTACACGATAAAATAAAATACGCCCGGAATTTTAATACCTTCTACACACAATGAAAAAAAGAGACACGATATTACTGCGCCCGAAAGAAAAAGTTCAAATTCTCGGCCTCCATCATACTTGCCACAAATTTACAATTGCGCACAAATTAATGTCAAAATCAAATTTTGGAGCAATAAAAATCTATGAATCGATTCTCCCCCTCCTCAGGAGCCACAAATTTAGATTAAGAGCCAAACCCATATCAAAAATGAATAGGTCTAAAAATTCCTAATGTACTCTAATAAAGGGTAATTTTTACACGCCCACTCTTTTTTGTTCTCTCAGCCGAAGCCTTGAAATCCGTCCTTTCGAGCATTACCTCAGAGCTCCCCTCTATGGCGTTTCTAGAGTACTTACGAAAAAATTCTTAATGATCGTTTTTATAGAAAATTGGATCCCTCTTAAACTCATGGATCTCCTATCTCCACGAGTCTGTACGTTATCCGCGATGACGTATAATTTTTGTGTTTAAACAACATAATATACCGTATGCAAGTCATTTCGTGATATCGATTTTAAAACTCGTAATTTAAACTTTTTTTTTCGTGGCTTCACATTTCGTTCAATCACACTTTTTATTTCGTGCTATTTAATACTTCCCATTGTTTAATCTTTTGGGGAATGTTCAGTAGATTCAGGATAAACACCCACCAAGCTATCTCCCTGTCTGCGCCCACACTCTCCATAATTTAGAAAATTCAAAATTCATTACACACAGAGGGTTTCACGAACTGGTTCCGCCTTTTCTTCTGAACGCGAAGTCGGATCTTGACGGAACCAAAATGGATTTTGAATAGACGCAGTATATAGTTCCAATTTGGGTCGAAAAATTCTCCCCTCCCCGGAAAAGAGGCTCGAACCTAACACCAACTTTAGAATTATGAATGGAAGAGTACAGAATAAAATATCATGGTAGGGCTCTCTTGGGTCACTGATTATTCGAATTTTGGACCCAAAATAGGCAAAATTAGATTGACTTGATAATTTGAACGCATTCGATTTTTGATTCGATCCCGATTTCACGCCTGTGAATCCAAATTTCAGTCCCAAAATGTATCAAAATCGAATTCGCTACAAAATTGAAAAAAACTACCAATTTATTTGGAGTGGGGGAAGTTTTCGATTTTGAAACTTGTACCAGACTTTTGATCTAGCTATGATTTGGAGCAAAAAATTCAACATTTTCCATATCCAAGCAAGAAAACTGACCCTAAAATCGGGGCCGAATCGAAAATCGAATGAAGTGATCAATTATTCGCCCAATGATATAGATCACAAGGTCTGCCATAATAAGTGTAATTTGTACCAGTCCGTAGTATACCAGACTTACCAAGCGCCTCAGTTTGGAATTCCGCATACTTTGAGAACCCTCAACAGTTCTTTCATTTTAAATTCGCATCGTTCCTCACACCGAAACGCCCCATATGACGAACAGCTCAAACCTCGGCGCACTTAAGACAGATGATTTCTTCGTCGTAATAAACCCGAACGTTTCGAGAAGACGAAACGAAGTTCATTAAAAGTTTCCCCGTATACAGTTAACTTTCCGTCAAAGTTAATTTATCCGAATTGCATCGTTAAATCGTTCGTCGATATGCGAATTTTTGAAGTTTTAATTCATGGTTGTAAAATTTATACTACCGTGTGTTCCATCAAAACACGCGGTCTGTCTTAATTTCAGTCTCGCCGGAACGAAAGCCTGACTCCTTCGCACGAACCGTGAGTAACTTGCAGCACGCATAAAATACACGCTGGAACGCTGCGTCGATGCACAAGCCTCTATACGTTCTAACATTCCCAGTCTCGGCTAATTCAAATGTTAATTATCATAATGGGATAGTCG
This sequence comes from Acanthococcus lagerstroemiae, assembly GCA_031841125.1. NCBI lineage: Eukaryota > Metazoa > Arthropoda > Insecta > Hemiptera > Eriococcidae > Acanthococcus > Acanthococcus lagerstroemiae. Next base: position 16,559,246 of record CM063113.1, on the reverse strand, counting down.
TAGAGATTCAGTCGATCGGGCGTTACTCGAGCTTCCAGAATGTATGGCAGATCCGCCAGCGTGCAAAAACAATATGAACATTTTCTACTCGGCGTATATCCGATGTACTCGTACGAAATAATCTCTTAAAAGCCTTCTGAACTACTTTCCCCGTTCGAAACTATTCCCGTTTTTCATCTCAGCTAGTTTATTCTAGGGTGAAAGAATACCCTCTTCCCAAAAGTCGAGCTGAGGCGTGCCACGAACTTCGGAATTTTAAAAAGAAACATAATGAGGAACCTATCGGAATAGGGCTATTTTGAATCGTTAAACCTGAAAATATACAAACAGATTTTCGATCTGATCCTCATTTGAGTCCCAAATTCAACCTTTTCTCCTCCTGGGGGGGGGGGGGGGCTAGTTTAAATTTTCTGAAAAAATTGAACCAAATACCTGAACAAGGGTTCTTCGTATCGCTGAGTTCGAACATTTTTTATCAAATTTTAGATCGGATCCCGATTTATGTCCCAGAATCTGAATTTAAATCCTTCAAATGGACCAATTCGACTTTACTGAGAAAACTGAACGCGGTATCAGAACTTCTGAACAGGCGTTCTTTTGGTCGTGGAGTCCAAACAGTCGTAAAATTTTGGATCCGACCCCGATCTCGACCCTAAAATCCAAATGTGAGTCCTTCCAGTTGACCTATCCGGTTTGCCGTTAAAATTAACTAACGAAATAGGGATTCATGGGACCGCCGATTTTGAAAATTCAATTTGGTGTTTAATCAGATTCCGATTCGAGCCCCCACAATCCAAATTTGACTCCTTTAAATAGCCAAAAATAATTCTACTTGAAAATCGAACAACCTATAGAACTACATATCAAGACAAGTTAATTTCCGTCATTTATTTGATGGATGAAATTTTGACTTTGGGATTCAAATCGGGACGAAATGAGAGAATTCACTGAAGTTATTAAAATCAAAGACCCAATAACCCGTAATTAAATTTGTACGATGTTTTTTTTTTTTTTGCATTGCCATGTTCGAATATTTAACCAGGTTTTCGATTCGACTACGATTGGTGTCCAAAAACTGACTTTTTCTTTTTCGAAAACGTTTATCTGACTCTGGCGAAAATATTAAACTGAAGTACCATGAAGAGGCTTCTTTAAATCACTGATTTAAATAAATTCAAACTCGTACTGGATCCGACGTCAGTTGGAGTTCCAACATCTAAATTTGACCTCTTCAAATGGACCAGTTTGATTTCTCCAGAAAGGTTGAACAAGTTATTGGAATAGTATTTTCAGTTTGTGTATCGCTGAGCTCGAAAACTCAATCAAATTTTCGATCTGAGCTCCAATCTAGGCTACAAAATTTGCCCCTTTTCCTCACTTGAAAGGTCTGATTAGTCTGACCCAAGAATTTAACGTGTTTTTAGATCACTTACTTCGAAAATCAAATTAGATTATTCGATCATACCATAATTTAGGCTCCAAAATGAAGAACTTCGTTTCTCTCATTGCAGGCCTGTAGTCAAGGAGATGCTAGGAGGTGCTCAAGTGCTGAGCACCCCTTAGCGCTTGCCGGAGTCCCCCTGGTAAAATTTCGCGAATAAAAATAACGAATTCCTTATATTTTTCTCGCTAGTTTTGTTCAAAACTCTTCTTTCCACTACAATTTAATGTCTATAAACTAGTCAACACTGATTTTGATTTGGAAAATAGACGAATCGTGTGTTTGTCGTTCTGTATGCGTGACGTGTCACAAGGAAAGGGTCCGAGTGTCCATCCAGCAATTTCAAACAGGCAGGACTTTTTCTTGGGTCACATTATACAATTCACAAACACAGTGGTAGGCTCGCGATCCAGTTCACATTGAATATCGATGGCTAGACGCCTGAATGGCTGCTTGAGAACTGATAACTTGATAAGGCCACAGAAATATAATTATTTTACTTCCAAAAGTTCGAAAATTTAATCGTTGTAAAAGTGTTTATATTTTCTTACGCCACATATTCAATTTTTTTTCTTCAATGGGTTGGGGGTAAGTTGAATCACTGGTTTTTATTATGAATTTTGAAACCAAATTCAATCAGTGGCGTACCCAAAATTTTCCAAGGGGGGGGGGGGGCAAGTAAGATTTCCAAGGGAGAAAAAATCAAAAATTGAGGTTTTTTTTTTAAATCGCCGATATTAGAGGACTATTGTATGAAAATGCAGGTAAAATGACTACTCGAGCGAAAATGTTTCGAAAAAACGTGTTTTAAAGGCGAAAAATTGCTCATTTTTGCATATTTTACATTCAATTTCAAGTGCCTTGGAAGAGGTCGCCCTCCCCCTTTGGCTACGCCACTGCCTCGTAGAAATCTTCAAATTATATACTTATTATGTGTATCCTCAAGCACTCCCCCTAGTAAACAGTCAGCACCCCCTACCACACGTGGCTGGCTAAGGCCTATCTCATTGAAGAAGAAAATCACTTCTTTCGCAAATGAAAAGAACTGCATTCCTTTTTTAAGACACTGGGACATGAATTTTTCAGTTATTTTTAAAGAATGTGTAAACTTACTGGAAAGGACAAGAAAAAAACAGCTGTCCTTTTTTTTCTGTGGCGAAAATTTCGTTACTTTCTTTTAGCAAACAGGAGAAATGATCACTTCCATTGCTTATATCAGAAAAGCGTGGTCCTTTTAAGCTTTTCCATTTCTTGAAAAAATATTTGGTAGAGCGTATAGCAATGCACGCCTACCAAAGAGGCTCCCTGAATACCGCACCCCTGGCCCCGGATACTACCCTTTCGAGTATTGCATCAGTGACCAGAGAGATTTCTTGAAGAAAGGGAAACAACATGTTAAAATAAAAGGAACTCACTTCTTCTTCTCTTTCTTAGAGGAAAGAGAAACGGTTTTTTCCCCAAGAAAAATAAGAAGAAATTGTCCCTTTCCCTTCCTCAAAAGAAAAATTTCTTTTCTTTCATCTTCGGAGACAGGAAACCCTGCAAACTTTCCTCGAAGAACATCATTCTTCACTTTTCCTTTTTTTTCTTTCAAATATGGAAATTACTTTTTTCTCTTTACATAACAAACCAGTGTTTCCCTTTCTTTGAGAAGAAAGAAAGCAGAAAACAATGTTTCGTTTGCTTTGTGCAAGAAAAAAGAGTTCGTAATAAAAATGAAATGATGGAGAGGGAAAATTTTGTGACACGCTTTAATCTAATGTTGACCGTTCCATTTTCTTGAGTCACGTCAATTTTGTTGACTAAATGTTTTGAAATTAGAATTTGGGGCATCTAATCAAGATGAATTATAAAATTTAATTCAGTTTATGCCAAATCATCGGCCCAAAGAAACTTTCTTCCCAAATTTCGTTCACTTCGTTCAATTTTCCACCAAAATGGAATTGGCTCCTTTACAAAGGAAAAAGTCAGATTTACAGAATCAACAGCGTTTGAATGGAAGATCTAAATGAATTTTCGAACTCAGCGACACGGAACAATCGCTTACGCCAGAACTTTACTGAATTTTCCAAGAGTGGTCGATCGAGAAATACAATTTTTTTCCTTCTTCGTGAAACTGATTAGAATATTTCTCAATTTGGAAATTGTAGTTTTTTGTTTGTGTGTTTTCATGGAACACCAAAAAATTGGCCCTTTGGAAAAAGAAATCGTATTCGAGGCCTAACTAAAATTTTGAACTCAGTGTAACAAGGCATTATTCGGTTTTCCGAATCGATCAATGTTTTCCATTCAAATGATCAAATTCTAATTTTAGGGGCCAAATTGGGGTTTGATGTAATCATTTAATTTTTAAAATTGGAGTGACACGAAAACACTTTATTCGTCTTTGTTCGACTTTCTAAGTTGAATCAATTATACCCATCTGAAGGAGTCAAATTTGGATAGAGTGGGCCCCGAATGAGAGTCAGATTGAAAATCTTATTGAATCCCAGACACCCCTGTTCCGATCCCTCCTTCATTTTTTCAGCAATGTCAGGTACGTTTATTGGAAGAACTCACATTTGAATTTTAGGGTTCAAATCAGGATCGGTGATTTAAAAAACCTTTATTCTCATACCATGTTCAATTTTTTCGGCACATTGAAACTAGTCCCGTAAAAAGAGAAAAATTCAAATTTGGGTCCAACATTAGCGTCAGATCGAAAATCGGATCCTCAATTTAGCAACTCAGAATACTCTTACTTCCATATTTTTCTTGATCTTTTTTTAAAATTTAATTAAATTTCAAAATTAATGGCACGTCCCAGTTGTCCTGCCTCGAAAAAAATTTTTCACTTTGAAGATAAACTAGACATGTTTCTTGAACACATCATTCTGTCCTATTTTCTGTATATGTATTATTTGCGTTACGAAAAGTCTAAAGGGATGATTTAACCCCTACTTCTCCGAATGAAATTGCAATGGTACAGTTTTGAAAAATAGTAGTACTGGTAAAATAAACACGACAGTATTTACTCGGCTCTGGAGGAAGCGAAAGAGCACTATACTGAATTCTCAGAGGAAGTGTATATACACACGCAAGCGTTCAACTGTTCTCTGTTAATAAGACGTAAATGTTTTCATACATTATTTAAGCGTATCCGAGTATTATTGCAAAATGTACATATTAGCTATTCGAATGCAGTTCACCCCGAACTTAGAAACAATTACGTCGCTTCGTGCAGCATTCGTGTCAAATCTGTGTCAACACTTTTCTATCTAGTGGCATAAGCTTTTCTCCTGGCAGTTACAGCAAATATAAAATTTTGTAGACCTAGCCTGTGATATCCCTTCCCCCATTATCAGAGGTGAGATAAGTTTTTTGAGAGTTTCTGCGAAGAATAAAGCTACAGTTTGTGTGTTAGATTCTTTGGTAATTCATCACTTTTATTCGAAATGAGGAATATAAACGCATGGGTTGGATATTGGAAGACCTACAACTACATTGGCTGCTGAAGAAGTAGATAAGAATTCGAACTATATTCCATCAATTGTTTTGACACGTAATTGACTTTTATTTTGACTGGAAATAGTAACAAAAATATCAGTAGTAACATTGAAATTAATGGGCTGATAACAGTCAGGAAGTCATCCTCGTTCTGATCCGAACCCAATCAAAACAGAAATAAGCTTGGTGGAGATTTTTATGATTGTTAATTTCTCAGGTATGGGAGATGATTTTTTAAATTTGAGGGAGAAGTAAGGAAAGGCAATTTTCGAACATTTGGGCAGCCGGTCGGTGATTAACCAACAAACAGCGTATTTATTCTATTTTCAAATATTCTCCCTCATTATATGGGAGGGGCGGGACCTAGTTCTCGAGGGTAAAGCTCTTAATCCTACCCTACCAATAAGACGAAATCATGACCAGTTATTAATGCAGGAAGTCACTACGTACTCGTATTTACGTTACGCTGTTAATGGTTGCGCTCACTGACGTATTTACGGGGAATCGAGTATGCAATTTCATATACATACATATATGAATGCAGTGATAAACAATATACAAGGTGTAAAAAGAAATTATTTATTTATTTATTCTGAACCCGAAGTCAGACGATGAAGAAGGAGGTAAACGAGGAACTTCAAGTGAAAGGATTCAGTTTTTGTTTTTTGTTGTTGTTTTTTTGGGGGGGGAGGGGGTCTCTCCTCAGAGAGGGAGACTCCAATATATGTACCACACACTTTAGAATCTTAAATCGAAAATTACCGAATATAAAGTCGAAATAGAGCCTACTTGGGTCACCGATTTCGAACATCGCATTTAATTGTTTGATCAGGTCTTTACTTGGTCCCGAAAATCCAAATTTTGGGCCCAGAATTGGTAAAATTAAATTGACATGGAAGTTTGAACAAAGTATCGAAGTAGGGATTTCTTAGGTCTCCGATTCTTATTATTGCACATTTTTGATTCGGCCTAGGATCGGGCTGAAAAGTTTAGAATTAGGACCCAAAATGGGCAGCATTAAATTGGCATGAAAATTTGAACAAGTTATCGTAGTAAGGGTTTTTAGTTTTCTGGTTTTTACGACTGTATCAGATTAGCGATGCAGGCTTTAATTTGTACTAAAAACAAAACTGAACTCCAAATCGGCGACACTAAATTGACATGAAAATTTAAACAAATGTTTGAAGTAGAATATGTTTGGTTCCTGATTCGAATATCACATCAGATTTTTGATCCAGCTTCAAGTCTGGTGCAGAAATACCAACTTATAAAATCTTTTATGACCGGAGGGGGGGGGGGGGCATTTGTGAATTTCAAATTTTGCATCCGATTTTCCATCTTGCCCCGATTTAGACCGCAAAATACGGTTTCCCCATCAAAGTGAGCAAACTCACTTAGATTGAAAAATCGAACAGACCATCAAAAGTGCTTTTTTTGGTTCATTGATTTCGAATATCACGTCAGATACTTGATCTGACTCTGATTTGGTCCACAAATTCAACAAGGGTAAAATTGTCTCGGTTTGAAAAACTGAACAAAGTCATACTCGTAGATTTGGACTCCTATAATCTAAATTTCATCTTGAAGGCGGGAGGGTAATTAATTTGACTTTGAAAATCAAGTGAAGTATCCTGATACATCAATTTTGTATGTTAGTAAAATTAGAATAATTCATTACATTTTGTATCAGTCACTTTTCAAGTTTCTCAATAAAAGTGACAAGTTTTTATTTTTTTATTTATTTTTTTTTCATCTTCAATTGAAAAGCATCTTTACTGACGAGACTAGAAAGCTTGCGAAGGATGGAATCATAAATTTGTTGAAGTTTTTACCTTTTTAACGCACAGCGTCTTAAAAGTTTACTAGATCTGAAACTGTGAAGAACGATTGAAATAAGGATTAATTTTTCCATTCACTAATTTTCCACAGGTATGCGTGAGCAACTAAGAAAGTTCGTAAATTTATACAGCTTTCTAGAATTTTATGAATCCCAAGTATCTAATTTAATTTTCTCTGGACGGTGAAAGATGGTGTGGTGGGATGTATGGCGATACACGCATGCCAACATGGCCCCTATGACACCGCACCCCCACCCCAGATAGAAGCTTTTCAATTTTTTCATGATGAATTTCTTATTCCACTCACCCTCAAATTCCTCGCAGTTCAATGCGAGCAAGACTTGTTTTAAAATGAAAAGATTGGTAGAATTAACTATTAAATTAGGTTTTTCAGACTCTACAATCCCAATTTCATCTCGAAGGATGGGAAGGGGGATCAATTTGTCCGATGTAACCGATACGTTTAGGAAAACTGGAAACGATACCCCATCGACTTCGCTTGCATAAACAGCTTTACAAATTGATTCTTTTTTTTTCTACTCGCTAAGTCAAATCTTCATAGAACAAAAATGGATCTTCCAGAGAAACAACGTGAAACACAATAAACACAAAATTAATAATTAATGACGATGCACACCAGAAGTTCATTTTGTTTACAGAAAATAACCGGTACTACTCGAGGATATAAAACAAAACCCAAATAAAATAAAGATCAATGAAAAAGGCTTGGATTTCGTATTTTTGGGCCCCGGGACCTAAATCTGATTGAGCACCCTCCTCACTCCTTAAGATTAGTAATTCTACAGGGGTGCGTTCAGAAACGTATAACCAGCAAACAGTTGCGGTGATTGTTTGTTACTCCAGTCCAGACTGGAGTACGTAACCGCTTGCTGGTTACACGTTTCTGAACGCACCCCAGGGAGGAAACTGTGTGTTTCACCGTCGACGTTCTTCATGCATATGGGTAACCAATCGGCAGCCGACAGACAACTAATGTTTTTATTTCCATTTTGTTATGTGGCGGAGGCCTTTTGTTGATGGTGGCCTCGAGACATGCATCCCGTGGGTACCTAAATCCAGTCTTGTGTAGCAATAACGCTTTCTCAGCCCGAATTTAACACCTAGTCCATTCCTAGTCTATGTATTGAAGTCAGTTTGAAAACATCCACTTGCCAAACTCTAAATCCATCGCTGGCTCAACCGGAACATTCGCAACAAAACAGTAACGTAAAAGAGGACACAGGGGCGTCTTTCATACACAATTCAACGTTTTCTGCTCCCGTCGATACCCGAGAGGTTAAAGAAATCGACTTTCTAATTGCCAATAATGGGCGAAAACGATTCCGGAACGTTTAATTATTTCGCCTTAGTCGCTCATTCAGAGCGAGCTTCCGAAATTCGCGTTTCCTTTTTCCGCTTCTTGGAACCGTCACGTTCGAGATACAGCCAGATATACGTAATCGCCGGCCCCGGCTCGACTTCCCCGCAAATCGAATTTTGTTTAAGTTAATAAAGCGAGCAGCGCGAAAAGAGAAAATTACTTATTCGTTTTGGCAGCTTCCCAGAACTGACGTAACGCGAACCTTTTAAAAATGTTAGAAACGACCGCCATCGATGATACGAATATTGCCAGATAATGGCACGAGAGGGAGGGATGCCATTTTCTGACCAGCTCCGCCGTTATATTCGTATAAACACTTTTGCAAAGGTTCGCCCTCACACGACCTCGTCGTATTATAATCGGATTCGGGGATACGGCGACGTTTCGTATTTCCACGATTTGACGAATTCGACGATAATTGTATACACACCGAGATAGAGACACGAATTTCGAGAGAAGATTAAGCGATCCAGTTTCAGCGAGAGAAAAGTGAAATTCGCTATAAATCGATGAACGTTTCGTCGGAATAAGATTCGGATTACCGGCTTCCGAATTTCTTCGAGACGAGTCGATACATGAAGGATGAAAGTTCGTAAAACGAATTCGCCCAAATCGCAGTTCCCCGAAACGGATATTAGGTTAAATGAGAATTCTTTCAAAATAGTTTTGGTAAGCGCGAGTTGAGAAAGCTACCGCGAGTGCGAAACGATGACGACGAGGCTTGGGCGGCTTACTTTTCAGTTGGGCAATTCTTCAAACGAAATACCATAAACGGCCAACGTTCAAGTATACTATGGCAATTTTGAACGACATATCCAGAACTTCATACAGAAATAGAAAACGATGAAGACAATGGCCAGCGTTTTGCAAGCTATCGTAATATTTGCTCATCACATGAACTAGAACTGATTCAAGTGATCTGTACCATTCCTTACTTAATATTTCAAACGTACTCCCTTGGTTGTGACTCTGCACGAGGAAGCAACGAAGTTCCAAATAGCTCGGTAAATAAGGGGATTCTAAAATGCAAAGAATAACGCAGAAATGAAACATAGCAGGATTATTCCTCACCATATTCCTTGATGATCCCCAAAAAATTATTCAGAAATCCGAAGTGAATTAACGTCTCCACGAGAGAAAAGAAGGAAGAAAATTCAATTGGATTTTGGACAATACCTCCTTTCCTCCAGGCCGTACAGACAGAGAAGGTCGTGACAAGATTGCAGAGGGCCTAACTTGCTACAAAAAATGCGTAGTACAATTCTTGCGCATAATAAAAAGTTTTGCCAATAATCAAACTTCTAAATTATACATGATGTTCTCAAATTTGAAATATCTGTAGTTCATCACCCTCAGTGTCAGCCGTCCTTATCACTATTAAAATAAACTAAAAGCAACTACTTGTATGCATTATACATAAATGTCAGGTCAATGATCAGTGGCAGTGTAGTCAGTATGGAGGTCTTCTTGGCGGATTGGGTAGTGCGCTGGACTCGGAATCCAGAGGTGCCGGGTTCAAGCCCACGTAGCAACTCGCTACATTTCGACCAAGGCCGATTTTCCCGCAAGATGAGAAGAGGGCTAAGACAGCCTTAACAGCCTCCCCAACGTCTCTGAAGTAATGCTTGAAAGGGCGGATTCCACGGCTCGGGTTGAGAGTAAAATATAAAAAAGTGTGGCCTATATACAGGGTGTCTCATTATCGTACGAAGCTTTTGGGATTGATGGAAAAAATTAAAAGAATATTTGTTCCAAACGAGCTTGTTCTCGCTAAAATCAAATAAAAGGTAATCTGGCACGGCTGCAGTTGACTGATCGTGTTACTGCTGGCAAGCATTCAATCTCACCAACGCTTGTAGGGAGCCCCTTTGGTTACTTCAAATTCTAAATTACACATGGTGTCTTTAATTTTGGAAAAATGTTATATTCATGGGTCTCAAAAATAGCTGAACACGAATCTCATACGGTATTCGTGATTGACCCAGGGTGTCTACAGAAATTTTACCCCTTTCTCCTTTTTACTTCCCCCTTCCCGTGGAAGAAAACTAAGGAACAAGTAACTTAGAATATAATTTTTAATTAAATTAGAGTTTTGGAAAACAACAATGACTAAGAATTTTGGAGGAAACTGGAAAATTAAACTAACTAGATATTATAATCGCACTTACAGTATAATAAGTGACTAATGACTTCTTAAGTACCACCTGAGAAGGTCCAAGTAAAGTGACTATTGATTAATTAGAATAGTTTCTGCTCAATTTAGAAGTGGCTGATGCTAGAAACAGACTAATACTTCATCCCCACCCTCTTCAGTGTATTCCAAAGGATCGGATGCAAAACTTTTCCCCAGAATTGAATTCAGTGACCTCAGTGTTTACAAAATGTCAAGAAAATGGCTGATATTTGACCACCACTCTCCTTAATTCAGGAATTGGCTTACAAGTTACCCCGAAACTAAACTCTGGGTCCTCGAAACATACAAATCGAATCAGGCCTAAAGTGCACCCCGTTAGTTAGGTAGGGCTGCTCGAATCTTAGGTCGGGTTAGTATGTGAGAATTTTTAATCTACGTTTGTCGATACCTACGCATTTTGCAAATGGCATTATTCGTAATGCCACACAAAAAAAAAATCGGGCGCACAACTGAGCTAAATCGGGCTCAGACTGTCTTAGACAGGATGTCATCAAGTACAAATTTGAAAAATGTATGACTTTTTCCATGGGCTCACAATACTTATGTAGAGGGTCCTAAATTGTAAAAACAAAATAATTCTGACGTTTCAGTGATAATTTCTCAATTTCTTTCTTTGCTAATATTTAAGAAGGGAGGTGATAACATAATAAATTTAAGAAAATGCACCTTCAAAATGCATCTTCGTTTTTCGATGAGAATGAAAATGAAATAATAGTAATGAATGTATGCAGGAATATAGGGTAAGAAATGATTAAGAAGTGAACACATTTTTGAAAATAATATTTGGACAACTGAAAAATGAACAAAAAAAAAAAACAGAATCATGATATAAACAGTAATAATAAATAGTAATACCTAATAATGACTTCAGACTAGGAATTCACGAAACCTCACACATTTTCTCAGTCATGAATGCACACCAATCGAAGAATATTTTCAACAAGATAGGGACAACTGAAGTACACAAAAATTTCTTACAAAAGAATAATAGAAATAAAATATAACAGATTTGTATGACTGAAAAGTTGAAACATTTCTAGAAGAATTTGGAGAGAATTTATGCTTTTGGAAAAAAGCAAATTAAATATACGACTGAGTTCGTGGCTTTTTCAAGACTCTCTTAACCACTGACTTTGTGACTTTCATAACCTAAGACTTCATGACTGGTAGGCATCCTGTTAGAATAATGACCAATAATTGACCACTGTTCCTTTAATGCTACGTCTATCTCAAGAAGTAGGACGTCAAAATTACTCCGCGAATTGAGTTCAACGGCCTCGACCCCCAAAATATTATTAAAGACCTACTCCGAAAAAGTACGAACATCTTATCCGACCCATTTAGTAATACTTCAAGAAGTTGGATATAATCAAGTTTTAACTTTTTTGCATTCCTCCCCTTCTCCCTCCTCCTTCTTCTCTTCTGAGATCACTCCCTTGGATTCTATATATCAAAATTAAATGAGAACCGTTAGTAGCTGCGAACAGAATAATTCAGATTAAATCACCAAATATCTGAGTATTTTTTCAAGAAGGAGGGGTAGGGGGCTCTAGAAGCCCGTGTTTTTCTTATCGGATCGACCTGAAAATTTTCACCTCGTTGAAAGCAATCTAAAAGGCTCCTCCGAAAGAATTAGAAAAAAATCAACCAAAAATAAATCAGGGCCACCCTATTATGCATCTTACACAGACCTAAACATACCTTCTGAAGGACTCTCAACTCAGAATAAAGATTTTCCAAATTAGTTTCATTATCAAGAGTGAACTGAGCTGACTTTGTATTAAACCTCAAAAAGAGTTATACTCGATGAGCCCCGAAAATATATTTATTTGAAAGGACGTACCTAAAAGTTTCTTGAGGAAATTTGATTTCAATTTTAAGAACAGAAACTATTTGGAGATCAACAAAAAAGAAAGAAAAAATCACTTCTTCACACTTCTAATTTTGAACAGGCAATTCAATATCGACTGATTCACCTCATCTTCGGGATCGAAAAGTATTACAGAAAGAAAGAAAAATAAATCGGGAAGGACGGTGAGACCTTCTTGAATTTGATACGAACGAGGGGCAGTCGATACGTAAGTATAAAATCGTACTAAATTTTGAACAGGTGGGGAACCTTTGATCAGACGTGGCAATAGTTTACCGAGCCTTCGAGCACGCTGTTGATGATTTATGAGATTATCACCGAAGTAAGACTTTTAAAATGCCGTCCAGGTCTAATTTTCGTTCAAATATTTATTTCTTGCGGTTGAAAGAGAAAAATGCTACTGAAATGCATTGAGAATTAATCGAAATATATCGCAATAATGTAATTTTACTACAAGTAGTGATTAAATGGGTAAACTATTTAATAATGGCCGTGAAAGTACCTATGACACACTCCTCGCAGTGGCAGGCTAGTGGAAATGAAGAGGACTCTAACGTTAGACGTGTTAAGGAGCCTATTCAACGAGTCAGAAGAATAATAGTCGATGGAATTGTTGAAAGCCTTCATACTTCCATGATAGTGTATATGTGTACGTACACTCAATCATCACATAACATTCGAAAAATCGAAAGATTTGCGCTATGTGGATGCAACCCCACATTTTCCGCTTGAATTCCGATCTACTAAAAAAATTAGAACACCCTCCTTACTCTCCAGACCTGTCCCCTTGTTTTTTTCATATCTTTGTCTCAATGAAAAAACGAACTAGCCGGCGAACGATACCACATTGGCGAAGAAGCCAAGAGTGGAACCTAGACTGGTTAAAAAACAGTCGGACAGAAATTTTTCGAAGACGGCATTTGCAAAGTTGTGCCAAATTATAAGGACCTCACTTTAATAGCTGACCACGTAGAGAGATAAGTTAATAAATTGCCTTTGATAATTAAAAAAGATTTTCGAAATATGCGCATTTGTTCATTTTTTATTGCAGTTTTAAACTTACGTACTGACTGCCCCTCGTACATTAGTGTGGCCTTCTTCACGTACACTGCTACCAAACATATTCTCCAAAAGTAGACAAATCCATCAAGTTTTACAAAAATTAACTTCCTTTTTAAATGAAATTACAAACTGCCGTGTGGTCGGATAGCCTCTCGAGGTCCTGCTGGTTGGTGTAGGTAGTAGATTGACGATGACCAAAAGAGTCCACAGCGTGGACTCAAGGGGCTGATTGGTAACAAGCCATCCTACATAGAGATTCTCAGCTTGACAAATGACTCGGCTGAGTCAGATTAATCCGATTTAACTTTACGTTATTGAATGGTTACAACGGTTAGCCACTAGGCCTTTGAGTGTAGACGACACGACAAGTTATGATCAAAAGTCAAGAATTTCAAAGTCCGACACCCGGACCGAAGTGTTGTGGAGGTGCTTCCCTGGTGATCGCAAAGGTGGAAGACTACGACCGACTACGACCGAAATTTCGGTCCGTGTAATGAGTTTATAAGGCCCGAGCATCGTACTTTCGGGCTCGGGCTACTTCAGAAGCAGTTCTCCCAGATGAGACGAATTTTTTATATGGTGGGATCGAATACGATGATGGGTTGTCGGAGGAGTAGAGGAGAGGGTGTGTCCAGCTATCGAGCTTCGGAATTAGGCAATTGGTTGTCAAATATTTTCGCAATGTGAGAATGACCAATAGGATGGCGTATGGAAGGGGCACGGTGCTGGTTGTACGTCGTCTGACCATATGTGGATTCTGTGGCGCGTGTGGATGAGTCATCGGTGCCAAAATATGATCGACCAAACATTTTTAGGCGACTGTCTGGCGCCAGTCGGGAATTTGGGAATGCACAGCGCGTGTCGATGAGTCATATGCATCGAAAATATGATCGGATGAGATTTTAGGTGCCATCTGAAATCCAGTTGAATGTTTAGCTGTCTATACGACCGGTATTTTTGGGTGCAGGTTAATGCAACAAAATTTTTCATTCGGACGAAAGTGGTCAGACGAGCGACTATATGACGCCAGTCGGATAGCGTGAGAGAAAGAAAAGCCTTTGGAATTTGTATAAGTGAATTTTGCCTCACGATACAAACGAAATGCAGAACCTAAAAAAATATGTTTGTATACATGCGAGATCATTTTCATGTTCTCAAATGCCGTTAAATATTGGCCTGAAATTCACGTTTGATATATGCAAGTAATTGTTATTAGTATTTTAATAGTGATAAGGATGGCTGATAGCGATGAACTACAGACATTTCAAATTTGAGGACATCGTGTATAATTTAAATGTTTGATTATCAGCAAAACTTTGAGTTATACGCAAAAATTGTACCGGAACTTTTCTGTAGCAGATTTAGTTTTCTTCGATTTTGTCGCCAACATTTCTTCTGTGCAGTGTAGGAAGCGAGACGTTGTCAAAATCCTAGATTTACTCCCAACTCTCATGGCACCATTAGCTCACTTCGGATTTCTGAGAAATTTTTGGGGGAGCATCGGGAGGTAGTAAAGAACAATTCTACCATTTTATTTTTTCATCTCATTCACTGAACTACAAGTAAAATTCCCTGCAAAACTAGAAACCCCCACAAAATTTGATGAAATCTCGTTTTTGATACTTATCTCATGGATTTAGCGTTTTCATTTCGACCCTGCTGGTGTTTCGGGATGTACTACACGAAAATAATCTGTCATCACAGGTCTTCGGATCGTTTGTTAAAAAATTAACTGCGCGAACAAGCAGCATCGTTAATCATCAGAAGCAGCTATTGTCTGCTGTGCTGTAGCCGAGTGTACAGTGGATAAAATGACAAAAATTAATAGACGCGTGTCCGCTACAATGCGATTTTTATCAGCTATGTTCGACTAAACAATTACAAGCATTCATAAATGGCGAATGGCAAATAATCATTTCAGCGTTCGACGAAGCGGAAATGCTCTTGTGAAAATATTGCGACTACATAGACATAGTCTGAGCACGATGGCACATTCTACACGAATAGACTGATTCAGCCAAATATTAGTATAGCTGGCGGGGTAATTTTTCCGGTATGAATACATTTATATTAAGGTCGAGTTACTACGTATAAGATTCATCATTTTCTGCATACATTATTACTTACTAATCAGCTACAATTCGTAAATCCGTAAGTATTCAATAGATGAGGTACTCACCTGCAACAGAGAAACACGAATTTATAAATTAAAAAAAAAAAAAAAAAAATAGCAAAAAGTTACAGTTTTTATTAAATTGGTATATAATAGTCTCTTGATGGCTATTAATTTTACGAAAATTATCTAAACAAAGACCATTAGGAAGATTATGGGTCCGCAGTCTTATACACATTATATTAATGGATAGCAATCTGCAGTTGCGTCAAAGAACCAACGCTGGTACTTGGAAATACAAGATTATTTCTTGGATATTTCGTACACATATGCATCCCACTTTGGGCCAAATTTTCGCAGCCACTTTGTCAGCTATATTCTCCGAAATAAAAGGACACATAAGATCATTATAGTGATGATCTATCACAGTAATTGGGAACCAGTCTCTGCATTCAACAAAAAACGTGGACTTTCTCGATAATCCATTATTGCATCTACAGGGTGTCTACTGAATTTGGGAAACAAAATATCATGATTTTTCATGACATTTTTTCATCACTATCATGGGGGATATAAAAAGATAGTAGAAGGGAGGGATCAAATTCGGCGCTTCGCGCCTCACCGGGGGATCCACCTTTTGAATCCCCCCCTCCACCAGAAAAAGAATCACCAAAATTATACGAGCACTTGTTGCATACTTCAACTTTTGTCCTTTAACGACATTACATCAATGTGGATTGCAATACAGGTCCATTTCGCCAACCCCCCAATTGGGATTTAAGGGTTGAAACTACGTAAACGTATTGTGCACGAATTGTGCCATATTGTGCTGACATTATTTCGAATTGTGCTGTCCCCCCTCCCAAATGTGAGAATCACCATGGGAGGCTTGGGTGCCGAATTGTGCTGACAATATTTTGAATTGTGCCGCCCTCCAAAAGAGAGAACTACCATGGCAGTCTGGAGAAATGCTTGCCCCCAAGCTGTGATTTGTGAGGTGAAACTGTGTTAACGGACATTCTATCCAATTGTGCTGCCTCTTAACTGGGAGAACCACCATTGGGGGCACAGAAAAAGCCGCCTCAGCCCCCAGTGGCGACTCGAGAGCTGAAATTGTGTTAATTAATTGTGCTCGAATTGTGCCGAATTATGCTAACATTATTTTGAATTATGCTGTCCCCCAAAAGGGAGAACCACCATGGGGAGAGGGTGACTGGAGGAATGCCTGCCCCCAAGCTGCGATTTGAGGGCTTAAACTGTGTTCACGAATTGTGCTCGAATTGTGCCGAAATGTGGTGACATTTTTTCCAATTATGTTGCCCCCTGAATGGGAGAACCACCATGGAGGGCACGGGAAAAGCTGCCCCGGCCCACGTTTGGAATGGTGGTAACGAATTGTGCTCGAATTGTGCCGAAATGTGCTGATATTATTTTGAATTGTGCTGCCACCTAAATGAGAGAACCACCATGGGGGCCGTATACATGCCTGCCCCCAAGTTGCGATTTGAGGGCTGAAACTGTATTAACAAATTGCGCTTGAATTGTGCCAAATTGTCCTGACAATATTCTGAATTGTGCCGCCCTCCAAAAGAGAGAGCCACCATGGGGCGAAAACTTGTAAAATAAGGGACACCCTAATATTCGCTCAATATTTTTTTCTCATTAAATGAAAAAAACTGATTTTTCTTTGGTAACGGAAATATTGTAAACTATGATATGATAAAATACCATGACTTTTCATAACTTTCGTGACAATTTTTTGAAATCATGACTTTTTAGGCCAGTAGACACACTGACATAGTGCTATTCATGTGCGCAAGGAAACATTCGGAGCAGTTACTACTTCACTCACACTCAGTGCTGGATTCAGGCGACATGCAAAGTGCTCTTCTTTCTTCAATCCAAAGAAGATCATTCTTGCATTCTTTCCTGTCTTCCTGTTGTATTCTTTCGTTATTATTTCCCCCCTCGCAGTACCCCGTCCCTCCGAGTGGATAGTGCGCTGGTCTCGGAATCCAGAGGTTCCGGGTTCGAACCCACGTAGCAACTCGTTACATTTCGACCAAGGCCGGTTTTTCGGCAAAAGCAGAGAAGAGGGCTAAACAGCCCGAGCAGCCTCCCCGACACACTGATGCGAAACTCGAAAGGGTAGTTTCCGGGACCAGGGGTGCACTGTTTCAGGAGCCACTTTGGCATGCGTGCATCGCTATACATCCCACCACTCGACAACGTAGATTTTTCCTAGTAAGCGTCTATATTTTCATTTCCTCCACCTCATGTGAATCCAGTTCAAGTCTTGAGCGGCCTCGGATACTTCGGCACGTACTTATATCGGATGGCGATAGCTCCGAACCCCGTGTGCACGCATTGTGATCGAGGGGCGGAGGTCAACCCTTGGTACACTCGGCTCGAGTATGAGGTCTGGGAGCAGGAGAACCACAGTACGGTAATAGCGATCGATCCCGGCAACAAAGACAGCAACAACGACGTGATCGATCATCTCGCGCCGGATACCTTGGTTCCAGGAAATGCTGAAGATTGGAAGCGGATGGAACCGGGTGTCGGCCTTTGTCTCGACCATCTTCAAAAAGAAGATGCAGACAGAGTGGTTGAGGCAGAGAACCAACGTAAGAAGCTCGGCCCATACCGGACAGAACAACTCGGTATTATCTTAGAGCTGCTGCGGACCCCCCGGCAGGGCTCACCCCACCGTCGCTACCTTAACGCGTCGCCACAGTACCAAGACATGGAGGTGAGGTGTGAAGGAAGGAAGCGCGTCTCTCTTTAGTACACGAATTTCAGGTCAATGCTGGGTGAGTGTTGCCTCGGCCAGTACAGTGTCCCATAGTGGTCCTGGCAGGACAGCGCGAATCCGAAAGGGCTCTGGCCAGTCTCAATTCGTCTCTCTGGTCACTGATGCGATTATCGAAAGGGCAGTTTCCAGTGAGGCTACTCTCTTTCTCCTTTGTCACTGGGAAAGAACTGCTAATTCCTGACAATGACTTAGACAGATTAGCAACAGACAACAAAATGATATTGAAAAACTGCAAAAACAGTCAAAATGAGACGAGATGATACGAGATGAGAAGAGAAAAGTAGAGAAGAGACGAGAATGTCCGAGATGAACCAATGTGATGCGACAGATGTGACAAAGCAGTAGAAGCGAGACTGATGAAATGCGACTAACAAGATAGGTGGGATGAGACAGACGTGGCACACGAGACAAAACGGAATAAGACGAGGACGATATGACAGGCGGGCAGACGTGGCAGTGCGAGACGGACGAAACAGATGCGATAGATAAAGACAAGAGAAAAGAAGCAGACGAGACGTAATAGATGAGATACATGTCACAGGCGAGACAGACATGGTAGATGTGGCAGACAAGATAAGATGAAGGCAAACGAGACGAGACAGTCTGAACAGACGAGACAAATAAGACAGAGGTGACAGGCGAGACAAGACAAGACGAAACGAACCGGAACATACAAGACAAACTAGATGGACAAGACAGATGAGACAAAAGTGGCAGACGAGACAGATAAGATAAGATCAAACGAGATGAGACAAGATAACGAAACGAGACTAAAAATAAAATGAGATAGGACGAGACGAGGTGAGACAAACCGAGACGGACAAGATAGGTAAGTGGAAGCAACAGGACAAAACGATCAAGACCATGTCATACATTGCAAACTAAGAGAGACAACCAATGTGTTCACCCGCTCACGGCAATTTATGATGTGCCACGAAAAAACTTACACGGGAGGAGTATTTATCGCGGAGGGGTGGGGAAGAGGGGTTATATACAAAGCGGCTAATAGGTGAAACTTTCTAGAATTCCAGAACAAAATTGATGCACATGTCGCGCATCCACTTCGCCAATAATCGACATCCAAAGTCGAGTATAAGTTCAATCTTATTTTCGCGTTTTCCCCGCGCGTATTCTCTGTCTGGAATCTCAGATTAAATAAGAAAAAAAGAAAGGTCGGTGCGGTAAACTTTCTCGAATATTCTAATAAACGTGGTTGTGGGAGGGCAGAAAAAATGCATCGACGAACACACTCGATCTCGATTCACTCCTCGCCGGCGATGTGGCCTTCCTCGCTCGCTCTTTCTCACTCGTGTGTTAAACTCTTTGCGAACAAAAAAATAAAGTTCAGCTGTTCGTATTTGCCAGTTAATGCTGTACACTGTACACCCGCAGCCGGACGTTACATCGGCGAAGTTTCGCAATTCAAATCCGTAACTCGGAATAATTCGCAACTCCATATTTCTCAAACGGGACAACCGCTCGCGGCGCTAACTTTCTCCGAACATAAATATCGCCCGGAATTACTTTTTCTTCTTTCGATCGAATTTATTTACCACACGTGCGGGACCGTAATGCTATTTGAATGCTCGCTATACGCGTAATTGCGAATGAACCGAGGAGACTTTATCTAAATCTTCTTCTATCATATTTAAGTCCGCGCAGATTCGGCTTCGCCGAACTGTCAGCATTTTTCTCGAGAAGACAAGAACAAAAAAAAATGTTTTTCCGCACCCTGTGCACAACTTATGCTATACACACGGGCCAGGTAAATACAGTGAAAGTGTAACAGCCTTGGTTTCTCTTTCCTCCATCGTGTTTTCTCCCTTTTATTTTGTTCAAATAACTAAAAATAAAAGGTTGTTTAACGTTAGTTGTCATATTTCCCCGAGGTGCTCTTATATATACATACCTAGATATTATTCTTCTGAAGAAGCAGAGACGAAAAATAAGAAAAAAGAAAAATAGTACTTCAATTTCGGGCTTAATGGCACAGTCGACGTATGTTCCAGCGGGCGTATTTACTTTTTTCCCCTCCCTCCTCCCCCTCCCCTGCCACGCCTCCTTCTCGCTCACGCATTAAGGAAATACGACAATTAAGCGGCGATGTTCTCCGTATCGTTGGTACTAATTCGGATTTATGTTAAAGTTTATTACGTAAGTTGTATCGTTTCGAAAATTTACGATTAGTACGAATTTTACGTCACACAAACACGAAACGCTTTAATTTTAATTAAACTGCGTGTACGCGTGCAAAATCGATTTCGTATGGTCTTCTTTTCGTCCTCATCGTCGTCGACATCGTTGTCGTCGTCGGCGTGTAATTCTCGTATCCTTCTGCACACGTCACTCAGCAGTCACTCATATGCCTGCTTCCCTTGTCGAGACTTGTTCAACCTACTTGTCTTCTGAAGCATAATTTACTCTTACTGAAATCAGAAGTTGATGAGGTAAGGAAGTTACTGTCAAGTTCGCAAACCAGCTCCAAAACTTCACCATCACTTTTCTCACTGACATTTGAAAAAGAAAGTAATGTTCTAGGCTGGTTCTTCAGAAAATGCGATCTCTCAGACAAGATCTTGAAGGCAGAGCAGTCTTTTAAGAAGCACTCTCTATGACTCTAACTCTTGAAACATAGATCAGCTTCTAAGATGGCTTTTTAGGAAAAGCTGGGACTGGCTAATGAAACAGCTTCTTAGGTTGGCTGTACAATAGAGTGTCCCTTATTTTACAAGTTTTCGCCAATCGATTTAGGTGCGCACTGAAATTTGTTTCAATGGACCTAGAAACTCGCCTTAAAAAATTCAAGCTCAATCTAAGGTCATTAACCTATGGCGCTTTGACCTTGAATGTGTAATACTAATAAGATCTTACAAAAAAAACAAAAAAAAACCACTAATATCTCGAAACATATCGACTGTAGGACTAAAATGCATATAACATAAAATATTTCTTGTGAAATTTCCTGTAAAAAAGATCCCATACAACTTTTATCTCGAACGCATGTTTACCGAGATAATCGTAAACATGTGTGAAAGTTTCGAGGAACGCGGCTTTTATTTTTTCTTTCATAACCGATCTTTATTAGCTAAATCGAAGTTATCTAAGAAAATATTCACTTTAGGATCAAAATGCGAATAATACAATATGTTAGTAATAAAATTTTCTATAAAAAGGATTCTATACAACTATTCTTTAGAGAACATATTTTTCGAGATAATCGCAACTATCTCGATAAATGTGTGCGTTCCAGAGAAAAGTTGTATGGAATTTTTTTAATAGGAAATTTAACAAGGAACATTTTATGGTATATACATCTTGGTCCTGAAGTTGATATGATATGAAATATTCGCGTTTTTTTGTAAAATCTCAGTATTACACATAACTTCAAGGGCAAAGCGCCACCGGTTAATGACCTCAGATTGAGCTCACATTTTTATGACGAGTTTCTAGGTCCATTGGAACAAATTTTAGTGCGCAACTAATCGGTCGGCGAAAACTTGTAAGATAAGGGACACCCTACTGTACAAGGAGAACAGTCTCTGGACCTAACTTTCTGGAAAATGCAATCTCTCTACGGTTGGTTCATCAGACAAACAGTCCCTTGGACTGGATTCATATAAAAAGCAGTCTCTGTAATTGGATCTTGAAAAACGCAGTTCGTCAGACTTGCTCTTCAGAACAACCATCTACAGCACAACAACTCGCAGTAGATAAATAGATAGATGAAATAATACATAAATAAATAAAAGATTCTTTGAGACTGGTTCCTTGGAGGTAACAGTTTCTGGGACTAGCTTTCGAATGCTGAAATTGAATCTTTGGAAAAAACAGTTCGTGGGAATGGGTCTTTAGAAAAAGCAGTCTTTAGGACTGACTCTTAAAAAAAAAAAAAAAAGAATAGTGTTCTCGAGCTGGCTCCTTACGAAACGCTATCTCCAAGACTGACTCTCGCAGAAAAAAAAGTTTCTGAAAGTAGCTTTTTGAGACAAGCCGTCTTCGGGACTAGATCGAAGGAAAGAGCAGTCCTTGGGATTAGTACATAAAAGGAAACAGTCTCAGAAACTGGATCCTGATTACAAAAAAAAAAAAAAAAGTTCCTCAAACGGGATCTTCACAAAAAAAGTAGTCTCTTTAATTGGATTTCCAAAAAATCCGCTTCCCAGACTTTCTCTCCAGGCAAACCCTCTCCAGTACGACATCTTCACAAATAAATAATTTAAAAAAAGTTTCTTCGAGACTAACCTCTTTTAGAGGATGTTTCTGGAGTAAGCTTCGGGGAAAACATAACAGTCCCTGAAATTACCTCTTTAGAAAGTACAGTCTCCAGGAATGGCTATCAGAAGAAGAAAAAAAAAAAGGGAAAAACAGTCTCTGTCTGATGGGCTTTCTAGAAAACATAATCTCCAAGACTGGCTTTCGTAAAAAAAAAAAAGAGATGTTTTTGGGAAAAGCTGTCTCTGAGACTGGATCGAAGGGAAAATTATTTCTGAGGCTGGATTGAAGGTAAAGCAGTTTCTGAGTCTGAGTTCTGTGTTCCTAGAAAACGGGACCTCCAGAATCTTGAAGGAAGGAAAGCCAGTCTGTTTTCTTGCTGGAGGGGGGAGGGATCTATAGGACGCCTCTTGAAACGGATAACTGGCAAGCTCTTTAGGGAACGCTGTCCACGAAACTAAATCGCCTTCTCAGAGAAAAGAAAAAGTTAAAAAACGTTTTAAATAAGATTCCTAGGGAAAGCAGGGAAGTAACTCCTGCAACTTCTGGAGTTGGCCCTCGAAAACAAGTGGTTATTTTCAGGAAGAGGGAAAGCAGGAAAGCAACTACCGCAACCTCTGGAGTTGGCCCTCGGAAACAAGTGATTTTTTTTTAGGAAGAATAGTCTCTGAAACTGACTCTTGAAAAATGAAACAGTCTCGTAGACTGGTTGCTCAGACATAATAGTAGTCATTAAACTTGCCTCGTGTGGAAAAAACAGTGGTCTGGTGGACTGGCTTTTCAGAATCAGCAGTCTCTGGAACTGACTTCCGAAGAAAAAAAAACGCAGAAAAAGCAGTCATTTAAATTGACTTTCTGGAAAATGGTAACCACTGGGATTCAATCTCTTGAAAATAAAACCAAAAAATTCTGAAACTTGCCCTCTGTAAAAAACAGTTTTTGGGACAGACTTTTGAAGAGGAAAAAAACAAGACAATGTTTCCCAAATTAGCTCTTTAGAACTAACAGCTGCTGACACTGACTTTTCATGAAAAACAGTCTCTGAGGCTAGTCTTGGGGAAAAAAATCTCTGAAATTGGCTTGTAAAAAAAAAGCAAGCTGTCTTTAGAAAAATTGGTTTCTAAGGCTGACTCTTGAAAAAAAAAACAAGTTTCTCAGAATGATTCTAAAGTAGTCTATGGCCTAGTTCTCGAAAGAGAAAGTAAGAAAATAGTACCTCAGGCTAGCTCTGTAGAATATGCAGTCTTTAAAATCATTTATTGAAAAAGTGCGGTTTTTCAGACTGACGTAGTAAAAAAACAGTTTCTGGGACTGGCTCTTGAAAGAACTAACTGAAAAAACAGTATCCTAGACTGGGTCTTTACAAAAACCAGTTTAGACTGACTCTTTAGAACAAGCAATATCTAAAACTGCCTCTTATAAAGAAAAAAGTTTCTAAGTCCATGGAAGAAACAGTTTCATGGACTGGCAGCTTACTTTTAGCAAATCAATTTATTTTTAAAACTCTGTTGGAACACTCGAAATCTTAGTAAAACCGATTCATACTCGCCAAAACCGTTTCAGAGTACTTATCACTACTTGTGAGACTCATTGAGATCGTTTGTTAATATTTACAAAGATTATTTATCAATATTAGGACGCGACTAATATTTGCACTCTTTACCTTTCGGTTTGGTTTAAGAAAGTATTTTTTGGACTCCTCTCGAGAATCTCTTCAATGACATTGTTGGGACTGGTTAGGAATCTGTTCATCCTAATAAGGCTCGTATTCGTTCAGGCTATATTGAGACTCTTTGAGATGCATTATCCGATGTTAGGACCAGTTAACAACTACTGAGGACCATCAACATTTTGTTCGGATTGATTAACTTTTTTAGGATTCCTTAGGATGCTTGAAGGATACAGGGCCGCCAAGAGCCACACCGGGCTCGGGGGAAAAATCTCACTGAAATTATTTGTTCGTAAAAAGGCATATTTTCTATTTGATAATTATAATTTCTGTGACTCTGCGGGCCCTCTCAAAAAACCCGCCGGGCTCGGGGGAAAAGTACCCTATCCCCCACCCCTCGGCGGCCCTGGGAGGATACGTTAACACTAGCTAAAAGTCGTTAAAACTAAAAAAAATCTCATCAGGGCTTTACTGAGATTTGCTAAAACTGATTTGAGCACGTTTTGGTTACATTATGACTTTTTAAGATCCATTATGACTCCCCTGTGACTCGTGAAAGCTTATTAGAACTAGGCCAAGCTCAACTGAAACGTATTTAAATTTTGCTTGGGTTTAGTAAGACTCTCTGGAACGTGTTAGGATTCAATTCAGATTCATCAGGACCCCTTGAGATACACTGATATTAAGTCAGATTAATTAAAAGTGGTTAAGACTCATTAAAACCTGACGAAATTCTACTAGAGCTGGTTAAAACTATATTATAACTTTTGAAGAAAATTCCATCATGATTCTGTTTTATGGTTTAATAAAACCCCTCAGAAAGACAGATGGTGACACACTAAAACTTCGCTAAAATTCGTCGGAATTCTGCTAAGACCGCTTGTAACCTGATTGAAATTTTGTTAATGCTATTTAGGACACATTAAAATTGACTTTTTCAAGCGAATGAATGTCTTGATTTTGTATAGTACATCAGATCCTGATAATTCTCGATTATCTAAAAGTTTTGTGACCTGACTCAAAACTAAACGATCTACTGAGCCATTTGAAAATATAGGGAATTTCAAATGAATCCTCAGCTTCATTTGGATCACAACAGTCGTATTTTAAGGCATCAAAGTTGATGTCTTCGACCATTCGGACATCTTATAGTACCCAACAAATACTTCGCATATGCCAGCCTGTAAGCCAGTGAATCGTGTTCAGATTTCTATTTCTGTCGCACCTAATATCTGGAAAGTATAACTAATAGTATTTATACATCCTTTCCCTTTTCTGACACGAAATTTTATCCGCAGTTTTTTAAGCACGCGATGAAACGTGACGCGTAATCGTCATATAACAAACACTCGTCGCATTTTCGCAACAGAATATAATTAGCATTACAATGTTGGCCTTTGACGCACACATTCCGGATTCAGTACTGCAAGGGTGCTCGTGTATATCTTATCAAGACAGAAAAAAGAAAGGAAAACGGTTACACCGAGTAACGATGACTCTTGACCTCGTTACGATCTGACCCTGGTTTCTTGTAATAATTAATTTTGACCGAGTCGGAGACGCGAATCTACCTCTATTTTATTCACCGAAAAGCTATTGAAAAGTAATCCGGCACGGTTTTCGAACTTTTTCGCTCTTTTTATCGTACAACACGCAGAGAAATACAAAATTCAGATTCTTTTAACTTTCCCGATCCTTATCAGAAGCTTTAAATGTCGATTATCTTCTCCAGTATCCCTTCTCTGACAGCGTCGCAACTTCTTCAACCCTGCTTAAAACTTTCGTCGGTGAAAGACAAAAATCTCAATTGAAATTCAATTCGAACAGGAAAAGTCGGGAATATTGTATCCTCGCTCTGCACAACTGTAGACTCGATTAAGTGACCGAGCGTATACTAAGATCAGGGACATCGGAAAAAGTTTGCCACTTCATTTCGAAAAATTGTATGTGCGACTGAACAACTGGGAAAGATCAAACACCTGATACCAGTTCACCCCAATTTTATATAGTAGGTGCACTGTACCACCAGATGTGACGAATTCTGAAAGCATCAACACGAGTATGATACTCTCTCTCCCCAGAAAGAGTTATCGGATCCGTGGTGTAGCTAAGACCAATTTTAGTGTAGGTTTCAAGGAAAAAGTGTTCTGTAAATTTTTTCCTCTTTTATCATCCACCGAACTTTCTTCAAAAGTAGTACTTATTTTCAGATGTAAATACCAAGCCAATGAGAGGTCAAACATGACCGAAAACGCTGAGAAACCAAAAACAAGGCTGAAACAAAACTTGAGAGTGCCTTAAACAAAATTATCAAGACGTAAAAGGACTAAAGCTAGGGGCTGAGTAACCCAAAATCTATCAAAAATGGAGACCAGAAAAAAAAAATCTACCTTATTACGACTAAAACCGGACCGGTTAGTAACAAAACCAATTACGGCAGACAGATATTAAAAACTTGCTTTTCAAGACAAGAAAGATCACTTCGAGGGCAAGAAACATCAATCCAGACTTGAAACCACAGAACCTATCAAATCAAGAATAAAGAAGTCCAAAGGAAGAGCAAATAAGGATACACGTAAGATCAACGCGAGCCGAAGGAGACAGAATGTCCACAAAATTGACCAAGTCGACAAAGCGAGACCATGAAAAATCAAAACAAAACAAGATGCAGATAACTGATCGCCTATCTCCTCTTTCGAAAAAAAGGTACGACGGTCAAAAGATATCTGAATAAGAAGAATGAAAACGGAAGTAAAACCAAAGAAGAAAAAAAAGACTTACTCGACTGTGAATAAGGAAACTCACAGTAAAATTAGAGAACATACAAATAAAAAAAATTTTAAAAAATAAATAAAAAAAACTTAAGTCACGTAGCTAAGATCAGGAAAGGCCACAAGACAGAATACAATTAGCTCTGTTACCACAAAAAAAAATTAAATAATTTAAAGAAAAACATAGCACAAAAACCATTTATATCTTTATATTCAGACCAAAAATCGATACAATAAGAAGGGATAACATTCAAACTGAACCGAAGCATACCAGATGTTGCCAAAATCAAATAAATCTTAACTATAAAAGTCGAAACAACATGGCCTCTGAAACACCTGCAATCACTGAACAAAGACCAAGAAACACCGAAAAACACAAGACGAGGTGAATCCCAAGCAAGAGTGAGGACTCAGACTGAGTACCACTGCAATTTACCAAATCTGTACTAAGAAAAATAAAAACATGGCAATACAGTAGTCAGACCCCCCCCCTCTCCATATCCGAGAAAAAGTGGCAAATAATAACATATCTTTCATTCAAATTCAGGTCAGAAGTATCGAAGTAAGAAAAAGTTGACCCCAAATTGTTCCGAAGAAGATAAAAACCCACTAAATTGTGAAAAAGAGAATACAAGACGGCAGAACATGAAAAAAAAAAGTCAATATCAAAAAATCAAGGTCCAGAAAAGCCGCAACAAGATAATACTGATACAACCACCACCCTTTCAACCAAAAGGAGATAAAAGAGAAAAAATATCAAATAGCCCTAAAATCATTCACATCTAGGTCAAAAATACTGAAATGAAAGATGAAGCCTAAACAGAGCCCAAGCAGACGAAATACCACCAAAATCAAACAAATAATGATTCGAAAAGTCCGAAATGAGCGGAAACCGAATAAATCCTTGGTAAGACCAAAGAAGACTGAATACATCACTATTCCCCAAACCGGGGTCCTAACAGGCAAAACAAAGTAAAATACGGCTACCCCTTCCAAAAAGGGCGAACTACCACTAGTGTTATCCCAACCCAGACCAAAGAAAATTGAAACTAAGTGAGATAAATCTTCAATAAAGCCAATTAATATAAAATACCACCAAATTAAGACCAGGAGAGTCAAACTCAAAATAAGATAATACAATCAGAACTAAGAAAAACAAAATACCACCAAAACCAACCATGTAAATTCAGAACAAATAAGAAGATCGGAGCAAGTGCAAATTAATCCAAAATATACAGAGAGAAAAATGTTCGATGAATACCAAAGAAAGTATACACGAAAAGAAAGAGGCCTAAAAATGGATAAGGTAGCATACCAAATTTGAAAATAAATAAAAAAATAAATATAGAACCACATTAAATAACTTTGTTTGACTCAAGAAAATTCAAAAAAAAAACTATCAAGAACCACACCAAATCGAGGTCAAAAATTCAAAATAGCCAATAGGAAAACACAACGCGCTTACAATACGGTACTACCTTATCCTTATCCATACCACGTATAACACCCCTCGGTACTGATTCGATGCCCGAAAGGGTAGTTTCCGGTGCCGGGGGTGCGGTGTCTCAGGGGCCACTTTGGCATGCGTGCATCGCCATACGCCCCACCTCACCACCACATATAACAGACAATTTTGAAATGGGTTTCAAACTGTTCTCAGAAATTATTTCAGTGACTTTCGAAAGCTACAAAACGATATCCATATTGTATTTTTCAACGTTTTGAGCCGCCGCCCTCTCATAGGTGCGACAACTTTGAAATACTGGTCAAACCGCCCTCAGAAATGAACTTACCGACTCATGAAACCTATAATGCGACATCCATATTGCATTTTTTTTTAAATTTTAAGTCTCCGCCCTTCACTGGCACCATAATTTTGAGATTACAGCAAAACAGAACAAAATCAAATCCTGTGACTTTGAAAACTCCCACCGGCATCTCGATTCGAAGAATTGTGCTACTAATCATTTTTCAAACAGCAGTAAGAATTTTAGTTTGGATACTAAAAAACACAGAAAAACACCAATTTAAAAGTAAGTTTCAATGGTTA
Organism: Acanthococcus lagerstroemiae; assembly: GCA_031841125.1. Taxonomy (NCBI): domain Eukaryota; kingdom Metazoa; phylum Arthropoda; class Insecta; order Hemiptera; family Eriococcidae; genus Acanthococcus; species Acanthococcus lagerstroemiae. The sequence goes on along the minus strand of CM063113.1, from coordinate 16,530,344 downwards.
GAGAAGAGGGAGGAGGGAACTAGTTAAGGGATTGGTATATGGGAATGTACAGAAACCGTTCTGGGGATGCTTTTTATCTCAACTGTTCGCTAATATCGATGACACCAAAAAAGAACGGAAATGCTATGTTTTTCCTGATACGGCGTGTGTTAATGTATAACAAAATTAAGGGTATTAATGAACCCCTTGTTGCTAACATATTGGAAGCTGTTGCAAGACATTTATGAGACCTTCTCTGTAGAGAATTTAATGAGAAATAATTTTTGTTTGAAAAGTATTTTCGTTTAGTTGACATTTCCCGAGATTCTCGGGGAGAACTAACTTTGGGGGGACGTACAGCCCCCTGGGAGACTCGGGAATGTTGATCAGTACTATCATCCTACTTTCAGTGCTAAAATTTCACTTCTTCAAGAATTAGTTCATCCAGTCGCTTTTCGTTTTATTTAACTGCTCATGTTTTCTATTAAAACTGAAGAATGAAAAAACGTGACTTCCTTATGACTTTATTTATAATTTTTTCAGATTTAGGCACAAGCAGGGAGAGGGTGTCCGCCATGTCTGATGCGAAGATACTTATCACAGGTTTATCGGGGGGGGGGGGGGTAAATCACCAAGGATTTCAACTGAAACCCAAATTCTAAAATTTTAGTTGGCGAGCTTTTATTATTGTAAATAATCAATTAATGAAATTATTCAAATTTCTGTCAATCAGAGGTACATGCAGAAAAAATAAAAACATCATAACCAACTGGGGAAAACATATGGCTTTTACATCATGACTAGAATAGTTCAGAAAAAACATTACTTTTTCATGACATTCGTAATTTTTATACTCTACAGGCACCCTTTTGTACTAATATAAGAACCTTCGGTGTAAAGGAGCTTTATCTATAAGGTTCAGCACTACTCGAAAAACTTACAAGCGAATATGAAAAGACTCTTTTAGTGTCTATTCATTCATGCTTTGAATTAAGAAAACCTAAAAAAAAAAAAGAACTTGAAAATGTTTTCTGAGTTTACAGGTCTTTCCCTCGCCTTTCATATTTTTACAGAGATTCAGACATTCCACCAAGGGGACGGGTTACGCCAACGTATCGAATGATACGAAACGTTTTATGCTCTTAGTCTGTTATTCATTATGATCAAACAAATACGAACATCTTTGACGCAAATAGAGCGGAGATGTGACTCCCTCAAGCATCGTGCAGTTGGAGTATGTACTCGAAATGGTGACCGAAAAAAGTACAGCGCCTGGCTGCGAAGACAATGTACAAAACTGATCTACCGTGGCACCACGATACAGCGAACAAGCTCATCCCATTATGTTCCAGTAAGACATGCACTGTGGTATTTTCAGCCTACAGGAAAAGGACATAGACGGCGGAATAACGCTTTTAATATCGTACCTGAACAAAAGATCACGTGGTCGGAACATAACGACCAGGAGGCATCCAACAATGGAATAAATAACCAGGTAAACGCGAACAACAAAAGCGCGCGCTAAAAAGCTCGGCTGTCTAGGCTTTATTTATATTTCGACGAGAGAGGAGAAACAACGAGAAACCATACACCTACATCACCACTGGCAAGACGAAAAGGCCGAGCTGAATAATTTCTAGGCTCAATTCCGGAGAACTCGAATATCGCGAACGCGAAGAACAAAAGACGAAAGAGGTGGATATTTCAACTGGAGTGCAAGTTCGCATTTCAAATATCATATAAACTCGATCTGTATAAATTCCCGCCCCCAATAATCCACCGGTAAACCGATACGATGCTCTTTAAGGGTATCTCATAGGGGATACTGTAAGAGTAAAAACAAAAATCTCCGCTGCTATCTCCCTATACAGTGAAGAAAAGGCAAAAGAATACATGAAAAAGATGATGAAGAAATGCTAGGTCGAAACTTACATTAGATCGAGTCTACCTATTGTAAGAAAAAGAGTGAATTCACTGATGATAAAATTTCTAAATCTACCGAAAACCTCGTGCGCGGATGAGAAGAGATAAGACAACTGCCGCACTCGAATGCAATCCAAAAAGTCGAAATGTCAGAACTGCACAAGTTGGTAAACAGAAAAATTAAAGAAGATTGCAGGAGGTCCGAAAGTGCCAAAGTGAAGGAAGTTATCGTGAGTACATGGTCAACAAAATAGTTGAGAAAAGAACGGCGTCGAGGTAAGAAAATTACTGCCGGATTAAGGAACCAAAGATCAGCGGTAGCGAAAGTGACTACAGAGTTGCATCAAGACCTATGCAAAGCGCCAAACAGTGAGCATAGAACCAACCCCAGGATGGTCGAGAGCGACAGTATCAATATTAATAATAACATAGAGGTAGCTTATACTAATCTCTTTCACCGTGTACTAAAACACGAAGTTGAATACATACTAATAAACAGGCTCAAGGATGGAAAAGACCCAGGCCCCAATTCCATCAAAAATAAAACGTGGAAAAAGTTTTCCAGAAAGGTGGCTGAACCTAAGAGGAGGATTTTTAACTGTATTATAGTCGAAGGGGTCATCCCAGAACAATGAACCACTTCGAAAATTACACTTTTACATACAAAGGGAAACAAACATAACTTCAGACCAACCTAATTAAATAACTGTTGGCCATCAGCCTAACCTCAAATATACGTAATGTTTTTATAAAAGGGCTAAAAAGTAGGATCTACTTGCAACCCGACAGTAACCAATCGACTAAAGAAGCCGGATTCAGAAGGGATACTCTACGGTGGATCATATCCAAACTCTGAATCAAGTAATTGAAAAACCAAACTAGTTCCATTTAGAGCTACATAGGCTGTCGCTAAGTAACTGAGACTAAAATTCGTAGGGCCCATCAACGCTATCTATCGGCGTTTCAACGCAATGGGGGATAATTTGGTTCATTAGCTATCGATTGAGACCACGCCGAGCTCATTTGATTGAACATTCGCTGTTCCAGACCAATTTGAAGAAAACCATATGCGTTGACCCCTACAGGTTTTTAACAATTTTTTTAAGAAGGAAAAAAAGCATACGATTGCAAATTTTTTTATTAATCATCACCTTCATCAAGTACCCGATAAATAATTTGAATACGGTTGCCCTGTAGTTGCCTTGTAGAATAGGGTAACTGTTGCCGTTTTAGGGCAACTACAGGGTAATCACGCTGAAGGACGGCCCACTTCTAGAAGTTGCCTCATATTCTCCAGCAAACTTCACTGTTGCCCGTTGGTTGCCCTTTGGTTGCTCTTGGTTGCCTTTCGGTTAAACAGTTTTTATTGTACAACTTTGTCCAGTATTTCCGAAATACGAGTGTTGCGTGAACGATTGCTGAAATTGTATTTCATACGTTATTAAAAGTGAAAAAGCGAAGCAATTTGAAGTATAGTCAGATTCTACACTGTTGCCGTTTGAAGAGGTGAGTACAAGTACGACGTACATGCTAAACGTAATACGTTTTCCATATATATTTCTGTGTACATACGAAACGTGTAACAGCATAGCATTATAGAGTGACAGGTATCAGAGGATTGTGCATGGTGCATTCTTAGGGTGCATTCATGCCGGACTGAATCAGAAAATTCCGCTGATTTCTTTAGTCGTGGATCACACGGAATTTGCACCAGATATCGCATATTTGGCTTGATCAAATTGCAATGCTTCGTTACAGATATTCAAAAACGGCAGAAGCCATTAAAGCAGCAGAGGTTAGAATCAAAAGTGACATTATTCGCCAGAAAATGTTTTCAGAAACTGAGAAAAACTGATGGGATTTACTGCGCGTGGCCTGGGGCGATTTCTCCTACTAATATGGTAGGCAGGCAACTCACAAAACGTACGTGACAAACATTTTCATGTTCCGTTACTGTCAGGAACGCTCACTAACCCATTTCAAATGAAAATTGGATAAAGTCACTTTTTATTCGCATCTCCTCAATTACTCAACAACGACACAACGAACCGTACGCTCATTACTCGTATTTTTGCAATGATATGGTGTAATCAATGCCCCTCTACCATCGCCTAGAATGCATATCTTGCTATTTCGCACACAATAATGTGTGAAAGAGGAGGGTTTGAAAGTTCAGAAACCATTCACATCTCAAAATCAATAATTTAGCCGTAAGGTCTACTCCTTCAGAGCCGGTCACATATTATTCTTTATATTTCAAATGTCAATTCTATTCAATAATATGTAACTGTATAGCTGTATGCTGACGCAGCCATTCATTATCCTATTTTTAATAATGTATACGGGTCATTCTACCGAAACCTTGTTACTTTTGTCCCAGATAGATATCTGGCAATGTATAAACAATAGGGTCCTCTAATACTGTATAAACTCAGAGGATAAATTATTGTATCTTTTTTATTAATTTGAAGTATCGTGCCCCTACCCCTTTTGGAAATCTCATTTAAATGCTCAAAAATCCCTTCGACATAATTGTCCTTCGCCATGGATTGGACTTCAAAATTATTTTTGTAAATAAGTATTATCTCTGCGTGTTTGGATAAACTGATGCATGTGTACAGTTTTTGTGAGTACAGTGAACAAGTTGGTAATGCAGTACGTGTTTTAGACTCGATCAGAATCAATGCAGCCATATTTGAAAACGTGTCTCTTTGTCCTTAACCGTGGTCAAATTTGAACCAGTCAGAAAACAGACACAGAGCAAATATTTCTAAAAAAGGATGCTGTGGGTGGAAGGAAAACTGAGTAATTATTAAGGTAAGAAAGTGAGAAAACATTTTTTCTAGTCCAGTTTAGTGCAGTGAAAATGCAGTCAGCCACAGAAAAATATTTCAAACTAATCAGAAGTTGAATAAACCACAAAACGAGAAAAAACAACGAAAATCCGGATTTTTCCCAAACTTTCCGGACATTATTCAAAAATTCAGATATTTTTTGCCGAAGGTCGATCAATCCGGAGATTGACTAGAAAATCCGGAACACCTGGCAGCACTGATACGAGTTCATTGATGTGCGTGTGGAAGAGTACGTGCGTATTCACAGTACACGGGCACGCGTGCGCGTAGGAACTTCTTTCTATAGCCAATAGTTCCTTCAACGTGGGCTGCCATTCCTTCAGCGTAGTGGTCTTATCATTTTGAGCCCCCTCTGTCTCCTCCCCTAGGAAGTATGCTATTGGTTTAACCTCATAAATACGTTCTATTATATGCATATAAATGATTTCGATGAAAAAACAAGTAATAATGTTTTGTCTTTATTTTTTTTTAAACAAAAAAAGCATGAATTATCAAGGTTTCGGTAGAATGACCCATAAATAAGAGATAGGTACCTCATTTTCATTTCTTTTGAGGATTTTTATTGGATTACATCCTCATTCCCTTCTTTTACATAATATGTATATATATTCAATCTTGTTTTCCAGTTAATATAGCCTTTGACTTTTACACTTTTATTCCATGTTGTCACCTGTGATATAAGTGAGTGTGTCTTCATGGGGGAGTAGTACTGAATTGAGAACATCCTGGGAACCATAGGGCAACAAGAGGGCAATTCAGAAGGGCAACTGAGAAGGCAACCACGGGGCAACAAGAGGGCAACTGAGAAGGCAACCATGGAGCAATAAGAGGGCAATCTGGAAGGGCAACCACTGGGCAACAAGAGAGCAATCCAGAAGGGCAACCACGGGGCAACTAGAGGGCAATCCAGAAGAGCAACTGAGAGAGCAATCATGGGGCAACAAGAGGGCAACCAGAGGGCAATCCAGAAGGGCAACTGAGAGAGCAACCATGGGGCAACAAGAGGGCAATCTGAAAAGGCAACTCAGATGGCAACTTGAGGGCAACATGTTGTCTTTTTACGCAATGGTAAAATGGTGCGTTCTGATTGGTCGGTGCTGGAGTGCTGGAGGGCAATTACAGGGCAACCAAATTCTTTATCGGGTACACGAATATCTTTTTCAAAACAAGCGCCACTCATGGCTATACAGGCGTCCATTTGTTCTTACCATTTATCGAACATTTTCACGTATTCTGCCGCCAGTAAGGAGGAGAAAAACATCTGCGCCGCGGTGATGACTTCTAAAAAAAAATCTCAATTCACCCCCACCCCCGTATAGTCCTGACCTCACCACCCGCAACTTTTGATAATTTCCTCAACTAAAGGCAGTCTTACGGGGTCGTCAATTCGACACGAATAAAGAAGTCGCATCGCTGCAGCGCAGATGTTTTTCTCCTCCTGACCAGCGGCGGAATACGCGAAAATGTTCGATAAATGGCAAGAACGAATGAATACCTGTAGGGTGCCCCACAGTGGCTCTGTCCTGACAGAGTCGATCCGAAGCGGTGCAATTTTACAGAGCTGGTGATAATACAAAATGGTGGGGAAAACAGGGGAGGCTTTTTCCCACTCGGGGTTCGGTATATGATGCTACGTACTCTGTCTACTCGGGCGAGTAAAAAATATTTGAAGAATCCACCATCACCGGAAGCATAGTCGAGCGTTGCGTCACAAAACCGGGTCTCGCGTTTCGGCTATCGAGAGAACGTTTCTGTGTCGCGAAGGTGGTTGTTTGCTACTCGCGGACGAAGTCGGTAGCTGCTCTATACTTAACTACCCGGAGAAACTAAGGGTAGTCAAGCCAACTCGGGCAAGCTAATTACGACAAGGCTTCTTTTGCTATCTCGCTTTCCTGCTTCCTGCTATACGTACTGTGCACGCTTTACTGGAACCCAGTGAACCCCGAACCTCTCTCTACCACTTGTCCTCCTCGTCGCTGTCAGTCATATAAAGAGTTACCGCTTCTCCACTCTGCCTCGCGCTGTGTAGTTGTAGTTCGTTACTCGAGGAGCCATTCGCGGCCCCCTTTGTGCATACATTCCACCGCTACCCGTTCTTGCTGTCGTCCGCGACATTCGCGCTCGGATCCGTGTCCGAAGAACTATAATTCGTCTCTGTCGCCATCCTTGTTCGCCCTCTGCGCATTATAGTTCATACCCCTTGTGTGTTTGTGGATAGCGTAAATTCGTAAGATATAATTAAATATCTGTGCATCAACCCCCTGTTGTGTTATTTCGACATCAAAAAGGCTGCATTCTGGAGTCTACGTGAGCACGGCACCCTGCGAGGTAACCTATCGCGACCACAACCACCACATACCCCCGGAAAACGCGTCTCGCTGGCCCCGCGGTCTCGAAACGCGACAATGATCAATGCTTATCATTTTCATGTTTATATTTATGTAGCACCCACGTACCATTAAAAACTGTAAAATAAAAAAGCATAAATAAACCGATACGATTCAACGAGATATTGAACCCCGCCGGCTGAATTTTGACTAAATCCAATAAAATCATCACCATCTACCCCTGATTTCCATTAGGGATTAAATTTTTAAAACCTGAACACACCGAGCTCAATATGGAATTTCGTCCCTCTTTCATTGCCTTTTCCAGGAACCTATACGCACGTAAATGAAAGGAATGAGCGGGAAAAAAAAGCAAAGAGAAAAAAGGTCTTGAGAAATTGTATTTTTATTAGCTTTTATTACCGAAGGTTCGAAAAAGACTTCTCTTTGCCTCGTAAACACTATACACATACCATCTGCATCGGTAAATTGAAAAAAGAAAGGACCGAAAAAAAAACAACAGCTAATTGGAAATTTTTTCCGAATTCCAAGTACAGCCTCGATCTCGTCGTATTTTACGAGTAATTTTTGTCTGTTTCCGGGGACCAACTGGCACGCGGGTATAAGACGTGTACGACGGTACGACGTTTATTTTAAACATTAACACTCGAAAAAAGAAAATTCGACGGACGGCGGTGTAGTACACCGAAACAGACCGGGAGAAACAGGAAAAAAGGAAAATCCAAAACGAAAGCCCGAAAGAACGAGAGGAAGACAGAGTAAATGCAAAAAAAAAAAAAAAAAAAAAAAAGTCAACCCGAAACCAACAAGTAAGTATACGGTTCTAAAATTTTATACTCGAGCATCCACTTCAGAAGCACATCAAGTACTTGTAAAGGAAATAACAGAAAATGTAATTACTAAATCGTTGAAAGCGCGTTGCGGAACGAAATTCCCACTTTCTCGATAAAGCGAAAGCCAAGCATACGTGAAACGTCTCTCTCCTTTCCTCCGTACACCAGCTCACTGAAAAAGCTTTTATAAACAAAAATATGATTAAAAATTGTGCTCGAATAGAACGGCGTCGAAAAGCGCCAGACATGCGACTCGACAATCGTGATTTGATTTTCTAAAAACAAACCGAATTTTGCGGTTATCACGAGCGGATTCGAGTGATGAAGAAGGTGAGTGTGTCATATTATGAAATGACCGAAATGCAGGATGCAGGAGTTTAAAAACAATACGTGACCACCTTTGATTAGATCACTTCAGTTTCTATATTGGACTCATATAGATTAGGGTGGATACATAGGCTAACAAAATTATCGAATTTTTGAGCGCGACCTGGATAAAAAGTTGCTTTGGGTGAAACAAAAGTGTTTAAAAATTTTTTTCTTTAATTTGTAAGTTTTTTCTGAGGAATTTGTACTTGAAGGTATGTAGGAGAGACCGGGGAACAGTGTAACACTTTTCGTCCCCTTTGATCTGTCGACTACTAATTAATTTTAAATTCAGACTTGAACACCTCACCTGAAAGACACAACATTTGGCTACATTTTGGTGTTATTACCGTCTGAAAATGTTAAGACCTGAAGAATCTAGAAAGTATTTTAGCCATGTACTTTTTTGTTCCACTGTACCCTAGTACCTGGGTACAGTGTAACACTGCCAAAAAGTTGATAGGCTAATCGTTTAACTTGGAAAAATAAAGAATTTTCTCAATAATAGATCCAAAAATATCTTGGTACATCGTACAAACTACAGTTTTATCAAAATTAGCGGAAACCGTGCATATCAAAATGTAAATATTCTATAAACGGCAGTACACAGACGTACAGAAAAAAGAAATACTATTACACTGTTCCCCATCACATTTTATCAAGTACGACATATTGTAGGAAAACTATCAAGTCAAATCCAAATCGTAATACTCGATTAAAAAATGCATACTTTTCTTTTAATTTTCATATACCAATTTAGATCGCCAAAAGAATAAATTTTAATGAGGAAAATTTTGATTCAAAAATATCTCAAAAAATCAAAAAATTTTTTTTTTGGTTTAGATGAAAGTGGAAGCATTGCATTCCCCCCCCCCCACAGATTCCTTTCGGAACTTACTATCTAGTACCCAAAACGGCAACATTTTAACCTTTTAGAGTGTTATGAAGCAATTTAATAATCACTGTTACACTGTTCTTGGTGTTAAGAAAATTGAATGTTACGCAGTACCTTAAAATTACAGGTTATGCAAAATTTTTACATAACATTTTTAATAGTATTCATCGCGAACTTCAAATTGGTTCATATTATGCGAATTGAACCTATCCGTTAAATTGAAGGCGCTAAAACACGTACAATATTTTGTTGCTTTACAGCGCCTTCAGTATAGCAGATTAAAAAAATGCGCACATGGCTTTAACAGTAATAATGATTGCGATCTACAAAATGAGTTATGCACAGATTTTTCCTATCTGCGATATTGAAGGCGCTATAAAGTGACAAAGTATTGTAAGTGCTTCAGCGCCTTCAATTTTACTGATATGCAGAATTTGAATATAATCTTTTTTGTTAACTCTTAATTAGTGGAATTTAAAATGTTGTGTGTAAATTTGATACGTATCGCTGAATAAAAGTACTGGTAAGAATCAAAACTTCAAAAGAAAAGAGGTATGGGGTGAAGAACTATAACATAATATGCACATCAGTAAAATTAAACAAATTTTATTTTGAACTCGAAAAGAACAAAAAAATACTAATAAGGCTATGATCCGAAAAAATTTCCTTTTCTACTTCAATTCCGAACGATTTGTCCTGTTAAATCAGTAGAATTGAACAAGTTCTATTTTAAATTTAGAAAAATAATAATAATAATAAATAAAAATAAGGGCGAAATTATCCGAAAAAATATTTTTTCGACTTGAATTCAATAAGATTTTTCCTATTTTCTAAAGTAGCAAATATAAACCCGTTAGTCTTTCTTCGTCATAGTGTCTTTGACCAGTCGAATCTGCCTTTGAGAGATAACGATAAGACACATATAACATCACAACAGTGAGTGAGCGAATATTATATACGCGTTTTTTGCATGACCTGTATTAGAGAAAGATTTTTTTCAAATATTTTTCCCAACACTGGGTCTAATTTTGTTCTATTTAGTCCAAAAATGAACCTCTATCAATATTTTGTCGTAAAGCCAGAGGTGTATATGATCAATTATACTGATGAACGGTGACAACAGAATTGAAGGCGTGCGCGTAAGTTACCAGTTAATTGAGCTCATGTCAATCAAAATTTCAATGAAATGGAATTTTGATGAGAAGTTGTCAATTGTATAGACGTCATACAATAATTTGTCGCTTTACAGCGCCTTCAGTATCGCAGATAGGTAAAATTTGTACATAACTCATTTTGTAAATCTCAATTATTACTACTGTTAAAGTTATATATGAAGTTTATCTATCTGCCATACTGAAGGAGCTATAAAGCAGCAAAATATTGTAAGAGCTTTAGCGCCTTCAATTTCACAGATAGGTAAGATTTGTATATAAACTAATTTAAAGTTTGCGATGAATCCTATTAAAAAAGTTATACAAAAATTTTGTATAACCGGAATTTTTAAGGCGCTGCGTAACATTCTATTTTCAGCCTTATAGTACATAACTCCGAGATCAAATCCCTAGAAAAAATTTACAAATTTGAAGAAAAAACTTTTGCTTTTTTTTACCTGGGCCAAGTTAGAAACTTCGAAACAATTTTTGACGATCCACGCTAATATAGATATTGCAAGTTAAAAATGAATTCTATACCCTTGACAAAGAAGAACACACTTGATGCAGGCACCTAGTGAAGAGTAGGATTGCCGCTGGGCTGGAAATTGCCCGTTTTCAGTTTTCATGCCACCGCGACATGTATCGCCACGGTGTACTTCGGGCTAGAATTTGTCAGTATTTGTCTTTTGTTTGAAGTGAAAAACATGTCGACCCCAATCCCGGATCAGAAACTGGAATCTGTTCTTCCGTTCAGTTTTTAATTTAGGGTCCGAGTCCAGTCTAACTTTTGTTCAGATCCAGTCTTACTACGGTCCAGATTTGGTCTCATTCCATTCCAACTCCAGTCTAATTCCTGGATGGAAGATTTCAAGAGGCAACGCAGTCTTCATGGTCTGCTAACTTTTATCAGTCAAAACAACAGTGAAGAGTCAGAATGAACCTAAGCGAGTTACAGTCCAAATGAATCCAAACACAATTCAAATGAGTCATGGTCGAATGCAAAAGAATCTTGGTGTAGAGATAATGAGTCTGACGAGTATCATTTTACTCTGAGTTTTACCGAATACCTATTCAGATTGGTGACTTTATCTGAGCGCATCTTATCAGAGCCTAAGTAAGTTATAAACACTTGTTTGAATCAGTTTTCGAGAGTTTAATCTGTCTTACCTATAATCATAAGGAACTCTGAGTACGTCTTACAATAAGCAGAATGTGAATGAGTCTTCACGAACGATAACAGCATTTAGGTGAGTATTAATTGAGTTTGCGAGTACTTTGCTGTCTTAGGATTTCAATTACTTATCCGCAAGTGTTTTAGGTACTCACACTTTCAAGATTTTGGACCATTGTGGAACGCTCCGTTTCTCTCTAGCATTCCAATCAAAATATCTTCACCGACCTTTTCAAACTGAATTCTTTAATCCGTATCTGCCTAATTTCATGCTGCACGCGTACATTACATGGAACCTGACCAACTCCTCTTATACCATTCCTTTCTTTCTGGTAGTTTGACATGTTACCGAGAGTTAGTTTATATCTGCAGCCATGTATATACTATCTACCTGAATCGTGGGACATTCATTAGAATAATTTCAATACCATCGAGAAATAAATAACTCTAGAAATTTATTGCGCGTAAACTGTTCATCTCCCACGGCGACTTTACGCAAAACTTTTCCTAACGTATACTCATCATTTTTACTCGGTAAAAGCGGCACAAAAACTTCTTTTCGTGTTTCTCGCTTTGCTCTGTCGATTGAGTAAAAAGAGACGGAAAACTTTCCACCTCACTGCAACTCAAGGCTATCTTAAGAAGATATTTACACTGATGGCAACCTCTTATTTGTCAACTGTTTCTAAACTTTTCCGTTGTATCTGCCTACATTAATGATTCGCGTGTCATTATCGATTCAAATATTACGTTCCGGCTCGACGGAACCGATAATTACAGTAGCTTAAAACATTATAAACTCTACACGTTGTTATTTCTGTCATACAAAAATAACTGGACGGCCGATCAATTTGAGTCCCCATTTATAATAACCGAGCTGCCTGCAAAAAAGCGTAAGCTGACAAAGTTAAGGTTTCATCATGCTACACCAATGGAGTATTCTAAAGTTCATGCAGCAGCTGTTTGATTACTTTCTACTGTGTCGGCTTCAATACTCAAATAGTGTAAAAATAAGGTCACCTAAGGCATGCGGTAATTATCCGCAAAACACATGTTCATATAAATGCACCACATAAAAACCTCTTAAAACTCTAATGCGAAACCTATGCAGTTTTGCACTTGGAGCGACTAAGGAGACCAGCAGAGGCTCACGAGAAGGAGAAAAGTATCGCTACTCTAATTTACTTCGCACTGACTTAGTATTTCATTTCCTTGTTTTTTGTGGTTTTTTTTTGTTTTTTTTGTGGTTTTTTTGTGTTTTTTTTTAACGCAAAAATACTCGCTCTTAGGATTTTCCACCTTTCGAGACACAAAGATAAGTTGTAAATTTGAGTTTTTCCATTTTATACTGGAAACAGAGGCGGCAACCTAGATTTTTCCCATGTGTAGCATAACAAAAAAATTCAAGTTCAGTAATAAATTAAAAAGTATTAATTTAATTTTTTTTTGAAAATCTCATGTGTAGCAAAATTGTCCCACGTGTAGCATCTGCTACACTACACAGAAGTTGCCACCCCTGGCCGGAAACGTTCTCGAATTTGTATTTTCACGAAAAGTAAGTGTGAATATCGCAATATGTCTCGAATTTTATCTACTTTCTAATGAATTAATCCGATTTTTAGTCTGGATCGCTGTTTATTATTAATTATTTATAACTCATCCTAAGATGGCGTAAGAACAACCGCCAAAACGGAATCTTTCTTTACAATTTTGATTAGTGAAAGCAGAGTTTGAGAGCGAATGACACAGAACTTTGGAAATAAGTAGTAGACAGTCCAAGGAACCTTCCTTCAAATTTTGATATATTTGAGTCCCACACTTTTGGAGAAATAGTCATTAAAAAGTGTGCCATCTTAGGAATAGGGTTGCATCATCTTAGGAACACATGTCTTAGGATCGCACATTTGACTTTTCTTCACAATTTCAATTAGTGAAGGAAGAGTTCAAGAGCGAATGATACAAAACTTTGGGAATAAGTAGCAGATAGTCGAAAGAACCTTCCATCAAATTTTGATACATTTTAGTCGCACACAATTGGAAAAATCGGCATTCAAAAAAAGTGCGCCATCTTAGGCCAACCTCCCCTATAAATTTTAAAGCCAAATTGTCCTCATTCATATTTTTAATCACTTCAATGTATATCGACAGTTGTGAGTCTGTAAAATTGAGAAGGAAAATAAGAACTGAGAACTTCCAGATTAAGGATTCAATTCAGACACGCATACTAGTTAACAACCGAAACTCTTCAGACTGAACACGGATACTGAGATATAGGAACCCCTAACCCCTTGAACTCAACTCGGACATGCATATTAATTAGTCTTCGCAAAACTAGAACTCAATTCGGCTCAAAAACAGGGTTTGGGACTCAACTCGGACCTGCTCGTCCGCAGAATGTCAAGTGTACACTCATATCAGCATGTCTGTTTGAACTCTTTTAGCCCATTTCTGTCTAGTTATGGCACCATGCCTTTAAATGACGCCGATTTAAAATCTCTTTTCAATAAAAGGAAGAAAATGTACACATTCCTGTCATTCTATCTACTTCATTGCTCGCAATGTTCAAGTAAGTTATGGAGGATGAGGATGGTACTCGGTTCTCTTCTCTAAAATCTACTAAAATCATTTTCCCACAACGCTACCAGAGATGAAGGAACCGACAGTCGAAGTGACATTATTTGTTAGCAACACGAAAAAATTTAAGCGCAGAAGATTTTCAAAAATTTTCAGCCTCCCTTCGACTGTTAACAGACGTAATGAAATATATGAAGTTTTTTTGGCAACTTATCCTTAGTTATTTAGCTAAATTAATCAGAAAATAAAACTGTCTCAACGATTTGTAATCCATGCTTGCTAGGAATTTCGGAAGATAGGCAATACACCTAACTAACCGTGGTCGTACATTCCTTGCGGTTTCCAGGCCCACATTAACAGATTAATGGACTCTTTCATCAATATTAGGCGTTGACTAAGACATACCGCTCCAAGTTCTATCATTAGCTCAAATAAAGGAGTACTGCGGAGATTGGAGAGCGAATATTAACCTGAAATACATACTCTTTCCCGGGAACTCATCTCGAATTTCGGTCTGCAACTTCAGTTTCTAGGGCAATTGAACCAAGTGGCTTACAGCTAGCGGGCGTTCAAGGCTGAATACCAAAACAAGATTAGGAGAATATTCGCTGATATTACTGCGAGGAAGGAGGTCAGGGAACATTGTGCAAGCGCTGAAATTACTTAATCACGGATACGTAGGTGAAATACAGTAATTACATAAATACGGAAACCGTAGAATTGCTTCAATTTTCCAACCCTCTCTTATACGTAGAAATCGTACATGCGAGGCAAGTAATGGAGGGTTGAGAAACTGTTGCAGCGCACTCGTGCGAAACAAGGTGCTACAGTACTCGCAGCAACAAAATTACACACCTAATCTGTATATAGAACAACTGCTACCAATTGTTGAACCAGTATGTGTGCAGCATATGTTGTTACATAACGCATACAACACTCCTCGAATATTCATTCTGCCAGCTTGCCACCTGTTTCCGTATACTTGGATGTTTCTTGCATCTAAATTCAGAAAGAAAAAGGAAATTCACGAAGAACATCGAGACTGTACGGGTATTATTAGTTGGCAATGCAGCAGAACTGTCTTCAGGCGGTTATCCAATTCGGTCATATAACTAGAATCTTACGTAAAGGAAAACTGTCTATATCTGCCCAAAATTGACCAAAACGACCGAATACCGCTAAATCGAACCAAAAGTGATCAAAATCACTAGCACTTTGAAAACATGTTGCAACCACGGGAGAGAATTTTCATGTCGCAATTTTAATATCGACGTGACTACAGGCTGCAGCCATGTTGTTAATAGAAATTTTCATGAAAATATCAACCACTGAACTGAATTGTCACCCTGAAGAGTAAATCATACGGACTGGCTTCGTGTCAGAGGGAGCGTAACGGTTTTCGCTCAAGTATACCTACGGCTGGAAGAAAAACAATTTTCCATGGAAATGTCAACCACTGAACTGAATTGTCACCATGAAGAACCTTGATTTCGATTCTCACCTCAGAAGTAACGCTCAAAAAGAAACACTTTTTTCGTTTATGTGCCAAAGCTATCGATCAACTGTTTTCTTTAGTAATGCTCCAAAGTAACGCTCAAGAAGTAACGTTTTTTCCGTTGATGTGCCAAAGCAAAGACATAAAAATGTAAAAAAAAAAAAAAACTTGAACAGGGGTGAAAGCTTGATTCGGTACCTACCTAATTTTGTACCTACCTGTTCATGAGCTGTAAGTACAAACTTACGACGTAACGTAACCACATCAGGCCATCGGCATCAATTTTCTTTTGTTTCAAAATTGATTTTGAAAAAATGTTGAAGATTTTTTTTAGGGGGGGGGGCTATAGTTCTATAGCCCTCTTTGGTTGCGCCTTTGTATAAGAGGATATAATTTCAAGGAAGGATTATAATCTTAAATTTAACCTACGTGTAGTTGGAATTGTTTATTGTTAGGCCCACTCTTTCACTCTCTCTCTCTCTCCTCAGGTCCTCCATCGTTACTTTTAGTTCTTTTCCGTTCTTGGCGATGATGACAATATCGTCTGCGAATCGGAGATTATTCAGGTTCTTAAAACTTGATAAACTTTCTCCTCTAATTTTGATTTTTATCCATTTGCCCTTCCATCTAAGTTGCTGAAAGACTTGTTCTAGTAATGCATTAAAAACATTGGGAGAGAGAGAGAGAGAGAGAGGATCCCCTTGTTTAACGCCTCTCTTAATTGAAAACCAGTCTGATTCCTTGTCTAATTTTATCCGAGCCATAGAGTTCGAGTGAATGCTAATTAGAATTTTGACAATATTTTCGGGGACCCCCTGCAAGGCTAGAAAATTCCCCATATTTTGTTATGGTATAATGAAGGCCTTGTTGAAATCCACGAACATTATAGCTAGGTCTAGCTGAAATTCCCTCGTTTTCTCCAGAAGCTGGCTCAACGTTTGAATATGGTCAATCGTACTGAAATCCTTCCTAAACCCAGCCTGTTCGATCGCCTGTTGCCTATCCAAAATATTGTGTATTCTTTGTTTTATTATTGTCATAAACATTTTGCAAACAATTGACGACAAGCTGATCGGTCTGTCGTTATTGATTTCGTTATGATCCCCTTTTTTATGTATTTATATAATTTCGGAGAAGTACCATTGATTTGGCGGAAGACCTGATGCGAGTATGCAGTTGAATAAACTGGCTATGGGACCCGCCATGATATCACTAAATAATTTTAACGATTCATTTTCCACCCCGTCCGGCCCCGGGGCCCGACCTGACTTCAGTCTGTTTAACGTCTTTTCTACTTCACTTTTTCTTATTGGATGGATATTGTCTGTACCTTTGTTTACCAGGTAACTGTTCCAGCTGTCTGGATTGACATAATCGAGCCTTGCATCTTTGTATAGTTCTCGATAGAAGACAGTGGCCACCTCTGCTATTTTTTCTCGATCACTGATTTCAATTCCGAATTTGTTTTGATTTTTGGAAAGATGCTCCCGCCTCTAGATAGAGCCATTTTTGTTTGCCTGGTAGACCAGGTACTTTCGATTATATTTTTCGCAGTTTCTAGCTCAAATTTATTGATATCTTCGCGAATCTTTTTCTTAATTAGTATTTTAAGTTCTCCTAGTTCTATTTGTTCATAACTAGAAAGTGTTATCTCTTACTCCTGATATCTGTTCGTCTCTGGATTAGTTTTTTAGTTTCTATGCTTAATTTGTCATCGGTCCTAATGGATTTTTTGTTCATATCCAATTCGTTTAGGACGGAGTTAATAGCATCTATCAAAGAGTTATACTTTTCTTGCATATTATCTAGACAAACATCCGCCAAGTTAGTGCCGTTTAGCTTGGGTTCCAACATTTGCTTGGCTTCTACTCTTCTATGGATTGGTATCCATAGATCCCCTGGTTTATGGGCGCCTGGCCTGCCCTCATACATCGAGGTAGGGGAAAGGCCATGCGGGATTCTGATGCAGCTGCGCACTGGGCGATGATCGGAGGAGTACGGGAATGCGGGGACCACACCGATGTCGGCCACTATTTTCAGATCATTTATTAGAAGATAGTCTATTTCATTCTTTGTATAGCCATCCGGTGATCTCCACATCCACTCCCCTCCCCCGTCATAACTTCTAAAAAAAGGTACTAGCGATTTTTAGGTTATGCTTCATTGCGAATTTTCCAAATTTATATCAATTTCTGTTGGTTGTGCCCAGAGCATCGGCACCTACACAGCTCTCTAACTCCTGACCACTTCCTACCTTTGCATTGAAATCTCCCATTATAATTGTATATTTTTCCTTTTCAGCTAAATAGCTATCTTCCAGACTTTGGTGAAATGCTTTAGTTTCTTCCCTGGGGCCGAGAGGGTAGGTGCATAGACCTGGAAAATCGCTATTCTGGTTGTATTATTAATTTTTAGTTTCATTATGGCAATTCATTCAGAAATATCCTTGAATTCCGTAATAAGATCTGTGTATCGTTTATTGATATAACTGCCATATACTGTATACAAAACCATTATACAGTGAATCGTATATTTAACGACATCGCAGTGGGAATGGAAATCAAATCGTTAAATAGAAATGTTATTATACAGAAAAAAAATCTTAGTTGATATGCTTTAAATTGAGATTTAAATTTATTGTAAGGTAAGGTACGGGAAAAATGTTGGCACGGCCGCCAGTTTCTGTTGAATCCCAATTACCAGAAAATGGAAGAAATTAATGCTGCAGGTATTTGAAAAGAGACGTTTCTCCATATCCCTATCAAACTGACTTTAAACGAAATCTCTAATTTCTAATGTACATAAAAGTGTTCGTTTGTCTGTGGGTGTGTTTGTTTTGTTTGTGGTTAGCGGATGATCCATAAGAGCTGAGGAGTTCGTACTCGTACTTTCAGGATATGTTCGTATGAACTCTGACAAGGTCTTAGATTTAAAAAAATTTTCAGTATCTTATTAGAAGGGGGACCACAAAATCATTGGCGTAGCCGAGGGCGGTCAAGGGGGCGAATGCCTCCCAAGGCTCCTGAAAATGAGCAAGTTATCCGTATTTTATCAGTAAAAAACAGGAAAGCTCGTGTTTGAAAGTGTCACTATATAGAAGCATGTGAATCACATTGGTGTCATTAAATAGGGTCACACAGGGGCGAAACTATAGAGGGGTGTTGGGGGTTGAAACCCTCCCCCCCCAATAATTTGGCAATCGGCAAACTATGAAACAGTTCATTTGAATTTTTCATTTTGTATGAATGTTTGTTTCTTCTTTTTTTTTTCAATTAAAAAATATTTCGATTAAAAAATTGGCAAATTTTTAGTTTTCAAAAAATATTTGCGGCAAATTTTTCTTCTTCACCTCTCCAAACTGAAAATCAAATTTCGTTTCTGAAAATGGAGTACCCGAGAATCCTGTCAGAGACTAGTCAGTCAAAAGCCGAAGGTTTCAAGCTCAGTATCGAACGTTATCTGAAAGGTTGAAACAAAGCTGAGATGTGCAAGATATTTCGAAAAATTTGAAAGTCGGTAGCAAACATTGAATTTCGAATTTCAGTGACTATTCTTTTCTTACTGGATTCTCTGTTTGACCTACAGCCGAAAATTTAAGAAAGTTGAAATTTTTATTAAAATCTAACATGAGGCCCGTAGCTCGCCATCTGCGGTAAGTGGTGCTGACTGTTTACCAGGGGAGGGGCTTGAGGATACACATAATATATAATGGTGTGATGGGACGTATGGCGATGCACGCATGCCAAAGTGGCCCCTGAGACACTGCACCCCCGGCACCGGAAACTACCATTTCGGGCATCGCATCGGTACCGAGGGGAAACATAATATATAATGTGAAGAGTTCTACGAAGCAGTGGTATAGCCAGGGGGACAAAGGGGGCGAATGCCCCCAAGGTACCTGAAATAGAATGTGAAGTATGCAGAAATGAGCAATTTATCGCTTTAAAACACACTTTTTTCGAGAAATTTTCTCTCGAGTAGTAATTTTACCTTCATTTTCATAAAATAGTCCTCTAATATCGGCGAATTAAAAAAAATACTTCAATTTTCGATTGTGTCTCCCTTGAAAAGCTTACCTTGCTCCCCCCCCCCCGGAAAATCCTGACTACGCCACTGATTGAATTTGGTCTCAAAAAATTCATAATCAAAACTGGTGATTCAGCTTACCGACAACCCACGGAAACAAAAATTGAATAGATCGTGTTAAAAAAAATTACCGCTTAGAACGATCAAATTTTCAAACGTTTGGAACTGGATTGCGAGCCTACTACTGTGTTTGTGAATATTATAATGTGATACAAGAAAAAGGCCTGTGTGTCTGAAACTGCTGGATGGAAACTCGGGCTCTTTTCTGGTGACAAGTCGCATATAAAGAACGACAAGCATACGATTCTTCTATCTTTCAAAGCAAAATCAGTGTTGACAAGTTCATAAGCATTTAAATGTAGTGGAACGAAAAGTTTTGAACAAAACTAGCGAGAAAAAAGGAAGGAATTCGTTATTTTTATTCACGAAATTTTGCCAGGGGGGCTGCTGAGTACTTTCTAGCACCAGTCTGACTAGGGGCCTGGCGTAATGATGATTTTTTAAATGGTGGTATCTCTGCCTAGGAGGGGGCTCAAGATACCTTTAGAGGGGGTTCAGCCCTAGCTTGTTCCCTCCCCGTAGCTACGGGGCTGTCTAAAAGTTGACAGCAAAAGACTTATTTTCCAATGTCACAAGCTGAATCCGATAGCAAAAATGTTCTATTACATATTTAATTTACGTGCTTTGGTCCGGGTGAATACAGGAGGGAAATTTAGTCTGGAACGAAAGTCAAAACTCCGTGTGTTTTTCCCATAAGAACGAAAGAGAGCTTATGGCACGGATTACCCTAAATCCGATCGACCTGAAACCTCGTAGTTTTTTTTTTATTGATTTCATTGGAACCAATTTAGGAGAAGAATCAGAGGAAATTCAGGAAAAAAAGATCGCGAAAAGTAAATAACAACCACCTTAATGTGTAAAGGAAGTTGTGTGTTTCTCTCAAGTATTCCTAATATTCTTCTGGCTTACCCTCCCAGACTAAGGTATGCTCATGTGCGCAAATGTGAGTGCTTGGTGATAAGATTCCAATCTGCACTTGCAGGGACGAAAGTATGGAGGGTGTGTGTGAATAAACCACTGTAATTCGACAGTCGGCAAATTTTGAAACTGTTCATTTAAATGTTTCATTTTCTAAGGTATATTGTTTTAATGAAGCCTGAAAAAGTCTTGAACAAATTCGGAAGATCCTTGAAGTCTCAGAGAAGTCTGAAAGAGTCCTAAAAGTTCTACATAAGTTGGAGCAGGAGGTCTTGATGGGTCAAAAGAGTCGTATTATCATAGTATTAAATGAATCCAAGGAACCTCTCGGATGGTGTATTTGCACAAAAGCCGAGGAAGGAGAATGTCTCAAGCGGCTCACTATAAGAAAGGCGCTTCAAAAATAAGGCAAAAAGAGGAACGAAGGAAGGAAGGAAGAAAAATAAAGAGTAGAGAAAAGGCAGACTTTTTTGAGGGTACAAGGACTTTCTCAAAAATTAGTTCCCAGGCTCATATTTTGCTTCCGTTTCATTATTATTATTATTATTTATTATTTATTTTTTTTCAATTTAGAAATATTTTGATGGAAAAGTCGGCAAATCTTCATTTTTTCAAAATGTTTTGTCGGCGAATTTTTAGTTTTCAAAAAATATTTGTCGGCAAATTTTCCTTCTCCAACCCCCCACCCCCGCCCCCAAACTGAAAGTTAAGTTTCGCCTCTGGGGTCACAATTACATGTACTATAACGCTAAATGTCACGGTTCCGGCAAAAATGTCGTAATATAGAGAATGTCGTAAAATTAGTTTCGACCGGGTCTTCTGTTTCTGCAAAAACTTCTAAGTCCGATGAGAAAAGTTTAAAACGTAATCACCTAATCCAAAATCAACAGTTCCCATAAACAGTCATCCGTCTTAACAAAAACGCAGCACGAAGAGAAAATTAATTCACGTACTACGAAGTTCTTCACGACGAAAAAAGAATGTCGTACACGTTTGCATTGCGAAAACTACATACGCGAGCAAAATGTAAATAACATTTCGGGTGTTTCTCTCTCGTTTTTTCCTCTCTGTCTCCAGCAATAGACCCTGGTTTGAAGCGAAGAAGACAGACAGTAGAAGGGTAGCGCAAAAAGGAGCTATGTAAGAAGAAAAACGAAGTCTCTCTTCGAAAATGGATTGTATAAATCAACTTTCTGCGCGAAGAATAGGAAGACACAGAACGCGAAGAAAACGAATATACAAAACTTCAGATTACATATTCGCGGGTAAACAAGAAAAGAGAGCGCGGGAGAGAAAAAGGACGCTCCGGAGCCACGGCGACGGTAAACGCGATTTAGGTGAGAAAATGCGGGTTCGTGCTCGGTTGAATTCGAGCAGACGAATTTTTTCATCCGAAAGAGAGGAGTTCCTAATGCGATATTCTTTCACTGGCTGACCCCGCGTACAGTTCGCCCTTCCTCCTTCACTCGGTCCCTTCAGATCTTTTATAGACGCTTCCCTCTTCGGATAAATCCGCTCGCGCGACACATTTTACGAATCACTCAAAATTTCCCCGCTATTAGTTATACATAAGTCCGAAAATGTGAGTGAGTGTATTACGGGGCGAAGTGGAACCCGGACGGAGGGGGTAGGTATGCGGGCTTAAAAGTTGACACTCTATAAAGCAAATTTATGGTTTGGCGACCCGCATACTATGTATAGCACCAGAGCGAATAGCGCACCGCGAGTAATAAAAGTACCATCGTTACGGCTTTTCTTTTGGCAGTTATTATGACTATACTTCACCCGACACTGGCGTGCCACTGCATACACATGGTGTAGTCGTGGTACAGAAAAAAAACAACAAAAAACAGAAGTGTTGTTGCACATTCGTTCCGGATTTTCCTCCAGAGTATCAGGTCGTCGACAATTCACTATATAGCCGGAAGCGAGCGACGACCATCTGTTCTCTTATACTGACCAGTCGCTTACTGCAGGGACAAGAAATATAAATAATATGTTTGGTACGAAGTAGCGACTCAAATGGCATGCTCAAATAGCAGCGTATACGTCGACGGAATCAAGTATTCAGGTACTGAGAAACGTTCTTTTCGTTTCCATCAAGGCGAATTTCGCAAAATAGAATTCGAATACCAATTTATAGGTGAGCCTAACAGCAGTTTTTAAATTCTACAAGTAAATGCTCGAAATTTCTCCGATCAAACCGTAAATTTTCTCCAATTTATAAAAAAATACATCATACCAGTGAATACTTCTTCAGGTTAGAAGCTCTACCGTGGAAAAATAACCACGAGCGCTCGTCTACCGTATATTCTATATTTCGACAGTCAACCCACGCGTTCCATACACCAAAAACAAAGGAGACAAAAGAAAAACAATGTATCGTCTATACCTATACAGTATACAGTATATCTATATTTCTAATTACGAGCATCGCTCCCATCGCATAGCCTACACGTGCCGGGTCTCAATACCGTATTTCTCCAAGTATAGTGCGCACTTTTTTGGGGATTTTCGATTTTCCGAAATTGGGGTGCGCACTATATTCGAGGGCGCATTATATTCGAGGGCGCATTATATTCGAATGTTTTCAGCAAAATACCATAAAAATGCAAGAATCGAGGTGTATTTGAAGTACAATTGAACAATTATCATTATACGTAGCTTCCTATACCTGCAATGTGAATGGGCAGTTATCATGATATCTACATACGGTACATTGTACCAACAATGTAAGCGAGCAAGGGAAATCATGCACAATTGCATTGACAACAAAACAAACAAAAACAGCTTTTATTGCGTAACCTGCTATACATAGCTAAGGTAATATACTTCTTACGTATAATTAGGATCACTATTAGTGGTCCTCCTCGTCGTGGGTTCGCGGGGGAGGGGGGGGGAGCCCCCGATCCTCCCCGCTGTCGCGCGCCCACTCTTGGGCATAAACCTCCCCCTTTTCTTCCAATCTTTTCTGTCCAGGGTATACCTCCTCCAGAAAGGTCCAAGCTTTTTTCTGAATTCGTCTCTCCAACGGGTATTGGGCCTCCCTACACTTCTAGCTTGACCAAAAGGTCTCCACCCTTCCACCCTTCTCTCCCACCTCTCACTCCCCTGCCTCATAATATGGCCAGCGTAATTCCACTTCAGGTTCTTCACCACCGCCCCAATGTCTTTCGTTTTGGTTTTCTCCTTGATGGTAGCGTTCACTATTCTATCCGTTTTCCTAAGGCCTAACATACTACGTTGCATAGCCATTTGGGTGGATCTGAATCTTTGAATGTTCTTTTTTGTTAGTGTCCAGGTTTGCGCGCCATACACCATAGACGATTGGACACAACTCTGCCAGACTTCACTTTTGGTTTTTACTGAAATTTTGCTTTTAAAAATGTCTTTAAGTTTCCAATAGTTGTTCCAACTGTTAGCTCGAGTTAATAGTATTTTGTTACCTATCGTTTTTCATGTTTATACGTATGTCATTTTTCCTGCCTATTCGTGTGCGTACCTATTTTATCTGATAAGCTTTCGTATGTTACCAGTTTTATTCTTGAATGTGTACCTTGTATTTTAGTATAGTTTTGAATCGAATATAGTGAGGTTGATCGCACGTCTTTTTTCATTTATTCGCGACATAACACCAACCTCCGCGTATTCTATTTGAGAGCTCTTTTTCCCTAGAGTGGTCAAACGAAATTATTTAACCCAGGTACTTAACTTCTGGCACTCACTCGATATTTTCGCCACCTATGTTTACTTCCTGTTCTTTCTCATTAGACAAGAGTTTTGTTTTACTCATGTTGACGCTCAGTCCTGCATGTTTGCACACCTCGATTAGTTTGTTAGCATTTTTGGTTAATTCGTCTAAATCCTTTGCGATTAGTACTATGTCATCGGCGAATCTTAGTTGTTGAGGTAGACGCCGTCAATTCTCAAACCCCTATTCTCCCATTCTAGTTGGCGCATAGCTGCCTCCACAGGGCGCAGTTGAACAGGTTCGGAGACAACGGGTCTCTTTGCCTAACACCTCTTTCTATTTTGAAGCATTCTCCTTTTCTATCCGTCTTGACATAGGCTATTGCCTCTTCATACGTATTTTGAATGATCCTAATTATTTTTTCACACACTCCCTGGTGTCTTAGAGCCTTCCATAAGAAGCTGTGGCTAATGGTATCAAATGCTTTTTCGAAGTCGATAAAAAGTAGGTGCATTTTGAAGTTATATTCGTTTGCTTTCCCAATCAGCTGTGTGATGGTAAAAATTTGGTCGATTGTGGAATGGTCTTTTCGGAAGCCGGCCTGCTCCACCGCTTGCTGTGAATCCAGCTGCGGATATAGCCTGGCCTTCAAAATTTTCATAAAAATTTTTCCCATGTTGGAAGTAAGGCTGATTGGTCTGTAATTTTTAATGTCCTCTCTTTTTCCTTTTTTAAACAATAGAATGATTTCAGCCTCCTTCCATTGCCTTGGTACATTTTCAGTTTTCAAAATTATGTTAAAAAGTTTTGTCATAAAAGTGGTTAGCTCCTCCGCAAAAAGTTTGAGGGTGTTGTTATCTAATCCATCTGGACCTACAGCTTTATCGACTTTTAGACTTTTAAGCGCTTGTTCTATTTCCACTTCTAGGAAAAAAATAAAAAACTCAAATGGACTTGGCAATCTCCAGGGGGAAAATACAAAAATGAGATCGACCACCTACTGGTGGATGATATGGCAATAGTCGAAAATGTGACAACCCTGCCTGGATTCCACTTTGGTTCGGACCATAGGCTCTGTAGGGGGGTTTTCAGCTTTCCAAAGAGGGCAAAATTTAATAATAGCAAAAAACCGGTGCCACAGGAAAAATCTATACCCATGCATAGGTGGCCCCAGACACGCCAGGAGCTACGTATGCATTTGAAGGAGCTGGATAGTACAGTCCAGGAAAGTGAGATGGTACAAGCTTTATATGATGGACTAGAAAGGGCTATCAAAGCCACCGTGGAAAAATTTGCGATAGCGAAGGCTTCCTTGAAAACTGACGACAAGTTGACCAGGAAAACAAAAGAGCTGATTGAGAAAAGGGATGAATTGGAGAGGAAGGAAAAGCGGACTCAAAAGGAAAAATTAGAATTCCTTTTTCTCAGGAAAAAAGTTAAACTGCAAATAAGGAAGGACGTGCACGATTTTAACACAAAGCGTATAGCAAATATTCTGGCAGAAAGTAGATCGGTTAAAAAAGTAAAGAAAGAAATTCACTGCGATAAAAAGCTAATTCCGGGCATGCAAAATTAGCAAGGTCAAAACATACACGAGCGAAGAGGCATTGTAGAAATAGCTACGAACTTCTATAGAGAGCTCTATAGCAAGAAGAATGAAGCAAAAAAAGAGGACGTGAACAAGAACAGGTACAAGAGAGACTGTTCCGCGAAATTAATGGATTCCCATGGCTCCCAAGATTTCCCTGGTTTTCTAGAAGTGGAAATAGAACAATTGCATTGAAGGAGAGTATAATTGTACATTTGTAGGAGTCACCGTTCTATCTCTGATAGACCATCGACTCTTGCCTTTTCTGCCCTGTCATATCATGCATTATTTTCTTATCAACATTTCTCGCTCTCACCGGTTCAATCATGATTCAACCATCTTTGTGCTATCTGGTTATCAACTTTGTGTTATTTCCTCTCGATCGCGTCTTTTGAACACAACATTTTTGAAGGCAGTTGCCGAACGTTGTTCATAGCTTTCGTTTAGTGTTTTCTCACTGCTTTCCTCCACCGCGAAAATATCTTCGTTTTGAATTTATTTCTGTAATTTTCATAATTAAAATACATTCATCGATCTATTTTCGCCTTTTTCTATTTTTGTGTTGAATCTTACACATTTACATATCGTAGGTAATAGGTATTTAGTGACACCTTCATCAAACGCATCGATCATTAGTACATAGTTTCCTCACAAAGACTCAGTCTGGGTCTTCCACTCATTTTGGTCAGCGAGAAGAGTACCACTATGGCTCCATCGTCCGGATGTCGGTCTTATAAATTTTATCATCTCAATCGAATCTTGTCGTGTCGAATGTTCTAGAAAAGCCTAGTGGCTATATCGTAATATACCTACTGTTTAAAAACCACGTAAACTTTTACAACCGCTCTTTTTCGACGACATGTACACATTCGTCGATGGTCGAATATTTTCAGAGCGAGCGAGCCTAATACCACATCTGGATTCGCTTAAACTTATATAGCGTGTCCGAATATCGGACACTTCTTCACCCCGCATGATCAATGTTGTCGATTTCTTCTAACAGGCATAAAATAAATACGCACCCCGTCGAAGCGACGAGGGTTGAGAAAGACTTTTAGTTCATCTGTCGAATTGCTCATGTTTCAATCTTGCCTTTGCGTGTGCTTCAGTGGCTTATGATTTATTTTTCATATCATAATTTTACGTGGTTAAACTTACAAACTATTTACTATAGGTATATCTCAGTTTGAGTGTATGTTTAATAAACCATTTTAAACTCCGCCGACCGGAGTCATTGAGAGTTTTTATTTTAGCATATTTAAGGAAAGTACTCAGTTCACTTATTTTCCCCTTTCGGAAAATTCTTTGAGAAACTTATTCAACACCTACTAATGTCGTATCCTTAAAGTATCATTAAAGTGATCATTCTTTTGTCCCGAAACTGGAGCTTTTACATAAAAAAGGAACCGATGAGAAGAGTAACAGAAATAAGAAGTACATCAAAACGTATTCGTTATGTCAAAATTAAAATTAGTAATAAGACGAATTCGTTGGTAATATAAGTCTATGCTCTCACCGCCGACGCACAGGAAGAGGTAACAGTAAATGTCTACAGTGAGCTTGTGAAACTGGTAAGGGAGCAAAAAGAACATTACATGGTACTGATGAGTGACTGGAACGCCAAAGTAGAAAAAAGTGAGTCAGAAATAGATAATCGCAACGTAGGAAAATTTGGATTGGATAAGAGGAATAAGAATGGAGGAATACTGATACAATTTGCAGCCCAAAACAATCTCAAAATTACGAACACATTTTTTTAAAAATATCCCAAATTACTATGGACGTGGGGAGCCCCGTATAAAAATTCAAAAAATGAGATTGATCACAGGTTAGTCAACAACCTGTCTTTCGTTTACGATGTAGCCACGTTGTCCCGTTTCGAGTTTAGCTCGGATCACCGAATCAGTAGAGGAAGAATTGAATTACCTAACAGAAAGAGATATTTCGACCAAAAGAGACATAACGTACCAGCCAGAAAACTACAACCTAAACATAAACTCAACGAGGCAAAAAGAGCCCTGGCAACGAACCTAGCTCAGTTCGATCATGAAGTAAAAACACAATAAATTCAAACTCTGTATGATAAAATAGAACAAGTGATTCACGACACGATCAAAAAATTCGGTATAGCAAATAATTCTCCAGAAACCGACGATAAGCTCTTTACCTCAACAAAAGAATTGATAGAGAAAAGAAATACGATGGCAAGAAAAAACAACAAATCGCCAAACGAAAAACTAGAATTATTAATGTTAAAAAGAAAAGTTAAAAACGAGATTTTAAGAAATATAAAAGCTTACGATGAGGAAAAAATTCTAAGCATAACAGAAGAGAATGGGTCTATAAAGAAAATAAGGAAGGAATTATCAAAAGGGAAAAACTTAGTCTTAGCGATGAAAAACAAAAAAGGAGAAGCCACTCACAACAGACTCAGCATTCTACAGACTTCTACGAATCGCTATACAACGAAAAAACGATCAGCAATAGACAGTTAGGACTAAGCGGGGAGAGGGAAGTCCCTGAAATAGGAGACGAAGAGGTACCAAGAATACTGACCAGCGAAATTATCCATAACCTGAAAAGACTGAAAACCAATAAAATCGCGGGAGCTGGCAATACCTCTTAAAGATCTATTTAACAAAATATGTGAGGAGGAAGTTATACCAATGCAATGGAAAATAGCAGAACTAATATTACTCTTTAAAAAGGGGGACGTTCAAAATGTGAATGATTATAGACCAATTAGTCTGACTCCAAATTTAAGTAAAATTTTTGCAAAAATCATAGAATATCGCATAACTAATCAGCTCGAATGGAACCAACCAAAAGAACAAGCAGGATTCAGAAAAAAATCATCATCAACTGATCATTTATTCACTATTAATCAAATTATAGAAAAATCCAACGAATATAATCTGGGTACTAACTTCCTCCTCATTGATTTTAAGAGAGCTTTTGACTCTATAAGCCATTTGTTTCTATGGAACGCAACGGCAAAGCAGGGGGTGAACCTCTTCTTCGCTGCCCTTGGACCCCCAGGTACATGACACACTGTTATGTTATTAATTTTCCTTGTCTATACATATATGTTAGGTCGGAGTGTGTGGTTTTACTGTTTTTGTAGTTTGTTAATATGTTCAGAACGGAGAGGGGTCACGTATCTTGGGGGCAGTTTGTTTTATTTCGGCAAGAGGAGACCACTCCCTCATGTTACGATTTGTTTTTGTTGAATCAAAAAAATGCATATTGTTTCGTGAGTTAAATTCTGGCTATAGTAAATTAGTTTAGTGGTTCTGATTCTATTCCAGCAGACGGGAGAAGGGGGTATTTTTCGAGCTCCCCCGTTACAACTGTCTTCAACTTCCCACTATCTCGATCTAGTGGCTGCCTCAAATTACGTAGTTTTCACAAGCAGATGGTTGCCTGAAAGTCACACGAGCTAGTTCATTTGGCAGAAAACAAAAGAAAGGAGTGTTTCTTTCTTTTTTTTTTTCTTTTTTTTTTTTGGTTTTTGGAAAAACCTTTCCCCGAATCAGTGAAGGCCACCCAGGTAAAAATTTAGTCAGTCTCTCTAATAACGGGAATGAGATCTGTAATATGCAGAACAATATTTTATTTAGTCATTTATTTGTATTATTATTATTTTCTTGTTTTATAAACTACCGTACAGGCGGTTACACTAATTCACTGAGCGTAGCTCGTCTCAATGGCACAAATAGGAATAAAAAATTAATAACTTAAAATATATTTGAAAAAAAAAACACAAAAACAGAAAGTATGAAAATTTGAATCCGATTCAAACCACACCGCGGGTCCCCTCCTTGCCTCTGTTCCCCAACCA
Source organism: Acanthococcus lagerstroemiae (assembly GCA_031841125.1). NCBI lineage: Eukaryota > Metazoa > Arthropoda > Insecta > Hemiptera > Eriococcidae > Acanthococcus > Acanthococcus lagerstroemiae. Next base: position 16,500,567 of record CM063113.1, on the reverse strand, counting down.
CAAGGCAAGTAATCTGTTTTTATTCACTTTTATGCTGATTGCAATATTTACTTTATTAGTATTTTTTTATCTGTCTCTTGAATTTGTACTTTTATTTTTTGTAGGGACAAAGCAACCCTGTGGGACAAGTAAACAAATAATGGAAAAGCTCTCTATTTTTGAAATTGAAGGAACTACAGAGCTGTATCAAAATTAAAACATTTTGAGTATACATTCGACTGCAGAGTTTCACTATGAACATTTTTGCATAAAACGCACAGAACAGTTCCTTAAGAATACATTAAAATGATGTAAGTAGATGTGTATCGCCTACTCTGAAAATTGAAGGGGTTCACGAATTCACAAATTCACAAATGTCATAGAAATCAAATGAAATTCCAAAGTCAAAACTGTTACCTCAATTCTAGAGGTAAGCTCACTCGTCCTACAGTTCTAAGCAGCCGACAGTTTTGTTAAATACGATATCGTCCAAGAAAACAATTTCGTTAATCTTGACCAGAAATCTTTTCGAAAAGAATACCTACCAGTTTACGAAATATTATTTTCCGGGAAATAATTCTCTACAGATTCCTCTATTCGATTGCGTGCGAACGTTATTTTGTTCGAACATGTACGCACAAGTCTATATCTACAGAACAGCCGTACATGGTGGGATTACTTTCCCATATTCGTGAAAACCCTAATCCTAACTATACGACTGACTGAAGGAAACAAATACGGAGCAATAACGCGAAAGCTATTAAATTAACAAGCTCGTGTATCGACGTTCTGACATTTAAAATTTACAGGGGGAAAAAAAAGAGAAAAAGTACACTCTTTTTCATTCCCTCTCTAAAATATGATGAGAACACACCTCGGCTAAAAAGTAATAAAAAGAGGCGAATGAAGGGAGTAGAAACAGTAAACTAAAAAACGCTAAAGAAATAATGCAAGAACGTTCCCTAATAAAATGAAGAAAGAAGGAAAAAAGAAAAAAGAAAAAAAAGGTGGAATAAAATACCGAAAATGAGGCGATAGAAGCTACGGAAAAAAAGTGTATACGAGCCACCTGATATTTCGATGCCATTTTTTCTCTTAATAAAAACACCGGCGAAAAATGATGGCCTACTTGCCATATAAAAAGCAATGATTGAAGCCGGGAATCGCATTCTCGAGACGTTTATATTAATTTCGGTTCTCCGAAGAATCCTAATAAAATAGTACAGTGCCCAAGTAAGTGTAACAGATTTATTTTTCGGGTTCACTGAGAGCCGAATGAATGAGCATTGGGCTTTGATTTTCTCGGCTACGAGGCGACGCCACACAGAAATAACTTTTCCACCGGCGAAAGGAAGAGGGAGAAGCAGAGAAAGACATTTCAATTTTTCCGTCAATTATACTCGAGATTGAATATGTAATTCGAAGAATATTTCGATCAACAAAGCCTTCATGCTGGTTTGTCTATTTGTCTGTTTTTCTGGTGTTTTTTTTGTTTTTTTTTTTCCCCAGTAGTAGTAGTAGTACAAATTGGTTTTTTCGGTATTTCTATATGGGGTCAAAACACGGACCATAAAAAAATGGCTGACAGGAGGAAAATTGAGCCTTTGAAATTTCCATTATGCCTTTTCCAGACGGATGCGAAAAGACGGTGTACGCAGATCCACTGACCACTGGGCTCAGAACGAAAAGAGAACTTCAGGAAAAAGTAACAAGAGTGATGAACGAAATCATAAAATGGGCTTTGACGGCGAAAATAGATTCTCGGTGACAAAACGCTAATTACTGAAGATGTCGGAAAAGTTGAAGGTCACTTTGCCCGTATCTGAGTTAAACAGAATTGGACGAAGCTTAGTGGACACACTCTGTGACATTTAGGAAGAACACTATCGCCTACTGGAACAAACAACGAACACACACGGTTTATTACTGGGAAAGCGGATTCGATTTTCCAGCGAGTTCATCGTGCAGCTGGAAAAGAGTGGGGTTTCAAGACGGTAAAAATGCAGAAGTTGTACACAGGAGTGTGCCTACCGATTGTAACCTACGCACTGTTCACATGGCCAACTAGGATCACGGACAAAGGTCATCGAATTCTCCGGAGAGGGCATGAGAGGAACGCTGGTGTCGGTAACAGGGGCTTATATTGACACATCGTACGAGGCCCTGTATATCATCAGCGGAAACTTGTCCGTGGATCTGGACATTAAGTGGCGAAATTGGTACGTCAAGAAAAACAAGGAAGCTGTCATTTCGCTGGGATAGAAGAAAATAAGGCATAACCTGACTGGTCCGAGAAAAAACGGGAAAACAAAAAGAGAGGTAAGAAGACAAGAGATAACGGGACAGAAGGATAAGAAATCATTAAAGAAGAAATGGCCAGGCTCACTCGAGGCTTCATTCTCGACGTAATGGTCAGAGTAAGACAAAGTCCAGTGTCAAACACCTATGCCACTCAGCTCCTGATAGGACACAGTGACTTCATCTAGTATCTGCACTGGAAGCAGAAGACCGTGAGTCCAAAATGCGAGATATGTGGGGCAGGACCAGAAGAGGATGTCCCACACATACTCCGGGACTGCACTCACAGAAATAGAGTTACCGCCAGAGAGAAGCTGAGACTCACTCTCAGACCGGACGAATGGTCGTGCCCACTCTCAACTTAGCTTGAGTACGAGGGCCGACCATTTGCAACATTCACCAGGATAATGTTGTCCAGGAAGACGGGTCAATGTAGCTAAAAAGCGATACTGTCCTTTCAAGTATCTGAAAGCGTCAGGAGCCAGCGAGTAGTGAGATCGGGACCTATTACAAGACACACAATGTCCCTAGGGCAACAAAAAGTAGAGAAGCAGATACTCGCCGACCGACCCACATACAGTGACCCGGTCCAACTGACCCACCCGTATCCCGGCAGCGAATATACCAAATGAAGACCATGAAACCTGTACATGACAAACGAAAACCGAATATGACAAAACATACAAGGGGTGATCAGAAAGTAGTTGGACTCCTGCCACTGCGGCGTGTGTAACAATCTTATGTTGTTCAACGAGATGGATATGTGTAGCTGGGACCCCCTTCTTTCAAATAAGACGTTCCTCTTCCTATGACCTGTCTCACACAACTTCTGAAAAAACCATATTTCTTTGCCGAAGGGGGTCCAAACACCCAGGACTCCCCCCCCCCATCAACGCCCTTGAATACAATGACAAATTTCGAAGAACGCGCGAACGTAAAATTTCAGAAGCTTAAATGGATACTGAAGGGTGAGCGGTTCCAAGACATCGACAAAATCAAAGAAAACACGGACTGAGCATTTCGAGCTATTTCCGCTAAACAGACCGCTGAGTATTTCGTTGAGTGGCAGACGCGCTGGAGGAGGTGTATCAAGAAGGAGGAGGAACATTTTGAAAAGGATGAGAAGGTACTAAGCAACTTCAATAATTATAGGCCAATCAGTCTAACGTCGAATGTTAGTAAAATTTTCTAAAACCTAATAAGTATAATTTTTGGAACGCTTGAAGCTCATCAACCTGAGGAACAAGCGAGTTTTAGGAAAGGGTATTCTACTATTGTGAGAAGATCTGACTAACAATGAATGCCACAAAAATAAAAATCTTCTTCTCGGAAGACACAGTAGTAGGGGCCCGGGATGACAGTCTTGAAATAAATAAAATCTCGGAATATACATACCTTGGGCAGACAATATCAACAAAAAACAAAACGAATGCAGAAATAGAAATGCGTATTGCGAACGGGTGGAAAGCATTCTGGGCACAAAAACATATTTTTAAAAGCTGGATGAAAATCTCGACCAAAGTAAAAATACTCCAAAGTTGTGCAATACTAATTCTCACATACGGATCTCAAACCTGGGTAAAGACAAAGAGAAATACATATTTTAAGACTTAAAACTACGGAATACTCCATGCTACGTAGCATCCTGGGATTATCCCAGAATAAAGTAAGGCATAATAAAATGATGGAAAAAACGAAGATGGTGGACATTGGGTACATAATTATAAGAAATCTAAATTCAAAAATGCAGGACATCTAGCCTGGGAGGCAGTGGCGTGCTTCTAGGCAAGCAAGGTAAGCTGCCTTGAAAATTCCCGAGAAAATTGTAACAAATATAAGATAATGAAACATTAGGCAAAACAGCGACTGTATTGACGATTACGCTTAAGTATATAAAATTCACACGGGATACATACTGTTCGGCGTTTGGCAATCCTTATACATGTATATTCGTATAGGCCAGCAAGGTGTGCGTCGGATCTAACGCTTCTTTTTCGTACTGCAAGTAACACTGCACGACTTACGCTCTGCCCCCGTGTTAGTTAATTACCAACACAAAAACACACTAGCATGTTCAGCGCGATGAAACGCGTTCCGGAAACGCTTTGAGTCAGGCTTGGCTCGGCTTGGCTACACAGTACACACAGCTGTCGAAGTTGACAATGAGACGTGCATGTTCTTCTACAAGTCAACAAGTTATGTTTGAATGCTACATGTTTTTTTGCCCGCAAAATGCGTACTTGAGATCTTATTGAAAAACCATTTTTGAGGCCTACTCTTAATGAACAATTAGAAAATGGTGGGAAGCTTAAACCAGAATTACCATTTTTAAAAACTGAGCAAAAGAGAGGTGGTTCGAGTTTTACTAGACATTGCCACATATATCGCAATATCAAAACGTTTTGTGGTTAACCAGTTGTAAAGATGGCGGAAACCTGTTTTGTTGGCCATTTCTATTCAGGAACGTACCGATAGGGGGGCAACTCCCCCTCTGTAAGAATTTTTCACTCAGCAGCTAGAGAAATTTACAATTTCAATCAGGCGGAGTTGGGAAAATCCAACAAGTCAAAAAGTTTTTTGTTTTGATACTTGGGAATTGAGTTGCCAAGTGGGAAAAGTCCAACTAGTCAAGATTTTTTTTTTCGCTGTGATGTTTGGGAATTTTGAGTTGAGTCAGTTGGAAAAATCCAACAAGTCGAAAGGTTTTTTCTGGCTTTGATACTAGGTAATTTTGAGCCGAGTCAGCTGGGACTTTCACAATTTTTGCCCCCCCCCCCCTCCCCAGGATAAATTCTTCAGTGGTACGTCCCTGCGTCTATTATTCGTCACAGAAAAGAATAAAAATGCATATGGAATATCCCTGCACAGAGAGACGACAATTTGAATAATTTCATCAATGCCGTTTTGTAGTAGCATGTTTCATACTTTTATTCTGATTTTTACTTCACCTCTACGCTTATCGCTTACCTCTCAGGAAAAATCACCGCACGCCCCTGCTGGGAGGGAAACCGAAAATGGAGATACAAGCTGTCGGCCTGGACCCCCTACAGTAACAAAAGGAAAGGGTCCCCCGCAATCCGATGGGAAGATGAGATTGTTACAGGAGTGGGTCTAGGATGGATGGGGTGGCCCAAAACAGATCAGGGCGGAGGAGGGTGGAGGAGGGTGGTGGAGACCAATGCCCGAAACTGGGAGGGTTAATTAGGCGTCGGTCGGCCGTTAACCCAGGCTTAATAAATAGAAACAAATTCTACGTACTATTTATCACATTTTCACGCTTACGGCCAGTATTATGAAGTCTGATTACCGAGGTTCTGTCAGGGTGTCTACTGGATTTGGGAAACAAAATATGATATTTTTTCATGACTATCATGAGGGATATAAAAAAGAAGTGGAGGGGGGGGGGAGAACTCTGCGCTTCGCGCCGCACCGGAGGCTCAATGCAGAGCGCGCTAAACTTTCATAATAAATATTCACTCAATATTTTTTTCTAATTAAATGAATATATAACTGGTTTTTTTTTGTTTTTTTTTTGGTAATGGTAATATTGTGAACTAGGATATGATAGAATAGCATGACTTTTTCGAGTTTTGGTTGAAATATCATGACTTTTCATGACTTTTCAGGCCAGTAGACACCCTGTCTGTTTAACAATCCGTTAATGCGATTGACCCGCAATTTTGATGAGTTAAAAACATTTCGGTTAAATCGCGGTTACCGTTAAATCGAAGGTTACAATACGGGACTCCCATTTTAACCACCTATTAACGATCGATTATTTTTAACCAAGTTTTATAATACTGGCCCCCAATAGACTAATCGAGGTAGTTTTAGGGAACACAAATTAGCTATGCATTTTATGTTCATTGACTTTGAGAAGACTTTCGATTTTGTGTCCCATAAGTTTGTTTGGAAAGCTTTAAGAGAACAAGGGATTAACGCGGATATTATCGAAATTCTAGAAAAGCTCTGCGACAGCTCGCAGGTCTATGTGAAACTGGATCTTCCTGGAGATACTCGTAAATTCAAGTTGGGTAAGGGAGTGAAGTAAGATGACCCTCTTTTTCTGAATTTGTTCAATAGTGTTGTTCTTGCAGAGGTTTTTCAAAATTTGAATTGGGAGAATAAAGGTATTTCAGTCAATGAGCGAAAATTGAATCACCTCCGTTTTGCTGACGATACTGTTCTGGTAAGTGAAATAAAAATGAACTGGAATCCACGGCCAATGAGCTGGGCGCGAAGAAGCCCGATTGCGTTCGAAAAGCAGCCCTCAGACCTTTTTCATAGTCTTATTGCGTCCCGTTTTTGCCCCTTGCTTCGAATGGTCCGATTGCATCCGAAATGTAAAGAGTCCGCTTCCCTAATAGTTCGATTGCGTCCGTCATAGAATTGTGTTTCACCAAGTGACGTCATAAAATTACCTCATTTAGCTTGTTGTTCTCGTTTCTGTTTGCGTCCTGCGCTCGAATTGGTTGAAAAAGAAGCACTATTTTGCCTCAAATCCCAGTTTTGGCTTTCTTGTGCGCTGAGGTGACCCTCTTTTTGTCAATCGGAGATGGAGTCTGGATGAGTCACAGCCCAGTCTCAGTGAGTCTAAATAGAGTCAAAAAGTCAGAATGAATCCGAGTAACTCTCAAATGCCTCAAAATGTGGTCTAATAAATCACAAGGAATCAGCATGAGTCTCGTCAGAGTTTAACAAGGCTTAACAGTCTAAAAGAGTCTGACTGAGTTCTAGCGGAATCTGATAGTCTTTACGAAAAGTAGGAAAAGCAATCTGAATGCGTCTTTTAGAATATATGTGATCTTAACCCTTTCGCTCCGAGTAGGACATCGTTTGTCCTAACGGTTTTTGAAAAATTCTAGTGGGTCAAATATACGTAGAAAACAGTGCTAGTTGTATCCCACAGGTAGAGTACCTACAGAAGCATATCTTAGCTCACTGACGTCTCGGTAGACGGCGTGGTTCTTTGGGAAATATTCTTTTTTTTTGGCTCTCATTACTCTACCAGTGGAACATACGCTATCCCAGGTCCACTGGAGGCCCAAGGGGGAGTGTAAAATTCTCCGACACCGCATTCATATTATGGGGAGTCTATTCAACTATTTCCAGTAAAAAAATAACCAGACCTGAATATGCAAGATGCTTATTCGTCTGCATTTCTGAACAGAGCAAGTTGTGCGCTCACCTCCGCGTTTTCAGTTCCGCGGTTTATTCAGATTTTGAAGAATAGTTATCTGGATGTATATCGAAAGTCTTGACTATAGTCCGGTCCGCCTCCTCGTGGTGCACTCCGGATGATGCTAAATGGACTGGGACGCAATGGAACTATGTGCCTGGACGCAGTCAACCCATTCATATTCTTCAATAATTTATCTCCCCTTATTGACCTGGACGCAATCGGGCGACGCCCGCTGAGCGTGGCGAGCAAATAAATTGGTTGGTCAATTAATTTCCCAAAATCTAAACTCGTATCTAGTAGGTTGATAATTATAAAATTGTAAAACTCTCAGAATATAAATATTTGGGCCAGATGTTATAACTTGAAAGCAGACAAAATAAAGAACTAAAAGTTCTGTATCCAATGCATGGAGGAACTTTGGTCTCTCAAACATATTTTCAAAAGCAAACTGAATATTGCCTCCAAAGCCAGGTGTTCAGATAGTGTGTTGAGCCGTCGTCGCTTCTAGGTTTAAGATTGATCGATAGCCCAAAACCATATTAGCTGGAAGAGAATTGGGGAGGCCATTGCCCGCGGATGGGGCCACAGTGTTTGATGTGCGCATGGCGAATGACGCGACAAACAAATGCGAATCGGTAGCGGACGTGGAAGATTGCTTTTTATTGTATTATAGGATGTAGGGTATTAAGATGTATATACTCGTACCTACTGGAGCAAATACAAATTCAGTTGTTAATTTTGATTAATCTTATTTCAGGCCAAGAAATTCGTTTAGCTGGTTATTTAATACCAGTTCAGATTTGTGTATCATCTTATTTTATTGTATTCTATCTCATGGCATTCTTTGAATGTAACGCTCGAACACTCAAAATAAAGGCTTATTGATTGATTGATTGATTGATGCGAGGCATTTAGCCAGGAGTCACGGGGATAAACTGAACAAAATTGTGGAGTCTTGGTATTCTAGAGATCATGGTAGGGGGAGAAAGACCACCCACGAGGTGGAGGGACGAAATTGTTCAGAGATTCGAGATTTTACGGCATAAAACGACTATGAACACGCGGGCTTGGAGACAAACAGTATCTGCCTATATCCGGGACTGGGTGGACCCGACGGCGTGACGAGCCCCACCATGGCCGTCTGTTTCTGATCATTTTCTTTTGTATTTTAACTACGAGTATGTTCGTTTTTTTATGTCAGGTTAAGGCAACAAATAAATAAATTGCAGTGCAGGACTAGCCTCAATGATTGATGGCTTTCAGTCGCTGCTTGCAAACTGCAACTCGCACTTTCCGACCCTTGACCCCTCCACTTCTCCATCGTACATCCAACATACACGTAGGCCACTAAACAAGCCACTCACCACTTACTCTCCCGCCTTCTCGTATGTGTAAACAGCCGTTTCGCATCCAAAATTGTTTTTCTCGTTTGTTTCACTTTCAGAGGTTATTATTCTGGTTTCACTTTTTTCCGATCTTTTTTTCTCCTCATCTTCGCGTTTGTTTTTGTTTATCGAGCCAACAAAGCGATACTTATCTGACCGTTAGCGTGCATGCACTCGCTCTCCGACACACGGATGCGATCCCATTTTCCTCGCTTTGATAGCCGCTTATCAACTTTCAATCTCTCGCCCATTGTGCGGGTGACGCGGTATCGTTAATCTGGGGCTTTTAATAATTTCCAGCTCGTGCGTACGACGGCGTGAATGCGAAAATTGCATACGAGCGACACACACGGAGACGGGCAGGGAGGCTGGGTACAGCCGGCCGATGAATAGAGAGACAGGAAACGAGCCAACGCGGTGCACTATCTGCGAGCTCGATCGGGGCCGCGGTACACGGAAACCGCGCGCGCGGTGTAAGATGGCCGCGAGGCGGCACGCAGCCACCAACGAGGGTGCTAAAAATGCATTCTCGCGCCCTCTTTTATAATGCGCGTACGTTGTATATTATGCAAGAACACGCGAACGGCACTTTTGTGCTCGCAAATTGCCTCCGGACGGTGAATGCGGTACTCGGTACCCGGCCGGGGGTTCGGTTGAATGGGCCGTGTCATCGAACGAGGAGGGATAAAAAGAATCCGCGCAAATGGACTCGGGCGATCGCGATGTTATTAAGTAATTTGTCGTGTTCCAAAATGAACTCGGCTGGTCAACTCGGTCGTTTGCGGCCTCTGCCCGACGCCGATGATCGATGTCGTTTGACCGCCAAACGGTGGACGAAACAGAAACGCTGAGCCCGGAAATCGCCAGAGTACCCGCGTTTGTCTTTCTGGAATACGGGGCAGAAGTTGAGCCCAGTTTAGTTTCACAATTTACAAGTTGCAGTATTCAGTTCCAGGAGTGCTATGATAAAGTGTGTTTGTGAAGGTGGGGGGGGGGGGGAAATTCCGACTATGGATCGATAAATTTAGCAGGCAGCCAGAAAATTTAGGCAAATTAGGCAGTAAATTAACTTTTATGGTCAAAGTCGAAAAAATTCGGGGGACTCATTCAGCAAAATAAAAAATATGATTTTTTGGCATGTCAACTACAATTTCTAAACTTCAGTTGGAAATTTTCGTGTTTACCCCCCTCCCTCCCCACTAAAAGAACTCTTCACGCTAATCCGTTTCGGTTCAGAGGGTAGTTAATTTTAGGAAGCTGCCGTCTTTGGTAAAACCTCCTCTTTCAGTATGAAAACGTTCGGTAAAAACACATAAATCAAAACCAATCCTATTATGAATTTAGGTACTCTATTGGGGCGGCGCTTTTTCGAATCTGCAAATCACGCGCGCGCGTTTCTGTCGCTTCTCGAAATAATTAATTAAAATTTAATGCCTTCTCCGACGAGTATCGCGTGTCCTTTCGCGAATGTATATTACATCGCCGCCGTGTTTTCTGGATTATTTAGTCCACGAAAATAGAGTCTGATTGGGCAAAAAGTCCAGCAATGATCTTTTTCATAAATCTCTGCGCACTTTCTCGCTAATGAACTATCAGCAGTCCTCCGGCATAGCGAATGAAAGAGCTTTGTACCCCACGGGGCTGAAAATCTACAAACAGTGAGTTTTTCCAACGAATCTCGAGAAATGTCGACTCAAAGACTCAGACAAAAAGTATTCCTGAATCCATTCTACACAAAAAATATACCCTACAATTTGTTCGTGACTGCCCCTAAAATGCCCCAAGTTGCAGGTTCAAAGTGAACCTCCATTTTCTCCTCAAATGAAACAGGTGTCAAGGGAGAAAACGCTGTTTTTTTATCTCATAGACAGCAGGGAGCAGAAGGAATGCAATTAATCATTGGACTCGTTTCTATGCATCTCCATCTAAGCATCCCAGGAATTTTCCCTCCTTTCTCTCTCCTGTCATTGATGCTATAATTTCAAATTTGTGTTCCTTTGCCTTTTTTTTTTCAGCGCCAAACAAGGATTTTTTCTTATTAAAAAACTTTCCATCAACGCGAATCATGAAATCGAGATACTGACTGGGGCATTTCAAGATTCCGAAACTCGATTCCAGTGGCGGATCTAGAAATTTTCCAAGGGGGTGCTTTGAAAAAAAGAATTTTCCACTTCCGCCCACTAAAAAACCGAGATGGATGTCTCAGTTGATTCTTGATATTTTTAAAGTCTACACACACAGGACTACAGTACTGCAGATGTACACGTTCACTACATTTTTATATACCTAATGTGGTTTCTCAATGTTTTTTTTTCCTTCTTCGGACCGAAGGGGATATCCGAACCTCCCCCCCCCCCCTCAATAGATCCGCCACTGCTCGATTCTGATATTGATTTGACTTTTAATTCTAATCTATAGTACCAGAAATTTCATCCTACCCCGTCCCTGATGCCACAATTTTCAACTTATGGTAAAACTGATAACCAAAAATTAATTCTGCAACTTTCAAATCTGACTCTTTAATATGCATATTGAATTTTTAAAATATTTCATCCCCTCCTCCCATTAAGTAACATAATTTTCAGCATAGGTTAGAACTGACACTAGAAATGAATTCAGTGACCTTAAAAGCCTACTAAGGTTAAAACTGACACTAGAAATTAATTCAGTTACGTTAAAAGCTTATTACTCGTATTTTTCATTAATATTGTATTTTTCAAAAATTTAATTGTTCCTCCTTACCTTACCACTTCAACTTGGAGTCAAAACTGGTATCACAAAAGAATTTAGCGACCTTCAAAACCTACTATTTGATGTACACACATTGTATTATTCGAAAATTTTATCATCCTCCTACTTCCGACGGATGCCACAATTTGGACTTTTTTGCTTGTCTCACCGAAATTTTTCCCGACCGCCTGCGGACAGGTTCCATTTTTGATATTGTCAAGTTCATTTGTTATAGTTCGTTATTAGTGCACAACAGTACATGTAACAATTTCATTAAAGCTCAACCCTTTTTATAGATATTTCCAGAAAACCGCAGGAGGGGCCAGGAAAATGGTAGCCGTTCCCATTTCGCATTTGTAGTCAGAAATAGTACGTATCCTATTAGTGCTTTCTTCTTTCACCTGCTTCCTCCTATTATAACGGAAGAGGCCGAGAAAATGGTAGCCTCTCTGATACTGAATTCAAGGTCAAAAATAGTCTCATTTGTCAGTTTTTCACTAGCTGTGCTCGCGTCTGTACCCTGGTTGTAGGCAAATGGTCTAAAAAAATGGCAACCTTTACCTCAACTTTTCGTCCGGAGTCAATAGCTGCCGCCTTCATTAGCGTTTCGATTGTGCATGTCAATATAGGACTCAGTTTTCTTAATGCTCATCTTTTGCCTTCAGATGTAGAAAAAACTGTAAAAGTAGTTGAAATTTTATTCATTTTTAAAATTTTTTCTGCGAAAACAAACTGTTTTCAAGCTCAAAAGTGAAGTTTTAAAATTAGGACGCCAGAAAACTCAACTTTTAAAATTCTATATAATATCTGAGTAAAATTGTTAGTGCCTGATCAAAACCTCATGAATCACCAATCATGCGAAAATGAGTTGTACATCTTTTCAGATAGTAAAGTGTACAAGAACCTCGATTTTTTTTAATCTTCGTAAGTCTGTCTCCGATATTAGCTCTTTCATCGATTATTCAAACACTCCGTAAGTCTCCCTTAATCTCACATGTCAGATTTAACAGGGTAGCCACTTTTACTTTAGAACGACTCTTCCTGATTTTTCTCGGTTTTCCGGACCAATTTTCCAAATCTTCCCTGACACTTTTTCAGCTAGTATTGTACATCACTTTGAGAATACTTGATAAAAGAAATAAGTCATTACGCTTTATGCTGATGTTTATACCATTACGTAACTAGAAAACCTCGTAAGTCGTACAACAAAACCTCTAAGTCGTAAATAATGCATTAACAAAACCGCCTACATCGTGAAATGTGGAACCAAAACCTCGTAAGCAGAGTATTTTTTGTATTAACAAAACCGGATAAGTCGTGGAAAATAAAACCAAAACCTCGTAAGTTAATGTTTCTAGGTCAATAACTTCATAAAATAGTAGTATGAACGCGTATATATGTTTTTAGTTACACCCTAAAAACTAAAAATAAACAGCATGGAAACCAGGCTACCCATTCTTCTTCAAAGCAGTATTCTATATCTTCTAAACAATCTTGATTTTGTGATTTACAAGGTTTTGATCCGATATTGACGAAATAAAAAATAGAAATCACATTTTTAGAAGGCAAAGTAATTGCCTCGAATGGATTTTCCAAGCTGATGTCAAAACTGTACTGAAAATTTCCAGATTTTATCAAAAATTTTGATGGGAATTACTTGAACACTGATAATGGTTACCGAAAGATGAATTGTAATCCCTGAATGCAAACACTACACGTTGAAAAAACAAGACAAGTGTGTTCGGATCAAATTTTCTATTGACATTTTTTGCAAGGCTCACCCCCCCCCCCAAACACACACACAATGGTATTGTCTATAATTTTTTGGTTCTCACCCATCAGTAGAGCGCTCAACATGAGGGTTGGGAGCAAATAACATGCATAAATGGATTTAGCATTTTTTTGTAATTCGAGTAGACAACTGTTTTCATGTACTTTTATTCGACTATATTCAAAGTTCAAAAAAATGTACCTTTTATCCAAAATTCAACAGCGCCTATTGAACTTAGAATTAAATTTTACTTAAAATTCTCAGTAGGTACTCCATCCTTACATTAAAGCGAACGATATTTTACGGTCAAACCAATATTTTCGACCGAACTCCCACGTTTTGGAAGCTCCAAAGCAAGATTACAGATCTCCTTATCAAAAATCTTATGTTAAACTTGTCACCTCCCTCCTCGAACAGAACTCTTTAAAACTGTTTCAAAAAACTTTTGTCTGGTGTGTTTTCAGATAGAAAGGAACAAGTTTACCCACTGGGAGAATAACATTTCAAAAATCTCCACATTTTACCACCCTATCTCCCCTCACCTTTATAATTCCCTAAGGAACAAGATTCTACAACTTATGGGTCCTGCTTTTCCACTTCCGTAGCTGTGCGGCGATCCTCCCCTTGCTAATTTGTAAATTTGTACATGCATATGTTGTCTAGTCGTCCAGCCTGACCACGTCCTGTGTTGCTCGATCCAAACGCCTTTGTCTCCTGTATTTCTATACCTTCATCCGGTGCGTCATCTTTTCAATACTACATTCTCCTTCTTGCCCATTGCCCATTTTCCTTCATTGCCTTTCATTTCTTCGTTCTTTCAATGGCCAGATTGGATCATTATAGTTTCAGGTATCAAGTTAGAGTTCAATTTCGGCATTCGATACAGTTTCAATCTATACGTTCTAGCTCTTCGCCCTTTACACGCATTCGTCTTTTTTTTTTTGCAACTTTTTTGCGGCCTCGATTAGCGACTCCACGTTCGAACCCCCTAAAAGCCGCATCTGCTTACATGATTACTTCAGAGGTTCTCGTGGAAAAGATACGGTGGAAAATGGACACATCTATCGTCGGTGTCCATTTTCTTGAGTCGCTGCTCCTGCCCCTCTCACTGCGATCACGGATCAGCCACCGAGTCGACAAGCCGTTTCAGCCTTCTCAGTCGAGCGAGCATTGAGGATAACATCTTCCAGCTGAGTGCAAATAATAACTCACCTAAGCTATCGCTGAAATTCGTATCCAAGAGAGCGCACTGTCTGTTGCCCGCATTTCGATTACGCTTCTTCTTTCCGCACCAATCCCGCCAAATTCCTTAATTCGTTCGTCTTGCAGTCGGTCTATCGCCAGTAGGAATCGAAATTTTCGTCTTTTCAAATTAAACCCAAAGTACAGCGCCGAAAAGCGAAATGCGGAAGAAGACACGGAGAGACGAGAAGAAACAAAGGAAATTTCACAGCCAACAGGTTGTTCATATAGTGAGTGGAACGCTTGAAGAATCGTTAATGGATAAGTTTGTACCATTGCGAGTATATATAAGAAAAAGAAGGACGAGGATGAGGGAAAAAAGCCGCGAGCGCGGGTGGTCCAGAGGTGGAACTTTGCCGGGATTATTTCAACGGAAAACGACATATAGAAACGACCGCTACATTTTCGTTCTTCAGCTGAAATTCGCACGAGACTTGGCTGGATGTGCACACGCGGAGAGAAAGAGACCGGACGCGGACCGTATTTTAGAATTCTGGGCTTGTTACGTTATCGAGTTTTCAATAAAACTTCTCCAGCGCCATAAACGCAACTTGAGGCTGAAATTCACGCGCCGTGCCGCGTAAACTAAGACATAGCGAGCTGCTTTATTTTCGTTTCTCAAATTATTAATAACTGCGAGAGCGAATTAGCGAAAACTTCGAGGTCTGTGTATATCTGCCGTCTCTTCTTTGTAACAAATAAACGTTGAACGCGAGTGTATAACTTTGTCTCGCAGACTTTATGACACAGTCGAGTCGGAATTTCGCGGGCTCGTTTATCGCCGACAGACTTAACCGTGTAAGTTCAAAAGCTTCATTAGCAAATTAAGTAATTATTCACACTACAGCTGCACTACGCATAAGAACACGAGCAATATGTACTACACGTTCAATTCAAAAATAATAGTTTTCCGACGAAAATTTAGCCGGATGTTCAATGCCAGTAAAATGACTCGCAAATACGATTCCTGATATTCAGTATGGTTTGACGTATGCCAAAAAGGCTATCCAGATACCGCACCCCCGGTCCCGGAAACTACCCTTTACAAGTATCGCATCAGTGGCCAGAGGGATATTCGGTATGTGATCTTTTCAAAATCACATTCCTCTTCTTCTTATTCTCATGACTCTCTCTTAAGCGTTTTATATGCTTTTACTGGTGGGTATACTTGAGCGAAAACCGTAAGGCTCCCTCCTGTCACGCTCCCCCCGACACGGATTCAGTGGTTGACATTTCCATGGAAATTTATTTTTCTCCCAGCCATGGCTACACTTGAGCGAAAACCGTAACTCCAGCCACGTGCTCATTGATCTTGATCTTTGCTGCGCCCTGCGCGACTATAGTCCTTCTTCTTTTCTTTTCTCCTTTCCAGCTCATTACAGCTCACAGTTCTTTACCTCATTATGGTGACAATTTAGTTCGGTGTTTGACATTTCCAGTTTCTTCTAGCCATGGGTATACTCCTCCCCTGACACGAATTCAGTGGTTGACATTTGCTGCGCCCTGCACGACTACAGCCTGCAGCCGTGCTGTTAATAGAAATTTCCATGCCGCCCGACAAGAAGCCAGTTCGTATGATTTAGCTGTTCATGGTGACTATTCAGTTCAGAGGTTGAATTTTCATGGAAATTCATTTTTCTTCCAGCCATGTGCTCACTGATTCTGATCTTTGTTGCGCCCTGTGCGACTACAGTCTGCAGCCGTGTTGTTAACAGAAATTTCCAGGGAAAAATTTTTTATTAGGGTACAAAAGCATATAAAATGTTACACTACATGTCTCTATAGGAGACACGTTTTCTTCCAGCCATGGATATACTTGAGCGGAAACCGTTACGCCCTCCATGACACGCTCGAAAACCGTAATTTCAAGCAAAATTTGTGTACTTTCTTCTGATTTTTCCCTTCAATCGGTCAGGCGGGACATCAGCTGAGTTACACTTTAGTTATATGCAATTACAGTTTAGCGACAATCAGTTATACTTCATGTTTTAGCATTCTCGGTGAGACCTGGATATAAAGTAGGTGCGCCTTATAAGGCCTTGGCCCCTAATAAGGCCCGACCTGCCAATCTTGGCTGCAATGCTTTGTACCGCAAAATTACCTGAGTGAAAGTTGTTGTATTACTATCTGGATACGCTCCACTCTTGTTTTCATGGTGATATTAGTCAGTAGTAGAGAGAAAAAGACTGCACAAATTTTGGATGGTACAAAATTTTGCCGAAACTTTTTTTTTCAGAGATTATGCAAATTATTTTGAAGTAAGTACGTATAATTTTACTACGAATCTGTAATATTCATTTACTGCTGCGCATACTATTGGCTATTTAATAACAAGAAAAAAAAATTGAAACGATCATTCAGTCGTGAGTAGCTGATAAAAAATGTTAAAAATGCGCAGTGTACTCTAATAAAGTGCAAAGTTACACCCAACATAGTGAGAAAATATTAATGGTAAAAATTCTGTTTCAGTATCTTTAGTGATAGTCCAAGTTTATATGCCAATAGGAAGTTATAGTGGAAAAGAAGAAGAAAAAATTCACGAAGAAATTGGTGAAGTATTAAGCAAAGGTAAAAGGAAATTATGGAAGATTTGAATACCAGAGTAGAAAAAAGAAAGGAAGAAGGGTTTTATAGGGAGCATGGCTTAGGAAGCGAAATGAAAGAGGGTGGAGACTCGTAAAATGTTGTGAAGAATATAAATTAGTTATTGGAAATACTCTGTTTAAAAATCATGAGAGAAGAAAATACACATGGAAAAGCCCAGGAAATGAAAGAAACAGATAATATTAAGACGAGAAGAAGATATAAAAATCAAATACTGGATTGTAAGACATACCCAGGAGCAGATGTAGATAGTGACCACAATTTCGTGGTAATCAAATATAGGTTTAAATTTAGAAAGATGAATAAGAATAAAGTAAGGACCAAATGGAATTTCGAGCTATTGAAAGAGGTAAAGGAAACATTTATTTATTTTCTATTATTATTATTTGTGTCCCATCCCCCCACCGACAAGTGCCAGAAGATCCCAATAATGGTGAGGGACAGATCTGACAGTTTTACAGAATGAAAAATAAATAAATAAATAAAAACTAAAACTCAACTATAGAGGGGGAGAGGTTGGCACTGGAACAGAAATATGGGATCGGCTGCGAAGAGGTTCCAAGGTCATCACCGAGGGGCCCAAAAACTGAAGAGTTTATTAGCTAAGGGGCGTACGAGTATACCAGATATCCTTAAATGCGCATGGGAGCAACACAAGAGAAACGGACCTCCATCCTACATCTGTTGCTGCACCCTGCTAACAGAGCCAAGGTACTGGCATCTAGACATGTAAAATAAGTCAATCGTAGGGTTGCTACGACTAACAGTATTATACAGGGCAAGGGTTTTTTGTAAGAAATAGAGAAGGAACTTTGTGAATCGCGGAAAGGAAATGATACTGAAGGAGACTGGATAACACTAAAGAAAGCAATAAATCTGGCAACAATGAAGGAATTAGGTACCTACTCAAATAATTGAGAGGGAAAACCATAGATGGAAAATGAGATACTAGAGTTAATGGAAGAAAGTACAAACAAGCCAATGATAGAGAAAGTAAGGACAGATATAAGGCTTTGAGAAATCAAATAAAAAGAGAATATAAGAAAGCAAAATTAAAATGAATTAATCAGAATTATGAGGAAAGTGAGAAACAAATGAAAGCAGGAAAAATCGATCAGCAATATTATAATGAAGTAAATGGATATTTCGAAGAAAGAGAATAAATAATTTAATGGAAGAAAAAGGAGAATTATTAGATCCCAAAAAAGGCAAGTAAACAGATGGATTAGATATGCTACAAAACTCAACTCTGCAAGAATGGAGCAGGTATAAGCAAATGTATGAGAAAAAAAAGATAGTGTGGAGGATGATTAAAGAGGAGATCCTACTTTGAGATCGGAATTATTTGATAAAGCTCTGAAAGAAATGAAAGCCGGTAATTCAGAAGGAATTGATGAAATTCCTAGTCAGTTATTGAGAAATGCAGGAGAAGCACCGTAAAGTTGGTAACTTAGGACAGGGGTACAACTTGGGACGGATGTTACATTTTTTGTGTAAGCCGCGGTAACACTGGTTCGACACTGTGTAGAGCGCTAGCGGGTACGCAACCAGTGTTACCGCGGCTTACACAAAAAATGTAACATCTGTCCCAAGTTACCAACTTTACATAGTTTAAAAAAATTTAGATATCGGTTAGAACCAAAAGGTTTAAAGTCCATTTTTGTCGTTTTTGCTTTTTTCACGGATTATGGGTTATTGAAGTATCGCGCATCTGCTGGTGTGATCGAAATTTCGTGAAACAGCTGTAACAGTTGTACATATTATGTGAGTATATTTTGTAGCCGGCAGTAACTCGCCGTTTAGTCTCGTTGTAAATGAGAACCCCTGTAAAGACGGAGAAGCCCTTACAGTCCATTTTTTATACACGCAAAAAAGTAACAAAACTGACTAGCGAGAGATCGAACAATTTTATGAATAGACTAGGTCGCGTAAGGTGGATGTTCATCGTTACAAGTGTACATCTGGTTTGGTGATATAAAGGAGAAGTGGCATGAGAGGGCTGCTTTCTCCTAAGGGTCGTCGCAGCCTACAGCACGAGTTTATGCGACTATCACAATTGTTGAATGGTGACCAGTGATCAGAGTATATGCAAGCCTTCGTGATCGGGTAGTGCGATTCTACAAATAGTATATTAAAAAAAGTTAGTTATTTCGCGCGTTGACAAGTGAGGTGAGTTATTCACTGAGTATAGTGGTTTCTCACGGAGTATGGCCTGGACCTGTTTGGTATCGTACACTATTTAGATTAGCCATAGATTATTTAGTGTTACTATAGAGCGGACAGTATGATGGTTTCAGTAAGAGAGCGTCGAGCAGTGTTGAGGGAGCGAAAGAGTCGCCTCGAAGAGATGAGATTGGTAGACAATGTCGGTTGTCATACCTGATGCCTATGGGACTGTGATCGGTACACGAAGGTAGTTGCCGTGGCCGATGCACAGGGGCCCAATGTGGTAATTGTGGTATAGGGGTAGCCTGAGTCTTGTTGTCTTGGTTGGTAATGTGATGGTACGGAAAGCCGACGGACTGGCAGTACCTGGTGGACAGCCGTGAGGGGCTGGGGCCTGACTGCGTGAGTGGGTAGCCAGAGTGATGGGTTGCCAGCAGTCAGGGGAGTTGGTCGGGTAGCTGCCGGGTGATGGAGCTATCATGCAACTCATGTAGGGGGGACGCCGTGCGAGACGGACGGTGCTTCTGGTCAGGGGAGCCGGGCCAGGTGTACCGGGGGTCAGATTGGTCGGACCAGTGAGTGGGGCCTTGCAAACCCTGTCACGGTTGGAGGCGGCCTGACTCTGTCATTTAGTAACACTGCAGGGAGAGAGTGGTGCTCTCATTGGACCTGTAGCCAGAGTTGGGGACTCAGTGCTACCAAAGTAAGAGAACTCAGCTAGAAAATATTGGAATGGTGAGAGTCCTGGCAATCATCTGTGGTGTGGTAGTCTTCATTGCGTATGCTCGCACCAAGGGATTGGCCAGGGTCATCGGTAATGCTAGTGTGCATTTTAGCTGAGAAGTGATGATTAGATGTTGGTGTGTGGTCCGCTAGGTAGATTAAGTTATGTACAAGTCTAGCAGGGTTCCTAGGGTACTCAACCGTGATTATCTCCCCAACAGGTTACCTGATACAAGGAGACGGAATCCGGCTATTGTTCCTGTGAATGTGAGTCTATGTTGATGTTGACTTCTTACTAACTTTTAAGAGGGGTACACATGGAGGGGCGGTTCTGACTAGGAATGGTGGCCCCCACCCTCCTTTACATCTTCAGAAGTGGGATTCCCCATGCGCTTTAGGACTTTATTCATCTTAGGTAGTAAAATTAGGAGTGTGAGGTCACAGGAACAACTTAGTAGGTAATATCGAGCCACGGTTAAGGGGTGTTAATATTTGATTTTGAATATGGTATTTTCCTTTTACATCTAGGTTTAAAGGACAAAGAAATGCCGCGACGAACACGTCGAGCTGCCCAAGCCCAGGCTGCTAGTGATACTAATGATGTTCAGTTAGCTAGTGAGGGTAGTCTAGTTAGAAGTCCCTCTCATAGCCCTAACCCTAAAAGAGGTCGCCCAACTTCTAAGCAAAGTGAGACTAGTCAAACTTTGGAGGCTCTTACATTGGCTGTCACAGAGTTGGTCAAGCGGACCAACAATAGTATGACTCAGGAGAAGAGTCATTCAGCTACAGCCAGAGTGACCATTAACGGGGAGGATGTGCCAAGCTATGATCCAGCAGATGAGGATGGGGTCAAAGCTGGTGATTGGCTTAGTTCAGTAGAGCAAATTAAGGAGCTTCATCGTTGGAGTGATAATGCAGCCATCCATTTTGCAGTTGCTAAGTTAAAGGGGTCGGCGAAAATCTGGTGGGTGAGCCTATCAGAGAAGCGTTTAAGCTGGGCAGAATTCCGAGCTCAAGTTTTAAAGGCTTTTCCAAAAAGGGAGAACTATGCAGAGCTAACCCGACGTATGATTGAACGGAAGAAGAGAGACAACGAGTCGTACATTGACTACTACTATGAGAAAATGGCCTTGTTAGTAAGACTTGGGTTTGATGGACAGAAAGCTGTTGACTGTTTGGCGGATGGCATACAAAACCCATTTGTGAAGTCTCAGGCTAGTAGTGGAGTTTATGAGACACCAGAGGCCTTGTTGGAATATTTAAGTAGTCAGGCCAGTACAGCGAGTCAAAATGCTGGTTATGGATCTAGAAAAGGTAACCAGGGAATGCCAGGATATCAGAGAAACCGTTTGGGTAATAATAGAGGAAGTGACCATCAGTGTTATAACTGCCAACAAATAGGACACTTGGCGCGAAATTGTCCAAAGGGTAAGAAGAAAGATGACAACCACGCAAAGGAGCAGAATGGGGATCAGCAAAATTCTCAACGGAAAGGTTATAACAATCAGAAGCAAAATGCTGGGAACAACCTGAATGGGGATAGGAAGCCGGGAAATTCAGTGCAACTAAATGGAAACTATAAGCAACCTAATGGTATCACCTGTTATCGGTGTAACCAAAAGGGTCACATTGCTGCCAAGTGCACAGGTCCTGTACCTAATCCGAAGAACATCTGACAGATTTACCCCGCTCCCTCTCCTAATGATAAGTACCGTAAAGAAGCCAAAGTAAATAATCAGCCTGTTCAAGCATATATTGATTTTGGAAGTCAGGTCACAACTATCCGACAAAGTGATGCTGACCTGTTGAAAGTGGCATATAAGGCAGATGCTACACCCACGTTGCGTGCCTATGGGGGCAGCAGTGTAACTACCTTAGGTACTGCAAAGATTATAGTACAAGTTGATAACGTGGTGGCAGAAGTAGAGGCCTTAGTAGTGAGCGATAATACGCAAAAGGAGCCACTGCTAGTTGGGCAGACCTTTACAGAACAAAATGGTATTGAGGTAACCAAGGATGAGAACAGGTTACTGTTTACTAGGCGGGAGAGAGTGAGTAGGGAAGGAGACAAAACGGCAAGAGATGAGGAAGAAATACCTGTTATGTATTTGGTAGAGGCACCACGTCCATTTAATTTGGATGAAGCGGAGTTTGGAGGAATAATACCGGAGTTAAGGAGTGCAGTGAGGAAGCTACTTGATGAGTACTCAGACCGATTTGCTCACTCTATCAGCGATATAGGCACGGCTAAAGATGTGGAAATGAAGATCACCTTATCGGATGATACACCATTCTATGCACGACCGTATAAAATGGCTCCAATTGAGCAGCAAACAGTGAGCAGCATGGTGGAGGAATTGCTGAGTGCCGAGTTATTTGAGAGTCCTGTTCCCCTTATTCCTCACCAGCTCTTCTAGTTGGGAAGAAAACTGGTGACATGCGACTTTGCATAGATTATCGGAAATTGAACTCAAAAACAGTGAGAGATAATTATCCTTTACCTCGGATAGATGAATTAGTGGACCGACTCAGCGGATCAAGTGTGTTCCATAGTCTGGACCTTAAGTCGGGGTATTATCAAATCCCAATGCTTGAAGAATCTAAAGTGTTGACCTCTTTTGTGACTTCAACTGGCCAGTACGAGTTCAATAAAATGCCGTTCGGTTTGACTAACGCGCCTAGGGTGTTTCAAAGGTATATGCACAGAATTCTGAAACCAGTAAAAGAGATTGCTGCAGTGTACTTAGATGACGTGTTGATACATGCAGCTACTGAGGAGGAAGCATTGTACAGATTGAAAAGAGTACTAGATGTTCTACGCGAAGCGGGTTTAACACTCAACCCAGCCAAATGTAGATTCATGACCAGGAAGGTGTCTTTCCTAGGATTTGAAATTGAGAATGGAAAAGTGAGTCCAGGTACTCAGAAGTTAAAGGCAGTGGAAGACTTTCCCCAGCCAACAACAGTGAAAAATGTCCGTCAGTTTTTAGGCTTGACTGGATACTTCCGACATTTTGTGGAAAATTATGCAACTATAGCAAAACCCTTAACCAAGCTACTGAAGCGAGATAGCGGATGGGATTGGCAGAGAGAGGAAGAAGCTGCCTTTCAAGAGCTAAAAAGTAGATTGACTTGTCGTCCTATCTTAAGTCTATATAAACCAAATGCAGAGATAGAAGTGCATACAGATGCTAGTGGTTTGGGTTTAGCCGGGATGATACTACAACGCAAGGAGGATGAGAAATTCCACCCTATAGCTTATTATAGTCGACAGACTACAGGATCAGAACCAAACTACCACTCCTATGAGTTAGAATTACTTGCAGTGGTTGAGACTGTATGTAAATATCGGAGTTATCTATTGAATAATAGGTTCACAATAGTTACTGACTGTAACGCGATAACAGCCTGCCAGAAGCAGAAAGAGTTGGTTAGGAGAATATATCGATGGTGGGTGCGGATGTCCGAGTTTGACTTTGACATTAAGCATAGACCAGGTGATAAGATGCAACATGTTGATGCCTTAAGTAGAAACCCAATACCCGAAGAACCACCAGACTTTGTGCTACGAATTGAAGCAGAAGATTGGGTTGGTATAGCACAGAATACTGATCCACAGGTAGTACGTTTAAGAGAGACCCTGCTTCTAACACCAAAAACAGAGGACCAGAGACATATTCATCGAGAGTATGCTCTAAGAGCAGATCGAGTTTATAGGAAGACTACTCGAGGGTTGATGTGGGTAGTACCCCGATCCATGCGATACCAAGTAGTGAAGGCGGCACATGAGACCACAAATCATGGAGCGACAGAGAAGACTCTATTAAAGCTTAATGACGCCTATTGGTTCCCTAAAATGAGAAAATATGTGGACCAATTTACAAAGTGTTGTGTAGCATGTTTATTTGCAAAGCGATGTGGGGGCAAAGGTCAAGGTTTACTTCACCCAATACCTAAGGCCAGTGTACCTTTGCAAACCATCCATGTTGATCATTTAGGACCTTTTCCGGCATCATCAAGGAGGAATAAACACATCATTGTGATTGTGTGTGGATTTACTAAGTTTACATTTCTCAGAGCAGTGAAATCTACGGACACTAAGGCAGTAATCGAGTACATGAGAGATTTGTTTGCCACTTATGGTACACCACAGGTGATAATATCTGACCGAGGGACAGCTTTTACTGCTAGAAGATTTGCCAACTTTTGTGATCAGAACCAAGTACGCCACATCCAGGTAGCTGTTACCTGCGCAAGGGCAAATGGCCAAGTAGAACGGATGAACAGAGCAGTAATGAATGGTTTAATGACTCTAGTAACGGACGAGAAAAAATGGGATGAGCAGATTAGGGCAATACAATTTGCCCTCAATAATACGGTAAACCAGTCAACTAAACACACCCCAAGTCAGCTACTGCTAGGATACCAGCCCAGAGGAGGAGAAGACGCAGCACTACGGGATGAGGTGCAATTAACATCGCGCGTAGTTGAGGAGATCATAGAAGAACGAGAGGAAGCTGCACGTACCATCTGCAAAGCCCAGGAGCAGCAGAAGACCCAATACGACCGAAAGAAACGTCCCGCAGAGCAGTACCAAGTAGGGGACTTGGTGATGCTCCAGAAGACAGCATTAGGGATGCCTGGCAGTCAGAAGTTGCGCAAACCATTCCGGGGACCTTATGTAATTCGAAAGGTGCTAGGCAACGACCGATATGTGGTTGGTGACATAGGGAGAGAGGGCAGGAAATATGAAAGTGTCTGGGCAGCCGACAAAATCAAACGAGTGGGCAGTCCAATGTCCAGCAGCAGTGATGATGGCGACAGCAGCGGAGACGAAGGGGATGGAACTGATGATGCTCATCCACTCCCCGCTCCAATCCACAATTGATCTGCCACCTCGGGGGCGAGGTGAACTACAGGATGGCCGAGTTGTAACAGTTGTACATATTATGTGAGTATATTTTGTAGCCGGCAGTAACTCGCCGTTTAGTCTCGTTGTAAATGAGAACCCCTGTAAAGACGGAGAAGCCCTTACAGTCCATTTTTTATACACGCAAAAAAGTAACAAAACTGACTAGCGAGAGATCGAACAATTTTATGAATAGACTAGGTCGCGTAAGGTGGATGTTCATCGTTACAAGTGTACATCTGGTTTGGTGATATAAAGGAGAAGTGGCATGAGAGGGCTGCTTTCTCCTAAGGGTCGTCGCAGCCTACAGCACGAGTTTATGCGACTATCACAATTGTTGAATGGTGACCAGTGATCAGAGTATATGCAAGCCTTCGTGATCGGGTAGTGCGATTCTACAAATAGTATATTAAAAAAAGTTAGTTATTTCGCGCGTTGACAAGTGAGGTGAGTTATTCACTGAGTATAGTGGTTTCTCACGGAGTATGGCCTGGACCTGTTTGGTATCGTACACTATTTAGATTAGCCATAGATTATTTAGTGTTACTATAGAGCGGACAGTATGATGGTTTCAGTAAGAGAGCGTCGAGCAGTGTTGAGGGAGCGAAAGAGTCGCCTCGAAGAGATGAGATTGGTAGACAATGTCGGTTGTCATACCTGATGCCTATGGGACTGTGATCGGTACACGAAGGTAGTTGCCGTGGCCGATGCACAGGGGCCCAATGTGGTAATTGTGGTATAGGGGTAGCCTGAGTCTTGTTGTCTTGGTTGGTAATGTGATGGTACGGAAAGCCGACGGACTGGCAGTACCTGGTGGACAGCCGTGAGGGGCTGGGGCCTGACTGCGTGAGTGGGTAGCCAGAGTGATGGGTTGCCAGCAGTCAGGGGAGTTGGTCGGGTAGCTGCCGGGTGATGGAGCTATCATGCAACTCATGTAGGGGGGACGCCGTGCGAGACGGACGGTGCTTCTGGTCAGGGGAGCCGGGCCAGGTGTACCGGGGGTCAGATTGGTCGGACCAGTGAGTGGGGCCTTGCAAACCCTGTCACGGTTGGAGGCGGCCTGACTCTGTCATTTAGTAACACTGCAGGGAGAGAGTGGTGCTCTCATTGGACCTGTAGCCAGAGTTGGGGACTCAGTGCTACCAAAGTAAGAGAACTCAGCTAGAAAATATTGGAATGGTGAGAGTCCTGGCAATCATCTGTGGTGTGGTAGTCTTCATTGCGTATGCTCGCACCAAGGGATTGGCCAGGGTCATCGGTAATGCTAGTGTGCATTTTAGCTGAGAAGTGATGATTAGATGTTGGTGTGTGGTCCGCTAGGTAGATTAAGTTATGTACAAGTCTAGCAGGGTTCCTAGGGTACTCAACCGTGATTATCTCCCCAACAGGCTACCTGATACAAGGAGACGGAATCCGGCTATTGTTCCTGTGAATGTGAGTCTATGTTGATGTTGACTTCTTACTAACTTTTAAGAGGGGTACACATGGAGGGGCGGTTCTGACTAGGAATGGTGGCCCCCACCCTCCTTTACACAGCTGAGAAAATGCTTTTTGGTAACATCGTTTTCTTTCACTTTTTTGTAATAAAATTTTTTTCCAGAATTTGTTCGAAAATGGTGTATTTTAGTGTACGAAATAGAAATAAATAAAACATTCCGGCGCACCCTCTCTTTTTCATTCTTATACCTGAAAAATGCTATTTTCAAAAACGAAATCGCAATTTTTCAATACAGCTTCCCTACTTTTTTTCTTAGAAATAGGGATTTTGCTCGATTGGAATGGGACCAAGACTAAAGTAACCCCATTATGTCTGTCTACAAAAGAGGAGGGGGCAATTTCGAGCCGTAAAACTGCAAAGAAATTGTTTAGAACCAAAAGGAGTTAAGACCTAAAACTTTGAGCCCCCCTCCCCCAGCTTCAGCCCATCAAAATTTTATTCGACGGGACCGGGCTTAAACGTTGTTGACCCTCTACCATCACCCAGAAGGACGTATTCCACAATTTTCAAATTTTCGAATAAAACAGTTTTTTTTTCACATCCTGAAAAGTGCGATTTTTGAACTGAACCCCTTTTGGTTCTAACCGATTCAATTACAGAATGTATGAGGAGGAAGGAATTTCCAGAAAAGCAGGTCAGTTATGATCCCTAAAATAGCAGGAGCAAGTAAATGTGAAGATTATCGAACTAAAACTTTACTATCGCACGTAGCAAAGATTTTAGCAAATATAATAAATAATAGAGTACAAAATAAAAGGGAAGAATTGGTGGGAGAAGATCAGTTCGGATTCACGAAAAATAGAGGTACTAAGGAAACGATTTTATGTTTGAGGCTTTCATTAGAAAAAATACGTCAAAAAGGTTTGGATACATATGTAGAATTCGTAGATTTAGAAAATCCTTCGGATTAGGTTGAATGGTCAAAAATGTGTCAAATACTGAATGAAATAGAATTATAAGGAAAGAAGAGTAATATGAAACTCATATAATGATCAAAAGGCTCAAATAGAAATAGAGGACGAAGTGGGAGAAGTGAAAATTCAAAAATTAGTGAGACAAGGTTGCTGTTTGTCACCAGTACTGTTGAATACGTTAATAAGAAAAATAATTGAAAAAATGAATGAAAGGAGATCGAGCGTGATACACAGGGAAAGAAGTTAGAGTGATAAGATTTACAAATGGCATTGTGATAGTGGAAAAAAGTAAAGAAGAACTAAAGAAAACACTGAAAAATTTGGATGAAAGATTAAAAGTAAAATACAAAATGAAGATAAAACAAAAGTAATGATAGTCAGTAGATGGAAACAAATCCAATAAATATGGAAATACGTAGGAGGTGAATAAATAAAGGAGGTAAATGAATTTAAATGGGAATGGTTGAGGGAAAGTGGTGTGGTAGGACGTATGGCGATGCACGCATGCCGAAGTGACCCCTGAGACACCGCAACCCCAGCACCGGAAACTGGCCTTTCGGGCATCGCATCAGTGCCGAGGAGGTTGAGGGAAAGTACTGGAAAGCAAGGCAAAGAATGAGCTATGAAAAGCAGATAATAAAGGATACAAAGTGTAAATCGTTCTCAGAGATAAAAAGTTTAACGCAAGGGAGAAAAAGTGGACAGACGCACCCTACTGGTCCAGAGACTAAGGAATATAGCCACAACATATCGAAAATAGACATTTCGAAGTCACTAAATTCATTTTTGAAGGTATTCAAGTGGTAAACACTTCCAATGATAGTTCATACAGTCGAAGATGAGGGAGGCGGTGTGATATATCAAAATTTGTATGTGCTATTGTTAAATATATCGGTAATAGCGTGTTTTTATAGGCACTACGTTCAATTTTCACGTTGTTTTCGTCGTGAAACCTATTCATTTGATTTCAATCTGAATAAAATTTTCAACTACATCATATTTCAGCCTCTCCCTATCCATGAACCGGATATATAATCATTGGTTCATTACACAGGTTTGTCACTTATGCATTGTCAAAAATGAATTCAGTAATTCCGAAAAGCCTAACAAATAAGCCTGATTCAGAATAGAAAATTTCAAATGGAGAGGATGAAGCAAAACGGACCTCGCCCTCATGAAGGTCGGCTTCTACAAGTACTATACCTATATTCCCTGAAATCCTTCTCTCGGTTTCGAAATCGCATGTGGAGCTTCTGATTCGTAATTTCGTTCCGCGCTCCTCAGATGAAACTAATTTTACCGGGATCAATTCGACATGACGTGACCGAGAAAGGTAACCCTGTCGACATACATCTGGAATGCACATAACGCGACGATATTTAATCGCGGGTAAGTCAAATGAAGGAAAAATGGTCGCAATCGGTTCTTGGGTCGGACTTGTATTAGACTCCGGGGTCAGTCATTACCAGGCGATGCGATGCTTCCTCCAATTCATCGTTGCGCGGACGCCGATGTTTACATTTCGAGGCAAAATTATGATAATTGAAGGGGGCGAGCGCGTTTCAGGGCACACCGGCACGGAGGAGCGGCGGGGTTACAATTGTATCCAGTTAGCAGAAATGCTAACTCATTCTGCGTTGTTCACCGGGGGTGTAATTCCTGAATAGGATTTACATAATTATGGTTCCTTTACGTCCGAACACAATCGATACCGAAGCCGAGGCGCTCGCTCGCTGCGTTCACTTCATTTCCCTCGTACGCGAAGGAGATATAGGTATAAGTGGTTCTTAACGCGAAAAATTATTACCTTGGAAGGCCGACCGCCACGATAAGAGGGTGGATAATCTGGGTTTTACAGCCGCGATAAAATCGCCGGTTCGGAGGAAAAGTTGAGCAATGTTGCGCCTATAAAGTGCTCGGCGTACGTAGGGAGTGCGAGGAGGAAGAATAAAGAGGAAAATGATGGAGACACTTCGGAGGGAGAGAATTTAAATAGAGAGACGGGATTTCGCACGTCATCAGTAACCCATTAAAATGGTATAGTAAGGTCTGCCATCACGACATAGTTTTCAACATTTCATCTCATGAATTCGGTCCTAATTACCAAATATTATTCGTTTATTATTTTTGTTTCGACGGATAGCTACATGCTTTGAGTGGCTGTGGCACAAATTTTAAATGAAAAACATTCAAATAGCGTACATCTGAGTTTTCATTATGACACAAATTGGAAATTTGAGCTTGCCACCATAACACACCTGAATTCAGAGAACATAGCATCGGAAGAAATTCAGTGTTCAAATTATCAGAGGTACACAAGGTAATCAAAAAGTAGTTGGACTGTCGCAGCTGTGAGCGACCTATTGCAGCTAGCATATCTTTTAGCATCATCTAAAAATCTGAACGTTTTTCTTTCAGATGATAACATTTTGGACGTCTAAGTTAATTGGTTCCCAAGCTGGGGCACATCACAGCGCCCCCGTGAAATGGAAAGAAAAGTCGATAAATTGTTTAAAAGAAACTGTAATCGAGTGCCCTTGGTACATTTGACAGTACATTCTCATCACCTTCAAAATAATCCTCCTTCTTCTTGATGCACTTCCTCTAGCGCGTCTGCCACTTCACGAAACACTCGGCGAACTATTTAGCGGAAATGGCTCAAAACACTCGAATCGTGTTTTCTTTGATCTCGTCGATGTATTGGAATCGCTCGTCCTTCAGTACACCAAGCTTTCAAAATTACCCGTTCGCGCGTTCTTCGAAATTCATCATTGTAACCTAGGGCGTAGATTGGGAGAAGGTCCTGGGGGTCTGGGCCCTCAGCAAAAAATAAGGTTTTTCCCGAAGTTATAAGAGGCAAATCATGGGGGGGGGAGGGTGTGAAGGGTCAGACAGGATAGGGAAAAAGACTTTTCAAACCCCCTTCTCTTATTGTAACAACATAAGAAACAGCTCCGCTGAGCGTTCACTTAAATGAACGCAAAACTGCTTTCGAATAAGATAGTGGTTCCGCAAACGTTTCATTTGAGAGAAGGGGGTTTCCGCTACACACCCCCTCGGCCACAACGGCGACAGTACAACTACTTTTTAATTACCCCTTGTAACCAGGCCATAAGAACACAGATGAGGCCTGGAAGGTTATCTCCTATCTAGCTTTCAAAAATTACTCATTTTTGGACTCAAATTTATTCACGACTCAACTTGTTCTACGTTTTTGCCCCTCTCCTTTACGGTCGAACTCTCGGGCCCACTTTTTACTGTGGAACTTTCACTCCTACTTTTTTGGTGACGAAGCTATGGTTCTGATTTGTAAACTATTTGAAAGAGTAAAATCAATGCCTGTAAGTAAGTAAATGTAGTTATTATTGAGGAACAAAAGGCATGCGGGTTTTTCGGAAGTTGTACAAAAGAAGTGTTGAGTTTGGATTGCAGAGAGGGCATAATAAATCAGAGAAACGAAAGTTTTTAGAGATACGCATATTCTTGATCGATAGAAAAAGTAAGTCTTAATCACATAATGTAACTGGACAGATGTCCTGCCTAACCAATCGAGAGAGAAAAGAACAATATATGAGAAGAAGAAAAAGAACTGGTTTAGCGTTTTGAAATCTTGCTCCAATCTGATCTTCAAAATCAAAATGGAACCTTCAAGATTGAGCCAAGTTCTACGCGTGTTAAGAAACTGAACAAAGTATCGAAATTTTCTTCCTAGATTACTAATTTTGAACATTTTATCTAAATTTTGAATTCTTCCGAATTTGGACTGGAACATAAAAATTTTGACCTTTTAAAACGGATACTATACAGTTGGACATATCGCACTAGTAGGTTCTCTGACTGTTAATTTCGAATGTTGTAATTCGTTTTCTGACCCACTCCGGATCTAAGCCATATGGATTCTAATTACTCACTTGAGCAGCCAAAATCCAAATTTCATAAGAAAAATGAAAATTCTTAGTGAACGTCGATTTGAGGATTTTTCTCGTGTCCAATATTAAAGAGTTCCTGTCGAAGATATCTGATCGCGAACTGATTGGAAGAAATCAGATCACGTTGCCTGAATTTGAGAATATGGTGAAAAACGACTTGAAAAGGGCGAAAATTGATTCGAACCTGAATAACTGAAGCAGTTTTCAAAATAGAATTTTTCCGGGTTTCTTTATCACGCGTTGTAATTCATATTCTGGCTCAGATTTTGGCTTCCAAAATCCACATTTTAAAAGTATCAGTTTTTCTGAATTGTTAACTGTAATTTGCTCATACTATGGTGTCATTTGTAGTTATGAGCCAATCAGCTTCTGTTTGGTAGTAAGTATTTTGTAATGAGCTAATCTTGGACATCGAAGTTCATAAAAATATTTTCTATTTTTTACATTTTTTTCCGAATTTTTAAACATCTTATTAATTTTGTCCCAGCGATGCTTGAAAATGAACTTTTTATTTGAGAATCAAAATTATTATTTTTAATGATTATTCAAAGACAGTAACTTTTTCATTCATTAAGCACTCCAGTAAATTAATTTTTCATTTTTGGCATCTATCTCGAGTTTATTGTATGTTAATCTTTCAGTTAATTTTCTGATATGGGTAATAAAAATTTGATTTGTTAATTACTCATTTTACTCTCCCCAACAATATACAAATATAAATACATCACTACCCGTTTTAAAATTCAAAGATACAAAATTCTCTAGCGTTTTCATATACTTATTTATTTTAATAGAAAAATGCCTTCAAAAAAGTTGAGCTTTGCCTCTACGTTCTTGCAAATTGATTCCGACTCTCACTATGCGATGGTAACATGAATTTAAACTCTGAACTAAAAATTCTGTAAAATTGTCGTTTTTTATTTACGTACAGGAGCATGCGAAAACTCAAATTTGGGTTGTAGGTATACAAGAATGTGATACATACATGGATTTAGTTGCTGAAAGCACCTAATTTCGATGATGTTTTTGAATTTTCAGGTATTTTAACTCCGCTTATCTGACGCCGTTGTTTGATTTTCTATGTATGTGACGAAGGGGATATTGAAATTAAATTTTCATAATGGATTTGTATTCCACTTGATATTAGCTTTTGAACGACGTATGTGCTTCGCATTTCAAAATACAAAATTTTTATTTTTATTGCGAAATTATGAACTTGACGCCAAGTACTGAAAGCTAGCTGATAGCCAATAGCTGATAGCTTTAATACGTTCCTCGAAGCTGATAGCTAGCTAAAATCTGTTGAAGATCTGCACATTAAGCAACAGCCAGCTAATAGCCGACATTCTATCAACTTTTGAACGGCTTTTTGGGTTTTTTGTAATTTTCTTATTCCTGGTTCTGCGTAAATCTTCTTGATTTTTATTTATTTATTTATTTATTTATTTATTTCTGTTATAAAACAAGAACGTGATTCAGAGGCCGGAACCTGTGGTATTTGGTTTAAATTGGTTACTGGTTACAACATAGCACACTTACCCTATTCAAAAAATTCAGCAAGCTCATAGCCAATAGCTGATAGCTAATAGTCTGTACATTGTACACTAAGCCATTAGCCAGCCAATAGCCATTCAAATTTCATACAAAAAGCTATAGCTAATCAATAGCCAATGATTTCAAGATCACGAACTCTAGTCAACAGCAATAGCTATTTTTATTGAATTTTAATCCCTGCTTGACGCATCAAATAGGACGGATGCTAAATGCTATGAGATTCAGTTTTAATCTTGAAGATCAGATAGTAATAAAATGGAAGATATTAAATGATAATCTTTAACTCAAAAATCACGAATGTTGATATTTTGTACAGTTCATTAGACTAAGTTCATTTCGTACATTTTGAAAAATTAGATTTCACTGTGGAGCCCGAATCATGACCATAACAGAACCCTGATGGGATGCTCAATCAAAATCAGCCACCCCAAAACCCTCATATTTCGATAATTTTCTCGGTTCTTCAAACCAACTGAATTTTGCTTCCTTAAATGATGAAATGTCAAATCCAAAACCCAATCAAGGAGGATCAAAATTTGATGTGATATTCGAAATCAGCAATCCAAAAGTCGTTTTCTGATTATTTGCTCAATTTTTAAAGGCAGAGTCAGTAATATGCCTTTAAAGGGCTGAAAAACAAATTCAAGGCCAGGGCCGTAGCTATTGGTGGGTATGGGCGGACGGCCGGCCCCAAATTATATTTCGAAATTAGCAAATTGGTAATTCTGGGAGCACAACTGGTAGATTCACGTATCTTAAGAATTTTTTTTTTCTTCGTCTATGATAAATGTTTGATTTTTTCGCCCACTCGATAAATTTGCTTTGCTACGGCCCTGTTCGGGGCCTAATCGAGATAGGATGAGGATCTGAAGAAATACTTGATATCAGCAATCCAAAATATGGCCGTTTAAATATTTTACTCCAATTTTTAAGCAAAGTCAATTATATTTTTCTGAGGGTCAGATGTATCGAATTCAGAACCTGGTGGAAACCGGATCAAGGATCTTATGAGATGTTGAAATTAGTGACCCAGAAAACGCATATTTTTATAATTTACTCGATTTTCAAAGTCAAGTCAGTTTGCCTCGTAAAAGCGTAAAATGTCAAAT
The DNA here is from genome assembly GCA_031841125.1 of Acanthococcus lagerstroemiae. Taxonomy (NCBI): domain Eukaryota; kingdom Metazoa; phylum Arthropoda; class Insecta; order Hemiptera; family Eriococcidae; genus Acanthococcus; species Acanthococcus lagerstroemiae. The sequence continues at coordinate 16,466,574 of CM063113.1, read as the reverse complement.
TCGGGACTCAATCGGCACCGGTGCAAAATCTAATGTGATGTTCAAAATCAGTAATCCAAAATCCCCTTTGTGAAAGGCGAAATGACGAATCCCAGGGGTCAGCCAGGACCGATTGTGATCTAATGAGATATTCCAAATCGAAGACCCAAATAACTCATATTTTGATAGCTGGATTTTTGAAGTTAAGAAGATGTGCTCCTTCGAAGGATGACATGTTTAATGTGATATGTACCCATGCCGACTTGGATCAAATTTTAATAAAATATTCTAAATCCAGACAAAACTGTCGTATCAACATCATACTCAAACTGTAAACCCAAAACAAATTTGCCCCTTTAAAAGGTAAAATGTCAGATTTGGAGCTGAGTCGGGGCTGGATCGAAAACCTAATGAGATGATTGAAATCAATGGTCCCATAGATCCCTATTTCAGTACGTTAGTCTACGTTTAATGCCAAGTGAATTTTGCTCCCTTTAAGGGTAAACTATCACATTCTGTACCCTCTGTCCACGCTGGATCAAAAATCTGCCAGAATATTCAGAATCAGTTGTCCAAACACCCTATCTCTGTACTTGGTTCGATACCTTTCCACTAAAAATTCCAAAGTTGATGACACATCCGAGCTCTCCGTCGGGGAAAAGCACATTTCTCACTCAAACAGAAACCGAGCCTTTCATCTAAAATTTGTTTTATCCGACCTTGATCCGAATCCAAGGTCCGAAAACGAGGAAGTAATTTGTGGAACATCCTGTTTCTGTACCAGATACAAATAACATTACACATTATGTAGAATCTCTGCCAGCTGATGGAAACTTTCTAGAACGTTTAATCTTACGGCTGTCGCAACGAATTACGGATTGCGAAACGTCTTAACGCGAACGAATGATACTCGCGAGATGAAATTGAAGTCTGCCACTTCGGTTTTTACTTCGTGCTGTCGCCCCGAATGAGCGAACCGCGTGGCTGCGTATAATCGGGTCGACGGGTACCGATGGAAATTCGGGAGTTCGACAGCGATGACGAATTCGGGGTGAGTGAAAATTTGGTCACGTTGACGCCGCCACCGCCGCCCCTTTCAACGGCTACGAAAGAAGCGCAAATGAGTTATGGTTCGCGTTACCAGCGCCGGTTGTATTCTTGACAGCTCGCGACAAGGTGGTAGATGGTTTGCCGATCATCGAAGCTCGATGGAGTGGAAACGGGTCTCGTGTGAACGACCGGAGCTAGGTTGGGTTTAGGAATCGAAACCGCTGGAAGGTGAAAGCGAGAGAAAGAGAGAGAGGGAGAGACCTAATAGGGTGCCGCCGGAAGTGAGGCGAAGAGACTGATAGACCGGCGTGCAGCTTCGATAATCTTTGGTTGAGGAAGTTTCACTGGAACGCTGCTGTGGGCGACATGTGCTCGATGAAGACAATTTTCGAAAGCTTGTGGTATATTTCGGCGAATGTTGGTCCATACTCCACTGTGATTGTGAACGAAGGAAGAGAGCTGAAAGTGTCTGGAGAAAGTTAAACTCAATTAGCAATATAGTCTTGGTGCCAGTAGCATGTACCCTGCAGTATTTGATGCGAAGGTGCTACGTAACATAATTTAACGAATACTGCTAACCCTGGAGTTCACGTCAAACCCCCCAGTACCACATAAGTGTCCCTGTTCTCAGTTTCTCAATAGCTTCTCAACAGTCGTACTGCAAACATGTTCATGGGTTCCCGAACATTTTGCCGAATCAAAAAATTCCCGGAAACATTTTCACGGAAGAACAAAATCCTGAATGAAATTCCCGAAGGACAATATCCTGAAAGGGCAGTAGCCCGATTAAGTATTTCCGAGCTGTCATAACCGATCTTGTCGAAATAGGAGCAGTTGTACTCTTCCGAGGGCTGGTCAAATTCCATCCACCGAACCAAGAAGAGAGCGTTGAGGAAAAACTAGCAGTGCAAATCAAACAAAAAGCAGAAGCTCATCCCCAGAGCAGACTCCATCGCAACTGCGGCGTGGGGAGTCACAAGGCGTATCCTCTGCAGTCCTCAGTCAATGGCCTAAGCAAAAGGCCCTAATAAAAAGCATTCGGAGGACGCGAAGGAAGAATCTACTACCCAATCCAACAAAGTTATTGCACTGCGATGACCTAGGAGACCGCTACCAGAAAACTCTTTTGGGCAAACAATTTTTGCGGCATGACTCAAGACCAGCAGAGTCGCTGACCGATAATGAAGAGGAAGCGGAGGAAGAAGAACACGAGGATAGCTACGAACTACCAGAATAGACCCATACTTGAGTACTTAAGAGCATTACCCTACAGTGTAAATGAATGATCAATGAAAATTAATAAAATTTAGAAATGTGTTTTCAGAATTATGTAATAAAATATTCGGGAAAACGTCCGCATACCATATTCATGGCAAAATTAATTTACAATAAATTTCACGTAAAAATAGTCACCATGTCTGAGAATTACTCGAAATGAGGGGTGAAAAAAAGCCTATACAATGCAATACATAAACACAGACCTTATGGCAGTACACATAGAATTCTTCGCATTTTTATCTTTTCACTGATTTCAGGGAATCGAAGTGATGCGAGTCTCACGCCGACTCGTTTCTATACATCTCTATCTATTGGCCCCTGTAATTTATGCTTCCAATCCCCTCTTGCCCTCAGACATCAAACTTTGAAATATCCGTATTTCTGTGTTTTTTTTTAGCATCATAAATTACTTCCTTACAACAACTTTTTACACTGTTCATTGGCACGAATCACCGAATCGAAATCTGCGACAGTATTCGTAATTTAATTCAACATTTGTAATTTGAGCCCTAAAAAATCTCTATTTTGATAGCTAGTTTGATATATGTACAACGCCACGTTAATTTGTTCTTTCTGGAAGGAAGAAGGAAATGCCAAATTTACAGCCTAAATCAACGTCAGATCAAAAATCCGAAGTGATGTTTGAAATAACCGGTCTAGAAAACCGTTGTTTCGATACTATTCTCCATTGTAATATCACGTCAGCTTCGCCCCACGGGAAACTATGTATAATTTGTGGGCTAAATTAAGACCGGATCAGAAATACAAGGAGATATTCGGAAGCAGTAACCTAAAAAGTCCTACCTCGATACGTTGACTGATACTTCCCCACGTAGAATTGTAAATCTGGTGGTACGTCTGAGCTTCCTGTCCAGCGAGAAGATTCTCTAAAAAGAAACTGGACCTAGTGGCTTGAAGAGTCTGAGTTCGCAGTCCTAAAGAAAAGGACAGTGGTAATCCGTGAAACACCCTGTATTCTTACCCCCCACAATATACATACATGTCTCATATGGTCGTGTCTCGAAAGCTATCAGCACTGTAAAGGGGCATGCGGTCTCGCAACATTTTTTGGCGCTCGATGTCGAAAGAAAGGGATAAAAAGAATACGGACGCGAAAAGGAGACATGGCGAGCGGCACGACCTCACAGCGTAAATGAGGGAAAGACAACGCAAAGGCGACACGAAAAATGAAGAAGAAAAAGTAACAAAATTACTTTTCGAAATTGTCGCGTGAAACAGAAAGTTTAGAAAACTTTTAAAACATCAGAACGAGAAAAAATTTGTCGGTGATATGAGTTCCACGTCGTTTACTATAATATGATGACGGTAACTTTTGGATACAGTTTTTTGGGCCGTTCACCGTCGTCGTGTCACATCGCTCTCGTTTTACGCCGTCGAAATTACGTCGAATCGATTTTTGACAATTCCCTGGGCTCACGAATACTGGTCGACTCGATAATTAAATACTTAATTAGTACTTACTCGTGGTACGTGAGAAACGAAAGTATGAAGAACAGACAGGCCAGTACATCTGCTCGACCCACCAAGCCAGCAACCTGAAATGTGAACATTTGAGAGTTAGTTCTACTCGTTACATCTCGGTGATTCAAGAAGTACATGGTAACTTAGAATGATGTGCAAGTGTCCAATGCAGCACAATCAGCCTATGAGTTCCACATGTATAGATGTAGAAATTAGCTACAACCTAGGAGCTAGTTAGCGTCCTTATACATTGGTCCTAGACATTAAGAGTTATTACTGATCTTATTAAAGACGCTGACAAGTCTTTTATTGAAAAGCCACAAGGAACATGGAATGATCGCATGAGCTTACATATTAAGTACTACTAGAGATGCTCTAATGATATATAATTTGTTTCTTTTACTTTCCCCGCAAGTCTAAGGATGAGTATCTGAGCATAGAAACAACTATGCAGTAACCCAACACGTATCAAACTCACTCACACACACAGACACACATATTTCGCGTATGCAGGGAGGTCGTGTGAATATAACCACCTTGGGGAGGCCAATCAAAAAATACAGAAATACAGATATAGATGCAAGACTGAGCGAAACTTCATCACATTCACCTGCAGAACCTTGTCACCTGAAGAAACAAGATTTTTGAGGTACAAATTTTTACAGCCGTTGGGAGGTCGTGTACGAATACAAACATTTTTTCATATTATTCGGCAGTTGTTGTGAAGTCTTATTTTTTACACATTTAAACAAAATCTTTCACTCATGGGAAAAACGTTGAATTTTCATTATTTTTTGGTCTCACCGACTTCAGCGACCTGGGTCTGTTTTTCTACATCCCCATCCATGAATACTTGAAATGCATTCCTCTCCATCCTGCATGTCCTTAGATACCACACTTTGAAAATTTTCTTTTTCTGCATTGTCACATGGATATGGCTTATCGCTCGCCCTCTATGAAAAATGTATGTCACGTTTCACCGACCGACACAATCGAGTCTGGTTGGCTGAGTGGATAGCGCGCTGGAGCAACTCGCTACATTTCAACCTAGGCCAGTTTCTCGGCAAGACGAGAAGAGAGCTAAGACAGCCCTAGCAGCCTCCCCGACATCTCTGAAGAAATGCTCGAAAGGGCGGATTCCAGGGCTCGGTTTGAAAGTAAAATTAGAAATGAGAGAATCGAGTGACACAATCGCGCGGCACGATCAAACGACACGACGGACACCAAGAATGACGACGGATGCCGAGAATGGCAGCTACAATTCGAATTCCGGTTCACGTTTTGCCGTGCACACCTGAGGAAACCTAAATCTCAAAAATCTAAATTCAGAACCGAGCTCGAACTTCGCACGGAATCCTTGATCAATCTTCAAAACCCAAATGCAATCGAACCGTGTGCATCCGAAAAAAGAAATCGAACACTTGAAACTGAAAAAAGAAGTAACCGAACTCCACCACAGTTAAAGTGGATGAAGAACCAAACCACGTCCCGATAAAAATCGATGTGGTTCGATATCCGCGGCTAATTCTGAAAGCGTTGATCACGCTTCAATCCCAGTTAATACTTCAAACAGCATCATGAAAAATTTACGGCGTTTTGAGTATGCAATTTTATTAACATTTCGAGATAATTCGGATATTACGCGGAATATTCACGGCGTTACAGTTATGCAATTATATAAACACTCGAGTCATATTGTTGCTGCATTCGAATTCGAAGTACAACATATTATTTTTTATGACGCGACATCTTGATTCGAAGTCGCGAACATTAGAGGGGATGGAAAAAACTTTTTTCAGGATCGGAAATGATTTGTTTACTATAAGTTTAAAAACTTTCATTGACGCTGTTACACCGGGGGACGTTTGAGTTGTGGCCATTGGTGCAACGGGGGAAGTCTGCATGGTCGCCTCGGTTAAATTAGGCAAGCTTCCCGATATTAGGTCTAATCCCCTCGAACGAAGGTTATAAGACATTGAGTGTTGTGAGGTCCGTCAGCGCCGGAGAAATAATTACAAAAGGTTTGAAATCGTAACTGTATTCGGACTTCTCTTACTCTAATATTTACAAATGAATGACAGAGGCACGGGGCGGTTTCACAGAGAGATCTAGTACTTGCCCTTGTTTGGTCGGAGGTCGTAGGCGTCGCAATGGTCCTGTCCCGGAGCACCAGACAACTGGATGCTGCGACGGGAGAGTATCAAAGGTTCTCGGTTCGACTATCCGCGGCGATGCACCAGATACTGGATGCAGCACGCAGCGGAGTATGTCGGAGCAGAATGCGACCTCACTTCGGTTCGTGCCCGGAGCACCAGACAACTGGATGCTGCGACGGGAGCGAATCAAAGTTTCTCGATTTGGGTATCCTTAACGGTGCACCAGATACTGGATGCAGCACGCAGCGGAGTAAACCAAAGTAGAACTAACAGTAAGCCTCGTTCTGAAGAAGTGTCCTCGAACGGCTGTCCATTCGAGTTTATATAGCCTGGCCGTGGTCGCTTTCACCAGTCGTGACGTATTCTGGAGGGTGTAAAAACACAACCCTCCGAGAGACTCGTTGCCAGCGACACGGTCGCGCTACGAGCCGGGTTTCTCTCTGAAATAAGGGGTTCGCAAGCTACGCGAGCGTAACATACGCCCCCCGGAAGAGAGAAAACCGGCTGAGAACCGCCCCGGACCCCTGGAACAAAACAGTAACATTATTTACACTCCGTTAGGAAGTTTTCGTATAGTTCAGCGAGTGCCTGAACCTCCATTCTTGGGGCATCGCCATCTCCCTAAAAATGATGTCGATCGTCGGAGTTGCTCCGTCCAACTTGGACACGGCTGGCACTGGCGGTGATGGTGTTGCCCACGTTGGCATCGGAAACGGTAGTGCCATGGCGGGCCAAGTTTGGACCAATGGGGTTGATACCAATGTTGCGGGCGGTATTGTTGATTCCCTCTCCGGCGTGGTTGGTGCTGCTCGAGGTGGTGCCCGTACTGGTGTTACCCTCGGTGGTAGAGTTAGTGGTACCGGTCGTCGCCATTTCCACAGATTCTGCTGCTGCTGGAACTGGGTTAGCCCGAGCGGATCTTTCTTTCCCGGCATTGGGTTTCTCCCTTCGTGCTGTAGCTGATTTTCTATTGTGCTCACCTTGCTCAGCACTCTTTCCTTCCGGTTGGTGGTCTGGCCCTTGGTTCCACGCCTTGTCATTTTTCTTGTACTGGTCTTCGTGGTATACTTTTAGCTGATCGCGATGCGATTTCACTTCTCGGCCGTTTTCTACACGAATGACATAAATGTCCGAGGGTAATTTCTGGATGACTGTATAAGGGCCGTTCCAGTTTGGATGAAACCCTCCGTGTTTGGCCTCGCCTTTGTTTGAAAGGGCATGAGAAAGGACCAGTACCTGATCGCCAATATCCAGAGTTTGGGACATTTTTATTGCTCTCGCCGTTTTTTTTTGATGTTTTTCTTCGGTAATCCGCTTGGTTTTTTACCGCCTTCTCCCGAATAGCGTTAATAGTTTCGCATGTTTTCGGCGATGGCAAACTCCATTCACCCGGCTTTTTTAGTTTACATCCGAACAGGATTTCGGCTGGTGAATAACCTGTGGCCGAGTTTCTTCGGTTCCGCATGCTGAACAATACTTTGTCTAAGTGCTTCTCCCAGGAGCGGTGATTATCGGCGATATTCAGCTTGAGCCCAATTTTTATATCTTGGTTCTTCCGTTCTACTGGATTGCTGCGGGGGTGGTACGTCGGGGTGTGTTGGCTTTCGATCTGTTTAGTTTTGCACCAGTTATCCCATGCTTTCCGAAACTGGGGGCCATTGTCGGTAATGCAAGTACGTGGGTACCCAAAATGCGGGAACCATGATTTTTCGAGTATGCCTGTAATGGCAGACACTGTGGCTTTCCGAAGCGGGTATGCTTCTGTCCAGCGACTAAATAGGTCGGTGACCGTTAAGATCTGTGTATTCCGGCATGCGGAGGCAGGGTATGGTCCCATTAGGTCGATTGCCAATGTCTCGAACACGGTTGTTGGTTTCCTGGGGTGCAGTGGTGCTTTCGGTTCCCGTTTACCAAATTTGTGTCGTTGGCACAGGTCACAGTTTCGAACGTACTCGTTCACATCATCCGCAAGTGTTGGCCAGTAGAAATGTGTTTCAATAGCGCGTTTTGTTTCGGCTTGGCCTGGGTGATTCGCTAATTCGTCGTCGTGGTAGTGGTTGATCACATCTGTCACTGCATTCCGCGGGACTAGAATTTTTGTAACTCCGGTATTGGTGCAGGTGTATAAGATGTCTTCTATTACTGCAAATTTTCGGCGCAGAGCGTCGGCGATGTCAGCTTGGGTTGAGGAGGATGGCCCAGTTCCATCATGTAGTGATTTTAGCTGACTGATAATATCCTGTAGCTCGCTGTCTTCGCTTTGGGCAATTTTGACGATCGTGAAGATTGGAACCTCTCCAGGTCTTACGCTGATGGCTGACAGTTTCACTGGTGGCAGTAACCTGTCGGTGTCGTCCTCTAGTTGCTCGATTTTTTGGATCTCTGGGCATCTTGAGAGAGCGTCGGGTAATTCGTTGAGCTTCCCAGGTATGTGTTCAGTTGAATAGCTGAATTCTTGCATTAGCAGTGACCACCGCGTGAATTTACTCTTCTCATATTTTGCTTTCTCCAACCAAAGCAAAGCGCGGTTGTCTGTTCGCAAGGTGAATGGGCGCCCTTCGAGGTATGCTCGGTAGCGCTTCATACCCCATATAACTGCAAAACATTCTTGCTCATTAGAGTGCCACCGTTGCTCCGTCGGTTTGAATTTTGTACTCGAATATGAGATGATTTTCCTCACTCCTGGTGATGGTTCCTGGTAGAGTACGGCTGAAGCACCCACCAGTGAAGCGTCAGTTTGCAGGATGAAGCGTATTTTGGAATCCGGTCTTGAGAGTGGTTGGATTTTCGTGAAGCCTTGTTTTAGTTTTTCAAAGGCTTCTTGTAGCTGACTGTCCCATTTCCAGCTCTTCCTTTTCAGGAGATCGGTGAATGGAGCGAGTAGGGTTGCCGCATTGGGGACATATTCGCGCAGCCATCCGCAAAGACCAATTAGTGACTGTAACTGCTTCTTCGTCTTGGGTGGGACGGCCTCCTGGATCATGGTAACTTTTTCCGGTTCTGGAGCATTACCAAATTCTGATACGATTTGCCCGAGGTACACTGTTTCAGTTTGTGCAAAACAGCATTTTTCCATGTTCGCTTTCAGCCGATGCAAGGATAAGCGTTCGAGTGTTTTTGAAACGTGTTCTAAGTGTAGCTCGGCCGTTTCAGAGTAGACTAGAATGTCGTCCAGGAATACTTCTACAAACTGACCGATGTACCCAGCCAATACTTCTTGCGACATCAACATCATGAATGTCGCCGGGGCATTCTTCAAGCCAAAAGGCATGACTCGGAAGCAATAGGTTGCTCCTCGAGGTGATGCGAATGCAGTGTAGTTTTTTGCCCGGTCCGTCAGAGCAATTTGCCAGTAGCCAGATTTTAGGTCAATTTTGGTGAAGAATTTAGCTTGGCCTAGCGTTCTGGTCATTTCATACAGGTTGCCCATCGGGAACGAGACGTCCACTGTAGCTTGATTTAGACGTCGGTAATCCACACAGAAGCGGTAGGTGTCGTCTTTTTTCCTGACAATTACCACTGGAGATTGAAAGGCAGAGATTGCTGGCTCAATTATGCGTTGATGCAGCATATTCTGGATTTGTTGCTCGATAATGTTCTTTTTTTCTTCCGAGTAGGCGTACTGTTTGCAGCGAATTGGCTTCTCGCTTGTGAGAATGATATCGTGCTTGATCGTCTGCGTTTGTGTTAGCACAGGCCCGTCTGTGAAGACATCGGCGTTTCGCTTTAAAATGCTGATGAAATGTTCCTGAACATTTGATGGCAACTTGGTCTGTATTGTAGAGATTGCCGTGTTTTCGACCATCCGTGTTGGCTTGGTTGAGTTTACCCAGAACGTAGTGAAACGCTCTTTCTTACCCAGCATTATGCACATTTGCTGATAATTAATTAGAGCGGCTTGTTCTTTCAGCCAAGGGTTACCGAGGATGAGTTTTTCCATTAGTTCTGGTACCACATAAAATGAAACTTCCTCTGACTCGGCTCCTTTTATTTCGACACGTGTTGATACTCGACCAGTAATTGGCAACGGGGTGTTGCTATCACCAAGAAAGGCAGTATCTTGAGTTGGCGTTATTGCTGCTTTGCGGGCATCGCTGAGGAGGCTAAGTTCAATGAAGTTTGCTGAGGCACCCGTGTCAATGGCCGCTGTCTGTTCCAGGCCGTCGAGTTTTACTGGAATTCGCGGTATTGCCTGCTCCTCGGTCTGTAGACGGCTACATTTGAGCACCACTGGCTCATCTGATTCCCGTTTGTCCGCGATTTTCACCAGATTCAGTTTTTTTGGTGTTTCACCGTTTTTTTTCTCGTCCTCTGCGCGTTTTAGCAAAATAGGGCAGTGGCGATGGAAATGCCATTCCGGACAATAGCGGCATTTCGGCTGTTTCTTGTCCGGCAACGCATTTGCGGATGTTTTATTACCCTGCTTCGCTTTGCGTGTTGTAGCCGCCGATGCGTTATTGTCCTGTTCCTCCTGAGAAACAAGTTTATTGCCATCCTGGCCCTTCGATGGGTATTGATAGAACGGTTTCATTTTTTGCCGTTGTCCTAATTCTCGCTCCAGGTTGCTTGCTGCGACTGTTAGCTCTTCGACGGACGTGAACCTCATGGTAATTAGGTTGGCGCGAAGTCGCTCCCTCAGTTGTGTGATTAGGAGCGGTATTAGCGAGGGTGGCATTTCTACAGCCGGTGCGTGAATGCGAGCATATATCTGTGTTTTCCGCGCGATGAATATCTCGACGTTTTCTTCTGCACCTTGTGGACTAGCGTACAGCTCGACTGATAATTTGGCCATTGTGTCTGGACTGTCGAATCGGCGTTTTAGTCGGTCGGCGAACTGATCCCATGTATGCTGTATCTTCCGAAATGGTGCCCAATAAGTGGCTGCTGCATTTTTCAGTTGGTCTTGTGCGACGTACACCCATTCGCTGAGTTCCATTTCGCAGTCCGGAATATATTCTCACAGGCTGTGAGAAAATAGTTCGGATCTTCTATTAGATCTCCGTTGAAAATCGGCAGGCGACGTGCCGGCCGTTTTTTATGCCCCTTTGATTGCAGTAAGAGGCGCAACTGATCATTCGTTAGCGTGATCAGAGGCGTTGTTGGACGCGATCTGGGCGAGATGGCTCGAGACAGCGCGTCGCGATCACCCGGGACATCAGGTAGCAGTGCGGTGAACTGAGGTGTGTGCCGTGAGAGTGGTCGTGGAGATGCCACATGTGACGGTCTCGTTTGCGGTGCATACTCGATGTGTGACGCGTACTCGGGGTGCGGCGCGTACACGGGATGTGACGCGTTTATTTCAACTTGAACAGCTGTGTTATAAGGCGTGCGGCGTAAGTCTTCAACAGCAGCGTTGTACTGAGCCGTTGGATGACTTACTGGAATTGAGACTGGTCGGAACGCTGACAGTGGTCTGAAAGCGGATCCTGGTCGGACTGTGGGTGCGTGTTGGAAGACGGGCGCCGAGTGAAACTCGCGAGCAATTGGATTTGCGCCGTTTCCAAACTGAATTTGTTCCGCGTATCCGTAAATTGCGGCTTCTTCGAAAGCTCCAGCCATGTTATTGAAATTTCGGCCGGGAATCGAGGGTACTCCTTCTCCCTGATTTGACATGATTGTCATCACAGTGGACGTCGTTGCCGTTGTCGTACTCGCGGTCAGTGTTGCGGTACTCGTGGTCGGCATTGTGATGTACGATGCAACCGTCAAGGTATTTGAGGTCAGCGTCGCGGTACTCGTGGTCAGCATTGAGGTATACGGTGCTGCCGTCAAAGTGTTCGCGTTCAGCGTTGCAGTACCCGTGGTTGGCATTGCGATACATGTTGCCGCCGTCAAAGTGTTCGCGGTCAGCGTCGCGGTGCTTGCAGTTGGCGTTATAGAGCTCGCGTATGGCGTCGCGAGACTCATGTTAGACGTAGTGATGCTCGTGATCGGCGTCGCATTACAGGTGGTCGGAGTGTTGGTCGATGCTGTCGTTCTAGAAGGCGTCGTGAACGTCGCTAGTGGCGTCGTTGAAGAGTTCTCCCGCTCCTGCGGGGCGTCGGCAGCTGAACCTAAGGCCAGGGTCGCCATTGTTACACCGGGGGACGTTTGAGTTGTGGCCATTGGTGCAACGGGGGAAGTCTGCATGGTCGCCTCGGTTAAATTAGGCAAGCTTCCCGATATTAGGTCTAATCCCCTCGAACGAAGGTTATAAGACATTGAGTGTTGTGAGGTCCGTCAGCGCCGGAGAAATAATTACAAAAGGTTTGAAATCGTAACTGTATTCGGACTTCTCTTACTCTAATATTTACAAATGAATGACAGAGGCACGGGGCGGTTTCACAGAGAGATCTAGTACTTGCCCTTGTTTGGTCGGAGGTCGTAGGCGTCGCAATGGTCCTGTCCCGGAGCACCAGACAACTGGATGCTGCGACGGGAGCGTAGCGAAGATTCTCAGTCCGAATATCCGCAACGGTGCACCAGATACTGGATGCAGCACGCAGCGGAGTATGTCGGAGCAGAATGCGACCTCACTTCGGTTCGTGCCCGGAGCACCAGACAACTGGATGCTGCGACGGGAGCGAATCAAAGTTTCTCGATTTGGGTATCCTTAACGGTGCACCAGATACTGGATGCAGCACGCAGCGGAGTAAACCAAAGTAGAACTAACAGTAAGCCTCGTTCTGAAGAAGTGTCCTCGAACGGCTGTCCATTCGAGTTTATATAGCCTGGCCGTGGTCGCTTTCACCAGTCGTGACGTATTCTGGAGGGTGTAAAAACACAACCCTCCGAGAGACTCGTTGCCAGCGACACGGTCGCGCTACGAGCCGGGTTTCTCTCTGAAATAAGGGGTTCGCAAGCTACGCGAGCGTAACAACGCGAATCATGACATCAAGATACCGGCTCTGGGGCGAGGAAGTTCTAAGATCACAGAATTTCAGTTTGACATTTGTTCAGCCATTACCTTTAACTCGCAATACTTGTGTGTTGGCTCGACTCAAAATTTAAAAAAATGCTATGGATATCGTGTTGTATGTTCCGAGGGTCACAGAATTCATTTCTGATAATGATACTACTGAACAACTATTTTACACAACGCATTTCGACAGGTGATCCTGAGGTACTTTTTAACGCTGAACACGATACTGCGATCCATTTTTCTCTATCACGTCATAATTCGGAGTTCTGAACGACTGAAATTCGTTTCCATTTTGTTTTTGCATTGGAATAAGCGGTGCCACTGACTGATATTATCAGTGTAGTAGTATAGAAAGGGGAGGTTCTGGACCAAGTTCACATTTCTGTAAATTTTCTGTTGAAAACATTTTTCTGAGTGAGTTCTGTTCTCTCTGGCTCGAGTTCACATTTCTGAGCATTCACTGTTGAAAACATTTTTCTGTGTAAGTTCTGTACAATCCTAGACCGAGTTCATATTTCTGTGTAAGTATTGTTCTCTCTGAATCGAGTTCACATTTTTGTACATTCACTGTTGAAAACACTTTTCTGAGCATTCGCTGTTGAAAACACATTTGTGTAAGTTCTGTTCTCTGTAACCAAGTTCACATTTTTGTGTTGGTGTTAAAAGAATTGATATTGTAATATAAAGTGGTCGAGTTTCCATTTTTTTTATCAGACCACTTTTTTTTTTCTAACTTGGATTTCAAGTGATTTTGGTTTGAAATCTTAATACTAAAAAAAATAATAAAAAAAAAATCGAAAATTGATATTGATAACCTAGTTTAAAAAAAAAATAATAAAAAAAATAAATAAAAAAAAATAATAAAAAAAATTTAAAAAAAATCGAAAATTGATAACCTAGTTTAAAAAAAAAATAAAAATATTATATATTATAAAATGGAAATGATTGAAAGTAAAAGCAATAACTTTAATTTTGATGACTCTACACACTGTGTATCTAAAAAGATACCATCAGTGAAAGTGATTAATCAAGAACCTGTAGGCCTCTGGATGTCTAATGAAAATTTGATGTCTTGTGAGTGGAGAAAAAGTTGCAACGAGTCATGTTCAGATGCCAGCTGTGTAGAACATTTTGTAAATACAAAACCGCACACAATTGAGACTCGAGATGGATCAATTCAAGGTAGGATTATTGATAAAAATCGTATTTTAATCATTAGACGCCAACTTAAACTTATCAGACTTTCTCGAAATGATTACTCTTTTGCTGGTTATTGGGTAAAAGGAGATACAGACTATATTTCAGCACGTAAGTATCTCTTAGTGTTTCTAGATGAAAAGAATCATCCACTACATAAAGAACCAATCCAACTTACAGCTAGAGGTGTATTTCAGGTAGAATTTGATAAGAATTTATTAAAGTTTAGAAAAGAATTTAAAACAGTTTATAGTAAAACACGAGGTGTAATGTCAGATTTATGGTATTCTATGCTTGTGTTCTGTCCTACTTTTGTATCAAACGTAGTAGGTTCTTTAAAAAAGAGTAGAGCATGTTGTATTGAAAATTATATTGTTCCAACAGAATCTAATTTGAACTCTTTATGTGTAGGTAGAGATAAAGAAGTCTCAAAAATTGTTGAAGCTATGTTTAATGATTCTGAAAAATGGAAAGCTGAAAATAGTAAACCTTTCATAACCACATTAGTTCAAGAAAATGAATAATGTATTTTTATATGATTTTTCATATAAAAATAATAAAAATGGAAATGAATAACACTTTTAAAAATTATCATTGCGAATTAAAAAACATTGAATTCCTTAAATGTTTTAAATATATTAATATTTATTTGGAAACAGATCTATATAAATTTATGGAAAATATTGTTTATGACTTTATTCCTGAAAATAAAATTAAAGAATTTTATAAAGATTTAGAAAAAAAAGGCGAGAAAGAATTTGTAGAAGATATTAGAAAGACATTTAAATCTAAAGAACGAAAAGAAAATCAAAATATTTCAAGAAAAAATATTAATGATACAATGATAGAAACATTTGCTATTAGAACGGGAAAAAGTAAAGAAGATATAAAAAAAATTAAAATGCTAATACTTTTAAAAAAAATAACTAAAAAAAATATTACATTTAAAAATGGAGAAATAGAAAATATAGATTATTAAGATTTCAAACAAAAATTATTTGAAATCTCTTGGAAAATGCGAAAAAACTCACGAGAAAATTTTGCAAAACCACTGCCCCCCGCGAACGCCCTGAATTTTTATTTGCATTTTTTTTTTGTCCGCGGGAGGCTGTGGAAACTCTGAGAGTTTTTTTTTTTTTTTCCACCAAGGCCGTCGATTCACGCATCCGAGACTGATATGGCCGGCTTCATATCAGCTCAGAGTACGCGAGTCTAAACCCGGTGTTATCTTTTTTTTTTTTTTTTTTTTTTCACTGTAGTTCGACCTCCAAGCACCCAGCGACGCGTGTGCACCCGCGCCATCGGAGTACGTCAGAGATCTAGTACAGCGTTTTTTTTTTATTTATTTTGCATTGAATGTTACTACCTAATCAGCGCTGATTACAGAGACTTAGTAACTCGACATCGTCGACCCCGAGATAACACTTTTGATTTGCCGCCGTGACGCTGTTCAGTCACGGTTACAGTTTGTTATCCCGAGGGGAACTAGCCTAGGTGAGGTGTACGGACCTTTCCCCTCTTTAGCACTTCCGTCTAATATGGGGAGGAAGCCTAATGTACAGCTCCTAGCTCCGATAGAGTGTTATTTAAAATTTGTATATATACTTACGAAGCCCGTAACCAACATTACATATGAGTTTGAAAATGCAAACATAGCACTCTCATATTTATGAATAAATTATCATCGCCGTATAGATTCGATTCATGTATAATTTTTTTCAATGCCATGATGGTGTTATCATTTAATTGATTGCGCTAACCTTGTTAATTATTTGGTTGTTTTCGTGCATAAATTAGCGTGTAATGAAGAAATACGATAAATAAAAAATTGAATTACGTTAAAAGAATAAATAGTAGTATTATATATAATAAAATGGAAATGATAAATAAAAAATATGCACCGAGAATGTGTATAGAGTGTAATAAAAAAATTACATACAAAAATTATGCTAGACATGTCAGATCTAAGCATGGAAGGACAACAACAACAGCAAAAGATTTAAGAAATGATTTGCGAAATTGTGGAGTGAAAGGTGTATCTAAGTTGAAAAAATCTGAATTATTGGAAATTAGAGACAAGATACAGAGACAGAGTTCGAATTTTGAGAGAGAGATTCTGAATAAATTAACGAAAAAAGAACTCATTAAAAAAGTTGGAGAAAGAAACAAAAATTTAACTAGAGCTAAAATAATTGAAAAATTCTTACAATCTCAAAATGTAAAGTATCTCCAAGAATTTAATTTTGATGATGATAGTTTTGATGAGCCTATAGTTCGTCCTAGTGTGAGAAGGATAGATGGGTGTTGGAAAAATATGGTAAATCAATTCTCTATAGTATACGAACCTGCAAAATATGATTTAAGAATTTATTTAGACAAAATTACAGAACTTCTTGGTAGAAGGCTTAAAAGTGAGATGAAAAAGAAAAAGGCAATAAACATAGGATTAATAGCAGTTGTAAACTATATAGAAATAGATCACACAACTGGAGATAAAATAGGTGATAAAGAGGCATATTTTCGATCAAAGCATCATATTATAGTAGATTCGAATGCAATTGAAAGTGCATTAATCTCAGCAAAAAATGAAGTTATAAAAAAGTATGAGAGTTATACTGCTCAAAATACTAAATATAAATTTGATCAAGTTATTGAAATAAATATTCAATCTGATAAAAATGACCCTTTACGTGGTGGGACTTATATTCAATTACCCAAATTTATTCAATCAAAAAAGTGTTGTATTAATGTGAAAAATATTCAAAATAAAAATTTTAAGTGTCTCAAGCAAGAAGATCTTAGATGCTTTGAATATGCGTTGGAAAGTGTTTTGAATTCAGTTACAAATCATGTAGATCGAGTTTCAAATTATGATATCACGAAATATGAAGAACTGAAAATGGAATATCCAGTTAATTTAATTCCAGAAAATATTAAAAAATATGAAAAATTTCTAGGTATATCTATCAATATTTATAAGTATGAGGAAGATGAAGAGGGTATTGGTCAATTTTCTTTAATTTATAAACCAATTAGTAGTGAAAACCATGTAAATTTACTACAGTATAAGGATCATATTGTTGGGATAAAAAACTTGAGTGCTCTATTAAAAGGAAAAATACATAAATATACATATCATGTAGAAATTTGTATGAAATGCCATAAAAGATTTAAAGATAAATTAAAATATGAGGAACATTTAAAAAATTGTATAAATGATGAGCAAAATATAGAAATGCCAAATGAAGAGAAGAAATTTCGAAAATATTGCACAAATGGGGCAGAACAATATCATCCATACACAGTGACGTTGGATTTTGAATGTCTATTGGAAAAAATGCAAAAAGAAACTAAATCAACAAAATATCTCCAGAAACATATTGCTAACAGTTTTTGTTTCTATTCTGACCAACAAGGAACACAGCTGGTTAGAGACTCGAATGTACAAAACTTGATGAATCAATTCAATTCTTGGTTAATAGAACATGCTCGCGCATACAACAAGATAAGAAGAATTAATAAGCCAATGATTTGGGGACAAGATGAAGATATCAAATTCAAAGAAACTTCTCACTGTCATTTATGTAACAAGATTCTTGCAGAAAATGAAAAAGTTAGAGATCATGATCATTATACAGGAAAATTTCGTGGTGTAGCCTGTGGAGAGTGCAACTCGCATTTAAGAATGCCAAGATTCATTCCAATTTTGATTCATAATTTAAAATACGATTCCAAAATATTTTTACAATGGTTGTTAAAATTATTTAGTGGGAATGAGAGGAAGCCTTCTGAGAAACATGATGTGAAAATTATTGCAGAAAATTGTGAAAATTATAAAACATTTTCCAAAAAGGTGGTGATAGATCATTGTGAAGTAAAACGAGATTCCACTTATTGCTGCACTTGTAAAAGAAAATATTGGGACAAAATATTAAAAAAATGTTCCTCTTGTCAAGGAGAAAAACTGAAAATAAGTAGGAAAGGAGATAAAATACCTATAGAAATGGAATTTAGATTTATTGACACATTAAATTTTGTGGGAATTAGTTTAGATCAAGCAGTAAAAAATCTAGCAGAAGTGAATGACTGTTTTTGTGCTAGGTGTAAAAAAGTACAGAAAATTAGGAAAGGACAATTTTTACCAATAAATGAGAATGGTATTTTAAAATATGCAGCAAAATGTGAAATTTGTGATTCTGAATTGACAAAACCGATTAATTATAATAAATTTCAAAATATATTGAGAGAATTTAAAAAAGAAGACCTACATTTGGTTTTACAGAAGGGGATTTATCCTTATGACTGGGTTAGTACTTATGATAAATTCTCTGACCAATTACCATTAGATAAAAAGGCGTGGTATTCGATGTTAAATAATAAACATATATCTGATGACGATTTATCAAAAGCAAAAAAAGTTTACAAATATTTTGGATGTAAAAATTTTGGAGATTATCATGATTTATACTTGAAACTAGATACAATTCTCACAAAAGATATTTTTGATAATTTTAGGGAAATGTGTTTATAAACATTATGGACTAGATCCTGTATATTATATTTCAGCACCACATTTATCAGATAGTGCTTCTTTAAAATTCACGAAACAATCGCTTGAGCTAATTACTGATCAAGAAAATTATGAAATTTATGAGAAAGGAATAAGAGGAGGGATTTCCAACATTCCTCATAGACACGCTCTTGCTAATAATTGTTACTTTTACGATGAGAAAGAAAGAAAAACGATAAAATTAAGCAAAGAAAAAGCCAAAGAGAAAGGAATTTGGGATAGTAAAAAGCATATCAGTTATATTCTATATTTAGATTGTAATAATTTATATGGGTGGGCTCTGAGTCAACCATTACCAATAGGTGAATTCTTGAACTATAATTTGCTAGCCCATCAAATTGAAGATGCGCAAGCAAAAAATTCCGAAGCAAAGAAATCCTTAGAAAGCAAATTTGAAAAATTGACTTATAAACCATCAGACTTTACTCAAGATGTAATTCTTACTCTAGATGACAATGGTGAGTATGGATATACTTTTATAGCTGATCTTGAGATTCCTACAGAATTACACGAAAAATTTAAAGATTATCCCATGCTTCCAGAACAATATGTACCTAGAGAATCAGAATTGTCAGATTTTCAAAAAATTTTGATTGAACAAAAAATAGGTAATAAACCAAAAATGAGTAAATTAATAAGTACGCTACACCCAAAACATAATTATCTCATTGATTACAGAATGTTGAAAGAATGCTTGAAACAAGGTATAGTTTTAAAGAGTATAAATAATTACATAAGATTCAAACAAAAAGCTTGGATGAAACCATATATTGATAAGAATACAAGCTTAAGACAAAAAGCAAAAAATGATTATGAGAAAGATCTCTATAAATTACTCAATAATAGTGTCTATGGAAAACAAATGGAGAACGTTAGAAAAAGATGTACAGTACAAATAGTGACTACTTTAGACTCATTTCTTAAACAGAATGAGTTTGAAACAAGAGTTGTTCTTGATGAAGAAACTGTTTTACTTCACATTCAAAATAAGAAAGTAAAGTTGAATAAACCAATATTTGGGGGGTTTGTTGTTCTGGAGTTGTCAAAATTATTAATGTTCCAGTTCTACTACAATGTTTTAAAAACGAAATATGGAGACAAAATAAGATTATTAGGAACTGATACAGATTCATTGATTGTTTATATAGAATGTGATGATGTTTATGAGGACATAAAAGAGAATCTAGATTATTACGACACTTCAGATTATTTAATGGATTGGATGCCTCAAGTAAACAAAAAAGTTCCAGGATTATTCAAGGATGAATACTTAGGAATCCCAATAAGAGAGTGGGTAGGACTAAGATCAAAAATGTACTCCTTCAGAAACGACACATCGAAAGAGAAAAAAGTGTGTAAGGGAATTAAAAGATTGAATATAGAAAGAATGAAATTTGAAATGTACAAAAACTGTTTGTTCAATAGCAAGCAAACTAAGGAAATTGTGCATGGAATTGTTTCCAAAAAGCTGAAATTGTATACTATATCAATCAATAAAATTGCACTATCTCCTTATGATGATAAAAGATACTTAATTGATGAAATGAATACACTTCCATATGGCTATAAAAAATATTGTATAATAAATGAAACGAACTAAAATAAAGAATAAGACTGAAGTTTTAAACTTTGATAATAGTGTTCCAACTTGTAGATTGAAGGAAGTGTTTCCTAATATAATGAGATGTTGTATATGTGGTCCTAGTGGGTCTGGGAAAACGAATGTTTTATTGACTATATTAGTGGATAGACCATTACCTGATAATGTATATTTATGTTCAAATACTTCTAATCAACCAAAGTATGAAAAGTTTCGCCAAATATTGCAAAACGAGAAACTTAAAAACAAAAAATTTCATACAGTATCACTCGAGGATTTACCAGACCCTAATAAAATAGAAAAAGGATCAGTAGTAATCTTTGATGATATCTACACAGAAAACCATGATAAAATAGGTAAATATTATTCATGGAGTCGTCATAATGATATTTCATGCTACTATTTATCCCAAACATATTCAAAAATTCCAAAACAACAGATTAGAGATAATTTTAATTACTTAATTCTTTTTGAACAAGATCTTACCAATCTGACACATATTTATAACGAATATGCTAGGACTATAACATTTAATCAGTTCAAATCAATATGTAATGATTGCTGGCAAAAACCGTATGACTTTGTAGTTATAGATAAAGAATGTGATCAGAAAAATGGTAGGTTCAAATACAAATTTGAGGAAAATTTTATATTATAAATGAGAAAGCTAACAGATTATAATTCAAATGATATTGATTTTGTTGTAAAACAACGTGCACTTCTACAAAAAAATATTGAATGTGCAAAGTTAGGTCAAGTGAATAGAAAACTAGAAATGGAAGAAAACTATAAACCAATCATTGATACAATAAAAGACCTTAAGCCTGTAATACAACAACCAGTATTACCTATGATTGCTGACAAACCAAGAGAAATTACCTATGAACGGTCAGAGGAAACACCAGGATTTGATATGTCTCAAAGTCTTGCATGTAGATATTTGTCTTACTATACTAATAAAAAAATACCTACTGATTCAACTTTTGGTATTAGATACGAAAATAAAGATTATTATATAGGAAATGCACGACTCATGGAAGTTCATCATTATGCTGATAATGATCGTGCTGATATTAAGCTAAGTAATGACACTACCCTTTATCCAGGAACACAAGGACTATGGGAATTACTAACTATGCAAAAACCTGAAAATTATACTGATGAAGACCTGAAAAATTATCAAAAAATTATTCTCAGTACAGAATCTTATCGTTCTGAGAATGGACAAATTAAAAGTAGTCGTGGGTACAAATATTTAAATTTCATCCAACCTATGTTGATTGAGAAGGAACTCATACTTTCACATCGTGGCTCTGGTCTTAAGAAAATTTATACCAATCAGACTGATTATAAATACTGGAACGATCCTAAAGAATTAATTGATCGATTTACAATACTGAAAGGTATGTGGGAAGCAGGTAATCATAATCCACAAATATTCAATGAAATGACCAACATTCGGGAGGAACTGATAGAAGCCAAAAAAAATTTAAAAACCTTATAATAAATGTTTACTAGAAAAAATCATCATTATTTGTATGAATCAGTTGAAAAAATTCAGAATAACACGGGGAAAATCTTAGAGTCTGTTCTGAAAATTGTCATAAAAGATGTTGGCGAAATTTCAGATATGATAATACAATGTATAAAAAATGTCATTAATAATGAAAATTATACTGTTGGTATAATAGAGTATGCTAATGGTGTGAAAGAGTACATAAACAATATAAAGGATAACACAAGCAGTATTTTACCACAACTGAAAAAGATTACTGAACATGATCAATCAGCTGTAACTGAACTGAAAAATATTACGCGGCAGGTAGTTGGATTGGCTACCACCTGCGAGAATTCACTTTTCAATATTACCCAATTAGGAGCAATTTTAACAGAATTGAAAAATATATCAAAAACAAATCAAAATATTCAGAAAATATTGGAGGAAAATGTGCAAGAAATATTGGAGGGAAATTTACCACAAACAACTGAAAATATTCAGAAAATATTGGAGAAAAATTCACAAAAAACTGGAAATATTCAGAAAATATTGCAGGAAAATTTACCACAAACAAATGAAAATGTTCAAAAAATATTAGAGGAAAAGACAGAAATGTTCAAAATGTAGGTTATCATGAAGGTCAATAGAAAATGTCAAGTAATATAAAAAATGCAGTCATTAGTTGAACTTGAAGCCAAAGAACTTCATAAACCTGTGATAAAAAAATTTCAGAAAAGAAAAATTATCACAAATGAAATCAATGAAATCTGGGCAGGTGATTTATTAATTATGTCCCAGTATTCAAAAGAAAATAGGGGTTATAAGTATATGTTAGTAGTTATTGACACCTTCTCAAAAGTACTCAGGATAAAACCCCTCAAGGAAAAAACAGGGAAAGAGGTTTCTCAAGCTTTTGAGAAAATTATTGAAGAAAGCGAATATGGTCCACCTAAAAAATTACATGTCGACAAAGGTACAGAATTTGTAAATTCAGTTTTTAAAAAATTAATGGGAAAATATAATATTCATATGTATCACACAGAGAATGAGGAAAAATCAGCAATTGGTGAGAGAGTAAACAGAACCATTAATGGGATGTTGAGAATAATTTTTGAGATTCATAAGAATCATAAATGGGTTCCATTTATACCAGAGATATTGCACGAATATAATAATGTGAGGGTACATAGAACAATAGGAATGCGTCCTTGTGATGTGAATAAAACAAATGAACAAGAAATTTTTCATAGAATGTATTCTTCAAGTTTCTCCACGCGACCAAAATTCAAGGAAGGAGATCGTGTGAGAATACCCAAAAAGAAAGAAACTTTTGAGAACAAGTATAAGAACAACTGGACAAGAGAAATATTTGTAGTTGACAAAGTATTCCACACAAACCCTCCCGTCTATTCTATTAAAGATTTGAAGGGTGAAGAAATTTTAGGTAAATTTTATCGCCAGGAACTTCAAAAAACAGTTTTCTAAAATTTTCTACTATAAATATGAGTAAAAACTGTGGATTATCTAAAAGAGGTGGTGATATTGTGGATACAATTGGTAAATATGTACCATTTCCACTTCACTGGCCCGGATATAAAGCTCTTGGTCCTGGTTCGAATACAGACCTCGATATTCAAAAAGGTGTAAAACTGAAAAATAAATTAGATGAAATAGCTATGGATCATGATGTAGATTATGCAAATACAGATGATCCTCATGAACGTGATTATGCTGATAACAGATTCACATGGCGAGCCTGGGAGCGTGTCAAAGATCCTAATGCTAAATTAGATGAAAAAATTCCAGCATATGTAGCAGTAAATTTAATGAAATTAAAACAGAAGTTAGGTTTAGGAATTTATAAAAAATTTTATAATATAAATAATATGAGTAAAAACTGTGGATTAGGACAACATTTGCGATTACCTAATGAAATATTACCTAAAAAAGGTGAAGGATTTTATATTGATCGAAAAACCATAACCAATAATCAGAAAAAAGGAGGCAAAGGATTTCATATTGATCGAAAAACTACAACCAATGATCTCCCAGAAATAATGAATTATTTGAATAATTTATATGTTAACAAACAGAAAAAAAAAGGTAAAGGATTTTATATTTATCGGGAAACAGCTATCAATGGTCGAAACAAAAAAGGGGAGGGTATCAAAGTAAGTAGATACATTAAATATCCTATCAATCCAGATAAGGAACAACTTGACAAAATTAATATTGGTGTTGAAAAAGGGGTACCTGTTGTACTAAATTTAGGATACGAAAATTTAATCAGAACTAAAAATAGCACACAGAACGAAACATATTTACCTCTAACAAAAGCACAAGTGAATCAAATTGAGACAGCAAAAACCAAGGGAAAAGGTTTAAAGCTAAAACTGAACAAAACACAACTGAAGCAGGTTAAAAATGGTGGATTCTTCCCACCAGCTATCCTAGCAGGATTGGCTGCTATTGCAGCAGCTAAACCTGCTGTAGAAGTAGGTACTAAAATAGTAAAAACTGTAGGTAATTTAATATCAACCGCCAAGCAAGCAATTGATAATAAGAAAGCCAATGACGAGTTAGTAGAAGAGAGAAAACGTCGTAATGAAAAGTTGGAGTACAAGTCTGGTGAAGGCATAGGACAATATCTACAAATACCTAACGAAGTTCTAAAGAAAAAGAGCGTTAAAAAAATAAAAAATGGCGTTAAAAAAATAAAAAATGGCGTTAATGGTAGTATTCAAAAAGACTGTTTAGGTGTTGAGAAAAATAAAAGAGGCGTTAAAAAAATAAAAAATGGCGTTAAAAAAATAAAAAATGGCGTTAAAAAAAAATGCGATGGCGTTAAAAAAAGAAAAATTGGGGGTGACATGATCACTCAACAAGTAATTAAAAAAATCTTAGATAATGAAAAAAAAAAAAAATAACCATCAAGAATGACGCATTAACTAATTTTGAAATAGAAGCATATGCTGAAAAATTGCAAATACCTCATTTCAGAGGAGTTTTTATGCTTGATGAGCTACCACCAAAAATCAAAAAATATGAATGTGGAATTGTAAATTTAGACACTTCAGACCACTCTGGAACTCATTGGACTGCTTACTGTAAGAATGATTCACAAGTTGATTTTTATGAACCGTTTGGTAACATTCCACCACCAGAATTAGTGAAATATTTTGGACAGTCTAGAATTACTTATAATTATACGCAGGATCAAAAACTTGATGAAACAAATTGTGGTAGACGGTGCATAGAATATTTATTAAAAATTTAAAAAAAATACTATAAATGAAATATATAAATGGTTCTTACAGTATGCTTATGAGCGGTACAGATTCTGTTCTTTATCATGATTTTAGTGGAGTTGATGACATTATTAGACTCAACCCTAATAAAGAATGGGAAATTGGGTTAGAATCTTTCCACACATCTTATCGTTTTTTCAATATAACTGTAACTAAAAACAATTCACTTACTTTTTATAAGGAGGTGAACGAATTACCTACAACTATAGTACTTGATCCTGGTATTTATGAAGTAGCTGATATTATTAAATGTATACATGAAAGTAAACATGCTAGGGCTGCTAATATAACCTTGAAAATAAATAAATACGCTCATACCATAATAATGGGGAGTCCATCACATATAATAGATTTAAGAGATGTGACTTCTGTTGGTAATATATTGGGTTTTACTAAGCAAATTATACCAGCTGGAAAAGAAGTTGAATCTGATAGCCACGTTAAAATTTTTCCTATTGAAAGCATTAAGGGGATATGTAATGAATGTAATAACGGTAATGAAAAAATACTTTTTTATTTTCCTATATCATCACTACCCGGAGAAAAAATAATCTATACACCAAATGAAACTCAATATTATAGAGTGAGAAATAAAGAAATAAGCGAGATTGTATTAAACCTTTATGATCAGAATGGCAATCCACTTGAAAATAATGGTGAAACATATTGGGCATTTTTAATCATACGTGAAGTACGATAATTAAAAAAAAAAAAAAAAAAAATACTATAAATGAATGGTTACGAAAGTTTTGAATTAATAGAATTCTCCACTGCTAATAATGTTGATATAAATAAAAAAGATGAGGAAATTATAATTGAAATAAATACTCCTAATATTTGTACTTTACCTTGGAAAAGCGAGGTAGTTATAGCTGGTCGTCTGATAGTACGTGATAAAGACAAAAAAATTGCGAGTTTCGATCGTAGTACAGTACAAGTAATTAATAATGGGTTTCTCCATATTTTTAGGCAAATTATTTATAGAATTTCTGATGTTCAGGTAGATATATTGGAGTATCCAGGTGTAGCCAGCACCATTAATGGTCTCGTTTCACTGTCCAAAACCACCAAGTATTCTAATGCAGGATGGAATCTAAATAATGATTACATGAATGTTGATGCGAATGGTTACTTCAAAGTTGCATTACCTTTCGATATGTTTCTAGGTTTTGGAACTTATAAAGAAATTCTCTTTAATGTTAGTCAATCCTTGATACTAGCAAGAGAACAACATGGTGTTACAAATATGCTACAAGTTGACCCAAATTTAAAAGATTATACTGTGGAATTGAATCTGAAGTATATAACTTGGAGAATGCCAGTGGTGAAGCTTTCATTACAACTTGAAAAAGAAGTTTTACCATTGTTAAATAAAGACATACCAATTCGTATGAATTTTGAGCATTGGCAATGTTTAAAGAAACCTGCTGGTAGTGTATCAGGAAAAGAATTTAGGTGGTCAATTCCTACAGATATTACATCACAATATGCTTTTGTAGTTTTCCAAAATAAAAGGAACAATGATCTCTTTGCTGATAAAAGTAAATTTGATCATTGTAATCCTTATGATGTACGTTTCAATGTCAATGGTTATGAATATCCTCGTCAGCAAATGCGATTAAATTTTAATGAAAAGGATTCAGGAGCTTTATATACATATTTTAAAAATTACAATGGAAAAGACGATGTTTTAATTGATCTTGTGCAATTTGAAAAAGAATATACTATCTTTTGCTTTGATCTTACAGGACAACCTGACGCTCTACAAACAGATGTAGCCAATGTACAAATTATATTCTCATGGCGTGATGATTTTCCTAATACAGCTGAAATATTTGTTCTTTTGAAACAACCTGTTTGTTATGAATACAAACCTATATCTAGAGCGGTTAGACCTGCTCCTAAAAACTAAAAAAAAAAAAAAAAATATTCTTATAAATAGGTATGCAATCAGAAAACAATTCAGAGAACAATTCAGAGAACAATTCAGAAAATAAATTCAACTGGATGTGTATTATAATTTTCTGTTGGAATATTATCGAACAGGTGTTTAAAAAAATGAGAAAAAAGAAAAAGAAAAAAAAGACAGTCAAATAAGTATTATTTTTATATGAAAAATCATATAAAAATACATTATTCATTTTCTTGAACTAATGTGGTTATGAAAGGTTTACTATTTTCAGCTTTCCATTTTTCAGAATCATTAAACATAGCTTCAACAATTTTTGAGACTTCTTTATCTCTACCTACACATAAAGAGTTCAAATTAGATTCTGTTGGAACAATATAATTTTCAATACAACATGCTCTACTCTTTTTTAAAGAACCTACTACGTTTGATACAAAAGTAGGACAGAACACAAGCATAGAATACCATAAATCTGACATTACACCTCGTGTTTTACTATAAACTGTTTTAAATTCTTTTCTAAACTTTAATAAATTCTTATCAAATTCTACCTGAAATACACCTCTAGCTGTAAGTTGGATTGGTTCTTTATGTAGTGGATGATTCTTTTCATCTAGAAACACTAAGAGATACTTACGTGCTGAAATATAGTCTGTATCTCCTTTTACCCAATAACCAGCAAAAGAGTAATCATTTCGAGAAAGTCTGATAAGTTTAAGTTGGCGTCTAATGATTAAAATACGATTTTTATCAATAATCCTACCTTGAATTGATCCATCTCGAGTCTCAATTGTGTGCGGTTTTGTATTTACAAAATGTTCTACACAGCTGGCATCTGAACATGACTCGTTGCAACTTTTTCTCCACTCACAAGACATCAAATTTTCATTAGACATCCAGAGGCCTACAGGTTCTTGATTAATCACTTTCACTGATGGTATCTTTTTAGATACACAGTGTGTAGAGTCATCAAAATTAAAGTTATTGCTTTTACTTTCAATCATTTCCATTTTATAATATATAATATTTTTATTTTTTTTTTAAACTAGGTTATCAATTTTCGATTTTTTTTAAATTTTTTTTATTATTTTTTTTTATTTATTTTTTTTATTATTTTTTTTTTTAAACTAGGTTATCAATATCAATTTTCGATTTTTTTTTTTATTATTTTTTTTAGTATTAAGATTTCAAACCAAAATCACTTGAAATCCAAGTTAGAAAAAAAAAAGTGGTCTGATAAAAAAAATGGAAACTCGACCACTTTATATTACAATATCAATTCTTTTAACACCAACACAAAAATGTGAACTTGGTTACAGAGAACAGAACTTACACAAAAGTGTTTTCAACAGCGAATGTACAAAAATGTGACTTCAACAGCGAATGCTCAGAAAAGTGTTTTCAACAGTGAATGTACAAAAATGTGAACTCGATTCAGAGAGAACAATACTTACACAGAAATATGAACTCGGTCTAGGATTGTACAGAACTTACACAGAAAAATGTTTTCAACAGTGAATGCTCAGAAATGTGAACTCGAGCCAGAGAGAACAGAACTCACTCAGAAAAATGTTTTCAACAGAAAATTTACAGAAATGTGAACTTGGTCCAGAACCTCCCCTTTCTATACTACTCAGTGTTATCAGACCGTTACTAACCCAGAAAAACACAAAACAAAGCAGACGGAAATTACATCACCCAAAAAACTCACACCACACACACTTTCAACACACAACAACACGAATTCAGTATGACACCACATTCAGTTCCCCCTAAACCCCTCTTTTGAACACATTTAGTTGAATTTTTTATAATTTTTGATCAGAAGAACGAGACGTGATAGAGAAAAACGGCCGACGGCACTGTATTCAGCGTTGAAAAGTACTCAAGAATCATCTCCCTAAATGTATTGTGCAAACAAAAAATTTCATTTTGTTCAGTAGTGTGATTTAATCTTCATTTCGAAAGTTTAGAACTCAGCGGGGTGGGGGCTCAAGAATGCATAATGCTATGTGGATGTCCTTTCATAAGGGTTCCGAACTCATTTTCGATAATAATTTGACCCCTATTCCAAATTTCTGGTATCCGAGGGATGAGGGAATAGAATTGAAGAGTTAACAAATATAACATGCGCATGTTAGTATCCAGGTTCTGACAATTACTGAAACACTTATACTGGCTTTAAATGAAAATTACGACTGTTTGGTGAAAGCTAGATCTCAGAAGTACAAAATCAATAACATAAGTACGTATATCTTCAATTTGAAATCCACTTGACCATTACACAAAACGGACCTATAGCTAATCAAATTTTAAAAGAGTTTATTCTATGTTTGCGTTAATTTCAAAAATGTTATAGTCAATTGGCAAAAATCAGAACTCTTTTCACAGGTCCGAAACTTTTCTTCTGTTATATTTTGCCTATGTGCGTTCATATCTAGAGTTTGCTTCTTCAATTTGGTACGTAAGTACGATCAAATTGAATCAACAAATTGAACAAATACAAAAACGATTCTTAAAATCTTTACATAACAAACAATTTCAATATTCATCTGTGGATTTGCTATACGAAGAATTGTTGGAGGGGTACCAAGTAATCTCTTTCTACTCAAAGGAAAATATCATCTATCCTATCAATTAATAACCTACTGTCCAATAACTTGAAAGACCCAATCATTTTAGATAAAATAGGAATTAAAGTTCCTCGAATTTCAAACCGGTCTGAGGGCAACCAGTTGCGCAGAAGTTATCAGCGTACAAGTGGCCGGGAAGAGGTGCGACAGGTGGCCGAGGAGTACCAGTGCGCTCGGGAAAGCCTGAAGACAGCATGCTGAGATGATGGGGAGAGCTGTGCAGCCAGGTGAAGGAGGACCCCTTCGGAAAACCTTATCGGATAGTGATGAAAAAAGGTGGGGCCCTCCCATAACCGAGCGTATGGAGTCGACTGCTGTGGAACGGATTATGAACCATCTGGTTCTGCAGCGCCCAGCACCAATGGACACACCTCTGGAAGTGGACGCCGTACCACCACTGTTGAAAGCCGAAATCGACGCGGCAGTGGACAGAATACGAAGGAAAGCGAAGAAGGAGTCGGAACCAGATGGAATACCTAACAATGTGTGTTACGTCATCCATATCAGGTGGACCCGGGAATACTGGCCTCAGTCTTCAATGCAACGTTACGCGGAGCAGGATTCCCAGCCTGATGGATGATAGCTCGCCTGGTACTGTTGCCAAAGTCAGGGAAACCAGCTGGCGGCTAGCGCCATACCAGCTGTTGTGTTTGCTTGAAACCGTAGGCAAGATTTTCGAGCGAATCATCGCAAACAGGCTGGAGAAGCACTACCGGGGGAGGCAAGCGTTGAGCGCCAATCAGTATGGGTTCCAAGCTAAAAGATCGGCACCGGCAAAGTGGACAGTGCCATCGAGCGGATCCGGACGTAGAAGCGGAAGGCACCAGGGCCTGACATGATCCCGAACGTTGTGTGGCAGGGATCAGTCATTGGTCCACTCCTGTGGAACATCGCATTTGACGGCATCCTGCGAGCAGAGATACCACCAGGGGTGGACATTATCTGCTACAGCGATGACACCCTGGTGGTCGCAGTCGAAGACGACGTAGCCACGCTTGAAAACAAAGTAAACGCGGAACTGGGGGTAATGAACTGTTGGATCGAGTCGGTAGGATAGGATTAGCACCCGAGAAAGAAGCAGTGTCGTTTACACGCCATCGACGGTACAACCTTCCTTCCTTTTGCCTAAAGAGAGCGGGGATTGCTTCCTGTGCAGCCCTGAAGTACCTCAAGCTGTGGTTCGACTGGGCGCTCTCATTTAAAGAACACGCGAAGAGGACAGCGCAGAAAGCGGAGAAGGTCGCCGGACTAGGCCGACTCATGTCGAACCTAGAGGGGCCGACAGAAAAGGAACGTAAGCTGCTAGTAATGTTACCGTGTCGGTCCTCCTACATGGGGTTCCAATCTGGTCCGACGCTATCGGTGTCAGGGTGTACAGAAGAACCGATCTGGTAAGGGTCCAATGGAAGGCTGCACTGAGGTGTGTCAGAGCCTATCGCACTACCTCAACAGAGGCAGTTTGCGTGCTAGCAGGTATACCGCCAGTAGAGTTACTAGCGGACGAGCGGAAGATGCTACCGAAGAGCAGTGCGGCGCTACGGGTCTAGCGGGATATTAGGCAATCCACTGATGTATGGAAACATCAGTCGAGATTTCTTCCTGACGATTTCGAACGTGCGAAAGGTGTGACTTTGCCAATTACCTGTTAATAGTAATAGAGTAGGTGGGGTTATCTTTTTCTTCGCTGTATCGATATCGGATCGAACTAACTTCGATCGATGTAGGTGACCGGTTATCTGGCTTGGGCCCTTGGTGAAGAAAGTTTAATCGGAATTGTCCGCTGCGTTATTCTTTTCGTTGGTGTTGCGAAATTTTCATTTATTGAATTTCTTACTATTTGGCGACCGCCTCGTCGTCATTTTGCATTTTTCGCAGTTCGATGCCTCTTGATGCTTCGGTTGCCAGCAAGCAGATTCGAAGTTAATATGAACGGATCCCGGACGCCGGGGATGGGGCCTCGGTGAGAGCTCAATAATACCACCAAGCCACCACACCCTTGCGACCATCGTAGTGTCGCCATCCCAAGCCAGGATGATACGCTTGTCGACGTCGGGAAGTGCCATCCGGTCCTTGCGCGACGATGGAGTCTACTCGAATCTTGGACGGTGAATCCATTGAATAGATCCGCCTCATGCATCATGTATAAAAAAGTTGGACATTTTTGCCATCACTACAAACGTCATTTTGAGTAACTTATTAGTCATTGCTTTGTTAATTTTAATTTCAAAATGTATACCATTTCTTACCCCGGGGTTTCATAATGTTGAATCATTTTTGTTCCTCTGTATCCCCCCCCCCTTTTTTTAATGTTACCATGTATGGTACCTCGCCGCCCACAATCTGTATTTTGCTGTGTGTCCGTGTTCCAGTTCATTTCAGCTGCTGGGAGAGCTCTGCCCGTCGGTGGATCCCCTGAACACCAGGTATTTATGTATTTTATATTAATTCGTCGTTGTTATTGTAGCGCTTTGGAGGCTACAATGCGAGCGAGTTATCACCATTAAAAAAAGAAAAAAGGAAGTTCTCGGTTGGCGTGTTCATAAGTACGAATATATTTACATTGACTTTTAAAAAAAGGAGCGAGCGGAGAAAATACTTAGTGAGAGCGACACTGTTGAAGAAGACTGTTAAAGGACGATAGATTCACGAACATCGAGTCACTGCCTAGCCGGACAATTAGGTTTAAAAAATACGAGGGTGGACGAATAGCGTGAGGAAAAGAAAGAAAAAAGGAAAGATTCTTGGAAAAGAAAGAAAGAAGCAATTCGGTGTAGAGATGAAAAGGCATAAAGCTGGCTAGGCAGGACAGGTAACACATATACAATAAAAAACTATTTACAAAAGAATTTGCAAACCTTAAAAACAAAATCGATCGCGGTGGAGAGCACCGCAGTACTCCCCCCCTAGCGGAGCGGTATAGAGACAAAAAGAAAAGAAAAGATACAAAGAAATAGAATGTAAATGTGTGCTAAAATAGGTTCAAACTATGTGCTATGTGACTAATATTAATGACGGATTGTGAACAATAATATACAATAAATTACAACATGAAAAAAAGGTATACAAAATGATCGCAATATAGGTACAGGGTATAATACAGAGCGATGACCAAGAAGTCGTGAAGGTGAAAGATGGAATAGGATAGAATACGTAGGATGCAAAATGTCGGCAATTATGTACATTATTGGGAAGAGTATAGAGAGTGTATGAACATGGTATTTACAAATGTGCAGGTTATAGACAGAATAGGGAAAGTAGACAACGTACGAATATGTTATCTACAAATCAAGAAACAAAAAAATGAAAATTATAAAAACGAATTAGACGATGTACACAAAAGAGAGAAAGAAAAAAATTAGAGGAAATTTTCGATATTTTACATAGTTACATTTGAAATTTGACTACCGGCTTTACTACGCGTCCTGAGCGAGTTTTCAGTTGCGCAGCACTGGCGGAGGTCTGATTAGAGGACTGCTGAGTTTCAGGAGAAGTTGGAGAGGAAACTGACTCATTCGGAGTGAAAGGGACAGGAAAAGAATTCGGAGGATGAACGAGGGAAGAAGTTAACGGTACTTCGGGAAGAAGGGTTGCTGGCTTCAGTCGATCTAAGGAAACAGAGAGAGGCTTACGAGGAGGATTGTCGAGGATGAACACCTTATCGTAGCGTTTCAGTACTCTGTACGGGCCTTTGTACGCCGGAGTGAAAGAAGGGTGCTGGGCATCATCTCGGAGAAAGACATGCGTGCATGTTGCCAACGTTGGAGGCACGTAGGAACGTTTCTGGGAGTGATGCTTCAGCTTACGGAAGGAGTCCACCGCTTCGGATATACGCAGGAGTATTTCAGAGCGGTGTTGAGTAGAAGATGGGGCGAAAAAGTCTCCGGGCAGGCGAAGGGGTTGCCCGTACAGTGCTTCCGCTGGTGAGAATTCCGAATCAGAGTTAATGGACGATCGTAATAAAAGGAGGACGAGTGGAAGGTGAGAAACCCAATTAGGAGTGTCGAGGAGAGCAGTTAAGGAAGTTTTAAGGGTACGATGGAAATTCTCGATCAGTCCATTGCTCTGTGGATGATATGCCGTAGTGCGAATGCGTTTAATATTAAAATATTGAAAAAGGTTTCGGGCAAGTTCAGATTCGAATTGTCTACCCTGATCACTAGTGAGTAGAGATGGACAACCGAATCGAGAGATCCAGGTCGAAACAAATGCTTGCGCAACAGTTTGGGCAGTTATGTTGCGAAGTGGAACTACTTCCGGCCAACGTGTAGCACGGTCGATCATTGTCAAGCAGTATTCATAGCCATCGCTGATTGGGAGAGAACCAATAATATCGATGTGTACGTGCTGAAAACGTTCCTCAGTCGAATCAAAGCTTGACAGTGGGGCGATGGTATGTTGGGAAATTTTTGATTTTTGGCATGGAATGCATGAACGCACCCAGAGGCCAACATCACGTTTCCTGTTGGGCCAGACATAACGGGACGAAATCAGATGTTGGCTTCGCTTTACGCCAGGATGTGCGAGGCCATGGTAATGTAAGAAAACCTGTCGACGAAGCGGGAGAGGAACATATAGGGACGTACATAACCAGTCTTTGAGGTGTCACAATAAAGCTGAGTGTCATCGACAGTGACTTTTTGGAGCTTTAATGCGCAATTCGGATTCTCGAGAAGTTTTTGTAGTTCTGGGTCTGAAGTTTGAGAGTCGGCGAGATCGTGACTGGATATGAGGGTAGAATTGCTAATGGCGCTAATGCGCGAGAACGCATCGGCAGCGGCATTCTTCTCACCGGGTAAATGGCGAATATCAGTCGAAAATTGGCCGATAAAATCGAGATAGCGAAACTGTCGCGGGGAAGCTTTGTCAAGGTTTTGAGAAAAGGCGTAGCTCAAAGGCTTCTGGTCACAGAAAATTGTGAATGGACGACCTTCGAGCAGAAAACGGAAGTATTTGATGGACGAATAAATGGCTAACAGTTCGCGATCATAAGTTGAGTATTTCACCTGGATGGGCGAAAGTTTTGAGGAGTAGAACCCGAGAGGCTCCTTCACTCCATCGGGCCGAACCTGAAGCAAGGTTGCCCCGATAGCAGTAGCAGAAGCATCGGTAAAGAGCTGTAATGGGAACTTCGAATTGGGAAACGTTAGGCACGTGGCCTCGGCGAGGACGGTTTTACAAGCTTCAAACGACTCGCGAAGGGAATCGTTCCACTCGATTTTGGTGTGGTCGTTCTTCTTTGAGCCGCGAAGTAAATCGGTCAAAGGGGCTTGCAGTTTTGTAGCATGCGGTAAAAACCTATGATAAAAATTGAGACTGCCAATGAAGCGACGTAATTCGGAAATATCAGCCGGCAACGGATAGGAGGTCAGAGAGGCTACTCGGTCGGGCAAGGGACGGACGCCGGAGGCTGATATTTCATGGCCGATGAAGGAGAGAGATGTTTGGCCGAAAATAGATTTGGAGGCGTTGATTGTGATGCCATGATGAGAGAGGCGTTCGCATATTAGACGAAGATGAGACTGGTGTTCTTCAGCTGAGGAGCTAGCCACCAAGATGTCGTCCAAGTATGCGTACGCAAATGGAAGGCCGCGAAGAACGTCGTCGATAAATCGTTGAAATGTTTGCCCGGCATTGCGCAAACCGAATGGGACACGAGTAAATTCGAACAATCCGAACGGAGTTATAATGGCCGTCTTGGGAATATCTTCCTCGGCTACCGGAATTTGGTTAAATGCTCGGACCAGGTCGATCCGAGAATATACACTTGTTCCGGCCAAGGAATTGGCGAAGTCGTGGATGTGCGGAATGGGGTAAGCGTCTGGAATTGTGACCGCATTCAGAGCGCGGTAGTCCCCACATGGTCTCCAAGATCCATCTGGCTTAGGCACCATGTGTAGAGGGCTCGCCCAGAGGCTTGAAGATGGTCGACAAATACCAAGCGAAAGAAGCAACTCGAATTCTTTCCTCGCAATTTCAAGGCGATCTGGAGGAAGGCGACGGGGTCGAAAAGAAATGGGCGGTCCTTTCGTCAGAATATGATGCTGCACCGCATGATTTACAGGTGGAAGGTGCACCATATTCTGAGGGACTGTAATTGAACGAAAATCGTCAAGAATTTTTTGAAATGGGGAATTGATGGATGACGAGAGCGAAGAAATCCCAGCAGTAGGCGTTGTTTTGCACTCTGCCGATGATTTGACGCCCGTCTCAGAATCAATTAGGACTTCGTTCCGCACATCCGGAAGAAGCTTATAGTGCCCGAGGATATCGACACCAATGATGGGAGTATCGACATCGGCTACGATAAAGGTCCATGTGACTGGACGACGGAGCATAAGATTTAAAGTTAAGGTGCGGGTACCGCAAGTAGAAATAGGTGAGCCGTTAGCTGCGTACAGAAAATAGTCGCTAGGCGGTAGAGAGCGCTGAGTTGGCGGAATTACGGAAACCGCCGAACCGGTATCTACTAAAAATTCTAGATTGTTATTCCGATCGTAAATGAAGAGGCGGCGCGCAACATACGACGTTTCTTCGGGTGGCGCCGCGACCGAAGAAATGCTTAGTTTCCCTTAGCAAACGTGCAGGGTTTGCCATCGGGCAACATTTTACATTTCTGCGCCTTCTTGCCAAATTTATAATGGTAAAAGCAAATATCCAACCCTTCAGGCACAATCGAGGGAGATTGCGACCTGTATTGCGTCGAAGTGTTGGATTGCGAGCGGTCTCGCGACGGACGATTTCGTAAAATATTATTGTTGGCGTTTACCTCCAGTTGTGTTAGGCGACTTGATACTTGCTGTACCTGTTCGAGCAACGCCTGCATTTGAGAATTCATGAGCTGTAATTGCAGCTGTAGCGTCGAGTCTGAAGAGGTAGCGGGTTGTGGTCGAAGGGCAGCAACATGGAGCGACGGAGCGTATTCGACCATACGATCAGCTTTTTCGGCGAGTGAGTCTAATGCCTCGGAATTGCCGGACAGGACAAATCGGACTTGGTCGGGTAGGCGCTCGAGATAGAGACTCCGAAGAACGTCGTCGGCAACTTGATCCTTCGCGAGCTGTCGCATTTCTCTGAGGAGCTGTGTGGGGCGTCGATCCCCGAGCTTAACGTCCCGCAGTAATTTTCGGATATTATTCGCCGTTGTTTCCGAGAATTCGCGAATTATTCTAGTTTTAAACGCGGCGTATTTATCGGTGTTCGGCAAGGCGTCAAAAAAATCGCGCACTTGAATTAGAATATTCGGATCAAGGTTGGCCTGTACGTAGGCCAGCATGATTTCATCGTTTTCGATTTGGTTTAGGCTAAACACAGCCTCGACTTGCTGGAACCAAATCGAGGGATCGTTGGTAGAAAATTTATATGGCAGAAACGGTATCGATTTTGCCATGACGTTAGACGACGGAGACGAACTAGGAACGAAAGAATTGTTTTCGAAATTGCAAACCGAATTTTCCGCGATCACGTCGAGGTCACCATTTGTAGCGCTTTGGAGGCTACAATGCGAGCGAGTTATCACCATTAAAAAAAGAAAAAAAGAAGTTCTCGGTTGGCGTGTTCATAAGTACGAATATATTTACATTGACTTTTAAAAAAAGGAGCGAGCGGAGAAAATACTTAGTGAGAGCGACACTGTTGAAGAAGACTGTTGAAGAAGACTGTTAAAGGACGATAGATTCACGAACATCGAGTCACTGCCTAGCCGGACAATTAGGTTTAAAAAATACGAGGGTGGACGAATAGCGTGAGGAAAAGAAAGAAAAAAGGAAAGATTCTTGGAAAAGAAAGAAAGAAGCAATTCGGTGTAGAGATGAAAAGGCATAAAGCTGGCTAGGCAGGACAGGTAACACATATACAATAAAAAACTATTTACAAAAGAATTTGCAAACCTTAAAAACAAAATCGATCGCGGTGGAGAGCACCGCATTATCAAGTGTCCTGCACTCTTCCAGGAATGTTATGTTTCTCCATTTCCCGTCTTTGTCTTGGACCGTCCTATCAAATTCAATTTTCGTAATCTAGGTTGTTGTTTTTTTTCTTCTCCCATTCCTCCTATACTAGGCCTCGTGCCGTGGAGTTGATGAGATTCCCCAACATACTTTCTATCAGAATTTCCTCTATTTTAGGCTTCGTGTAATGAACCTGATTAGAAAATTCATAAAATCGCGTACCTGCCCCTGTAATTTTTCTCTTTCATAATGGCTCAGAAGGCACCTGGAGGTTGGGGGTGTAATTTCTCATTATTTAGGTTACCATGTTGATATTTGCTTGTTGTTGTGACTTTTTACCTGTCATTTTCATATTTATTCGATATTATATTGATCGGTATTTAATATTATGAATTCTACACCTTCACCCAGGGGGTCTTCGATATTGTTATGGTATGTCATTTCCTCTTTCGATTTATATGTTTTTTATTTCATGGCATCCCTGTGTTTTGATTTTCGCTGGAGACGCTCGACATGCAGGTATGCCGTCTAGATATATGTGTGTGTGGGACTGAGACTCGCTCTCTCAGTTCTTCATGCCTCACCATGCTCCGTATGTGGAAATCAAGTGTTTCTCGGGTATAATGAGAATAGGCGCGACACCCAACTTGTCTTGTATTTATATTCTTGGTGTGTATCTCAAAACAACGTCGAATGACATCTAGGTAAATTCAAAAGTATCAACAACCTCGCGAATGTACAATGTAGCGAAAGCTCACAAATTTGTCGCGAATTGTATACTTCTCAAACTGATAACCGAAGAAATTGCCATGCAGCAAAGTCACCCCAAGGCAGTTTTTAGCTTATACCTTATGATTGCAGACTGGAAAATGTCTAGACCTGTACATCCTTGGAAAGCTGAGAGTTCAAGTTTTAAAATGACACCACAGTAATTTTTCTGTGAGTGCCTGGTTTTATTCCACGGACTTTATTTATCAGGTCACTATTTCGGAACTTTTTTTGTGCTTGAAAAACCGTCTACCTTTGCCATCTATTTCAGTCTGTGATACGTCTCACAGGTTTTGAAGTGTTGTATCTGTGTCCCTTCATCGGTCTATGCCCTTAGAAGTGTTAGGAATACATTTATATTCGTCAGAAAGCCAGTAATATGGTAAAAAATGAAAATCGGCAAAGTCACCTCCCGTCAGCAAAGTCACCCCGATTTACGGTACTTTTTTTTACAAAAAATTTAGTATTTAAAAAAAAGGTTTAATCCTCTTTAAAAATGGGCGGGCCAAGGCACTTTTTGGACAGGCCTGGCCCACCTCGGTCCGTCCCCAGTTACGCCACTGGGTTTGGTGTGCAGGATTGTGCATTCCTAGGGCGCATTCATACCGAACTGAATCAGAAAATTTCGCTAAATTTTTTACTCGTGGATCACAAGAAACTTGCACTAGGTCGCATATTTGGCTTGATCAAATTGCGATACTCCGTTGCAGATATCTGAAAACGGCAGAAGGCATTAAAACAGCACAGGTGAGAATCAAAAGAGACATTACCGCTGGAAAACTTTTTCAGAAACTGAGAAAAACTGATGGGACTGTACAGCGCGTGGCCTGGGGCGGTTTCTCCTACCAATATGGTGAGCAAGCAACCCACAAAACGTGCGTGACGAACATTTTCATGTTCCGTTACTATCAGGAACGCTCATTAACCCATTTCAAATGAAAATTGGATAATGTCTCTTTTGATTCTCACCTCCTCACTTACTCAACAACGGCACATCAAACTTTACGCTCATTACTCGTATTTTTGCAATTATATTGTAACGAGATTCGCACCGAAAAACGCACGAAAACACGTACTAACAACTTTTAATGTCACACTAATACAAAAGCCCGAAAACAGTAGCTAAATCGCTTTGAGAACGCACAGTTCATCACATACAAAACCAGACTATACGGCGACGGCCAGGCGGCCTTTACATATCCCGGATTTATCGGCGAAACTCCTTATCACTTTCATTATCGAACTTCTATTCTGCTGCTCGAAACGTGTCGATCTTTCTTCGCTTATCTCGAATGTTCAGGATTATTCGCCACAATATGGTCTAATGAATTCCCTCCGGTCACTGACGTCCCTCCGGTCACTGACGCGATGCTCGAAAGGGTAGTTCCTGTGGCCGGGGGTGCGGTGTCATAGGGGCCACTTTGGCATGCGTGCATCGCCATACGTCCCACCACACACTAGATATGGTCTAATGAATGCCCCTCTATCATCGCCTAGAATACATATTTTGCTATTCCGCACACGGCACGTGAAAGAGGAGGGTTTGAAAGTCTAGACCATTCGCATCTCAAAATCGATAATTTAGCCATAAGGTCCCTTTCTTCGGAGTCGGTCACCTTAGAGAATGTGAGTGTAATATTATGATGAGATATGATAATTGTTAATTATGTGATTTGGAGTGAATGTGATAACTGTTATTGAATGTCTAGCGAACATTTTTATGCGGGTTGAGTGCATGTGGTAATAACTGTACTTGAATGGTATGATTGTGGTGTTAACTAAGAACGAATGCTAGAGTCATGAGGGAAAATATAAAATTTTTAATTTTAGCTACATCCATTTTTTTTCTCTATTACTATTGTTTTTAAGTCTGTTTCATGTTTAAATCTTAATTTCAGTCCTGAATAATGTAATGCTTCCCTGCCAATAATAAGGAAAGGGAGGATAACATACTGAATGAAATAAAAAAATAAATATCACCAATGGCTCTATCGGAGGCAATGATACGCGAACAGTCACATGAACAAGCATTGCCTCAAAGCAGTTCATCCGTTAAACCTCGTTATGTCCGCCATTTAGTCTATTTCGCTGTCATCACATACTCGACGATACGTATGAAAATATTCCGAACGATATACACCACTCAAGGAGGAAAACATGCAGAATACAGAACTCGACATATCAGAAATGCATGTCTTCGAGAAATCACTCGACTTACAACGACCGCGCTAGCAACCGTACATTTTTGATTTCCAGCTTGCCGACATGAGGAAAAAAAAAGAAAGAAAAAAAAAGAGTAAAAAGCAACGAAAAGGGGCGCCGATGACGCGCTCTTATTCTCGCCTCATTTTACGAAGCACACACCTTCTCCTTAGACTTTATCATTAAGACGTTTTTATGGTAATTCGTGTTCACGGCGTCGACACTTGTTACACGCCGCGCCGCCCCTAAAGCGTTCTTCGCCTTGCACACAAAAAAGCATTCCACGTTCTTTTCATCCGCGTTTTCAAATACGCCGGGGAATACTTAGAATGGGAATATGCGAATGGGAAACCGAGCAGGCGAGAAACGATATAGATAGTATACCGCTATACATAGAGCGATACCAGTGCTAACATTCTAGCTGTATACATTCTAAATTTATGTAAATAAATTTACCAGTTACATGCGTGTACTCACCGCTTCTGTGTGTATCGGATGCGAGGCGAACAACGCTCCGGCCAGGGCCGCGAATCGCATCTGCAATCCGACGATAGCGAGCGCGATCCTGGTGAATAGGCCGCTGCAGAGAGCGTGCAACAACACGTTGCCCAAGTGGAACCAGAACTGATGCGGCCCGAAGAACCATCGGTTCAGCCTGCGAACAAAAAAAAGAAAGAACGTTCTAGAGCATTCTACCAACTCAACATCAAGTGCCAAGGTAAGACAGTGCGAACGATGGAACACCGACGCTGGAAATCAGATTGTCAAGTTACATCTCATGTACTATTCCTTGTGATTAATCGTCATGCCCGCAGGTCACAAGATAACGTCAATCGTAGATCACGCACTCAATGTTCGGGTTTTACAACAGAATTTTTCTTCCAATCATCTTCATCCTCCTCGCCAGAAATGGGCTATAAATGATTCGCGGGTCATCTTCGAGAGTTATTTATGTGGTTTGAATCTTATTTTTTCGAAATCCTGCCCATTCCTGTTTCTTACAAATCGACCGTATCAATATTTTAGACTTATAATCGCGCAGCCTCCGCTGTTTTGCAAATTCGAGACAAGATTCGATTCGACGTCTTAGTCTGATGCGAGACTCCGTATTTCACTCACGCACTCGCTCAACTAAGAGAACCGAGCGTTGTCAAAAACATCGCTCGAATAAAAAAAACATATGTCAATAAAAGTCTACATTCGCTCATTCTCGTTTCGATCACTTCGGTCTGAGTAAGTGAATTATACGTGGCACGGACAGACAGGCAAAATAGGGTACGGAAAAAGAGTGAACGAAAATAAGAACTGAAAGAGAAAAAGGTAATCTAAACTATGCCGAATGTGTAAGTGGTGCACTCGCGCATAATACATGTGCGATTCTGTCGTCTCGACTCAATTCTTTCCCCAAGTCTGATAGACTAAATTTTCGTTCGCTATTCCAATCACAAGTACACACGTCCTTACTGTAGCTGTCAGAATATACTCTGTTTCCATACGGCCAGTGTTGTAGGGCCCAGTAGTCAGATTGGTACTCGCCAATGTCGACAGAGAACCGCAGGTGAAAAAGGATTGAATTCAATAGCTCAAAGAATGCTGCGGGTACGAATGAATGTACCACGAGTTTACACGGATATGCTCATATCTGTCTTTATGTCTTATCAGTAGGGAAGAAGAAGGTAGCTATCAGTAATATCTGTACCTAGGTATGATCCAAGTTTCATATCTGTCTTACCAATAGGGAAGGCGAATTCCAGGCTGTATAAGGAACAAGAAAGTAGCTCTCAGTAATATGTATTTGTATCTGGTATGTTCCAAGTTTCATGTCTACCTCAAAACTGTCTATCTTGCTATTAGGGAAGGAGAATTTCAGACTGTCTTCATGCTTTATTAGTAGGGAAAGAGAAAATAACTATCAATAATATTTATATCAAGTATATCCGACGTCTCATGTTTATCTTATATCCGTCTATGCCTCGATGTCTTATCGGCAATATAGACAAATCTCATGTCTGTCTTTATCGAATTTTTCAAGCTGTCTCAATGTCTTATCAGTAGGAAAGGAAAAAGTACATAGCTATCAGCAATATTTGTATCAGTATGTCCTAGTTTTATTAGGACTAACAAATTCGACATTCTGACGTTGGCTCTGAGGAACTTGACATTTTCGATATCATAGTCCCGTAAATTCACGATAACTTACTCGTTCATTAGCAAGTAGATGGGGTGTCTGTAAGTTTGAATTAATGAATCCCAACGGATATCCAGCGAGCCAAGACATGAATACTCGGTGAGACAGGGCTTGGAAAACCGCTTAAATTTTGATTGCCTTACATCCTCAGCCTCTCTCGAGCTGGTGTAAAACGTATTCTAGGATATTCACAACGTCTCAAGAAAAACAACCCAAATATCGAAAACTGGGGGTGGAAGGATAAGGCCACTGTTTTTAAATTTTGTACAATTCCTAAGTTATCTCCATAAAGATTATGACTAAATTTCAAAATTTTAGCCTAAAATTCATCCTCATGAAATATTTTACGATAAATTTCATTTCGTGAAATATTTTGAAGTGAGCATTTTCATGGAGTTGAATGATATGTTGTGTTCTAATGCAGTGGTAGATCGCTCCCTATTCCGAATTTTTCAAGTGAAAATTTTTTGGAAAATTTGATCGTTTAGTCGGCATTTAGGGCCAGTAGTCAGCAAATAAATTATTTTGATTTTTTTCAGTGCAAGTTTTCATAACTGTGTGGGATGGAAACTTTTGTATCATTGAGTCAGAATTTTCAACATTATCCAGCAAAATGTAAAAATAATTAAATTTTCAGTTGTTTTTTTGGTGTGTGTGTGTGTGTGTGTGTGTGTGTGTGTGTGTGTGTGTGTGTTGCCTACATGAAACATTATTATATTTGAGACAGGATTTTCAATTTCAATTGCAGTTGGCAAAATGTAAAAATGGCAAAACATTTTTTTTTAAATTTTTTGCAACAATCCGATTTGGCATTTTTAACGCATTCCTATTTTTATAACCCCCTCCCACGCCAACAGGGCTCGGTTCGCTCTTGGTCTGATGGCTGTCGAGATTCTGAATTCAATCTTTATAAAATTATCAAGCATTTGTTTTTTCTTATTTATTTCCTACAAAAATATTACAACGCGATTCAGCTGGAAAGAATTTCTAGCAGTTCCATTAGTAGTATTGAGGTTACCTTAGGGTTCCACTTATTTACATGATAAATTTTACTTTTTCAAATATTGTAAAACGCGAACTGGAATATTGCTTAAGCCTAAAAAAAAATACCCCGATACTGTTTCAGACTAAAACTAACCCGTATTACAAGGACCTCAAAGTTTGGTGTTTAGTTACCTTACCGTCTAGGCACATAAAGAAAATTAGAAAGGAACTGTTTTATAAGCGGCAGGAGTTGATATAGATTGTGGGGTCCACCGAGTTTCAGAGAGCGGAAAAAATGAAATATACATGTTGCTAATTTTGTGACGCTGGCTGAGCCCCACAGAATCAGTTTTATGCAAACATTTTTAGACCTACTAAATTTCGGAAAAAATGTTTTGAACAATTATTGTTCTTCGTAAAGTTCTACACAAAGTTTTGTAGTTATCTCGTAACTTCTATAAAACTCTCAAGGGGGAGGAGGAGAAGCGTTTCAAGACTTGTAGGAGAAAAGATAAAGTTTTGGCCATATTCAATCACGAATTTTTATGACATTTCGGATCCAAGTTGTCATCAGGCAGGCTTTCCTACCTTGGTACCTAACCATCCCTGAAATATTTTCCTTGCCCCTCATTCCTTAAATGTCTCATAAATAACATTAATTTTGCATGTTATATCTAATTTCCGAAGACTTTAATAAATAAATTTT
The DNA here is from genome assembly GCA_031841125.1 of Acanthococcus lagerstroemiae. Taxonomy (NCBI): domain Eukaryota; kingdom Metazoa; phylum Arthropoda; class Insecta; order Hemiptera; family Eriococcidae; genus Acanthococcus; species Acanthococcus lagerstroemiae. Next base: position 16,422,219 of record CM063113.1, on the reverse strand, counting down.
TAAAGTTTGTGCAAGCACGAAATAAAAATCGACAAATCGGTTACTGGGTTTTTAGGACTATTAAATTCATTTTTTGTATTTCTTTCTTCCTAACTTGAAAATTTGCCCCTCCCCTCCTTATGACGAGTGGGTATCAAAAATTGCGCTAGCTACAATATGGGTATCGTTTCTTAAGTTCCCTGCATCTGGAATTCGGTTTGAAAATTGATTTTCAGCTACCATACAAATTAAGGTGTCTTGGGCTCTTGGGTGGGGTGCCAGTGAAGGTGGGTGAGGGGGCTGGAAATTGAAAAAGATTATAGGTTCGAGATAGGTATCGTTTCACGTTACAGAATTATATGGTCTGTTTAAGTTTTGGGGTCGCAAAAGTCTGACTGGACAGTACTTCCTAGGTCCCATGGAAAGTTAGGCACCTGGAAGGGAGGGGTGGACATGAAGAAAATGTACTAGTGCAAGATGGTCATCGTTTTCTGAATTCCGGAAATTGTAGAGTTTATTTTTCACACTGTTATGCTGGTAGCATGAAAATTGAGGCACTATGGAAAGGATGGGGGGGGGGTCGGAGAAAATATATTGCTTTGAGATAGGTATCATTTCTTGGAGTTTTGAGGTCGTGCAGTTCGAGATTCCAAGGTGGGGGTGAGGGTACGAAAGAATGGATTACAGATTATGATTTCATGGGTTCTTAGGGTCATAGTATTCTGTTTCAACATTGCTTCTCAGTTTCCATAAAGATCAGTATGTGATGTAGGAGTGAAGGAACTATGAAAAGTGAGATTCCAAGGTTGATTGGGGTAGGAAAAATGTTTCGGTTACAATTTAATGAAGTTCCTTGGGTTTTCGAGCCCGTGAAAATTGAAGCGTTGGAGATGAGAGTGAGCTAGGACTGGAAATAGAAAAAATGTACCGTTACAAATACATATATATTTCCTTTTAATTTCGGGGATTGTGGAATTCAATTTCATCATTGATCTGCAAGTATCAGGAATCCAATTTGTTTTAAAACTGAGATCACTAAACACAGCCAGATGGTGGTCGTGCCCCGTATCTGGTTCCTCGTCAACAGAAACGTGTATTCGATTTCTCGATACTCAAAAGACAATCCTCCACCAGTCGTTAGGCATTTGTTACAGTAAATATGGTACCGAATCATGCTATTTGTTAAGCAGTTGCTGCGGAAAAAAGAGACCGAAATATTTTGAGCCCCCTGCAGCGAGAACCGTTCGTCGAATCGTCGGTTATATCGCGATAAATTATAGCGAAACCTAAATTTGCGATCGCGTTCGTCTCGCATTTAAACTCGCTCATTAGCTAAAATACATTTCACGTCGTTTATACGAAACGCCGCCTCTACCAACTAAAGTTTGAAATATTAAACCGGAAACAAGCGGACGTTTTATTTAATTCGATTTACTTTTGCGAAAAACGTTTTTGGGCACGAACCAGCGAGGAGGAACTCCTCGTCTGCGCATGAGGGCGAGCGGTATATAAATACATTTATATATCTGGCCGACTACATCTATCTGTTCTTCGGTGTTTAAGAAAATCTATTTTAGCTAAATAATGAGCAGTAAATCATTGCGAATAAGCGAACTGCTAAATCACCGGCTCGGCTGAAAGTTTTGGACGTGACGCTGCCGCTGCTGCCGCGTCTTCCCCGACCAAAATTTTATTTATTCGTGGGATAAAAAACAGCCGAGAGAATAACGACAGTTTAATACGAACGATTTATGTACCCTGTACTTTTTTTTCTGTCTTTTTTTTATTATTCTATCGGCAATTGAATTTTCTATTCGACGGTTTATACTTTCGATTCTCGAAGCGAGGAAAACAAATAATTATTATTCGTGCGTCGGAATTCGCATTCTGACGATGAGATAGAGTGAGAGAAAGAGAGGTTAATGCACTGTGGAAGGCGGCAATCTACCGGGAATTGCCGCCTGTCAAAGCTCCGCGTGGAAGACTTTTCTAAATGGAAAAGCGTCGGTCGAAATTGAAATGTACTGTTTATTTGTATGTGGGGAAAGGTATACACCATACACGTTACACGTATACGTCATTGAGTTGGTTATGTTTGTAAATGAAGTTTAATTTGGTCCAGTGAGAGGCAACCCATTCGAGTGTACGTAACTTCTATACGTGTACTTCGCTAACGTATGTAGATCGGACGATCAGGGCACTGAACGGAACAGAAACAGAATTTTCAACAAAAAAAAGTACAACTGAATCGTTACGCTAGGGTATGAAAAGGGTAACTAGCGAAGAAAGATGAACAACGAAATTGGGATGTTTCGCCAGCCAGAAAATTATTCTTTTACAAACTCGAAAATGACTTAAAGGGATTACTCGTTCGGGGATGTAGCAAGTGACTGAAGTGAGTACTGTTTAGTAGGGTGGATTGTCATACATAGGCTAAAAAACAATTTAGAATATTTGAGCACGACCTATAATGAAAAAGTTGCCTTTGGTGGAAAAATTGCTATTTTAAACTTTTTTCTTTTTTTTTTGTAAATTTTTCCTGAGGGATTTGTCTTTGAAGTTATGTATACGATGGGGCTAAAAATTGAATGTTACGCAGCGTCTCTAAAATGCCGGTTATGCAAAATTTCTACTTCACATTTTTAATAGTATTCAGTGCGAACTTTGAATTATTTCATACACAAATTTTCCTTATCTGTGAAATTGAAAGCGCTAAAGCACTTACAATAATTTGTTGCTTTATAGCGCCTTCAGTATGTCGGATACACAAAATATACATATAACCTTAACAGTAGTAATGACTGAGGTCTACAAAATGAGTTATGTACAAATTTTGCCTATCTGCAATATTGAAGACGCTATAAAGCGACAAAATGTAATGAGTCCTCCGGCGCCTTCAATTTCATAGGTAGGCAAAGTTTGAATATGATCTTTTTTGTTTCTCTCAATTATTGGAACTAAAAAGGTTTCTTGTATCTTCAGACAGTGTGTCTCTCATTACTAATATTGGGATTCGATTCCTATCAGAGATTCTTACTTGGTGGAGCGTATGGTGATGCACTCATGCCAAGGTGGCTCCATAGATAACTCTAGCCCCGGAAACTACCCTCTCGAGCATCGCATCAGTGATCCTATCAGAGATTGTAAATGACACTAAAATTGATGAAAATTTTTTGAAAAGCATTGAAAAAGTACAGATTGGCTTTAGTACCACCCAAGCTATGAAAAATTCTCTATTACATATCAGAAATTTTAAAATTTAGAAAAAAATGTCCGACCAATATGAAAGAACTACATTTGAAGCTTATAAAGCTACCATTTATAACCCAGTGGTGAAAAGAGCTTCATGTCTAACTCTCCAAAAGTGATGCTGAATAAATAGAATGAAATTGATACTATCTCAATTTGTTGAACATATTTTCTGGGCACCTGAAGTAAGTGACAGCATAAAACGGGATTACTTGAGTGGCTGCAGTGATTGTTTGGTGATCCGTTATCTGAAAACTTGGAGACTAAAATTTAATATGTCAGCGGCCAGGCCGCAGGCACCATCACAAAATTTTCAGTCTGCTTCAACTTCTCAGACAGTTCAGGGCCAACCACAGTTACATAGGTCTTCTAAGGAGTGAAGAGCACTATGACAGGTTTCAGGAAGGGCTTCTTTTAGCAAGTGTTTTCTCATTTCAGTTGTATTAAATGGAAGATTGCAGTATTGTTCAGGCTCATAAGGAAAACCAGCTGTTATCTAGTCATGTTCTCTATATTATTATGTTATTTGATAAAATTAGTGTTTCCTTCGTATTAAATCATGACAAATCTGTTCATGACCTCGAATTAGCATGAAGAAAATCGAATCCTCCTATCTTAATTTCGAACTTCTGATTGAAGCAATATCAGTGTTTCCACACTCATTAAGTACTTAAAATCGATTGAAACGAAACCGCCGACGTTATTTTGCAATTTGGTTGAAATATACAGATCGAACCAGCCTGCTGAATACGAATTCTCGAACTTAGGTTAATTCCGTTCACGAACTTATTTCGAGTTATTCATTCGGGTGTTTCAATTCTTCGTGAAAACGAAACACGTGTATTCGCATCCGAGCTCGCGGCGTAATTTATGCTGCTGAAATTTTACTCGTTGAGGGAATCGCATAACCGTTAAAATTCAGCAATTGTGCTCTATGGAATGAATAAAAATTGTTCTAATTCGATAATTTTGTATGCCTGTGCCGTGATGACTTCGCAGTCTGCTCCCAATGCACGTATGGGATAACATTGAAGTTTTCTTTCAGGGCGATTTTTTGTGCGTTGGTTCTCAGGAGGATTCATAAAGAAAGACGCCTCTGAGTCTATGACTATACCTAATTATAAGTTTTGCATTAAGTTACTTTATCATGCACGTGTTACTTACTGCGGCATACGTCACATACACGGGTGCATGGAGATGCTAGATGAAGGTGAAAGAATGGGCAAAGGGACGGAAGGAAATGGACTTTGTTGAGGGAGGAGGCATGTCGATTAGAAGGAATAAAAGAAGGTTACGTGGGAGGAGAAGGAATTGACGGTAGTAAGAATAAAGAAGCCAGGTTATATGAATATGGTAGACGGTCATGTCAGTTTGACAGGTGTTTCATACTGGAAGAGAAAGTTTACAGAGAATGTGTAATCAAGACTGAGATGTACGTGATTTATGCCAAATGTGGCCAAAATGATGGACATTTTCGGCCATCCTGAAAATTTGCAAGACTTATTGTTTTTAGTTTTTCAAGTTCTCTTTTTCCCTTTTACTTTAGCAGCTGATTTTTACAAAAAATTGAAAAACTGCCTCAGATACAGTACAAAATTGATGTTAAATAGATAATACAAACTTGGCTGTCACATAAAGGACCGCAATGATCAAATCACATGGCAAGTCGCCATATTAGGATCTAAAATGACGATATTAGGCACTTTTAGGTGGCCAAATGAGAGCAGTCCAAGTTCTCATAAGAAAGAAAGACAAAAATGCATTTCTACGTATTGCCGGCTAACGTTAGAAATTCTGACTCAGTTCTCAATAATCCAAAAAGAAAAAATTTAGCCACGTTCACATTTTGCCCATTAACATTGAAAATACCAACTATACTACAAGAATTTTCTTCTATACAAAAATAATAGCTTAGCTATTTTCATCTCTTTACCTTTTCCCGACTGACAACAATTTTCTTGATTTTGCCAACTAAATGGTCAAATATGTCGGAAAATACCGACACCGAAAATTTGTGAAAAGGTGTTACGTACCCCCTCAGTGTGCCTACGCTAATTGCTCACTGGAAAGAAAACTTGTTCACTGAAAAAAAAGCCTCTTTCTGACAACCTCTGCGGAATAGCATATTTGTATGGCATGCATTTATCACCACAGGAATGAAAAATGATATTCACAGGAAAAATAAACTCTTTCCACAGGAAAAATTTATATACAGCTGGAACAAAAAAATTTCCCGATAAAAAAAAATGATCAGGAAAAGTGGCGAATGAACTGTAAAAAGACAAACAATCCCAAGAAAAAAAAATCACGACATATCAGTATGAAAATCACGAACCATACATATATTTAAAACGCCCGTGAATTGCCAGGAATTTAATGTTTATGACAAATGAAAAATTATTTAAATTCGTTTTTCTTACTCCTGAATATGAGGGGAAACATGTACTCAGCGATGGTACTCGCTAATAATATGTTATGAAATGTGTCACGTCTTTGAATACAAAAAAAAAAAAAAATTAAATGAATAAATAAATATTTTGTTATTTTCCTGTAAAAAAAATCTCTTTCGTACACTTATAAATGCTGTGTGTGACAGATCTCGTGATTTTCATTTTAAATGTGTGGGATTTCTACTTATCTTCCTGTGTACTTTTTTCCTGTGCAAATTTTTTACTTTCCTGTGCTATTATATATTCACCTTATTTTCATCAATATACGGGCTGAGGTGATCCTTATTTAATACTGGCGGATTTTTTTCTATGTGGGTTCATAACTCTAGAAAGGAATGCCCTGAAATATGTACAGACTGGAGTGATCCTAAATTACTATTGGTGGATTTTTTCGAATTTTATGCAAGACCTCCTAGATTGGTTTCAACAGAAAACAAATAAAATCTTGTAAAGTACGGATGTTCCTCAAGCCTCCTTCCCTACTTATGGGAAAATACACAGAGTTCGACAATTCTAACGACATCTCCTTTCTGAGTCCTAATAATGATAGAAATGTATTCTCTCAGGTGCCCGAAGTTCATTCGATATAGACAAATTTAAATAGCTTCACCAATGTAGATTCATGATTCAGGGGAAGTGGTCTTAAAATGAGAAAAGAGAAATGATATAAATTGAAATTCAAGATAGGGGTCGATTTGCAGGGTTTCGAGGTCACCGAATTCAATCCGATCATCTCGGATACCACTAAAGAGGTGAAGGTAGAGTCACTTTTTCCAGTTGGTAGTCAATTTACAAGTTTTCGAGGTTGCCAAATTTAATTCTTGGGGTAGTTTTTACATTCGACCCCTTGATGTACCACTGAAAAGGATGCGAGTACTATACGTGTATTATTCATTTTTCAAGATGGTATTCGATTTTGAGGTTTCTAAGGTCACTCTAATCAATCCTAGGGTACTCTACACTTCGCCACATGAACTGTTAAACATTAGTCAATTTTTCAAGATAATATTCAATTTTCAGGATTCGGTTATGTTATTGGATTTAGAAATTCATGCTCGGTGTCTTTGAAGCCTTAAAAATCGAATATTACCTCGGAAAAATTATAAATGTATGACCTCCACCCTTGCAGTGGTACTCCACAGGACCGAACAGAAAAAGTACCTCAAAATTTAATTCAGTAACCTCGAGACTCTATAGATCGAATACTATGCTGGAAAAATTACTAATATTTTATCCGTGGTACACCAGAAGGTCAGAAGTAAAAGTTACCTCCAGAATTGGATTCAACGACCTCAGAAACCAATAAATCGATCCCAATTTCCAATTTCAATTTGTCATAATTCCTCTCCGCATCCACCCGAGGGGTGTAACTAACTCAAAAACTGTTTATTTTTGGTAAAAAGGGGAGAGGGCTTGAGGGACATCTTCATCTTATCCGATCGACATAAAACTTTGCAAAAATTCTATTTTATTGAAAGTTATCCAGGGGAGTGGGGAGGTCTTGTTTGAAACTTTGGTGATCGAAAATAAGGGCTACCCTGATACAGACAGTTAAAACTAAATAGTTGAGTAGCTGAGATAGTACTGAGAAGAACACAGTAGATTACTTAACCAAGAGTTACAGACGCGACTCACCAACGAGCCATAGACTCGTGAATGGTACTTTACCTTATTTCCCTATAGATGATGATTACAAACAAATGATAAGATAGTCATCATCTCTATACTTAGAAAGCTAGAAAATCCTGCAAACGTCGAAATCAAAACACGTAATTCTCAAATTCTCAAACAAGTCATCTGTATCGTAGAGCTAATGATGTTGCCTAATTGATTTCCTAAATCAGTTATAAAGTATACAACGCTCTCGTCAGATGCGTTAATAAAATTGTATACACAAAACGCCGTAAATACAAAATACAGATAACCCAAGTTTTGGACGTACTGATCGCCCGGATTTGGAATCAGTAGATTCAGCATACAACTTGATTCAGTGTACAGTTTGAGCAAAGTTCATACTTCTGATGCGTAGGCCACATTTTAGTCAAGTATCAGTAAGTGGCATTTCGCTTATTCTAACAAACACGTACTTATTCACGTGACAAGAACAAAGGTTTTGCTTCAATATAAAGATTTAATAAGTATTTGTCTGGATCTTCAGCAATTCCCAATTCATCACTTAAATTTTTAAGTGTACAATGGGCCTTTCCAGTCCCAACTCTTACTTCAAATATCTGATTGAACGATGGAATAGCCTGAGTGTAAGTGCAGTGAAAATGTATTATAGAGGCGGAAACACACAGACTATTATAAGTTCGTGTTTACCTTTTACTCGGTTCGAACACGAATATCGTTTATAACGAGGATAGGTACATGCGATGTGATAGATAATCACACCTTAGCATACGATCATCAACATTCAATATTCACCGCAAATGACACGGTAGAAAGAAATTTGTTCAACGACTTGTTTTACACAACATAATGGTAATATTGACATCCGTCGTCGCGAAATTACTGAACCACATTTTTTATTCATACTCGTAGAGAAATTACTACATATGGTAAAGAGCAAGCACGTAACGAAAGGTGGGTTGGTAGGAGAGGAAGTAAGATCCGCACGAAGCTCGCGGGTAAACTTTTGAAAAAAGTTGAACGGATATAGAGTTTATCAGGACCATGGGCAATAAAGGCATCCAATCCCATCTCTGCTCCGGCCACTGATGCGATACTCCAAAGGGTAGTTCCGGGACCGGGGGTGCGGTGTCTCAGGACCCTGTTCGAGTGTGAGGCCTCGGAGCCGGAGAGGCGCGGGACGGCCACAACAGCAATCGATCGCGGCGGAGGAAGCATCAACGACGACGACGGCGTGACCAGCCGTCTCGCGCCGGACATCCTGGTTCCGGAGATGATGAAGAGTCAAAGCAGTTGGAACCGGGTGTCGGTCTCTGTCTCGGCCATCATGAAGAGGAAGATGCAGACGGAGTGGTCGAGGCAGACGGCCGACGACGAACCAAGCTTGGCCCACACCATCGAACAGAACAACTCTGTACCATCCGAAGAGAGCTGCTGCGGGCCCTCCGACAGGGATTCCCCACCGTCATCATCTGCCTGCGTCGCCACGCGTACCAAGACGAGGAGGTGAGGGGTGAGTGAAGAGGAAGCGTGTCCGACTGTGGAGGACCTGAAATTTCCAAACTGGCGCTCGGGGAGCGCGAACCTCGGTCAATATGGAATTCCATGGTGGCCCTTGCAAAGCGTTCACTGGAAGAGGCACGGCGAAATGGGGGTTCGGACCCGGCCACTGATGCGATACTCGAAAGGGTAGTTTGCAGGGTCGAGATGCGGTATTATAGGAACTACTTTGGCATGCGTGCATCGCCATACGTTCCACCACACCACCATTACTTACTGGACAGCCCTCGTGTACTACTGATGGTTCCCGATGGCTCCATTCTACACCATCAATAAATCAACAGTGCCCCAAATTCTGGAAAAATACCGATATATCGAGAGTACTATAGATAATCGTCGCATCATTATCAGCGAAGCTCTCGAGTGTCTCGCGAATGTCGAACGAGAAATGAAATTTTCAGACGACGGGTAGAATGCACACCCAGTCGTACATCGAAACCAATTTGCCCTTATTTCGTCTCGGTTCTCCTCTCGGAGGAATTTCATCATTTTTAATTGCTGGAAACAGGAGACATAGCCGTCGCATCTATCTCGTTATATGAACGTAAATACGAGGCGAGATCGTAATTTCCTCCGATACGTTTTCCGGCACAGCGATGCTTATATTTTGCTGTGCATGTGTACAACACGCTATGTGTGGGCCGAAAATGAAACAGCATCTCTAATTTATCGTCGTGTTCGGGCTTTTCTTTTTGCAAGCAATACCCTTAACTCGCGACTCCTTCGTTTCGTCTCATTCCTCGGCCTTACGTTGTCCTCCCTTACATCCTTCGTTTCGGCCAACATCATAATACTCTCCGCGAACGGATACATTCATTTTTGAGGGCGGAAAAAGAGGTCGAAGCTTTAACCCGTTTCGAACGATTTACGACCGCTCGAACGTGCTAAATTAATTCGAGGCGACACAAAGAGCTCTTCTCCGTTATTGGTCTTCGAACTCATTCGCTGAAATACGGCATGAGGAAGAAGATATTGTGGCGCGAAATTGAACACCACTACTTCACGTGAGCTCCTAATTAGGTACGTTTCGCTTTGTACACCCGGTGTGGAGACACGACGACAGAGGGGAGAGGTCACGGATACTAAATTTTCGCCACTGAGCACAATCAGAACTCGTTTAACACCACAGAGCACCTTCGCTCTTCCGCCGGTCTTGACGTGAATACACGAGGATGTTGGATTGTTTAAACCTGGAGGGAATTGCGTCAATACTAAAGGGAAAAAGACCTGCTTAAACTTTGACCTGGTGTGGAAAACGTTAAGTAGATAAAATTTTAAGAAACTGAAGAAAATTAAATATATTGAACGTTTTATGAGCGTTACAAGTTCGGTTACAAATCTATTATCTCCGTCTTCTTCTTCGCACCGCCTTGACCCGAACCTACCGACAAATAACTAAATCATCTACTTCCAAAACAAATTATCGTGATGATGATATATTCCGTAGTCTCTGAAGTAGCAGGCTGCGTCGCCCTCCTTTCCTCCCCCTGTGCTGATACTGTCATTTCCGACAAGAATTTACACATTGTATCCTTCGTTATCGGCTCTTCATTACTCATTCACGTCTTTCCTTTCCAGTTCTTTCCCTCAACCATTCCCTCTAGCAGTGATAACAATATCACTGGCTGTCTTATATTACGACCTACTATTTCAAATGTTCTCTTTACAAATGAGGAGCCCACTTTCAAAGTGGCCTAACGACAAAATTTTAGTTTTGAGAAAAACAAGCTAAACACGTCATAAACAAAACAGTAAAGTAGGTAACGGATTTTTAAATGTAGGTATTAATAGGTTCAACCTTCAAGAAAAATGTGTTGTTTTTGCAAAGTATGTCACTAGCGCGGCAAGACAGCGTGTTGAAAACAAAAACTCCTGAAATCATAATTTTTCAGTTAGGTCACTTTAGAAATGGGCTCCTCAATTATATTCCAAATTTCTCTTTCCCTTCCTAATCGCCTTCACACTTCCTCATTCCTGATCTTTTCTATACATGTGATTTTCAACATTCTCCGATAACACCACATTTCATAAGCTTTTATCTTCGTTCTTTCTAATTTTCCTATTTTCCAGCTTTCACATTCATACAATGTATTCCAAATAATATACGTTCGAAGAAATCTCCATGTTACTTCCAAATCTATATTTGTCTCCTTCTTGACAACAGCTCTTTTAGCTTGTTCTATTCTACTCTTTATTTCTGTTTTACTTCTTGAATATTTAAATTCCTTTACCTCCTTTATTTCTTCACCTCTTATTCCGGCATTTATCGGATTTTGTTTCCATCTACTAATGACTATCACTTTTGTTTTATTTTTATTCATTTTCATTTTGTATTTTATTTTCAGTTTTTCATCCAACTTTGTCAACGTTTCCTCTAGTTCTTTAATGCAATGTCATTTGCAAACCTGTTATATCTTTTGCATGATAAAACGTAGACGGAAAGAAGACGCTCAAGGTGTTACCTGTATGAACGTATATTTAGACTAAAAACTAGCAACAACGAGAAATATAAAATATGACTAAAACGGGCGAACGAATGAAAACCCGTTATCACATTCGTGATAAGATTACTACAATCTCCCACATTAATATAAAAAACATCTGTATCAAAAAATTTGGCTCAAACTGAGCAACTATTAGACTTTTGAAACCTGGCAAATATAATAAAATAAAGTAGAATAAATGGATAAAGGATTAGTATCTGGAATAGGAACTTTGTTAGTATGACAATAAATGCAAATAGAAATAATGGTCAAAATGACCCATAAAAATTAATAAAATCTCGTATACGAAAATTGTAGAATAAACATGCATAAATCAAATAAGATTCAAAATTGAAAATTTGTGTTATACACACGCTGACGATAGACATATAAAAAAAATAATAATAAATGATTGAATATATCATACGCTGTAAATAAAACGATTAGACATGTTAAGACATAGCAAAGGGGTAAAACCCTCCGCGACAAAATTAAAACATTTTAGTAGAAGGACAGGACAAAGTTGCGAAATAGAATTGTTTGTCGTATTTGAATTCAATTATACCTCATTCCCTACATTTTTTCAAAATTTTGTGGCTCATTAGTGACTTACTACCTCACCATAAAAACTTGGCGGCTGCCGAGCCCTATCAGACCTACGTAACTGACTATTCTGACCTAACGGTGTCTGAGTGCGAAAATTACCTGTATTATAACTGTTTGGTCTTCGCGGTCCACTCGAAATTGGTAGGGGTGGTTGATAGTGCCTTTTTGAAGGCGGGTAAGTATCTGGTGCAAAAGTGACTCGTTTCTCTGGACAATTGCTCGCGACTTCTCGCGGAACCTCTGATTGCCGAAGTTGATTGATGTGCCGTTTTATGTTATAACCATCATCCAATCTAACGACGTAATGGAGACGACCGAGTTTCTTTTCAATGACGCCAAACTTCCAATTTTCTGCTCCTTGGTAATTTCGTGACTGGACTCGGTCTCCCACATTAAGCTGTCTTGTGCCCGAAAAATTCCTCTGATTTGGTGCTGCGTTTTCTTTCTGAGGTTTCAGTGCATCAAGTTGGATGCGAAACTTCCTGTTAAGGTACAGCTCCGCTGGCGACTTGCCTTCAGCTAATGGCGATGCTCTAAATCTGAATACGATCTCTTGGACTTTTTCTTCACTCGATGCATCCATGCTGCTCATTGCCTTCAGCTTATTCTTCAGTATCTGCACGTATCGTTCGGCGAGGCCATTCGTCGCAGGGTGACCTGGGGCAATGAACTTCTGCTTGATACCATTCCTTGTACAAAATCTGCCAAATTCGTCGCTCTTAAAAATTGTGGCGTTGTCAGAGACCAAAACTTCTGGAAAACCATGGGTTGTGAAGATACTGTACAGGAGACGGATGGTTGAACTTGATGTAGGAGCTTGCTTCAAAACTCGAATTTCTGGCCATTTTGACTTTGCGTCAACAACTATCAGAAAATAGTTTCCGTCCACTGGTCCTGCGTAGTCCATATGGATGCGCTGGAAATTTTCCATTGGTGCTTCCCAGTGGTGTAGTTCAGCTTTTGGCGGATCTCCTTTGACTTTTGCGCAGTCTGCGCACGACTTGACGACTGCTTCAATTTCTTTGTCGATTCCGGGCCATTGGCAATACCGTCTTGCGAGTGCCTTCATCTTGCTGATGGCGAGATGTGTATGATGTAGCTCTTTCAGGATTTCTGGACGCAGCTTCTTCGGAATGACGACTCGTGACCCTCTGAAAATGACACCATTCTGCAAACTGTATTCTGGATCGACATTCCTTCCATCTCGTAGCTCTTCTTTCAGCTTCCGGAGTTCTTCATCTGCTTGTGTTTCCCTAGCTAGGGTCTCACAATTGACTTCCATTGACGAAATTTGATTTATGACCTGGTGGTTGACTTCATCACTTTCTGCCGAATCTGACTCTTCATCAAAACGCTTGAGTGGTGCCCATGACAGGAAATCTGCATTGGCATGCTCCTCTGACTTCCTATGAGCGACTATGTAGTTGAACGATGACAAAAATGCTGCGTATCTGAGTAACCGTGCTGACGTCATGGCTGGCAATTTGCTTTTCTCGATGAATATGTGGTACAGCGGTCTGTTGTCTGTAATCAGCTTGAATTTTCTGGCAAACAGGTACTCGAAAAACTTGTGCAGGCTCCAATAAATCGCCAACGCTTCTCTATCTAACTGCGAGTAGTTCTTCTCTGCTGGCGTAAGTGACCTTGATGCAAAGGCTACTGGCCTCTCCACTCCATCAATCGTGTGTGAGAGGACTGCGCCGATTCCTATTGGACTTGCATCACATGCTAATGACACTGGTAAATCCGGATTGAACGGAGTTAGGACTCTGTCGCTGGCTAACTCGGACTTGAGTTTCTGAAACGCTGCTTCGCAACTGGCCGACCAAAAAAATTTTCTGTCTTTCTGGAGAAGCTGACGGAGAGGGTACGTCGTTGTTGATGCATCTGGAATGAAACGACTGTAGTACGTGATGAGCCCTAGGAACCCTTTGACATCTGTCTGCGACTGTGGACGCGCACACTCCAGAATTGCTTCTACTTTCTTCGGCGATTTTGCAATCACATTCTGCGAAATCACGTGACCAAGGTACTCGATGCGCTCCTCAAAAAATCGACATTTGGCTCTGTTGACATGCAAGTTGAAACTCTGTAGCCGCTCAAGAACTGCGATCAGCCGTTTTCTACACCCGTTGTAATCGGCTGCGAAAATGATGATGTCGTCAAAGTACATGATGAAACCATCAATGCCTCTGAGGACCTGATTGAGGACGCGGTGGAACTCTGATGGTGCCGACTTGATGCCCATAGACAGACGATTGACTTGATATGTGCCCTTGTGAGTTGAAATTGTCTGAATTTTCGCAGTTTCTTCGTCAACTGGAATATGCAGGTACGCCTTGTACAAGTCTAGCACGCAGAAATACTTCGCATCACGTAACTCGTTCAAAATTTCGTCAATTCTCGGAATTGGGTAGTGGGCGTCCTCGATCTGCGGGTTTACTCCGATCTTGTAGTCGACACATAGACGCAACGAGCCATTTGGTTTCGCCACCAGTACCAACGGAGAGCCCCAATCCGAGTGAGTGCTTTTCGATATCACCCCTTGACTTTCGAGCTGATCAAGCTCTTTTTCCACTCTCTCTCTGAGTGCAAACGGAACTGGACGAGCTTTGATGAATACCGACCGCGCAATCGCAAAATGGCTTTGAGACCATCCGAGGGCATGCTTCCGACGACCTCTTTGAACGTTTCTGCAAATCGTTTGTTGATTTCTACAATATCTTTATTTGCCTGTGAAATAGAGTAAACAGAACAATTGTTAAGATGCCTACTCTTGTCGTCGAGCTCTAAAATGTCTAAACGCAGCAATCGAATCCAATCTCGACCTAGAACATTATCACAATAATCATCAACAATATATAAATCCGCACTCTTTGTTGGCTGCTTGCCAAAACGAATAGACACCTTGACCTTTCCTCGAGCCATAAAAGGTTCACCTAAATATGTAGTAAAAGCAACATCATTGGCCGGTTCGATCGGGCTGCTCAGGCCTAAACTATTGTAAGAAATGCGAGACACTAATGTAAATTTGCAACCCGAATCAACCTCAAATCGCTGAGGACGATTTTCTATAAGAACAGTAGCAAAAATCTTATCAGACGGTGGCGCTTGGCTAATATTCGAAACAGTTGTGACATGATTAACTTGGCCAGGGTAGTATGAATTCGCATACGAGCTAGGATAAGACGAAACTGAATTAGACACATAATTAATATTATTACGATCATCGTTTCCAGAATTATTACCGACGTTATTTACGTTATGTTGCGACCTACGTTTTGTTAGCGACGTAATACAGACACTTGATACATGACCGGTTTTATTACACGAATCGCACTTTACCGTTATCACATTCGTGATAAGATTACTACAAAACCTTATCATTCTAACCGTCCCTCCTTGTATTTCCACATATGATTTCCTCTCATTCATTTCTTCAATTACTTCTTTCATAAATAGGTTGAACAGCACCGATGACAAACAGCAACCTTGTCTCACTCCTTTTCGAATTTTTGCACCTTTCACTTCATCCGCTGTTTGTATTTAAGCCCTTTTAATCTTTATACGTATAAGTTTCAAATTACTCTTCTTTCTTTATACTTAACTCCTATCTCCTTCAATATTTATAACATATAATTGATCATTCAACATTACCAAAGCTTTTTACAAATCTCCAAATGTTACATATGTACCTAAACCTCTTTTAAGCCCCCCCCCCGCCCTTCCAACAAACGTCTCAAACATAAAATTGCTTCCCTACTTCCTCTACCTTTTCTAAATCCAAAATAATAACCCGCCCTTTTTTCCATTTTATGTTGTATTTTCTGGTTTATTATCCTTGCTAGAATCTTTGATGTATGCAAAAGTAAATCTACACAATAATATTCACATTCGCTCACTCCTGCTTTTTTAGGAATCATAATTAACCAGCTTTCCTAGAAATCTATTGGTCTTTTTCCTTCCTCATACATTCTGCAAATTATTTCATACAAATTGTTTTTAATATTTCTCTTCCATTCTTCAATAAATAACTAGCAACTGAGTACGGGTAAACAGAAAAGGCCCAACTCAACTAAAGCTAATTTTACGGGTCATCATAATTATGAATCTCCAAAGCTTCCTGCACATTTTTGTGTTAACTGCATAACTCCATCAATCAGTCGCCGATAAAAACGCATTTAAAATTAGGAAGGTCAAGCTTTCTTTGATTTATTGTTGATTTACACGAACGTACCTATCTGTTCGTATTATCATACGAGTTACGTGAGTAATATTTCTACAGTCCCGCAATTAGGGGGTGAGACAGAGTAAAAGGGGAGCCTCTCAACCAATCTGAGCCCCCTTTCGATAGTTTTTTTTAATTTTTTTTTCTAGGTCAAAAGAAAATTTTGAAAAATTTAAAGGAAAAAACTGGGGCAAAAATAAAAGTTTGAATATTTTATGTTACCTAGGTGAGGGGGGGGGGGTCGGTGATAGAAGATTATATTCAAATATGAATCAGTGGGTCACGGGTTACTACCCCCCTCACCTTGTTAGAAAATATTCATAAGTTGGGTGTCCTTGGCGAGCCCCTAAAGAGCTCCCCCTTCTAAAGAGAATCCTGGTTACAGGCCTGTATGTTTGGTTATTTTTACAGTTTCTGAAGAGGCTTGTCGCTGCAAATGCAATGGAAAATTGAGCCTTGTGATGATTAACGAGTTGAAAATCTCTGTAAGGCATTATTTGTATGGACTAATGATTAATGAAGACATGTCTACATGACACTGTACATAAATTTTGCTCACTTGAGACGTTTATTCATGAAAGTTCCTATCAAAAAATTATGATTCCGGCGATGGAAAGTCGAGGTTTGTAAGAAGGACCGAAACAGTACTCGCTTTCCATCGATGTTACTATTAAACTGGATAGTTTAGAATATTCTTAATGAATGATACGTATTGCCTAGGGTTACCACCAACTTTTTATTATCTATCATTTTGTTTAATTTCATACTAATCTCGAACAGTATAGCACTAAAAATTTTAGACGCCATTTTCTCAAAACGAGGTTTTGCAACTTGGGCCCTTCTTACTTACCCGTACTCAATTTCATCAACTCCTTCCGCTTTACCTGCTTTCACTTTTTCGGCGCTTGACCAAATTCTGAACTCAAAATAGGATCTCCTCATTCTTCATTTTCCACAGTATCTTCTCTTTGCATATATTTACTCACCCGCTGCTCTATTCTCATTCAGTTTATCTTTTTGCTTTGCCCATTTTAGACTCATAATTTTCTTTTTTCATCCGTTAAATTATTTGTTCTCTGTGTTCTTGCTCCAAAATATCTTCTTCCTTTATTATATGTCTAATGGGATTTTCCTATTTTTAGGTGCTCCTCAATTTCCTCACAATTCTGATAAATCCATATTTCTTTTACCTTTGTGACGATCTTCTCTCATGTTTACATATCATCTTGCCTGGTTACTTTCGGTGCAGCAGAAAGCGAGTATCGAACGAACGTATTTTGTCTCCTGCATTCCCGAACGTGATATTTTGAAAACCACTTTCTTCTTATTCTTAGTCGCATGACTCACTCTCCTTTTTCTCTTTCGATCGACCCAGACAGGACACCTGGTTAATTCACCTTAGTTACAGTTTATTCCTTCTAGCTCTCGCAAAAAGGTCTGTTTTGAATATCTATCAACACACGTGCTTTTTCTACAAGTTCTTGTTTTCTATGATTTCGAATGTTCTCGCTGCGGTTTGAATTAAACACGTCTCTCTTTCGCAAAACCCAAAAAAATCTACACCATCACACATTCTCTCTGTATTTGATTTCTTAACGCTTTATATTTTTCCTCACTTTCTCTATTACTGACTTGTTTATACTCCTTCTTTCTGCCATGAACTCTAATATTTCATTATTCACCCAAGGTTTCCTCTTTTCTATTATTTGAATACCTGTTTTCTTCCTGGCTGCCAGATTTATTGCTTTCTTAGTGCTATCCACTCCCCTTCAACATCATTTGCTTCCTTTAATCAACAAAGTCCTTTCGTATAAACAGAAAATTGTTCAGGGCAATAAAAAACTGGGAGATGAATTTTTTATTTCTTCCCTGGTGATATGGGTATCTTGCAAAGTTCCAAGTACATTCGGTCACAATTGTAAGGTAGGAAGTCGAAAAGAAATGTCTTGGTTAATTTTGGAAGTGCACCATAACATAATAAATTCTGGAACTATTATTCGATTTTTTTTTCTCTAGTTACTGGCCTTTGAAATCATTTTCTTTTTTTTCTCTCTCTCTTGCAAGATCAATTTATTAAGGACGCAAAGGTGATCGTAGTTATCAGTAAACACTAACACAGATGATAAGTTTCAAAAATGGGTTACCAGCTGATCAGTTTTGGAAGTATAGTTCAACTTCACAGATAAAATACAAATACATGCGAATAACTATTTTGAACATATCCGATGATGCCAGTAACTGAAAATCGAAATGCTGGTTACTCAATTAGTTTCGGAAGTGGGTAACTCAAACATCTGTCATCACGAAAAGGAAGAAATGGGACTGAAATTGGCTCCATTGGGCAACTGTTCGAGGTTCAAAAAAACCTACTAGAGAGATATCGATAAATTCAACCCAAATTTTGTTGACTAGTAACGATGACCTTTAGCAATACTCGCCTGAATCGATTTTCGAAAACTAGGTTCCAAATTTCATAACATGTCATCACAGACTTGAACTTTCCTCGTCGCGTTGACGCCGTTAAAGTTTCTCATCTTCCTTAAAAAATTAGACTTCTTGTGGATGAACTTCTCAAAATTTGAAATAAGAAAACTTGCTCTGATGTTCAAAAGCTTTCTTCCCTCCACTCACCAAGCACCGTATAGGTTCTAGTCAAATACACTTTGCCACTATCGTTGTCAATAAATTGATTTCACATGATATAATCGTCCACAGAGAGAAGAAAACAGAAATGGATTTGGGAAAAATCGCGCGAATTACGAAAGTGTGAAATGTAGCACGTGAGTTTGCAGGGGCATAATGATCAATTTGAAGACTAGCACTACCACACAGAAACATCCTCTTGAATCAACATACTAGGAAAAAGGGAAGGAAAATAGAAATTTGGGTCACATCTAGCCTTTTACGGCATAAAATGAAAACAAAAAACAAAGTTCGATGTAAACGATACGATGAGTCTACATTCTGAAACAAAAAAAAAATTGGTATGGAGTCTAACGCCATCGTGTTTATTTTTTCAGCTCCAAAGAAACTTCTCCGCAACGTACGAAGAACTTCCATCAGCACAGCAGAACGAGTACATGCTTATTATCAGGGCTAAGTTGAACGCCCATTAGTGAACCTTTACTGCATGTAAGACGCCTCTCCGAACGGAAATAATCCCTTTTGTGGCGAATTTCAGCGACCCTTTAAACGTCCTCTTTATTATAATATACTCTTCCGCGCCAGTGCGACGAAGGGGAACTTGATGGGGAAAAGCTTGACCAGATAAGTAGGTGCTGACTCAGCTTTTCATTGTTTGTTTTAGCGGCCTGTACGCGGGTGAACACGTGTTTTTGCATTCTTCCCATTCCTTACAGTCGGATGCAGTCGAGGACAAACTATTTGAAAATGAAGGGAAAATTCGATTCAATAGTGTCGTGTATTGGAAGCTGAAGAACAGCGGTTGATATTTACATCTCAATTCGGTGATTTCTAACTCCATTGTCAAATGGTCCTACATAGTTGCTGGGTATGTTCACCTCCCGTACACGGTAGGCTCCCACGAACGAAATACTGTTTCGTCAAAAACCAGCAAAATAATTTTTGGATTCTATAACGTAGTAGATTCTTTGAGTTCTCTGTGTGTGTGTGTGTGTGTGTTTACACCGTTAGATACTGAAAATTCAGCTCACCCATCAATCTGAAACAAAGTGAGCAACAGACTCGTTGAGAGAATCGGCTCCATAGTTAGAAAAGTCTTGGTGTCAGAAAACAGAAACGGGATGCAAGTTCCAAATACAACTACACTCAGGCATAGAAATTTATCCAAAACCAGTTATGCAAATTGTAAGGAAAAAGTGGTGGAATTCCATCTTCTCTACCTAGGATAGATCTTGGATCTCTTGATGGCAGCTAGCTAGAGGAGATACTGGGACACGGGACTTATAAACAGGAAATTACATCATTCGTAGGTGTAGAAAGCTTGCGATTTTGTTCTCCCATTTTTTCTCCTTCCGTAGAGATACTAGTATCCATATTTATATTATTTCAAAGATAAGAACACTAGAACTGATCTGTAAACCGATATAAAGACAGAGGAAATGGATAGGAATAAAGACACAGGCACAAGAATAATTGAGGGAAAATTTGAAAGAGAGGAAAGATGAAAGACGGGATCCGATCGCGTAACAATTCTGTCATATCTCGCGCTAGTTCTGATTTCTTAGTCCGACTTTAAACCCACAAGCTTCAGGACTGCCTTTTCAATTTTCTTTTCGTATTCGAGAGAATTGGTCCGTGACTGTAGTCACTTCTTACCAACACGCTTTGCAGAGCGTCAAATAAAAATCAGAAAATTAAAAGCGAGAGACCGATATTCCAAAACGAGCTTAGTCCAAACATCAATTTTTAGATTTCCAAACGTTAATACTGTATCTTCACTTATGGCCTTTGAAGACGAAAAAAACAATGCACAAAACTCTTCTTGGAATACCGGTGCTTGAAAAATTATTGAATAATATAATTTATACACGAGGTTGCGTGGCCTTCATATCGTATTTACGGCGTTTTACGTATGCAATTTTATTAACAAAGCTGTGGATGGATTGTCATCAAACCGATAACAGGATTACTTTATCGACCATGATTTTTACTCATTGACAATAATTTGAGAATTTGATAATTGATAGTTCGACAATTTAAAAACCGATGATGATCTGCACCCAAAATCAATGATAATCTAAAAATTGATGATTCAATACTCAATAATTATTAATGATTTGATAACAACAGGAAGCAATAATATTATGAATAAACTCGTGTTTTACGTAGTTAAAGAAGTAACTTTGGGTATATTTCAAGCTGAAAACTATTTTTTGCGATCTAGAATAGCCTACTACGGACGTATCTTTTTTGAAAGAGCTCAGGAAATTTATAGTTGCTACACCGGTAGATGGATAATAATATATCAACTGGAATCGAAACGAAGTTACCACTTGAAAGAACGCAAATAGTAATTTATTGTAAAAGGAATTTTACAAATTTAGAACACGTTCAGATATCCAAATTCTGATTTGGCAGAAAAAACGGACCAGAGAGTACTATGCTCAACGCTTAAAAATGCATGAAAATTATCTACTAAAATACATAATATAAATTGTGAAGCTGTTGCAGTGTAATGTACAATGTCCAAAGCCAGTTTAGCTCAATTTCATATTTACGGCGTTCTGAGTATACAACTTTACTAACACGACGGTGTAGGGATCACTATCAAATAATATTACAAAATAACCTAATTCGATTACTGATGATTTCTTATTCAATGATAAAGATTTAGTAATATGATTTATGATCGACAGTGATCTACCTTCGAGAATGACAATTTGAATCAATAATTCAATAATTTCAGTTTTTATAATAAAATTTACGCCAATACTTGTGTATCTCTCATTTAGTATTTACGGGTTTCTGTATTTTATTAACGGAACTGGGAGGGATGACTGTCAAATAGATATGGTCTGATTATCAACGAAGAATCCTCGATTATTGATGAAGAGTTGATATTATGATAATTAATGATTCAATAGTTTAATAACTGATGATAATTTGGTTTCGAAATCGATAATTTCATAATTGATGATTCGATAATCAACAACTGATTTTATAGTAATTTTTGGGCAAAATTTGCATAGCCTCCATTTTGTACTTACTACCTTGTGCAAACATAATTTTACTACATTGACTATGGAGGGATTGGTCTCAGGTAGATATGATTCATTTATCGATTATTGTTTTTCAAGTATAGATAAAAGTTCGATAGTTTAATAATTTAATAATCCATAGTGATTCACCCAGGGATCAACGATTTAATAATCGATGATTAGATAATCAATTCTTTAATAATATGTACTTTATGTTCAAGGAAAAAATTTCACCTTCTCAATCGTTTCACTCCTAAAATCGGTACTCTGTCAGGTAGATGAATAATAAGTTTTGTAAGATTTTGAAGAAATAAAAATTGAAAATCAGGGGCCTCACAGTCTCTTACGAGAAAATACATGTAAACTACGTCATTTTGCTGTAAAATTTTCCATGAAGTACAAAAAGTCACCTACAGTATTTTCGAGATTGAATTTTGTTTAATTTCATAACAAGGATGTGTCCCATTAATGAGAGTCAGCCAATGGGGGATTATTCATTTATTCATTTTCCTTCCCCTCCCCTTGCAAATGTTTCTCCGAAAATGCAGATTTACGAACAAAAAGAAAAATGAAAACACGATTCCTTCTCTTTGAAGTAGGTCTTATACCTCCAGGACATATCATATTCTTTTTTCTTTCAGCAGTCCACTCCCTTTTCACTCATTCTTCTCCATGAACATTTAAAAATCCATACGTACAAAGAAAAAATGATTGTCGCTTCTTGGATACACATTACCCATTTCCCCTTTCCACTCCTCTTCATAGATTAAAAAACTGTATTTACAATATTTCACTCCTTCCCCCTAAGAATATAGCCTGTTCGTATCCTCTTCCTCACTCCTCTTTTAGTGGCCCTCTCCCATGCATTTTAAAACAAGTTTTCTTTTATAAATATGTACTCTGTTTTTATTCACGAGGCGGGGAGGGAAAGTGAATAATGAGAACAAGAAAGTGATAAGGTGCACACAAGGGCTAACGATCATTTCTTCATTATACATATCGTTAAAAAAAAATTCATGGTGAAGGTGGAAGTTAGAATGGGTTGGAATGGAGATGAGGACAGGAGTAAAGCACGTCCAGGAGGTACTCATTTCAAGAACATAAAATTCTGCATTTTTGGAGAACTTTCAAAAGGAGGAGATGGTTTATTTACCCCCTCCCGGCTCTCATTAATGTAACACATCTCCTTCATAAAATCCAAGAAAATTCAGACTCAGAAATATGTACTTTAGATGACTTTATTACTGGGGGGGGGGGCAAGTAAGGAAGACGCTCATTATCATCAAATTTTCCAAGATCAGAAAAAAGAGAAGGTACTGAAGGCTCTAAGAGAGAGTCGGAGTCAAAATTACCAAAATTTTCCAGATCTATTACCTTGTCAGCTTTCAGAGGTGCCTCCGAAATGTCGAGAGAAATCCAAATATGTATACACAGGCTGACCAGATGTTTTCAGGACAAAAAGAGTATAGATGAAAATGTTTGTAAAAACGGCTGACGAACTTTATTTTCTATCATGTTTCCTTCGTAAAATGATTTTAAAAAAAATCTTCGCTGATCAAAAATAGCAGAAAAAAGTACAACTCTGCTGAAAAGGAAAAAAGAGTATAAATCGCCGATTTATTGACGATTTTAAGAAAAAGAGAGAGTTCTCTATTTTTTCATGAAAAAAAAAAGAGTAAAATACTCTTTAAAAAAGTATATTTGGTCAGCCTGCGTATACAGGCTTTCTAAAAGATTAATGTCGCATCAAAGATTTATGAAAAGGTTCTAATGAGTTTGGAGACAAAGAGACAGAACCAATCGCATTTCAGAGTCATAGTTGCACAGGTAAAGTACATCAAAGTTGTTAGAAATTATACGAATTTCAAAATTTTAACGTTATGGATCGTGGATCTTTTCTGTTGTCTCGTAAAGTGAAAAATATGTGAGCCAAGATTTTGATATCTCTATAGGCTCTATAATAATGATCCTCCGATTCCATCAAACAGGCACTTTAAATATTGATTTATCATACCCCAATCAATTCGTTTTAATTACCTGAGAATGAACATACATATACAATTTTGAATCGAATGTGCACCATTTATAAGACGTCACATTATAGTATTTGAACAAAATCAAATGATTAGTTTCCATTTCGAAGTGTGAGTGAACTTGGTAATATTCCATGTATAGGGTATGCCAATTCACTTTTTCTTCTTCTGTATTCCAGAGCGCTTTCAGCTGTTATGCCATCATCAGTGAAGTATCCTAAATGAGACTTATCTCTTGAAATGAGAAATGCCCCCTTAGAATGAATTATTTTCATTCTTGTTATCACAAATTTTCTAATTAAAAAGCTAGTAAGAAACCCTAACTGATCCAGATCTCTGTCGAATTGCAAAAAATAATTTTCATTCGCGTTATCATAATACCTGCTCAATAGTAAGTCCATTCGCTATGTATTCCAATTCAAAAACACAGTAGGAGTTCACTTTTTGGAAGTTTTTCTCACCTTGTATTTTAAAAGTATCTTTGCTTTGAAAATGGAATTTCTAGAATGAATTCGTTAAGGGCTAGCTTTTATCGAAAATTGAAGAAATAATTGAGACCTGACGACGGTGTTTTGTGCTTCCTAACGATTTAGAAACATGATTAATCGCGTTTTCGAAAAGTGTCTCTTCAATAAACTCGATAATATCTAAGTTATCAACATATTCCTCAAGTATAGTACATATTAAGGTCCAGAATCTAGTATATACATGGTCATAGGATTGAATAAATATTTTCGAGGGAGAACCACGGTCAACTCGGATCTTATTTAACTAATCGAGTCGGAGGCGTGACACTGAGACCTGAAACGGTCGTAGTCAAGAGCCGAAGCAGCAGGTCACTTTCTGGGATGCGTGATGTGAATCGATGGAGTGGTTCCACAGCCTCGAATCTAACCACTCAATCTAGCTACATAAAAACGAGTAGAATCTCGTCGTCGTATCATACCGAGTTCATGGTCTCGGGT
Organism: Acanthococcus lagerstroemiae; assembly: GCA_031841125.1. Lineage (NCBI taxonomy): Eukaryota > Metazoa > Arthropoda > Insecta > Hemiptera > Eriococcidae > Acanthococcus > Acanthococcus lagerstroemiae. The sequence continues at coordinate 16,397,353 of CM063113.1, read as the reverse complement.
TAAAAACTGGCGGTCGAGTCGAGAGTTCGTCGAAATCGCATCGACCAGATTGAAATCGCGCAATTAAGCGACTCCGACACGTACTAGCGATCGCCGAAACAGATGTAAATACTCGTAAAGGCAAATGGCAAATGAACGCGAGTTAATGAAACGAAGGAGGGCGATTCCGGGGTGTAATTGAAGACGTTTTCGAAAAACGCATGCACCCAGCGAGCGACCACCGCGAATGTGTTCAAAACAAGAGCGAAATGCGGCGACCGAGGGAGCGGCGGGGAACCGTAAATCCAAGTGGAATTGAAATCGAAACGTTATATGTGGAAATAGCGAAAGCGCGATATTAGATGCCATATGGTCTGGTAACCATTTCAATACAGCACGAGATCGGCTCGACTCCGGTTATATCGAACACAAATGATATAAACAGAAAATGGCGATGCCGACGAAGGGAAAACGAATCACGAGGAAAATTGCATGTGCACGCGAACTTACGGGTATTGCAAATGAAAATGAGAGCGCCTGTACAAAAAGACGGACGCCGATTATTGATGCGTACAATTAGCTTAGTGCTGGACGAGGTAGAGCTGCATGGAAGTGTGCCTGTCGGAGCAACCAACCTTCTGCGTGCAAATAGAATGAGTTCGAATAGAATGAGAGGAAAAAGGGTTGAACGGAGCAACCAATCTTCTGCGTGTCAAAAGAAAAACAAGCTTTAATAGAATCATGGAGGGGAGAGAGGGTTGAGAGTGCGAGTCCTATGTCTCAAGGTATAGCAGTACAGAAACGCAGATTCCACTGCCAAAGGGGTAAGAAACTTTCGGTGGGTCCCACTCCCCAGTAAAATGGAGGCTATTCTCACATCATTATATACAATTTAGTTTATTTTCGAGGGTACTAACCTCATTTTCGGAGTCATTTCAAACCTAACCTCTGACCAAAAGTTACCATGTGAGTTTAGTCTCGTAATTTTATTTATTTTCGCACACAGAAATATTTCATTTATTTTTATTTTACATATGGAGGAGGAGTGCACAGCAGATATGCCCTTAAACAAGACTCTCTGTACACTTCAGAACAATTTATGAGTATAATATAAATTCAACGATTGAAAACGAAAATTATTAGTAAAAATAGAATAATAAATAAATAAAATAAGTGAAATAAAATATAATAAAAACACAAAAAGTAATACATAAAAAGTAATATGGAGCGACAGGGTCCAGATGAGCCAGGAGAGAGGATGCCAACCAGAGTGGGGGTCAAAAAAGGAAAATGCTCACTATCATCAAATTTTCCAAGATCAGAGGGGGAGAAGGTGGCGAAGGCTCTAAAAGAGAGAGTCGGAGTCAGAATTACCAACATTTTTCAGGTTTTATTGCCTTATCAGCTTTCAGAGGTGCCTCCGAAATGTCGAGAGAAATCTCAAGTAAGTCCAGAGACTTTCCAAAAGAGTATCTAGTGTCGCATTAAAAATTTATTAAGAGACTCTAGTGAGTCCAAAGGCATAGAGACAAATCCAGACGGAACGAGGTAGCTCATCGAGGGAGGAGACCAAAGAAACCAAGAAAACAAGACAGAGGCCAAATGAGGGCAGACACTTTCAAGGGCTTGTTTGATACAACGGTAACCTCATTTCCAGGGTCATGTTCAACATAACTCCTACTAGAAGGTACCACAGGAGTTTACCTGAGATGTTTAATTACTTGGAATATTTAATTAATCGAAACTACGGGGCTTCGCGGCCCAACCCACATGGATCGATGCTACGTGCCACTGAACCAGATATTCACGTTTACGATCCGTAAAATAACGTCGGTGAAATAAAATTGCAAAAACAAAACTGCTGATGATGTCATAACTAAGGACCCCCAGATGAGATGCGATAATGACGTCATCAAACAAGGTTCACATCGATGGCGTCATCACACAGCTGAGGGTATCGTGCAGCGGAGATGTCACTGCCAGACCAACTGGGTTTGAACTCTGTAAGGATTCGAACCTGAGGTAGGCGTACCAGTCCTAGTCCTAAAAAATCCGGAACATATGACTCTATGTAGCACAACTCATTTGTACTAATTACGAAGTTTTCTGTGGTACCTTTTGCGTAACGGCTAGGTTTCATACAACTCCGAAAATGAGGTCAGCGACCTCAAAGACATGTGAGGAGCTCACTTTGAAAGCGACCTACCTAACTGCAAAATTTTCGTTTTTAGAAAAACAAGAAAAACACTCTATAAGCAAAAGTAGTGGAGTAACGAATTTTTTTTTAATGGCATCGACACGTTCAACCTTCTAAGAAAACTTTGTCGTTTTTGTTTTGGCAACGTATACCCCTACCGCGGCGAGACAGCGTTTTGAAAACAAACTCATGCAGTTAGGTCACTTTGAAAGTACAAAAATGAAAAATCGTACCGATTGATTAATCGCTTTAAAAGGGTATATGTGACAAGAAATCGGGTCGAAAATGCTTATATCGTAGCTTCAGCATGTGTACCTACTTTTGCTCAAATTAGTTTTCGAAAAAGAATGCTCATTTTACTGAAAAAGTCAATTTTTCCTGCAAGAGAATATAATTAAAGGGTTAAAAAATGGTTTTAAAATTTTTTTATTCAGTGACTGTCGTAGTATTCGAAAGTGGCGTACATTTCAGGAATTTGCCGAACAGGAATTTCGATTAATAATTACTTAGAAATGAACAATACACTGACAATATTCGCATACAAACAACTTTTTTGGATTTAGGGTCACTTTGGAAGTACATCGCATCAGTAGAGAGGAACTACGCGTTGTTGGGTGATGCCAGACGGGTACTAATGTAGTTTACGGCCCCTCCAAACAGATGGCGCCATTCACTAAAAAATCTTGATTTCGCAGTTAGGTCACTTTGGAAGTGCGCTCCTCATGTGAAATGATATACGCGGTATGACAATGCGACGACCCTCTCCTCGCGAATAAACATTTTTGTATAAATCGTTCTACCTGGCTACTTTCTCTGTAGCACGATGCAAACGTTTCGCAAACGTCTTTTGTTTCCTGCATTCCTGTATATCTGGCATGATCTTTTCTAAACCACGTCCTTCTTCTTCTACTTCTTATTTTTATTTTCATGACTCACTCTTCTTCTTCTCCATCGATCAGACAGGTAAGACATCCGTTCATATCAGTTCACTTCTGTCACATTTCTGATAGCACTCACGAAGATCTGCTTTTATCATCAATCGATCATTACACGCGCTTTTTCTACAATCTTTCGTTTCTGTCATTTTAAATGCCCCCGCTGCGATTCAGACTAAACACATCTCTTTCTAGCTTTCTCTCAAAAATCTCAAAAAACCTGCAACAGTAAATTTCGTGTTCGATTTTTTTAATACATTTAAAATTAGAATTTGTCTACATCAATATTGTCTCCTTCAAAATACTCCTCTTTAAACTTAATACATTTGAGCATTCGCGTGTTCCATACGGTGAAGCACCCCAGAAAATCCTTTTCCGTGAGCTCCTGCAGAACGCTTACCAAATCTTCTTTGATGCCCTCAACTGATACCAGATATGTGTGCCCTTCATGAATTCTTTCAGTTTGGAGAACAGAAAGAAGTCACACGAGGCCAGATCTGGTGAGTAGAGCAGGAGTTCCAACACGGCTGTTTGCGTACAACGATTGTCGCGTGTAAGGAAGGCTTTGAAACCACATTGGCACACAATGTTCTCATGCTCAAATCACGGGTTAAAATTAATCGCACGGTTTCGGCATTAATACCAGTTTTTTTCAGGGACATCTCTTGTTGTTAGTTTACGGTTGGCTTCCATAAATCCTTTCACTCCAGCGATAACTTCAAACCAGTCCTGCCCCTTTCGGAACCGCGTCCCTCACTTTTTAACAGCTGACTTCTTTAAGGCATCATGGCTGTAAACAAGTTGAAGCTGCTTCATAATCTCATTATTCGATTTTCCTGACTTTATCAAGAATTTAATGATCACTCACTGTTCAATTAATTCGTTCATAACTAAGGAAATGGCACGTCACACTTACTAGAGAAAAAAAAATCGTATGTTCAGAACTATGGGTTCAAATGACTCAGTGTTGCCAGAACGGCAGTTTCAGTACGACACGGCTGCACGGTACCGTGCCCAAAAATTACGGCTTTTCAGCCATCATACCGATATGCTTCTAAAAAATTCCAAAACTAAATAACACTGAATCAGCTATGAGATATGAGAACAAAAGAACGAAACTGATCCTCACACAGGTTCACAGAAAGCCTTTTTAGAGTTTTTTTCTCAATGATGAATGAACTGGGGACCATTAACTAACGCTAATAATAGAAAAAATGAAATCAAAAACCATTAATTTCTAGTCAGAAAGCCTGCCCGGCTATTTTAGGACATTGGTACGGCATTTCGGATTTTGGATCCGGCAACACTGAAATGACTTCAAATTTTCACTGATAACTCTTGAAACATGTATGTAGAAACAAGGTGTCGCTGTGCACATGTCTCCAGTGTTACCACAAAAAAATACGGCCACGAATTTCATTGTCATACCTCGTATTACAAGAGGATAGTTTCCACCATTTGAGGGAGAGCTATATCAGACGGTTCCTACCCCTTTGACGGTGGAATACCCATTCTCAGGGCGTCTCTCATTTCAAAAATTTTTGAAATTATGATGATGATGATGATGATGATCAGAAAACTGATTAGATTTTCAAAATATACTGCTTATTAATTCTGATATTTTTCAATTTTTTCAACAAAGTAAATTTGGGCTCTTGGAAGGCGAAAAATCAGATCCTGGACAAAAATCGGATCAAAAATCTAACTACAGCTTCAAAATCAGTGACTTGAAACCCCACCCCGATACTTCGCTCAATTCAGCAAAGTCATTTGGCGAAGAGAAAACGTCGAAATCAGGCCAATTGGGGTGGCATCAAAAATATGATCGGACTCTTAAACTCAGCGACCAAAAAAAAATCCCTATTGCGTTGCTTTACTCGATATTCTGAATCGTATCAAATTGTACGAATTTGAAAATATTAAATTTAGGTTCGAGAGCACAAATTGGAGTCGGCTCAGAAATCTGATTATATGCGACGGCGTCTCTCCCAAACTCGCAGATAATGTCGTACACAAGTGAAGATACGGTTTCCAAACTGCCCGTAGTCCAAAAATTATTTTTTGGGGGAAATTGATAAAAACTGTGCTACACTGTACCAGTTCATTTAAAACTTCTGTAAATGGTACAAGCGAGTAGCCTGAATCCTATGCCATACTACCAAAAACGCACAAAAATGAGAATGCAGCCTATCTACAATTATTGAAGGAAAAGTGGTCGAAAATCGTGGACAAAGGGCAGTTTGGCACTGGAGGTAATACAAGAAAACAACAAAACGCTGCCTCCACCAGCGCTGCTCTATGAATGCGCGGAATTCGACCATCGAACGAGGTATCGAGATTCATAAAATTACTTTTGTAGTGCTCGCATTGGCCACTAGGTAGCGCTGAAAACCGCATTTCGATTTTTCTTGGACTAAGAGCAGTTTGGAAACCGTATCTTCAATTGTGAATATACATTGCATCGACGCTATGTTACGATATCACAGGTCACAGATGCGATTAAAAATACGTAGTTGACTAAGGACATTTACCTGTTTGGAGTTAGATCTTGTGGTAGAGCTCTTATGGGGAGTGCGAACATACGCCATTTTGGATCCTATCGCGTCCGTGAATTACGAGTCCAACTACGCAGACGGCACCGCGTAGTCAACTCGGCATCCACGAGCACGGTTGGATCCAAAATAGCCTACGTCCACACTCCAAACATACAGCCCTATTTGTGGCACCGCACCCGTCGTTCACTCTTTTGCTCAGTTCTGGCGAATCCTCCCTAAAGATCTGTGGCCAGGCGTACTTGTAACCAAGCCAGAAACACAGGCGGATCTTTGCTCTGATGCGTGTTATCTGGCTAGCCGGCGAATCGAAGCGACGAGTAGGCACCACAGAGGAGTAGTAATCCCACACGACGGAAGTATACCGATATTTTGTTCAGTGTTTTCATGGAAGCAAATTTGGTCTCTTGAAATAGACAGAAGTCGGATTTCGGACCACAGTCAGAATCACATCAAAAATTTGATTGGATTTTCCAAATCAATGACCTAAACCTTGTGATATGTTTCCGTTTGAAATGCTAAAGTTGGTCGAACTTTTTAGTCCCCTTCTTGATGGCCAGAAAATTTCGCATACTAAAATAAATTAACACGCAGCATTTGAGGATGTTCTAGGTCACGCATTAATCCGACTAAGTTATTAATAAATAAATATTTTTTAAAAAAAGTAAAAAAAAGATGGAGGGGATTTTCATACCACATTCTGTATGTATGCTTTCGTTATCAGTGATGTGGAAAAACACCGAAACGGGGGGTACAGCAAAAAAAAAAGTAATAGACGAATTTTCTGAAAGTGAAAGGCATCGCTGGAGTATAACGCACGGGGCGCTTTTTTAAATCTGAATCCGTGCTGGGTAAAAGGCTGTCGAAGCGGCTGATGCTGTTCCACATCAAACGGAATAGTTTAATACCAAAGCTAAAAAAAAAAATACGCGCAATGCCGTTTGAACTCAAGGGGCCACTCACTCGCCCAGCGCTACGTAGGATTATGAAAGGATTTTCATTCTTAGTAACAAATTCTTGCTTTCATTGCAGAATGAGAAAATCGAATCATTCGCAACAAAATTTCGAAGGATGTAAGAGAATTCGAATTTTTACATTCAAATTAATTCATTCGACTTTACAGTTTTTTTTCCTGATTCGAATCGTCACCACATTCGGTCGACAAGAGAATACAATCCATGAGGTTGTAGTGATTTTATGATTTACATAATGACGCAAAATTTACTGAAGATCGTATTTTTTTACTTCCTCTTCTCCCTCTCGCTTTTTCCAGGCCTAAAAATTCGCTACAGTAGTTCAGATTCAAGGTAAAAAATGACATTTCCGCCATCTGAGTTGTCATCGAGTTGAAAAAGTAATTTGTGCGACCGGCGCCGACCAACAATCTCGAAAAGTTTATTCGGACACGTTTCTCGTGTTGGAAAAATGAAAGTAATAGCTTAAAGGAACATACAAAAGAAGAAAAAGAAAATAATTAGGAGTTGGAAAGTCAAGTTTATAGTGTCACCGTTTATAACTCCAGTGCGCGTAAACTTTTGGTACAGAACCATGAAAGGTAATATTGAACAGACACGGAATGTCCATCATGAAAATCCAAAAATCAGGAAGTAAGAAATATAATTCGTGTTCCTCGTCCTTAATTACAAAACCTATTCAGAAATTTGACGAAGGCGCACTTGATACGCAAAGGAACTATTTTTTTGATTTTCGCAACTCAAATTTCCGTTCCCCCCGTAGAAAACGTTCCAGCGCATAAGCTCTGGAAGAAGGTTCTAGTCCTTGATGCTATTTTCCTTCAAATGAACAAATTGAAAAGCTGTTTCCTAAACTTTGAGAATAAAAATTCGAGACGTCTTCGTGATCTGAAGTTGAACTCCAAGCGACTTCCCATAAAATCTAACGACGAAACTTCCAACTAATTCCTTATAATCTTTCTGATTGAAAACCTACCCTCCTTTTGACGGAAAAGCAAACACTAAGCAGGTTACCAAAATCCAACATCTCGAAATCCTAGAACTAGATTCGTCACCAAATTGAGAACTTTCGGCCAATGTAACATGTAAGACTTGGCATAAGGAGCAGCCAACCAATAATCAAACAGATGATATATGTTAAAATGGAGGAAAAAAACAGGAACAACTGCAGTGGTGTCCATGAACTAAACTGCAAAGAGGAAGGCTGCAACATGCCTTACACTGGAGAAGCAGAATAGAAACTTATTACGAGAATGAAATGATATGAGAGGTCACAAAAGCTCGAGAATAATAAACCACTATTTGGAAACTACACAAATGACCGTATAGAAAATACAACATACCGTGGCCTTCTCCTCTCCAATGTAAATCTCTGTACAAATCTTCCTGCCTGGCTATTTACGGCGTAGCACAATGCGAGTGTCTAACAAACGTCTTTTATCTTCTGCATACCTGCACTTCTTGTACGTGATTTCTTCAAAACCACCTTCTTATTCTTCTTCTTCTTCTCTGAACTCGCTCTCCATTTTCTCCCTCGATTGGTCAGGCAGGACATCCGTTTGGCTGAGTTAACTGTTTACGTTTAGCTCGCATCAAGATCTGTTTTTATCATCGATCAATACACGTGCTTCTTCTACACGCTCGCATTTTCTCACTTTTTCATTTCGAATGCCCTCGCTCAGGTCCGGACTAGAAAATTTCCCCAAAATTCAATAATGATTAGTTCGCTAGAACTTCACCAACAAAACCAATCAGAACCTAAAATGTGAAAAACAGTTCACCCTTCGGTACTATCTTAACTAAAGTGTGTTACAAACAGCCTTTTGCTTCGGCGTTCCAACAAAAACATGCTACTTTAAATGAAATTGATACAAACTTCAACCCTAAGATGAACTCTATGTGAATCAGTTGGCAAAAATGAAAACCGAGCAAATAATTTACCGTGTGCACGAGTCAGCTCAAACATAAACTTCGATTTAAATCAAAAGCGTGAAATAACTGAAAGACACTTAGCTTCCCCAAGGCTTGTGCGTGGACGTAAATTTAATTTTAAAAATAAGAAGAAAAAACGCTGAAATATAAATATTTGGGGGAAACGGATCATCATAAGAAGCCATTTATGGCTCCAGGGTAAGATAAAAAAGAATAGTTTCGAAATGGATTTTTTTTTTAAGTGTGTAAAGTTTTTATCTCATACAGAATGAAAATTGTCTGGTGATAATGGCGGAAACTTTAAAAAAAGGAAGAAACCTAATAATTTTATCGCAGATAAGTTCAGAAATTATTACTACGACTGTGTCAATTTTTTCCTCGGGGTCTGAATGGAACATCCGTTTCATGTGGCTATGTTAAAACAAAGCGCGCGTTGTTGTCGCTATCGATGTCTGTATAGTGATTTAGAATGATACTTTGCGTTAGAAAAACAGATAAGCGATTTAAAGAATGCGTTTGATTGTGAGAAAATAGTGAAAGTTAATATATTATTACTGCACATCTGATCCACCTTAAAGAGGGAGAATTTCCAAACTAGAAATGGTGGATAAAACGTGTTGGAGGTTATTGTGGAACCAAACAAATATATCTCTCACGAAAATATTGATACTCGAAGGAGTAGTGTCCGGGGTCGAGAGTGCGGTGTCTGGGGAGCAAATCTGGCATGCGTGAATCGACATATACGCTCCACCAAGTGAAATTGCCGAAGGATGCTCCAAATCTGGAAGCCCAATGACAACTGATTTCTGATTTCAAATTCCATCCACCTCTACCACACTGTCTGAACATAGTTTAAATCTCCCTGTCTCTGGATTTGTACAATACATGACGCGACTATATAATTTAAGGTTATCTTTATGCACATCGTCTGTAGCCTAAGAGTATAACAAATAGAGTACAAATCTACGAAAAGAACTAAGTTAACCTGAAGTGAGCAAAATTGAATTAATCTGTAAACAAAATGAAAAAAATCTAAATAAATGTTTTTATTTACTGATTTCGATCAGTGAATCAATTTGTTGTATGATTCTGTATGTAGGGTAGGCCGATTCACAATTTCGTCTTCTGTAGTCCAGCGCGTTTTCGGTTGTTACGCCATCTTCAGCGGAGTACCCTAATACTTTTCTTTTTGTCGTCCTGTGTTAATAGTGATGTGTAGTACCGTATGGTAAACCTATTTGGCGTGCATTCCTATTGGTTGTCTGTAGTAGTGTAGTCTGTTCAATCAGTGAGTGTTATCAACTGGAGTAGGTTCTCGCTTTGGAAGTTAGTTGTAGCCAAGCGGCTCGCAACACCAAGGAACAAGCACAGGCAATTAGAATTTAAAATTAAATACGGGAACTACACAAAAAATGGAACATACTAAACATAGAACTATACAACCAACACTTTTTACTGAACCAGACACTAGAACACCAACAAAAGAACAGTACGTATACCAAAAAAGGAAAAAATACGCAGAAAAAGAGAGAACCCGCTATACGCCGACAAATTAAAAAAGAAATTCCAGGTATTAAAACAAAAAGGAGAAAACACTCAACTTAACGAAAACCAGCGGTACAAGTTCCCCTCAAGGATAGTAAACATGGCGTCTGTAAACTTCACACAAAAAGAAAACGATTTACTGAACAAAGGAAACAAATACAATACAACAGAACATAAATATAAGCGACAAAACGCTAGAAGAATTAACAGTAGACTGAGAATAGATCATACAGACCATAGAACCAGACTTCATAAACGAAGTAAGAACATAAATTGGTAACATACTGCAGACTGTGGTAACCGACGGCGAGGCTCCTAGGGTAACAAGAGGGTTGGTCGGTATGAAGATGGAACCACTATTAGGCCACGACCAGCAAAGGGGTCTACAGGGCGGATGGGTTAGGCACAGGAGGCTTACGAGATCCAACGTGTTCGTGAGTCGGAGTAACCCAGTGTTGGACTGAGTATCATCTATCGGAATACCTCGAAGTATCTGATCCAACTCTAGTACGATGGCAAGCAGGTAAAACACAAATACGAGATAACGTTTACTTACAATACTAGAAACAAATAAGGGAACGTTTTACTTATTCGATAGCTTATGATTCAGATGAACTGAAACTGTGATCTTTCGGTGTTAGAACGGACAGCTCGAATCCTCCGGGATGGTCAGAACGGTGAGACGGAGTTGTTTCCTCGACGAATCGCACGTGTTCCGGGAAGTACGAACAGTCACAAGTTGGAATCGCGAATACGCCGAAGATATGCGATACTCGAAAAAACTCACGGTAGAGGAAAGTTTACACGTTTGCAAAAGTTCACGAAAATCAGTGAAAGAGACTCAAAGTGGTAATTTGGGTGAAAAACTTAGTAACGAATTTCCGATGGCCTTACTTAGTCCACGTCCAAAAACCGAGTCCTTGCTACCGCGTTTTCTCCGATGGTGATCGGTGAGTTTTCCCCCCTCTCTCGTTAGGAGGAAGTCAAGTAAGGTAGGAAAAGTCGATAAAATTGAAGATGAGCGGGCAGAATAGTGTTATCGGGATAGGACAGAAAATAACAGGAAAAGACATGTTTGGAGAAGTGAAAGACAGAGAACTCGTTTTCGTATCAATCGAATGATTCGATATCCAGGGCCTATTCTAAGGATTTTTTGCAGGTACGCAAAGTACTGTAAAAATCTCAAAATTCATGTGTACCCCCCTCCCCCTCACCAAAAAAAAATTATGGTATGAACTGAAAATTGAAGCAGCAGAAGTCAAAATAAAATTGTATTTTATTACTTGTAATAGATTTTTTTTAACTGATCACTGATCTTGTTTTTTGGAACTACGCAAATTCTGTTTTGCAGTTGCGCAACGAACTTTTGGAACTGCGCAAAGTGTGCGCAGCTGCGCCTTAGAATAGGCCCTGTCGATATCTACGCCTTGACCACCCGAAAACCGCGTAGCTGGGTTACCACAAGACCATAAAGAAGAAAAAAGGGAACAAACACAAGGAAAACATACAAAAGACAGCCCTCCAACTCAAAAAGAAATCAAAAGAAAACAACCTCTAATACTCACCCAAACAGACAAAGGCACCACCACAGTAGTACTAAACAAAGACGAATACATAAAGAAAATAATTACAAACCACTAAACTCGGACTCGACCAACAAATACCAAGTTAACCTGAAGATCATAATGAAAAACAACAACATAAACAACAAGAAACTGGGAGAAATGAACCCCAAGGTCCCCAACGCACCACAATTAAACGGACTCATGCAACTCCATAAACAAGACAGACCAATAAGACCACTAATCAACAGTATACAATGACCAATAAGACCATTAATCAACAGTATACAATCAGGGTGTCTATTAAAAGTGAAACTTTCCGTTTTCTTGCCCTATGTTTCAAAAATTTCTCACCTCATATGTCGATACCCCTCTCCCCGATATAAAAAAATGAACGTGGAAGATACGAACATAATTTTCTGAATATGTTAAGAAAATGCTCCTTGGACAACTTCATTTGTCAGAGGGCACTTAGCCACTAAATGCTTAAACATTTCCTTCAAGAAATTACGACATTCAATTTTTAATTTTAAAACATCCGCAATAATTGTTTTTCCTTTGATGGTCTCCGTTGCTCCAAAACCAATGTCAACGTGGTGCAAATCTTTCAAATTATCATTTGAAATATCACTTTTCAAAACAACTTTTTTCATGAACTTTTTTACCAATTATTCTGACTAAATTATATATGTCACCACATAAAAATGGGAAGAGTGCATTATTTGACTGGAATTTCAAAAGAACTGGGTAACACTCTTCAGCAATTGTTAGTAAAAAGTGCATCTTAGCTTCTAGAAAATCATCTTGTAAGTATGTTTGTAGTTTTTTTGAAGATTAATTGCCTGGCCAATGGCAGTACCTGGATACTTATATTATACATTTGGAGGAAAAAAATTTCTTGCCCTGTCCTTCAAAAACTTGCCATTTTCTTGCTTTTTACCTTTCTCGCCCTCATGTAAAATTTCTTGCTATTTTCTTGCTTTCCTTACCCAGCAGACCCACTGAATCACCAAGCTATAAACTAGCAAAAACAACAGCCGAATTCATGAACGAATACTACAATTTATTGCAGAACAGATTAGAGCATGAAAAACCCAGTACAACTAAAAGAAAAACTGGACCAAATAACATTAAACAAAAATGACAAATTAGTATCATTGGACGTAACAAAATGTTCGGGAACATACCAAAATAAGAACTAACAACAATACTGACAACCTACAATTACAAAAACCAAAAACAACACAGAAGGAATTGCTTACGCCAACATCACAAACGAAATTATGAACTAAAACCACTGTTAGTTTAACAACAAATATTACGAACAAAAAATAGGCCTAGCAATGGGGTCACCATTGTCACCCATTCTAGCCGAAATGTGTGGTAGTTTCTATAAAAAGGGGTAACTTTGTCAATCGATCAAAGTCTCAGAAAACGCGAAAAAAGAAAAACAAAATTTTTGGTCGAAAAAATCAATTTTCGGAATTTGGTTGATTTCTATAGAAAAAACATCGCAATAACGAAGAGACAAAATTTACACGCATGAGAGAGAAGAGGGAGAGAGAGAAAGAGAATTATGAAAGAGAATGAGAAAAGAATGCAAATGTCCGCATTCGCTTCTTCGTGATTTTTCGGAGCTCACGAATAAATCCGATGTTCTGAATTGTTACCACGCATAAGAGCGAAAAATTTTCTTTCCAAAAAGCCCTCGTCAAGGCTGGTAACGTGATTCCGCGGCGAGTTAGAGCCACTTGACGGAGTGGGAGAAAAAGGTGTGTCTAACTTTGAACGCGTTTTTCCCAAAAACGTGTTTTCGCGCATTCTTGTTACACTCATCTTTGACAGCTTGTATCTCCGGAACAAAAAACGCTACAAATCTCGCCGATAGCTCGTTGAAATGAGCATTCATTCCTCTATTACGTACTGTCCGTAACTCAAAATTTATCGGATCGACAAAGTTACCTCTTTTTATAGAAACTGCCACATATATATGAACAACGTTGAAAATGACCTATTGAAAACAGAAAATACAAGAAAAACATAAAGCTATGTACAAGATATGTAGACGACATATTAATCATCTAGACAGAAACAGACAGACAACCGGACTAATCTCTCACCGAGACAAATACCATAAATAACAACATAAAGTTCACAATGAAAAACGGCAATAAGACCAATAGAAAACCACCCATCCACACGGACGCAATAATACCCAATGACTCATTCCACCATCAAAAATACAAAATGGTAGTACTATACAACTACTTCCACAGAGCAATCAACATATTAAACGACAATAACCACAGAACAACAGGAATTAACAAAATCAAACAAATAGTCATGCATTACAAATACAAACCACAACAGTAGACAGAATAATTAACAAATTAGTGCAACAAAAAAGTACAGACACAAAACCAAACCACAAAAACAGAAACATAGGCAGGAGCAATACCATTCACAGGGACACATGCATACAGAATACAGAAAATCTCCAACCAATATAACATGAACTCGGAATGAGAAAGATACCACCTCTGATTAAACAAATAAGCAATGACAAAACAGAAACAAAGAACAGGAACAACAGCAACGGAGTGTACAAACTGGACTGCGAACCCTGTGACATAACCTACATAGGAGAATAAACAGGAAGAAGATTTACAACCAGAATACAAGAACATGAAAAATCACAGAAGCTAAAGCATGAAAAATCACTTTTCAGAAAACACTGCAAAGATCAGGGACACAACAACTACATGTTGGCAGAAAAATACAAACATGGTGTGGTGGGACGTATGGCGATGCACGCATGCTAAAGTGGCCTCTGAGACACCGCACCCCCAGCACCGAAAACTACCCTTTCGGGCATCGCATCAGTACCGAGGGGAATAGAAAACAACATAAGAAAAAGCAAATTAAAAGAACAATTCTAGAGATAATAAAGGCAAAAACAAAACAACCGAAAAACACAACAACTAACTTCAAAAGCGAGAACCTATTCCAATTAATAATAGAACACTCACTGATTGTACAGACTACACCACCAAATACAACCAATAGGAACACACACCACATAGGTTTACCATATGGTACTACACCTCGCTATTAATACAGGACGACAAAGAGGAAAGTATTAGGGTACTCCGCTGAACTTATTGAAACTTTCACATTGCAATAATTCACGAAACACACTAAAACTAGTTTTATTGAGGAATTGACACTCGTACGAATATTTTGAGACCACGCTCACTTGGAAGGGATGCTTGTTACCGCTTCTACAGGATGGTGAACCTTACTATTTGAATAACCTCACCTTCAGATCAGACGGAACCAGCTTAGACATCTTTTCACTTTCTGGAACACGTACACTGCAATAATTCATGAAACACACTGAACCTAGTTTCAATGTGAAGTAGACCCTTGTAGAAAAAATTGGAGACCACGCCCACTCGGAAAAGTTAATTTTTACCGATTCTACAGGGAAGGAAACTTTACTTCTCAAATAACTTCACCTTCACATCGGACAGAACCAACTCAGACATCGCCTCACTCTTTTGAACACGCACACTGCAATAGTTCACGAAACAGACTAAAACTGATTTCATTAAGAAGTAGACACTTGTATGAATATTTTGAGATCACGCCCACTTTTAAGGGATAATTTTTACCGGGAAACCATACTTTTCGAATAACCCTTGTACATGCAAAAAAAAAAAAAAAAAAAAAAAAACAAAAAAAAACACGAATATCAACCATGAGAACTATACTCTTCATTTATTCCAAACATCATTTAAAAATTTAAAATTTAAAAAAATAATAAGACTGTTCACTTTTTCAGTTTTTTTTTTTACCAATTACTTCGTCACTATACTGACTGATACTCAATAGTCTACTATTATGACTTCGATCAACTTTTGCGTGTAATGACATCAAACACATGCAGTTCCCTTTCATTTTTACTCATTATCTGAAACAGTTTCTGTAATGTAATTTGTATAAGCTTTTTGAAGTTCTGCAGAAAAAAAAAACCGATAACGCTGCCTGAAAATAGCGAAATAAAATAACACCGGGTTGGTTTTCTGCACGATAGCCAGGGGTGGAAAGTGGATCGCGATGCGCTTAAACTTTGGCTTCATAGCTAAACAGTTTCTCAGAATATTTCATCTTAGCTTTGGCTTTTTGTTATCATTAGTTTTTAAGCCCTTCGCTATCGAATTTTTTCATTTCTCATAATAAGTCGGCAATTTTACTCGACATTATAGTCAGTTCAATATGAAATCGTAGAATTCAAAAATCGCATTATTTTATCATCAATGAAGTTCTACCGTCATACAGTATTTCCAAACTGAATTTCAGCTAACCTACCAGCTCACTTTTGACGACGGTGTATCATTTTATTCATCATTTGATTCTTTAAAAAATAAAAAATTTTAAAGAGACAAGCCAATCAGCGATTCAGCTATTTCTTTATGACTTGCTTTGTGCTTAGAGAAGGTACCGACTGGCTTCTGAAGCGCTTAAAAGCCGCTAAAAATGAGCTCAAGCTTCGACTTGAGCGATTATCGACTTAAGCTTTCCATCCCTGACGATAGCTACAACATCCTACATTACGAGTCACGCGTCAGTGTTGCCACGCATTCTATTTCTTCCCTCGTGCTCGTAGAGTAATGAAAACATACGTGTGCCAAATTACTCCATAGTCATCTCGTCTAAGGGTATATTATAACTTTCGTCTATATGTGTCATCTCGTCTAAGGGTATATTATAACTTTCGTCTATATGTCATTATTTCGTTTCTAAAGAATCTGTAGTGAGACTCACAACACGCCAGGAATTTTAAATTCCACTTCTAATACAAGCTTGGGTAACAACAGGGTCTTCACAGAAATCAACGAAAAACCTAAACCAGAAATCGATCCAACCAGTGATGTGCTGATTATGATTACTTATGAAAATCCGCGCGTATGAACATCGGTTTCAGTCACTATAACAGACACTGCACGAGGCTAGAAGTGAGTACGCGCCAGGGGTTACAATCATCCCCGGACACCAGACCCGGAAGTTTCTCGATTATTCCGCACAAGTACTCGGTATATCTGTTTCCAAAGTACCAAAATGTCGGTGCTATCAACAGCAGAGGTCAAAGTGAGATTGTCGACCAAACGAATCCTCGTTTAGTTTCAAAGATATTTGCATTCTTAATTGGCACCGTGTTCGGCAAATCCCACAGCATATTTTATTCGATTTCGGTAAACGCGGTCACTTAGAGTAACCCCAATACAGAGGAGATAATGAAAAAACTTTCGAATAATGTAGGTAATATTATAGCATATATTATAACGCGTCTGAAACAAAAATCGCGCAGTTATTATGGGCCAGATTTGCATATTATTATCAAACGTTAATTTTCGTTTCTACGTTTCTGATACTCAACGCAGATGCTGCACACAGACAGTACAAGGATCGCCCAAAACAGAGTCATCTCGTTACGGTATTCCTCTTCGAAGATCTCTTTTGCTTCTATATATCTACAATATATAATATGTAGTTATCTTCAAACACGATTATCATTATACGTGATTTCGTGTCCTCGTAATTCCGCGCGCACTAATTTACATGTTAAAATTAGATTTCAACTTGAAAGTCAGTATCAACTGCTCCTTAGTAGATCATTAAAAAGATTCGCTCTGAATACGAAGTATTCTTTCCTTTGCCTTCGACGAGGAGGAAGGATGCGAAAAAGCAAGATAATTGTCGAGATTCCTGTACAAAATGTTACAGGGGGGGCGGGGGGTTCTTTCTTTTCATTATTTTCAGCTTGCTCGTTACAGAGGGGAAACAGAGAAAAAAAGAGAGACAGATAGAGCGAGGGGAAAAAAAAACAGAAAATGCAACAGCAGACACGTCAACGCGAGAGATACCTATCGCGTAATTTTTGAGGGTCGCGTCGACATCTTGAACCCGGACATTCGTAATTACTTTTCTTTCATTTCGGAGTGCATGTACGCATTTGACCGCGAAATTCGAACAAGTTCGTGTTCGTACCGCAGAACCATGTCAGCGACAAGAGGAGAGTCAAGAACAAAGAAACTCGATGTTTGGTGGAGCACCATCGACTAAAAATGAGATCTTGATGGTTGTCGTTAAGCAGAGGAGAGACGCGGAATTTAGCATGAAAAATAACCGCAATTCGCGCGATTGTGCGGTTGAAGGCTTCAAAATATTCCCTCTCTCGATTCGGTTTTTGATATTGCGGTAATGGTGTCCCAGGCAACTAATGAGAATTTTGGAGAATTTCCATTGTAGAGTGGGGTCATTAAATCCGCGAGATTTGAGTTTATCAGAGGGTATTTTTTATTCGTTAAGCTGACACCGAAATCTGTGACCGTGTCTATAGGTATGTGCATATTTTGTATTACAGTATTCATACACTTCGCACATAGTGGGATTGTCTGAGGTAAGAAGGAAAAATGGTAATTACTGGTATTATTTTTGGGAAATAAAGGGATGCAGGAGCATGGGGTATTACAAAAGGAGAGAAGTATTCAATTGAATTTGCGACATGTACTTCGATCAGAGATGTTGACGCAGTTCGTCCTCCCACCTCATAACCGGCCTCCCTTTGCCTCGCTTGCCTTCTGGTGGGACCCAGGTAGTTAAGACTTTATTCTACTTACGATTTGGTTCGCGGATAATATGACCTGCATACTTGAACTTCAGCTTTTTGAGGACAACCCCGATATATTTGGCTTTGGTTTTTTCCGAAATATCTTGTACTTTAGTGTGGTCTTTTAATCTGATTTGGAGGATACTTCTCAACATTGAATTTTGCGTGGACCGGATTTTGTGCATTTTTTTTTTAGTGATGGCCCAGGTCTGGGCTCCGTAGGTCAATACTGGAAAAACTGTGCTCTCCAATACCCTGATTTTAGCATATAACTTCATGTTGCTTTTCAGTATTTTTCTTAGGGACCAGAAAGCTTTCCACGCGTTTGCCCTGCGCATTTTCAACTCTTTTTCAGTTTTTTTAAAATCAAAAGCCAGAATTTGCCCTAAGTACTTGTATTC
The DNA here is from genome assembly GCA_031841125.1 of Acanthococcus lagerstroemiae. Taxonomy (NCBI): domain Eukaryota; kingdom Metazoa; phylum Arthropoda; class Insecta; order Hemiptera; family Eriococcidae; genus Acanthococcus; species Acanthococcus lagerstroemiae. The sequence goes on along the minus strand of CM063113.1, from coordinate 16,378,603 downwards.
TGAGACCACCTCTATGGTTTTATTATCGATTTTGATTTCTTCTAGATTCTTGATATTTGACATAATTTTTGTTTTGGAATTGTTGATTGTTAGGCCCACTTTTTCGCTTTCTCTCCTCAGGTCCTCCGCCATTACTTTTAGTTCTTTTCCGTTCTTCGCGATGATGACAATATCGTCGGCGAATCGGAGATTATTCAGGTTCTTACAACTTGATAAACTTTCTCCTCGAATTTTGATTTTTATCCCTTTGCCCTTCCATTTTAGTTGTCGAAAGACTTGTTCTAGTACTGCATTAAAACATTGGGAGAGAGAGGATCCCCTTGTTTAACACCTCTCTTAATTGGAAACCAGTCTGATTTTTTATCTAATTTTATCTGAGCCATTGAGTTTGAGTAAATGCTAATTAGAATTTTGATAATATTTTCGGGGACACCCTGCAAGGCTAGAGTTTCCCATATTTTGTTATGATATAATGAATCGAAGGCCTTGTTGAAATCCACGAACATTATAGCTAGGTCTAACTGAAATTCCCTTGTTTTCTCCAAAAGCTGGCTTAACGTTTGAATATGGTCAATCGTACTGAAATCCTTCCTAAACCCAGCCTCTTCGATCGCCTGTTGCCTATCCAAAATTTTGTATACTCTTTGTTTTATTATTGTCATAAACACTTTGCAAACATTTGACGACAAGCTGATCGGTCTGTAGTTATTGATTTCGTTATGATCCCCTTTTTTATGTATTGATACAATTTCGGAGAAGTACCATTGATTTGGCGGAAGACCTTATGCGAGTATGCAGTTGAATAAAATGGCTATGGGACCCGCCACGATATCACTAAATATTTTTAACGATTCATTTTCGACCCCGTCCGGCCCCGGGGCCAGACCTGACTTCAGTCCGTTTAACGTCTTTTCTATTTCAGTTTTTCTTATAGGATGAATATTGTCTTTATTTACCAGGTAACTCTTCCAGCTGTCTGGGTTGACATCATCAAGCCTTGCATCTTTGTATAGTTCTCGATAGAAGACAGTGGCCACCTCTGCAATTTTTTCGCGATCACTGATTTCAATTCCAAATTTGTTTTTGATTTTTGGAAGGATAGATAGAGCCATTTTTGTTTGCCTGGTAGACCAGGTACTTTCGATTATATTTGTCGCAGTTTCTAGT